>OX344722.1:5331518-6664398 GCA_947034835.1 Ballota nigra
ATTCAGAAAGAACAAAACAGTTGATGATGATCCACCGCCCATCCGTACATGTGTTTCGATCCTTGAGGAAATTAATTGGATTGGATTTATGAAAGTTACGGAAGAGGGTGCTGATGCTCACAACAAAGTTTTAGATGGGGGGTTGGAAGAAGAAGAGTATTTTCTGGGATTTGCTGTATTGGAGTACCCTGTTGATCCGACACAATATGGATGTGATGCACATCGAAAAAAATGTGTTTGATAATCTCTTCTACATGGTGATGAATGTGGAAGGGAAAATGAAGGACACAAATAAATCTAGGGATGAGCTCAATGAATACTGTCGTCGACCACCTCGTTACAGAAATGTCCACATACGGGAAAGTACCCCAAAGTTGTTTATTCTCTTGATAAGAGGCAGCGAGATATTGTTTGCAAGTGGGTAGATGAGTTGAAATTCCCTGATGACTATGTGTCCAACATGTCTCGTTGCGTAGACTGGAGCAAATTGAAGATGTTTGGGATGAAGAGTCATGATTTTCACGTGTTTATGCAGAGACTGCTACCAATTGCTTTCCGTGAATTACTGCCGGCCAACATTTGGAAAGCTATCACTGAAATTAGTTTGTTTTTCAAGGAGTTAACATCTAGGACCATTACAGTGGAAAACATAACTCGGTTGAACCATGATATCTCAACCATCTTGTGCAAGTTGGAACGAATATTTCCACCCAGCTTCTTTAATTCAATGAAGCATCTACCTGTCCATCTTGCATATGAGGCAAAGATCGCTGGTCCAGTACAATACAGGTGGATGTACCCGTTTGAGAGGTAGTCTATTAATTTACCTGTTTATTTTTAATATATAATCTCGTTCGAGAATTATAGTAGCTCATTCGTGGACCTTGAATTAGCTAGGTATCTTCACAATTTAAAGTTAAGTGTGGGTAACAAGGCGCATATGGAAGTTTCAATTGCAAATGCTTATTTAACAAAAGAAGCATCAATGTTTTGTTCCCATTATTTTGAGGATCATGTACTGACGAGGCGACACAATGTACCTCACAATTTTACCGGTCGTGTCGTACCCGAAGCAGTGGAAGATAATCTTTCGATATTTGTACCTCCTGGTACACATCTTGGAAAAAAGGGTAAAAGATGGATTGTAGACTTGGAGAAGCAAGTTGCTCACACGTACGTGTTACTAAATTGCAATGAAGTGCAACCGTATATTGAGTAAGTTAACCTACCTCTTAGTGGAAACTTAACATTTTAGCGATCTTCTAATTTGTGCCAATTGTACGTAGTGTGTTTTTCGAGCAACTACTGCTTGTTCAACCGAATCTATCAGGTGCTGAGAAAGACAATGTGCTTCAAATGGAATTTGCATCGTAGTTTGAACAACTTATAAGTGATATGTATAAGTAACTTTTTATTACTAATGTTCATATATAAAGTATGAACTTAATGGAATATATCGTAACTTATGTACATATAGGTGAGGAGAAATCGTATTCAGGATCAGTTTATACGTGCTCTCTCGGGCGGTCCTAGCAGTAGTGCCACCACATACCCTGGGTATTACGTTAATGGTTTCAAATTTCACACAAGAGATTGTGGTACCTCTAAAGCAACCATAAACAGTGGAGTTTACATTAGAGGAACAAACTATGATTCCAATGAAAATAATTTCTATGGGATACTCGAGGAAGTAGTGGTTTTGGAATACCCTGGACTTACTGAAAAAAAAAGTTGTCAGGTTCAAATGCCAGTGGTTTGATCCTACTGTACCGGGGGGAGCAAGAATACATCCTGATTATAAACTCGTGGATGTTAATCCAAGAGGTCGATACGGTTGTTATGATCCATTCGTACTAGCAAGTCAAGCTAATCAAGTTTACTATTGCAAGTACCCCGGTGCATCTGTCCAACCAGGTCGAGAGTGGTGGGCAGTTTGCACCACCAAGGCACGATCCTTAGTGGAAATGGATAGAAAGAGTGAACCAGAGCTTTCACCATTTCAAGAGGACGATATAGTGTCCCAGATGAATGTGTGAATGGATGATGATCCTATCGTTTTGGCTGATTTGGACGCTGCACTAATTGAGGTACAAAATGAAGAAGAGGAAGAAGATCAAGAAGAAGAAGAAGATGATGAGGATGATGATGATGAGGATGAAAATGGTGATCAAGAAGATGAACATGATGATTATGATGACGATGATTGATATTGTTAATTGATTGGACCATTATTTGTTATGTATACATGTTACAATTTTATATTAACTATTGATGTGTTCATTATTTGTTATGTATACATGTTATAATTTTATATTAATTATTGATGTGTTTATTAATTGTTATGTATACAGATGGCTGAAGGTAGAAGTGTTCGTAACCTTTTCGGTGGTCGGCGATCGTCCTCCCGTACACCTGACTCAGACCGTGAACCGGTACAAATCTTTTTAGTTATTATATAAAATATCTTATACACATGTTATAACTGTAATTATTAAATACAGATTGAAATATTTGAAGAAAATAGGGGTCGACGTAGCTTTTGGGGATCGTCCTCTCAAACCGGAACAGTACCGGTTCCTGATTTGCAGAATCGGGAAGATGATCTAACTCAACACGGTGGAACATCTCCAGAAACGGTTGAGGACGACCCTGAGATTCCAGAAAATGCAGAAGAACTCACCAACCATGCACCTCGTCCTAATGTGCTACGCATCTACACGTATCACAATGTGTATGTTAAATATCACTTAGTCTTTTTTATTTGATTTTATTTGATTTTTTTAAATATACGCTTGAAAAATATACAGATTGATGCCCTCGAATGCTGTTTCGAGGTTGATTCGAAATATAATGTCTCGTCGAATGGAGATAGGCGGGTTCACATATAAGTTGGTGTCAAAAGAAAGGAAGAATGAATGGTGGGAAACATTCCAGGTATACATTCATTTTGTTAATATTGTGTAGAATTATATGTATGTATATATTTTTACTTATTTAAAATCAATATGATTATATATATTTTCTTCAGATGGAGACGTACTGGGATCCGAGGACGGAAAATATTGTGTTCATCAAAGAGTTGTTTATCCGGAGGTCTAGAGAACGATTTTCTGATCTGCTCAGTCTTTGGAAGAGGATCAATAGAAGGGAAGGGAAAATACCTCAGTGGGACATAAGATTCTGGAGTGCATTACTTCAGTACTGACAATTGCCCAATGTCATTGCCAAAAGCAACCAGTGCAGAGCAAACCGCTTGTCTGCGGCCGGAGGAAGAGGCCCCTCAAAACACAAAGGAGGGGCAAAAAGAGCCGCACAATGGACTGAGGAATACGTAAGTAATTCCTACACTACAACATATGGAGATTTTAATTACTTGATTACTCATATCTTTATTTTTTGGAATACAGGAGAAGAAATATAACCGTCTCCCAACTGAAAGGGAAATTGTGCAACATTTCCACAACTGTGGGGAAGGGGAGTACACGTATGGAGGAATTGCTGATATAATTGTAAGTGTTTTTTACATTAACATTATAAATTCAATATAAATAACACGTTTGTATACTTGAGATGATGTCAAAAAATTTGTATGTCTAGGACTCTATGGAGGAACGAGTCTCGCAATTACCGCCTCCAGTAGACGACAATGAGCGCTTGAACCGACTGAGTCAAGTGTATACTGAGACAGTGAGGCCAGACCACGGAAAAGTTAGGGGTCTCGGTCAAATGAAGACGATGCGTATACAATCTGGGTCAGGCGGAACATCATCTGGCACACACATTGGCGGTTATGACCAAAGAGATATTGATCGTTTGCTGGCTGAGGAGCGCGTGAGATACGAAAGATTGCTGGCCGAGCAACAAAGGCAGCAAAACGAATTTGTGCGCCAGGAAGTACACAATCAGATGATGGCGTGGTTTCAAGGCCAACAGGGAAACCTACCTAGTGGTTTTTCCAACCAGCTGGTGCATATCCTCCTTACCCAGCTTATCCTCCCGCCTCTTCCGCATCTGGTTACGCCCCTTGTCCTCCCCCCGCCCCTTGTCCTCCTCCCACCCCTTATACCTCGGTCGGTCCTTCTACTGGTGTTCCTCCCGTTCCTCCTACTGGTTTTCCTGCCGCCCATTATCCTCAGGCCTCTGCTGCTCGTCCTCCCGCTTCCGGTCCTTCCCCGTCTCGTCGTAATTCCATTTCTCCAACTGAGTTTATAGACCTACTTGAAAGAGGTGCATATTCTAGTTACCCCCCGAGGGGTAATTATTCTGGAAATGAAAGAGGTGATGATGATGATGAGAGTTAGGATGTCATAAATATTTGAACATGTTTTGGAACTATATTTGTTGGTTTGAAATTGTACTGTTTATTTGAATTTATATGTCTGGATATTTGAGCATGTGAGTTTGTTATTATCATTATTATTGATTATTAATTATGAATATTGTTGAATATTAAAATTTTATTGATTTTTAAAAAATAAAACGATCAATATAAGTTTATATGTGTACACATATCAGTAATTAGTGAAATAGAATTTAAAAAGTATGTATTTTAAAATTTTATTGATTTTAAAAAAAACGATCAATATATGTGTATATATGTACACATATTAGTAATTAGTGAAAAAGAATTTAAAAAGTATGTATTTTAAAATTTTATTGATTTAAAAAAAGATCAATATATGTGTATATATGTACACATATTAGTAATTAGTGAAAAAGATTTTAAAAAGCTCAATATAAATGTACACATATTAGTAATTAGTGAAAAAGAATTTAAAAAGCTCAATATAAATGTATACATATTTGTAAGTAGTGAAAAAGAATTTACTTTACAATTTTATAAAAAATATTTTAATATTATAAATAATAAAATAATATATACAAGTGATTGTTTAATTTTATATGTAATAATAATTTACGTATAAAGTATAACAAACAATTAATATTAATTAGTATTATATTTAAAATATATAACAGAAAATATATGAAACATATATATTACACCCTAAAACATAACAAGTAAATAGTCTTGTCCAAGCGGCACAGCGAAACACGCAAGACCTCCGCATACATGGAGGTCGCGTGTTTGAAACCCTTGGGGGGCGAAAATTCGCCATTTACAGCCCTCAAGAAGGGGGTAAATATGACATTTCGCGTATAAAATAGTGTGGTGGATGGTGGCCTAGTGGTTTCGCGGGTGTGGCTCGGGCCTGAGGTCGTGGGTTCGAAACCCACAATTTTTTTTAATAAGCACACAGGTTACACGAGGGCATTCACGATGGATTTTCCCTCGCCACGTCAGCCGAGGGATTAATCCCTCGCCCAGTACCTGCAGGCCGCGTCGGAGGTGCCGAGGGAACTGTTCCCTCGTGCAGCTTTCCCGAGGGTTATTTCCCTCGCTCTTTACGAAGTATAGCCGATGGATTTTTGTCGAGGAAAAATTCCCTCGTCTGTTCCCACACAAAATTCCCTCTCCAAGACCCTCTTTATTTTTCGAGGGACTGTATTTTCCCTCGTGTAAAGGTTGGCGACGAGTTTTTTGGAGAGGGAAAATTTTCCTCTTCAAAACCCTCTCTATACTCAATTCCCTCTTTAAAACCCTCTCCAAAACCCTTTCTAAATTGACATATTTTTGTGGTGAATATATATTTGTATTCTACACGGGAATATGCATGTAATGTCGAATTTTAAAGTATTTGAAATTAGATCATTTACTTTTTAGATGATCTCGAATTTATTTATCGAATCACCATACCTCTTATACATTAGGTGTACAAATTTAATGTTCTTACACTCACCCCAATCTAAATCTATCCAACAAAAAACGTATAATAAAAATATGACACTAACATAACTAAAATGTGTCACCTAATTTAACTTAAAAATATAATAATAATAAGTTTATTATCTTTTTCACTTGAACAATATTAAATGTGTATAATAAAATGTGACGTTAGCTTTGATTAAAGTGCGTCATGTAATGTAACCAAACAATAAATATTATTTTGTATAAATAATCACAAAATATGTTTTCTTAATGAATCATGACACTAATTTTAAAAAAAAACGTATTAGCTAGTGTAACTAAATAAACAATACTAGTAATTAATTATCATTGTTCCAATACACTGGCTCTTGTGCCCAGTTGCAAAGTGCAATTGGGGCACAAGAGGCTCAATCATATATTATTGGTTTATAAATCTTTTCAAACTTAATCAAGCCTAAACGAGTTTAATAATATCAATTATAAATTTAATTCATTCATCCATTTATTTCTAAAATAGTAAATATTTCGAATAATCATATATATCTTCTATAATTTAATTTAATTAAATAATTATGCATAATGAATATGCACGAATTATCATCAATATTTTATTTAAACACTGGAAATATATATAATTTAATTGGTAGCCCATCAAAATACATGAAAGATAGCAGATTAATTTTCCATTCTTTAACTTTTTTTAAAGAAGAAATAGTCACGATGAAGATAAACAACTGAAAATATACTTCATTAAAGCAGGGTCATTAAGAAAATACTCAACAACTCTGAAGGATTGATTAAGAACAGAGCAACATAGTATTCCTCAAAATATCTTGAGATGAATATCTTCAATCATTCTTCTGCTCCATCCTCAACTTTTTGGACGCCACCAGGGAAGCCACTGCCGCCGCTAACGCTGCCACCGCCACCACTCCCACTCCTGCCACCACACCCACGCCCGCCACCATACCCAAGTACCCTGCCGTCACAATCCATGAAGCCATTGATAGCTGGACTTTGATTAATTAGTCTGGTGTATATAGTTTCTAACTCTCTTGTATTTTTTATCATTGAGTTTGGTCTGACAAGTGTATTTATATATAGAGGCCATGAGGGAGGAGTACTGTTTCATCTCCCACTTTAATTACCTGGGTAATTTCCAAATTATCAAGGCGAAAGTAAATGAAGCATTTATATTATATTTGGCATCATTTAGTGAGTATTTAGTTTTCGCAGTTTACGGGATATATTCATTTACCGAGGTGAAGTAAATAGGTCATCTAGGTGAAGTAAATAGGTCATCTATAGTTAGACTTGTGACCTTTCCATTTCTAATTCCAATTCAATTAGTCGAGTTAATAGTCGAGGCACTCGCGCGCGCACAGTTTGAATTATTTAATAACTAGTGCGTACGTATCTCCGCGAATCTTGTGGACTGAAAAAAAAAATTGTTATTTTTATTTTCAAATTATAAATATAAATATTTTTTTATTTTAAATATCTTGTAATTTCGATATAATATTAAACGTCAATTCCGAATTATTTAAAAAAAATCAATTTTCTTCTAAACATTTCATGTATACATATATTTTGAATTAAAAAAATTAAAAAATAAAATTACTAACTTTCAGTATCATAGTATTATACATGGTAAGATATTGTATATCATTATAAGATTTTTTGGAAATAATGTGTTATTTCAGTGACAATTTCTTTTGGGTAGTAAATTTTTGTCAAAAAAAAAAAAGTTATAATCTACTATCCATGGTAAGATATGGTATTGGATGACAAGATTATTTGAGAATCTTGTCATCTTTTACGTGACAATATCTTTTGCAAAATATTTTAATATCCTCTAAGAAAATTAGCTAGCATATATAAATATTTTGCAAAAATATTTATTCAAAAAATTATCTATTATTGTATTATAAATGTTAAGATATTGCATTTAATGACAAGATTTATTTGGGAAAAATATGTTATTTCATTGACAATATCTTTTGGATAGTAAAATTTTGTAAAAAAAAAAATGTTACACTCTATTATCCATTGTGAGATATGGTATTGGATAACAAGATTCTTTGGGAATATTGTCATCTTTTACGTGACAATATCTTTTGCAAAATATTTCAATATCCTTCTACAAAAATTAACATATATAAATATTTTGCAAAAATAAATTCCAAAAATATCTAAGTAAGAAAATCGTTGAACTGTGGAAAAAATTATTGGAATTTATAAGCACGTAAACACGTAAACATGCGCAGCGGAAATAAACGTTCTCCAACAACGAAAAATTTAATTGCATAATTAAATACGAGATATCTTAAACAAGAGATCTTACAGAACTTCGTACGCGGAATCCTCAACTACGGTATCCACGCAACAGCTATTCACCGATCCGCACCGGGGTGCCAGCGTTGAACCTCGAGACGAACTTGTTAGGAAAACTCGAACAAGAGATTTTATGAAGAAATTATATTTCTTGTGTGTTTAGGAATTCTCATAAGACACATATTTATAGGGATTAACTTAACTTAATTCTTACGCAAGATATCGAGCCTAGTCCGTAATATAATCTCTACGGATTATATTTCCCTAGATATGTTCCTACGAATAATATATTTATCATATCTTTTATTCTTGTATAATAATATTCCAAATATTATTACTGGAATTTCATATCTAATTAAATCTAATTTAATTAGATAATAATAATAATTAATTCTAAATATAATTATTATTATATTCTTCATAAATTAAATAATATATCTAATATAATACTTTAATCAACCAATTATAATCAGTGAACTGACATTGCTTGTTGTGTGACCCATAGACCCTCGTATATCGAGCGATTAGTCAAATTAACGGTCTTAATTGAACCCTAGACAATAAATCAGACATTCTCAATATACGAGTTACGTTGCGAGGAAATCTGCAACTACCTGTAATACTGTAGGTTATTGTGATATCTTCCTTTCATTCGCGAATACTCGATTAAGTCTTGAACATGATGAATTGTCTATTCAAATAACTTTATCATATTATCTCAAATCACTAATTGATCGCTCGTGTCGCACTTGGCCACAAAGTCCAAGTCGACTTGCATCGGCCGATGTCTTAGATCCAATTATGATGAGAAGACGAGTATTCTCTCTAAATCCACATTGTAGAATGAATCCTATTCTTGGCTCAACTACCACGCACATGTATTTCATGATGAACCCAATCCATGTCATATCTACCCGTGGAAAGGTGCAAGTGTCGGTCATGGTCAAAGTTCACCTCTCCACACATGTTGTGCGTATTGACCTCAAGTCAGAGGAGTATCACATCGCTCCCACTAACCGAGACACCCGTAGACACATTATGTGGAATTACATCAAACGGTTTCTCGGATGGGTATACCTATACCCTCTAAGGTATCTGTGCATCCATCATGAGATACCCTGTATCTCGTAGTAAGTGAGATCTTACTACACTCTCTAAGAGTATGATGCAGATCGCGCACCAATCTCAATTGCATCATCAATATCCCATTCTTGATGATCCTTGATCGGGGCTATTTGAGAATCGTACTTCAGTCATATGAGTTCTCACTCACTCAATGATAGTATCGATTCAAGGGAACACATATATGAATAATTCAAACAATCAAACATAATATTCAGATAAGTGTAAAGCCACACTTTTAATATTAAACCAAACAATAATATTAAACCATAAACTGATTATCATCTTAGTATTATGTCCTTACAAAGGATTGTCTCAAGGACACTAACACTAACAATCTCCCACTTGGACTAGAGCCAATCACATACATGTCTAACCCCTAGACCATCAAATGTCTAGTGTGTACATGAACAATGAAAAGAATTTTCAAGATTTTCCTTTATGGGAAATGTTTTAATTTCATTTCTCCTATCGATATGATCTCTTGGATCAAATGATAACGCCTCCGTACATGCTTATTTTTGTTATCAAATCTCGGTTCCTTTGCTCATGCAATCGCACCAATGTTGTCACAATACAACTCTATTTGACAACTGGCACTCGGAACTACCCTTAGTTCTCTCAAGAACCTTAAAATTTAGACAGCCTCAAAGGCTTCTGATACAACAATGTACTTAGCTTTGTCTGTTGAATCTGCGGTCAGATCTTGCTTGGAACTATTCCAACTTACCGCCTCATCATTGAGATTGAAAATATAATTTGACTTTGATTTGTAATCTTCACAGTCTGACTGGAAACTCGCATCAGCATAGCCCGTAACGACTAGGTCTGACTGCCTACCGTAGACAAGAAAATGTTCTTTAGTACGCCTGTGGTACTTCATAACATTCTTGACTGCAATCCGGTGAGGCTCACCTGGATTCCGCTGGTATGTACTAGTGATGTTGACAACGTAGGCCATATCTGGCCTCGTGCAAGTCATGGCGTACATGATGGAACCCAATTGCAGATGCATATGGAATGTCCTTCATGTGCTCGATATCTGCTTCGCTGGAAGGACAATCCTTCTTCGACAGCTTTATCCCATGATTTGCCGATAGAGATCCTCTCTTAGAGTTCTCTATCGCAAAATGCTTCAACACCTTATCTACGTGGTGGATTGTGACAGCCCTACCATCTTCTTGGATCTATCCCTATGGATCTTGATCCCTAAGATGTAGCATGCTTCACCAAGATCCTTCATCATGAAGGTCTTTGATAACCAATCTTTCACGGACTGCATGAGCGGAATGTTATCTCCTATAATCAATATGTCATTGATATATACAACTATAAAGACAATACTCTTCCCGCTACGTTTACAATAAACGCATGGATCTTCTAGATTTCTAATGAAGCCAAAAGACTTAACAACTTCATCAAATCGGATATTCCAACTCCTAGAAGCTTGCTTCAATCCATAGATGGATCGTTTAAGCTTACACACGAGATTAGACTTTGGCTTATATATAAAACCCTCCGGTTGAGTCATAAACACATCCTTATCAATGTTTCCATTGAGGAAGGCTGTTTTGACGTCCATCTGCTAAATTTCATAATCATAGTGTGCGGCTATCGCAAGTAAAATACGAATGGACTTGATCTTCACAACCGGTGAAAAGGTCTCGTCATAGTCAATGCCTTCGCGTTGACTATACCCTTTCGCCACAAAACTAGCCTTGTAGGTTTGACCTTGCCATTTGCATCGGTCTTCCTCTTGAAGACCCACTTGCAACCTATGGGTTTTACCCCTCTTGGAAATTCAACCAAGTCCCAAATTTGATTGATGTACATCGAGTCCATCTCGGATTTCATGGCTTCACGCTACTTCTCTGAGTCAACATCTAATGTCGCCTCAGTGTAAGTCTTAAGTTCGTCCTTATCCGGTATATCCACGTCATCGTGTTCCTCCACGAGGAAACCATAATACCTATCGATTAGATTACGAATCCTAGTTGACTTACGAAATTGTGGTTGTGCAGGCTGTACATTCTGATCATGAAAATTTTGTGGTGCAGTGACTTCATCGTTGACCGGAGAGTCCTCAAGAGCGATACTTTCAGATGTCTCTTGGGCGGGAGTTTGAACTATGTTATTCTCATTCAGCCTACTTGGAGGTTGTTGCGAAGGCAACGCAACTCTAATTACGCTCCCACTGGCTCAAAGAGGATCACCTAGTGATAAACTTCCACCATGAGAGTCGCTGAATACTACCACTGATTCCTTGTCATGTTGCTTTGACAAGTCATCAGTCTCTATGTTAATTCGTGGTTCTTGAATTTCTTCAAGTTCTATCTTCTTACGACTTTGTTCTTTAAAGAATTACACGTCTTCTAGGAACCTTGCCTGCCTAGAAACAATAACTGTTTGTTTCTCCGGTAGATAGAAATAATATCCTCTAGTCTCCTTAGGATATCCCACAAAATAACCCTTTTCACCTTTGGATTTCAACTTATCAGTTTGCATTTTCTTCACAATTGCGGGGCAACCCCACGTTCTTATGTGTAGAAAAGTTGGCTTCTTGCCACACCACAACTCGTATGGAGTTGGCACAACTGATTTAGATGGAATCCTATTCAGAATGTAGATTGAGGTTTGCAATGCGTGTCCCCATAAGAATATTGGAAGAGAGGCAAAACTCATCATGGACCGCACCATGTCCAATAGGGTTTGGTTTCTCCTTTCGGACACACCATTCATCTGAGGTGTTCCGAGAGGAGTCCATTGTGACTGGATCCCATGAAGCTTCAAGTAATCCATGAATTCATAGCTAAGGTACTCACCTCCTCGGTCTGATCGAAGAGTCTTGATACTCTTACCAAGATGTTTCTCTACTTCGGCCTTGTACTCCTTAAATTTCTCAAACGATTCGGATTTGTGTTTCATAAGATACACATATCCGTACCTTGAGTAATTATCTGTAAAGGTGATGAAGTAGCCGAATTGACCCCTAGCTAGAGTGGGCAATGGTCCACAAATATCGTTGTGGGTCAACTCTAGAACTTCTTTGGCACGCACCCCTTTCCCGGAAAAGGGTTTATTGGTCATCTTGCACATGAGACAAGATTCGCAATTTCCATAAGACTCTAAGTCAAATGAGATTAAGTAGTTCAACTTTCTTAACCGTGCGATTATTTTCTCGTTTGCGTGACCAAGTCTACAATGTCACAAGTAAGTCGGGTTTTCATGATTACTAAGCTTGAGTCTTTTATTTTGTATATTAAGAACTTTATATCCACAATGTAACAAATATAAACCATTCACAAGAGGAGCATTTCCATAAGCATCACCATTAAGCGAAAAATAACAAGTATTATTTGCAAAACGGAAGGAAAATCCCGGCTGCTACCGGCCGGAGAGGCCGACCGCCTTCCTCATTTCTGTGGGGGGGGATGTTGCTGATGCTGCTGCTGATGTTCATGTCGTCCGACCGGCCTATGTATTAGGTCGTTCAAGTGCCCTTCGTCAAACAACTTCCAAAGTTACTTTAGGAGATCACGATACTGGCTCGTATTGTGGCCGATTGAGTCGTGATAGGCACAAAAATTTTTAGGGTCAAGTCTTGACCGGTCTCCCATAATGGCCTAGGCCTCGGGATCACATCCCTGTGTTGGATGGCACTGAAGATATGAGCGGGGGACTGTCTCAAGGCATGGGTAAGATGGACCTCGACGTCCTCGAAAGACTTAAAGTTGCCGGGCGGCTTAGCAATTTTCTTGGCCTTAGGGCCTCCCTTCGGGGAGGCCTGAGCGACCTCCGGCTCCTTAGCAGCGGGCTCCGACTCCCCAAGCCTGAGAGCAAGCAATTTCCTCCGAGCCAGGTAGTCTCCCGCCCGAGCACGAAAATCAACGTACGTCTTTGGGAAATCCTTGGTGAGGTGTTTGAACATGGGAGATCGGACGTGGAAACCTCCAAGGGTGGCATGCAGGGCCAGCTGGTCGCCGATCGGTTCCCCGGTTAGAATGACCTCATCCACCCGGGCGACGTAGTCCTCGTCTGACTCCTCTTTCTCCTGGCGAATGCACATTAGACGATGCCAGTTCTCCGGCCGGGCAATTTTAGCCGCAAAGTAGGAGGTAAACTGAGTGCTCAAAGTGGAGAAAGAATCGATCGAACGAGCCGGGAGCGAAACATACCACCTATGGCGAGATCGCCCAAAGTGAGTCGAAAGAGTCTGCACTTAGTTGCGTCGGTCGCGCCCCGTTTGATCATGAAGATCCAGAATTTACTCAAATGGGTTTCCGGGTCCGTCTTCCCTTCGTAGAGAGGGGTCAGCGTCGGAGTGATCTTGAGCTGGACGGGGGCGAGCTCGATGTCGACGGATAGAGGCTCGTTCGCGACTGGTCGGGCCTTGGGCTGGCCTTGCGCCTCCATGAGGGCTCGCATTTCGTCAAGCTGCTTCTGCATCTTGATGATTTCCAGGTTCGGCGGCTCGACTTGCTGATCGTCCCCATCGACCACAGGTCCAATCCTGTCAAAAACTGCCCCCCGCGGGGTGCCACGTCCTAAGAGGCCGCTCTGGGCGAAGCTGAGCTTCCTCCTGGCTGAGTTGGCCGGTGTCAAACTGACCTCGGCCGCCCTTTTGTGGGGCATCTGCGTCGTGCTCCAGAAGTTTGAGACGGAGTCGGTATCACCATATCCGGTGTCGCTGCTCGGGAGTCAGCTTGGGTACCATGAGGGGTCGTTGGCACCCAGGCGGCCGAAGACCGGGTGAGCGGAGCCGCGGGAACGCGTGGGAGCGGGGTCGGCCTGGCACTGGCTTTCCCCCTGGCATTCCCGGGCTTTCGCCTTCCCATTGAGGGCGCGCGCTAGTTGCCTCCTCTTTGAAGCCGAAAGGGTGCTTTGGCAAGCTCTTGCCTCCTCGGCGCGACGACGCCGGCCCGACTTCGCTTGATCAGGGGTAACGAAGTTTCGGACCTGCGATGGACGCGGCTCCTCCGGGTATCGGATTGGGGAAGCAATGCGGGCGGCCTTTCCGGGCCTGATGGGGGTAGCCTCCCCTGAAACCCGAGCCACGGGATTCTGGGGTGTAGCCGGAGCTCCTGCGGCTCTAAGGGCCTGAGACGATCTCTGGTTCGTCATATTTCCTTTAGAGGAAACGGTGGGGAAGTTTTGAAGATGGGTGATGAAGCTTTGAAGAACAGTGAATGTTCTTCAAAGAGGAGGAGAGAAAACTTGGTTCGAGGGGTTGGATACCCTTATTCTAGCGTCAAATGTTGTTTATCTAAAAATAGGTGCTGGGATTTAGTGACTATGTGGTAAGCTTGGATAAAAACATCAAAGAAAATATGGATTGATTGATCCATTAATGCTCGTGTTTATGAATGATGATGAGAAATAAAATGCAACACAGAGATTTGCCAGGGGTTATTAGTCCCTGGACTTGAATGCTTGTATAGTTTTTTTCTATTGAAAGTGAACTCTCCTTCTTGGTACAAGTGTGAATCTATTTATAGGTTTCTTCTACAGGGGCATTTTAGCCATTTCCGGGCCCTAGGGGGACAGGAACATTAAATGATTCCAGTCCCTGAAGGCGCGCGGGTGCCCGTTCGTCCTTGCTTGCAGGAGGTCGGCCACTAGCATGATGACACGTGTCCTAGAAGGACGATTTTCTGAGATATTTCCTCATTTGGAGGGAATATTCTCCCTGCAACTTTGTACGTTGATGACCCTTTGCCTTTTTTGGGGCGATTCTGGCTGATTTGGTCACGTGCTCTCAGGATCCCCTCCTGTTGAGAGGTCGGAGATCGGGAAGTTTCTGGTTACGGCGGCCGGTCGTAAATTTGGAGATCGGGCACAGCGATGTCGTCCTCCTAGGCAAGCCGACGGTGTTCGGAATCTGCTGTATCGAATGTCGACCCCGGGCTTCGGGAGGTCGGAGGAGGTCAGAATGGGTTGCTCTGGACCCGGACTTGGGAGGCCGGAGAAGGTCTCCCGGAGGTCGGTGGTCGGTGGACCCTGGAGTCTTCTCTGGAGCCTGCCGGCCCGGCATTGCTCTCTTGGGGAGGTCGGTGCCGACCCCATATTGAAATGGTCACATCAATTTTGTCGAAGGGAGGTCGGTGCCGACCTAAACGGCCACAACAAACATAAAATGTAATATAATATTGTAACGAAAAAATAATGTATGGGAATATTTCCATTTTGTAAAAAGTAATGTTGCTTTATTGTCAAAAATGGAAATGACAATTGAGTATAGGACATATCTTTATGACATTGTAGCAAATATGTATGGAACGAGCTAGGGAGTGTAAGGGTATTAATTAAATGAAGTAATTTGACACCTCCTTACAAATTTAGATTTTTAAATGAAGTAGAATTTTTTCATGGTAGAGTTAAGAGGCTCACGTCCAAATAAAAAATTTGAATTCGATTCTCGCTAAGAGCAACTCCATTTAAATCCACTGAACTTCTCATAGGTGAAGTTGAGAGTCTAGACTAGGAATAAAACAAGTAATATTATTAAAAAATAGTGACATTACAAATTACTCGATTCTTGATCATTAACCTTGCCAATTAGATATTCATTCAACTGGGGACCAAAAGTGGTTACAGTATCATGCGTGTAAGGTGACAAAACCCCCGGACAATACTTCAATAATTAAGTGATTTGATACCTAAAATTCACAAATTTTGCTACGCTAAAGACAACGCTACTTCCAAAAATATAATACCATAAAAAAAAAGACACAACAATAAAGTAATACTCAAATTTGGGGAGACAAACTTAATTAAAAACCCATAATTCCAACTGGCATAGTTACACTGATTCTTCCACACCCAAATTAATTTACCTCACACGCAATAGTCAGAAAAAAAATACATATAACATTAAACAATCAAATAAAATAACGTGCTATGTTTCCTTGGACTTTCTTCTACTCTCCAAGAAAGAATCAAATCCTCCATTGCTAAGATCTACCCCTTCCCCCCCTCTTTCTCTCTCTACATTTCTCTCACTACATTATAACCATCTAGTAGCATTTCATTTTCATCATTTTCTTGAATTAATTCCAACTCTTTTCAATTTTTCACAAATTTATTTATAAATCATGTCTATGCATGCGAAGACCGATTCGGAGGTGACGAGTCTGGCCCCGTCATCTCCGAATCGGGCCGTGTACTACGTGCAGAGTCCGTCTAGGGACTCGCACGATGGGGAGAAGACGACGAATTCGTTCCATTCGACGCCGATTCTGAGTCCCATGGGGTCGCCGGGCCACCACTCGCGCGACTCGTCCTCGACCCGGTACTCCGGTTCGCTTAAACCGGGTTCGCAGAAGTCGAGCAACGGGTCGAGGCGGCACCACCAGCAGCGCAAGGCGGAGAAGCCGTGGAAGGAGTTCGATGCGATAGAGGAGGAGGGGCTGCTCGACGACGACGGCGGCCGCCGGGGAGTGCCGCGGCGGTGCTATTTTCTGGCCTTTGTCGTCGGATTTTTTGTGCTATTTTCTTTCTTTGCTTTGATCTTGTGGGGTGCTAGTAGGAATCAGAAACCTGTCGTCACTATGAAGGTACGTCTATCTTTTTTTTTTTTTTTTTCAAATCTCAATTGATCTATCTTGAGCTTCAATGATTAATTAATGATCATCAAAATTTATATAAAAAATGTATCAATTTACTTTAGTGATAATAATTGCATAGTATCACGGATTATCACCCAAATTTATATGAAAAGTAATTGCATTGATTCATGATCTTTACTTTAGTGACAATTGAAATCAAGATTTTGAATAATTGCAAATTAGTAAGTATTTGTTGCAACCCAATTTTAAATGACAAAGTATAGAGTAAAACCGGTTTATACTTGAATTATCGAAGGGTATTAATTGTTTTAATTGAAAAGTATTAGTTGTATTTATTGAAGAGTATTACTGATTTACACTAAAGAGTCTTAGTTGTTCTGTGTAAACCAGTAATACTCTTCAGTGTAAACCATTAATACTCTTCAGTAAAAACAACTAATTTCCTTCTGTGATTCATATATAAACCAATTACACTCTATACCTACTCAATTTTAAATGACAAAGTATGGAGTGAAAATGGTTTATACATGAATTATTGAAAAATATTAGTTTTTATTAAAGTGTATTAGTTATTTTAACTGAAAGATACTCCCTCCGTCCCGCTATTATGTTCCCGTTTTGCCATTTTGGTCCGTCCCACTATTATGTTCTCATACCTTATTTGGAAATCAACTAATAATATTATATTCATCTACTTTATTCACATCCACTCATTTAACCACATAACACTTTATTCCCTCCTCTCTCCATCACATCACCTGTACTACATCTATATTTTAACACCCACCTTAAAGGTTGTGCCCAAAAGTAACGGGTACAGAATAGTGGGACGGAGGGAGTATTAATGAACCGTGACGCCACGTCATCACTCGAGTTACAATAACACTAGCAATAAAACTTAAAATAGTTTACCGATTTGTAACTATCCAAAATTTTAATTTTTTATTAAAATTGAAGCAAATACCTTGATTTAAGTCTACAAAGTATCACTTCTATATTTTATTTTATTTTCTCATTGAAATTGGTTTTTAAGCGGTTGGACATTATTGATATATTACGATTTCATTTGTTTCTAACCAAACATTATATCAATATGATTAAAAGACGTTATCCATCACTGTACATACCAGAATTTCCAAATAAGAAAATGAATAAGTGGAGATAATTTGTTGTGGAGATCTGGTTCTCCTATATTAACTAGTCATGTGCATGTGATGATGTTATTAATTTGACTATTTTACTTAAACGTTGATTTAGGCTAAATTAGTGAAGGTCTATATATAAAGTACTTATAATGCCAACTTGAATTCACACCTAGGAAATGTTAGGCAAGTAGT
Organism: Ballota nigra; assembly: GCA_947034835.1. Classification (NCBI taxonomy): domain Eukaryota; kingdom Viridiplantae; phylum Streptophyta; class Magnoliopsida; order Lamiales; family Lamiaceae; genus Ballota; species Ballota nigra. Next base: position 5,349,644 of record OX344722.1, read on the forward strand.
GAGTCATGATCCCAATTAAAATATCTGATATTTTAGTAGTAACTTTTTTTTTTTGGTTAACACCGACACCTAATTAAAGGATGGAAATGAAGGTTGGATACTATATGTGTATATTTAAACTAAATAATTGATCATACATTATTAAGGCTGTCAATTAATTAATCATAAACAATAATTGCAACGTATAAGTACTAAAAATAACCAATAGAAGGAAGTTAGTTAATTAATTAATTAAGGTGAAAAACATTATAAGTTGTACCAAATTTTGGGGGAGGGGGTTTGTGTGTATTTGTTTTTATATTATTGAGTCATATTAATATCTTGAATGATTAGAGTTTGAGTAAATTTTGTGTGAGACTGTCTCATAATATGAGATCAATACTATTTGATCTACTATTAAGTTAACATATGTTATTTATTAATTAAAAAATTATCACTTTTAAAAAGTAATAATATTTTTGCTTATAGTAACTTATTATTTTTAAAAAAATATTATTACACAATTTCTTTTTAATTTGGTCGGTTTCATCGGACAAGTTTTTTCCTTAAAATTTTATATTGATTAATGGTGTGAAACATAGAGAGATGTATTTTCAAAATTGTTGGCATGTGGGATGAACTTAATTAGGGAGTCTGGGCATGATCGCCCAACTCGGAATTTTAAAAGTCTTCATGTCATAGAAAGAATAATTTTTTATTAAAATTTTCAATTTACGAGTATCGTATTTCTTGATTATTAATTTTGATACACAAATTTCGTCACCCTAAAGAAAAATTCTAAATCCATACCATGGCAATTTGGTTAATTTATAATTTTCTCATACACGTGAGCGATTGATTGTGAAAAATTTACATTATATTATATTAACTAGTATGTTACCCGTGCGATGCACGATCGATATACGTATAATGTGTATTATAAAATTCAAATTACCAACGAATTTTTTCGTCGATAATTTCCGACCAATCTCGGTAAATTTCAAATTGATGATAACAAAGTAATTTACGACCAATATTTTATCGGTAGGCGGTCGAAAATGTGTTCGTAAATACTGACGGAATTTAATCCATCAGTAATTTCGTAGGTAATTTTTAAAAATGTAAATACGTCGGTAATTCGTTGGAAATACTGACGGAATTATGTCCGTCGATAATTTTGGTCGGTATTTCACAATTTTTTTTTTTTTTTTGTAGTGGTGGCATCACCTCTTGAGTATGAGATAAACCGTATCAAATAAGTCCCTCATAAAAGAAAAGTTCAATTATAATTTTTTATCAAAATAAATGCTTCAAAACTTTTATTAAGATAGATAGATAGTCTTATACATGAAACAAACTTCATTTACTATATCATATGACACATAGGTTTGTGATGCTCAAGCCAACTATTAGTTAAAGAAGACAATGACTCAAACTTTTTTTAGTGAAACACCGTCTTATATATGAGCTCATCTTATACAAAAGTGCCTCATAAACAAAATATTTTGCTAGGAATTTTTTATTACTAAAATCAATATTAGAATATATAAAGTTACAATAATTAGAGGGAAAAAAATAAAAAAAAGTAATCAAACAAAATATAATACTACATATTTCTAGAGTTTTTTTTTTTAATACAATGAAAAAGTACTTTATTAATTAATTGCACATTAATTATGTCAAAATATTAAATATCATATTTATCAAAATTAGAAAAAAAAATTTGATATACTTTATAATTAATTTACATATTTAGATTATTTTGTTATTATATTAGTATAGATGTGAAACCAAATTAAAATTCAAATTAGGAATATAAAGAAGTTTTGATAAAGATATTGAGGCATTCATCTAGCGATAAAAACCACATATATTTCCTGATCCTCTTAATGAGTCCAATATATGTAATTTCTTACCTACGCCCATTTGCACTCTATACCTTTTTAATGATATTGTTCGTTTTACTAAATATTAATATTCGAAAATCAATTGCACTGTGAACACAATTAATTCAATTTGTTAACATAAGTGTTACTTATTTTAAATTTTATGATTCGACACGCCAATATATAATCTTAAATAAAAATTTGTGACACCCCTGCAGAGTATAATATTCGACAAATTTATGATCCAAGCTGGATCAGATGGATCGGGTGTGGCTACAGAAATGGTGACGATGAATGCAACGGCCAAGATCATCATTCGTAATAGAGGAACATTCTTCGGCATTCACGTCACTTCTACACCGTTGGATCTTTCTTTCTCTGACCTCCCTCTAGCTACCGGAACAGTAAGTATTTATTTACACATCTCCCTAATTGATTATTATTACACAAAATTTATATGAATTTAGTAGATATTTTTCACCTGTCAAAGAAAAAAAGTAGATATTTTTCAAGTTTTTGTGATATTTTAATTTCAATATTATCTCAAAAAATAAAAGAAAAATGTATTATGTGAATAATATCCACAGTGAAATTATAGATAGGGGTGTGCAAAATACGGTTTGAACCGAAAAATCCGACCAAACCAAACTGAAATACAAATTTTGGTTTGGTTTTTGGTTTATGGTTCGATTTACGGTTTTCAAATTTAATTTTTTTTTATTTCGGTTCGGTTTACGGTTTTTACGACTTAAAAGCCATATAGACCGAACCAAACCGAAATACTTTTTATAATAATAATAATAATAATATATTATATTTATATTAATATTCACTAAATTAATATTTATCAGCTTTATTTTAATATAATATAATAATATTAATATTAGATAATTTATATTCACGCATAAAAGACTTGAGTTGATTTGTGTTTTGCATAAAATACTTGAGGAGTGGTGTTTTGTGTTAATTATATTTTTCAAATTATTGCTTAGATTTTGAAAACTATTATGTTGATGTTTTTATTAGATTATGTACAAGGTTTATTGATGCATCTTTGCCTAAATTATCATTTAGATGTTGACATGTTGCAAATAATTGAATGAAATATGTGTGTTGATGCTAAAAAAAATTAAATTGATTTAAAAAAAAGTGTAAAAGATTTCGGTTTATACGGTTTGGGACCGAACCAAACCGAAATATTTCGGTTTGAGACCAAACGGTTTTTCAAAATATGGTTCGGTTTTTGGTTTGTAAAAAAATTTCGGTTTGGTGTTCGGTTTGGCTAATACGGTTCGGTTCGGTGACCGAACCGACCGTTGCACACCCCTAATTATAGATATGTTCAACGGAAAAAAAGGGCGAAACTTTGCAATCTGTTTGTGGGAATGTATTATATGGGTAATCTGGAAAAGAAGAAATAGATTGATCTTTGAGAACGAGACTTTCGACACTGTAAAGATTATAGATGAAATAAAAGGTAGGATGTGGAGCTGGATGTCGGTATATACTGTAGATATGTATAGATTTTCTTTCCAAGATTGGCTAGCGGATCCTAGAAAGATTTTAGACTGTTAGAGGTTTGTAATTACATTCATCGCTCCGGCTAACTTTTGTTACCGGAACTCTTATTTCTTAATGAAATTAATTTTCCTGACCAAAAAAAAAAAAAAAAAAATATCCACAGTGAAATTTATTTGAAAGATATTAGTAAAGTACATTAAGGCTCCATTTGGTAGCCTTTATAAGACCATATTATCACATTTTATACCATCTCAAATTGGCTTGGTAGACAATACTAATTTATTATGGATCCGGATGTAATATTTTGACCCGATAAAATAAGAACCTATAATACAGGTTAGACATTTTCTTCCACAAAAATTGTAAGGTCTTCCCACCCTTACAATTTTATTATGGATGGAAAAGAATTTTTGTATCCATTTTACCCTCTCTTTCCCCTCTACCCCTTCTTCTCTATAAGGGTAAATTAGTATTTTTTTTTTCTACCATTTTTTATGTATTGTACCATTTTTATTATGTCCTACCAAGTAAATGTGAGGATTTTCATAGATTAATACAGTCTTTAATAATATGATTTACCAAGCAATGTTATACATAAAATCAATACTAAATTTATACTTCTCTTAAATTAAGTGAAGGGTAAAGGTATTAGTTATTAGATTACATATATTATTTATTTAATCGAGTTTTATTTTCCCCACCATTGAAATATTGCAGATCAAAAGGTATTATCAATCAAGAAAGAGTCATAAAACCATAAAGGTGATGTTGGTAGGAAGCAAAATTCCACTTTATGGAGGAGGTGCCAATTTGAACAGCAAAGAAGGGAAACCGTTGGCGCCGGTGCCACTGGGCTTGAATTTCACAGTTCGGGCCCGGGCTTATATATTGGGCCAATTGGTGAAACCCAAATTCTACAAAAGAGTCCAATGCTCTGTGCTTTTAGACCCAAAGAAAATGAATGTGGCAGTTCCTCTCAAGAACTGCACCTACAATTGATTGATAATAAAAAAAATACATGAAATTTAAATTATGATTTAATTTTAAAATAAAATGGAAGAATTGGAGGGGGGGGGGGGGGGGGGGGGGGGGGAGTGATTGGGGGATGCTTCATAGAATTTAATGTTTATATTTTTTTTATTTTTGTTATATTAATGAGAATATTAATTATGGGTAGGCTATTTCTCCGTTCATGGGCTTTATTCAATTGCCAGAAGAAATAGGGGGGAAATAATGGCTTTTGATGGGGTATGTTGTGTAATTTATCTTTTTGTAATAATTTTGTGACGAGTAATGCTGTATTCAAGGTATCGAATTTTGAGTCTTTTCTGTTAAGGGTTTTTATTTTTATTAGGCATTGATCATTTAGATGATTTATAATCAGTGGTTTGGGTTCATATTATTCAAAAATAAAAACATCTCGTTCTATATATATATATATATATATAGAGGAAGGGTCTGCTAAATATCCCTCCAACATTATTAGATATATCTTTGGATTAATATACTAACCCTAAAGTGTATGTATAGAGTAAAATTAGTTTATGTATGAATCATTGAAAAGTATTAGTTGTTTTCATTGAAAAGTATTAGTTGTTTTTACTGAAGAGTATTACTGGTTTACACTGAAGAGTCTTAGTTCATTTTCACTGAACAACTAAGACTTTTTTAGTGTAAATCAGTAATATTCTTCAGTAAATACTATTAATACTCTTCAATGAAAACAACTAATACCCTTCAGTGATTCATGTATAAACCAGTTTCACTCTATACTTTGTCAAAAATTTGAACATTATTGATACACACCCCTAAAAACTATGAGACAGTTGTTAAAATAATTTCGGTAAGAATGATTCGAGAAAATGTTACCAGAAAAAAAAATATATCAATATTTCAGAAAAACTTTATTTAAAATATGACATAATTTCAAAAAAAAAAAATTCCTACAAACACTTAATAATTAAGCATATTTTGTCCGAAATATAGCAAAATTTTAAGCAAATCAGGTTCAAAATTTATATGATGGAAAATTTGGAAAAAAAAAAAAAAAAACAACGCGCAAATGACAATCATATGACTTCCAACTTCGTTATATGCCCAAAATACCAACATGTCGTGCACAAAAACACAAAAACAAACAAACAACATTTAGGGTTTATAAATCTATGGAATAAGGAATAAAGAAAAACAAACATATATGTTTTAAAACTCTCTTCTCTCATTTTCTCAAAATTCTCGTTGAAAAAAATAAACTAATTGTTGTGGTGTCGTTTGATCATGCTATTGTAATGGCAATGTCAATCTGTATTTTTCACGATAAAGATGATGAACATTGCAGAACATACATGAACCGCGAACACAAATGAAAAGGGTGTGTATGTAGTATTAGTAATTTTATTTTTTTAATTATCAAGATTATATATGTAATTTAATAATTTTTAATAAAATAATAAAAATTTGAAGGAGGTGTCTATAATGTTTGTAGGGTATTTAGCTAGGCCCATATAGGAATCACTTAACATGACTTCCTAAAATCAGGATGGTTGGTCTCCTTTATATTTTTCAATTACTAGCATTAACTTGCTTTCAAAAAAAAAAATACTTGCACGAACTTTCTTTTTTATGCTTTTCACTTACAAATACGAACTTTAAAAGTAATAAAAAAAACATATTAACATTCATTTTTCTTTTAAATTACAACATCAACCATTTAATTTTTTAATTATAATTACATCATTATCACCTTTATCAACTGGACTGTCTTATATTCAGCGCCTACTATAAAAAATGTCTCCTTCATCAATGTAAATTGAGAATAAAATTTGTGATACATGTAACTTTTAATCCTTGATTCGCAATAGTAGTGGATTTTGAATAAACATTGGTTATAACTTATAAGGTGGTTTTGTTAATGCACATTTAATGAAGGTGGTGATGCAGTTAGATGTCAATAAATGTTGTAATTGAAAATTGTTTGATAGCTGGTGATCATTTTGTTGCTTTTTAAAGTACACTGGTTATAATTTTGCCCGTGGAAATAGCACAAAATGTGCTTTTTTTTTTTTTTTATGAATAATATTTTTTTTATTTGTATATCGCAATTATTTTAAAATTTAAGTAGAAAAAAATTATCTAATTTTTTATTTTTTAATACGCACAATAAGTGTTGTAAAGATTTTGTATATTCTTAATTTGAATGTTGTTGGGTTGAGGAAAGATTAATGGGTGTATGGCCCAAGCGATTTGAAAATACTTGAGGTCCATATCTCCCTTCTTTTTCTCTCTTTTTCTTTCCGCTATCGGCGTATCTCAAATTGATAGTGTAATCTTCAATTAATCTAATTTTCTTCTAGATTGATACTGAAATTTGTTTTGTTTAGTTATAAATATTTGGGGATTGCTACTAATTTGAAGTATGACCTTAAGAACGATCTTTGAGAAAAGTCTAAAAAAATTTAGTAATATTTGTGGGGGATGGAGAGAAGAAATTTGGTTCGTGTACCTACATTGTCGATCGGAACGAGGAAATATGAGTCCGTCACATGAGAAGAAGTTTCAATTTGTGTTATTTTTATTTTCCAGTTAATCATAAAATTTATTAAGTAACGGGGTAATATTGTGTCATCCCAAATTGACTGGGACAATCAGATTGAAAAATACAATTTATGAATGGTATAGTAATGTGTGGACAAGTTTTATTTGTGAAATTTGTTGTGATTATTAATTGTTTCATTAAAAAAATATAAATATATGAATTATATACGTATGTAAATATATGTTGGAAAAATAGATTATGTGTAGACGAAGATGAAAAGACAGACACGGACTTTAAACTAGTATGTTGAGGCAAGAGTTGGACTCTTCTCCGTAAGACGATATTGCCCCGTACTTCGGTGCAATACGGTGTCAAATGACAATCGTCCCCAAGATACAACGACTTTGGAACTTCTTAATCGCTGCACTACGAATCAAAAGTTATCGGTGAATGGACTCGGGTATCCGGAACTTTCTTTGACTCAACTCTAATGCAAAACTTAGAATGCTAGGATGCTTTTGAATGCAAAGGCTTATTTGGATGCTGGATGGATGGAAATGCATTTTGGGGGGTGTATTTATAGTTATTGAAGAGGTGTGGTGTCTTTTTTGTTAATGGGTGCAACCTTTTGGACCTTTCAATCTAAGCCCTTGGATCCGGGGTTCGAATTTGAACCGATCGGACGCGTCCGTACGCGTGCGGGCGGCCATTCCTCGAAAAATTTAAGGCTCCTCAATGCGTACGTGCTAAGTGCAAAGTGCAAAGTGCGCCTCTAAAGCGTCCAATGCGACACCAAGTGCGACGTGCGTGTGCCCATGCGGGTGTGAGTCCAAGTCTTTTAACCATAGCACCACCACTTAGACTTAGTCAAGATTACATTTCTATAACATAAGTCTACTTATATGGAAGATCAATTTCTTCCAATTTTCCAATGTGGGACAAGGATCCCTTTCCTTACTTCTCCACTTTTCCTCTTCAATTTTTAGGAATTCTCATGATGTATTCTCAACCCGAAATTGATTTTGAGCAAATTAATACACCAAATTCATCTACTCCGAACGTAGATTATGAATTTGCAATTTATTTCCATTTTCCATAATTGGAATATCAAAATAAAATTGGTCAAACTTAGGTCAAATACCCAAATTAAACCAATTTCCAACAATATACATATTTTAGTATGCACACAAGTGCATAGTATGCACTTGGATTTTAAACTCGATTTTAATTTTAATTTTGATTTTTTTTTCCAAACACATACAAACACACCGAACTGTATATTTTATTGCACTTGGGGTATTGTTGATTAGCTCTTGGGGTATTATTAATTACTTTTTGGGGTATCACTGAATACTTTTTGGGTATTGCTGATTTTTGCTTGGATATTTTTTTTCAAAATCCAAGTGCATACCATACACGCAAGTGCACACTAGAATATATATATATATATATATATATATATATATATATATATATATATTTATTTATTTTGATTGTCTTATTAAAGATTATTAGCCGAAGTGTATTAATTATTTTATTTACATTGAAACTATTAATAGTTGTAAAAATAAGCCCAATACATTTCTAACCATTTAAGTCAAATTGATACTATCACAATGTGGGAACGAATAGTAGTCTAGAAAGAAATATCAAAATCAGGAGAATATGTGGTCATAGAACACCAAAACAAGTAATTAATGAAATGCATGTTTCTCATATGTATATATAGAAGAGTAAACTACAAATTTGCACTAGTTCGAAGCTTCTTTAACTTGTAAATAAAGACAGGCCCATCAACGGTGGATGTATCTCTTTCGTGGGAAAGTCTGTTATTACATGACAAAAGGCGTGTCTATTTTTATTTAAGCAAGAAAAACGAGGATGCATGTATTAAAACTCTTACCAACCATGTGAATAATTTCGGCTTAAAGAATTATGACATATAGCAAGATTTTATTCAGTGACAGAAAGTGACTTCTTGAGTTCTTTCCCACTCCCATTAGTTTGAAATTAAAGAATATAATAAACAGTAAAGGAAAGATGTATTAATATGAAATTAATTTTATTTTTAAAAAGAATGAATGAGAGAAATTTTAAAGAATCAGGTCATGGCGTTAGTGGTTTGGTCAATTTCTTATTTCATTGAGAAAAAGGATGCACGGTACTCGCAATTTTTTATTCACAAATTCTAATAAAAACCAATTTTAATTTAAATTTCGATTTTTTCAAAGTACATGCACTAACAAGCCGATTTTTTTTTTTTTTTTTTTTTTTTTTTTTTTTGCAATTGGGACATTATTGATTATCTCTTTTGAGGTATTACTGATTATTTCTTTGGATATTATTGATTACTTCTTGGGTATTATTGATTTTTTTTTAGAGTATTTTTTTTTTAAAATTCAAGTAAATATCATGCACTCAAGTGCACACTAAAACTATTACTCCCTCCGTCCCCTAATAATATTCACACTTGTGTGGGCACAGGTTTTAAGAAAAACTGCTTTATTGACTTTTTGAACCAATGAATGAAGAGTATTTTGAATTAAAGTAGGTAGTGTGAGAGTGTTTTATTTCCTTTTTTTGGGTGTGAATATTATTGTGGGACATCCCAAATAGGAAAGTGCGAATATTAAGAGGGGACGGAGGGAGTATTTCTTATTTCAAAGGAAAAAATAAAATAAGATACACATTGTGGTGTGAGATAACTTTATATCATAGGCAGCCCTGGGTGGCACACCCGGTGCCGTCGCACAGGGCCCCATCCCGACGAGGACCTCCGATATTTTTCTTTCACACACACACACACACACACACACACACACACATATATATATATATATATATATATATATATATATATATATATATAATCACCATATAGAAATATACACTACAAGAAAATTAGCTTAAAATGACATTTAAATATGCATTGATAGATTATCTATAACTACATTTAATCTATTCCCACACTTATGGCTAATGTCTTCTAAACTAATGTAGCGATAGGTAAAAGGCTATCACTACACTTATTAATGTACTAAAAGGAGACCAATAACTACATATATTTTTACAATTATTATTATTATGGCACAAGGAAGTGTCGCGACACACACATTTTTTAATAATTTATTGCTTTCTTAAACTCTTTTTTTAATATTATTATGAAAACTAATTTTAGTAATAAATATAAAATTTAGTAAATTGGTAATTATTTCTATTTTCTTCATAAACAATAATTGGATGAATAGAAAAATATTTTGAAGATTAATGTGAGCTATGTGTACACGCACTGTTTTACATTCAAAAACTAAGAGAAAATTCTCAATTCTCAATAACATTGAATTTCATAAAAATACATTATCCGACCATCATTCTAAAATTCGCGGAAGACGCCTTTACAAAAACTTCAAGATTACTTGCTCTAGGATAACACGGAATCATGTTCGAGCACTGTCTCAAGTAGTACAACACACAACACATGGTTCTTGGACATAAAACTTCAATCTTGGCCTCAAAATATCGGCAACTTTGAAAATTCACTATGTTATCGTTTTCAGCAGTAACTTTTTCAGGGGCTTGAACCTGAAATAATTATTACACAACTTAATTTAGCTTTCACTGTAATTCTATAGAGACAAGGAAGCAACTGAAGAAGAAATAATATACACACTTGGATAACATACAACTAATGGACTTCATTTGGAATGCTACCACAAACATCTATGATAGAATTATAACAATAACAGTTGATATTTTACTGAGTAGATACATTTTTTACATTAGGATAACCATTAAAACATTCTATACTCTCAAGAGCTAAAGACAATAAATTCAGGTTTTAATTAATGTAACTAAATCACTGGAATAAGGACATAACGAGATAAGACTTTATGCATCAAGTGCAAGCCATTGTTATCCAGCCTAGAGACATCTTTGAAGAGAGGACCCTATAAAATTGCAAATTCATGAAAAATGTACATTTCTTAGTTGACTCGTGTTGTAAGTATTAAGCAAGAGATTAAAAGAAGTTATATATGTCTCATCAAGGACAATCAGGCCAATTGTCTGCTATCAAATATAAAATTCTTACATATCATATACCAGCCAAGACCCTTACCAAGAGGGAAAGTAGGGAAAATCATAAGTATCAACAAGACAGCTACAGGATTCAATATGCCAAAATGTGAATCGTCTTATTGGAATTTGGAACTAGAAAGTTACATGATTTATTATGCAAACAAGTTGTCATATCACCATCTCAACAAAACTATTTCGATAATGAAAAGAAATGGTGCTTCTTCTCACAACCAAATAACTATTGGAGAAATCAAAGATCCTAAACTAGAAGACTCTCAATAGGAAAACTAAAAGCACATGGAAAGATCATTACCAGAATGTAAACGTTGGAAAGTTGGGACCTGGGAAAATCGTCAAATCTGGTCGGCTTTGCCCAGATCGAGCTGCCCAATTCGGAACGACACAGCTAAAAGAAGCATGAACGCAGCTATGTACACCTCAACTAAAGCAAGAACCTTTCTCCTACATCACAATCAAATAGATTGAAACCCCAATCTAATTTAGAAAAAACATCATATAATTTATAGAACATGTAACCTGGAAGACAATAGAAAGAATCTGTGAAATTGTAAATAATAAATTAAATAAAGAGGAAAATAATAAATCAACAATCTTCATCAATTGTTCAACAGGATTTCTGTAAAATTTGAACTTTCTCCTACATAAAAACTAAATTTTTAGAGCGTATGTCAATAAAACTCGTCTGAAATGCCAGAAATCCAATGACTAGAGCAAATACAAAGAACAATACCTTATACTCCAGCAGTCGCTCTGTGGAAATAAGAATTTGTTTCTGAAATATCAAATAAGATGTAAAAGATTATTACTTAGCTCATAAGAAGTAGCATGAAAGTTGTTCATTTGATTGGACTGATCACAAGTAGAACCTGGGTTTCAATCTCCATTCATGCGATTAACGAATGATATTCACAATCAGCAATAGAAGACCAAATAAAATATAATAAAAACAAGAATGTACTTATGATTATTCAAAAGTCATCAGAAAATGTAATCCCTCAAAGAATGATTAAAATGTAAAGCAGGAAGGAAATGAGTGGCATCATTTAATTTTTTTTAATACAAATAACACTGAAGCTCTTAGCTCTCTGAGGATAAAAGTCTTCATCAATCAAAACAAACCACCAAAAATATCAAGTAATTAGCATTGAATTGAAAGCAGACAAATTACAAGATAACACCCACATAAATATACAAATTCACAATGCTGGGAAATATAATATTGATAGATTTTCATGTACTAATTAAACTAATCCTTAGTGGTTATGAGGGTGAAAACCAAATTAGCTTAAATCATGGATGACACAAACTATTTCATTTAAATTCAACTCACATGCATTTCTTTTATTAGCAAATAGAATGAGAAATACTCTCAACCCCAAAACAAATAAGATAGTAATGCTTGGGTATTTGGTATTAGGAATTCAAAATAGGTCCTGGAATTTTTCGTAAGCATATGTGCAATGAATCTTCGGTAATACACTTCTTCATGATGCTTAAATGTTATGGTCATATTATATACTACAAGTTACAGCAATAGAAAAACACAAAAATGATGAAGTAGGAGTGTATATCTCTATTTAACTTATAAAATTCAAGACTGAAAATGGCAGACCATCTGCAGGCCGAGCCAATGGTGGAGACACAATTCACAATTAAATCAAACACTTTCATCCTAAAGCAGAGAAGCATTGAAAAATCCTTAATTACTCATTTCTACAAGATAGTTGGTCCTACTCCAAATTATCAAATTACTGATAATTCAATTAGGTAAACCAAAGTGCTAGAATTAGTTACCTGAGCCAGTGAAGGAGCCGAGAGAAACCAGAGAAACTGGGGAGTCGAGAAGTTTCATAACAGCACAACCACAGTATCTGTCCATACACTATTTAAAGAAATATATTCTTTATATTCATACATAATTCAGAAATAGACCAACAAAACATTTTGTAAAGAAGAAATTCTATTTTATGCCCTAATTGTTTTGGAGATTTGGGGATAAACAAACATTAACCAAAATATAAACCATAACAATAATAAAGAAGCATTTACAGGTATAAAGAGAGAGTGGGAGAGATTAAAACCACTGACCTGAAACAGCTTCAACAATTTCCGTAGAGTGTTAATACGCAAACAAGAAAATATTGTTAAACGCACGGTACAGGGGAGATAACGCCGAAGTCGGGGTGAAAAATTGAATGAAACAAATGAGTTTCAGCAGTGGCCGATCGACCGATGGAAGAAGGATTTAGCCAACTGAATTGGAAGAGGATTCGGAGAGCCTGCGCACAAGTTTTTCTTCTTTTTTTTAGCGCGGATCAATTTTGATCTCCCGCTTATTCTTATTTTGATTTTTGGTTATTAAAATATATTATATTATTAATACAAAATAAAATTGTAATTCGTAATAAACTTGTTTAAAAGTCCTAAACTCCTAATAGCATTGTATCATGGCCCACTTCGTGAGTAGTGTATTAATAGGTCATGGAATAGTGTAGTTTTAGGTTGTGGGAATTTAGTGTATTAATAGACTAGTTTTTAATACATTTCTTTTATAGTGTATTAAAATTAATGTAGTATTAGACATATTTTCTTGTAGTGATATATTGCATTCTATTTTGTTATTTTTAGCTAGTAGAGTTGGTGATTTAAGTATGTGTAATTTTTTTATTTTTCTAGGGTCTCGATTTCGAATCACTAGTAGTCTACTAAATTATATTTATTATTTCATGATCAATGTTTCGTCTGCTCCTATTAAACCTTTATCTCTTCTTTTTAAAATTAAACTGTGTTAGTACTTTAATTTTTTTAATAAATGTGTTAGTAATTTATTTCATTTTTCTATACGTGAAACTATTTTTTAATTGTTTAAGTTTAAATATATATAGTTCTACTATAACATGACATATCTTGTTATTATATATATCTTTTTTTATTTTTGGTAAATAAGTCATGTTTCGTAATTATTTTTTCCTTTTTTTCTTAATTATTTGTACAATTTCAATATATATAATTATATGTTTTAAAAAATAGATTTTTAGTAGGTAATTTACTTAATTTTTTCTATACATATCATTTATTTGATTAATAACTAATAAAATTGTCTTTATATTAATAATTACAATATTTTTCTTTATTTTACCACTATGAAGTGTTTAAATTATTTTCGAATAGGGCCCCTAAAATCATTGGACCAGTTCTGTTTTATATGATAGGGATTAAAATTTATTTATTAAAATAAAAAATTAAATTGAGTTTAATGGATAAGATAGATGTATATATAAATACATCATTTACAAAATTATGGTAAAAAGTATAATTTTGTTGAGTACGCTCATAAGATTGAATTGTTAAGGACTTTATTCTTTTCTTATACAAGTTCGAAATTAATTCATAGTTAGACACAACGTGATTAAGGTGTAATTCTTTTGATTTAACGAATATTAAAATAACGGCAATAAAACACGAAAAGAGATAAAATTCAATATTTTCTTAATTCAATAATCAATTGAATAACAATAATTACAAAACTACTATATATTTATAATAGATAACTAGCTAGGGTCTTAGGCGTTTCACTAAACATTCGATGCACTAACAATTATTTAAAATTTAAATAAAGACCTAAAACCGTATATAAAAATAATGTAGAGTAATAAATAATTATATTATATACAATCTTTTATCTCCATTTGTTTATCTCTAAAATGCATTACTAATGTTAAACATTATTACTTTTGTTGTATTCAAAGACTATTTTCTGAATCATTACTATATGTTGCTAAATAATACTATCACCTTATAAGTAAAAAAATTTAAATGTTGAACATTGGTAACTTGTATTTATGTATCGTGTTTCATGTCAACACGATAACAAAACGATGAGATTAAACACGAACATGACACAATAATAATTTGTGTTGATATGACACGTGTTGTGGGGCAAATAAACCCCCACCGCGACCTCGACAATAAGGCAAGCTAAATTCAGACCTAGGTGGGATCCAAGACGGCCACAAGCATGTCGTACCCACCTGCGGGAGCGAGCTCTTTTGGGGTTCGCCAATTATCGCTGAGTAGTTGGCCAGGCGCAAGGACATGGGGCCACCACGAAAATCAGAACAACAACAGCGCGCTAGATTGCAGACTCTCAAAGTAGGCAGGAAACCAGAGGCCCAGGGAAAGCGCTAGGCGCCAGGCTTGCAAAAGAGGAAAAAAGACCCCAGAGGGCGCCGTGGATCAGTCCCCAAAAGACAGTTGTAAGCTGCCTATTGGGGCAGGACGGCTTGCCAAAGGTCAAAAAAGGAGTAGTTAACTCCAGCATTGGGACAGCTAATAGATGCAACTAGAGACAAAATTCATACAATTAATGCATGGGTCATCCAAGATATTAGGGCAACACTATGTAACCCATTTACAACTATAAATAGAGTCTTTGAGCTCATGAAAAAAAAACACACATTTAAGACCGAACCTAAACCCCTCGATAATTCCTCACGCATTTACTTTTCGTGCAATCATTTACATTCATTGCTCTAGTTCTTAGCCTAAAGGAGAAAAGCATTAATTGTTCTCCTCCCTTAGCACACTTTAGTGCACATATAAGCTCACTCATATAAAAATCGGGTAACAACAACACGAACATAAAAAATTTGGTGTTGACAAATCACAAATTATTACATGTTAATGCACGTTAAGCAAAAAAAATTGAATATACATATATTATTACATGTTAATGCACGTTATACGATATGAAACAACAAAACAAGATAAGAAAAATGCAAAATCTCTAATAAAAATACAAAATATCAAGTTATATATACAATTGAATTTTTTTCCAAGTGTAATGGATTAACACGAACACGAGACAAAAATTTAGTATACGTATCATGTCCACACGAATACAATAAATGTAACAATAACACACAATTTTCATGTTGTATCCGAAAATTCTAAACCTTATATATAAATCGACAAATAATATTATTCAAGCAAATTGGCCTAAACAATACGGTGTATGAGTTTTTCGTTGCTCGTCATTGGGGGTGATGGCTTATTCCAAGATGAGAGTTGATCTATTTTGAAAAAATTCACCTTATAAAGGTTAAATAGGTAAAATCGGTGCACGAAATTAAATATTACTATACACAACAATATTTTTTAGCGTTTGAATATTATTTAATTTTAAAATTATTCTTGTTTAACATTTAAAATATAAGTTTTATAGATAAATCTAATACAATATGACATTTTTCATTAAATAGTATTAGATCTTATAATAAACAATATTATAAATTAAGTTGAACAGTATTGCATGGCTGGCGCAAGAGATTAGATCCTATAATTTGGAAAGGATCTATATTGATTTGTCGAAAATCTTATTAAACTTATCAGTTTACGTCATGAAAATTTGCCTAAAGAAAAAGATTTTGTGAGATTTATTTATTATGTCCTAAGATTGAGTTTCTAAATATTTTTAGCGCGTATTTTGATCATAAGATGAGATCTTATTTTCCTTATTTAATCGTGTAATTACATCCTTATCACTAATAGCCGACTAATCATGATAAATCTTGGAAAATCCTATTTTATAAAATTTTACCCAAATCATCTAAAGATAAATTTTAATTTAAGATGATAGTGTATAAAATAGATTACGAGAGATTGAGTGGAAATTATCTACTTTCGTCTGTCCCAAAATTATTTACACACTCTAAAAATAAAATATGATTTGCGTGCACAATCATAATAATATATATACATGTTTACTCATATGATATTAATTTACTCAAAAAATAAATTTTTTTTTTAAATGTTTTCTTTTTTGTATACGAATAATATCGGGACTGATGGAGTATGTTGTTTGGTGTTGCACTATTGGACACTACACAGTTTTGTAAGCATAGAATAACTAATTCGGAGCCTATTTAAATTAAATATATATTTTTCCTCTTAATTTTAAAAAAAAGGAAAATCCATAACTCAATCAAGTTGCAAACTTGCAATTTGCATCACAACCAAGAAGACTCTTGTTAGAAAATCAGAGAAAAAATCTGACAGTGGGCAAAATATCAAGTCAGTTGGCCGACAAACCCAAACAAATCTATTTTCCAAGAAAAATAAAAATTTGAATTAAACAATTGTTATCTTTTCAAGACATCAATTAATTATAGGAGTAAGATTTGTGTCATATGCTAACTGTATTCAATGTATTTACAGCTGAAAATTCTACATCCGTGAGAAAATTTATATATCTAATCCCAAAAACAAAAAAAGATTGTGATCTTCGCGTCACCTAACGGTGACCCAACCATCCGTAACAGACCAATCAGGTGCTTGGTCACTAACTAGCGCCCGCAGCCTTTCCGCCGGCGAAATGGACGAATCAGGAGAATATTCCGGCAGGGGCAAAGAAGTAATTGAACACGCCCACTCCGGGAAATCAAATGGCCCTCTTGGAGAAATTGACGTAGTGTAAATTTCCTCTTTCTCCTCGAAATCTTGATCACAAATAAACTGATGATTTAGGAGCATCTCAGCCGTCCATCTCTCTCTCGGATCTTTCACAAAGATTCTCCCAAGGAAATCCCTTCCCTCGTCGGACAAGCCCGACGGAATCTCCGGCAATTCATCTCCGACGCCGATCCTCATCAGCAACGCCGCCGCGTCGCCGCACCGCCACGCCGGAGTTCCGGTCAACAACTCCGCCACCACACACCCGAGTGCCCAAACATCCGCCGGCGGACCCTGGTCGCCTCCGGCGACCATCTCCGGCGACATATACAACGGCGTACCCCTCAATTCGGGGCCGGAAAATTTCCCACCGGCCCGCTTAGCCAGCCCGAAATCCGCAATTTTGACCCCATTCGGGCCCAATAGAATGTTCTGAGGCTTAATATCGCAGTGAACGTACCCAAATTTGTGAATAGAATAAAGCCCTTTAAGCAAAGCCTTAGTGTGCCGCCGTACTTCGGATTCCGGCAGCCGCCGATTGGCCAGAGAGCCGCCGGAAGCATACTCCAGCAACAAATTATAGAATTTCTCGCCGTTTTCGTACGAAAAACTGTCTCCGAAGCAGCGGATAATTCCCGGGCAGTCCCTGAGATCGTCTAAAACCACTTTCTCGCTCATCAGAGACGAAGAGAGAGAAACCCCACACGACTTCACCGCCATCAACGGCGGAAGCCCGGCAACTCCTTCCCTCGGCGCCGCCAAATTCACCGTCGCAAAGCTGCCGTGCCCTAATTTTTCGCCGCGAATCCAATCCATAATTCGGAATTAATTTAATTTTTCGAATTTTGTGATCTGCTTTTTTCAGGTTTTGGAGGGGAAAAAAGGAGGGAAAGGGGAAACAGAGGGTGTGATACTAAAGAATGGGAAACTGAGTTTACATATTTATATGTGTGGAAGAGAGAGAGGATTTTCTCACTCTACTACGTGGAAGAAAAGGATTGGTTCCCATAAATAAAAGACCACATGGTATATCACAAGGGCCAGAAATAGCGTAGTCTTGTTGGTAAAACGTGTTTACACTGTTGAAGGATCATTAAGATTATTATTTTAATTCACGACGTCAAAAGGTTTTCAATTGTGATTTATTTGGCATTATTTTTTGAAAGTCCGTTGTGGTACACTAGTCTAATTTGCCTCACGCCATAAGCAAGTGTTGTGTTATTATATTTGTGTGCTTGACAATTGACTTTTCCCCTTTGACTTATTTTCAAGAGATTTACTACTAGTATTATTATAGGGTTCAATGTTGCAATACGACTTTCGATTTAATTCTAATTTTAACAACTTTATAAATAACCGTATATATTGGATCAAATTTAGTTGGGCTATGGAGATTGTTGATTTCAATCCATAGGAGATTTGGTTTCCTTTTAACATATTTTTTCTCGAGGAACAAGATATTACCTTCTAAAATTATTTTATTTGGAGTTAAGTTGTCTTATTAACAGTGCAGTTTTTTAGTATAAATATTCATTTGACTGGCTCTTCATTGAATTTTGTACTATCTTGTATGATCATCACAAGAGTATTAGTAGACCTCCTAACTTGGTAATGTCGGCAAACATAGTCATGCATGAAGAAATGAGTTAATAAATATATGTTTCTTTATTATTTATGTTCATATCATCCTCTCCGTAATTGCAAATTATTTCCCAACAAATTTTAATTTAAATAACGGGTAGTTTAGATCTTGCGTGGACTCCCAGCTCTTGATTTCAATTTTTCCTTCTTTTTTTGTTCTAGTTTGATTTCGGCTAATTGTACAAAACTCGTCAACATAAAAGGAAAAAAAAAAAAACCTCAAACTCAATGATGTTCTATTTTTAGCTCATTAGTAAGACCACCTTTATCGGTGGTTACACGCCCTGAGCATGGCGCTACAGACAAAAAAAAATTTAAAAAAAAAAAAGAGAAATACACAACATACTACAATTTTAGGACCTTAAATGCACTATAAAACATGAAAAAACTCATGGTACAAATTCATACAATTAATAAGCAATTTGTATTTTTAAAGATAGGGCCCACATTTCTCTCTCATCTCTCTCAAAAGTCAAGTATAATCTGAATAAATCAGATTTTTTCTCTCACCTCATTTTTAAATTTCAGATCTCGTCTTTTTCTCTCTCTCTCACACTCACTCCCACCGCAACCACCACTGTAACCACCGCCACCACCAATCTTTCCACGTCGCCGCCACTGTCGCCACCACCACTGCCCTCTCTCTCTCTCTCTCTCTCTCTCTCTCTCTCACTCCCTCTGCGAATCAGATACCGACATGAGGAATTTTAGAGCAGATTCGCCACTCTATCTGAGACCGGGCGGAAACATGAAGGAGAAGAAGAGACTGATGGACATAATTCTGGCGGTAGCCAACATCGCCTCGAGACTCATCGACAATGATGAGAGTGTTAATTTGTAAGTGGCGGTGGTGATTTTCTTGTTGGATTTTAGTTGGGGATCTGCGGATAGAGGCAGATCTGTGAACGGAGGTGAAGATTGATTCAGACGTCTGTGTGATTTGAGAGACGGATTTGATGGAGATATGCGGACGGAGGCGGTGGCAACTACTGTCGGAATCAGGTCCTCCGGCGGGCCTTCTTGTTCAGGTTTTTAACGTTTTATCTCAATTTAATTTTCTTTTCTTTAATTAATTACATTTCTTGAGATTAGAGTATAATCCACCGAATAAATAAGCTAGAGTTTATGTATTGAGAAGAAAGGAGGCATGGGTTGTGGATTATGCCTGCGGGTGATCTTTTATGTGGATGATAATTCTAGAATTTTGAAATTGTCAAAGCAATCACATAGAAAAAAATTATAATGGCAGAAATCAAGCGTTTTCAATTATCAATTTGGTAGGAGTACTTAATTTTGGATTGTAATTTGAGACCCTTGTAATTTTGGTGTATTTATTTAAGCTTTGTTACACATGTGAATGTGTGTGGTATATACAACAGAATATAAAAGCATGACCTGACCTCTTTTTCAGCTTTGTTACACATGTGAAAGTGTGTGGTATATGCAGCAGAATAGAGTTGAAAGTTTCTGGAAATTCAAACACGAAAACGCCTTCTGTTCATAATTTAGCGGCATTTGTTCATCATTTTAGAGTGTTTGTTCATAATTTTTGTGCGTTTGTGCACTTTTTTTTAGCCATCTGTTCATAAATTAGGGTTGTCTATGCTTAATTTTGTATATATAATACTTTTGGAATTTTTTTATATGTAATTCTCAAATTAATAATGATAAAAATATTTAAATTTGGATTTTTTGAATTCTCAAATATTTATATTTTATGTTCGAATTATTTTATACGTGTGTTCAACAAAATTATGTTTATGTTCAAAGTTATTATATATTCGAAAATAACAATTAAAATCATTTTTTGTGGATCGAAATAATGTAACAACTTCATAATATAATATAATAATTTATCCGTCAAAATTACATTGTCTAACCGAAATAATCTTGACAATTAATTTGATGAATCGAGAAAACTTATATATATATATATATATATATATATATATAATATGGTATGGGAAATAATAAATAATATTTGAATATATATTAACAATATTGCATAACAAACTGCGACGATGAAATATATGTTCAATAATATTTGGATATCTAATAATGATATGGTATATACATTAATGAAGATCTATCAAATTATCGGGCAATAATAAATAGATATCTGGATATATATATATATATATATACTAATTATGTAGTACGAATGATAATATATATACAATATTTTTTGTCATTATCTTGTCTCGGGAAGTGTGAAATAAGGTCAGTAATATTGTGTCAGATTTTGCTTGCAAGAATCTGAGATTGAATATGGGCCTACCAAAATGTATGAATGTGTGGTTTTGGTTAATGATGGGGGACCACCCAATTGTATCAAATTGTGCTATGGGATTTTTGTTGTTGTATTTGGTATTTAGGCTTATAGGATTGTAGGAAATAGTAAGTGCCCCAAAAAAAAATTGCAATTAAACCCATGACCATGGTTGAGCAACAACCATGAACAACCATATTTTTAGTGGGTATTTTTTATTCCAAAAAACTATGCATGCCACATGTCAAATTTTTATTCGTCGGTCATATTTTATTTAGATAATTTTTTATTTTCACTTATCTACTTAAAATTTATATATATATATATATATATATATATATATACCAAAATTCATAAAATTAAATTCTCTATAAATAGAGTTTCATACACTCCCTTTTCTCTTCTCTTAAATTTTTTCTCTTCTAAATTGTGTTAATTATCCCCATTTTCTCTTCTAACATGGATCTAAATGATCCTAATTATCATCACACTACTCCCAAAACCAGTCAAGTTCACAAAATTTTCAATCGTATTTTAATACTGATAATTCTCAATTTACTCAATATTATCAAAACTCTCAGTTTTCTCCGAATTTGAACCAAGTTCCTATCTCCGAATTTTAATTTTATTATTGAATGTTGTAATTTTTTTAAGTGTATGGTAATTTTTTTATTATAGTTATTAATTTTTTTAATATTGTGTAAATATTATAAAAAAATTAATAATAGATATAATTATTAAATTATAAAAGAAATAATTTATTAAATGTTGGTTGTGGTTGTGGTGGTTATGGATAAAGTATGAAAAAATATGAGTTTGGGTTGTGATGTAAAATGTATAGGTGGAGGAGTGAGAAATGAATTTTATATTTGATGACCTGGTTGAGGCCGGGCATGAATAAAGATGGTCTAAGCTCATAAAAATTGTACTAATTAACAGTTTGACTTTAATTTATATTTTTCACATATAGTGTTTACGACAAATGTAAAAATGTGTAATTAAACTTATATCATTAAAATAAATTAATTGTATTTTAGATTTATATGTGTTATATAAATATAATTTTATTTTTATAATTAATTGATGAATAATTTAAAATAGATGTTATCAAACTCGTTAAACTTGTATAGGTCTGGTTAAACTTGAAAAAGCTCGTAAACCATTAATATATTCAAAAATTAAGTTCGAGCTCAGCTTGCTAATAAACAAATCAAACTCACACACTTTAATGGTTATGATCGACTCGATTCAATTACACCACTATCTTTAGTCTTAAAAGATATTTTACATAGTTAGAGAACCCAACTTTAACCCTAAACCCTCAATAAATCAAATAATTGAGGGGTTGTTTGATTTGTTGTAAGGAATGAGAATAATACTGACAATGATAGTAGTGGAGATTGGTAAAGGGTATAATCTTAAAATTGTATTGTTTTGGTGATAATAAGAATGACTATTATTGTCAAAAAAATTGTTTGGTCTGCAAAATTATTCATAAATGAAATCATGAATTTGACATTTCTTTAAACAACATTACTTTAATAATTTTTTATTTAACATTACAAAGTTTTTATTTAATTTTTTTAATCAAGTAAACATTGAAAAAATATTTTATTGCAATTTTATCATTCCACCCAAATTGCCAGGAAATGAGGATTCCTCACTTTTAAGATATGAAAGTAAAAACTAAGGAATAATAGTGTTATAACAAAAACTTATTTTTCATTCCATACTTTTCTTCATCCTCAAAGTTTTCAACCAAGAATCTCCTATATAAGTTTTCTTGGTGTGTTTTATAAGTGTTTGTAAACTTAATTAATTTCATTAATCAATCATGAGTGAGTAGAGAGGATTAGAATTGTTGTAAATTTTAGGGTTTAAGATCAATGCCTTTGCGTTGGTGATACGAATCATCCCTGTTGATAGGGAAGAATTGACGTAGAAGTATTAGGGCTTCGAACCTTATAAGAATACTCTGAGGTGCCTACAACTTTTCATAAACTATCATTAAATAAGTTTTAAAAACACTTTCAATTTGCTTTAGTCAGTTGATAACATTGAATAGACGCACCTGCCTTAGCGATGTTTTTATTGACTAAGTGTTGAAGCAATTTAAGCGAACTAAGTCGAGTATATAATTTAGTGCATATAACTTTCACAATACTAAGTTTAATTGTTGTTGAACTGTTAAACTTCTTAGCTGACAACAAGTTAATTAACTGTTTTTCAAACTCATAGACTCGCAATTATTTAGAGCCGGATTTTCTGTTAGCCCAATCAACTAGCTTAATTGATTTTTTGTTTCATAATTTTTGCAAGAAACTTCATACATGTTTATTCCTCACATACACGTGTGTTTGACTCATTTAGAATCAACACATATCATCATCAATTTCGATTTGAAATTTTTCCCAAATTGTAAACTCGTGAAGGAACAATAAAATGAGCCACAAAATCACAAATTTGTGGGGTTGTGGTATGCAAAATTGGAAATTGAGGGTACTAAATTGATGGGTTCAAAGAGACAAAGAGGATATATGGTATGTGGCTTGCACCTCGAATCATAAAGAATTGAACAAAATCGAGATGATAAAAATAAATAAAACTCAAATCCAACATTACACGAACCAAAGCCTCAGTGGGCAAATTCTCAATGAACATAAAATGAGGATAAATAGAAATAGTCATCCTGACCAAACAATGAACAACTCTATTGATTGTACGATGAATCCGTTACTCAAATGTCGTCAAAACTACCCTAACTTTCGAAATCACACCCCCAACATACGTTCTCAGACAAACACCACATTGTAGGGAATGAATAAAAATTAAAATTAACAAATACGTGGTTTATGAAATTGACGAGTGACAATTTACGAATTCCGAAAGATATGGAGAATGGTATATGATTTGCACTGGAATGGCCGGAAGCTTTACAAAATGGACTGGCAAAGAATTGAAAATGTGAGTTTGGATAGAGCTCAAACTGCCTATTATTTCAATTTCAATTAATTAAATTAGAGTATGTATAGAGTGAAATTGATTCGTACATGAATCACTTAAGGGTATTAGTTGTTTTCACTAAAGAATATTAGTTGTTTTCACTAAAGAGTATTAGTTGTGTTCACTGAAAAGTCTTTAGTTTGTTTTCAACAAATAACTTATACTCTTCAGTGAAAACAAATAATACACTTCAGTTAAAATAACTAATACTTTTTAGTAAAATAACTAATACCCTTCAGTAATTTATGTATAAACCATTTTCACTCTATACTTTGTCATTAAATTAAGTTGTCAATTTGGTGCTTTATTTTCAATTATCAAAAAATTTAGTTAAAATTGCAACTAAATTTGGGGTTGTGATATTTGCGACAATTAACTCGTTATTATGTCTAGGGGATGTATAATAATGTCATATTTTATACAATATTTCGATAAATTATTATTAATTTTCAATTAAAAAGTACTAACATTTATTTTAAAAGTATTTATTTTTATTTTGAAAAGTATCACTATAAAATGACAAATAATCGGTTTGGAACATCATTATTTTTTAAATTTATAAATATAAAAAAATCACACTTATATTTCGCTTTATTTATATAAATATATACAATATAATCACCACTGTGCATATATGACTACTTTCTTTAACACGATTTTAAATATAAAAAATTGCAATTTAAGCATATCATTTTGGAAACAAAATTTAATGCATAAATCTATTTTATTTTTGCAATTTAAATATTCTTGTTTAGACAAGGTATAGAATGAAAATGGCTTATACATGAACTATTGAAAGATATTAGTTGTTTTCACTAAAGTGTATTAGTTCTTTTCACTGCAGAGTATTACTTATTTTCACTGAAGAGTCTTAGTTGTTCAGTAAAAATAAACTACGACTGTTCAATGAAAACAACTAATACTCTTTAGTGAGAACAACTAATACTCTTTAATGAAAATAACTAATACCCTTTAATAATTAATGTATAAATCAATTTCACTCTATATATACTCATTGTTCTAAGGTGGTGATGAGAATTACATAATTCCTGTGAAAATAATATGTTTCTAATGGAAATCTTCCATAAAATATTCAATTTATGTTTATCACTAAAATTCGTCGCTAAATTATCAGTTCTTTTTTCGTAGTGGGATTTTTTTTTAGTAAGTTTTATATGAAAATTGTTCATGATAAACTTATCATGAAATTGTTTTAAAGTATCGAATAAATGAACAAAAGTATTATTAATCTGGGTTCAAAAAAGTTTACAACAATTACACTATTATATCACAGACCCAAATTAATCATAGTACTCCTGGTGAGATTATCGATATGGTCAAATATTCGATACTTTAATATAGTTTCATGGTAACTATTACCGTAAACAATAATTTACTAATACCTTATATTGAAACAACTAGTATCTTTAGTGAAAATAATTAATATCGTTTTAGGTAATACATTTAGTGGAAACAACTAATAACTTTTAGAGTTGATACCTTTAGTGTAATTCACTGATACATTTAGTGTAATTTACTAATACCCTTCAAACAAGATTTACCTAAATTGTCGTTTACATAGTGCCTTCTCATGAGTTCTTGATATGTGATAATTAAAAAAAAAAATCCGATATATAAGTATGAGCAATTTTATCCAGCCTCAAAAAAATGAACAAAATTTGCAAAATATTCATTTTATTTCACGAGGCAGTCTCTTTAACACATTTTTATTGGAAAATAAAGTGGCTCATCAGGATTAGATTTGGCTTCTCACCTTATAGGCTGGGATGAAAGTTAGAGGATTTGTTTTGAGGGCATCATAGTCATTCTAAATAATCTACCCCTTTTCGAAGTAGTCCTAAAATGGATTCGAAGAGGCGTTGCGCCTCCGCCTCATCATATTTTTTATTTTTATGGTTGAGCCAAAATATCCTTAAATTCACTTCAAAGGGTATTTTCGGATACTTGAAACTTGCAATCGACAAACATAGCAGTCATATTGTCCACAAACTGTTTTATTCTCTGCTTGTTTTTTTTCTTGGTAAATTATAAATATATGAGAATCAGAAATGGAGCGATCAACCCCGTGAATTAAATATCTACTTTATTTCAAAACAAAAACACTTTGTCGATAAAAAAAAAAAAAAAAAAACCAGAAATACCAGATTATATGTTTCATTTTTCCCATTATATTCAATTATTTAATTTGCAACACGCGGGCTTGTAATAAATTTAATCTTGATTATTTTCAAATAATAAACTTATCATATATTTACATGATATAATAATAATAATAAAAATAAAAGGTGATACAAATATTATATGATAAAGTATTATGTGGATTATATATAGAATAACTATTAACGTGAACAACTAATATCTTGGTGAATTTAACTAACACCTTTAGTGAAAAAAAAACTAAAACCTTTCGGAACTGATACTTTTAGTGCAATTCACTAATGTTTTTAGTATAATTTACTAATACATTTTAAATAAGTTTCACTGTGAATATCATTCATATAATATTCATTGTTGGGTAACTAATTACTTTATAACTAGTAATTGGTAAACCAATTATATTTTTTTTTATGAAACATCTAAATGTTTTTACAAAAAAAAAAAATACATGTTAAATGCAAACCTGTTGCATAATAAAACTGATTTACACAAAAACTTGCTAAAATATAATTATGAAATTCAAGCTTATGGACTTCAATTTTAAAATTAAAATAATCACATTGGACAAATATATTTTGACTAAGTATTTTGTGTATTTTATGCACCATTCACTACTAATATTATTTTTTACAAAAACTAATACTATTACTTGTAAAAATTAATACTATTAGTCAGTAGTATACAATGCACTTAATGTAAATAGAGCATGTATTATGTGAATGATATTTACGATTAAATTTGTTTGAAGGGTATTATTAAATTACACTAAAGGTATAAGTTAATTGTACTAAAGGTACCAACTTCGAAGAGTATTAGTTGTTTTCACTAAAGACAACAATTATGAAATTCAAGCTTATAGACTTCAATTTTAAAATTCAAATAATCACATTGGACAAATATATTTTGACAAAGTATTTTGTGTATCGCATGCACCATTCACTACTAATATTATTGTTTACAAAAACAAATACTATTACTTGTAAAAATTAATATTATTGGTTAGTGGTGTACAATGTACTTAATGTAAGTAGAGAAGGTATTATGTAAATGACATTTACGATGAAACTTGTTTGAAGAGTATCAATAAATTACCCTAAAGGTATAAGTTAATTATACTAAATGTATCAGTTTCGAAGAATATTAATTGTTTTAATTTAAAGTATTAATAAATTGTTGTTCAAGAGAATATTATTCACAAAATATTTTGCCATATAAATAATCTCTCAAATATTTTTCGAAAGAAGAGTAGTGTATTGGATTCTAGGTAACCTCAAATTCTCACTTATCCATTATAATGATGAAAATGACATACGTATGATATTAGTTTTAATGTAACAATTTGTATACGCAACTTGCCAATTTGATGCCTTCGCACATCCTTATTCATGGAATATGATCCAAATAATGAGGATCTACTGCACACTTTATATAAAATAGCTGAATCAGAAGTCAGCCGACGAATCACTTTATTTGCACTAAATATTTGACTTGCAAATGGAATTCAATACAGCCTAATAATTAATGCATTATTTTATTAATTGAACTAACGATTTATTTCATTTGCCTTTCCAATGTGTGGGTTGTGAATTGGCTGGATAGCCAGACCCAGTTGAACCTAGCCAAACTGAGTGAAATACTCACATGACCAATTTGACCATCAATTTGATTATTAAATTATTGATCTAGACTCTGAATGGATTTTTTTTTTTTAAATTTCATTTTAATTAAAAGATAAATGGACAAAATATCATGTGAATAATACATACCCGCGGTAATTATTATTGTGAACAACGATTTACTACTCTTATGTGAATAACTTATGTTAAAACAACTAAAGACGGAGAATCAGCAAATACCACTTCAACTAATATTTTTAGTGAAAACAACTAATAAACTTCGGAGCTAATAACTTTTGTGTAATTCACTGGTACTTTTAGTATAGTTTATTAATACATTTCAAACAAGTTTTACCGTAAATATCATTCACATAATATATTCTCCTGAATATGAACAAATTTATTTTCGTAAAATATAGTCCACAAACCACATAGATAAATTAGCTACGTTAGACACACCAAATTTGTTGGTCTCGTGTAAGACTGTTGTCAGAAACAATTTAAATGTGTGGTTGATTCACAATTATTCCATTATAGTAAATTTAATTTAACAACTTATATTTTTAATGAAACATCTAATATTTAATAAACTGATATATTTTAATGAATTATTAACATTATTTAATTGCACAGTAAAAAACTAATTTGTGCACTTAAAAAAAATATTAGGATGATAGAACTATTGATCATTAAAAGGTCAAACTGAGCAATTTTTAGCTTCACCAACTTAAGATAAAAAAAAAAGGTGAAAATATTCAAAATTGGCCAAACCTTAGTGGTTATATGTGTTTTTTTGAACTAGCCATTGGAAAAAAAAAAAAAAAACTTTTTTTTTAGCCATTAGGTCAATAAGATGACCATAATGCCCATAAACTTAAAAATTACACCCAAAAGGACTCATGCTCGAAATTGAATTAGTGTTGCCCGATTTTTCCAAAATTTCCAACGAAGAGATCTGTGTCCCAAATTTTCAAAATTCACGAGGACGACATTGTTCTTTATCTGAAATTTTATCAACTTCGACGACGACCTCATTTTGTGTCCGAATTTTTCTCCACTTCGACGACGACCTCTTGGTAGAACGACTTCGACAGCTCCTACTTTGTTTGACTATCGTTCGAAATCCCAGATATTTTTTTAGCTATTTTTTCAAGATTGTTGTTTGTTTACTAACTTCTACATTCTTAAATTGGAACTGTCTTGGGCATTATTTGTTTTTTGAATACACATTAGATTGTGGCCAAAATAGAGCTCATAGAAATTAAATGTATGGTTTTAGTACTATACTCGCCACTGATTGTTAGTGTTAGTGTCCTAGAGACAGTTCATTGTAAGGACATAATACTAAGATAATATTCAGATTTGATTTAATATTAAATATATGGCGTTGCACTTATCTCAATATGATGTTTGATTGTTTGCATTATTCATGTCTGTGCTCCCTTGAATCGATACTGTCATTGAGTGAGTGAGAACTCAGATGACCGAAGTACGATTCTCAAATAGCCCCGATCAAGGATCATCAAGAAAGGGATATTGATGATGCAGTGGAGATCGGTGTGCGATCTGCATTATACTCAATGTGAGAGTGTAGTAAGATCTCACTTACTACGAGATACTAGGTATCTCATAATGGATGCACAAATGACTTAGAGGGTATTGGTATACCCATCCGAGAAACCGTTTGATGTAATTCCACATAATATGTCTACGGGTGTCTCGGTTAGTGGGAGCGATGTGATACTCCTCTGACTTGAGGTCAATACACACGACATGTGTGGAGTGGTGAACTTTGACCATGACCGACGATTGCACCCTCCAAGGGTAGATATGGCATGGATTGGGTTCATCACGAAATACATGTGCGTGGTAGTTGAGCCAAGAATAGGATTCATTCCTCAATATGGATTTAGAGAGAATACTCGTGTTCTCATCATAATTGGATCTAAGTCGTCTGCCAACGCGCATCAACCTAGACTTTGTGGCTAAGTGTGATATACTTGATCAATTAGTGATTTGAGATAATATGATTAAGTTATTTGAATATACACTTCATCATGTTCAAGACTTAAGTGGTTTTCGCGAATGAAAGAAAGATATCACAATAACCTACAGTATTACAGGTAGTTGCAAATTTCCTTGCAACGTACCTCGTATATTGAGAATATCTGATTTATTATCTAGGGTTCAATTAAGACCGTTAGTTTGACTAATCACTCGATATACGAGGGCCTATGGGTCACACAACAAGAAATGACAGTTCACGATAATAGTTGGTTGATTAAGTGTTATATTGGATATAATATTTAATTTATGGAGAATATAATAATAATTATATCTGGAATTAATTATTATTAATATTTAATTAAATATGAAATCCCAATTATAATATTTGGAATATTATTATACAAGAATAATAGATATGGTAAATATATTATTCATAGAAACATATCTAGGGAAATATAATCCGTAGAGATTATATTTACGGGCTAGACCCGATATCTTGCATAAGAATTAAGCCAAGTTAATCCCTATAAATATGTGTCTTATGGGAATTCAGAAACATACAAGAAATATATTTTCTCCATAAAATATCTAGCTCGAATTTTCCTAGCAAGTTCGTCTCGAGATTCAACGTTGGCAAGTCGGTGCGGGTTGGTGAATAGTCATTGCGTGGATACCATAGTTAAGAATTCCGCATACAAATCACTGTAAGGATTTATATGTTGTTATGTATCCTTTATGTTTTTATGTTATACAACCATGTGCAGATTCGTTGTTGGTGAATCATTATCTTCTGCTGCCCCGAACATGGTGTTCGTGCCTCTAAAACCCAACACTGACTCCATTGAGCAAATTATAGTACTTGTTAGGCGCACAACAACTACATAGAGCTTTGTTCAAATATTTATTTGTGGACTGTATTAATTTTCACTTCTTTTATACATCGTATAACAATAGTTGCTACATTGATCAACCTATTTTTTAACAGATTATCCATGAGGCTGAGACATTTTAACGAAATAAACAACTGCGTTTTTTGTCCAAATAAAAATGCCTAGTAAAAGCACAATCACCCCTTTCTCAGACCCGACTAAACGTAAGATTCCCCTCTCACAGGAGGGGGGAATCAGAAAGTTGTTGGAACTCAGAAGGTTGATCCTAGATATAGTTATGCCTGGAGAAAATCCTAAGTCAAGTAGAGAATTAAAAGAAATGCAAGATCGATTTTTTGACTTGATGATGATTCCCTGAGAAGGATGCAAGTACATAAACCTTTCTTAGAGGCCAGCTGAGATAGGAATGAACTAATAGAAACTTGTATTTTGTAATCTCTAACATTATTAATGAAGAATTTTCTATTCTTGTATGCGAGACAAATATGCTTGTTGTCGAGCGACTCTATGCTTGAGATCTATATTCTAAGATCTTAGTCCTTCTGTTCGTTATGCTTCTGTTATTTCAGTTCTATCTAGATGAGTACACCAAATGTCCATCTCGACACCGAATATAATTATTGTATAGTTCATTTTGAATTAGAGGAGCTCCACAACAAAATATTAACTCAATCACACCTTTACCAGGGTAACAAATATGGAGTATTATAATCCAGTTTAATTAAACAACTCCCTAATTTAATTACTCTTCTTAATTAAAATAAACAACCCCCCTAAATAATTCGGTCCCTCTATCTCTTTCTCTCTCTCCATTCCAGATCTTTCGTTTTCCTTTCCCACAAACCCTAGTTCTCTCTCACTCTCACTCTCCACCGCTCACTCTCCATCTCTCACCATTGCCTTGCTCTGCCGCTCACTCTCCATTACTCACCATTGCCTTGCTCCGCCGCTCACTCTCCATTACTCACCACTGTCTCGCTCCACCGCTCACTCCGTCACTCGGCACTCACTCTCCGCCACACTACAACCGCACCAATTTCCACTGCTGCACCACGATCCGTCGCCACTACTCTCTTAAATGGTGAAACCCATTGTCCCCACATCTAGGGTTATCAAAGAAACCCTAGTCTATTCCGATTTCGAAGTTGTGGTGGGCGAATCCGAATTCGAAGCTATGGTGGCCTTGGTTCTCGGCGGTGTGGTGACCGATTCAGTGTCTGACGATGTGGTGGCCGATTCGAAGTCCGATAATATGGTGGCCGATTTGGAGTCCGACGATGCGGTGGCCAGAACTGTGGTGGTGGAAGACACCGAGTTAGATGATTATGCAAAAAAATAGTGGAATTTTGGGGGGCCCCAGCACCCTGAATTGCGTCAGTTTATGGTTGAACATTATGCTATATGGATTCCAGGAGTATTAAAGCTTCTTGAGAGGTCTTCTCTAATATCTCTCTCTATGCATGTTAATTTTGACATCTAGATTGTTGGTTTTGGGCAAGATTATATAGGTGTCTTGGGTATGATTGCTGGGATGATGTTAATTATTGATAAAATATGTTTCATGATGTTAATTGTTGATTTCTGAGATGATGTTAGTTGCTGATTTTTGTCTCTCAATGCCACCACTATGGATTTTTTCATAGTTTGGAGACTTGTGTGTCTATTAATGACCCCATGTTGTTATTATAATTTGAAGGGTGTGTTTGACTTGAAGCGATTATACTAACTCTACTAGTCGCTTACCCGCAAGCGGACGAGTTCACTGTAGTATGAGCAAGTATAATGACCAAGTATTATCGAACCCAAGGGAAAGTGTGTATGTGAATAGATCCCTGAAGATCTACGCGTCGTAGTTAATATGAGTGCAATGTTTTTGGATTTTTGGAAAGATTAAAATAAACTTAACTAAATTACTCTACTAAGGCAAAAGAAAGAACTAAACTAATTATCTAAAGGTTGTTTTCAAATATGAGATGGTGATGCTCAGGATAGGAATCCCTACGTATACTAACGGAGCAGGTATATAACCAAAATAATTGTGACGCGCAAGAAATAACCTAAGTAAAAGAATGCAAGGTGAAAGCTCAAGATTCTAAACCCTAATACTTTACCCTAACACTCGACTTCACTAATCCACTCACAAGTTAATGGATTGTGCTTAATTAATGAGACCCTAATTTAACTAAGGTGATGCGGTCATCATCCTTCGCTAAACTGGTAGATGAATTAACCCTTCCTAAACCCTCTAGTTAAGGCTACTCGTTGTTAAAGAGTGATACGGTCGTCCTCTCTCTAACACTTTTCGAACGAAATTCAAAAGCGAAGTCTAGATTAATTTTAAGAATTCATTAACCAAGAGAATTAAACCCTAACGTCACAAGTTACCCTAATTACGTACCCACAACCTACTTCTACGAGTTCATACTACCCCAAGCATGCAAGGGTTTTAGCCGGACATGGTTGTTTGAATAATAAAATCAATCACAAGAACAAAAATCATATGCATAATTAAATTAACGAAAGAAATCAAGGACATAAACGAAAGAACAAATTAAAGTCTCTAAAGAAATATATATAAATCTGAAAACTAGGTTTAATCGTCTCAAAGAGTAAAGAAAGAAAGAATTAATCTAATACGTTCAAAAGAAATACTAAAACGAAGAATTCGTAAATTAAAACCTCGATTACAACGTATAAAACTCTTTCAATCTCCCTCCCAAGCTTTCTCCTCGCTCAAAATATGTGTTGGTATGTGGTGATATCTGAAAATATGCTTGGAAATGGTATATATAGGCTTTGGGACGAATTTGGGCGATTTTGGGCCAAAAACACGCAAAAACGCTCGAGTGCAGGTGCAGCTCGAGCGCTAGCGCTCGAGCTTGGTGGTCGAGCGGTCAAGAGGTCGAGCGAAGGCGCTCGACCGCTAGTTGTACACATGTTCGTAAAACCTTCATAACTTCTCAACCGGGAGTCCGTTTTGGCCGATTCAAAGTCCTACGAACTCCTCTTTTCGCCCTCTATCCATCTATGAAAACCAAAGAGAAAAATTAATAAGTTTATAAAAATGATACTCAATTGAATCCAAACACTCATAAAAAACACTCAAAACATGGGCAAATCGGGCACCAAAACATAACAATTTCACGCCTAATCAACCCCCCCAAACTTACCATATTGCTTGTCCTCAAGCAATGAAATAATAAGTCAAGTGAAATTGTTAAGAATGAGTCAAAGAATCAAATCATGCAAGCAAATGAATTCGAGCTTCAAAGATCAATCACAAGTATATTCACTCACTTTCCTTCATCATACTCATGCAACAATAACAAGAAACACCAAGATCAAACATGGATGTGCTCTCAACGATGTGTTTCACTCCCTCACTAGTGTATATAAATGATCAAGAGACTCACTCAAACAATCAATCACTCAAATTGGCAGCCATAGGCTTGTAAGTGCTCTTAACTCCGACCATACTCTAGAAATCAATGCCGAATCAAAAAGGACTTTTTCTCAAGGTTGTAATGTAGGCTCTTTGGACAGGTGGGATAACAATATGGTAAAGTGACTCAAGTGAATGGAGAATAGAAAATCAAACTTCGGTACTCCGAGATAAGGAGCAGACTACTTCAAACATATTCAATCAACAAACTTTCAATTCCAATTCTCTCAACACTTCAATTTTTTTTCTTTCTCACTCTTTTCACTTTTTTTCAATCACTTTATTTTTTTTTCGCACAAACACATGAGCTCTTTTTTTTCTTTTGCTCATTCTCAACCTTTTTTGTTCTTTCCCACAACTCAAATCTCATTCACACCCTTATTTTATCACCACTCAACCATCATAATTCCTTTTTCTCAACTCAACTCAACTCAATCCCTTCAACCTTCACACTTTTCCTATTCTCCACTCAAATTGGGACAAAAGGCTTAGGAACTTGGAATAGTGTTTAAATGTGCTAGCAAATAAAATAGGCTTTAGGCTCAAAGGGGCTAACAAGGGATTCAATGTCATTGGTAGGGAAAATTTTGGCTAAGTGACTCAATAAAATCAAAGATGGCCTAAGATACTATTCGGCATATCAAACTAGACACAATCAAGAAGCAAGAGCACACACAAGTTCTAGCATCCTCTAAGGTGACGATCCACTCACAAACGAAGAGATTAATTCATATATCAAAATCTCATAAAGCTCAAATCTCACGGCTTTCACATCCATGCTAGTCCTAGTGAATTCTCACTCTCATCACACAAATACTCAAAAAGAAAACTTGCAAGCATACTAGTTCTTTCTCAAATCAACTCTAACGCAATACTCACACAATAAAATTCCTGACTCAACTTCACAACTCATCAACTCATGCTCAAAGATAGCAACCACCAAGCATAAGAGAATTGATAGGCATGAAATATTGAGTAACAAAACAAATCAAAATCAGCCCAAGGAGCATCTCAAGACACAAATAATCAACTCAACTCAAAGATAAGGGGTGCTCCGGTGCAATGTCATAAAACACATAAATACTCCACCCCCCAAACTTCAACCTTGCGAAGAGGTCTAAGTTTGGGGTTGTGGGTTACCTCATTTAAACAATTCAGTTTCTCAACAACGTGTACACTCCTTTGTCTCGAGTTGATCCCTTCAATCTGAATACTCCATCATTCCTTTACTCTTTTAGAGACAAGCCTACAAAATAAAACTCTCAAGTACGAGGTTAAACATACAACTCAACAACACCCTAATAACATAATAGGACACTAAAAATAAATAAAAATGGGTTGCCTCCCATTCAGCGCTATTTTTAAGGTCCTGATGCCGGACCGAGCTCAAAGGAGCTTATGAGACATCATACTCAAAAATACCTCCCTTACTCTCATAAGAGTGGTGCTTGCATTCCTTTCCTTGATGCCCCTCCATCATGAGCTCATTTGCTTCCTTCTCATCCCCAAGTGTTATGGGTCTCAACTCCTTCTCACTTTTATCTGGAGGAGTCTCACTAAGCAATTTCTTGCGCTTGGACTTTTTCTTCTTAACTCCTCCTTTTCCCTCCAACTGGACCACGTCCACTCTTTTCACCTCTTCATCCTTCAACTTTTTCACTTTATCCCTATCAACATAATCAAGAACAGAATGCTCATGGGTTAAATTATCAAGTGAAGGATTAACGAAATCATGAATATGAGAGAGTTTAGGAGATGTGTCTTCAACACGAGGATCAATTGCATCCATGCAATACAAATTCTCATCCTCCTTCGGGTGCTTCATGGCTTCATATAGGGAAATCTTCACTTCTTGATCATCAACCTTCAACGTAATCTTCCCATTTGCCACGTCTAGCACCATCCCCGCCGTAGCTAAGAACGGTCTTCCCAAGATCAGGGGCACATGCTCATCTTCCTCCATCTCTAGGACTACAAAGTCGGCTGAAAAATATGATCTCCAACTCTCACAAGGACGTCTTCAACCACACCTTGAGGTCGAGTAATAGACCGATCGGCAAGTTGAAGCGTCATCATCATCGGTTGAAGTTCACCACCTTCCAACTTCTTGAAAAGCGACAGAGGCGTCAAATTTATGCTCGCTCCGAGGTCGCACAATGCTCCCTTCTTGATCCCGTTCCCGATATCACAAAGAATGGTGAAGCTCCCGGGATCCTTCAGCTTTGGAGGAAGCGCCTTGTGCACTAATGCACTCACCTCGTGGTTCAACTGCACCAACTTCGGCTCATCCACTCGCCGCCTTTTCACGATCAAGTCCTTCAAAAACTTTGCATAATTGGGCATCTGTTCCAAAGCATCATAAAAAGGAATATTAATATGCAATTGTTTAAACACATCAAGGAACTTAGCGAATTTCTCATCAAGCTTCTTTTTCATGAAGCGTTGTGGATATGGGACGGGTATCACAGATTTGGGTACCCCCCATTCATCCTTCTCGGTCTCTTTCACTTTCTCTCTTGCTTCCTTTGCCTTCTTCCACTTAGGAACTCTCTCACCCTTCTCAACTTCTACCTCTTCAAGCTCATCTCTAACTTGAGGCGTCTCAGAATCAGCAGGCATCTGAGGACCTTTATAATTGGTTCCACTTCTTAACTGGATAGCCTTGCAATGCTCTTTCGGGTTCCCCTCCGGCATGGAATGATATTTACCCGGCTCCCTATTCAACGATTTTGCAATCTGGCTCATCTGGAACTCTAAAGAAGTGAACCTTCGATTGTTCTCTTGTTGAGTTCTAGTCCACTCAACGTTCATCTTCTGGAGCTCTTGATCACGTTGATCACCCTTTTTATGCAACTCTTTCACATCGTACTCCAAGGATGACAACCTCTTACTTCCTTCCTCCACCTTTTGCAGAATCGCTCTCAATATCTCCTCGGTTGATGCACCGCCTTCTCCACCAGGAGGTTTAGACCCCGGATCAACACCTGTAGGAACAGTAATATCAGCTTTTGGGTTAGCATATGAAAAATTCTCATTTTTCCTCCATGTGTTTTGAGGAGGCTGCTGGCCTCCTTGATACCCTTGTGTGTTCCTCCATTGATTTTGAGGAGGCTGTGGACCTGGAAGTACAAATGGTTGGCCATAAGAGGGCCTTCCATATTGGTTGCCACCTTGGTAGCCATTTTGATTGTAATATTGACCTCCCATATAGTTGGCTACCTCTGGCTGAACTGTGGGCTGGTCCACTTTCTCATTCTCTGCTACATTCCCTCCAACCAAGTTCTTCCCCAACTCGAGGTTGTTGATCTTTTCCATCATGGCCATCAACAACCTTCTCGTTCCTTCACCTTCTTTCTCCTCCACCTTGCAAACTCTCTGAATATGAGGGGTGTGTTAGATGATGATTATTGACTCTTAATGGTTGAGTAATGAACTGTTAGTTGCTGATTTTTCTCTCTCAATGTCATCACTATGGATTTTTACATAGTTTGGAGACTTGTGTGCTTATTAATGACCCTATGATGTATTATAATCTGAGAGGTGTGTTAGATGATGATTATTGACTTTTAATGGTTGAGTTATGAGTTATTAGTTGCTAATTTTTCAATCCCAATGTCTCCACTATGGATTTTTACATAGTTTGAAGACTTGTGTGCCTATTAGTGACAATATGATGCGATTATAATTTGAGGATTGCTAGAAAATGTTCAATATATAAGTAGAGTCAAAAGCATACAATGGAAACATGTTTACAACTTAAAGCAAAACACATGTTTACATTTTGAGAAGCAAAAAACTTGTTTACAACTTAAACAATGCATTTTCATCTAACATTTAAACTACTCTAGATATTTATGTTGTAAACATAGCAAAAAGTTTTCACAAAAGTGTGACTAATACTTGAAGTCCTTAATAGCCCAAATATGAAATTAGAGTTTTCACATCATATTGAGACTCAATTTTATTTTTAGGTTGTCTTAAATAGTCTATCACTTGCTTCACTAATTCCCTATCAACCTGTAAGACAAATGTTAGTGTTCCTTCCTCAGTAGCTTATCCTTATTCATATGAGGTACATTATAAGAGTTATGTCATTTGCACTTCATTAACTCAATTAAACATGCCTGCAAACTAAGAAAAATATTATTTAATGTTATGTCAGTTAGTGTTTCAAAAGACAGATTAACATATAAATATCCTTGCGGCCACTTAGACTTGATATCAGGAATAATCTGGAATTTTAATTGTAATGTAACCAACAAAGCATTAAAACAACAATGGGAAATGTTTTGTTTAGAATACTTACAATAAAAACTAAATGATGAATTTTTTTTTTGATAGTCTGGGAATTTATGTGTACCTTATTGATTGAATACTCTTTTGTGACTTCTTTTGTGATTGCATCAATTGGTTTAGTATCTATAGTACCCCTTGCTCTGTTCATGCTGCTCCTTTGGGATGGTACATCTTTTATGAATGAAAAAATACCAATTTTTCATCAAATATTAGCTCCTCACTTGCTGCATATAATGGTCTTGCTTCAACACGCATGAACATCAATTTCACTATGTATCTTTTGCTCTTACATGCCATGTAGGGCTACACCAGGAGCCAAATAACTTTTCTCACATACTTTGATCAAATAGAACCTTTTCATCAATGGGAACTATGTTGTGCATGCTTTCAAAATTGACAATGTTAAGTGTTTTATCGCATTTCAGATTACTTAAACTGTAGTACAACCTTGACAACATATTTTGATGTGTTAAAACTGGTTTGATGGCATTTGAATGAGCCCTGATCAGTTGTTTCTTAACCCACCTTCCCACTAAAGTCTTGCTCACTCCCAATGATCTAGGCATTCTTCGAATTATGGATCTGCTCATGTAAGGAATTGGCGTGAGCATTTCATAATCCAGCTTAATCTTGTTGCAATGCTGCACCATTCTGTTCTTTTTTAATGTCACAACTTGTCCCTCGTTGAACTTTTTTTTTTTTTTTGCTGCAGCCCATATCCTAGACACAAGTCTGATGGAGATGCTTAGAAGACCAGCCACTTCCTTGATTCTGTCTTTTTTGTGGATTATCATTGGTGCTTTGCTGCAAATGACACTGAACCACCCTATACTTTTAGTCTAAAGATAAATCCTTGTCTCATTTTTCTTTCATAATTGGTTGAATATAATGAATATTTTGTAAAAATGCTTGCACTGAATTCTGGTAGTTGGGTGTCTTTATGGTGTAACTGGGAAAATTGATGATTTTAGGTTTGGAGGGAATATTTTGCTTTTAATCACATCAAGAGATGTGATTGGGAGGGAATGCAAAATGTATTTTGGGAGGGAAATTTAAAGAATACATTGCGTCAATTAGTGTATTCCAAGTTTTTGAGCCTGAATTTTAATTGCAGTTTTTATTTATTTTTTAATTGAAAAAATAAAGTCAGCGTTTTAAATTTCCCACCTTTAGAAACTTTTGGGGAAAACTTAATTCTTAATTACTTTTGATAACCTACCACAAAATAGACTAATACACTTACTTTACCTATCATATCAACTTTCTTAATAACCGTGCAAAAAACAACAAGGCCAAATTTTAGGGACGGGGGGAGTATTCAATAAATTGGATTATTAATGTTATTAAATTCAAGTAAAACTATACGATAGCATAATATATCATGTTTTCCCTTTTCAAATCAAAATACAATTAAGGGTTAATTGCAAATAAAATCACAAACTTTTCCCAAATTGCAATTTAATCTAAAATTTTGAATTGTTGCAAACAAAATCTCAAATTTAAAATTTGTTAGCAATTCTAACCAAAAAACTGATTTCAATCTACCCGAACATAATGATTAATTATACGTTGTCATCTGAACTCATATAAACATACTAATAAGATTAATTATTCATTGTTAGGTAAGAAAAATATCATTTCAGACCGTAAAATATTTGTTCGCTGGTTCAAATTGCAACCAAACATTAAATTGATGTTTTGTTTGCAAAAGTTCAAACGTTTAGATTATATTACAATTTGTGAAAAAAAAATGTGATTTTATTTGCAATTAACCTGACAATTAATTATTAAGTTCTTAAAATGTAACCTCATATTTAGGTGTATATTAAATTTGATTTTTTTCAACTTTTAATTTTATTTTAAATGTATATATAAGAAATCCAGTGTTTCACTAAGATTTCGAATAGCGGGCCCAAATTCAAGTTGATTCTATTTCGCCTCATCCTCAGAGAAAGATGATCAACAATTCCCTATCATGGTCCTTGTGGATCGGATCATTCATATAATATACAAAAAGAAACTCCAGATATTTGAGATCTTTCTCTTTGAATAAGATCCCAATTCCAGTGACGGTTTCATTTTCTAGCAAAAACTAGAATATGATGTATTTCATGCCAGGAAGCACGATCAATGTGATTTCAATATTCCACTTTTTATTTACAAGATATTTTTAATGATTATTTATATATGTATTTGTATACCGTAATTTACGTATTCTGTTGGTGGTGATTTGCGTTAATTTTTTAATCATCCTAATGTGTTATATTTGAGCCTAATTGGTATATACTTGATTGTGGTTGAAGATATGTTGTACTTAGGGTTTTAAATGAATCAAATCGAATAGTACAATTTTGTATTTATTTTTGTAAAATTATTTCGAATATAGAATTCAAATAGACTTATTTTCGAATAATAAATATGATATGTATTAATTTGATTTGAAATTCATATCGAATTATTAGAAAATGTATGAATACTAGAGTCGATGCATGTAATGTTATAAATTTCATTCTATAAAACTTATTCATAGAAAATTTTGCGAAAGAATTTTCCCTCGTTAATACCTTGCTAACAACGAGTTTAATGGTGAATACATTCATTTCTATAATAATTCTCCTCAACAATTACCTCAATTTTATTTAATGATTCTAATCATGTTATTTTTTATCCTTTTTTTTTTATCCAAGCTCCTTCTAAATTCATTCATTAAGCTCCTTCTAAATTCATTCATTTCAAATTCCCTTTGTTCTCGTTCTTGATTTTATTGATATCAAATTAAAGTAGATTTATGAATTTATTTCATGGGACATTAGGACACTACTTTACATTTATAAAAGAAAGTCTGAAATATAAATTAATCACAAATTGTTCTATGAAATATTCTACCGATTTAGGTGTAACTGCAAAATTTGTTTTATTAATATAATAAACACGAATACAATTTACAACTTGAATTTTAATCGGATCGAACCGAAAGATTTGTGCGGGTTCTTGACTCTTAATTTGCTCCTATGATTCTTCTCTCCTATTGACTTGGACTTTGACTTGGACTTTGACCGAATTTCGACTTCGATCTTGACCTTGAATATTTATAACGTTAATCCAAGGGTGAAAACACCTTGTTTTGGATTAAGCGTTGTTTCTGGATGAACGCCTTCGAGTTTGATGAAGAACACTTTTTGAATCTTTGAAGGCAAACGCCGGATCGAAGGGATGCTGGACCTTAGTCTTCAATCTGGAGCTGCTTCAGGAGGATTTGGGCGAAGAACGACGAAGAACGTTGAAGAACGTTCTTGGAGTTTCTTTGAATCTTTACATAGAAACGCTGGATCGGAGGGGCTTCGGGCCTTGATCTTCGATCTTGAGCTGGTTCAGGTGAACTTGAGCGAAGAACGACGAAGAACGTTCTTGAAGAATCTTCGAGTAGAAACACCGGATCGGAGGGGCTTCGAGCCTTGATCTTCGATCTTGAGCTGCTTTTGGTTGATTTCCATGAAGAACGCTTTGAATCTTCAAGAACAGTTGCAGAGGATTCGCTTGTTGATCTTCTGGATGCTCGTTCGCTTGTGTTTGCCTTGTTCGTCTTATCTTCGTTCGTCTTGTCTTCGTTCGTGTTGCAAATTAATGAGAAAGGACCCTATTTATAGGGTGGAGGTTTACAAACCTTCTTTTCTCATCGCGCCACGCGGCGCCGCCTTATTGGCCAATGTCATTTGATTGGCGTGATTTACGAATTGTTTTAATTCGCTTGCATTTTTTACGAGATATCATTTAATTCTCGTTCTTATGGTAGATAAGGCGTATTTATTACCCAATATGAGTATCGAACACTCATTTAATTTGTCCGACTTGCACCGTGTACATTTAATATCAAGTTAACTATTTAATTCAAGAATTAATTTAATTAAATTCTCAAAATAAAATAGTAAATTTTATTTGATATTAATATTTGATTTGTACACGTGTCACCATTTAATTGGGTGCAAATTTAATTTGCTTACAAATGTCCCCTCGTGCCTTGTTCACGGTCGTTTTGACTTGGAGTGAATGAAGCACGATATTTTGCGCCCTCATATGCATTTGGAGTTTTGAATCATGACTTTACTTTAGAGGATGTCTAAGCTGCCTACGTACCCCTTTAAAGAGGATCAAGTCAAAACGTAGTTCAAGGGGGTGCCATAAACAGTTTATACTCATGTAGACTAGGAGTGACATACAATTTTAACTCGTGTGTCATGGAGACTTGATTTGGATTTGTTAGATAGTTTATACTCGTATCAAGGAGTATATTTTGAATTTGTAGATAGTTTATATTCGTATCAAGGAGTATCGCTTGATTCGGGGAGGCTTCAATTTGATCTCCAGCTTGAAAACTTCAGACAGATTATTCTCTTGTCAAGGAGAATGAATTTGATGGACTTTGAGATAGTTTCCGCTCGTATCAAGGAGCTTTACAGACAGTTTATGCTCGTATCAAGGAGCATGGATTTGATGGAGACTTCAATTTGATCTCCGGCTTGAGAGCTTCAGACAGTTTATTCTCTTATCAAGGAGAATTTTAGACAGTTTTATGCTCGTATCAGTGGAGCTTCACAGACAGTTTATGCTCGTATCAAGGAGCATTTTAGATAGTTTTATGCTCGTATCAGAGGAGCTTCACAGACAGTTTATGCTCATATCAAGGAACATCACAACTTTGTAGACAGTTTAGTCTCTTATCAAAGAGATTTCATTTGACTTGGGGAGACATCTATCTGATCTTCGGCTTGTGAGCTTCAGACAGATTTGTCTTTCGTCAAGGAGACTTGATTTGGCTTTGAGATATTTTTCGCTCGTATCAAGGAGCTTCATTTGATTTGGAGAGACTTCAATTTGATCTCCATCTTGATTGCTTCAGACAATTTTGTCTCTTATCAAGGAGAATGGATTTGATGGAGACTTCAATTTGATCTCCGGCTTGGGAGCATCGGACAGTTTTATCTCTTATCAAGGAGAATGGATTTGATGGAAACCTCAATT
The DNA here is from genome assembly GCA_947034835.1 of Ballota nigra. Lineage (NCBI taxonomy): Eukaryota > Viridiplantae > Streptophyta > Magnoliopsida > Lamiales > Lamiaceae > Ballota > Ballota nigra. Next base: position 5,393,474 of record OX344722.1, read on the forward strand.
TGATCTCCAGCTTGAGAGCGCCAGACAGTTTTGTCTCTTATCAAGGAGAATTTGAGACAGTTTATGCTCGTGTTAGAGGAGCATCATAGACAGTTTATACTCTTGTTAAGGAGCTTCATTTGATTTGGAGAACTTTAGATAGACTCTTCGAGCACTATATCTCCTTGCTCGACCAATTGCATGACTTTTTCCTTGAAGTTAAAACAGTCTTCAGTTGAGTGGCCCACTAAGCGGTGGTACTTGCAGTATTTTGGATCGTCGATGCGTCCAGCTTCTTCTGGCCATTTTATCTTAGTCAACTCAATGAGCTTTGCATCCATCAAGTCATCGAATATCCCCGAGACGTCAGAGTCTAAGAAAGGATATTGTTTTTGTCGTAGCTCTTTCAAAGTCAATCCATTTTGCCCCCTATCGCGAGGAAGGTCTGTAATGTATTCCTTGCTTGAAAGCTTATCACGATGCTTTTGAATTGGTGGTCCGTTGGATCCACTAGCAGTCATGCTTAACTCCATGTCATGAGCTCTTGTAGCCAGGTCTTCGAAGGTCTTTGGTTGAATTCCTTGAAGAATATATCGGAGACCCCACTGCATGCCTTGGATGCACATTTCAATTGCAGACAGTCGGTCTTTACAATTTAGGCTCAAATTTCTCCATCGACTAATATAATCGATCACGGGCTCATCTTTATTCTGGCGAGTGTTGGTTAGCTCGATCATGCTAACTGTCCTTCTTGTGCTGTAGAAGCGGTTTAGGAACTCATGCTCCATTTGATCCTAACTGTCGATGGAGTTAGCCTCCAAGTCGATGTACCAGTCGAAGGCATTCTCTTTCAAGGAGCGGACGAATTGCTTGACCAGATGATCTCCATAAGTTCCGGTGTTGTTGCAAGTTTCGACGAAGTCAGCTATGTGTTGCTTTGGGTTTCCTTTACCATCAAATTGTTGGAATTTTGGAGGTTGATAGTCGGTTGGCATTCTCAAGCCTTCAATCCTATTTGTATAAGACTTGGTGTAAGTGAGGGATGGTTTGGAGCCGTCATCAAACTTGCTCTTTACCGTCTCTAGTATGAGCTCCTTGAGTTGATCGACTTGAATCCTTCCATCTGACGAGATCTGTAGCTCCTTGGCAGTTGTCTCGGTTTCACCAACTTGGCATTTGGTTGAGGTATCCTCATCACCATGCTCCCCGGCTTGCTTTCCTTTGACAGGGCTTGCTTCGCCGCCATTCACCCGATTAATCAGGTTGGAGATTTGGACGTCGTGATTCTTGACGTGTTGGGTAAGCCCTTCAACAGCTTTGAGCAGACTGGCGAGTCGTTCCTCGATGGTTGAGGCATCCGTCGTCATGGTAGTTAAACTTGCTTGAGTAGAGAAGAGATGAGAGGTAGAGTCAGTCTCACTGGGCGTGCCAAATTTGTAACTGTAAAATTCGTTTTATTAATATAATAAACACGAATACAATTTACAACTTGAATTTTAATCGGATCGAACTGAAAGATTTGTGCGGGTTCTTGACTCTGAATTTGCTCCTCTGATTCTTCTCTCCTATTGACTTGGACTTTGACTTGGACTTTGACCGAATTTCGACTTCGATCTTGAGCTTGAATATTTATAACGTTAATCCAAGGGTGAAAACACCTTGTTTTGGATTAAGCGTTGTTTCTGGATGAACGCCTTCGAGTTTGGTGAAGAACGCTTTTTGAATCTTTGAAGGCAAACGCCGGATCGAAGGGATGCTTGATTAGGCGTGAAATTGTTATGTTTTGGTGTCCGATTTGCCCATGTTTTGAGTATTTTTTATGAGTGTTTGGAGTCAATTGAGTATCATTTCTATAAACTGATGAATTTATCTTTTTAGTTTTTATAGATGGATAGAGGGTGAAAATATGAGTTCATAGGACTTTGAATCGGCCAAAACGGACTCCCGGTTGAGGAGATATGAAGATTTTACGAACATGTGTACAGCTGCCGAAAAGTACTCGTGCAGAGTCGCTCGAGTAGTCACTACTCGAGCACTCGAGTACTGCACTCGAGCTGCAACAGGTTGAGTAGTTTTACTCGACCTATACTCGATCTTGACGCGTATTTTGGCCCATGAACACCCAAATTCGATCCCAAGCCTATTTATACCTTTTTACAAGCATATCAACAGATACCGACACATATTTTTACATATTTTGAGCGAGGAGAAAGCTTGGGAGAGAGATTGAAAGAGTTTTATACGTTGTAATCGAGGTTTTAATTTATGAATTCTTAGCTTTAGTATTTCTTTTGAACGTATTAGATTAATTCTTTCTTTCTTTACTCTTTGAGACGATAAACCCTAGTTTTTCAGATTTATATATATTTCTTTAGAGACTTTAATTTGTTCTTTCGTTTATGTTCTTGATTTCTTTCGTTAATTTAATTATGCATATGATTATTGTTCTTGTGATTGCTTTTATTATTCAAACCACCATGTTAGGCTAGAACCCTTGCATGCTTAGGGTAGAATGAACTCGTAGAAGTAGGTTGTGGGTACGTAATTAGGGTAATCCGTGACGTTAGGTTTTAATTCTCTTAATTAATTAATTCTTAAAATCAATCTTAACTTTTCCTTTGAATTTCGTACGAACGTGTTAGGGAGAGGACGACCGCATCACTCTTTAACAATTAGTAGACTTAACTAGAGGGTTTAGAAGGGGTTGATTAATTTGCCGGTTTAGCTATGGAGGACGACCGCATCACCTTAGTTAAATCAGGGTCTCATTAATTAAGCACAATCTATTAACTTGTTAGTGGATTAGTGAAGTCGAGTGTTAGGGTAAAGTATTAGGGTTTAGAATCTTGAGCTTTCACCTTGCATTCTTTTACTTAGGTTATTTCTGGCGCGTCACAGTTATTTTGATTATGTACCTGCTCCGTTAGTATACGTAGGGATTCCTATCCTAAGCATCACCATCTCTCATTAGAAAACAACCCTTAGTTAATTCGCTTCTTTAATTCTTTAGTTTAATTAGTTTAGTGTAGTTTTAATTAATCTTTTAAAAATAAAAAAATATACACTCATATTAATTACGACACGTAGATCTTCAGGGATCTATTCGCATACTCACCTTCCCTTGGGTTCGATAATACTTGGTCCCTCTACTTGCCCATACTACAGTGAACCCGTACTCTTGCGGGGAAGCTACTAGTAGAAAGCTAGTATCATCGCTTCAAGTCAATGGCGCCGTTGCCGGGGATGACGTTGTATGCTTTTTGAATAGGACTTGTCGATAGCTTAGTAGTTAGTAGTGAGTGCTTTCTTTTCTGTTTTATTTTTATTTTTATTTATTCGGTAGTTGCGTTTTGATTCTTCTGCTAGTGTGTCAGGTTTATGAAAACACGCTCACAAGGCAATACGAGCGAAGAGAGAATACCGTTGGACCCTGAGACAATAGCTAGATGGAACCGAGCTTTCTTGAGGAGGATGAACGCTGCCGACTTAGGGAAAGAACCAATGGACATCACTAATGAGTTGGAAGATGCCGATAATGAGTTTAACCAGGGGTTGAACCGGGTTGACGGCACTGATGGGAACACCAGTAAGAAACAAGATCCGTTAGGGGGTAGTCAGAGCCAAAACCCGGGTGCACAAAACGTTATCAATCCAGCTCAGAATTTTGTCCAAAATCCTCTGAACAACCCTGCTTACCCACAAAACCCAAATAACCCTTTCAACAACCCAGTATACCAACATTACCCATACCCACCATACCCTTATCCACCATACCCATATCATCCACCTCCTATTTACAACCAACCACCTGTGTACCAACCACCTCCAGTTCAACAAGTACCAGCACCACCTGTTGCTCCTCAGCCTTTGCCCCAGAACACAGATCACAATATGGTTATTCGAGGGAGGTTTGCAGCGCAGCCACAGCGGTACTATGATGGAGTGGCATTGCCTCCTGTTGAGGCAAATAACTTCTCGATTTCCCCAGGAATTCTAAAGCTGCTGACCGAGAATCAGTTCAAGGGGGTGATTGGGAAGGAGAATCCTCATACACACTTGAGGAGCTTTCTAATGATAGCCTCCACATTCAATTATAATGGCATGTCTGAAGATGCCAAGAGGCTTAGGCTGTTCCCATTCTCACTGACGGGAATAGCTAAAGAGTGGTACGACAACACGCTCCCATGGGGAGGTGTAACCACATGGGCTGAGCTCGAACGTATGTTCCTCGAGCGATTCTACCCTCCATCAAGAACTATAAAAGCAAGAATTGAGATATCTTCTTTCCGCCAGAAGTCAGGAGAGGACCTACGTCAAGCATGGGAAAGATACTCAAATATGTTGATCGAGTGCCCGCAGCATGGGTACAATGAGGGAGATATTATGGAATTCTTCTACAGTGGTGCCAACAAGGTGGGGCAAGACCATTTAGACGTCTGTGCGGGCGGAGCATTCCTGAATCAAGGCATAGAGAGGTGTAGAGAGATCATGGACAACATTGTCACGAATGCCGGGGTTTGGAATGGAGATCCAGATGTTCAGAGAGTTCATCAGGAGAAAGAGGGTGAAGGAACGAGAAGGCTGTTGACGGCCATGATGGAAAAGATTAACAACTTCGAGTTGGGGAAGAATTTGGTTGGAGAGCATGCAACATAGAATGATAGAGCAGACCAGCCAAGTGGACAGCAAGAGGTAGCCAATTACATGGGAGATCCGTATTACAATCAGAATGGCTACCAAGGTGGAAATCAGTATGGAAGGCCTTCTTATGGCCAACCATTGGTACCTCCAGGCCCACAGCCACCTCAAAATCAATGGAAGAACACACAAGGCTATCAAGGAGGGCAGCAGCCTCCTCAAAATACATGGAGAAAGAATGAGAATTTCTCGTATGCTAACCCGAAGGTGGGTGTTACAGTTCCTGCGGGTGTTGACCCAGGTTCTAAACCTCCTGGTGGAGAAGGCGGTGCATCAACCGAGGAGATGTTGAGAGCGATCCTTCAGAAGGTGGAGGAAGGAAGTAAGAGGTTGTCATCCTTGGAGTACGATGTGAAAGAGTTGCATAAAAAGGGTGATCAACGTGATCAAGAGCTCCAGAAGATGAACATTGAGTGGACTAGAACTCAACAAGAGAACAATCGAAGGTTCACTTCTATAGAGTTCCAGATGAGCCAGATTGCAAAGTCGTTGAATAGAGAGCCGGGTAAGTATCCTTCCATGCCGGAGGGAAACCTGAAAGAGCATTGCAAGGCGATCCAGCTTAGAAGTGGAACCAACTATGAAGGTCCTCAGATGCCTGCTGATTCTGAGACGCCCCAAGATGGAGATGAGAGTGGGGAAGTAGAAGTTGAGAAGGGGATTGAAAGTGAAGGGATTGAGGAGCATAAAGATGTGGATGAGTCTCATCAGAGCAAAGAGCTTGAAGAGGAAGGCATTGAGAAAGTTGAGAGAGTTCCTAAGTGGAAGAAGGCAAAGGAAGCAAGGGAGAAAGTGAAAGAGACCGAGAAAAATGAATGGGGGGGTACCCAAATCTGTGATACCCGTCCCATATCCACAACGCTTCATGAAAAAGAAGCTTGATGAGAAATTCGCTAAATTCCTTGATGTGTTTAAACAATTGCATATTAATATCCCTTTTTATGATGCTTTGGAACAGATGCCCAACTATGCAAAGTTTTTGAAGGACTTGATCGCGAAAAGGCGGCGAGTGGATGAGCCGAGGTTGGTGCAGTTGAACCACGAGGTGAGTGCATTAGTGCACAAGGCGCTTCCTCCAAAGCTGAAGGATCCCGGGAGCTTCACCATTCTTTGTGATATTGGGAACGGGATCAAGAAGGGAGCGTTGTGCGACCTCGGAGCGAGCATTAATTTGATGCCGTTGTCTCTTTTCAAGAAATTGGAAGGTGGTGAACTTCAACCCACAATGATGACGCTTCAACTTGCCGACCGGTCTATTACTCGACCTCAAGGTGTGGTTGAAGACGTCCTCGTGAGAGTTGGAGACCACATTTTTCCAGCCGATTTTGTAGTCCTAGAGATGGAGGAAGATGAGCACGTTCCATTGATCTTGGGAAGACCGTTCTTAGCTACGGCGGGGATGGTGCTAGACGTGGCAAATGGGAAGATTACATTGAAGGTTGATGATCAAGAAGTGAAGATTTCCCTATATGAAGCCATGAAGCACCCGAAGGAGGATGAGAGCTTGTATTGCATGGATGCAATTGATCCTCGTGTTGAAGACACGCCTTCTATCCCTAATCCTTCTCATATTCATGAATTTTATAATCCTTCACTTGATAATTTAACCCATGAGCATTATGTTCTTGATTATGTTGATAGGGATAAAGTGAAGAAGTTGAAGGATGAAGAAGTGAAAGGTGAGAACGTGGTCCAGCTAGAAGGAAAAGGAGGAGTTAAGAAGAAGAAGTCAAAATTCAAGAAGTTGTTCGGTAAGACCCCTCCAGATAAAGGTGAGAAGGAGTTGAGACCCATAACACTTGGGGATGAGAAGAAAGCAAAGGAGCTCATGATGGAGGGGCATCAAGGAAAGACATGCAAGCACCACTCTTATGAGAGTAAGGGAGGTAAATTTGAGTATGATGTCCCATAAGCTCCTTTGAGCTCGGTCCGGCATGAGGACCTTAAAAATAGCGCTGAATGGGAGGCAACCTATTTTTATTTGCTTTTGAGTGTTTTTAGTTATTTTCCTTTTATGTTACTAGGATGTTGTTGAGTCGTATGTTTAACCTTGTACTTGAGAGTTTTATTTTGTAGGCTTGTCTCGATGGAGTGACAAAGAAGTGGAGATTGAAGGAACCAACTTGAGACAAGGGAGTGTGCAAAGCTATTGAGAGAAACTGAATTGTTTGGTTGAGGTAACCCACAACCCCAACTTAGACCTCTAGCAAGGTCGAAGTTTGGGGGGGGGGTGGAGTTTTTTATTTGTTTTATGATTACATTGCACATGCATGCACGCCCTTATCTTTGAGTTGAGTTTGATTGATTATTGGTTTGTTGAGATACTCCTTGGGGTGATTTTGATTTGACTCGCTATTGCATATTTCATGCCTATCAACCATCTTATGCTTGTTGATTGTTATCTTTGAGTATGATTTGATGAGTAGAGTTGAGTTGTGAGGTTGAGTTAGGAGTTTTATTGTGTGAGTGTTTGAGTTAGAGTTGATTTGAGAGAGAACTCGTATGCTTACAAATTTTTCTTCTGAGTGCTTGTGTGATGATTGTGAGAATGCACTAGACTAGCATGGATGTGAAAGCCGTGAGATTTGAGCCTTATGAGATTTTGATGCATTAATTGATCTCTTCGTTTGTGAGTGGATCGTCACCTTAGAGGATGCTAGAACTTGTGTGTGCTCTTGCTCCTTGATTGTGTCTAGTTTGATATGCCGAATGTGATCTTAGGCCATCTTTGATTTGAGTGAGTCACTTAGCCAAAATTTTCCTTACCAATGACATGTATCCCTTGCTAGCCCCGTTGAGCCTTTAAGCCTAATTTTATTTGCTAGCACATTTAAACACTATTCCAAGTTCCTAAGCCTTTTTGTCCCAATTTGAGTGGAGAATAGAAAAAGTGTGAATGTTGAAGGGATTGAGTTGAGTTGAGACAAGGAATTATGATGGTTGAGTGGTGATAAAATAAGGGTGTGAATGAGATCTGAGTTGTGGGAAAGAAAAAAATTGAGAATGAGCAAAAGAAAAAAATGAGCTCATGTGTTTGTGCGAAAAAGAAAAAAAAAAGTGAAGTGATTGAAAAAAAAAGTGAAAAGAGTTAGAAAGAAAAAAATTGAAGTGTTGAGAAAAGTGGAATTGAAAGAGTGTTGATTGAAAATATTTGAAGGATTCTGTTCCTAATCTCGAAGTGCTAAAGTTTGATTTTCTATTCTCCATTCACGTGAGTCACTTTACCCTATATTGTTATCCCACCTGTCCAAAGAGCCTACATTACAACCTTGAGAAAAGTCCTTTTTGATTCGGCATTGATTTCTAGAGTACGGTCGAAGTTAAGAGCACTTACAAGCCTATGGCTGCCAATTTGTGTCATTGATTGTTTGAGTGAGTCCCTTGATCATTGTTATACACTTGTGGGGGAGTGAAACACATCGTTGAGTGCACATCCATGTTTGATCTTGATGGTTCTTGCTGTTGTTGCATGAGTATGATGAAGGAAAGTAAGTGAGTATATGTGTGATCGATCGTTGAAGCTCGAGTTCATTTGCTTGCATGATTTGATTCTTTGGCTCATTCCTAACAATTTCACTTGACTTATTATTTCGTTGCTTGAGGACAAGCAACATGGTAAGTTTGGGGGGGGTTGATTAGGCGTGAAATTGTTATATTTTGGTGTCCGATTTGCCCATGTTTTGAGTGTTTTTTATGAGTGTTTGGAGTCAATTGAGTATCATTTCTATAAACTGATGAATGTGTACAACTGCCAAAAAGTACTCGAGCAGAGTCGCTCGAGTAGTCACTACTCGAGCACTCGAGTAGTGCACTTGAGCTGCAACAGGTTGAGTAGTTTTACTCAACCTATACTCGATCTTGACGCGTATTTTGGCCCATGAACATCCAAATTCGATCCCAAGCCTATTTATACCTTTTTCCAAGCATATCAACAAATACCAACACATATTTTTACATATTTTGAGCGAGGAGAAAGCTTGGGAGAGAGATTGGAAGAGTTTTATACGTTGTAATCGAGGTTTTAATTTACGAATTCTTAGCTTTAGTATTTCTTTTGAACGTATTAGATTAATTCTTTCTTTCTTTACTCTTTTAGACGATAAACCCTAGTTTTTCAGATTTATATATATTTCTTTAGAGACTTTAATTTGTTCTTTCGTTTATGTTCTTGATTTCTTTCGTTAATTTAATTATGCATATGATTATTGTTCTTGTGATTGCTTTTATTATTCAAACCATCATGTTAGGCTAGAACCCTTGCATGCTTAGGGTTGGATGAACTCGTAGAAGTAGGTTGTGGGTACGTAATTAGGGTAATCCGTGACGTTAGGTTTTAATTCTCTTAATTAATTAATTCTTAAAATCTATCTTAACTTTTCCTTTGAATTTCGTACGAACGTGTTAGGGAGAGGACGACCGCATCACTCTTTAACAACTAGTAGACTTAACTAGAGGGTTTAGAAGGGGTTGATTAATTTGCCGGTTTAGCTATGGAGGACGACCGCATCACCTTAGTTAAATCATGGTCTCATTAATTAAGCACAATCTATTAACTTGTTAGTGGATTAGTGAAGTCGAGTGTTAGGGTAAAGTATTAGGGTTTAAAATCTTGAGCTTTCACCTTGCATTCTTTTACTTAGGTTATTTCTGGCGCGTCACAGTTATTTTGATTATGTACCTGCTCCGTTAGTATACGTAGGGATTCCTATCCTAAGCATCACCATCTCTCATTAGAAAACAACCCTTAGTTAATTCGTTTCTTTAATTCTTTAGTTTAATTAGTTTAGTGTAGTTTTAATTAATCTTTTAAAAATAAAAAAACATACACTCATATTAATTACGACGCGTAGATCTTCAGGGATCTATTCGCATACTCACCTTCCCTTGGGTTCGATAATACTTGGTCCCTATACTTGCCCATACTACAGTGAATCCGTACTCTTGCGGGGAAGCTACTAGTAGAAAGCTAGTATCATCGCTTCAAGTCAATGCTGGACCTTAGTCTTCAATCTGGAGCTGCTTCAGGAGGATTTGGACGAAGAACGACGAAGAACGTTGAAGAACGTTATTGGAGTTTCTTTGAATCTTTACATAGAAATGCTGGATCGGAGGGGCTTTGGGCCTTGATCTTCGATCTTGAGCTGGTTCAGGTGGACTTGAGCGAAGAACGGCGAAGAACGTTCTTGAAGAATCTTCGAATCTTCGAGTAGAAACACCGGATCGGAGGGGCTTCGAGCCTTGATCTTCGATCTTGAGCTGCTTCTGGTTGATTTCCACGAAGAACGCTTTGAATCTTCAAGAACAGTTGCAGAGGATTCGCTTGTTGGTCTTCTGGATGCTCGTTCGCTTGTGTTTGCCTTGTTCGTCTTGTCTTCGTTCGTCTTGTCTTCGTTCGTGTTGCAAATGAATGAGAAAGGACCCTATTTATAGGGTGGAGGTTTACAAACCTTCCTTTCTCATCGCGCCACGTGGCGCCGCCTTATTGGCCAATGTCATTTGATTGGCGTGATTTACGAATTGTTTTAATTCGCTTCCATTTTTGACGAGATATCATTTAATTCTCGTTCTTATGGTAGATAAGACGTATTTATTACCCAATATGAGTATCGAACACTCATTTAACTTGTCCGACTTGTACCGTGTACATTTAATATCAAGTTAACTATTTAATTCAAGAATTAATTTAATTAAATTCTCAAAATAAAATAGTAAATTTTATTTGATATTAATATTTGATTTGTACACGTGTCACCATTTAATTGGGTGCAAATTTAATTTGCTTACAATAGGATCCATAAAATAACTCATATTTAAATCATTCGCGGATCTTGGCCAGGTCGGTTCGAATTTGATGAATTTTTTTCCAAAATCTCGCTCAAGTCAAGCTTCAGGATTTTTGCTCCCAATTTGTGTTACTATATGGGGAAATGCATGTTACTGAAGAACAAAATATGTGTTACTATTAGATTAAGTGTTGTTTCTTCACCAATTTTTGTGTGTATTTTACTGAAATAAATATTTTTCCATACAATATAAGAGCAAAATGTATGTTACTATCTATTAAAATATTATTTTTCTGTACAATAACACATGTAAGGTTGTGAAAAGTGTAATACTACAATAACCCAAATGTCTTACTCAATGGATAAAGATGTGTTTGCACAAATACAAATAAGCACACTCCTACATTGTGTTACCATAAAGACAATCACATGTTATTGTAAAAGCAAATGTGTGTTAGTGTTGGCGCAAATATGTGTTAATGTTAGAGCAAATGTGTGTTACTGTGGAGAAAACGTGTGTTGATGTTAGAGTAAAAATGTGTTACTGCAGAATGTGTGTTAATGTTAGAGTAAATGTGTGTTACTACAAATATTTGTTACTATTGGAGCAAATGTATGTTAATATTATAGTAAATATGTGTTACTTCAAATATTTATTACTATTGGAGCAAATGTATGTTAATATTAGAGTAAATATGTGTTACTGCAAATGTGTGTTAATGTTAGAGTAAATATGTGTTACTATTGGAGCAAATATGTGTTAATGTTAAAGAAAATGTATGTTACTATTGGAGCAAAGTGTGTTAATGTTAGAGTAAATGTGTGTTAATGTTAGAGTAAATGTGTATTACTACAAAAGTGTGTTAATGTTAGAGCAAATGTATGTTATTATTGGAGAAAATGTGTGTTAATGTATGAAACAGTAAATCTAGATTTAAAAGGATGAAAAATATTTTAAAAAACACATATTTATACTTGTAAAACCATATACTTGTCCTTATTGTTATTATAAAGTAAAAAAAAATATTTTTTAAGGACTAGTAATACACATTTTGCGTTACAGTAATACACATTTTTCTCGTACAGTAACACAACCTGGGAGCGAAAATCATGAGATATTCCTTGTGCAATTTTTTTTTAAAAATCAGTTTGACCCGCTTAGGATCCACGACTTTTGGCCTGGAGTGACCCGACCCGCGATTTTTTTAAATATTTGTTTATTTTAGGTATATTTTACAAGAGAGTGTCTCTAAATTAATTAGCAAAAATTGCATTCAATGTTTCTTAAAAAATATGAATGTGAGATTCTACAAGAGTATGTATAGAATAAAATTGGTTTATACATAAATTATTGAAGGACATTAGTTATTTTTATTAAAGAGTATTAATTATTTTTACTGAAGAATATTAGTTATTTTCATTTAAAAGTCTTAATTCATTTTTAATAAATAATTAATACCCTTAAATAAAAACAACTAATTTTCTCTAATACAAAAAACTAATATTCTTTAATAACTTATTTTCCCTATATTTATCATTCTACAATGAGTACACATGTTACTTGTATATCTCTAAGTAAAAAAGAAAAAAAAACAAAAAATTGTCGTGCTCTTCGAAAGTCTAATTTAAAAATATCATCAATATTCAGTAGTTGACCCGTTTAATCCAAGAATATACCACCAACCCTTAACCAGCTCACCTGGCAGTTCTGTGTGGCCTTTCTTTATTTATTAATTTAATTGGCACGACTAAAATGCTTATATATACACATAATAGAAAAAAATATTGCTTTTTAATTATATACTAGTACTAATTAAGACGTTACAAGCATTTCATCAACAACCAAATGAGAATCATGACTTGCAGAATGGAGGTTGGTGATGAGCAAAATTAGTTAGTGTGAAATTGAAGCACTCCTCCACATCTGCCGACGTTCTTAATGTAAAAACCTACAATAAAATTTGAAAACTTGAATATCTTATAGAATATGTATAGAGTGAATTTGGTTTATATATGAAACATTGAAGGGTATTAGTTGTTTTTGTTGAAAAATATTAGTTGTTTTTACTGAAGAATATTATTGGTTTACACTGAAAAGTCTTAGTTTATTTTTACTGAACAACTAAGACTCTTTAGTGTAAATCAGTAATACTCTTCAGTAAATACAACTAATACTCTTCAATGAAAACAACTAATACCCTTAAGTGATTCATGTATAAACCAGTTTCACTCTATACTTTGTCTATCTTATATACTCAGTTTTCACTGATCTTATTACATGAGACTGAGATTATAACGATTATCCCGATCTATTAAAAATTAATCAAATAATATGTAATCAATTTTGCATATGAGGAATTCTTGTATTAGACAACCTCATACATGAAACGTGATATTTTTCTAGGTTGTAATATCACAAAAACTTATAAATATTAGTATTATAAATAAAATTATCTTACACAAATTTTTATGTTTGTGTAGTGTTCCATCTTACAAGCTAAGTTCACAAGTCTCATATAACACATTTCTTTAAGCTTGACACTTCAGTGCACCAAGTGTAATATGCCATTGGTGCAATTTTAACTAAAATTTCAACCAAACAATTTTTTTAATATTTTTTTGTGAATAAAAAAAAGTCAAAAAAATTTATTTTGCGTGATAATAAGTACTAGCTCATATAATAAAAATGCTATTTATACATTGAATAAGTACTGAGGTCTTTTTTTTTTTTTTTGTATGAACTAATAGGTTTTTTTTTCATATGAACAAATGTTTTTCATAAGTAAGTTGGGAATGACACTTTTACATTTTACAAACAGTGTATGTTAATTTGTATCATTGTGTGAACCCTTATACAAGTTTTTGTCCTTTTTATTATATATTCCAACTTTCATTTTTTTTAGTAATTACATCAAACTTTTACTACAGTAAATTGAGTCAAAATTACGTAGAAGTTTTGCCATATATGAAAAGACCCTAAATACTCTCCCGTTTTCCACGATATCTTGCAAAATTATGTGGGGGACTATTACGTGTTGTGACCACTAATAAGTTTCAATTAATTATGGACCAAAATGCAGACATAATTTGAATAAATTAATGTACTTTTGTTATGTCAAATTAATGCAAAATTAATTATATTGGTGATAGGTTGTAATCTAAATGTTCACGTGAAAAGTTACAAATATAAAAATAACACTCTACATAACCATTTAGCTTATTAAAAAATAATATTTATTTAAATAAAACAAATTAATTACTTTCAAATTCTCATCCCAAAACCTTCGCTAATAATCTAATTAGGAAAGAACAAAACAAAAGGATGTTGAAAAAAGGGGGAAAATCATATAGTTCTATTTGAATGTTGTTAATTCATTTTTATGTAATTTAAATTTATTATTATATTTTATATATGTGTATTGCAAGAGTTTTCTTGTAAAATTTTATAATTTAAATAAATATAGTAGGTTCAATATTATAAACTTTATATAATTTTGAATTTTTGTTGTTATTAATTACATACAGTATTTTTAATTGCATCAAATAATCATTTTATTTATAAAGGAATCTCACAATGTTTATCCTCTTACTTATCGTATTAAACTCAATGCTAATAAAATAGGACATTTTTTGTGGACGAAGAGAGTGTATTTAAATTCGTATAGGATTGATTATAGGATGCGGTAGAATATGATTGTGAAGTAATAGGTAATAGTGAGATCGATCAATTTAATTTGATATTAAAATATTAATTAATATTATCCCTCTTTTTACTTCCTCTGTCTAGAAAAAATAATTATGTTTATCTTTTTGGTGTGTTTTAAATTATAGTTATTTCTATATTTAATTATTTCCATGTTGTTTAAAATGTCTCTATTTAATATAAATTATGAATAAACAAGTTAATTATTGGGTTAATTGCATAAAAAAAATTAATATCGACATTTTGAGTGCTTATCAATTACGATATTTCTTTTTTTAAAATTTGTAACTTGATACACAAACTAATTCATTGTACTTGGCTAATTTTTAACATAACTAAAGATGACATGATAGTCGTAGCCGCACACCTTCAGTGAGAGACTAAAAATTAATCCGGTGCATCAAATTAAAAGGAACTATCATTTTTAATTATGCCTAAAATTAGTTTGGTTGGTGCATCGAATCGCAACAAAATTATTCAATCACGTATCGAGTTATAAATTTACTAAGACATATTATAATTGATAAACACTCAAAATGTTCCGAATTTTTACGCAATCATATTTATTATTTTAAATCAAGTCTTTATTGTAATGTGTGAGATAAACAAAGACATATAAAAAAATTATAAATAAAATTCAGAATTTTAAACACAATAAACAATATTTTATGACAAAGTATAGAGTGAAACTGATTTTACATGAATCATTGAAGGATATTAGTTGTTTCATTGAAGAGTATTAGTTGTATTTACTGAAGAGTATTACTGATTTACACTAAAGAGTCTTAGTTGTTTAATGAAAATGAACTAAGACTTTTCAGTGTAAACCAGTAATACTCTTCAGTAAAAACAATTAATACTCTTTAGTGAAAACAACTAATACTCTTCAGTAATTCATATATAAATCAATTTCACTCTATACATACTCATATTTTATTAGTATACGTAAACCTTAAAACTTGATTATGATATGTTTGTTGGAATTTTGATGATATTATAGAAGAATAAAAGTTCACGCCTATCATGTCTTAATCATATTTAAATCCAAGACATAAATCCCTTCATCGTCATCAAAGAGTTGTGCGTTGAAAATACAAAACAAATGGAGTTGAATCGATGCACAATCATTACCTCCTCTATTTGTGAATCTTCTCTCTCCTACTTGGCATGCCCAATCATGAATTATTTCAAAATCCTGCTATCACCGGACTTCTCTCCTTAACTACCTATTCTATTAACTTCCTATTTTATTAATTCTATTAACTTCTAATCTAAAAATTCTAAAATTACTTAAATTAAATTAAAAATCTTGAATTAGTCCACTACCATTCACTCCAATTCTTTTATATATCCGAGAAACTCCACATTTATCTATAACGCACGCATATACATATACATATACATATACATATACATATACATATACATACATACATATATATATATATATATATATATATATATATATATATATATTTGTGAATCTCCCCACCTCTCTCAATCATTTATTTTAAAATTCTATAACTTTATGATATCTTTGATAATATTTATATATTCTATATTTATATTCATACCTTCTATTCACTTATTTTTACTATGTAAACCACAATTTTTTAATTTGCACGAGTTAGTTGGAATAATTTATTATGGTTTTTAATTACAAATTGATGTTTTGATTGAATTAAAACAAACTATATTTTGATTGAATTAATATTTAAAATATTTAATTTAAACACTTTATATATATATATATATATATATATATATATATATATTTTTTATATATATATATAAAATATCAAACCCGCGTAATACGCGGGGTCCTGTGCTAGTTGCCACTAAAATTCGTCCAACATTATGATCCATATATATTACATAAGGGAATTTTTTTTAAACACAATTACTAATATTTTGTTTTGGTTATTCAAAGACGACCACAAAAATGTTACCCAAAATGGGGTAATGTGTACCCTCTATTATAATTAGTGTTTGGTCGGAACAACCACAAACAATGACATTTACTTAAATGCACCAAACAGATGATAATATCATCATAGAGAATATTATCATCACAGAGAATATGTGGAAAATTATATTGTTGTTTCATTTATAATTTATGGGACTCCCAAAATTAGACCGTGCAAATAAAAAGTTCTATGTAAGTTTGTGTGAAGGATAAGTGGTAATTAAACTTTCAAATATGATAAATTTGAATTATTGATCACTCCTATTTTATCTTCAAAATTAAACTGAGAAAACCTGAAATTCTAATTGATAAGGTTAAATGTCCGCACAATTTGAATGGTAGAGTCGAGCCCGTGATTTGGCCTAAAATACAGAGAAGAGTCATGAACCCAATATTATGGTGGTTCGTTTGATATTTTTTAAAAATTTCACGTATCAACCTTCTAAACTATGAAACACAAAATTAAACAGATGATTTCATTTGAAAAAAATTATAATTTAGAGAAATAATGTAAATGGATTAAATTCACAATTTTCTATTTAGTTCTGACTTTTAAATGAGACATACTTTTTAGTGTTGTTAGTGTGTTTTTTTTTTCTTAGGGGCCGTTTGGTTCACGGGATGATATTGATTAGATGAGATTAGATTAGATGACATTTGATTAGATATGATTATTTGAGAAGGAATGTGTGTTTGGATTGAATGATTAAGTGGATTTAAAGTGCAATATACCATTTTTTAAAGCATGAGACTATTGAGTCTCACCATCCATAAGGGATTATTTAGTCACTCATTTGATGGATTAGGTAGGTTTATGACTCGGACCCCAATTTTATCCCGGGCCGTAAACCTGCGAAACAAACACAATATTACATGGGATTGAGTGAGACTAAAACTTTAATCCCACTCAATCCAGCTAACCAAACGACCCCTTAGAGAACAATTATATAAGTTTCATTTTGGGTGTATTTCAGCAAACACGGATACATAACCCGAAGAAAAATTAAAAGATATTGCATATTTATATAGTCATTGCTGAAGCCCAAAAGAAAAAAAAAAAAGCACAAGTTATTTGCACAGCCTCTTTTCTAAATACACAACCAGGAACGAATACACTACCTGTTGTCCGGAGTTTTCTTTTTCGAAATTTTTCGATCTTTTTTTTAACATACTGAAAATAAAAAAAAAATCGGAATTTTTTTCGAAAATTTTACAATTTTTTGGAAAAATGATAGTGTATTTAACAAAGAGCCTAGTCCAAGTAACCTTCGCGAAGAATTATACTTCATTTAGTCTCTGTTGGAAGCCCATGAATTTTGGGCTGATAAATTTAGATATTAAAAAAAAAAAAAAAAAAGCACGCCCAGTGGGACTCGAACCCACAATCGCTTGATTAGAAGTCAAGCGCCTTATCCATTAGGCCATGGGCGCTTGGTGTTGATAAAAGTGATATATTTAGTTATACCTAGTTTTTTAAAAGTTATACTCCTTTCATCCCACCAGTTATATTCGTCCGTCCCACAATTTTTTGCTTACCCAAAAAATGAAACACTTTTATAAACTTTACTCTCACAATATTCACATATTTATATAAGTTGTCATTACTTTTTGCCTTTTGGACCCACAATATACTCAATTCAACCATTTTTTTTTTACTTTATATCCCATAAAACATACTCGTTACATTTTTTTTCTTAAATATTGTGCCCACACCATGGTGCAAATACTTGTGGGATGGAGGGAGTATAATTTTCAAAATATTTCTTTTTTACTAAGTCTATTTTTTCAGCAGGAGAGTCTCTTCCAAGAGCGCCCTATCAAACAGGGTGCCCCTAAAATGAGGCTAGACAGACGACTTTCTTGCACACGTAAATTTTCGGGGCATATTATTATTGAGAAGGATGAAAACTACTATTAGAAGAACTAAATTTCAATAAATATAGTCTCCTCTAACTGAAAAAAAAAAAAAATCAAGCTCAATTCATACATATGGTTGGGATTGAAAAAAATGAAAAACTAAACACATTGTTCGTTTGTATGTTCACATTCTATCAAGAAAGACCACGAACAATCAAGACAACAACATCCACCAAATTCAAATATCATGCAGCCCCGTGACTATTTACTCGGCCAACAATGAAACAAACTAAACTTAAAATCTTTCAAAACCTGCAACACAACTAAACAAGAGCAGGTCTCTTGTGTAACATGTAATGCAAGTGTATTTTTTGAACAATATTAATTATTTTTACTAAAGAAGATTCGTTTTAACTTTTCAGTGAAAACAATCAATACTATTAAAAATGCAATTGAATTGCACAATGCATTTAGTGCATACACAACTTTATGTTTTAAAAAATATAATATTGTGTCGTGTTTTTGAGCATAGGACGATCCTGTACACGAGATCCATTCTAGAAAAATATTAAAATTCCAGATAAATTTCCATCATCCCTCATTAGTAACTTTTTACGCATACAACTTTTGTTCATTTTCCAATAGATGAAAACTCGACCAAAACATCCAAAGCGGACCATTATAATGATTTTTTTAGATTAGTTCCTACCCGGTTGAACTAAATCAATCTCATGTACATATAAGTTAATTTGCATTCGTATTTCAGTAACTTCTCGACTAATTCCTAGATCGATTTAAGGCGATTCGAGGGATTGATATATCAATATATCTATATCTCAATAGCCCGTCAGCTTGACATCTCATATTGTCAATTCGGTATACCAACTTGTAATTTTGTGACTGGTCGAACTAAAACACTCGCGTATATATAAATCAATTTGCATTCGTAATTCAGTGACTTCTCAACTAATTCCCGGCAGATTTAACGCGATTTGAGGGACGATATATCAATATCTCTATATCTCAATAACCCGTCAGCTTAACATCCCATATTGTGAATTTCGTATACCAATTTGTAATTTTGCGACTGTTTGAACTATAGCAGAGCAGACTCATGTATATATAAATCAATTTACATTCGCAATTCAATGACTTCCCGATTAATTTCCGATTGATTTAAGGCGATATGAGGGACAATATATCAATATCTCTATGTCAATAGTCCATCAGCTTAATATACCTACTTGTAATTTTGTGACTGACTGAACTAAAACAGACTCGTGTATATACAAGTCAATTTGCATTCACGATTCTGTGACTTCTAGATTAATTTCCAACTTATTTAAGGCGATTTGAGGGACAATATATAAATATCTCTATGTCAATAGCCCGTCAGCTTAATATATCTACTTGTAATTTTGTAACTGGATGAACTAAAACAGACTCGTGTATATACAAGTCAATTTGCATTCGCGATTCAGTGACTTTCTGGCTAATTTCTAACCAATTTAAGGGACAATATATCAATATCTCTATGTTAATAACCCGCCAGCTTAGTATACCTACTTGTAATTTTGTGACTGTCTGAACTAAAATAGACTCGTGCATATACAAGTTAATTTGCATTTGCGATTCAATGACTTTCTGGCTAATTTCCGACCAATTTAAAGCAATTCAAGGGACGATATATCAATATTTCTCTGTCTCAATAGCCCGTTTGCTTGACACCCCATATTGTCAATTTCGTATGCCAACTTGTAATTTTGTGATTTGTGTTACAAGTCAATTTGCATTTGGGATTCAGTGGCTTCCCAAAGTATTTAGGATTATTTCATTACAAGTCAATCTGCATTGCACCTTAGGAGTTCATTTCATTATTATTTTTACATCAGATCATTATTTAGGATTATTTATTTATCCTGGATATACGGTGAAAACCAAAATCAAATGGTATTAAACTTCTACAGAGCTATCGAAACCAAACGTATGCGTAAACGAAAACAGCCTAAATCTAATTCACTTGTAATCGGAACACGGAAAGAATAAAATAATATCACGACTCGACCAGGTAAGAATGCTCAATTTCAGAGAATTGCAGTGGAAGAAATCGGCTTTGAAATTCGGATGGTTTTAAATCCGGGCGGGCGAATATCACTTGGGGGAGAAGAAGGGCTCAACTTCATTATTTGCACAAGATTGATCTTATGTAAAATAATTTTACAGTGCAATTGTAGTAGAACAACTAATACTTTTTTAAATAAACTACTGATACTGACAAACTAATACGTTTTAATGAAACAACTGACGCTGTTGAAAAATAAATCAAAGAACATGTTTGGGAGACAAGGAGAGGGGTTCACTAGTTTCATAAACACAGATTATAGCTCAATCAATCCTAGCTTCAACTAATCATATGACTATCAATTAGAACTGAGATATCAAGATTAAATATATAAGCAATAAGCTCATCGAACAGCTTTAAATGACCAGTCCCAATCACACAAAGAATTATAATGTTGGTAATTAATCATCAAGAAATATTCCTTGATAATGTAGACTTTAAAAAAATTATAGGTGCATTTCTTCAAGAAGAGCAATTAGATGTATACATACACAAAAGATGGTTAAATCTTCATGGAAATATGTAAGCGTTCATGGTAATTTGTAAGCTTGTATCCAAAAACTTCAACAGTCCAAAAGAGTAATTTCACCTGGGAAAAGAGACTACAAAGTGAGCCTTCGTCTTCATTCGTAAGGAGCATTCACTACATCAAATCGGGATCATCTTCATAGTCGTAGTCAACTTCAGATTGCCTTCTCTTTGCCTCTCGAGGCCCTCTACCTTTCTTTGGTTTTCCACTGCAGTTTATTGAGAAACATACTCTCTTAAAAAACCAAATTCTAGGGGCAATAACTACTAGTATTAGTATTAGCTAATCGTCTGATATATTTTATGGAAAAGATTGATAATGAGGATAAAAAGTCTAGAATACGTACGGTCCATTTGTTGTCACCCCACCATCTCTTGCAACTTCTTCAGCCTGGTATACTCGATAAGTAAATCAAATATCTTTGGACAACTCTTCAATTTGAAAGCACTATTTATTTTCCGAACAATGTTACCACATACAAGCCAAATAACATAAATTCGGCTCTAAGAGCCAAGATTTGAGACAATATATACAACTCAGAGGAAGAAATCAGATCTACATAAGACGACAAGGAAAATGAATGCCTAAATATTTTCCATCTTACCATGAATATGGTATGACTATTCTAAACAATGGGTGTACACTTCATACATTTGGCCAGCTAAAACTAAAATTTTCTCAATCATCATATTTAGTTCAATATATGTAGGGGCCGTTTGGTTTACGAGATAGGATTGGATTAGAACGACTATCGGAAAATGGATAGGCTAGAACCTAGTAATTAGGACTAGAACCAAATTTTATGGATCAAATTGTACACGAGATAGTCATTCTAGTCTATCCAGAGCCATGATCATGTGCAATCCCTTAAACCAAATACGAGATTACCTGGGATTATAAAGACAATTTCAAGCAATCCCTCAAACCAAACGGCCCCGTAGTGTTTATGAGAATATTACCAAGATTGGAAATGTTAAATTTCTCAATACGTAATAAAAACAAAGGACTGCAGTTGCTCAGTCACAGACATTAACATTAAACAACATGCATGGGAGGCACTCCTATACAAATTTCAATAAATATTAAAAATCATTCTTTAAAATAGTCAATTTTAAATATGTAGAAAACAGAAATAGACCATATACAAGTTTAAATTCATACAGCTGGTGAGGTGACAGAAGATAATGAAAAGAGCCTATCTTCAGGCTGAAACTTCCGGGATCGTTTCAAGCTGCAACGAAAAGAGCACAAATGAAACCACTAAAGAAACAATGCCTGATCACTCAAGAAAATAAATCTTAGGTTAGAAAAAAAAAAAAATCATCCCAATCACACAGCAATGATTTGGTGTAATTAGCATGACAATTTTTTACCCCTAGTTGACTGAATTCCTCAACAAATATATGAATGAAAGACAACAAAATCAGCAGTAAAAAGATAATTTACAGGGCAGTGTTCTTTGAAGAAGACAAGAAGCCTTCAAAACCTTTCAAGACATTGCCACATTGGCTTGGATCCTGTAAATAAGTAGTCTCCATATCATACACCTATTTAAAAAAAAAAAAAAAAAAGATTATTCAATAAACATCACATAATAAGTACTTGCATAACTTAAACAAATCAATTTTCACAAAATAGACAATGATTTTGACCTGTTTTTCGATATTCCGTAGTTCTTCGTGCAGTTTAGCCCTTTTGCATAAGAGCGTAGCCAGCATTGCAGAAGGGTTTGCAGGATTTCGTTGCCCTAAAAAAGATTAGCGGAAATTTGAACGAGAATTGTTAATTTTCGGCAAAATCAACATGAGAAAATCGGGTAAAATTAGGGTTTTTTTGCGATAAATTTTCTCATACCTTCAGAATCCATGTTAAAGATCGAAAACTTGAGGTTTTAGGGCTGCGATCAATTTCAGTAGTACCTCCTATTTCTCGTTTACTTGCGCGCTTTGCGATCAAGAACTCCCTGTGAATGATATTGGCGCTGGACGACGACGTTTTGTGCAGATATCCCAAATTTCCCAAATTTTAATATTTCTAGACCCTTCACAACGGTTTTGTTGTTCAAACCTTGGGAGGGTGTATTGGTCTAGGATTTTAAAAGACATTTTTATTATAAAAAAGTCTAGTTGATATTCAATCAAGATTTTATGTTACTTAAAAAAAAATCAACTTTAAAAATCCATTGATATTAAAAAATATAAGGATTTTCATGGATTGTTTGGTTAGATGGATTTTGAAGGACTTTTTAGTTGTTTTTAGAAATACTAACAATCTCATCAAAACCCCTAAGATTTTAAAGAACTTTTGAAGTGATATAATAGGTGTGCCGAAATAAACCTAAAATTTGAGATATACCTAAGAATTAAAAACTCAATTTCCCAACATTCTATTCTATGTCCACAAAAGTTACCTAATCTCATTTGCTTGATTCGTTACTTTTTGCATACACCCATGACCAGTAAATTTGTTATAGGGATATCAATACTAACCGGATTTGACCTGAACCACCCTCGTCCGAGCCATTTGGGTTGCCCCACCCCGTGCCCCATTGTGGAATAGGGAGGGACAGGCTATCACTCAAAACCTGTGTCCCAAACCTGTGCCCCATTTTATATATTAAATTTGAATATATATATATATATATATATATATATATATATATATATTACACAAATACCAATAAGTATACATAAGTATTATATAATATATATAAAAAATAATATACTTTTCATGTCTATTAATATATAATATATAAATAGCAATTGTTCTATTTTATAGATATTTTTTATATTATATATTTGATATTTATTATGTATTATTTTTAAAATAATAAATATTATATTTAAAATAAGTCGTCCCACTTTCCCCCGTGACCCATGCAGGTCGGGTTGCCCCGTCCCATTTAAAGAATGGGACGAGTTTGGGTATCTAAGTATCCGCCCCGACCCATTGACATCTATAATTTGTTCACTTATCTTCTGCATTATTGTTTCTCTATTTCTATTCATTTTCAACAGATTGAAATCCAAATCCTACCTAAATCTACCAAAATCATACCCAATAATCGGTTCATTTCCCCCAATAATGAAAAAGAATTATAGATTTGTGCAATGGATAATTTGTGAATTAGTAGTTTGAGTATTTGGAATAATTTTTACATACAATTTATCCCCCATAATTTTTATTGAGAATTAAAAGTTTAATATAACATCAATTACATATTAACACATATATATACACGTATATATCATAAAATATATAAATTGTGGATTGTAACATTTCAAATTTATGAAATTTGTTATCCTAAAAAAATTCAAATGTATGAAAAAGATCTTGAACTTTTTGTATGTCACAAATCCATGAAATTCTGCAAAGTCCACAAAGTCCTACAAAATCCTAATGTATAAAGTCTTACAGAATCCTGCAAAATCTTAAAAGTCATAAAAATCCTACAAAATCTTTGAAATCCGCATGACTTTTTTCACCTAAAAAAGTCCTTTAAAATCATAATCCAATACACCCCCCTAAGTATTACTCCCCCCGTCCAATATTAGTAGGCCTACTTTTTGGGCAGTTATTTTTTGTCATAAGTTGGAGGGTATTACGAGGTATTGTGAGGTTCATTTATCAATAAAGAAGTAAAAAAAAGATGAAATCAAGATATAAAATACTTGCATTAATAAGAATATAAATAAATTCAAATAGGATAAACACAACCATTTTACTATAATACAATTTTACCATGAAATTGAGATGTAGGGTTTTGAAAAGTTATTTAGAAATTTATAATTTAATTTTAAAAAATTTCACGTATTTAAAGTTTTTTGTCACAATATTTAAGGTTTTTTAGGTTGTTGCCATGTAGACGCCGCATCAACGACGTCCCTCTGCAAATCTTTCTGTAAGTCTTAATTGTAAAAAAAAAAAAGTTGAATTGTAACTTTTTTTAACAAGATCCAAAAGTTTAGTTTAAAATGAAATTTTGGAAATGATCGTGGCTTAAATTGCAAGCAAAACTTATATTTTTTGCCACCTAATTTAAGTCTTTTTGGGCATTTGCCATGTAGATGTCACATTAGCAACAGACAGATACAAATCTGCTGACTTGGATGCAAAATACTAGCTTAACTAGTAGTTACCCAACAAGAGTATAGGATCACTGTAGTATGGGCGAGTATAGGGACCAAGTAGTATCGAACCCAAGGGAAAGTGTGTATGCGAATAAATCCCTGGAAATGTACGTCTCGTAGCTAATATGAAGATAATGTTTTGGTGTATACTATTATTCCTAATTGTTTTATACTAATTAAATTCTAATAATAAAATTTAAATTAAACCAACTTGGGTTTGAAGTGCAAATAAAATGATGATGCTCGGGATAAGAATCCCTACGTATACTAACGGAGTTGGTACAATAACTAAAATAATCGTGATGTTCAAGTTATAATCCTAAGTGTACTAAAACTAGACAATCAACTTCTCTAATCTAGCACAAGACTTGAAAGAATAAAAACTCAAGAATTAATCATAATACTTAGTTCTATCAACCTACTTTACTAATCCACTAATTAAATTATATGGATTGTGCTTAATTATTGAGGCCCTAATTTAGCTAAGGTGATGCGGCTGTCCTCCCTAGATAAACCGGTAGGTTATAAACCCCTTCAAAAACCCTCTCCTTAAGCCTATTCGTTATTAAAGAGTGATGCGGTCGTCTTCTCTCTAATAATTTATCGTACTTAATTTCCAGATTATTCTAGGGTTTATTAGAAATATTCAATAATTAAGAGAACTAAAACTATACATCGCGAATTATCCTAATTACGTATCAACGTCCTACTTCTACGAGTTCATCATATCCTAAGCATGCAAGGGTTCTAGCCTAACATGGTTGTTTCAAGAATAAAAGCAATAACGAGATTTATAATCATATGCATAATTAAATTGACTAAAGAATTCAAGAACATAAACGAAAGAAGAAATCAATAAATTAAGTCTCAAAATAATATCTATAAAAATCTGGGAAATCTAGGTTTAATAATCTCAAGTACTAAAAAAAACAAGAATAAAAGAAAATCCGTTCAAAGAAGTAATTAAACTAAATAATTCGTATGCTAAAAACCTCGATTACATGTTGAAAAAACTTGCTAAAACCTCTCAAACTCCTTCCCAAGTCCTTCTCCTCCAAAAACTATGTCTAAGTATGTGTTGATATATGTAGATCTGTATATATAGGGTGTGGGCCGAAATTGGGCAAAATTGGTCGTAAGCGCTCGACCGCAACTTTCGCTTGAGCACCTGGCGCTCGAGCAGCCTTCACTCGAGCAGTCAAAACAACAGCGCTCAAAAAGCGCTCGACCTTGGTCCACTCGAGCGTTTCAAATCCTCCAACGAGCAAAGGGCGCTCAACCTCTTCCTACTCGAGCGCCTAGCGCTCAAGCTCAATCCGCTCGAGTGTGTCTCGACAATAGAACTATGGGGGCGCTCGATCTATGGTGCTCGAGTTCTTCCTCCTTTTGAGCTAAGTGGTACTTTCTTCGCACGAACTTGGTACTTTCTTCGCACGAACTAATACTTTTCGTATTTCTTCAATATCTTCTCATTCGGGAGTCCGTTTGAGTCTATTCAAAGTCATACGAACTCTGTTTTTTGCCCTCTCTCCTAATATGAGCATCAAAGAGACAAATTGATAAGTTTATGAACATGATACTCAAATAACTCTAAATACTCATCAAATACACTCAAAATATGAACGAATCGGGCTACAAAACATCACAATTTCATGTCTAATCAACCCCCCCAAACTTACCACATTGCTTGTCCTCAAGCAATGAAATAATAAGTCAAGTAAAATTGTTAGAAATGAATCATAGTACCAAATCATGCAAGTAATAGTTTTCAAGCTTCTAAGATCGATCACTCGTACACAAACTCACCCCCTTCATCCTACTCATGGATAATCAATTAAGAACCACTAAAATCAAACATGGATGTGCTCTCGGTGATGTGTTTCACTCCCTCACAAATGTTTATCAATAATTAGGGACACTCTCAATCAATCATTCACTCAAATTAGTGATCATAGGCTTGTAAGCACTCTCAACTTCGACCACATGCTAGAATTCATGCCGAATAAAAAAGGACCTTTTCAAGGTTGTAATGTATGGCTCTTTGGACAGGTGGGGTAAAGATATAGGATAACTGACTCAAGTGAATGGAGAATAGAAAATCAAGTTTTGGTATTTCAATACAAGGAATAGAATACTTCAAATATCTTCATACAAGGCACTTTCAATTCCATCGACATTCAACACCTCAACTCTTTTCTTCTAACTCTTTTCACTTTTTTTCTTTTTCACTGCACTTTTTTTTTTCTCAAACTATATATGAGCTCATATTTTCTTTTGCTCATTCTCAAATTTTTGTTCTTCCCCACTCCTCAAAAATTCATTAATCCTTTTTTTTCAGACTCACTCAACCATATACAATTCTACATTCTCAACTTAAACCCCTTCTCATTTACAACTTTTCCTATTCTCCACTCAAATTGGGACAAAAAGAGTTTTAAAAATTGGATAAGTTCAAATGTGCTAGCAAATAATAGGCTCAAGCTCAAACGGGCTAACAAGGAATTAATGTCATTGGTAGGCTTATTTTGGCTAAGTGACTTATCAATTTAAAGACGGCCTTAAATCACTTCCGGCATTTCATACTAGACTCAATCAAGAAGCGAGAGTACCCACAAGTTCTAGCACCTCTAAGGTGAAGATCCACTCACAAACGATGAGATCAGTTTAGTGAATTTTAATATCTTATAAGGCTCAAATCTCACGGCTTTCACATCCATGCTTGACTTAGTGAATTCTCATTACTACCACACAAGTATTCAAAAGGAAATTCGTAAGTGTACAAGTTCCCTTTCAAATCAACTCTACTAACTAGACTCACACAATTTAGTCCCTAACTCAACTCCACAAATCACTAACTCATAATTCCACACTCAATGATAGCAATCAATAGGCAAGAAAGTGTTAATAAACATGAAATCATCAATAGAACCGAATTAGTACGAATCATAGCAGCAGCTCAAATACCTATCAATGCACAATATATAACCAAACTCAACTCAACGAGAGGGCGTGCGCCCGTGCAATGTAAATTAAACCTCTCTGGTGCGTCAGTGCATATTTAGTCCCATAAAACATACAAAAACTCCACCCTCCAAACTTCGACCTTGTGAAGCGGTCTAAGTTTGGGGTTCGGGGTTACCTCATACGCATAATACCAGTTAAAACATAGAAATATAGCACACTCTCTTTTCTTGAATTGCTTCCCTCCAACCTTCTTGGAAATACGTGCACCCTCGAGACAAGCCTACAATAAGATCACTCAAGAACGAGGTTAAAACCACACGATTAAAAAACATAACACTCAAACATTAACAATACTCAAAAGCAAGTAAAAATGGGTTGCCTCCCATTCAGCGTTATTTTTAAGGTCCTAATGTCGGACCGAGCTCAAAGGAGCTCATGGGACATGAGACTCAAAGTTACCTTCCTTATTCTCATAAGAGAAGTTGTAGAATTTCTTTACTCGATGCCCATTCACCATAAATACCTTCTTCACCTCTGGTGGTGCTTTCAATTTCTTTTTAGCTCTCCACGGAGGTGCCTTGTCAAGTAACTTCCTAATTTTAGACTTTTCCAAATTCAATCCTCCTTTTTCCTCCACTTGGGTCACGTCCACCCGCTTCACTTCCTCGCTCTCTTTCTCCATTGGATGTTTCATGGCCTCATAGAGGGAGGTCTTCACTTCTTGATCATCCGCATTCACTATGATCTTCCTGTTCGCCACATCTAATACTATCTTAGTTGTAGCCAAGAAAGGCATTCCCAAGATCAAAGGCATGCGCTCGTCCACCTCCATATCAAGGACTACAAAATCTGGTGGAAACACGTGATCTGCCACCTTAGCGAGGACATCCTCAACTACACCTTGAGGTCTTATGATAGACCTATCGGCGAGTTGGAGAGTCATCTTCATCGGTTGAAGTTCACCTCTATTTAACCTCTTAAAAAGCGACAGTGGCATAAGATTTATGTCGCCCCAAGATCGCTCAATGCTCCCCTCTTGACTCTATTCCTGATGTCACACAAGATTGTAAAGCTACCGGGATTTTTCAACTTCGGGGGAAGCGCTTTGCGCACCATAGCACTCACCTCATAGTTCAGCTGCACAAGTTCGGGCCCGTCTACTCTTCTCCTCTTTGTTGGAGTTATACGTGAAAGTATGTTTTTACTTTGTATAACTCATGTATTAAATACTTATTTATGAGAATAAATCTTTTATCGCATTTTCTTTAGTTATGATTGAATGTTGAATATCTATTGCAAACCGTTCAATATATAGTACATGTTACATTGTAGTTAATGTGGTGATACCCGATCACGGAAGATCATATTAACATTTTCCCTTGTAACTAAACGTACAAATTCACGACCCAGGTGGAATTGAACAATCCACCGTGAAAGGTCGATGTATGTATCTCAGATTGGCCTGAAGAGGACCTACAGGGAGGATAAATTCTTCTGTTCTGATATGTGAAGAATTAGACCTCAGTGGTTATTGATTTCTTAATCTCCGTCACTTAAATATGACCGTGTGTGCTTAATGGTTACTGCTTTGATTCATGTTGGGTGCGAATCATCGTGACTTCAAACCTTGTGCTTTGGGCAGTAATATTAATCATACGACAGTTGCTAAGATTTAATACGGAGAAATGCGTGCGAGTACGGCTCGTGTGATTTGTCCCCTTGGTGGGCTCAGAAGTTTTATTGTACCAAATCTTGCAAGTGAAGAATTAGCTTATTTGGTACGGATAATAATGTTGAGTTGTCTTTACTCCAAGGTGAAAGATGTTAATTAATTTAGAGCTATTCAGAAGCTTAATTAATTAATGGACTTGATAATCTTAAACGCGGGAAATAATAATCGGGAGCCCATATTATCGTAATATGGATTAAGATGGATAGTGCAATATTAATTTATTAGTGGTACTAATTAATATTAATGGGCTGAATTATATTGGGGCTCAATATTGAAATTCAGAAGTCCATTGGAGGTCCAATCTTAATTCTCCTAAAGGCCCCTCAAGTAGCCCAATAAGTAGCCCGATAATAATAAGGTGATTAAAATAAAAGAAAAGTATTATTGCTGATTTTTTTCTTATAATTTTCGAAATTTATAGATATGGTAGAGAAAAGATTTGTTGATTTTCTTGGAAAGATATTATGGAAGATATGTATTCTTGGAATACAAGATTATCTCATAAATTTAAGAAGATCCAAATCTAGTTTATTTCTCCTATGAATTTCGAAAATCTCATATATTAGGGAGGTGAGATTTTTATGGAATATTTTATTATGGAGAAAAGAATATATGAGATATATTCAAGATTTCTTGGAGGCCAAAAAAAAGATTTTCTCTCCCCTATTCCATATGCAAATTTTGAAATTCCTAGTCCTATATATAGGAGATGATTATTTCATCTCCAGTTTACAGTTTCACAGTGTTGAAAAAAAATCAGCAACAATATTTTTTTTCTTCCTTGTTATTCTAATTGCTTGTGAGCACTTCCCACCGGTGAACAAGCAAGGTGAAAGGGACATACTTGAGAAGATCTTTTGGTTGATAGCACGATCGTGATAGTCCCGTTATTTTCAAAGGCCATATCTACAAGAGGTACGAATTACATGAACTCCTAGTTATTCCGCTTTACGTTTTCATGTGAATTAATTCAACATGCATGATGATAAAATTATTGTTGGAATTATTATTTGAATTAATTAGGATTAATTCATGCTAGTAATAATTGTATTTAAATTTCATACCGAATAGTTTTCGGGCACCCCTATTTTCCCAACAACTGGTATCAGAGCCACGGTTTTCGGGCTCTGATCTTTAAATTGGAATTTAAATTGTTTGATATTAAATTGAAATTGGGTAGTAGAATTTCTAGATATTTTTTGCAGGTATCCAATTGTCATGGTTTTAATGTTTATTTATTTTTTTCATGCGTGTGAATTAATTTTTTTTAATTCGATTCGTTCGAATTCATTTTTCTCGTGAGAAAATCCACGAGTAGATTAGTTGATTTTATTTTGATTTGATCATTGTAATAGACTAGTCTAGATCTAGTTTTTATTTATTTTTGTAAATAAATTATAACCGGATCAAGACGAAGATGGAAACGAAG
This sequence comes from Ballota nigra, assembly GCA_947034835.1. Classification (NCBI taxonomy): domain Eukaryota; kingdom Viridiplantae; phylum Streptophyta; class Magnoliopsida; order Lamiales; family Lamiaceae; genus Ballota; species Ballota nigra. Next base: position 5,424,366 of record OX344722.1, read on the forward strand.
AATTAAAGACGACGTACCCGGATGACGCATGCATGCGTGGCTCGTGCATGGATGTGGGATTATGCACGGGGTGGAAAACGAGGATGAACGGCGAAACCCAAAGCACGACGTGTGCAAGGTGCACGACACCGTGCACGACGGGTGCCGGGCACGACGCACGGGCGCGCGCGTGAGGCACTGCCTCTCAGCGCTCGGAGCTCGGCGCCTCGGCTGCCATGGCCGAGAGGCGCGCGGCCCACCTCCGTGGGCCGATGCGCGCCGGATCTCGGGCCGTGGAAATTTTTTTCTCGTTCTTATTTTTTTTTGTGTGATTCCAAACGTCGTCCCGAACCCCAAACGAAGTTATTTTTGATGAAGTGTTGTTGTTCGAGTGGGAGCTTGTCTAGATGAACGATACAAATCAACAAGGACGATTTCTCGCATCAAGACGTGAAGAAAATTAAACCGTGACAATTGGATTTGAGTGCTCCAAAGTGTTTTAATTTTTATTTTGATGGATGTTTTATTTCGTGCACTTATTATTATTTGTTAATATGTGTTTGCATGATTTTAATTGTCCAAGAAAAACCTTACTTTCGAAAATTACTCAGTATGTTTCTTTAATCGCAATTTTATTCCAGAAAATAAAATTGGATTATTTTGACCTCCATAATTTATTTATTTGTGAAGTCTTTTTGGAATACATTTCCCCCTCGGATCGGCCAAAAGACGGATTTCACATGAATAAATTCCGAAAGGATGATTGTGGATTATTACTAGTGGCGCTATTGACCCTCACCACGAGTGGCTTGCTCAAAGCGAAATAATAATCCTGTATTGAATTATGGTTATTGCTTAGGCATAAGAAATTGATATTAACTTACTCCCCTCGGAGTCCCTGTCAGTTTTTATGTGGTCAAAGTGGGAGCCAACTATTAATTTTGAATTAAGGATTTGTAACTTTAAGTTTGTGATCCGCTTGAATGTGTTTAAATGTATAGACCATCCCTCGTGGCGCATTTAAATTGTTTCGAGATGTTGGCTGATGCATGATTATATTGTTTTAATGTTTCAATATAATTGATGTGATAGAATTATGTGATAATTTCGTATTTTTCTAGATATTAATATGAATGTATGTTTTATTCTCATTTCATCATGTCGCAACCTTTTAATCCACTGTTTAGTATACTTTAAGTTAACAAACTTTCTAGAGAGAATTATATCGATTGGAAATATAATTTAAATTTTGTCCTTACTGCACAAAAACACAATTGGGTTATTCACGTTAATATACCCGGCAAGCCTAATGATAAGTCAAGCAATGGGAAAAGGCAGTTTATGATTGAAAGCGTGATAATGAACACATGAAGTGCATCATCTTGACATCTTTGTCTGAGGAATTAAGGCACATTCATGAGGACATTGTATCCGCTGTTGAAATCATGGAAAACCTTGAAGAGATGTCTTCACATCAGAAACCCATGACTAATCAGTTCACCAAACATGACTCGGTCAAGTTGGAAATGGTGGAGGGAACGCCCGTGAGGGAGCACGTTCTCGAGATTATGGCATACATTAACAAGATGGAAGTACTTAGTGCGTAGTTTGATGTCCCTTCTCACGTCGATTTCATACTCCATTCTCTTCCGAAAAGCTTTGAGCAGTTTCAACTGAACTGTCAGATGAATGAACGGATAAGTCGTTTGCCCGAGCTCTTGCAAGTTTTAGTTTCGGTGGAGGTGATAATGGAGCACCAGTCTAGTGCTATGGTGGCTAATGGTCCGTCTACCACTTTTGGTCCCAAGGGAGGGAAAAAGAGGAAGAGAACCAAAGGCCGGACCCAAGCAAATCCAATTGTTGCGAAAGGCAAAGTCAAGGCTAGCATCAAAGGGGAAGTGTTTTAACTGCGGTAAGAGAGGACATTGGAGGTCTGTCTGTTCCAAGCCTAAGAGGCTAGGAAAGTTAGGTAATTCATACGTCTTAGTCGTCGAAACTTGTGAAGTGGTGTATGCTGTTCATTCGTGGACAGTGGATACGAGAGCCACTGATCACATTTGTTTCATTTTGCATGGGTTCAAGCTAACCCGATGATTTAGAGGAAGTGAGATCCCCATCACACGGGGCAATGCTACGAGAGTGGCAGTTGAGGTAGTGGGAGAAGTGCGCCTATCTTGTGAAGATAGCGTTATGGTCTTGAGAGACGTTCTTCATGTTCCTAGTTTAGAAAGAACTCAACCTTCAGTTTCTAAACTGTTTTGAATAGATACTCAGTTTATTTTAATAAGGATGTTATTATTTCTTGAAACAATGAGTTTATCTATTCCGGAACATTCTTGGATGATCTTTATACCATTAATTGGGCACGCCACTTATAAATTGAATCTAATAACGCATCGACTATTTCAAGTTATAAAAGAAAGCGTTCTTTCTAATATGAACGAAATACTTCTATGGCATCTTAGATTAGGTCATATTAATCTAATGCGAATACAAAGATTTATGAAAGACGGATCCTTGGAATTTCTTCAAGTTGAGCCGTTTCCAACTTACGAATTTTGTTTAGAGGGTAAGATGACCAAGAGGGCATTTGGAGCCAAGGGGATTAGAGCAACAGAAGTGTTGGAACTCGTTCATACCGATATGTGTGGTTCAATGATGATCATAGCAAGAAGGGGTATGAGTAATTTCTCATTTTGATGATTATTTGAGATATGGATACATCTACCTTATGATGCATAAGGAAAGAAGTATCAAGTTTCTACGATCTGATCGTGGAGGCAATACCTCAGCGATGAATTCTTGAACGACCTATCGGACGAAGGGATTGTATCCCAATTGACCGCACCGGGAACCCCTCAACAGAACGGTGTGGCGGAACGAAGGAACTAGACTCTTTAGAAATGGTCAGGTCCATGATGAGTTATTCAGATTTACCCAAGTCGTTTTGGGGTAATGCCTTGGAAACAACGACTTACATTCTAAACTTGGTGCCATCCAAATCGGTTCCTAAGATCCCGTTAGAATTGTGGACCGGGCGTAAGCCTAGTTTGAGACACATGAGTATCTAGGGGTGTCCGACATATGTGCTAGACAAGGAAGCTGGTAAATTGGATCCACGTTCGGAATTAAGGTTGTTTATAGGATATCCCATGGGAACGAAAGGGTGTATGTTCTATAGTCCCAAGGATCAAAAGACCGTATTTTGTACACACTTTAAATTCTTGGAAGAAGACTATAGGGACAGTAGAAAGCCCAGAAGTGAGATTACCTTAGGTGAATTAAGAGGACAAACTCCAATACCAAGTGTACAAGATGATATACCAATCGTCACACCTTCACAATCGGAACCCCGTCGGAGTGGGAGGTTTGTTAGACAAGCCGAGAGATTCATGGAAATAGGAGAATCTTCATATTTGATTCCCGAAGATGAATCAGACCCATGGACATACGATAAGGCAATCCAAGACAAAGATGCAGAGTCATGGCAAACAACAACAGAAGTCTTGACGGGTTAGATATCTATATGTGATAACCCAAAGGTTTTATTGCGAAAGGCCAAGAGCATCTTATATGCAAGCTCAAGCGGTCCATTTATGGACTGAAGCAAGCATCACGTACTTGGAGCCAATGTTTTGATCAAGTTATTAAGTCTTATGGGTTTTGATCAAAACAAGTTCGAAAGTTGTGTGTATAAAAAGTGTGACGGAACTGCGGTGGTATTCTTAGTATTATACGTAGACGATATTCTGCTCATTGGAAACAATATAAAGGTATTGTCAGACGTAAGGGTATGACTGTCAAATCAGTTTGATATGAAGGACTTAGGAAAAGCCGGCCACATCCTTGGGATCAAGATCACTCGAGATCGCAAGAGTAGGATGTTGGGCTTATCGCAAGTTTCATACGAAGCCACTGTTTTGAAGTGTTTCAGCATGCAAAATTCCAAGAAAGGTTTTGTACCTTTTAAGCACGGAATACATCTATCAAAAGAAATAGGCCCTAAGACGCATATGGAGATAGATGACATGAAAGGCGTTCTGTACGCTTCGGGCGTAGGAAGCCTTATGTATGCAATGTTGTGTACGAGACCGAATATCTGTTTTTGCCTCGGGCATGATGGCAAGATATCAAAGTAACCCCGGGAAAGCTTATTAGACTGCAATTAAATGCATTTTGTAGTTTCTGAAAAGAACTAACGATGAAATGCTGATTTAACAGTCAGACGGTCTAATTCCCATGGGATACACAGACTCAAATTTCCAATCAGACATAGACTCCAGAATATCTACCTCGGGTAGTATATTTTACATGGGAGAATGAGCCATGACATGGAGAAGCGATTTGCTGAAATACATCGCAGTTTCGACCATGGAAGCCGAATAAGTAGCTGCTTGTGAAGCAGCGAAAGAAGCGGTTTGGCTCAAGTACTTCTTAGTGGACTTGGACGTTGTTCCGAATTTGCCCAGCACAATCACTGTCTATTGTGATAATGCCAGAGCAGTTGCAAATTCAAGGGAACCGAGAGCCCACAAGGCCAGCAAACACATTGAAAGAAAATACCATCTTATACGAGAAATCGTTAAGAGATGAGATAAAGAGGTGGCAAAGATAAACGTCGGAGGACAACCTAGTACATCCATTCACAAAGGATCTGCCTCAGAGTACATTCGAGAGACATGTGGATGGAATGAGAGTCAAGACTATTGCCAATCTGCTTTAAGTATAAGTGGGAGGAATTATTAGGTTAGTGTAGGTTGACATGAGATGTCACGTAGAACTACTACACTAGACATGCATGATGTATACTAAAAAGCAGACTTTAAGTATAAGTGGGAGATTGTTGGAGTTATATGTGAAAGTATGCTTTTACTTTGTATAACTCATGTATTAAACACTTATTTATGAGAATAAATCTTTTATCGCATTTGCTTTAGTTATGATTGAATGTTGAATATCTATTGCAAACCGTTCAATATATAGTACATGTTACATTGTAGTTAATGTGGTGATACCCGATCACGGAAGATCATATTAACAGTTTTCCTTGTAACTAAAAGTACAAATTCACGACCCAGATGGAATTGAACAATCCACCGTGAAAGGTCGATGTGTATATCTCAGATTGGTCTATCTTGACCAAGAGATTGCACTAGCACATTTAGTATGTGTTGAAGAGGACCTACAGCGAGGATAAATTCTTCTGTTCTGATATGTGAAGAATTAGACCTCAGTAGTTATTGATTTCTTAATCTCCGTCACTTAAATAGGACCGTGTGTGCTTAATGGTTACTGCTTTGATTCATGTTGGGTGCGAATCATCATGACTTCAAACCTTGTGCTTTGGGCAGTAATATTAATCATACGACGATTGCTAAGATTTAATACGGAGAAACGCGTGCGAGTACGACTCGTGTGATTTGTCTCTTTGGTGGGCTCAGAAGTTTTATTGTACCAAATCTTGCAAGTGAAGAATTAGTTTCTTCGGTACGGATAATAATGTTGAGTTGTCTTTACTCCAAGGTGAAAGATGTTAATTAATTTAGAGCTATTCAGAAGCTTAATTAATTAATGGACTTGATAATCTTAAACACGGGAAATAATAATCGGGAGCCCATATTATCGTAATATGGATTAAGATGGATAGTGCAATATTAATTTATTAGTGGTACTAATTAATATTAATAGGCTGAATTATATTGGGGCTCAATATTGAAATTCAGAAGTCCATTGGAGGTCCAATCTTAATTCTCCTAAAGGCCCTCAAGTAGCCCAATAAGTAGTTCGATAATAATAAGGTGATTAAAATAAAAGAAAATTATTATTGCTGATTTTTTGCTTATAATTTTTGAAATTTATAGATATGGTAGAGAAAAGATTTGTTGATTTTCTTGAAAAGATATTATGGAAGATATGTATTCTTGGAATACAAGATTATCTCATAAATTCAAGAAGACCCAAATCTAGTTTATTTCTCCCATGAATTTCAAAAATCTCATATATTAGGGAGGTGAGATTTTTATGGAATATTTTATTATGGACAAAAGAATATATGAGATATATTCAAGATTTTTGGAGGCCAAGAAAAAAAATTTCTCTCCCCTATTCCATATGAAAATTTCAAAATTCCTAGTCCTATATATAGGAGATGATTATTTAATCTCCAGTTTACAGTTTCACAGTGTTGAAAAAAAAATCAGCAACAATATTTTTTTCTTTCTTCCTTGTTATTCTAATTGCTTGTGAGCACTTCCCACCTGTGAACAAGCAAGGCGAAAGGGACATACTTGAGAAGGTCTTTTGGTTGATAGCATGATCGTGATAGTCCCGTTGTTATCAAAGGCCATGTCTACAAGAGGTACGAATTACGTGAACTCCTAGTTATTCCGCTTTACGTTTTCATGTGAATTAATTCAACACGCGTGATGATAAAATTGTTGTTGGAATTATTATTTGAATTACTTAGGATTAATTCATGCTAGTAATAATTGTATTTAAATTCGTATTTAAATTTCATCCCGAATAATTTCCGGGCACCCCTATTTTCCCAACACTCTTTGCAATCAAGTCCTTCAGGAACTTGACATAGTTCGGCATCTTCTCCAAAGCATCATAAAATGGGATGTTGATATGCAACTTGTAATACCCCGTCCCGTTTTATACCTTTTATACTCCTAGAGCCCTTATTTTATTTTATTATCTTTGATTCTTTTTATTTTATTATTTTGTGTGCTTTTGTGTAATCTAAATATATACCTTTTTACAAATTCCTAAATTCGTCGAAAGAATCGAATCTTTCAAAACGAATAAAGGACTACGAGAAATTAAATATTCAAAGATTAAAAATTAGGATTTCGATCCGTTTAATTTATTGAGAATAATTAAAATACAATAAAATATTATTCGAATCTTAAAACTGTATTAATTTTCAAATCGGGATTTAACTCGTGAGCCAAACGATCCCTAAATCGTATCTAGTGGGATCGAAAATATCAGAATTAAAGGGGATTAAACCCTAACCACATAATTTACTTTCTTTTTAATTAAATTAATTAAAAGAATTATCTCACCCACATAAATTATTTCTTTCTTACTTAATTTTTTAATTAAAGATATTTCCTTATAAAATCCGGCTCCTTCCTCGCGTATCATTTTAGAAATGCCCAAATCAATTTCCAAAATTTCACTTCTCTCTCTCTACTTCATCAAAAACGCGTACGCCTCTTTCTCCCAAAAATCAATCCCAAATTTCACTTTCAGTTTGTAGCTTTCTCTCTCTCTCCAAGCCGGCGAGCACCGCCTCTGTCCTCCTCCAGACGCAGAGCCAAACGCCGTGTCCTTCCTCTCCTTAGTCGCGCGACGCCACTCTTCCGCAACCAGCGTCGCACCGCCGATCGACGCTGCCGCCGCCTCGAAGCGTCGTCGTCTACCTCGAAGCGCCGCCGAGCTCCGACCGCCGCCCTTCCTCCCCTTCACGGTGAACGGCCGCCGCGACCGCCGACTTTCCTTCTCCCCGTCGCGACGCGACGCCTCTCGCTCGTGAAGTAGGGCCGCCGTAGCGCCACCACGAATCAGCGGCGCTCGCGCCACCGCGAAGCCGTCGCCGTGCGTCTCGCCTCTCGGTTTCAGCACGACCGTCGCACTCCAGCGCCGTCGCGCCGCCTCCGCTCTCGGTTCTGGCGAAGCGCCGCTAGCCCAGCCGTCGCGACGCCTCTCTCCGCCGAGCGCCGCTCATCGCTTTCCCTCTCTCCGCCGTACGACGCGACGCCTCTCCTTTGCCCAGCGACCACGGCCGTGCCTCAGCCAAGAGCCGCCGTACAGCCGCGCCGCCTCCTCTTTTCTTTTCCGGTAAGATAATTACAAAAGCCCTCTTTCAATTTCTATCCTTAAGATATTTAATTCCGATCGATCCTAAACCTTATTCGTTTAATTTTCCGATCGATATGACGCCGTTGAACCGGTTGCTGTTGCCGAATTTCTGGAAATTCCAACCGACGCCGTTAGGCTGCCCAATTCATTTTTCCGAATCCCCGAACGACGCCGTTAGGCTGTCCAAAATATCCGATGAATTACCGAATCATTTTACAACGCCGTTAGGCTGCTCGAATTTACCCGACGAGCCTTCAAGCTACGCCGTTAGGCTGCCCGATTTGGGACTCGTAAGAATTGCTACCTTTCTATTTCTCGTAATAGTTGGATTAGGATTTTAGTTGAATCCCGTTGAGTCGTTGTAAGTTTTAAGATAACTGTTTTGAAGCCTGTGAGCTTGTAGATGGACTTTGTTGTTGTTGGGATGTTCCTACTGTTTTGATTAGCTGCTGTTGAATTAATTGATTAGTACTATTGGCTAGATTGTTTGGTATTATTGAATTAACTAATTAGTAGTACTGTTTTAGTTGGTTAGTATTATTGATGGATTAGTATTATTGAAATTATTATATAGTGTTAGTTGTTAGATTTGGTAGTATTGGGTTTGTTGTTTAGTATCGTTGAAATAGTTGTTTGGTGTTTTTGTATTAGTTGAGTTTTTGGAGACAAAGGGAAACTCGTCTTCCCCTTGTGCGACTGTTAGAAAATTAGAAACGAAAAGATAAGTCGTTTAATATCCAACTAAGTAAACAAATGAAAAAGAGTATTTTTGGGAAAATTAATATGATCCCTTTGTTTTAGAAGTAGTACAAATAAATTTTAGAAGTGTTATTAATATTAGAAAGAAAAGTACTTTTTATAAACTTCTTAGAAAGTCTAAGTTTATTAATAAGTTTTATTAAAGGAAATTTATTTATAAAAATGATTAATTATATTCAAGATTTCTTTTAAAATGAGAAATAGAATTTTTAAGAAAGAAAACCCTTTTCTTTAATTTTATTAATATTTTTCTAAGTATTTCCAAGTTTAATAATTATATTTTTCCTTAAAGGGCCTTTATTAAAGACACCCCTAAATTCAGTAAATACACCCCCCTATTACACCACAGAAATCAGTAAATACACCGTCATGTTACACCACTGCTTTCAGTAAATACACTCCCCCTGTTACACCACTACTTTCAGTAAATACACCCCCCTGTTACACTACTGCTTTTAGTAAATACATCCCCCTAATACACCTCCTCTTAAAAAGGGGTGTACTTATCAAAAGATTGTTTTTGTAGTAATCGAGATAGTCATACCACAAGTATACTAGTAAATACACTCACCTTTTTAGAAGTAGTGTACTTACCAAAATAGGGTGTGACCCTTAAGCAAGTCCTTTTTGAGTTTATAAGACCACAACTTTCTCGATTCTCGTAACACAAACTCTCAAGTTTTCCTAAACGTTTTCAAAGGTCAACTTTTAATTAAATATCTTCCTACTAGGATTCGGTACTAGATGGAACGCGCACGAGGTTTTCGACCCTCTGCCTACACATCATTCTCGGGACTCGAAACAATCAGGTGGGTGATGATCCGTTGATTGATCTGCTATTAATAACGTCGTGCCGGTATTTTCTGAACTCGACTAAATCAAATCAAAAGTAACTAATCCAACATAAATGTAACACCTATCTATATAACTGTTTGGATTATGTGATATAATTACATATGTTATATATTAGCCTGTTGTTTTGTGAATCGATCACCACTGCATGAATAAACACCTTACGTGAGCATGAATCTGTTAAGTTATCAGTCAAGTATTTTCTCAGTAAAGTTGTTGTATCAGTTTTATGGAAAGTCAGTAAGTACGGAGTTGTGATTTGGGTATTGTTTTCTGACCTCCGGGGACGCTGTCGTTGGACGCCCTCGGAATCAAGGTTGTTGATTATTTTCCGGTCTCCGGGGACGCTGTCGTTGGACGCCCTCGGAATCAAGGCTGTTGATGGTTGGAGTTGAAAAGGATCACTATGATGGAAGGAGAATGATTGTACATTTATGGTTTGATAATTGTGATAATATGTGATATGATTTTGGGCTTTGCCCTAATGTGAATCAACTTGTGTTATTCCAAGTATGCCATGTGAAATATGCTTAAGTACCGTTTAAGTTTTATAATCTTTTATATACATTAACTGTTTAAATAAAATAAACTTTTATCAATGAGTATAACTTAATATATTTCGAATTTACCAATCCCATGATGTTGCAATCACCCATAAGTGAGAATTCAATTCTCACGCCCCATTTCCCTAATCCCCTTGCAGATTATGATTTCGTGGAGCAAGGACAGTAATAGAGACGACACGGAGTTCCCCACTTAAATAAAACATTCTGTTAATACTATGCCTTATGTACACATATATGTGTGAGAGATACACATTAAAATTATTCTATTCATTTCTTCCGCTGCATAAAACTCATCATCTCTCATTTCCGTTATATTTCCTTCAAAAATTTTATAGTTCAGACTTTTGATCACAATAACACTTCGAATTCGATATAATTAATATATATTGGGTTCGGGGCGTTACAGGTGGTATCAAAGCTTATGTTCAAAACTTTCGGACCAAAACCCAAATTATTGTTTTCATCAAGCCAAAATTCTTTTTCTTTAATTAAAATTTTCTTATCGTGTAAGTATAGATCACTAATGAAATCACTTGAGGGGAAATGTGTCTCCTATTACCGTCAGAAGCTCCTCGAAGGTATGTTCTTATTTTATTGCCTTAAAGTTTGTGATAGTGCGACAACTTGACTTTCATAACAAAACTCCAATCAAAAGATCGCGAACTCGAAACAACACCTACGAGGTGTAGAAAGAACCCCGAAATGTCGTTTATAATACTGTTGAAATACAGATAATTAGTAAAAGATAAAAATAAATATAATTGTGTAAAGTTATAAACTTCATAAATGATGTTATATGATTATTTGAACTATGTGCCTTAATTGTTTAAATAATGTTTCTGCAATAACTAAAATTTGACTAGGAATTTCCTTTCCATATAAGAATCCACCTAAGATAGTTATATCCCAATAATTAGAAGACACTTAGCTAACCTTAGAATCTATAAGTGTGTTATAACCCAGTTCACGAGACTGCGTGCAAAGGCAAGAACCACTCCAATATCTCATGACGAGACATATTTGACAGTCGTGATTTGTTTTGCCAAAAGGGTTACTGAGTTGTTCTCCGTCCTATCGCTGTAAGACTACTCGAATGGACGAGAATAGAAGACCCAGTACAAAGGCCCCACATTCACTTGGAGACATACCTAGAAAGAAGCCGGCAATGGGTATTTCCGTATGATAGTAGTGATCAGTCAGAGTGATCAAATCCTTTTAAACAGTTATCCTTTTGGTGTAGTCACAAATACGTACAACATAGATGTGCCACCCTTTCCTGACATATAGTAGTAGTCAGATGTATGACCGTTTTACTTAGACCGTAGCAGCATAGCTTTAACCCACTCATTTTATCGCTCGTGGTCCGTACTGATGCAAGAATACAATGCGTTAGAATTATACTTAGAAGCCTTTTGTATTCTATGACGTAATGTAAGGGGACTGACTCCGTAGAACCAAAACTTTTTAGATATATATATACTTATTATGTGCTCACTACTTGTCAATATGTTTTACTTGCTTTATATATTAAATGTCATATTTTATCTGATTATCACTTAATGACACATTAGTTGTTCCTAGAATACTGTGCGAATGTGAGCACTGTACCATTGGGGCCCCAATGCGCAGCTGGTGAATTACGTACCACACGTGTTTCAGTGAACGTTTTGTGTTAATTTTGGTTAGTCCGATTATATTTTTATAACCTTCTCGCACCTATACATATCGTAAAAATATTATTCTTTTCCGATCAGAACCACCTTTAGAATTACACCAGAACAAAGACGTGGACGACCCCACGTTAACCCCATTCCTATATCAGTGAATCATATAGGACATAACCCACCTTCTCAAGCTGAACCTAAGCCACCTCAGCAGGCCGCGCTAAGAAATGTCTGGAACTACTATGGAAATTAAGGATCGAATTTGAGGTTTACCCCTAACGCTAAGCTATCACTTGGTAGAGTCCGATCTTCACATCCTTAGATGAAAATCTTTGGCATAATCTTAGGCTTTGACTGGTTAACAAAGGACGAAGCGATAATAGAATACGCAGAATGAGAGTTCGACCTCGAAACCCGTAATGGTCAACGCTTCGCATTTCGTGAAATCAAGACCAAAAAGGAAACCCGAGTAATATCAGCAATCCAAGCTGCAGTAATATTACGAAGGAGAAATGCCAAGCTTACCTCGTCCACATCTCAGCAGGAGAGAAAGACGACAAGTTGCGCATCAAAGTGCCAAATGTGGATGGATATCTTGACGTGTTTCCCGAGGAATTAACCGGGTTACCTCCTGATCGTCAGATAGAGTTCTCCATCGACTTGATACCTGGGGCAGCACCAGTATCTAAAGTACACTATTGAATGGCGCCAAAGGCATTAGAAGAACCGAAGGAACAACTGCAATGCTTGCTTGAAAAGAAGTTCATCAGGCCTAGTGCATCACCATGGGGAACACCCGTGTTGTTCGTAAAGAAAAAAGATGGAACTTTTCGTATGTACATAGACTATCGAGGTCTCAATCAACTGATCATTAAGAACAAATATCCTCTTCCGAGGATAGAAGACTTGTTCGACCAGTTGAAGAATGCTACGGTATTCTCAAAGATCGATCTAATGTCTGGTTACCACCAGCTAAAGGTCAAGAGCGAGGATATCCCGAAGACAGCATTCCGAACTCGGTATGGACATTACAAGTTCACCATGATGCCTTTCAGAGTAATAAATGCTCCGATAATTTTCATGGATATGATGAATAGAGTGTTTCATCCGTATCTGGACCAATTCGTCATCGTCTTGTGTACTCTAAGAGCAAAGAGCAACACGAAGAACATCTCAAGGCAGTCTTAAAGACAATAAGATGAGAGAAGTTGTATTCCAAATTTAGCAAGTGCGAATTTTGGATCAACTGCTTATGTATCGATTAGTACTAGAGCATCTCACTCCCTTGTGTCTAAGAATTTAAGAAAATTTGAGGATATAGAGTATAGAAGAATAGACCTTAAGTGAAAGTGAACTTTTGAGGAATACAATGAGAACCTAAGTCGAGTGAATTGATTGGAGATAGACTTGGATAGACATCAAATAGAAACTGAACTGCACGTTCTTAAGTTGAGTAGCTAGACGTTATTGAGAATGAACTAGTTCTATGCATAAGAAGAAATATGAAACTTGGGCATAGTTACTTTCTTTTGGGATAACATAAGATTTTAAGCTTAAGTAGAGCCTTTTTGTGGAATGAGTAAGCTAGATGTAATCTTAAGTCTTACGTGTTAAGAATTAACATTTATATGTTATGGGAATACTTTAGTTGAAAGAGAAAGGACAATTGATTTTTATCTATGGGATACATAGTGGACTTCGAAGTAGAGGAAAATTTGCAACTATGTAGGAAGAAAAGTTTGCATGCTTGAGGATTAGAAAACCTTCTAAGTCTTAAATCTGGTAGGGCGACAACAAACTTAGTCGACCAAGAAAATCGAGAAGTTATTTTGGGTTTAACTAATGAGAAAGCTTTCAAAAATCAAACCTCTCCACCAAGGTTTACCACCCCTTTTGGACCAGAAGTTTTAGAGTAAGTAGTTAGACAAAACTATTTTGAGTGGAGTAAGATATAGTATCAGTTCATCCTAAACCTAGAATTTTCCACGCAGAATTGTGCAGATACCATGGTTTACGCATTCACCCTATAACCGACCTTACGAGAAAGGATCCTAGGAGCGCAAAAGAACGATAAATCCTTGAGAGGAATACGTAAGCGCGCTGAGGAAGGAACCATTTAGAGGTTCGTATTGAGTACTGAGTGAGCTTTGATGTTCGATAACAGAATCTGTGTGCCTAAGGATGAAGGAATGAGGAATGAAATTCTGAAAGAGGCACATAACACTCCATACCACCATTCACCCCGGAGAGACGAAAATGTACCGAGGATTGAAAGAGAACTTTTGGTGGAGGGTATGAAGAGATCGATAGCTCAATTCGTCAGGAGTTGTTTAACCTGCCAACGAGTTAAAGCAAATCACCAACGACCTCCAGGGTTGTTGCATCCTCTGGAGATGCCAGAGTGGAAATGGGAGAACATCACTATGGATTTTGTCACCGAATTTCTGAAAACGGTGAAAAATCACGATGCCATTTAGGTAATCGTAGATAGACTTACGATAACTGCCCACTCTATCCCTGTTATAATGACGTATACGTTGGACAAGCTCGCCCAACTATACATAGCTGAAATAATCAGACTGTATGGTGTACCAGTCTCGATAGTGTCCGATAGAGACCCCCGTTTTACCTCTAAGTTCTGGGGAAGTCTGCAATGAGCCTTGGGTACTGAATTGAAATTCAGCACCGCATACCACCCGCAGACTGATGGGCAATCGGAAAGAACTATCCAGACACTCGAAGGTATGCTGAGAGCTTGCGCTCTAGATCTTGCAGGAAGTTGGAAGAGCCACCTGCCATTTGTAGAGTTCACATATAACAACAGTTATCAGGCGATAATACAAACGGCACCGTACGAAGAACGTTACGGGAAAAGGTGTAGATCACCAGTTTGTTGGGATGAAGTTGGAATTCGAAAGATTTTCGAACCCGAACTAGTTGAAAGATCGGTTGAGATAGTCGCAAAGATTAAAGGAAGAATCTAAACGACTCAAGACCGTCAGAAGTTATATGCGGACGCTAGGAGAAGAGATTTACAATTCGACATTGGCGATAAAGTATTTCTCCGAGTGATACCAATGAAAGGTCTAATCCGTTTTGGTAAAAAAGGTAAGCTAAAGTCGCGATACAATGGGCCATTTGACATCCTGAATAGAATCGGGGATGTGGCTTATCGCTTAGCACTACCACCAGAGTTATCGCGAGTGCATAATGTGTTCCACACATCTACACTCAGGAAGTACATAAGCGATCCAAACCCTGTTATTAATCGTATAGATTTAAGTTTAAGTTGTGACCTGACTTATGAAGAAGTTCCAGTTACTATCCTAGGAAGGAAGTTACACTTATTAAGGAATCAAGAAATACCATTAGTTCTAGTCCAGTGGAGCCGACACGAGAAAGAAGAAACAACTTGGGAAATAGAGGATGAAGTCCTAACCAAATACCCTCAATGCTTAAGCAGTACCTAGAAGCTGAATTTCGGGGGCGAAATTCTGTTAAGGGGGTGAGGATGTAATACCCCGTCCCGTTTTATACCTTTTATACTCCTAGAGCCCTTATTTTATTTTATTATCTTTGATTCTTTTTATTTTATTATTTTGTGTGCTTTTGTGTAATCTAAATATATACCTTTTTACAAATTCCTAAATTCGTCGAAAGAATCGAATCTTTCAAAACGAATAAAGGACTACGAGAAATTAAATATTCAAAGATTAAAAATTAGGATTTCGATCCGTTTAATTTATTGAGAATAATTAAAATACAATAAAATATTATTCGAATCTTAAAACTGTATTAATTTTCAAATCGGGATTTAACTCGTGAGCCAAACGATCCCTAAATCGTATCTAGTGGGATCGAAAATATCAGAATTAAAGGGGATTAAACCCTAACCACATAATTTACTTTCTTTTTAATTAAATTAATTAAAAGAATTATCTCACCCACATAAATTATTTCTTTCTTACTTAATTTTTTAATTAAAGATATTTCCTTATAAAATCCGGCTCCTTCCTCGCGTATCATTTTAGAAATGCCCAAATCAATTTCCAAAATTTCACTTCTCTCTCTCTACTTCATCAAAAACGCGTACGCCTCTTTCTCCCAAAAATCAATCCCAAATTTCACTTTCAGTTTGTAGCTTTCTCTCTCTCTCCAAGCCGGCGAGCACCGCCTCTGTCCTCCTCCAGACGCAGAGCCAAACGCCGTGTCCTTCCTCTCCTTAGTCGCGCGACGCCACTCTTCCGCAACCAGCGTCGCACCGCCGATCGACACTGTCGCCGCCTCGAAGCGCCGTCGTCTACCTCGAAGCGCCGCCGAGCTCCGACCGCCGCGATCGCCGACTTTCTGTAACGCCCCAAATCCGAAACACATAAATATCTCAGATTCGAGGTGCCACTTGTGACTAAAATCTGAACTATAAAATTTTTGATATAAAAAGGGATGATAAAATGAGAAATGAGTTTTATGCAGCGGAAGAAATGAGTGTAATATTTAAATAAGTATCTCAGACATATATATATATGAATATAAAGCTTAGTATTTAACAGTAACATTTTACTTAAGTGGGGAACTCCGTGTCGTCTCTATTACTGTCCTTGCTCCACGAAATCATAATCTGCAAGGGTTGTAAAAAGAGGGGGGGCGTGAGATTTGAATTCTCACGTATGGGTGATTTGCAACGTCATGGGATTGGTAAATCCGAAATATGTTAAATTATACTCATTGAGAAAAATACATAATTTATTTAAGCAGTTGACATATAAATATGAATAACATATATCACAGAAGTAACAAGTTCACGTAATAATTAATTGGGCATAACAGGTTTCACATTCACATAATTGATATATCACAAGTTGATTCACATTAAGGGGGCAGAGCCCAAAACCATTTTCACGTATCGGCCCAATCTGCCAAAATCACTTTCCACATATTGTAAATCTCTTCCAAACCATTTTCGTACGACCATACTCGACTTGTTCCACTTCCAAAAACCTTACTCCTTCCAACCACTGACAAAATAGAATAATGCAAACCATCAATGGTCTTATTCCCAGTGCGCAACGTAGGCGTCTGACCCGGGGACCAGATCTGTTTGAATCAACAACCTTGATTCTGGGGGCGTCCTCGACAGCTCCCCGGAGGTTGGATTTAATACCCGTACCACAACTCCGTACTTACTGACTTTCCATTCTTTTATAAAACTGACATTTTAAAACGTGGAGGGAAAATCCTCGATTTGCAATCAAATTGATTCATGCTCACATACGCCCTTAGTCATGCAACAGTGATTGATTTGGATTTAACAACAGGTATTTCGTATCATATATGATTATATCACGTAATTCAAACAGTTATATAATAGGGATACATTTATGTTGGATTAATCGTTTTAGGTTTGATTGGTCGAGTTCAGAAAATACCAGCACAACGTATTATAAGCAGATCGATCAACCGATCATCACCCACCTGTTTGCTCCGGGTCCCGAGAGTGATATACAAATAGAAAGTCGGATCCCTCGTGCGTATTCCGATTAGCACAGAGTCCTAATATGAAATAATTTGATTAAAAGTTGACCTTTGAATTATTAGGAAAACTTGAGAGTTTGTGTTACGAGAATCGAGATGGTTATTGTTTTAAAGTTCTATTGGATAAACTTACTTATAGGCCACACCCTATATTGGTAAATACACCACTTCTAAAAGGTTGGTGTATTGGGGTGTACTTACTAACTCTCTTGTTGTATGACTATCTAAATTTCTACCAAACAATCTTTTAATTCCCTTTATCCTTTTGTAAAAAAAACTTTTACTATTTTAAAAGTATAATTTTAATTATTTTTCTTAAAAAGAATAAAAATAAGAAATTTATAAAAATATACCTATATAATATAAGTCCCAAATTAATATCTTACTTTCTAAAATTCCATTTTCTTATTTTAAAAGAACATTGAATATCATTTATATTTTATAAATGAAACTTCCTTTATCTTTAAATAAATTTTAAAGAATCTTATATAATAATTACTTGGAATAATATAAGATGTATATTTTTCTTTTTCTCATTCAAAAGAAGTACTTGTTTTTAAAAAGGGTTTTTCCATAACAAATAAATTGAATATAAGTATTTTCCTATAATACTAGTATTATTAATTTAATTAACTTGTATCATTTTCAAAACAAAAGAGTACTATTATTTTATACTAAATTGTTTTTCATTTGATACAACCGTTTAACCCGAGACAAGGGAGAAGACGAGTTTCCCTTTGTCTACGGATTTAAAACAAAAGTGTTTAAACAATTGAAATTATCATCAAATCAATAATACCAACGCATAAAAATACTAATGGACAAAACCAATAACACTATATCACTAAAACAGTGACACTAAACCTTTACAAAAGAAATACTAGTCCATTTGTGTTCAAAGGTCCCAATAATTCGGAGCATCCCAACACAAGAAAACTTATCTACTGCTAATCATCAACTCAAAACTCAAGTGGGTACAACCCAACAAAACACAATATGGTTTTAACAGAAGAAGCAAAATAGAAAATCACAGTTTAAAATCATCTCCTCTAATTCTTGTTATAAGGCTCCGAAAAGGGTCTCGATAATTTCTGGAATTACGAAAAGGAAGGAAGAAGGTACAATCTTACGAGCTCCGGTTCGAGGTTCGATTCACCAGGAAACCCGGGTAGCGGTCCGTCCTTCGGCTTCGATCGGAGAGGACGAAGAGGGCAATATCGTATCGATTAAACACCAAAGGAAACGAAATGAAATTTGTGAGATTAAATCGAAAAGGGGTCGTTAATTGATAGATTAATCGGAAAAGAGCAAACGGTGAAACTCACCTAAAGAAGTGGGTGGACCCTGAAGCGGCGGCGTCTGAAGAGAGGCGACGGCAGCGGCTTCCGAAGGGAGGGATGGCGGTGGCGGCGCTTGGGCGACGTGATGGCGGTGCCGTGCGAAGAGGACGGCGGCGTTGCGACGGCGTTACTCCCGTGGTGGCGCTGCGACGGCGGCAATTTCCGATCGGAGGAGGAGCGTTGGCGTCGCGGCTTCGTCGGAGGAGGAGAGGCGTCGATCGGAGGAACGGAGAGGCGTTGCTACGGTCGCGCGACGGAGAAAGAGAGGCGGCGCTTAATCGGCGGAAAAAGAGGCGTCGCCTGATTGATCGGAGAAGAAGAGGCGTGAGCGGCGTGGCTGATCGGAGAAGAAGCAGAGCAGGGCGAGGCGCGGCTGCGTGCTGGAGCACGGCGGCGCTCCGCGACGGCGAGGCGGCGTTCGGGCGCGCGAGGCGGAGGACATCGGAGGTGGAGGCGGTCGCAGGAGGCGTTGCGGCGCGGTGGCGGCCAGGGAGCGAAGGCGGCCGATCGGATTTAGGAGAGAAGGGAGAGCGTTTCTCGTGTAGTTGAGGAGAGAGAGGAAAGATAATGGGAAATTAATCTCAGTACACGGTTTCTAAGAGAGAGAAAAGGGCAGATGTATTTTCTGAAATTTTGAGGGGAGAGGAAGATATTTATTGAAATTTAATTACCTAATTAATTAATTTAAAAGAAATAAATAAATATGTGGCTGTGATTAATTTTTCCAATTAATTTAATTTAAAAAAAGAAAGTAATTTATGTGGGTGGGGATTAACCCCTTTTATTCGGATATTTTCGTTCCCACTTGATACGGTTTAGGGATCGTTTGGTTCACGAGTTTAATCTCGATTTGATAATTAATACAGTTTTATAATTCGATTAATATTTAATTGCATTTGAATTATTCTCGATAAATTATACGGATCGAAAACTTTAATTTAAACTTGAATATTTAATTCCTCGTAGTCCTTTATTCGTTTGAAAGATTCAATTCCTTTCTTCGAATTAAGGAATTTATAAATAGGGTATAAATTTAAATTACACAATAGCACACAAAATAATAAAATTAAAAGAAACGAGATAATAATATAAAATAAGGGTTCTAGGAATATAAAAGGTATAAAACGGGACGGGGTGTTACATCCTCACCCCCTTAACAGGAATTTCGTCCCCGAAATTCAGCTTCTAAGTAATGTTTAGGTATTAATGGTACTTGGTTGGGACTTCATCTTCTCTTTCCCACGATAGCCATTTGAACTTCTTCACAAGTCAGGTCACTGCTTAGTTCCAATTCTATGTGACTAATAACATGGTTTGGATCGCTCATGTATTTTCTGAGTGTAGATATGTGGAACACATTATGTACTCGTGACAACTCTGATGGTAGTGCTAAGCGATAAGCCACATCCCCGTCTCTGTTCAGGATGCTAAATGGCCTGATGTATCGCGGCTTTAGTTTACCTCAATTCCCAAAACGAATTAGGCCTTTCATTGGTGTAACTCTGAGAAATACTTTCTTGTTAATGTCGAATTGTAAATCTCTTCTGCGAGTGTCTGCATATGACTTCTGACTGTCCTGGGCCGTCTTGATTCTATCTTTAATCTTCGTGACTATCTCAGTCGATCTTTCGACTAGTTCGGGTTCGAGAATCTTTCGAATCCCAACTTCGTCCCAACAAACTGGTGATCCACACCTCTTCCCGTAGAGTGCTTCGTACGGTGTCATTTATATTGTCGCCTGATAACTATTGTTATAAGCGAACTCTACCAATGGTAGGTGGCTTTCCCAACTTCCTTCAAGATCTAAAGCGCAAGCTCTCAGCATATCTTCGAGTGTTTGGATAGTTCTTTTCGATTGTCCGTCAGTCTGTGGGTGGTATGCGATGCTGAATTTCAATTCAGTCTCCAAGGCTCGTTGTAGACTTCCCCAAAACTTGAAGGTAAAACGGGGTCTCTATCGGACACTATCGAGACTGGTACACCGTGGAGTCTGACTATCTCTGCTATGTATAGTTGGGCGAGCCTGTCCAACGTATACATCATTCTAACAAGGATAAAGTAGGCAGTCTTCGTAAGTCTATCTACGATAACCCAGACGACATCGTTATTCTTCACCGTTTCCGAAAGTTCGGTGACAAAATCCATAGTGATGTCCTCCCATTTCCACTCTGGCATCTCCAGATGGTGTAACAACTCTGAAGGTCGTTGATGATCTGCTTTAACCCGTGGCAGGTTAAACATCTTTTGACGAATTGAGCTATCGTCTCTTTATACCCCTCCACCAAAAGTTATCTTTCAGTCCCCGATACATCTTCGTCTCTCCGGGGTGAACGGTGTAAGGAGTGTTATGTACCTCTTTCAGGATTTCGTTCCTCATTTCTTCATCCTCAGGCATACAGATTCTGTTATCGAACATTAGAGCTCCAGCAGTGCTCAATACGAACCTCTAAATGGTCCCTTCCTCAGAGCACTTACGTATTCCTCTCAAGAATTTATCGTTCTTCTGCGCTTCTAGGATCTTCTCTCGTAAGGTCGGTTGTAGGGTAAACGCATAAACCATGGAATCTGCACAACACTGTGTGAAAAATTCTAGGTTTAACCGAGAGAGTTTTCCCATTAGTGGTAACTCTGTGGTCAGAACGACGCTTAGTCTCGTATCTTCCTTTCTACTCAAAGCGTCTGCCACTACGTTTGCCTTTCTAGGGTGATAGTGGATAGTGCAATCGTAATCTTTTACCAATTCGAGCCATCTTCTCTGACGCATGTTCAATTCCTTCTGCGCGAAGAAGTATTTCAGGCTCTTATGGTCAGTGTAGATCTCACACTTTCCACCATACAAGTAGTGTCTCCAAATCTTCAATGCGTGAACCACTGCATCCAGTTCTAAGTCGTGTGTTGGGTAGTTCTGTTCGTGGTCCTTAAGTTGTCGAGATGCGTAAGTCACAACTTTCTCATTTTGCATCAGAACACAATCCAAGCCTGACAAAGAAGTGTCTGTGTAAATGACGAATCCTTCTGATCCGTCTGGGATGGTTAACACAGGCGACGTGGTTAGTCTCATCTTTAGCTCTTGAAAGCTCTCTTCACAAGTCGAATCCCAAACAAACTTCTCAGTCTTCTTGGTCAGTTTCGTCAGTGCTTTCGCAATGCTGGAAAAATCTTGTATGAATCTTCGGTAGTATCCTGCTATCCCAAGAAAGCTTCAAATTTCATTGACGTTAGTAGTTGCCTTCCAGTTCATGATGGCTTCTACCTTTGCTGGGTCCACTTCAATCCCTTTGCGGAGATTATATGCTCTAAGAACATAACTCGGTAGATCTAAAATTCGCACTTGCTGAATTTGGCATACAACTTCTCTCGTCTCATTGTTTCTAAGACTACCTTGAGATGTTCTCCATGTTGCTCTTTGTTCTTAGAGTACACAAGTATATCGTCGATGAAGACGATGACGAATTGGTCCAGGTACGGATAAAACACTCTATTCATCAGATCTATGAAAATTGCTGGAGCGTTTATTTCTCCGAAAGGCATCATGCTGAATTCGTAATGCCCATACCGAGTTCGGAAAGTTGTTTTTGGGATATCCTCGCTCTTGACCTTTAGCTGGTGGCAACCAGACCTCAGATTGATCTTTGAGAATATGGTAGCATTCTTCAACTGGTCGAATAAGTTTTCTATCCTTGGAAGAGGATATTTGTTCTTGATGGTCAGTTGATTGAGACCTCGGTAGTCTATGCACATACGGAAAGTCCCATCTTTCTTCTTCACGAATAACACAGGTGCTCCCCATGGTGATGCACTAGGCCTGATGAACTTCCTTTCAAGTAGGCCTTGCAATTGTTCCTCCAGTTCTTCTAATTCCTTTGGCGACATTCGATAGAGTGCTTTAGATACTGGTGCTGACCCAGGTATCAAGTCGATGAAGAACTCTATCTGACGATCCGGTGGTAACCTGATTAATTCCTCGAGAAGCACGTCAATATATTCATCCATGATTGACACCTTGATGTGCTACTTGTCATCTTCCTCTCCTGCTGAGATGGCTCAGGTTCAGCCTGAGAATGTGGGTCCTGTCATATAGGATCCATTGGTATTGGGATAGGGTCACGAGGTCGTCCACGCCTACGGCACAGTGCTATCTTAGTGGGGGTTCTGAAAATAAAAGAATAATATTGCTAAGTTCATATAGGTATGGGAAAATTACAAAAACAGAATCGAATTACGTAATTAACACAGCGCTAGTACTGAGATACAGGTGAGTATGTAGTTCACCGCAACACACTGCGGCCGTCAATGGTACAGTGATCACATACGCACCATATAATAGAAACTAGTGACATGTCATAAAACAGTAATCAGATAAAATATAACAGTTAATATAGAGCAAGTAGCACGCATTGCCAAGTAGCAATTTCACAACATATATATAAAGGTCTCGGGTACTAAGAGGTTAGTCTTCTTACTTCTTATCCCAAAAGAAACTAAGGCTTCCAGATGTAAAGTTAACTCATTACATCTTCTCTTTATTACGGATTGCGAGCGATAAAAGGAGTCGGGGTTAAGACTATGTTGCTATGTCCCAAGTAAAACGATCATACATCTGACTACTACTATATGTCAGGAAAGGGTGGCATATCTATGTTGTATACATTTGTGTCTACATTAAAAGGATAACTGTTTAAAAGGTTTTGATCATTCTGACTGATCGGTACTATCATACGAAAATCTCCATCATTGACTTCTACCAGGCATGTCTCCAAGTGGAAGTGGGGTCCTTGAACTGGGTTTTCTATTCTCATCCGTTCGAGTAGTCTTACAGTGATAGGACGGAGAATAACTCAGTAATCCTTCTGGCTTAACAAATCACGACTGTCAAATCTGTCTTCGTCATTGGGTATAGGAGTGCATCTTGCTTTTGAATGCAGTCTCGTGAACTAGGTTATAAACACACTGATAGCTTCTAAAGTTTAGCTAAGCGTTTTCCAACTATCGGGATATAACTATCTTAGATGGATTCTTATATGGAAAGGGAAATCCTAGTCAAAATTTTAGTTATGCAGAAACGTAATTTTAACAATTAAAGCACAAGATTTAAACAATTAAAGCACATACTTCAAACAATTAAAGCATAGAATTCAAACAATTAAAGCATATAATTTAAATAGTCATATAACATCATTTATGGAATTTATAAACCTACACGAAATATATTTATTTCTATCATTTACTAATTATCCGCATTTCAATAGTAATATAAACAATATTTATGGTTCTTTCTACACCTCGTAGGTGTTGTTTCGAGTTCTTGATCTTTTGATTGGAGTTTTGTTATGAAAGTCAACTTATCGCAATGACATAAAATTTTAGGCAATTTAAAATAAAATAAGAACATACCTTCGAGGAGCTTCTGACGGTAATAGGAGACACATTTCCCCTAAAGTGATTTAATTAGTAATCTATATTTAAATGATAAGAAAATTTTAATTAAAGAAAAAGAATTTTGGTTTGATGAAAACAATGATTTGGGTTTTGGTCCGAAAGTTTGAACGTAAGCTCTGATACCACCTGTAACGCCCCAAATCCGAAACACATAAATATCTCAGATTCGAGGTGCCACTTGTGACTAAAATCTGAACTATAAAATTTTTGATATAAAAAGGGATGATAAAATGAGAAATGAGTTTTATGCAGCGGAAGAAATGAGTGTAATATTTAAATAAGTATCTCAGACATATATATATATATATATATATATATATATGAATATAAAGCTTAGTATTTAACAGTAACATTTTACTTAAGTGGGGAACTCCGTGTCGTCTCTATTACTGTCCTTGCTCCACGAAATCATAATCTGCAAGGGTTGTAAAAAGAGGGGGGGCGTGAGATTTGAATTCTCACGTATGGGTGATTTGCAACGTCATGGGATTGGTAAATCCGAAATATGTTAAATTATACTCATTGAGAAAAATACATAATTTATTTAAGCAGTTGACATATAAATATGAATAACATATATCACAGAAGTAACAAGTTCACGTAATAATTAATTGGGCATAACAGGTTTCACATTCACATAATTGATATATCACAAGTTGATTCACATTAAGGGGGCAGAGCCCAAAACCATTTTCACGTATCGGCCCAATCTGCCAAAATCACTTTCCACATATTGTAAATCTCTTCCAAACCATTTTCGTACGACCATACTCGACTTGTTCCACTTCCAAAAACCTTACTCCTTCCAACCACTGACAAAATAGAATAATGCAAACCATCAATGGTCTTATTCCCAGTGCGCAACGTAGGCGTCTGACCTGGGGACCAGATCTGTTTGAATCAACAACCTTGATTCTGGGGGCGTCCTCGACAGCTCCCCGGAGGTTGGATTTAATACCCGTACCACAACTCCGTACTTACTGACTTTCCATTCTTTTATAAAACTGACATTTTAAAACGTGGAGGGAAAATCCTCGATTTGCAATCAAATTGATTCATGCTCACATACGCCCTTAGTCATGCAACAGTGATTGATTTGGATTTAACAACAGGTATTTCGTATCATATATGATTATATCACGTAATTCAAACAGTTATATAATAGGGATACATTTATGTTGGATTAATCGTTTTAGGTTTGATTGGTCGAGTTCAGAAAATACCAGCACAACGTATTATAAGCAGATCGATCAACCGATCATCACCCACCTGTTTGCTCCGGGTCCCGAGAGTGATATACAAATAGAAAGTCGGATCCCTCGTGCGTATTCCGATTAGCACAGAGTCCTAATATGAAATAATTTGATTAAAAGTTGACCTTTGAATTATTAGGAAAACTTGAGAGTTTGTGTTACGAGAATCGAGATGGTTATTGTTTTAAAGTTCTATTGGATAAACTTACTTATAGGCCACACCCTATATTGGTAAATACACCACTTCTAAAAGGTTGGTGTATTGGGGTGTACTTACTAACTCTCTTGTTGTATGACTATCTAAATTTCTACCAAACAATCTTTTAATTCCCTTTATCCTTTTGTAAAAAAAACTTTTACTATTTTAAAAGTATAATTTTAATTATTTTTCTTAAAAAGAATAAAAATAAGAAATTTATAAAAATATACCTATATAATATAAGTCCCAAATTAATATCTTACTTTCTAAAATTCCATTTTCTTATTTTAAAAGAACATTGAATATCATTTATATTTTATAAATGAAACTTCCTTTATCTTTAAATAAATTTTAAAGAATCTTATATAATAATTACTTGGAATAATATAAGATGTATATTTTTCTTTTTCTCATTCAAAAGAAGTACTTGTTTTTAAAAAGGGTTTTTCCATAACAAATAAATTGAATATAAGTATTTTCCTATAATACTAGTATTATTAATTTAATTAACTTGTATCATTTTCAAAACAAAAGAGTACTATTATTTTCTACTAAATTGTTTTTCATTTGATACAACCGTTTAACCCGAGACAAGGGAGAAGACGAGTTTCCCTTTGTCTACGGATTTAAAACAAAAGTGTTTAAACAATTGAAATTATCATCAAATCAATAATACCAACGCATAAAAATACTAATGGACAAAACCAATAACACTATATCACTAAAACAGTGACACTAAACCTTTACAAAAGAAATACTAGTCCATTTGTGTTCAAAGGTCCCAATAATTCGGAGCATCCCAACACAAGAAAACTTATCTACTGCTAATCATCAACTCAAAACTCAAGTGGGTACAACCCAACAAAACACAATATGGTTTTAACAGAAGAAGCAAAATAGAAAATCACAGTTTAAAATCATCTCCTCTAATTCTTGTTATAAGGCTCCGAAAAGGGTCTCGATAATTTCTGGAATTACGAAAAGGAAGGAAGAAGGTACAATCTTACGAGCTCCGGTTCGAGGTTCGATTCACCAGGAAACCCGGGTAGCGGTCCGTCCTTCGGCTTCGATCGGAGAGGACGAAGAGGGCAATATCGTATCGATTAAACACCAAAGGAAACGAAATGAAATTTGTGAGATTAAATCGAAAAGGGGTCGTTAATTGATAGATTAATCGGAAAAGAGCAAACGGTGAAACTCACCTAAAGAAGTGGGTGGACCCTGAAGCGGCGGCGTCTGAAGAGAGGCGACGGCAGCGGCTTCCGAAGGGAGGGATGGCGGTGGCGGCGCTTGGGCGACGTGATGGCGGTGCTGTGCGAAGAGGACGGCGGCGTTGCGACGGCGTTACTCCCGTGGTGGCGCTGCGACGGCGGCAATTTCCGATCGGAGGAGGAGCGTTGGCGTCGCGGCTTCGTCGGAGGAGGAGAGGCGTCGATCGGAGGAACGGAGAGGCGTTGCTACGGTCGCGCGACGGAGAAAAAGAGGCGGCGCTTAATCGGCGGAAAAAGAGGCGTCGCCTGATTGATCGGAGAAGAAGAGGCGTGAGCGGCGTGGCTGATCGGAGAAGAAGCAGAGCAGGGCGAGGCGCGGCTGCGTGCTGGAGCACGGCGGCGCTCCGCGACGGCGAGGCGGCGTTCGGGCGCGCGAGGCGGAGGACATCGGAGGTGGAGGCGGTCGCAGGAGGCGTTGCGGCGCGGTGGCGGCCAGGGAGCGAAGGCGGCCGATCGGATTTAGGAGAGAAGGGAGAGCGTTTCTCGTGTAGTTGAGGAGAGAGAGGAAAGATAATGGGAAATTAATCTCAGTACACGGTTTCTAAGAGAGAGAAAAGGGCAGATGTATTTTCTGAAATTTTGAGGGGAGAGGAAGATATTTATTGAAATTTAATTACCTAATTAATTAATTTAAAAGAAATAAATAAATATGTGGCTGTGATTAGACATGCTCAAAAATAACCGGAACCGCCGGTTCGAACCGGAACCGCCGGTTTTGGAACCGCCGGTTCCACGGTTCCGGTTCCGGAACCGAACCGAAACCGTAAAATACACGGTTCGGTTCCGGTTCCACTAAAAGTCGGAACCGGAACCGGCGGTTCGAACCGGAACCGGCGGTTCCAAGGCGGTTTTGGCGGTTCCGAGGCGGTTCCGGCGGTTCTGAGGCGGTTCTGACGGTTTTGAGGCGGTTCCGAGGCGGTTCTACACTTAGAATTTTGAGTTTATTTCTTAATTTTGAGTTTTAAACTTAGAATTTTTAAATTTATTTTTTAAAAATAAACTCAAGTTCAATTTCTTTAATCCCTCCCCCCTCCCCCAAATTTATTTTGTAAAATTTAAGATTTTAAGTTGTAAACTTGTAATTAGTAATTTGGAATAATTCAATATTCACTTTTTAATTTTGTAATATTTCAATTAGTTTGTAATAATATATATTAGATTCTTATTTTAAATTAGAATTACTAATTTGAAATTGTTCAATTACTAATTTGTAATCGTTCAATTACTAATCCTTTTTTTTTTTCATTTAATATGTCACCTACATTTAAATAAAAAAAATTAAAAAAATACAAGTAGAAACCCTAAAAGAAAAAAAAAGTGACTTAGATTTTTGTGTTTCTAACTTAAAATTTCTAAGTTCATTTTTTAAAATTAAGCTCAAATCCAATTTCTTTAACTCCTCCCCCCAAATTTATTTTGTAAAAATTAAGATTTTAAGTTGTAAACTTGAAAATTTGTAATATTTCAATTAGTTTGTAATAATAGATATTAAATACTTATTTTAAATTAGAATTACTAATTTGTAATAGTTCAATCATTAATGAAAAAATTCCATTTAATTTGTCATTTACATTTAGATTAAAAAACCAAAAAACACAAGTAAAAATCCTAAAAAACTAAAAAAAAAAAAAAAAAAAAAAATATTAAAAAAACCGGCGGAACCGGCGGTTCGGAACCGGAACCGCCGGTTCGGGAACCGAACCGAAACCGGTTTTACCCCGGTTCGGTTCCGGTTCTCCATATTACAACTTTGGAACCGCCGGTTCGGAACCGGAACCGGCGGTTCCGGAACCGTGAGCATGCCAAGCTGTGATTAATTTTTCCAATTAATTTAATTTAAAAAAAGAAAGTAATTTATGTGGGTGGGGATTAACCCCTTTTATTCGGATATTTTCGTTCCCACTTGATACGGTTTAGGGATCGTTTGGTTCACGAGTTTAATCTCGATTTGATAATTAATACAGTTTTATAATTCGATTAATATTTAATTGCATTTGAATTATTCTCGATAAATTATACGGATCGAAAACTTTAATTTAAACTTGAATATTTAATTCCTCGTAGTCCTTTATTCGTTTGAAAGATTCAATTCCTTTCTTCGAATTTAGGAATTTATAAATAGGGTATAAATTTAAATTACACAATAGCACACAAAATAATAAAATTAAAAGAAACGAGATAATAATATAAAATAAGGGTTCTAGGAATATAAAAGGTATAAAACGGGACGGGGTGTTACACTTTCCTTCTCCCCGTCGCGACGCGACGCCTCTCACTCGTGAAGCAGGGCCGCCGTAGCGCCACCACGAATCAGCGGCGCTCGCGCCACCGCGAAGCCGTCGCCGTGCGTCTCGCCTCTCGGTTTCAGCACGGCCGTCGCACTCCAGCGCCGTCGCGCCGCCTCCGCTCTCGGTTCTGGCGAAGCGCCGCTAGCCCAGCCGTCGCGACGCCTCTCTCCGCCGAGCGCCGCTCATCGCTTTCCCTCTCTCCGCCGTACGACGCGACGCCTCTCCTTTGCCCAGCGACCGCGGCCGTGCCTCAGCCAAGAGCCGCCGTACAGCCGCGCCGCCTCCTCTTTTCTTTTCCGGTAAGATAATTACAAAAGCCCTCTTTCAATTTCTATCCTTAAGATATTTAATTCCGATCGATCCTAAACCTTATTCGTTTAATTTTCCGATCGATATGACGCCGTTGAACCGGTTGCTGTTGCCGAATTTCTGGAAATTCCAACCGACGCCGTTAGGCTGCCCAATTCATTTTTCCGAATCCCCGAACGACGCCGTTAGGCTGTCCAAAATATCCGACGAATTACCGAATCATTTTACAACGCCGTTAGGCTGCTCGAATTTACCCGACGAGCCTTCAAGCTACGCCGTTAGGCTGCCCGATTTGGGACTCGTAAGAATTGCTACCTTTCTATTTCTCGTAATAGTTGGATTAGGATTTTAGTTGAATCCCGTTGAGTCGTTGTAAGTTTTAAGATAACTGTTTTGAAGCCTGTGAGCTTGTAGATGGACTTTGTTGTTGTTGGGATGTTCCTACTGTTTTGATTAGCTGCTGTTGAATTAATTGATTAGTACTATTGGCTAGATTGTTTGGTATTATTGAATTAACTAATTAGTAGTACTGTTTTAGTTGGTTAGTATTATTGATGGATTAGTATTATTGAAATTATTATATAGTGTTAGTTGTTAGATTTGGTAGTATAGGGTTTGTTGTTTAGTATCGTTGAAATAGTTGTTTGGTGTTTTTGTATTAGTTGAGTTTTTGGAGACAAAGGGAAACTCGTCTTCCCCTTGTGCGACTGTTAGAAAATTAGAAACGAAAAGATAAGTCGTTTAATATCCAACTAAGTAAACAAATGAAAAAGAGTATTTTTGGGAAAATTAATATGATCCCTTTGTTTTAGAAGTAGTACAAATAAATTTTAGAAGTGTTATTAATATTAGAAAGAAAAGTACTTTTTATAAACTTCTTAGAAAGTCTAAGTTTATTAATAAGTTTTATTAAAGGAAATTTATTTATAAAAATGATTAATTATATTCAAGATTTCTTTTAAAATGAGAAATAGAATTTTTAAGAAAGAAAACCCTTTTCTTTAATTTTATTAATATTTTTCTAAGTATTTCCAAGTTTAATAATTATATTTTTCCTTAAAGGGCCTTTATTAAAGACACCCCTAAATTCAGTAAATACACCCCCCTATTACACCACAGAAATCAGTAAATACACCGTCATGTTACACTACTGCTTTCAGTAAATACACTCCCCCTGTTACACCACTACTTTCAGTAAATACACCCCCCTGTTACACTACTGCTTTTAGTAAATACACCCCCCTAATACACCTCCTCTTAAAAAGGGGTGTACTTATCAAAAGATTGTTTTTGTAGTAATCGAGATAGTCATACCACAAGTATACTAGTAAATACACTCACCTTTTTAGAAGTAGTGTACTTACCAATATAGGGTGTGACCCTTAAGCAAGTCCTTTTTGAGTTTATAAGACCACAACTTTCTCGATTCTCGTAACACAAACTCTCAAGTTTTCCTAAACGTTTTCAAAGGTCAACTTTTAATTAAATATCTTCCTACTAGGATTCGGTACTAGATGGAACGCGCACGAGGTTTTCGACCCTCTGCCTACACATCATTCTCGGGACTCGAAACAATCAGGTGGGTGATGATCCGTTGATTGATCTGCTATTAATAACGTCGTGCCGGTATTTTCTGAACTCGACTAAATCAAATCAAAAGTAACTAATCCAACATAAATGTAACACTTATCTATATAACTGTTTGGATTATGTGATATAATTACATATGTTATATATTAGCCTGTTATTTTGTGAATCGATCACCACTGCATGAATAAA
The DNA here is from genome assembly GCA_947034835.1 of Ballota nigra. Taxonomy (NCBI): domain Eukaryota; kingdom Viridiplantae; phylum Streptophyta; class Magnoliopsida; order Lamiales; family Lamiaceae; genus Ballota; species Ballota nigra. The sequence continues at coordinate 5,455,465 of OX344722.1, forward strand.
CACCTTACGTGAGCATGAATCTGTTAAGTTATCAGTCAAGTATTTTCTCAGTAAAGTTGTTGTATCAGTTTTATGGAAAGTCAGTAAGTACGGAGTTGTGATTTGGGTATTGTTTTCCGACCTCCGGGGACGCTGTCGTTGGACGCCCTCGGAATCAAGGTTGTTGATTATTTTCCGGTCTCCGGGGACGCTGTCGTTGGACGCCCTCGGAATCAAGGCTGTTGATGGTTGGAGTTGAAAAGGATCACTATGATGGAAGGAGAATGATTGTACATTTATGGTTTGATAATTGTGATAATATGTGATATGATTTTGGGCTTTGCCCTAATGTGAATCAACTTGTGTTATTCCAAGTATGCCATGTGAAATATGCTTAAGTACCGTTTAAGTTTTATAATCTTTTATATACATTAACTGTTTAAATAAAATAAACTTTTATCAATGAGTATAACTTAATATATTTCGAATTTACCAATCCCATGATGTTGCAATCACCCATAAGTGAGAATTCAATTCTCACGCCCCATTTCCCTAATCCCCTTGCAGATTATGATTTCGTGGAGCAAGGACAGTAATAGAGACGACACGGAGTTCCCCACTTAAATAAAACATTCTGTTAATACTATGCCTTATGTACACATATATGTGTGAGAGATACACATTAAAATTATTCTATTCATTTCTTCCGCTGCATAAAACTCATCATCTCTCATTTCCGTTATATTTCCTTCAAAAATTTTATAGTTCGGACTTTTGATCACAATAACACTTCGAATTCGATATAATTAATATATATTGGGTTCGGGGCGTTACACAACTTCTTGAAGACCTCAAGAAACTTAGCGAATTTTTCATCTAACTTCTTCTTCATAAACCGCTGTGGATATGGTACCAGAATCACTGATTTTGGCACCCCTCATTCATCTCGCTCGGTTTCCTTCACGTTTCGCTTAGCTTCTTTTGCCTTCTCCCACTTAGGAACCCATTCTTCTTCCACTTTCACTTCTTCAAACTTTTCCTTACCGCTCTCCTTCTCAATCTCTATATGGACTTCCTCCACATCAGCAGGTAATGGGGGACCATCATACTTGGTGCCACTTCTCAGCTGAATCGCTTTATATTGCTCTTTCGGGTTACCTTCCGGTATATAAGAAAATTTACCTGGCTCTCTAACCAACGATTTCGCGATCTGGCTAATCTGAAACTCTATCGAAGTGAACCGTCTATTATTCTCTTACTGAATTCTATTGAGATCCATGTCCCTCCTCTAAAGATCTTGATCCTTCTGATCATTCTTCTTACTCATCTCCTTCACATCATACTCCAAAGAGGACAACCTCTTACTTCCTTCCTCCACCTTCTGCAAAATAGCTCGTAGCATCTCATCGGTTGAGGTACCACCTTCTCCCCCTGGGAGTTTCAAACCTGGATCTACACCTGGAGGTACAATTATTCCGGCTTTCGGATTACTACAGGAGAAATTCTCGTTCTTCCTCCACTGATTCTGATTGGATGGCTGACCTCCTTGGTATCCTTGATTATTCCTCCACTGATTCTGAGGAGACTGTGGACCCGGTGGTACAAACGATTGACCGTAGAGAGGTCTTCCCTGTTAATTCCCACCTTGTTGGTACCCGCCTTGGTTGTAATTAGGCTTTCCCATGTAGTTGGTTTCATCTTGCTGGCATCTTGGCTGATCCACTTTCTCACTCAAAGTACTACTTCCACCACTCAAACTCTGCCCAACCTCCAAATTACTGACTTTCTCCATCATAGCCATGAGCAGCTTTCTCGTCCCCTCACCATCTTCCATCTGATAGGCCCTCTGATACTCTTGATCTTCATTCCACTGTCCCGCATTCTTCACTATATCTTCTATAATTTGTCTGCATTCAGCTGCGCTTCGATTCAAGAATGATCCACTCGTGCATGCATCGAGATGGCCTTGAGTTGTCTTGCAAGCCCCATAATAGAAGTACGTCATAATATCTCCCTTGTTGTACCCGTGCTGCGGGCACTCTATAAGCATGTTAGAAAATCTCTCCCAAGCTTGACTTAATACTTTCCCTGGTCTCTGCTTGAATGAGGAGATCTCATTTCTCGCCTTCATTATTCTAGACGGAGGGTAGAAACGCTCAAGGAATAAACGCTCGAGCTCAGCCCATGTATTCACACCCCCTCCCCCCGGTGGAAGTGTGTTATCATACCATTCCTTAGTTATTCCAGTGAGAGAGAACTGGAATAATCTGAGCCTCTTTGCATCTTCCAACATCCCATTGTAGTAAAAAATAGAGGCTATCATCAGGAAATTCCTCAAATGGGTGTGAGGATTATCTTTCTCGACCTCTCCCTTGAACTGGTTCTCAATGAGCATCTTCAAAATTCCGGGAGAGATGGAAAAGTTGTTCGCCTCTACTGGTGGCATAGCGACTCCATCTTAATAACATTGAGGCTGAGCCTCAAACCTTCCTCTAATCGGAATACCCGGAGGATCTGCGTTCTGGGGTACTTGTGGTTGGTAGACTGGTGGTGGAGGGATCTGTGGGATTTGTGGTTGGTTGTAAGTAGGTTGTGGAGGGTAGTATGGTGGATAGTAGGGTGGATGTGGGTATGGGTAAGGTGGGTTGTTATGTTCTATCTTTGTTTGTTTCTCCCTTAGAACGCGTTTTCATAAACCTGAAACACCAAAAGAAATATCAAAATGCAACTGGCTAATAAGTAATAAAACAGAAAATAAATGCACTCACTACTAACTACTAAACTATTTCCAAGTTTTACTCAATGAGCATACATCGCCATCCCCGGTAACGGCGCCATTGACTTGGATGTAAAATACTAGCTTAACTAGTAGTTACCCCACAAGAGTATGGGATCACTGTAGTATGGGCAAGTATAGGGACCAAGTAGTATCGAACCCAAAGGAAGGTGTGTATGCGAATAAATCCCTGGAAATGTACGTCTCGTAGCTAATATGAATGTAATGTTTTGGTTTATACTAATATTCATAATTATTCTATACTAAATAAATTATAATATTGAAATTAAACTAAACTAACTTCGGTTTGAAGTGCAAATAAGATGGTGATGCTCGGGATAGGAATCCCTACGTATACTAACGGAGTTGGTACAATAATTAAAATAATCGTGATGTTCAAGTTATAATGCTAAGTGTACTAAAACTAGGCAATCAACTTCCCTAATCTAGCATAAGATTGAAAGAATAAAAGCTCAAGAATTAATCCTAATACTTAGTTCTATCAACCTACTTCACTAATCCACTAATTAAATTATATAGATTGTGCTTAATTATTGAGGCCCTAGTTTAGCTAAGATGATGCGGCCGTCCTCCCTAGATAAACCGGTAGATTATAAACCCCTTCAAAAACCCTCTCCACAAGCCTATTAGTTATTAAAGAGTGATGCGGTCGTCTTCTCTCTAACAATTTTCGTACTTAATTCCAAGATTATTCTAAGGTTTATTAGAAACATTCAATAATTAAGAGAATTAAAACTATACATCACGAATTATCCTAATTACGTACCAACGTCCAACTTCTACGAGTTCATCATATCCTAAGCATGTAAGGGTTCTAGCCTAACATGGTGGTTTCAAGAATAAAAGCAATAACGAGATTCATAATCATATGCATAATTAAATTGACGTAAGTATTCAAGAACATAAGCTAAAGATGAATCAATAAATTCAAGTCTCAAAATAATATCTATAAAAATCTGGGAAATCCGTTCAAAGAAGTAATTAAACTAAAGAATTCGTATGCTAAAAAACTCGATTACACGTTGAAAAACCTTGCTAAAAACTCTCAAACTCCTTCCCAAGCTCTTCTCCACCAAAAACTATGTCTAAGTATGTGTTGATGTGTGTAGATCTGTAAAAAAAAAAATGCTTGGAAGAGGTATATATAGGGTGTGGGCAGAAATTGGGCGAAATTGGACGTAAGAGTTCGACCGCGCCTCTCACTCGAGCGCCTGGCGCTCGAGCGGCCTTCACTCGAGTGGCCAAAACAACAGCTCGACCACCTTTCATTCGAGTGCCTAGCGCTCGACCTTGGTCCACTCGAGCATTTCAAATTCCAGCGAGCAAAGGGCGCTCGACCTCTTCCTACTCAAGCGCCTAGCCCTCGAGCTCGGTCCGCTCAAGTGTGTCTTGACAAAAGAACTACAGGGGCGCTCGATCTATGGTGCTCGAGTACTTCCTCCTTTTGAGCTAAGTGATACTTTTCTTTGCACGAACTAATACTTTTCGTATTTCTTCAATATATTGTCATCCGGGAGTCCGTTTGAGTCTATTCAAAGTCCTACGAACTCCATTTTTAGCCCTCATTCCTAATATAAGCACCAAAGAGACAAATTGATAAGTTTATGAACATGATACTCAAATAACTCTAAATACTCATCAAATACACTCAAAATATGGACGAATCGGGCTACAAAACATCACAATTTCACACCTAATCATCTGCCCGTAAGTCTTAATTGCCAAAAAAAGTTAAGTTGAAGCTTTTTTTAACAATATCCAAAAGTTTAGCTAAAAATGCAATTTTGGAAAATGTCGTGATTTAAATTACAATTAAGCCTAAAATATATTAGTATGGACATTACTTGTTGGAAAATATACTTAGTGGATCAAGATGTCTGATGGGCTTTTACAATTTTTAGGGTTACATCCTAGTTTACTGTTATATATAGTTCTCTATTTATTGTATCTTGACACTTAGAAATATAGTAAAATCTCTTAGCTTGGTACGCCCCCAAACGTAGTCATTCTTGACAAACTGAGTAAACAAATCGGTGTTTATTGCGTTCCTTTATTTTACAATAATATTTTTGTAGATTTCAATTTTATTATTAATAATTTGTATATATTAGTTACATTTGTAATTGTAATTACATATTATAATAATAAAAGGAAGAGTTGGCCTTAACATAAAGCGCGCTGAGTTTTACTTTAATCGGTTGTGTAACCAAACATTGGGTATTTAAATGTCTTGTGACTGTTTCAAGCTTTGCCAGGAAACTATTATAGTAAGGGTTTGTTTGATAGGGGTTTTTATTTGTATAGGTAGATTGAGATAAAATGGTATAGGGAAAAGTAGTATAGGGAGAAGTAGTATTGAGGCTTTAATATGGGTGTTTGATAGGTTGTAAATAGGGGTTTCTACAATTTTATATTGTGTTTGATAGGGTGTAAAAACACAGTATAAAATATATAAAATTACAATTTTAACCTTATTTTCCTTAAATTATGTAGTTGTTTGATAGGATTTAAACAAATCTTGAGATAAAATTAGGGTTTTTCATATATATATCAAATTTGGGGTAGAAAATGGGGGAAATCGAAATGGCTTCTCACTGCAGCTGAGGAAGAAGACATTGCACTACAGCTGAGGAAGAAGACGCCGCTGCACTGCCGCCGAGGAAGAAGACGCTGCTGCTGGTCTTCGCCGCCCTACCACCGCCGCTGCTCTTCTCCAATCCGCCGAACAGGGATACTGGAAGCCCCGCTGCGGTACCGAAAGCCACCAGAAGCCACCTCTGTTGCCTTCACCGCGCTACCAGCTCCGCTCCGCCTCCGTCACAGAGTATTATCTTCTCTCTATTATTTTTTTCGTTTTTTTCAGCCTTTTTAAAAGCTGCATATTAATTATTATAGAGTACAATGGTGGTGGCTTGGTGGGTTGTTTAGCTATTATAAATCACTAGAACTTGTGCTAAAGATTTCTCATTCCTTTTTGGCAACCAAACTTCCCATATAAATTATTGAATTAATTTATATATGTATATAAAGCCTTTGGGATCCAACCCCTCTATAATATCTACTCCATCTAACTAATTTGTGGCCTGGTACCACCAACATGAAGAAATTAATTGATGGAGAAGTGTGTATATATATCATATCCTTTAGCATCCAAATTAATTTGAATGTTACGAGTAGATTTAGCTGTGGTGTGTATGGTGAGGCAAGACATTTGATTATTCTATTTGTAGGGGATTTTATTTAATCACAGTTGATGGGTTCTTGCATTCCCCAATGATCTGCTATCATAATATTAGATAAAACTAATATTATAACTAATATTATGAAATTATATGCATTGATGAATTATATGTTGATGTATTAAACTATATTTTATAGTCATGGAAGGATCAAACAAAGGAAAAGGAAAAATGATCATATACCGCACTCGAAGGGCATGGATGGAACGTATTTTGATGAACAACTTGAAAGAAATGGTTAAGGGAAATTGGAAGAATGAAAACGGTTTCAAACCTGGATATCAAAAAAGGCTTAAGGATAGGATGATCAAGGCACTACCGGGGACTGACATTCGAGCACCTCCGCATATCAACTCGAAAATCACGATGTGGAAAAAACTTTATGGTTAACTTCGGTCAATGATTGGTGACAACAAGGGTAGCAGGATCGGCTTCAACACAACGACTTACCTCATTGATTGCAACGATGAGCAGTGGGTAACGGCAGTGGCGTTACACTCTATCTTTTCATATTATAAAGTTCATGTTGATAATTTATTAGGTTGTTTAAGTTGTAAAGTTTTATAAGATGCTTAACTTAAATTGTTTTGTTTTTTTATTTAAATAGAGGGATCCAGTGCTGCTCATATGTGTCTGAAGATATGGCCGATGTACGAGGATTGGATCGAAGTCTTTGGAAATGATCGGGCAACAGGAAAAACTGCTGAGAATGTCTACGACTCCTACAACAACATAGTGAAGGAGGATGCTAGACGGAGTCAATCCCAAGACACCCGTGAATCATTTGGTGTACAAACTGATTGCAACATGGACACTGAAGACTTTTGTGAGATGGAAGGAGATTCCCTAACTATTCAACCGGAAACGCCACCGGTTATGAAGAAGAGGAGATCCTCCTCTACATCTAGTCCTGTGGATCCACTTGTTGACCTTCTCGGGAGCCTTGTGACTATATCTTCTGAACGTCTTGACACCATCAATCGTGCAATTGGGTATGATGCTGAGCGTGGAAAAGCAAGGCATGATATCTTCGGTATGCTTGACTCCATCCCAAATCTGACATTAGACCAGAAGATAGATGTGTCAAAAGTCCTCGCCAACAACGCCTACGAAATGAAAATGTTTCTTGGGTTTTCCAAGGAAGCCCAAGCTCATTTTGTGCACCATTTGTTGAACGGGGATCGGGCTTGATGATGGTGATGTTTTTATGATGTTTTATGTGTCGTATTTACCACTAGAACTTGAACTGCTGTTGGATTTTATCTATTATCTATTTTGGGTTATGTACTACTTATTTTATGTTTGAACTAAGACAATTCAATGTTTATGTAGGATGTTTTATTTACTATCATTGTGTTTAATTCGGATGTTATATTTATGTAGGATGTTTTGTTTATTATGGTGTTTTAATTATGAATTTTTGGGTTATGTAGGATGTATTATGCACAACTATTGATGAGATTATGAACAAATAATATAATAGATGACATAATATTGAAATTAGGCCCTAATACATAACATCATCAACTACTACAACCTTACATGAGTAGGAAACTTAATTAAACATAACATATCAAGATTACTTGATTAAACAACATAGATAGACGAATGACCCAAATGCATACTCCTCAGTTATCGTCCTTTTTAGCATTACTTGAAGATGAACCTAGCCACAAAGAGAACTTACGCCTAGTAGGAATTCACAGATAGCAAGGATGAATATAAGGGGGAACAGGCCATTCAAGTGGTGGCTTAGACAATTCCACTTGACTGAGATTTGGCTCAAATAATTCCTCTTGATTGGGCTCTGGTTCATCGAACAACCTTACTCGAGTAGGACGACATGTGCGTGGGTTGGGTTCAGGGTTCTGATCATCATCAGATATGACAATTGGTGAATTCATAGTTTGAACTGAACGATTGAAAACGACAGGACTATCAGGTATGTTGTTTATCTCCATAATTTGGTTCATAGGCACCACATTGTCATGAGAGTATGTTGATATAATACACTCTTCTGGTCCAAGCTCTCCAGGATTGACAAAGAGGAAACAAAGTTTCGCGTACTCAGGCTCCCCATGGTGGACATAAGCTTTTGCAAATTCATTCTCCTACATGCAAAATTTATTTTACATTGATTTTTGCATTAGTCGAGTTATAAACAAGAATATACATAACCCTATAAAAAACTAAAAGCAATGCATAAAACATACCCTAATATTTCGAAACCATGTCTTAGGTGTTGTAAGCAGGGTGCTTTCATCATGATTCCACCACACATGCGGATGCTCAGTAATCAACTTGAACAAATCGTATCAATTTTCGAGTTGAGTACATCGCTCTATACCATCACTCCATATGAGAGTCTTGTAGAAGGTTTCGTTCACCACTCCAATAGCAGTAATAATTGCATTGAAGTTAACCTCAGTTCTTCCATACCAACGACCTAAATATTTTTGAAGAACCAAAGCATTAACGAACACGTAGTCCATTTCATAGCTCCAATTGACATTATAAAGAAATGTTTTTTTGTGGGGGAATTTGTAAGAAATCCATTTTGCAAGAAGGTTGTTGGTGAGTGAAAACTGATGAGGAACGTTATGTTTAAATAGATGTGAAAGTGGATACTTTAGAACGCAGTTGATTGGAAAACGACAAATGATTCCATCACAAAAAGTATACTACACATGTAAATAGTATAAATACACTGTTCACTAAATTTCAGGATTGTAATTGATTTGTCACTGATGAAATCTGGTTGAATATTTCACTTTTTTTACTTTCACTGTTTATCTGTGATTGATTTGTCACTGATGACCTATGATTGAAATTTTCAGTACTGTCACAAGTTCACCATTCAATTTTATCTATTTTTTACAATTGATTTGTCACTGATAAACTTCGATTGAACAATAACGCGTAAAATAAATTTTGAAAGTGCAAAATAAATATATTACATAACTGAGATTAAATTGTCCCAAACTAGTTTTGCATAAAATAAGGTCTAAGTTTGCCTGTTAAGTATGTACATCCATATTAATACTTCATCTTAAACAGACCGACCCACAATGAAACCCAACAACATTGCAACAAACAATACACATATTATAAAAATTACAACCAACAACCACATGAGAAAGAGAGATGGAGATCTATTTTCGCTAACAAAATTCCAAGAGGTGTCAGTTGAATGAAATGCACGGGATGAAGCGCTAACATAAACCTCTTCGGTATCTCGGCAACCATGAACATTTCTGTTATGTATATCGGATGCACTCGTAAATGAATTGGTTGATGAAGGGGGATTCCATGTTTGATAACCATTTCTATCGGGTGCACTCGTAAATGAATTGGTGCACTCCTCACATTTCTATTGTTGCGTCTACGCATAATGATAACCATTATAGCAACAATGAGGTGCTGGAACATAAGTTCTTCCATGAACAAATACAATAAATTCCTCATTGTAGTACTTAATACCATCAGGCTAATTTGAAGCTGAAAAATGAAAATTTATATGGGTTTATTTAAGAACAATTATCAAGGTTTAGTTTAAGCAATACGTATATTTAGATAAATCATTTACCTAAATATTTCTAGAGAAATTTTCTCTCATACAATCTCGCAATTCCAAAAGCATATTTGCCTCTACATCTACGCATGCAATCTGATACCCTAAAGATTTATTAAAAAACTTTTTACTCTGCTCCAAATCTAAACAACAATAAATATGACTTATTATTTGTATAATGAAATTTCTAAGAAATCTCTATAGTTAACTCAAGTCAGCTGCAAATAACTCAAATGCGGTTAAGAATAACATGAATACATATTTTTACACTAGGCAGAAAATTATGCTATGCAGAATTATATACAAAACCCCTATATACATCCCCTTAGCAACAAATAGCAACCAATAACACACTATTTTTTTTATCCCAAACACTCCTCTACATACAACAGAAGGACGCATCTATATATGTACATCTATAGAAGAACACATCTATATCAACATAAGAACGCATCTATATCACACACCCAGTTACTACTGATATTTTATTTCCAATAACACACAATTTTTTTAGCACATATTCTATATCAATGAATACAATTCCTTTCAAATTCAACAAAGGTCATCCGTCATTGCTGTGGATACAAATATACCTGGTATTCGAGTTTTCACCGAGAAATGGGACAAATATCAGGGGTTTTCAAGGGGACAAACGAACAACAGTCTTATTTCCGTGAGGATCCTTTGGCAAAAGCTTCGATTTGTTTGATATAATTACATAGAAATGAAACCTATATCAGATTCCCCCAAATTGAATAATTGAAATTAAAATAAAATTAGGGTTTATAAGTTCTAACCTTAAAATTACGAATCGAAAAGAAGCCTTCGTCTGGTGAGATGCCACCGTCTGGTGAGATGCGCCGCTCCTGGAGATGCCGTCATTGTTTCATCGGTGAGCACAACTTTCGGGAAGAGGCGGGGTTGCTGTGTGAGAAAGCAGCACCGTGTGAGGAGGGGGAGCTGTGTGAGGAGGCGGCGCTGTGAGGAGGCGGCGCTTCGCTACGTTTCTTTCCGATAGAGTCGTATGGGATAGAGAGGGGAGAGGACCCGTTCGTGAGAAAAGGGCAAAAATAAATGAATTGGAGCTGTTTTAATTTGCCCTGTATTGTTATACAAGGGGGGATCCTATACAATTAATTCAAGTATGAACAGTAAAAGCCCATTAAAAGGAAATATAAGTAATACGGGCTACCTTTATTTTATAGGGCTTTGTACAGGGTATCAAACACTCATATAAGGTCATATTATTTATACAGACCAGCCTTATACAGGTCTTATATAGGCTATCAAATAGACCCTAAGTGTTGTCTCTTGTTATACATTCAATGTTTCTTATTGCAAGAAGACAATCGGAAGGAGTAGCCATTGTTGATCCTAATAGCAAGGGGATCAAACTTATATTGCAATCGTTTATATTATATTATATATATATATATACATATATATATATATATTATAAATATATATATATGTATCGTGTATTTGATTTTATAATATTTAGCAAATTGCAAACTCGCATATGCACCAAGTGCACGGTGCACTCACTCAACAGTTGATATTGTTTTTAGCTTAATACAACCACACTTTTCAGTGTGATTGGAACTAAATTTTCAGTGTAAACAGGGTCAACTATTGAGACTACAAAAAACTCGCATTTTAGCGACCAAAATTAGCGACCGCCTAAATATCGGTCTCTAAAAAATGTATTAGCGATCGATTAGCGACCGAGTAAGACCATTGGTCTCAAAATTAAAATATATGCGACCGTCACAACAGTCGGTCGCTAAATCGTAGTTTTAGTTTCCACCTACGACCGCTCTGGCGGTTGCTAAAACTCAAAAGTCGGTCAAAATTGACCACCGCTATTTACCGCCTGATTAGCAACCGTCAAGGCGGTCGCTGAATTCAATTTTGTAATCAGCGACCGTCTAGTGGCGATCACAAACTGGTCAATTGACCCGTTCTTGGAAATGGGCTAAGATCATTAATTATGGGTAATTAGCGACCGCCTCTAGCGGTTGTTAAACGCAAATTTGGTCTTCGGGACCGTCTTTATTTACGTTTAAGCGGTCGCTAAATTTTTTAATCCCTTTTAAACCAAGAGCCGTACGCATTTCGACCATTACCTCCAAAAATCCGCCGCCGTCGCTAATCGCCGCCTTCCGTCGAGCAATCCGTTCCGGTCATTTCACTTGTTGCTTCCCCGTCTACACAATAACCATAAGTTTTTTAAACTTTAACCGTTTATTATGTTTGTATATCAATTTTTTAAATACATAGGTGATGGTCCCATTTTCGAAGGGCAAAATGGGAATTCAGGAGCAAATTTTTTTTTTTTAAATCTTCGCGCCGCACCCTGACTGAGTTCAGTGACTAAATACTCAAGTCACTGCGTTGCTCAGAGTCAGAGCTATCAAGTCAGTGATGAGACTTGAAAGCTCAGGCTCTGAATAAGGCAGTGACTCGAGAGACTGAACTCTCGAGTGCCTTGCATGATTTAGTCAGTGAGTTGGATCTCCCTGACAAATGCTTAACTAAAGTTTCTGTAACAATGCTCTCAGTGAGCAGACTTTACAATACACTTAGCAAGTACTTAAACAAAGAATGACACTCAGTTTAACGTGGTTCAGAGACTCAAGCTCCTACGTCCACGGCCTGATTTAACAGGAAATCCACTAACTGGGATTCTTGTTTTTAACGTGCCAAGGTGCACTTACAACTGGACTCACGCCACTCCCTGGGCTGCCTCTCCTCACCTCACTACAAACCTAACAATCTTCTGAAAGGGTTTAGTTTGGTTTTGGTTTTCTCCAACTAGGTGATATTTTCCTTTACAATGTGTTAGCCTTAAAGCTAAGATTAGGAAAACCTCTCTAAGCTAAGAGTTACAAGCTTGACACTCAATGAATATAGGTGATAACCCTAAAGGTCAGTGTCGTGGGTGTGTAACACTTCCTTATGACTCCCTAACAACTAACACACCCTCACAGCTTGTAGGTGTTTATTTTCTTCTTTTCACACAATACAACACACCTTACAATGAAGCCATGAGCTTGTATTTATAATGGGGATTCAAATGTATCCGTTGGAGGGAAGACACATTTGAATCCAGCATTTAATGGTTTCAACCACTTTCCTTGGAATTCGGCCTTTGTCAGTGCCAGAGTTGCTGCCTCGTACTGATTGGTCCACGTGGCCTGAATTCACGGATCTTTGACTCAGTGGGTTTGACTAAGACCCACTGACTTTAGGTAGCTTCCTCCTTCACTGACAGATGATCTTCAGTGGACTGAACGTCTTCAGTGTAGTTGTCCTTCAGAGACTGTTTAAAGATCATTCCAAGAAGTTTGTCATAAGGCTGAATGACAAACTTCACTGACCACAGTAGCCTGACTCCTTCAGGGCCTACTTGGTGCAGCACTGATCCTCCTGATCATGCTCTTCACTGAGTGGTCCACCTGACTTAGCTTAGATCAGCCTGGTTTACACTCAGTGGGACATCCTTCAGGTTTCTCTTCTGGTTCAGGTTTCTGGCATGACTTCAGTCAGTTCTTCTTGGTGTTAACTTGATATTCTCAGGCTGTGTTGCAAGGTTCCCCCTCGCTGAGTTCCCCCTCAACTGAACAGCCTATTCTACTGAGAAATGACTTAGCCTGACCTGAAATAAAAGATACTATCCTGACTGCTTTCAAACCTATTACATGTTGTTTTGGAAAATCATCAAAACTAAAATATATCCCAACAATTTCCCCCTTTTTGATGATTCCAAAACTTCTAACCAAATGATTTTCTATTACAAGAATAATGTTCGAACACAAGTAATAGTTTGAAATATGTAGGAATTCACATAGTTTAAAATATTTAAGATCTGTTCGGTAGACCATTTTGCTTAACAAAACTGGATCAGTGGTCATGTGAACAACCCGCTCTGATACCAATTGATGGTCCCGTTTTCGAAGGGCAAAATGGGAATTCAGGAGCACAATTTTTTTTTTTAAAAAAACCTTCGCGCCGCACCCTTACTGAGTTCAGTGACTAAATACTCAAGTCACTGCGTTGCTCAGAGTCAGAGCTATCAAGTCAGTGATGAGACTTGAAAGCTCAGGCTCTGAACAAGGCAGTGACTCGAGAGACTGAACTCTCGAGTGCCTTGCCTGATTTAGTCAGTGAGTTGGATCTCCCTGACAAATGCTTAACTAAAGTTTCTGTAACAATGCTCTCAGTGAGCAGACTTTACAAAACACTTAGCAAGTACTTAAACAAAGAATGACACTCAGTTTAACGTGGTTCAGAGACTCAAGCTCCTACGTCCACGGCCTGATTTAACAGGAAATCCACTAACTGGGATTCTTGTTTTTAACGTGCCAAGGTGCACTTACAACTGGACTCACACCACTCCCTGGGCTGCCTCTTCTCACCTCACTACAAACCTAACAATCTTCTGAAAGGGTTTAGTTTGGTTTTGGTTTTCTCCAACTAGGTGAGGTTTTCCTTTACAATGTGTTAGCCTTAAAGCTAAGATTAGGAAAACCTCTCTAAGCTAAGAGTTACAAGCTTGACACTCAATGAATATAGGTGATAACCCTAAAGGTCAGTGTCGTGGGTGTGTAACACTTCCTTATGACTCCCTAACAACTAACACACCCTCACAGCTTGTAGGTGTTTATTTTCTTCTTTTCACACAATACAACACACCTTACAATGAAGCCATGAGCTTGTATTTATAATGGGGATTCAAATGTATCCGTTGGAGGGAAGACACATTTGAATCCAGCATTTAATGGTTTCAACCACTTTCCTTGGAATTCGGCCTTTGTCAGTGTCAGAGTTGCTGCCTCGTGCTGATTGGTCCACGTGGCCTGAATTCACGGATCTTTGACTCAGTGGGTTTGACTAAGACCCACTGACTTTAGGTAGCTTCCTCCTTCACTGACAGATGATCTTCAGTGGACTGAACGTCTTCAGTGTAGTTGTCCTTCAGAGACTGTTTGAAGATCATTCCAAGAAGTTTGTCATAAGGCTGAATGACAAACTTCCCTGACCACAGTAGCCTGACTCCTTCAGGGCCTACTTGGTGCAACACTGATCCTCCTGATCATGCTCTTCACTGAGTGGTCCACCTGACTTAGCTTAGATCAGCCTGGTTTACACTCAGTGGGACATCCTTCAGGTTTCTCTTCTGGTTCAGGTTTCTGGCATGACTTCAGTCAGTTCTTCTTGGTGTTAACTTGATATTCTCAGGCTGTGTTGCAAGGTTCCCCCTCGCTGAGTTCCCCCTCAACTGAACAGTCTATTCTACTGAGAAATGACTTAGCCTGACCTGAAATAAAAGATACTATCCTGACTGCTTTCAAACCTATTACATGTTGTTTTGGAAAATCATCAAAACTAAAATATATCCCAACAATAGGAAAAGTTAGATATATATATATATATATATATATATATATATATATATATATGTTTGTATGATAATCATGCATACTTGTTTATAGAATTTATATATATATATATATATATATATATGTACGTATATATGATTTTATATGTTTTTATATGATTTTATAAGTTAATATATATTAAATTAGTTGGTATGTTAGTATATATAAAATTAGTTGATATATATTAGTTGATTGATATATATATATATATATATTTGAATTTAGTTGATTTATATACGTAGGTATGAATTTAGTTGATTGATATGTATAGATATGAATTTTGTTGATTTATATACGTAGTTATGAATTTAGTTGATTGATATACGTAGATATATATAGGTATGATCAATTTAGTTGATTGATATGTGTAGGTATTGTTGATGATCAATAATTTTGATCGGATGGATTAGTGACTGTTTAAGTTCGGTTTAAAGATCATCAATCAATTACGTGTGATTGGTTACCACCGTAAATGGTAAATCGAAGGTTCGGGTTATGAACTTGTAAATGTGAAAGTCGAAATCGTAATAATTTCGTATGCATGTATGTTTAGGTGTATTAATGTGTGTTTTTGGGAGTGTTTATGAATTTGAACTTGTATTTCTTAAGCTGGAGAACAACTATTTATAGAGGCTAGCAAGCATGAGGTGTTTATGACTTTTGGTCTTCCTAGCCTGCATGCTTGACAAGTGTCCTTTGACCACATTTTGACCTTATCTAAGCTGAATCTTAGTTACAAAGTCTTCTTTAATCTTATCTCGGACTTCATTGTTGTTCGCCCAGGTCGGTTTAGTTGATCTTGGATGGTTTTTTCATCAAAGTTGTTCGCCTTTGGTGTGCATGGCTCAGAAGTTGTTCGCCTTTGTGTTCTACACAGATTGGCTTTGGGATCTTGGTCCTTTGTTCGTTGTCATACACCTCTTAGGCTGGTAGATGCACCACCTTTTGACAATGTTGCTCGTCATCAATGAATTGGCGGAATGTTTGTATCTGGTCTCGGGTCTTAAAACCTGTTCGCCAGAACGTTGTTCGTCGGTAGAGTTGTTCGTCAATTTATACACTTCTTGGATTGATTTATGCACCCCGACTTGATTTCCTTTGCTAATCATCTTTGACTTGAGGTTGGTTCTTCATAATCTTCTTGAAGGCTCTAATCCTTGTTCGCCCATCATTGGTTTATGTTCGCCTATCAACAATTGCCCCCTATCCTGACTATATGTTGCCTCAGACGAGCAACTTTGTGGCGAGCAACTATAGTTAGGATATTATACTGGTGTGGATTTGGACGAACATCTTTGTATTGGGCGAGCAACTTTGGGCTCGCCTCTTCATCTTCCCACGATCTGGGGGATGTACGAGGATGACGTGGGCGGTATGATTGCGCGCCGCCCACGCGCGAACAATCTCGAGGCCACGCGCTTAGGGATTTGCATGCTAGTCCTTCAAATTTCTTTTATGCTCGAAAAAGACCCCGTTTTTTGGCGTTTTGGTCCCTATTTTTTGGGGTAATTACGGATTTTACCCCGTTTTTGCTTGGGGTATAAATATGGGAGAAACTGAAATTTTCCCCACTTTTTCCATCTCTGCTACAGTGCTCCGGTGATTTCTCCTTCTCCGGCGACTCCAAGCTTTTCCGGCGTCCGTTCCTCCAGTATTTGGCTTCAAATTTTGTTTCCCAGGTAGTTACTTTCTTTCTTCATCTCATTTCTTTGGTTTTTTCTTCAAAAGCCTTCGTCGCCACCGTGTGGGGCTTCGCGCCGCCGTCTTCTCCGAAGGATCGCCGTCGTCTGCAATTTCCCTCACCGTTGTTTGATTCTCTTCTTCTCTTCCGCCTATGTCTTCGCATTCGAGCAACAAATCCGAGGAAACTCTCGATCCCCTCTTCCCTATTGTGGCACACGAAAATCGACCCCCTTTCGAAGTTTCTTCGGCCTCGGATCCCCACGTGGACTCCATCGTCCGATCTGTAGAGGATACGGGTGCTCGCTCGTCAGGGAGGAAAGTGGTGGTCGCCGCGAGCAGAGATTCCGACGAGAGCTCCTCGACTAGTACTGAATCGGAAGATCCCCAATTTGACGAATTGCCCCCGAATTTCTGGAAGGGATAGGGTTCCCATCTCCGAAAATGATGGAAAACGAGATCCCAGTCAGAGTTGCTCGGCCTTTCGAATGGCGAGCATATGCCGAGAAGTACGCGAACTACTTTGCTCGTCCGAAAAGACAAAAAATGGATTTAATAAGAAATAAATTCCAGGCGAGCAGAATCAAGAGCGTTGTCCTCGAGGAGGATCTTGATTCGATCCGAGAGACATACAAGATCCCATATGACATTCATATGTGGGCCCCTAAGAGAAAGGAGAGAGCTGATCGCCCACCCCCAGGATGCACGGCGATCAACATTCATACTTTGATGGCCGGCCTGAAGTTGCCGCTGCCTCCAGTTGTTGGTCATTTTCTTGAGGCGACCAACCTTGCTATTACACAGATTACGCCGATTGGATGGATGAATCTGCTCGGCGCAATGTGTCTGTTCGCTCTCGAAGGATACGTTGATCGCCTTACTGCAGAAGAGATCAACTATCTCATGACAATCACCAAATGTCCTATTGGTGAAGAGGGCTACTACTACCTCAAGGCCAGGACCAGACTCAAGATGGTAGAAGGGGTGCCGAACAAGATCAAGGACTGGTAGCAGCACTTCTTTTTCATAGGGGTGACTGACGAGCATCTTCCGGTCCACACGGTGGCATTGGGCGAATAAACTCCCCCGCAGCCTATGGAATAATTAAGCGTAAGTTTATCTTTGCTCGCCTTTGAATAGTGTTGTTCTAATTTAACTTTTATTGTTTGCTCGCAGGTCCTCGACTACCAAAGTGGAATTCAGAAGAAGAGGAGATTGGTGCGGAGTTCCTGTTCACTTCTTGTCTGGTTGGCTTGCGCAATAGAGCGGACAGGACCATCCAATATCTAAGCGACGAGAAGCTTCAAAGAGCTGCTCGTTTCCTTACCTATCCCCACCACTTGGAAGCACAAGCTGAGGTGCCCCCAGGTATATAAAAAATTTCTAACTTCCCATAGAAAACTTGCTCGTCTTTTTCATTCTGAACTTGTTCGTCTAACTTTTTTCTCTTTTTTTTTATAGCCGAGCAAGTCACTGTTGCTGTTCCCCCCTGCTTTGCTCTCCTCGAACAAAGAGTCTTTGAGATGGCGCCTCCGAAAGGTCGAAAAAGGAAAGGTGATCCGCCTACCAAAGTACTGGGAATGACGAACAAGGCTGAAGGAGCCAAAGTTCCTCGGCCCGCGGCACCTTCTGGCCATGCTCGGCCAGCTTCTCCGATTTCTCCTCCTCATGGGGGGAAACGTTTAAAGAAGGCAGATGGGACTCCACTGGCCCAGAATGTCCCCTGTGGTGGCAAGGGGAAGGAAAAGGTGGGCCAGAGTCATGCTCGCCCCGAGGGGGATACTGTTCGCCACTCCTCCGTCAAACCTGCGGAGATGACGGGCAAAGCGGGCAAAAGCGTTACCCCAACCCGCGGCCCCGAGGATATCACCATACTGGGTTGGGACGAACGAAAGTTCCATGAGTAAGCATATCTAGCTTTGTGGCCGTCGAACAACTTTTAAGAACATCTTGTAACTTGGGTTTTTGTTCGCAGGTATCGGCCTAATGATCATCCTGGGCGAGCAGCTGCGGTCCACCAATACGCCTGCTCAAAAACTCCGGTTAATATTCGAGAGATCCACGGCGAACATGTTCGTCGGGCAACTGAGTTGATCGCCCGATCGTGGACCCGGCCTCAAGAAACGACCGTTTCTGCTCAAAGCATTGCGGACAACTTCCACTTTTCTTTGATGCATCATGCAAACGGCCTTGCCATCGCCCAGAAAGGAATGATCCAGCTCGCCGAGCTCGAAGATGCTGTTCGTCGTTATGCCAGTACAACTCGGCAGCTGACCGAAGAGAAGGACAGCCTGGTCGGCCAGTATGAGGCCAAAGTTGCCCGTCTTAATAATCAAATCAATGTTTACATTGATTCTGAAAAGAAGCACCTTGAAGACATTCAAGGTTTGTCTAAGGAATTGAAAGGCAAAGAAACCATGCTCGGCGAGGGGGAGAAGAAGTTGTCCGTGGCCGAACAAGAGATCGCTGAGCTCAAAGCGGAAGTTGCTCGTCTTCGGGAGGCGGAAGCCAACCTCTTCACAAGCGAGCAACTCGATGATGGAACACGCCGGTGAAGGCGGTCCATCCCCAAGATCGTTGTTGGGATACCAAACGTGTATAAACAATTAAAGACCTAAACATGCATCTAAAGACAAGTTTAGATCCGTTACCCTTGAAGACCGAGGCGTTGATTCCACTACTGATCTTCTAGTCTGTCTCCCAACCTCGTTCGTACACCGGGTGGATGGCGAACTAGTGAACGTGGAGAAAAGTGCCTCACAATTTTGTCTCCCTCTCAACCCCACTCACGAATTTCGGCTGCTGCACGTTTTATCTTAGAGTGCTAGGGTTTTAAACACGAAATTGAAGCCTTTATATAGACTCCTCAAGTTTCATGGGCCAGACTAGGGATCTGTTAGAAGGTATAGGGTTTGGGCTCCTCACGGACCCAAATACTCTTATGTTCAGCCCAGAACATTTGTTTGGCCCGTGAACATTAATTCATTCCACTAGAGAATTAATGTTGCACTCCCATCCTATCCCGAACCGAATCAGGGCTTCTATTAGACTCTATAATTCCCCGTGTTAAAGATATCACAAATCCATTAATTATTAAAGCTCCTGACCGCTTAATTAATTAACATCTATTATTCCTTGAGTAGTACCACTCAACCTTGTTATCGTACGGATATAATCCACCTGCAGGGTTTAATACGACAATCCTTTATGAGTTTCCTCAAGGGGACGTCATCAACCTGGATCACCAGGACACGGTGCCTTAATGTCAATAAATAGACATCGTGCAAACGATGTCACTACCCAAAATACATAGTGCGTTGAATCTAACAAGATTCTCACCCATAGTAAATCAAAGTAGTGAACAAGCGCTCCACATATCTAGATATCACAATTATGGTTAAGAATTACAAGAGTCACCAAGACCTTTAGTTCTTCATAACAGTCATAATAGAAGAACATGTCTTAACTGTGATCCATTCAATACGACATAGCGTACTAGTATGAACTAATGGCCAAGACAAGCCACTAACAAGTTCATACCACAACTTATACCAATAGTTATGTCCAGAACTATCTCAGTTGTGAATACTGTTTATATCTTATAAGGAACTGACAATGTGATCTTCTGTGTGACTACAAACCCACCACATTATCTACAATATAAGATAAACAGACATACAAGTAATACAAGCAATTAATAAGATTGCAATAATGTGAAAAACCATTTATTTCAGATAATAAGGAAATCGAATATATCCATAAAAGCCCAACAAAAGTTTGCTTTACAGTATACACCAACAATCTCCCACTTATACTAAAGCTAAACTTTTAGTATACACATAAAGACATATCAATTCTCCCACTTATACTTAAAGTCTAGCTGGTATACATCGTAAACCAAGACCTTCCACATGCTGCTAAAAAACTTTCATTCCCAGAGTCTTTGTGAAAGGATCAGCCAGGTTGTTCAACGATGCAATTTTAGCTACAGTCACGTCTCCTCGATTTACGATGTCTCGTATAATGTGGTACTTCCGCTCTATGTGTTTACTCGCTTTATGGGCTCTAGGTTCCTTTGAGTTTGCCACTGCACCCGCGTTATCACAATAAACAGTGATACACCTTGGCATACTCTTGGACACCTCCAAGTCCAAAAGGAAATTACGTAGCCAAACAGCCTCTTTGGCAGCCTCCGAGGCAGCTACGTACTCGGCCTCCATAGTGGAGTCCGCGATGCATTTCTGCTTCACACTTCTCCAAGATATGGCTCCGCCTCCCAACACAAACACATAACCCGAGGTAGACTTCTGTTCATCTAGACCAGCTTGGAAATCCGAATCAGTATAACCCAAAGGAACAATACTATCTGACTGGTATACCAGCATATAATCTCGAGTCCTTTTCAAGTACTTGAGAATATGCTTGACAGCGGTCCAATGTCCTTGACCAGGGTTAGACTGATATCTTGCTACCATGCCGACTGCATAGCAAATATCAGGCCTCGTACACAACATCGCATACATAAGGCTTCCTACAGCCGAAGCATAAGGAACCTTAGCCATCTCCTCTATCTCCTTCTGTGTCTTAGGACACATATCCTTAGATAAGGGAACTCCATGTCTAAAAGGTAGTAAACCCTTCTTTGAGTTTTGCATGCTGAAACGAGCAATCACAGTATCAATGTAAGATGCTTGAGATAAACACAACATTCTCTTTTTCCGATCACGAATGACCTTTATACCAAGAATGTACGATGCATCTCCCAAATCCTTCATTTGAAACTGCTCTGAAAGCCACACCTTTACGTCTGATAATACTTTCACATTGTTGCCAATGAGAAGAATATCATCTACGTACAGTACTAAGAATACCACGACGTCTCTGTTACTCTTCTTATACACACAACTTTCATTTTGACATTGTTCAAATCCAAAAGATTTGATCACCTCATCAAAACGAATGTTCCAAGACCTGGAAGCTTGCTTTAGCCCATAAAGGGACTTTTTCAGCTTCCAGACCAGATGCTCTTGGCCTTTCTTCACATAACCCTCAGGTTGCCGCATGTAGATGTCCTTATTCAGATTTCCATTAAGGAAAGCTGTCTTGACATCCATTTGCCAAACCTCATAGTTCATGTGATTAGCTATGGATAAGAGAATCCAGATCGATTTTAGCATGGCTACTGGTGAGAAGGTCTCGTCATAGTCGATTCCTTCTTTCTGGGTAAAACCCTTTGCCACCAATCTTGCTTTAAAGGCAATAACCTTCCCATCAGATCCTCTCTTACATCTGTAGACCCACTTACACCCGATGACTTCTTTGCCATGGGGAAGTTCGCTTAGGTCGTACACTTCCATAGCATCCATAGATTCAATTTCTGAATCCATAGACTTGTGCCAAGACTCTGCATCTTTGTCTTGAATTGCCTCTTTATAAGTCCAGGGATCGTTATCATCATGTTCATCGCTTGGAATCAAGTCCACAGACTCTCCCACAAACATGAAACGATCAGGTTGACGTACAAACCTCCCACTACGATGAGGCAATGCATGCAAAGGTTCATCAGAGTAATCACGTTGTGCAGTCTCTTGTGGTATTTCCTCTTGCACACTCGGTGTGCCATTGTCTCCCCTTAACTCATTGAGAATGATCTCACTATTGGACTTATGCTAATTCACATAGTCTTCCTCTAAAAATCGAGCATTAGTACTGACTATCACCCTCTGATCTTTAGGACTATAAAAATAACCACCTTTTGTTCCCTTAGGATATCCTACAAACAACTGTACTTCAGTTCTAGGTGCCAACTTATCAGCTTTCTTATCCAGCACATGTGCTGGACAACCCCAAATCCGAATGTGGTTGAGACTAGGCTTTCGCCCAGACCACAGTTCAATCGGAGTTTTTGGAACCGCTTTAGAAGGTACGTAATTTAGAAGGTACGCCGCTGTTTCCAAGGCATATCCCCAAAACGAGGTAGGTAATGAAGCATAACTCATCATTGATCTCACCATTTCTAATAGAGTCCTATTCCTTCTTTCAGCTACGCCATTCTGTTGGGGAGTACCAGGCGCAGTGAGCTGGGATGTAATCCCATTCTCTAATAAGTATTGCCTAAATTCATTACTAAGGTATTCGCCACCACGATCAGATCGTAGTGACTTGATACTCTTACCATGACGGTTCTCCACTTCTGCCTTAAATTCTTTGAACTTGCCAAAGCATTCAGACTTGTGGCGCATCAGATAGATGTACCCATATCTTGAGTAATCATCAATGAAAGTGACGAAATACTCAAAACCACCTCTAGCTTGAACAGACATAGGCCCACACAAATCAGAGTGAATCAATTCTAACACATCACTGGCCCTATTCCCCTTGGCCTTAAAAGGCCTTGAAGTCATCTTGCCTTCCAAGTAGGATTCGCAGACTGAGAATGGTTCCACTTGGAGAGACTCCAAAGAACCACTACTTACAAGTCTTTGAATTCTCCTCAGATTGACATGACCTAGTCTTAGGTGCCAAAGATATGTTTGATTCATCTTTGAAGGTTCTTTTCTCTTATTTGATGATGATGAATGAGTTTCAGTCATAGTACGATATGCACAAGTAATAGTGTAAAGACTGTTTTCTAACGTGCCAGAACATATTAAAAAGTCATTTCTCATAATAACAACTTTGTCATTAAAAACAACTGAGCATCCATCCAAAAACAACTTCGAAACAGAAATTAAATTCTTCCGAAAACTCAGCACGTACAAAACGTTCTTTAATACTAAAATAGAATTAGAAAAACATAAGTGCACATCTCCCACTGCGACCACTGCTACAGTCGTAGCATTGCCCAAACTGATAGTAATCTCGCCCTCACTCAGTTGCCTTGTTTGCAGAAACCCCTGCAAGGTATAACAAACATGATCAGTGGCTCCTGTATCTACTACCCAAGAAAGGGCAGAACAAGCCGCAAAGCATGTTTCAACAACTAGAGCAAGAGACGTACCAGAGTTATCCTTTTTCAGGAGAGGACAATCAGGCTTCCAATGTCCTGTCTTATTGCACTTGAAGCATTTGCCTTTCGGCTTTTTCACGCCACCAGAAGGCGCCAAAACCTTGCTCCCACTGCTTCCACCACTACTTCCACCAGCCTTTTTCTGAGAAGGCTTTTTCTTCTTCCCGCCCTTGGACGAAGAAGATCCAGCCTGAACAAAAACATGGGCTTGTGGACCCTTACCCATGAGACCTTCCGCCGCAACCAACTCCGCAAGAAGCTCAGCTACAATATAGCCCTTCTTACTCATGATTATGTTCAAACGGAAGTTTTCAAAGGATTTTGGGAGCGAGTTGAGGATCATATCGACCTTGGCATCACCGTCGATTTCTCCCCCGAGTACCTCTATCTCATTCAGATATTCCATCATCTTGAGACAGTGGTCCCTCACCGACGCTCCCTCTGGCATAGAGGTAGTCATAATTTTCCTCATAGCCTCAAAATGGGCAGCCCTATCTTTCTCACCAAAAAGCTCTTTTAGGCTCAACATCATATGTGTGGCAGTAGGCATGTTTTGATGCTGCTGTTGTAAAACATTTGACATAGAGGCCAAAATGTAACAACGAGCCATCTCATCAGCCTTGTGCCACTTCTTATGAGCCTCCTTTTGCTCTTCAGTGGAATCGGGTGCCAGATCGGCAGGAGCAGGAGTATTGAGCACAAACTTGTACTCATCTGCAACTAGAACAATGTCTAGATTTCTCTTCCAATCCAAATAATTCGGACCAGTAAGCTTATTTTCTTTTAAAATAACCATAAGCGGGTTGAACGTCATCTTATTAAATCTGAAATAAATTAAATGCAAGTAAGCATTAAAATCACATAAATTGAAGCATAAAATATTGGAAACCTTCAAAACCAACATTTAACACAATCTCCAACAGCCCAACAAACACACACGCAAGCCACGTTAGGATGGTCGTTTACGCATGTGTTCATTAACCAGACACCAAGTCTTTAATTTCAATATCACGTCAACTTATCCTTATGACGAATGAAATTAATAGTCGGACCTTAACTGGCCATGTGAATTAGAACAGGGACCCCGTTGGGGGGTTATATCAAAATTCACATCTAAGTGATGACCACAATTTAACTGTAAGCAAAATTATTCACTATTGACGGGCTCATACCAAGAACACATCACCAGTAAATAATTCACTACAGTTATCTTGCACTAATCTTAACTGATGAACTCATGAATAATACATCCGTTGGGGATGATCACACACTTCATCTAAAGATTAAAACATTTTGATTAGAAGTCTTAACTAGTAAGCTTGTGAATGTTGCATCCGTTAGGGGGAGACTCCCAAGGTCCCACGAGCAACAATCACCTTACTTAAAGACCAATTGTGGAGGCCAATGAATTAATTAAATTAAATTCTACTCACTTAGTCATTTAAAAATGAAGATTATTTGCAGGCATAGCAGATTATAATAAAAAAATTATAAAATACAAACATGCCAAAAAACGATAAATAAAAGCATAAATAAATGCATATCTATCGCAACCCCTTCTAAAACATATCAAAAACAGCCTATCAAAGCTATTACAATGATAAATAAAGGGCACGTACGGATGCCTCATATCAGCCTCTTACGCAAAGCAAGAAATGGTCTCGAACATCACGATGTTTCTGAAATGGGCTTACTTGCAGAAAACGGACTCCCGAGTCAAAAGTTATGGCCAAAATAGTGAACGTCACCGTCTAGGGCCAAAAAACCTTTAACACGAGAAACCTGAAATTCGTTTCCACATCCTCCATCCGACATCGCCCGCTCTTGTGATCATATAATACAACTAATACAAGCGAACGAAACCCTAATACAGTGATCTATTATAAAAGAAACCTATACTACCCACACTTATTATCTGGTGGGAAAAACGATTACAAAATCACACAAGGGTTGCGATAGAGAAACGATCTAAAACCACAATAACAGAAAACCAAAAAAATAAAATACACGTTTCAGGCAGAGCCAACAATCCACGAATCCTTGGCTTTGATACCATTTGATGGAACGCGCCGGTGAAGGCGGTCCGTCCCCAAGATCGTTGTTGGGATACCAAACATGTATAAACAATTAAAGACCTAAACATGCATCTAAAGACAAGTTTAGATCTGTTACCCTTGAAGACCGAGGCGTTGATTCAACTACTGATCTTCTAGTCTGTCTCCCAACCTCGTTCGTACACCGGGTGGACGGCAAACTAGCGAACGTGGAGAAAAGTGCCTCACAATTTCGTCTCCCTCTCAACCCCACTCACGAATTTCGGCTGCTGCACGTTTTATCTTAGAGTGCTAGGGTTTTAAACACGAAATTGAAGCCTTTATATAGACTCCTCAAGTTTCATGGGCCAGACTAGGGATCTGTTAGAAGGTATAGGGTTTGGGCTCCTCACGGACCCAAATACTCTTATGTTCAGCCCAGAACATTTATTTGGCCCGTGAACATTAATTCATTCCACTAGAGAATTAATGTTGCACTCCCATCCTATCCCGAACCGAATCAGGGCTTCTATTAGACTCTATAATTCCCCGTGTTAAAGATATCGCACGCCCATTAATTATTAAAGCTCCTGACCGCTTTAATTAATTAACATCTATTATTCCTTGAGTAGTACCACTCAACCTTGTTGTCGTACGGATATAATCCACCTGCAGGGTTTAATACGACAATCCCTTATGAGTTTCCTCAAGGGGACGTCATCAACCTGGATCACCAGGACACGGTGCCTTAATGTCAATAAATAGACATCGTGCAAACGATGTCACTACCCAAAATACATAGTGCGTTGAATCTAACAAGATTCTCACCCATAGTAAATCAAAGTAGTGAACAAGCGCTCCACATATCTAGATATCACAATTAGGGTTAAAAATTACAAGAGTCACCAAGACCTTTAGTTCTTCATAACAGTCAGAATAGAAGAACATGTCTTAACTGTGATCCATTCAATACGACATAGCGTACTAGTATGAACTAATGGCCAAGACAAGCCACTAACAAGTTCATACTACAACTTATACCAATAGTTATGTCCAGAACTATCTCAGTTGTGAATACTGTTTATATCTTATGAGGAACTGACAATGTGATCTTCTGTGTGACTACAAACCCACCACATTATCTACAATATAAGATAAACAGACATACAAGTAATACAAGCAATTAATAAGATTACAATAATGTGAAAAACCATTTATTTCAGATAATAAGGAAATCGAATATATCCATAAAAGCCCAACAAAAGTTTGCTTTACAGTATACACCAACAATCTCCCACTTATGCTAAAGCTAAACTTTTAGTATACACATAAAGACATATCACTCGAAGCTGAAGTTCAGGCTCGAACTGCCCCCATTTCAAACCTTGGGTACATTTGCGCCTACGCAGACAGCATCCGCACGGCCGATGCTTATGATTATAAGGATATGGTGGAAGAAATGAGCAAGGACTTGAATGAATTCATGGAGCACTATCCACCGCCGAACAATATTGAGATTCGGCTGGCGGATTTGGCTGTACTAGGGGTTAAACTTGACAATCTTGACCCCAGTATTGTCATTACTCATCCTCCGCCTCCAGTTGATGAAGGCGAAAAAGAGGAAGAAGCGGCTGTGGCTGACGAGCAAAATGCTAAAGAGGCGGAGGATAAGGCAGCTGAAGCCCTGGCTCGAGATATGATCGTTGAACCTTGCGTCGATCAAACTTAAGATCCTCCTCCTGCCGAGCAACAATAGTTCTTAGGACTTAGTTTTTTTCTTTTCTTCTTCTTTGTAATAGTTGTTCGCTCCTTTTGTAGTACTTGACTTCTAGGATCATTGTACTATTTTTTAGGCTTAATGCCTTTTGATTAATGGAAAGTCTTTCTCATGTTCGCTCCTTTTCTTTATATGTTAATTGTCTTTACATTTTTATCAATGCCTTTGCAATTATAACATATAGTGTTGGGCTTTTGTTCGAATTGAACTTTGCCTTTAATGGAATCAGGGTTTAGCCTTAGGTTCTGTTCATTCTTAAAAAACGAACAACCTTTAAGTGGCTTTGGTCCTCAAAATGGACTTGTACCTCGAGCTTTTGGACTTTTCCTTTTTGACGAACAACTACTATATTTACATTATGAAAAATTTACAAGTGTTTTAAGACTGCTCGTCACTAACATATACATCCTGACGAACAACTTTGAACACTAACTAAAAATATGCCCGCTTATAATATTTTTGCCGAGCAACTCTGTCTAAAACTAAAAGATGAAACAACACTAAACTATACAATGTGCCGAACAACTTTAAATTCTATACTTCGCAAAATTTTCAAAAAATTAGGCAAGTTTTTAGTTTGCCCTACTTGGTTCACTAGCCCCCCAAGAAATTTGTTCGCCCAATTAGGAACTTGTTCGCCTCATTGATAGTACTTCTTCAGATGTACAACATTCCAGGAGTATTGGGCCGGCTTGCCTTCCATATCTTCGATATCGTATACACCATTAACGAATTTTTCCGTTATACGATACGGGCCCTCTCAAGTTGGTCCCAATACACCTGGAGGTTGGGCGAGCAACTTTCTTAGAACCATGTCTCCAACTCTGAATTCCCTGACTTTAACATGGGAATTATAATAGCGTTCTGCTCGCTGCTTGTAGGTAGCATTTTTTAGCTCGGCATTCAGTCTTTTTTCTTCGAGCAAGTCCATTTCAGTAGCTAGAGCAGAGTTGTTCGCCTGCTCGTCAAAGTTGGTCGTCCGGTATGTGTTGGTCTTTAACTCGATTGGTATTACAGCCTCTGTTCCGAAAGCTATTGCAAAAGGTGTTTCTCCGGTGCTTGATCTGGGAGAAACTCTGTATGCCCATAAGACTTTCGGAAGCTCTGTAGACCAACTGCTTTTGCTCTCCGCTAGCCGTACTTTTAACGTATGCTTGATGATTTTGTTTACGGCTTCGACTTGTCCATTCGACTGGGGATGATAGGGTGTAGAGTAATGTTTCCTAATCCCCCACTTTGTACAGAAATCTCTCAACTCTTTTCCATCAAACTGCGGACCATTGTCTGTCACGATGGTTTGTGGAACTCCAAAACGACAGACAATGTTCTTCCAAATGAAGTTGATCATTTTCTGCTGCGTGATTTTTAACATGGCCTCTGCTTCTGCCCATTTTGTATAATAGTCGACTGCCACAACGACAAATCGAACACCTCCAACTCCTGCTGGGAAGGGACCAATAATGTCCATCCCCCATCTTGCAAATGACCACGGGCTATAAACTGATACGAGCTGTTGGGCCGGGGTATGAATGTTTGGGGCAAAAATCTGGCATTGATGGCAAGTCTTTGCTTTCTTGATTGCGTCTTGACGTAAAGTTGGCCAATAGTAGCCTTGTCTGATAGTTTTGTATGCCAAGGCTTGCCCCCCAGTATGATTTCCACATACTCTGGCATGTATTTCTTCGAGTATTGCTCGTCCTTGCCCCCTAGGCAAACATTTGAGAAGTGGGATTGATATTCCCCTTTTGTAAAGTTGCTCGCCCACTAGAGTATATCTGGCGGCTTGCTTTGTTAGCTTGGCAGCTTCAAAAGGGTTGTTTGGTTTTTCTCCGCTTTTCAAATATTTGACTATATTTGTTCTCCAGTCTTCTTCTTCTTCACTTGTTTGTTCATCAAGTTGGTTGACATTATAACTTCTTGTTGATGGATCATTCATCTTTGTAATTATAATGTCTGCCAACTCTGCTGGTCCCTCACTTGTTGCTAGTCGGGCCAACGCATCTGCTTGTGTGTTGCTTGTTCTTGGAATTTGTTCAATGAAGACTTGTTCTAACAAGGACATCAGGTAAGCAATAATTCGTTGATACTCGATCATGTGATCGTCTTTTGCCTCATATTCACCTCGGACTTGATTCACAATCAATTGGAAGTCACCAAATATTTGTAACCGCGTAACACCTACTGCGAGAGATAGGTGGAGACCAGCAATAAGAGCTTCGTACTCAGCTTCGTTGTTGGTTGCCATGAAACCAAATTTGATTGCCGAGGTGAATACTTGTCTGTCTGGACTAATTAGAACTACTCCTGCCCCCGAGGCTATGTTGGTTGAAGATCCGTCAATGTAAAGATGCCAGGGGTGATCAAGTCCTCTCGTCGGATCGGGTGGGAAGGTTAGTTCGACAATAAAGTCGGCTAATGCTTGCCCTTTGACCACTGTTCGAGGAGCATAAGTTACCCTGAATTGGCTAATCTCTAGTGACCACTTTAATAGGCGACCGGCTGTGTCAGGGCGATGGAGAATTTGTCTGAGTGGGAAAGTTGTTAGTACTTCAACTTGATGATAAAAAAAGTATGGCCGTAACTTCCTCACACTCATGACAAGTGCGTACGCTAATTTTCCAGTTGGGGAGTATTTGATCTCCGCATCGTGTAAAGCTTGACTGACGTAGTAGATAGGTTGATGAAATTTGCCGTCTTCTCGCACCAGAACAGAGCTGATAGCCACTTCTGACGCTGCTGAGTATAAATATAGCTTCTCTCCTGGGATGGGTTTTGATAGGATTTTAACATCTCCCAGGTAGTCTTTGAGTTGGTCGAATGACTTTTGACAGTTGTTAGTCCATGTGAACTGTCCTTTCTTGATAGCTTCAAAGAATGGACGACATTTGTCTCCCGATCTGGATATGAACCGATTCAATACTGCTAGGCATCCTGTAAGCCTTTGTACTTCTTTTATCGAACGTGGTGGTTGCATATCCAAGATTGCTTTGACTTTTGTTGGATTGGCTTCAATCCCTCGTTGACTAACAAGATGGCCCAGGAATTTTCCTGAATGAACTCTGAAACTGCTCTTCTTCGGATTCAACTTCATGTTGTAGTGTCGAAGGATTTCGAACACCTGGGTCAAATGTTGAAGATGGTCTTCCCTTCGGGGGCTTTTAACTACGATATCGTCTACATAGACTTCTACCGTATCTCCGATTTGTTCGTCGAATATCTTGTTTACCAACCTCTGGTAAGTTGCTCCGGCGTTGATAAGGCCGAAGGGCATTCTTTTCCAACACAACAAGTTTTTATTTGTATAAAATGCTGTGTTCTCTTGATCGTCTGGATGCATTGGAATTTGATGGTACCCGGCAAAGGCATCCATGAATGTTAGCATTTCATGACCTGCAGTACTGTCCACCAACTGGTCAATGTGAGGGAGTGGAAAGTTGTCCTTTGGGCATGCTGCATTCAGATCTGTAAAGTCTATGCATAGCCTCCAGGTCCCGTTTGGTTTCCTCACAAGGACTGGGTTTGCTACCCATTGTGGACAGAGTGCTTGTCGGATTAAGTCGTTGTCTAACAACTTCTTTACTTCTTCATTTAAAGCCTGATACTTGTCTGGGCCATATTTTCTTCGTTTTTGATGGATAGGCCTTTTTGCTTGATTGATGTTGAGTTTGTGACAAGCATGTTTTGGATCAATTCCCACCATGTCTGCATGAGACCAAGCAAAAACATCTAGATTTTTGCTGAGGAACTCTTTCATTCAGGATCTGTAAGGCTCAGGGAGCTCAGATCCTATGTATAATTCGAGATCCGGGTTTTCAGGATTAACTTTGAACGCCTCCAGCTCTTCAACTGGAGTTGCTCGTCGTTTTTGTCCTTTCCACCGAGGATCAAGTATTGGTCCCTCAGAGTTGAAATCATTTTCGATGTTCATTGGCTCTGCCCCTAGGCGGGGATCTAGATCATCTGTTGGCCCTAATTCATTGTTGTTAGTTAACACCTGGCCCTCCAAGCCATCATATGAATGTTGCTCGTCACCATCCCTTTGTTGTTCGTCAGGATGATGTTCCTCATGGGTGGTGAGGAGTTGTTCGTCCAACACTTGCTCGTCATGATGTTGTTCGTCAGCATCCATGTGGTCTTCCTCTATGTCCATCATGTTCCCCAGTACTGATGGTTCATCAGCGGGATAGCTAGTTGTGGCTTCCATCATGGATACTGATACATGTTTGGCCTGCAACTGTAAGAGACATTCCCTGGCCTTTCTTTGATCTCCTTTGATAGTTCCTGCTCCACTTGCTGTTGGGAATTTCAAACAATAATGATAAGTGGAACATGCAGCTTTGAATTCATTTAAAAAGGGTCGACCAAGAAACCCGTTGTAAGTTGAATCCTGGTCTACAACCAAGAAATCAACCATCCTTGTAATATTTTTCTCGGGTTCGTTGGCCGTTACAAGTTGTACTGCTAAAGTAACTATTCCCAATGGGTCCGTTACAGCATTTCTGAACCCTATTATTCTGTGAGTCGTATCCCGGATATAGCCCGAATAATCTCCCAGATGATCGAGCGTCTTTTTGAATAGGATGTTGGTGTAGGCTCCGGTGTCCACCAACAATCTGTGGACTCGTGTTCCCATAATTTTTGCACAAATTACGAGCAAATCGTTATATGGAGTCAATATTCCTTCCAAGTCATTTTCAGTAAAGGTCA
Source organism: Ballota nigra (assembly GCA_947034835.1). NCBI lineage: Eukaryota > Viridiplantae > Streptophyta > Magnoliopsida > Lamiales > Lamiaceae > Ballota > Ballota nigra. The sequence continues at coordinate 5,487,698 of OX344722.1, forward strand.
GTTCTGCTGTCTGCATGATAGATGGTTTGACCCCCATTTCTTGGACTTGATCGATCGCTCGTAGCTCAGCTTTTCTTTTCCGGTTGGAGATTGGCGGTCGTCCATCATAACATCCTCCCGCGGGGCCTGCAGGTTCCATCATGTATAAGTCCTCCAACGGACGAGCAGGAATGGTAGGAACTGGTCGCGCTGGTTTATTGTTTTTCTGAGGTTGATCATCTTCGTCCTCAGAATTGTTCTCCCGGACTCTCTTCCCGGGTTGTCTTTTGACAAAGTCGGAGAGCTTTCCGTCCTCGTAGAAACACCATAGCTGTTTGAGCAAATCTCTACATTCACTTGTAAAGTGCCCCACGCTTTGATGGTAGGCACAATACTTGTTAGGGTTGAGTTTGCCAGTGTCTTGGCGAATTTTTCAGGGAGGGGAGAGCAACTCCTTATCCTTCACATTTTCATAAACAATATCGACTGACACTGTTAGCACTTGGTTCAACCTTTCTTTGAGTTCTGTCCCTTCAGTGAACGCCTTCATGTTTTTAGGGACTCGGTAGCTTGTCGCACCAGGTTTCTTGTTGTTCTCCTTGGGATCAGTTTTGTTCTCCCCCAAGTTTGATTGCAATGCCTCATGCATGGAAACGAATATGCCGGCTTGATTCCTAAATTCGGCATAACTTCTTGGGCACTTCAGACGTACCTCTTTCCATAGCTTTGATCCTTTCTTCAACCCGGCCACAACGGCAAGGATTTTCGTGTCCTCGCTGACGGGTTCACCTTCTAACAACACCTTGTCGAACCTTTCCATGAATGCCCGATCTGACACGTCGTCATTTTGTTTTAGGTCCGACAATCGATGTTTTTGGGACAAGTATGATCCTGCCGTTGAGAAATGGGAAAAAAATTCTCGACTTAGTTGAGTGAAAGAGTGGATAGATGCTGGTGGCATCGCCGAAAACCACTTGTGCACCCGATCCCCCAAAGTTAAGGGGAAATTTCGGCATTGAGTGGCGTCGTTGGCTCCCACCGAGACCATATAATCCGAATACTTTGTAAGATGAACTCTGGGATCAGCAACACCGTCATACTGTATGCTTGCCGGGAACTGGACCTTCTTCTGAATCGGGGCTTTCAGAATGACAGGTGATAGTGGTGAGGATGGCAAACTAGTTGTCCCCACACCTCTTTGTTGGTCCAACTGTCCCTGCATGTTCTCCACTGCTCTTCTTAAACTTGATAGCTCATCCAAAGATGCCCCCTGACTTGGAGGCTGTTCGGCTAGCAAAGGTACTAACCTTTCTGCTCGTCGCAGTCCCTCACTTGGAGTGGGCAACTCCTGGAGCTATTTCCTAGGGTTGCTCGCCGCATTTGGCCCCAGACGCCTGAAGGCAGATTGAGAGAGTTTCTCATGAATTGATGGGCGTGGTTGCTCAAATGTTGCTCGCCCGCGCTCAGCTTCCTGGCGAGCAACTTTCTCCTGTTGCTGGGGTTGGCCAAGTCTGTCCTGGGCGCTGGAGCGGGTTGTTCCATGGCTCGACATTGTTGTTCGCCCGCGAGCAGATTCAGCCTGGCCCTCTCTTGGTTCAACCATCTTAGCTTTGCCTTTATCCCGCCTGACCTGGGCACTGTTCACCTCATGTTGTTCGCCCCTGGTTGACCTAGCCCTAACAACTTCTACGGCTCTGTCCTTAGGCCTCACTAGTGAAGGCCTATTCTGATCTTGTTGTCTCTGTAGAGCCTGGAGAGCAGCAATGGTTTTGGCTAATTCGTTAGGGTTGTTCGCCAGGGCCTCCATTTCAGGTGGGAGGTTATGGGTTATGGCCGTGTGCTGTGATCTATTCACATGTCTAGGATTACGATCTTGGTGGTCAGCCGACGAAGCTCGGGTGGGAGATAGTCTCCTTGACAAGCGTGACGCTTGGGTTTCCTTGGATTGAGGCATTCCAAATTAATTTGTCTTAATTCTTATAATGAAGAACACCAAGAACACTTTTGTTTGAATCTTCAAGTATTTCTTGAGGTTTTCTTTGAATCTTCAAGTTTTAAGCTTGAAGTTCTTAAGTAATCACACTAATTCGGAGGTTCGAACCCTCCTTCTAGCGCCAAAATTGTTGATGATCAATAATTTTGATCGGATGGATTAGTGACTGTTTAAGTTCGGTTTAAAGATCATCAATCAATTACGTGTGATTGGTTACCACCGTAAATGGTAAATCGAAGGTTCGGGTTATGAACTTGTAAATGTGAAGGTCGAAATCGTAATAATTTTGTATGCGTGTATGTTTAGGTGTATTAATGTGTGTTTTTTGGAGTGTTTATGAATTTGAACTTGTATTTCTTAAGCTGGAGAACAACTATTTATAGAGGCTAGCAAGCATGAGGTGTTTATGACTTTTGGTCTTCCTAGCCTGCATGCTTGACAAGTGTCCTTTGACCACATTTTGACCTTATCTAAGCTGAATCTTAGTTACAAAGTCTTCTTTGATCTTATTTCGGACTTCATTGTTGTTCGCCCAGGTCGGTTTAGTTGATCTTGGATGGTTTTTTCATCAAAGTTGTTCGCCTTTGGTGTGCATGGCTCAGAAGTTGTTCGCCTTTGTGTTCTACACAGATTGGCTTTGGGATCTTGGTCCTTTGTTCGTTGTCATACACCTCTTAGGCTGGTAGATGCACCACCTTTTGACAATGTTGCTCGTCATCAATGAATTGGCGGAATGTTTGTATCTGGTCTCGGGTCTTAAAACCTGTTCGCCAGAACGTTGTTCGTCGGTAGAGTTGTTCGTCAATTTATACACTTATTGGATTGATTTATGCACCCCGACTTGATTTCCTTTGCTAATCATCTTTGACTTGAGGTTGGTTCTTCATAATCTTCTTGAAGGCTCTAATCCTTGTTCGCCCATCATTGGTTTATGTTCGCCTATCAACAGGTATATATGAATTTAGTTGATTGATATATGTAGGTATGAAATTAGTTAATTAATATGTGTAGGTATGAATTTAGATGATTGGTATATGTAGGTATGAAATTAGTTGATTAATATGAGTAGGTATGAAATTAGTTGATTAATATGAGTAGGTATGAATTTAGTTGATTAATATGTGTATGTATGAATTTAGTTGATTGATATATGTAGGTATATATGAATTTAGCTGATTGATATACGTATGTATGAATTTAGTTGAATGTGTATAAATGTTGAATTTATAACTATTACAGATTAGCGCTCAAGATAACCCTGATCAGACTGGGGAACAGAGTCGGGGACAGGGTCGGGGGAGGGGGAAGAGGAGGTCGGGTCGTTGAGACCGGTGATCCCGGAGGTTCGACGGGCCCCGGAGATGACACCATCCTCCTCACAGCAGTCCAATGCTGCTGGCTCTACTTCTGTTGCCGAATCTTCGGCTTCACGGCAGCATCCCCCGTTGGATAGCCGTCTCACTGTTGTCCCTAGCGACAACATGTAAGTATTCTTAGATAACGAATTAAATAATTTTAATTGTATTCATTAATATTAATTATTAATATAAACTTGCATTTTTTTATGTTATAGTATGCTTCCAGGCCATGAGACTAGCGCTCGCGTCTCAGAGGCCACTAAGAATCTCCCGTTCGAGGTTGCTACCCACTCGTGGTCCATGGTGTCCAAGCGAAAGAGGAGAGAGTACTTCGAGGAGTTCAAGGTATATTTATTATGATTTAAACTTTTAATATTTTATTTTGAATTTATTTGTTAATATTTTATTTTTAATTTAATTGCAGAAGCTGTGCATCTGGGACCCAGCCCATGATAGTGTTATGTACGGCTTGTTCGGCACGAAAGCGCAGGAGCGGTACAGGAACATTATCTACGGGCTGAAGAAGAAGTTCGATAGTGGGGCACAGCTGGAGTTGGGCCGAGGGCCAGACAAACGTTCCATCTGGGACGCTTTGGTTGCTCACTGGAATAGTGAGCAATTCAAAGCCAAGTTCGAGAAGTCTAGGGAGAACCAGTTGAAGGACCCCACCGGGCAAGGCATCGCCAGACATCGGGCTGGATCCCGGTCCATCTACGAGCACTCCATCGCCTTTGTAAGTATTATACTTTTTATTTACATTTGAATATTAATAAACTTTTAAATGTTTAATATTTAAAATCTATTGAATTTGGTTCGCAACAGGAGAGGGAGAAGGGACGGAAGCCCACTCTCTATGAGCAGATGGAGATCTCCCACTAGTGAACTCGGAGACTGGGACGCTACCTACCCCCGCACCACCGAGATCCACATAAGTATTTTTTTATTTTAATTTAATTATTATAATTGTAGTTTAATTATTATAATTTTAATTTCAGAACCAGTTTAAGGATCGTCTCGCCCAGGCCTTGCAGCAGGTGGCCCCTGAAGACGACAGCGGAGAGAACCCCACCCCTCCCTGAATTGACGAGGACCGCATCTATTTAGATGTGGTCGAAGTCAAGAAGGGAAAGGTCATGGGGCAGGGCGGTCACAGTAAGGCCATCCTGCAGACCTATCGCCAGAGCAGTAGATCGTCCTCCTCGATCGACTCTGCTCCCTCTCAGTTGGAGCGTCAGCTGAGAGACATCTGGAAGCAGATGGAGGCCCTCACGAGCTACAACGTGAGTCTTCGGGATTGGTTCATCAGCGTCACTCAGCAGATGAGAATTAACGCTCAACCCCGCTCCCACCACATTTTGATGCCGGGGGGAGCGGTGCCGGGGTGAGTGGGCACGGAGGTGGTGGGGGCGGGGGCGAGGGTGAGGGTGAGGATGACGATATCTATATCGACCAGTTCCTCTATGGAGATGAGAGTTAGAGAGAGGGAGAGAGAGTGAGTGAGTGAGAGATGAGTTTTTATATTTTTTGTTGAATATTTTATTTTATTTTATTTGTTGAATGTCTTTTATTTTGTTGAATATTTTATATTTTTATTGAATATTATAGATTTGTATATATTTTTTATTGAATAAAAAAAGTTAGTAAATATATATATATATATATATATATATATATATATATATATATAAACGAATTAGAAATAAAAAGGAATTAATTTGATAAATCTTAAAAAAAAAGGGAGTCAATTTGGAATTATATACAATTAAATGAATAAAAACGAATGAATTAATAATTTAGAATAGTCTAAAATATTAAATTTGATGAAATTAATAAAAAAGTTAATGTATATATATATATATATATATATATATATAAACGAATTAGAAACAAAAAAGAATTAATTTGATGAATTTAAAAAAAACGGGAGTCAATTTGGAATTATATACAATTAAATAAATAAAAACGAATGAATTAATAATTTAGAATAGTCTAAAATATTAAATTAATAAAATTAATAAAAAATTTAGTATATATATATATATATATATATATATATATATATATATAAACAAATTAGAAACAAAAAGGAATTAATATGATGAATTTAAAATAAAACGGGAGTCAATTTGAAATTATATACAATTAAATGAATAAAAACGAATGAATTAATAATTTAGAATATTCTAAAATATTAAATTTATAAAATTAATAAAAAAGTTAATAGATATATATATATAAACAAAATATAAAAAACAAAATTTCATGAATTTAATGAATTTTAAAAAAACGGGAGTCAATTTGAGCTAATATACAATTAAATGCAAATAAACGAACAACAATAGCATGTGTCCTAGTGGTTCACACCTCTTCTGGGTTACCCGTAGGTCGTGGGTTTGATTCCACTTGGGCGCATATTTGCCCTTTTTTCTACAAGCCTCACAAGGGCTTATATACAACATGACTCGCCTAATATAAGCTAGTGGTTCGCGCCCCACCCGGACCCCAATGGGTGTGGGTTTGAAACCAATGAGCTACTTTTTTTTACGCAGGTTCGCTGATTAGCGACCGTCTCAAGGTCGGTCGCTAATCACAAAATAAAATAAAATGATTAATTTAATTAAAAAAATAAATTAGCGACCGTCTTAAGTCGGTCACTAAATCATTACCAACCGCCTAGAGGGTCGCAGATTAGCGACCGATGTCAAAAGACGGTCGCTAATATTAGCTACCCGCTTTTTAACGACCGATAAATCATGTTTTGCGACCGATAAATCGGTCTCTAATTCCCTTTTTTTTGTAGTGTGAGTAAGTGCTCCATACACCAAGTATATAAGAGAGTTACTCTTGTTGTAATTAAGTGCGTAAAATAAAAGACGAGATTTTTTCACCCAGTTCATCGAGAACGACTACGTCTGGGGGCGAGCCAAGCCAGGAGTTTCACTAATGTTCTTGTGTATGAGTGTTTACAATTCTGAGTACAATGGTATATTTATAAGAGTAAAGCTCTAGTCTAAGATATGAAGCCCATTGAGTTATTGGTCCATTAGTAATGTCCACATAAAATCTTCAAGATTTGGAATAATAAATCTTCTAGATTTACAACATTCCCCCTTGGACATTACGGCATAACATAAATGTCTTGTCATAAAAACTCCACGTGCTAGGTATCGGCCAAATAATAAGTTAGGGAGGAATGTATTCGATCTTCTAGATCAAATCTTCTAGATTTATTTCGGGATTACCGCTCCCCCTAAAGATAACAACACTTTGAGCCTTTGCATCCCAATACCACGAACGTACTTTTCAAAAGTAGACGTAGGCAAGGACTTAGTGAACAGATCTGCTAGATTGTCACTAGATTGCACCTTTTGAATGGTAATCACGTCACTCTTCTGGAGTTCGTATGGGTAGAAAAACTTAGGTGAAATATGTTTCGTCAGGTTTCCCTTGACGTACCCATTACTCATTTGTGCGATACAAGCTGCGTTGTCTTCAAATATAATGGTGGGAGGTGTATTGCCTTTAGCGATACCAATGTGTTTTTACCAAGGACCTTAACCAAATACATTCTCGTGCGGCTTCAAATAAAGCTATTATCTCTGAGTGGTTTGAAGACGTGGCAACCATAGTTTGTTTAACCGATCTCCATGAGATCGCGGTACCACCACAGAGAAAAATATAACCAGTCTGGGATATGGCGTTGTGGGGATCAGACATATAGCCAGCATCCGCATAACCTAATAAGGTTTTGTCTTGGCTCTTACGGTAAAATAGTCCAAGATCTTGAGACCCTTGGAGGTATAGTAGAATATGCTTAACAGCATTCCAATGTCTCCTTGTAAGAGAAGCGCTATGTCTCGCAAGTAAATTGACAGCAAATGCAATGTCCGGCCGAGTGCAATTTGCGAGATAGAGCAATGCTCCAATAGCACTAAGATAAGGAACTTCTGGCCCCATAATTTCTTCTGAATCTTCTCTTAGCCTAAATGGGTCCTTATCCACTTCGAGGGATAGGACAACCATAGAGGTGCTAAGTGGATGAGATTTATCCATGTGAAATTTCTCCAATACCTTCTTCACGTAGGTTGACTGATGTATAGGAATTCCTTCTGGGAGATTCTCAATCTGCAGGCCGAGACAGTACTTGGTTTTACCCAAGACTTTCATTTCGAATTCAGCTTTCAAGATTGAACTGGCTTCTTCAATCTCTTTGCATGTTCCGATTATGTTTAGGTCATCAACATAAACGGATATGATGCAAAAACTATTTTTGAGATTTCTTCGTGAATACGCATGGGAAAGCTTTATCGAATGTGTATCCCTTCTTCTGAAGGAACTCACTAAGTCGGAGGCCCGATTGCTTCAGGCCATACAACGACTTCTGCAGTTTTATGCTATACAAACTGCGATTTTCACCATCCCTCATCTGAGGAATGTCAGATCCATCGGGGATTTTCATATAAATGTCGGCATATTGTGATCCGTATAAGTATGCAGTTACTATGTCCATTAATCTCATTTGGAGATTCATTTTAACTGCCAAAGATATCAAGTAGCGGAACGTTATTGAGTCCATGACGGGAGAATAGGTTTGATCGAAATTAATCCCGGGTCTCGTACAAATACTCATTTATATCCTACTTGGATAGCGCGCGCGGGTGTACGAATAATAGAGTCAAATACTTGTCTTTTGTTAAGCGATGCGAGTTCTGCATCAATTGCCTCTTTCCATTTAACCCAATTGGAGTGCTTCCGACACTCAGCGATTGTTTTGGGTTCTGGATCTAGATCATTTATAATGGAAAGAACAATTGACGCTGCAAGTGTGTCGTCGACGACAGTAATATTTTTATTTTATGTTTCTCCCGTATCTGTGAAGTTCATAGAGACTTCGACGTTTACGTCAACCAGACCTTCCTCATTTCCCATTGTATTTGGGTCTGGTCGTTCCACGGTCCTAGTGCATTGAATATTTTGTGCACGTGCTTCATTATTAGGACGCTCGTCTCCTATAGACTTTGAGTTATCTAGACGAATCTCTTCTAGAGATTTTACATTCGACTGACCAGATTTACTAGCATTTCGTTTAGGTGTATGAGTACTTGTCTTGCTTGGGACCTCAACCCTTTGGGGAGCATTTACTGCAGGTATATGCGATTCAGTTACACCTCTATGGTCAGTGAACGCGTCTGACAGATTATTTGATAAATTTTGCAAGTTAATGATCTTCTGAACTTCTAGTTCAGATTGACTAGTGCGTAGATCTAGATACTGAATATTACTTACGTTCTACGTAAGCTCCCGACATTTATTCACTTTTGAATTCGGATCTCCCCCTAATGTCGGGAAGTAATCTTCATCGAACGTACAATCAGCGAACCGGGCTATTAATTGATCCCCGGATAAAGGCTCGAGGTATTTCATGATGGATGAGAGTTAAATCCGATGTAAATACCGAGTTTTCTTTGTGGGTCCATAGAGGTCCGCTTTGGTAATGTTATCGGGACATATACCGCACATCCAAAAATTCGCAGATGGAAAATGCTAGGTTCTTTCCCACGCACTAACTGTAGGGGGGAATGATCATTATATGTAGCTGGACGGATTTGTATTAAGTGCGATGCATGTAGAACTGCATGCCCCCAGCATGAAGTTGGTAGTTTGGAGTTCATAAGCAATGGTCTCGCGATAAGTTTGATACGTTTTATTAGCACCCCAACAAGACCATTTTGGGTATGGATGTAGGGGACCGAATGCTCCACTTTAATTCCCAGGGCCATACAGTAATCTGTAAAGGCCTTTGAGCTGAACTCAACAACATTATCTATGCGAATCGACTTAATTGGATAATTCGGGAATTGAGCTCTAAGCTCGATAGTTTTTGCAATGAGCTTCGCAAAAGCTTGATTGCGGGTGGACAGCAAACAGGCATATGCCCACCTAGTGGAGGCATCAATAAGGACCATAAAATAACGAAATGGTCCTGATGCTGGGTGAATCGGTCCGCAAATATCTCCTTGAATTCGCTCAAAGAAAACTGGAGACTCTAGTCCAACCTTAGTGCGCGACGGGCATACTATTAACTTACCCATAGAACATGCATCACAAATAAATTCATCAACAGGAGGGATTCTATTATTCGAAATATTATGACCAATTGAATTAGACAGAATCCTACGTATCATAGTTTGTCCTGGATGACCTAACCGCTGATGCCATAATTTAAAAGAGTTTGGGTCATGAAATTTCATACTCATAGCTAGACGGGGATTAGACGGCCGGATGTAGGAATAGTACAATCCGGAGTAGAAGGAAGTTTTTTTATAACTTGTTTATGGTTACCTCGAGTAATATTCATAAAAAGGTATTCGTTATTATTCTCAGTTTCAGTTTCAATGTGATATCCATTTATCCTAATGTCTCTAAAACTGAGGAGGGTACGCTTAGATTGTGGAAACAATAAAGCATTATCGATTATGAGTTCGGTACCCATGGGGAGGACAATGGAAGCTCTTCCGGAGCCCACTATCAACGTACTATCATTGGCAATTGTAGTTATACTCCCCTTACGTTCTATCAAGTTATGAAAATACTTCCTATCTTTTAAGATTGTATGTGTGGTGGCGCTATCTACCAAACATAAATCACTATTTGCATCCATCATGCCAGAGGAAATAGCCCAAACCTATAGCTGATATGTTTACAAGCAATGAATGAGAACAACAATATCCAAATAAATGTAATGGACAGCGATTTAAGGTAAACATATCAAAGCTAAAATAATAGTATCATCCATAAAATAAAATATCCGAAAGAAAGGATCCAAAAAGATATAAGTTATTTTATCCAAAACAAGGTACTAAAATACTAAAATACTAAAATAATCAAATACGCAAATCAATCATCATCTCCAAAGTCCTTGAGCTCAATGCCCATAGGATGGATGTTGTCTTGGTCAAGGCCTGCTTCAGGCAGACTGACATGGTGAGATTCAATGCTAGGAGCCTTCCCCTTATCGTCCTTCTGCTGCTTTTGATAAGCCTCAACCAAGTGTTTGGGAGTACGACACGTGCGAGACCAATGACCTTTGCATCTGCATCTGTAGCAGGACTGCTCAACCTTTTCTTGATTGCCAGATTTTTTAGTAGCGAGATTCGTGTTAGGTGCAGTCTTTCCACGAGCCTGAGCTTGATTATCATTCAAGGTACCTGGACCACCGGATTTACTATGACCTCGACCTTTGCTACGAGTTCGTTTACTTCCTCTCCCCCTTCCACGCTTGCGACCACTTGTACTACCTTGAGCTATAGCATGTGCTTCGGGCACAACTTTTGAGCCAATCGATCTCGAGTTATGATTTTGCATAAGGAGTTGGTTGTGTTTTTCTGCCACTAGAAGTGCAGAAATTAGCTCAGAGTGTACAGTGTAGTTCTTAGCCCTGTACTGCTGCTGGAGTACAAGATTGCTGGCGTGAAAAGTCGACAAAGTCTTTTGGATTAAGTCGTCCTCAGTTACAGTTTGCTTACATAACTTTAACTGGGATACAATATGATGTAGGGTTGAGTTGTACTCTGTTACAGACTTAAAGTCTTGGAAATTGAGGTTCAACCAATCGTATTGAGTCTGAGGGAGGAGTATGTCATTTTGTTGTTGGAAACGGTCCTTTAGGGACTTCCCAACGTTCCGGGGTCTCTCTCAGTGAGATATTCATTTTTCAGGTCCTGATTAAGATGATGTCCGAGAAAAATCAGAGCTTTCGCCTTCTGGGCGTCAGTTGATTTTGAATCATCGACAATGACACCGCTTAGGTTGGTTGAGGCTAGATGTATCTCAACATCTAGCTCCAATGTCAGGAAGTTACTACCATCAAGAGCAAGCTCAGCGAATTCTCTTTTGGTAATATCAGACATAATTCACTACAATTATTAAAGTGACATGGTAAAAGGCGTGACCAAATTTAATGACAACGGATAAACAGAGATTTATTTGATGATTCTAGAGCACATAAAAGCAAGAATTGAGTGTCATCTACCCAAAACATAAATTACGGTCCGACAAGTACCGGGCGCCGCCTACCTGGGCATAATATGCGGACTATAAATAATAAACTATGTGCGGGAGTAATAATGCATGCAAGATAATTAAATCATAAAGACATGCATATGTAACAAATATTCATATATAATTCCTTGAGAATTAATCCATGAAAATAATTTCAAAGAAAATTCCAGATTTAATAAACATGCAAATTTAACTTTCTAAATATTTCATGTATATTAACAAAATTTAACGAAATATTTTCAGGATTTTAGATTAAAATTAATTAGTATTTTGTGATACTAAAAAAATGAGCCAAAAAGTGGGCTAGGGTTTCACAAAATTCCGGGGGGGACGTCGCCGCGGGCGACGACGAATGCATGGGAGGTGTGCGCGGTGCACGTGGGAGACGGCGGGAGCCAAAACGCGAGAAGGGGAAAAATTGCGGTCAGTCGCGTCTTGCATGCGCGACTGCCGTGGGTGATCGCGTCCCTAGGGCACGACTCCCACCCCCCATCGTGTCCTGCAGGCGCGATAGGGGCCGATTTTTGTGGTAATCCCCGCGGGCGTATCACGGGCCACGCGAAGGCGGCGTTCCGCCTCAACGTCGTGCACAGGGGCGCGCAGAGGCAGCGCGACGGGCGGCACGACGGGTGGCGCCTGGAGGCTGCTTCGGGCAGCGGGTTGTCGCGGTCAGCGGCCAAGATCGAAGGCGGCTTACGCTGGGGTGGGGCGCGTGGCGGCGCTCGCTGGGGAGAGCCGCACGGCGGTGCTGTGCGAACGACGGGCGATGGTCGTTCAGCTTCGGGCGGCGGCCGTGCGTTCGTCGTATCCCCTCCGTTAATTTTTTTTTCAAGAAATAAATTGATCCAATAAATCGCATATACAAAAAAATCGAATCTATAATTCTAGTGCACATAAAATATGTAATTCATGGATCAAAGAATTCGGTACGGGGATTAATTCATATGATTTGTAGAGAATTAATTTTTAGGGCATACCGTTTAGTCTCGGGCAGAGTCTCGTGCTGATAACGTGTTGTAAATAAGTGTGTAAAATAAAAGACGAGATTTGTTCACCCAGTTCGTCGAGAACGACTACGTTTGGGGGCGAGCCAAGCCAGGAGTTTCACTAATGTTCTTGTGTATGAGTGTTTACAATTCTGAGTACAATGGTATACTTATAAGAGTAAAACCCTAGTCTAAGATATGAAGCCCATTGAGTTATTGGTCCATTAGTAATGTCCACATCAAATCTTTTAGATTTGGAATAATAAATCTTCTAAATTTACAACAACTCTTAGCAAAGCTATGTGAATTCTAGAAATAGAGTATGTATAGAGTGAAATTGGTTTATATATGAATTACTGAAGGGTATTAGTTGTTTTCACTAAAGAGTATTAGTTGTTTTTACTGAAGAGTATTACTGGTTTATACTGAAGAGTCTTAGTTCATTTTCACTGAACAGCTAAGACTCTTTAGTGTAAATCAGTAATACCCTTCAATAAATACAACTAATACTCTTCAATGAAAATAACTAATACCTCTTCAGTGATTTATGTATAAACCAGTTTCACTCTATACTTTGTCCTAGAAATAAGGTTAAATAATAATTGGTGCTTGAAAGTACGCGCAATACTAACTGTCGATAGCTTTGTGGTGAAGTTGTAAATTTCAAGTGGTTAGAGCTCCACTATTTATAATTGAGAGGTCAATTTTCTTGATCTACTTTTTATATATTATTTCGTGTTCCACCTGCTGAATTTTTAACACATGATGATTTTTTTAATACATAGGCACATTATTAAAGTGTGGTTCATTGGATATTTTAAAAAAAAATTCACATGCCAACCATTCAAACTATAAAAAAAAAAAATTGAACATAAAAAGTAGAACAAATAATTTCATTTGCATAATAGAACCGGCAAAATAATTAAGCGTTGAAGGCTTCATGATTGTTATCCCGGTTTCTATGCATAATAATATAAGCAAAATAATTAAGCGTTGAGGACATCATTATTTTTATCCCGGAAAATGATTTTGACGGGATATTTTTTCTCAAAACAGTGAGTACTAATATGATTAATCCTTTTTTTCCCCCCAATTTCTATTAAGGTTTAAATTCTTGAGTTGGTCATGTTTTTATTATGCACATAATTTGTAGCTAATAACATGCAATAGAATAATTAACATTTTTGAATAAAATAACTAATACAATTTAACAAATTACTTTCTAATAAAACAACTTATAATACTGTTAAAAAAATATACACAAAATGCATTTATTAATTGCAAGTAAAACAAATTTTCACTAACTTCACCTAAATCCTGCCAATCATATTGAGACGTATCACTACGTAAAATAGAATTAAGGAATGTGTCGTGCATGTGGTTACTTGTAAGGAAGTTTCCCTCAATAATACACGAGACCTGCCCGTTATGATTTTTGTCACTTGATGAAAAATTGTTTTAATAGAGTAAATTTTGCACACAATCTCTCATAGTGAAACGAAGTATAAGTTAAATATAATATATTAACGTTTTAAAAAAAATATGTGTTAATTTATAAAGCGTCTCATCATGACACCATTTCCACAAGTTTCTTTTTCATGTCAATGTATCAAGCAACAACTAATTTTTCATTTTCTTCATAAAAAAGGTTAAAAAATTATATGAAAATGGTTCATGATAATAATTAACATAAAACTGCTGGAAATTTTTTAAGTGCCATATATTTAATCAAGTATATCAAAAATCTCATCCTAAGCATAAAAAAATTAGAGTAATGAGTGTCATATTATGTTCAAATGCAACAATTAATTTTTTTTACTATTTAGATTATTCATATTTTATACGAAAAACACAATATTATAATTCTTTCGTCCCCTCTTAACTTTCAGAATTAGGTTGACATAGATTTTAAGAAAAATTGTTTTATTGACTTTTTAAACCAATGAATGAAGAGTATTTTGAATTAAAGTAGGTATTGCGAGAGTGTTTTATTTTCATATTTGAGGTGTAAAAATTATTGTGGGACATCCTAAAAAAGAAAGTGTGAAAGTTATTAGAGGACGGAAGAAGTAACATTTAAATTTAAAGTATTAATTTTATAAAAATACTTTAAATATCAATAATTTGACCGAAATTATCAGAATCAAATAGTGGTTCATCATTCATATAAAATGTTTTCAATAAAAAGTTCACTTTAATTTCTTAGGTGATTAGTTAGTGTTTAATTCCATATAAGGTGATTAATCATCACATCAAATTAAAGTACAATGTAATATTGCTCATCTGTCGAAAATAATTATGCCAACAATAATTATAATTCACTGTAGAAGTCTTTAATGCGCCGAAAGAGTTGAAACTCTATTTTTCTCAATAACACAATGATGTATTTTATTACAGGGAGAGTAACATTTAGATTCAAAAGCAACCCAATAATTGACCTTTAGTTTAATACTTTTTCAAAAATACAACATGATTCAAAAGTGTGGGACCCTCCACCTATTTTCTCCCTCCCAGCCGAGTCCATAATCCCCTTTCCCCCTGGCTGGTGTCAGTTGATGGGATATGTGTCAGGTTTTATTGTTGTGCAAATTTTGTTTTATTTTGCACATATATTAAAATTTTATTTTATTTGATATATATATATATATATATATATATATATATATATATATATATATATTAATTGAATTAATTAAAATATAAAGATATTCAATTTGAATTATTAATCTTAATAGAATTATATATCCATTTTTCGAAACTCTGTGCAAAAAATTAAAAAAAATGCACACACATCAAAATTCAAAATTAATTGAGTTATATTTCTTGAGAATTCAAAATTGACATTTAGAAATTTAAAACTTACAATTTACAAATTTTGTAAAGATCAAATATTCAAAAAAAAAATTGAATTACACATATTTACAACTTCTATAATTAATGTTTATGTCTAGTTGCAAAAAAAAATAAAAAAATGCACACGGTCTAATTCTTCATATCTTCCCACCATCTTCAAATCTTCATTTTCAAATCCCCTTCACACCTTCAGATCGTGGGAAAAAATACAAAAAAATGTGCACACTATCTCCATCTTCTATTCTGGATCTCATTAATTTCACAATATCTTCATCTTCATTCTTCTCCTCAAGTACTTCATAAAATCCAAGAAAAAATCAACCACGTAAACACACACATCAAACACCCAGCAGCAAACAAACATGCACACACATATACTAAACACACACCCAGTTTTATTTGCTAGATCTATTCAATTGTTCTCAAATTCAGTAGCTATAAATTATAATTATTGAACCTTCTAACCTCAGGATTTCAACCGACACTTCTATCAGACTTACTTGAGCAGGATCTATTTCCTAGTCTACACATTCTTTATCGTTGCTATGTCATATTCATAAAATACTTACACAATTTACTTCGTTCCATGCTCTGCCCCTTTTCTTCATATATTTTCTAATTCTAGTGATACTATTATACACTTACACTAGGGCCGCAGACATATGAACTATGACTTTAGTTCCCAAATTTTAAAATTCTTGTTTCTACAGCTGAAGGAAGACCACGAAACACCCACCAAACTAAAAAACCTAAGATCACAAACAAGCACCTCACGAACACCCATCAATCACGAATACACACCCAGCACACACTCAAAGAAAGGCATACACACGCACTCTTGCACACACTCATCCAGCCCTAAAATCAAGACACGAAAGGGAGTTTCATATCATACCTTGGGTCGAGATTACTAAGAACTCCGACGAAATTGTGGACGGCGACGGAGGGCTCATGAAATTGGACTCACGGTGGACCCTCATATCCGGATCTACCATGGCCGGATCTACTTTGGGTTGGTGGAGAATGGATCGGGAGGCGGCGCCGCTCGTCTCCCTTGAGTCGGCATAGGATGGATCGGGGGCGGCGCTGTCTGCTTGTGTCGGCGAGGACAGACGGAGGACGAACTCGGTGCGGCGCCGCTCTCCCTTGGAGGATGGATTGGGTGGTGGATTCACGATGGATTGGGCAGTGTATTCACGATGGATTGAGCGCCAGTGGATTGGGCGCCTGTAGCGGTGGGCGTCGTCGCTGGACGTGGCGGTGGGCGTCGTCGCTGGGCGTGGCGGTGGCTTGTTCCTTCTTCATTTTAGAGAGAGAAATGCAGAGTTAGAGAGAGAGAGGGGGGCGTGAGAATGGGAAAAGGTGAGAGGAAGAGAGAGAATAAAGTGGGGTGGGGTGGGGTGGGGTGGGGTGGGGTGGGGCGGTGGGCGGGCTGATATTTTGTTTTTGGGACCCATTTTGAACCTATTTGTAATTCTAAAAAAGGTGTAGAACTAAACCTTAATAAACCATCTAATGTTGAACCTATATTTTCAAATATAAATAATATACCAGCACCATATTTCTTTGATGTAATACCTCTCAAATTATTTCATTTCGAAATATTACATTCTCCAAAGTTATTTTAGACATGTTTTAAATCAAATTAAAATTTAATTTACACCATATTTTATACTTTTAATATCAATCATTCATTTCCTTTTATATTTTAAGGTCAAATTTCACTTTATTTTTAATTCTAATTTACAACCATAATCCTATTCTCTTCATTTTCTCATTCGTTGTCTATTATGTGAAGAAATTTGATTCGATTTTTTATTCGTTTGTTTAGATTATTTCCGTAATTTTTTATGTAGATCATATCCCCTTTTTTACAGGTAAATTAATTTATTGTGCATATGGAGATGATTAGACACAAATTAAGAGAAAATTATATGTAACATCAATCTGATTTGAAGATCCTTTGAGCGTATTAAAAAATTATTAGTAAGTTTCTAAAGTATATTCATATTCGTATCTTTACATTCGTATTTTCTTTGAGAATTCACTATTAAGATTTTTTTTTCTCTTCCAATAAGAAGATTTTCTCACCCCACGTCAACGATTTTGATCCAACTATTTTTCTTTTCTAAATAAGGTGTATGGGTTATTCGTGAGGTCTTATTAATTTTTTTATCTTTCTTTGTTTTGTATTGTAGGTAACCTAAAGATAATGCATACACTTTTTTTAGAGTGATTGATCTTCAGATTATAACAATTACTCCCTCCGTCCCAAGATTTATTTTACAGTTACTGTTTTCTTGTGTTTTAGCTAGCAACTTTTTGTTAGTATTTAAAATGGTAAAGTAATTTTTAAGTTAACTTTATAATAGAGGAGATATAATCACTTTATCATTTCTAATATTAATAAACAATATGCTCGCTAAAATACAAAAAAAAAAAAATGTAGTGTGAAAGTAATCGCGGGACAGAGAGAGTATTTAAAAGATTTTTGTTTAAGGATGACAGTGTATGTTTTTTGTAGAGTTTGAGGATGAACATTCACATATTTACTATAAAATTCTTTGTACAAAATTTCTCTTTAATTTTCATGTCGATCACTAAACTTTAATATTTTTATTTTGTTTATATGTTATGTGAAATGAAAATCTTATGTTAAATTTAGTATTTTAATTTTTTAACCTATTATATATTATTTTGTACAATTAATGTTTATTTATGTTCTTACTATTAATATTATATTTACCATCATTTTAGATCCATAAATCATGTACTCTAATTAAATTAAAATTAAAAAATAAGGTCGACTCAAATAGAAGTATTTCTTTAGTTAGAAATATATCAATTATCTGTGATTAAATCTAAAATTAAAAAAAAAAAATGATTTTAATACAATTTTTACAAAATTTATTTTTTCATATTTAATTGTTACTAATAATAGATATAGTATATTATAATAAATAATTATTTGCATCAAAAAATTTCAACAGTAAGAAAATTTGCAAGATACAATTTGATTTATCATATATATGAAATATACTATCATCAATTTTTTTTTGTTAGATCTAAATTAAAAAAAAAAAATTTACATACCATTTTTCAAGATTTTATTTGTTACCTTATTTAGTTGCTATTAAAAATAGTTATTATACATTATAAGAAACCATTCCTAGAATAATATAAGAGGACGTCGTGAATCATATTTTTAATAATAAAAAAATTTGCAAGAAACAATCTGATATCATTGAATCTTAAGGAATATTCAAAGTCTTATTCACAAGTTAAAATAATAATGACTAAATTAATTTTACATAGAAATAATTTTGAAAATATCTTAACTAATTTTTTATGCTTATCATACATAATAAAAAAAAAAAATCATTATCAATTATCTTTGGATAGATATAAATTTTCCAAAAATATATTATTTTTTATATTTAATTGTTATATGGATCTTATATATTATAAGAAAATATTTATTCCCGCTAAAAACATGACATCATGATATCTGTAAAATACGATCGGATAATGTTTAATCTTAAAGGAGTATTCTAGGTTCTATATAAAAGATAAAATAATAATGACTAAATTAATTTTACAGGGAAATGGTTAAGAAAATATTTCAGTTGATTTTTTGTGACGTTCATTATATATAATAAAAAAAATAGTTTTACTTATATTTTAATTATAATTTTGAGTATAAAATTTTAAAAAAGTTTTAACTAAAAATAATAGTTTAATATACTTTGTCAATAGAGGCATATATTTTTTCCACAAAGAGTGAATTAGATGAAAGCAATAATCATAGTCATCAAAATGCTAGATAGCTCTAACAAATTAATATCTACATATCTCCTATATTATAACTAGTTTAACACTCCCATACCGCGTGAATTATCATAATATACTTTTAAAATGTACATATTATAGTAGAAAAATAATAAAATAATAAATATAACTTAATTAAATATTTTTCATACCACAAAATATTATGTGAAGTATTAAAATTTATTAAATACTTTAACATTAATATACTTGATACTAAAGAAATTATATACGTATACACACAAATCTTACTATTAACTGTATCACTTTATCTCTAATTACTTTACCTTACAAATGATTGAACTTTTTAAAAAAAGTAAAAAATGCATAAGTGACAATTCAAAATTTATAATACCACATAAGGGTGGTATGATTCACTTTGGTTATTTTACCGTGAGTTTTAAACTTAAAATCGTTTTAATATACTATAGTATATTATTTTTTATTTATGAAACAATGCTTGATTACAACAACACTGTTATTTTTTATACTTAAAATGTAATTTTAAATTTTTATACTTTTAGAATATACGATATGTTTATTTGAATTTTCATGTTAAGAAAATTATATTAATGCACAATTAATTCAACTTATTTGTTTCAACAATGTAAGGTATTATGACTAACAAAAAAAAATATGAGAACACAAAATATAGATTTCATGTCAAATTCTGATGAGATCTCTGAGTTTTCCAATTGGATTCTGAAAGTTGGAGAAGGTGAATTAAAAGATAGTAAAGATGACTTTGCAAATATTTAGACTCTCGAAGCTAATCTAATTTATAATGTATATGATCATGTCTCTACTTTAATAGAAAATATTTCCTCTTACCAATAATTTTTACACACATAAATACCTTGAAGATAGAGCAATACTTGCTCCAGCCCATAAAGAAGTGAAATACAATAATGAAATAATTTTTTTTATCTATGACACCCAGTGGCACAAGAGAGTATTTAAATTTTGACAGTCTTTGCATATCTAAGTATAGATCAGGTGGTAATGAGAGTTATTTTATGTTGATTTCTTGAACTTTGTTAAGTATCCCAAAACTTTTAAAGAAACTTTTGGTATTGGAAAAATGGTGTACCTATAATGTTTTTTAGAAACATTGACCAAAACTTAGGATTTTGCGTGAAACTAGATTGATTGTTACGAAACTTGAAAATTATATTTTGAAAGTTGAAATAATTTCAGGAGAAAACATCGGAAGTAGGGTGTACATTCCTGGAATGACCTTGAATAATTTAGATAAAACATTGTTGTTTAGGATTTAAAGGAGAGAATTTATGGTCATTTTGTGTTTCCTGAATAGCAATAATTTAAAGTTGAGGTCAATCAATGTCGACGATAGATGTGTATCTTCTCAAACCAGTTTTTATGCATGACCAATTATTTGTTGTCGTCTTGAGAGTTAAAAGAAAAGGATGATCGAAATATTTTTGTCTCGATTCTAATGGATGATCATGTACATATACAACAAAAGTTGTTTACGAAGAAATTTTTAAAAATTTATAATTTGAAATACTACTATCTTATTTGACTATGAGATTTAATGTGTAAATTCATCAATATTTTTCAAAGTTGTTAAACAATTCATGTTTAATTATAATATTATATTAACAATAAATTCCATTTAAATTTTTAGTTGAACTTATAAGATATTTAAAAAAAATGTCTATAATTTAAATTAATAATATAATTTTTCTTTTCAATTCGCGAAGGTACGCACTAGTGTATATATATAAAAGATTATTTTGTCCATTTCTTCCCTAAAAACACACACACACATAATCCTCTATGAATAAGTTTCATAGTATAAAATTTATACTATTATATTTATTTACTGATACTATCATATTCACTCACTGATATCAAGAACATGTTCAAGATTTCATTACAGGAGGGGGTGAAATATATATGGGGTAGGAGGAAATTTCATGAATTCAAGATATATATAATATATTTTACATATATAATATATAAAATCCAAGGCCTCCCCCCCTAAATTCGTCCATGGCTGATATTATTAAGGGCAGTGCTATTCACCCACACAAAAATACTTTGTTCACCCAACTCTTATTTTGTAAAAAATATTTATTAATAAAAAATATTAAAATACCCTTATATAATAAACATAATTTATTAAACACTCCTGTTTTTTAAACCCACATAAAATTTCAAAACCACACACAAATATACATATTCACTTTTTTTCCCACACAAGTGTTCTTTGATAAATAGTAAAACCATTAATATAATCAATAAAATATTATCAGATAATTATATAATTAATATACATACAATATTATAATATTTTTCATCTACGAATTCATATACAAGTGTAAGGAATTAAATGAGTCTTCTTTATATGATCAGGGGAGGGGGTGTGGGGCTGGGAACGCCGAAAAAAAAAATGAGGAATGCTGGTTTTGAGTTGAGATGTGTAAAAATTAGTGTGGTGTGCAATTTTTATATATTTAAATTACAAATCAAATTGTGTGGTGTGCAATTTTGTAAATTTAAATTACAAATCAAATTGGTGGGTGTGTATATATTTAGTTGAGTGGTCTAAATGATAATTAGGGTTATAGTTGTAAATTTTAAGGAAGTGTACTAAGAAAAAATAAAATGTAGCCAAAATATATGATGAATTAACTTAGGAGTGTGTATACTAAGTAAATTTGTGGGGGTGAATAGCTGCGGTCTATAATTAAATTTATTAACTGAAATAACTGTATAAAATATTATGGTGTCAATAAATATATCTAATGATATTAATAAATATATTTAATAATATAAATTTTTAATATATTCAATGAAACTAACTTTAAAAAAAAAGTGCTGAGGTGGCAAAGTAATCCACATGAGTCTATGTCATTGTATAAAAATCATACTCACACGTGATCAGATTGTTTTAACTCGTGCTCGTTGATTGCTTTTTGCGAATAAAATTTTCCAAATTCCACCAAATAGACTTTTATTTTGATTTTTATTATTCGTTTGACAAATTTTGTATGGTAAGATGGAACATCAGATGATTTGTGAGGTATATTCAAATTAAATGCATTTATGCACCTATCTGCTAAAACCTGTCTATTTTTAATAATAAATTAATTTTGTGTCGTCTTAGTAAGATAATGGAGTATTACAATAATGTGTATAATCTTTTAGTCACGTAATAGCTGGGCCTAGTTTCGGTGACTTAGTTTTATAATTTCTAGTCACTTTGTCCCCAACTATCTTTCACACTTATTCTTTTTTAACTGTTTCACAAATACTTTCAAATTAAAAAAAAAAAGAAAAATCTCTCACAAAAACTATTAAAATAATATTATAATATTCAACTCCACATTCACATATAATTATTTTTCTTAATAAAGATGTTATCCTCGATCTACTACAAAAATAGTTCAGAAACATAGGAAATACTTGTTAATAAAGAAATATTTTTAAAAGATAAAAGGTAAAATAACATGGTGACAGGTGTCATGACCCTTGGAAAGAAGTAAAGACAATTTCTTGTGAGACTCTCTTATTAATTTATTAATTAGCTAGTACTTGACAGAAAATAGACTAAAAATTGTGTGCACGAAACTCGTTTTACCAGGAATTATAATAGTACCTTTCAGTTTGCAAAATAATACCTACCAATTTTAGAATAAATAGTCCACGAAACCATGTATTATTTACATCTTCAAGAATTAAAACATTTTTATTCCATAACTTTCACATTTATTTGCAAATCGTTCTAAAATAATTAAAAATAAATTATTTTAATTATCTAATTCTATACATTGCTCAATTTACATTCAATTTTTACCAAACATCGTTTCTTTGGACACATGCCTTGAGATGATTTGCGAAAAGATAAAAGCTACGGAGACAAAAAAAATTTAGCTATAAAGCGATGTTATTTTGCAAAAAAAAAAAATTAAATAAATAAATAAAAAAAATTGTAAAATGAGCAATGTACAAATTTGCGTGACTAAGATAATTTTTTATTGGAAACTATATGAGAAAGTGAAAGTTACGGTACCAAATTAAAATATTTAACTACACCTTTAATAAAAAGTATTACTTTTTTTTTTTTCTAAATTTTTAATAGTTGATAACGTTGCACATGAGTCCTATCTACTAATTTTTTCTAAATCATACACACACAAACGTTGCACATGAGACCTACTAATAAAATAAGGATAAAAACTAATAGATAAAAATTACACTTAATTTAAAATTCACTTTCTCATGCAACACCATTTGGAAAAAATGTTTTTTTTAGGTCCGCAAAAAGTGGTTGTGTTTTAAGGATAATATGTTTTTGAGCTTGTGAAAGTAGGACTATATATTTTCTGATTTGTAAAAGTAGGACAATATGTTTTTTAGCTTATAAAAGTAGGACAATGTTTTTTTCAGGCTTGTAAAAGTATGACAATATATTTAAAAAATTTATAAATGTAGGATAATTGAGCTCGTGGGAGTATATTTATGGCTTCTAATTTGGACTTGAATTGTCCTACATTTACAAATTTTTCAAACATATATATTGTTCTACTTTTACACCTGTAAATTAAAACAAAAATTATTCTATTTTTACAAGCTTGAAAACATATTGCCCTATATCGTCCTATTTTCACAGGCCAAATTATTCTTAAAATCCAATCATCCCTAAATTACAAACCTAAAAAAATATTTATTGCACACTCTTATCATACACGAATTTGCCAAAGATTATTCAATGTTTCACACATGTGCAATATATATAATGTATTAGTATTCAATTTAGGAGGTCCCATGCACAATAATTAGAAGTGACAATCCTATGGAGTACTCCATGTTGGTTCGTTGTAGTTTCCACTTTCAACCTTTTTCAAAGAACATGTTCCACATTTCAACGAGCAACAGTTAACTTACAATTTGATTAATTAATTATTAATTCATAATGGAATATATATACACACCATTACCATCCCTCTATAAATACTTCTCCCCGGACCATTTCTTCCTCATCAAATCATCCACAAATAAATATGGCGTCATCGACGTGCAACAAGTCGTTCTGCACAGACTATATGCTGCTCAACACCGAAGAATCGGGTTTGTTGGATGTCTGGAAAGTTTTGTTTTCTAGCAACATCGGGAATAGGAAATTTGTGGACTGCCCTCCTGGCACTCGGGAGCCGTTTGGGCGTAGATGGTTGATATTTGTCTCCGTGATGGTGCAAAAATTCTTGCAGGCCACGTCTAAACCTATGGCCGGTCTTGGGGCAGGAATCGAGCATTGGTTGAATTTGGTGTCGGGAAACGGAGGTTTCTTTGGGCTCATACGCAATACATTCAAAGGTACGAAGTTGTCCCTACATGACTTATTTTTCAAGGGTCATTTGGTTCGCTGGATTGGGTGGGATTAAAGTTTAATCCCGCTCAATCCCATGTAATATTGCGTCTGGTTTGCAGGTTTACAGCCCGTAATAAAATTGGGGTCCGAGTTATAAACCTACCTAATCCATCAAATGTGGGACTAAATAATCCCTTAGACCATGTTCTTTTTGGGTTTTAAAAACCTGGATTTAGATTTTGTAATCTAAAACTCATTCTAGTTTGAGTTTTAAAATTAGGTTTTCGAAATCCTAAGCCTACAACCCTATAAATAACCTTTACTTTTACATAATAAAGTTAAAACATACCTTATTCAAAACCAAAAAAGAACACAAATTTTAAAAACCTCATGGATTACAAAAACCATTTAAAACTAAAAAAGAACATAGCCTTAAGGATGGTGGGACTCCATAGCATCATGCTTTAAAAATTGTATATTGCACTTTAAACCCACTTAATCATTCAATAAAAAAAAAAAAAATCCTACAATTTAAACACACATTGCTCCTCAAATAAATTCCATCTAATCCAATTTCATCTAATTCAATCTCATCTAATCAATCACATCCCATGAACCAAACAATCCCTTACAGTTCAGCAGATGTTACACTATTGTCTAATCATTTTAATCAATCAATGCAAATAACTAAGCATGATGCTGCCAAAAATAATGAATGACACCGCAATATTATTTTCCTAATTAAGATTGTGTAATTAATTTGTCTGAGAAATCTTAAATTTTAGTTTGTGCAAATTAAAGAAAGTCTTATGAAAATATTCAAAGTTGAAGTTGCTTGTTATGTGGGTCGGGTGGATTCCGAATGGACTGGCGGATGTTGAAGTACTCCAATGGAGATGCTTCGTTGAAGATGCCTCGTGGGTCCCACATCAAATAATATTTTAAGTAAAGATAACTACTCCACCTATCACTAATTTATTTGATTTTAAGTGAAGTCACTTTGATTTGTTAGTGTTTCTCGGCATAAAATAAAAATAAAAAAGACAATGATAAAGAACAAAAGTCCAAAGTGAATAAAAAAATATACTAACCACCAAACAAAAAACAACAGCAGACCACAAGGCTAACAACCAATAATTAGTTAACAAAAAAAAATGTATTGCTACTCAAGTACAAAATAAATTATTTTATTATGTGTGCATGTTAAAGGGTGTACGATAAAAATAATTACTTTCATTTTATGAAACAAGACTATTTTTTTTATGGAAATAGTGAGAATTAGTTGTTGGCAAAATATAGAGTGTACAAGTTCCACCGTGAACAAGTTTGGAAGGTATTAGTTATTTTACAAAAGATTATTTGTTGAAAAATATTAGTTATTTTTGCTAAAGAATATTAATTGAAAACTACGGTGAAATTTGTTCACAGTATACATATTCTTAATTTTTTTCATTATATAATAATTATATAACATTTTTAATGGAACAATTAATATATTAAAAAAATAATTAGAGTATCAACATCAAACAATATTTGAAATTGAACTAACGTGAGAGGATCAAGGAAATTCAATGTAGGTGGCATATAAGACTTAGTAGGAAATCTAACGCAAGGTTTTAAACATATTTCTTTTATTTTTATCTTGAGCCTTCTGTTCCGGGCTGTGCGCATCTCGTACCCTTTTTTCTTTTTTTCTTTAATAAATTTGTTTTTATTTGACCAATCTAATAAGGGAATGATCACATGCGTCATTTTTAGTGTTACATTTGACACTCAGTTAATAATTTAAAGAGTGAAACATATAGTGAATATGAAAAGTGGTACAGCGAAATCAATTTTTTTTATTAAATTATGATTTTAAGTGGTACAACTGTATACGTATTTTAGAGTTTTTTTTTTTTTTTTTATAATTGTTGGAAAAAAGAAGAAGAAGAAGTTGTATTTATCTAACAAATGATGCAGAATATCTACCCAAAATAAATTCAACCACTACTTGTTAGAATCCCAAAGTAAAAGCCCAGGCCCATTAAGATTACTAGTATCCAATGACACTTTTTATAAGGCCAAGGTAATATACAGTCCTATCTTTTGTTAATACAACCTTATCAAAAAGTGTTCGGCTAAAAATCCGAAAATTTTGACAATTTTTGAAAGAAATTCTGAAAATGCAAAAAAAAAAAAAAAAACATTAAACATATGAATTTTCAGAATCTTTTTCCAAAAATTGTTACGTTTTTGGGAAAAAATTTCCGAACATTTTTATGGGTGGGGTTGTATTCCCAAAACAGGGGACTGTATTTTAACCTGGGCCTTTTATAATATAGGTTATAATAGGGAAACATCATCTAACGACATGAAATAATACAAATTAGAGTAGTTCTAGTGTGCATTTGAGTGTATGATATGCACTTGATTTTTTTTTTTTAAAAACATCCTAAGTAGAAATCAGCAATACCCCAAGAAGGTATCAGTAATACCCATTACCCAAGAAATAATCACTAATACCAAAATTACAAAAAAACACATAGTTCGGTGTGCTTGTGTATATTTTGAAAAAAAAAATTAAAATTAAAGTTAAAATTGAGTTTAAAATCCAAATGCATGTTATACACTTGAATGCATGCTAGAATTTTTATACAAATTAATATCCTCCTCTATCAAAATATTAAGGCAATGCATTTTACGAAAATAGTTTATAATAAGCTTATCATGATTTTTTTTTAAAATTATCAAATATTTAATCAGGAGAATCAATTATCTCATTTGAAGTATCATTAATCTAGTCGTGGTATTATATTGTAATTGTTGTAAATTTTCTTGAACCCAAATTAATGATACTTTTGATGAACTTTTTGTTACTCCTGGTCAAACATTAGATACTTTAAAGCAGTTTCATGATAAACTTATCATGAACTATTTTCATATAAATCTACTTAAATATTAATGAGCTATGTTCAATTTATAACTCATCTCACCGTTTCATGTCACACCAGACCTACTCGTTATATAAATCCCAACTCCCAATTTATATTTAGAATAATTTTATACTTAAGCTAGTTCATTTCAAGTTTAAATCTTATTTATTCCACTAAAAAATGCAATAGCTTTTTTTAAAGGAAAAAGAAAAAAAAATGCAATAGTTTTAACATCCCAAGAACCATTTATAATTAATTTTTCATCTCAGACTCTTGAAATTTCATTTTTGTCCACTTTTATAAACTCTCTGTTTTTGTTATAACCGACCACTCATTTCATTATATTTCAATATCAATATCCTCACTTTACTAATAATTTAGAATTTTTTTTTTTTTGTTAACTGATCATAATCTAAAAAAACAAAGGTATTAATTTATTTCTTGAACTTCATATTTCTTGAACTAGAATCAGTCATTTTACACGGATTCCACTATTACTGATTATAAATAAATGGGAAAAAAATGTAATTTCCATGTAGCATTGACATTATTATATAGGCCCAGATTACATACAATTTTATATTTTATAAATACACTTTCTTTCTTTCTTTTTTCTTTTTCTTTTTAAAGTAAACCTTCAGAAGAAAATATACATAAATATATGAAAATACAAAATTACTCTGCCATAACTCTGTGGCAACTTGGCGCCATCGCCATGCATGTTTAAAAGGTTTTAGTAAATTACATTTGGTTAAATTAGAGAAGAATAATAATACAATATTTTCATAATTTTATTAAAAAAAAATTAAAAGTACAAAGAAATGAGTATCAGGCAATTATTTGATTGGACGAAGGGCCAACCAGCTCATGTATGAGGTGGATCTTGAAAATTTTATGCCCACACGAAGATTTTATTCATTAATTGTTGATTAAAATATTCAAGTAAGATTTGTATACAGGTAAGACGACAAAAATTGGATATATAACCTCATGAAGAACCCTAATTTTTTAATTATATAATTCAATACCCAAACCCTACTGCATTATTATCTTGAAAATTAATTAATTTAATATATATCACCATTAAGATAGATTATCTTAGATGTAAGTTGATTTGCAGGGCCTTTCCAACCTAATACAACCACACGATTTTATTATATTAATTAATATCATTTAATTAATTCTTTTTCCGGGATATCATATTCCGAATAAAATCTTATGAACAAATTCTTTATCAATATTTAAGATAGATTATTTTAGATGTAAGTTGATTTGCAGGGCCTTTCCAACCTAATACATTCACACGATTTTATTATTATTAATTAATAAATATACCTTTGAATCATTGAAACTATATTTCTATTAATCTATTCACATTTCAAGTTCTACTAAGTTGTGTTTTCATATGTAGTAGTTGAAACGCACCAAATAAATTCTGCATCTTAGAATTTCTGTTTCTGAAAGAATTTGTCTTAATTTGTCTACCAAAGAATTATGGATTATTGAATATATACATGTACTTTGAATATATACACCGAAAAGTTAGTCTCAATCACACTGAAAAGTTGGTCTCAATTACACTGAAAAGTTTACACTGAAAATTGATTTGCAATGTAAATTTTTCAGTGTAATTGAGACTAACTTTTCAGTGTAATTGAGACTAACTTTTTAGTATCAATTGTTGAGTGAGTGCACCGTGCACTTGGTGCATATGAGACTTTGCATTCATGATAAGCTTATCATGAACTATTCTTATATAATACTTTGATGAACTATTCTCATATAATACTTTGCCATAATTAATTAATGTTACCAAGATCAATTACTCAAATCGAGTAGTTCGAGTGTTCGTAAAATACTCTATTTACTATCCCTTTTTGAACTCGATTTGTTCGCTTCGTTAAATTTATTAGGTTGGTTAGACTCATTTGTGAGTCGAGTCGAGTCGAATGACATTGTGTTCAATTATGTGGGCAGGAAAAGTAGTACAACCAGACAGCACGTCGGAAAGTTTCGTGTCGTTCATCGGAAGCATCGATAAACGGACAGAATTAGACTCGAGCATCGACTCCGGTGACAAAAGATACTATGCTGCACTTTCAGTAATGGCTTCCAAGGCTTCTTATGAGAATAAACAGTACATTCAAACTGTTGTCAATGACCATTGGAAGGTACATCTATAAACACCAATAAAAAAAAAAATATATATATATATATATACGAACACAATTTTTTAAATGAAACTTATAATTATTTACTATATGAAAAATTAGATTCATATCAAAATTATTAATTAGATTAATACAACTACGTACTATCATAAACTTATACTACACCTAATTTACATACAAACACACTGAATTGTGTGTATTATTATGTGTAGCAATATTAATGACTGAACATAAATATATTAGTAAATAAACGATAAAAAATTTATATGGTTAACAAGTTTTACTAGACTGTTTGGATATAAATTACTAATAAATTTGACTCCATGACAAAACAAATACGTGTCCCTCCTTTTCACTATCTTTAGTATATATTTCATTTTGTTCTTTTTTAGTTGTCTCATTTTATTCAAAATTGTGTTCCTTTTTAATCGACACTTTACTAGAAACTTGAATATTACTCCATCCGAGGTTCCGATCCAGCATAATCTACTAGTTTCATTTTATACATAAATTAAGAGGGCGTTTAGTTGAACTTATAAGCTCTTTAAAACAGTTTATAGATTATGTAGGAGTTTATAAGCGCTATTGATATGTTTGGCAAAATAAAATATTTAACAACTTATAAGATTATTAAATAAGATCCTAACAACTTATAAGCTGTTAAAAAATAAGTTGAGATTTCAAACTTATTTTCTCAATCACCTCCACCTCCAACCACCCACCCCACCATAAATCACCCCAACCTCTCTCCGAGACTCCCACCCACCTCTACCTCAACATAAAAAATAAAAAACTAAAAAAATTATATTAAAATTAAAATTTAAAAAATATTTATTATAAATCTTCAAATATCTTATAAGTTGTATCAGCCAAACACTTTAACAACGTATAAGCTACTTGAAAATACATCTTATAAGCTTTTAAAAAAATTTATAAGATGTTGAGCTTATACGATGTTTCAAATAAGTTTAGTCAAACGGACTCTAAGACATGTATAAAAATTTATGATCAACTCATTTATAATTTATAGTTAATTTCCTCTTTTATTTTAGTTCACACAAAATTATAAAATTAAATAACTACACTTTTTAAAATTTAATAAGGGCCATTTTAGAAAAAAAAAATTCATTGAAATGTAAAACAAGTCTATATAATGAGACATTTCAAAATAATAGTTTTGTCTATTATTATTGGACGGAGAGGTAATAGTTTCCTTCATAGCTTTCGGCAAAGTAAATCACTTGTACTATTATTTATAAAAACAGATATTTTTACTCATAAGGTTAATATTGCTGCTTTATTATTAGCAATGCACTGTACATATAAAGGTCTTATAATACACTCTTAAAAAAAACGTGTTATTTTGGTTTGAATCTCTATTGTGTATAATTGAATTTGGTAGAGTCATTTGAAATTACCTCTATTATTGTGTCTACGTACAATTATTTCAATATCATCCACTTTATCATCCACTTTAATTGCTATTCATTTATAAACCATTCTAATCAATTAAACGTATCAGGATTGATATGTTTTATACAATTATTATATACCTACTAGAAACATTAATGAACATTCTAGATCCTGACTCCTGAGATCTTGACGAACACTTGAGAAGGGATTTCTCCGTTTCATTAATTACGATTTTCTTTCTCTATTTTTTGCTGATATAATTATTGTCATATGCATGGATACTGTCCATTGGTAAAAATATTACTCCATCCGTCCTACTTTAATTTTACTCATATATATATATATATATATATATATATATATATATATATATATATATATATAAAATAGTTTTACCCTCTAAAACTAAACACTTTTTATTTACACTCCATATCGTTTCATTTTATTATATATACTTTTAGGTTGTAAACTAAACTACCTTTAACTTTACACTTTTTAATAATAATCAATAATTTTCTCACTAAAACTCCTATTATTTCCTTTGAACAATTTAAAATGTGGGATGAAAATAGAGTAATAAATTTAACAAAGCATGTATATTGTGAACAAGTTTCATCATAAATTTTATTTGCATTTTATATGTATTCTTTAGCAATATTAATTGTTTCACTAAAATATATTAATTTTATAGTATATAATTAGTACTATACGATGAAAGTAATATTATTTTGAGTTACACTGATTTACAATATAATACTTATTCTAAAAAGTTTGTATATATATGTTCAGTGAGGTCGTCTATGATTTACATCAACTTTTATTGTAATGAACATGTATAACTCACAGGGCAAAATATTAATATTAATTAGTATTACTTTTTCGTTGCAGATGGAATTCTTGGGGTTCTATGATTACTGGAACGGTGAGTTATTTTAAAATTATTTTACATCTCTTTTAGTATATATTGAATTACAAAGTGTTAAGTAGATTTTTAGAAGTCCAGGATATATATGTACTGTGCGCATGGAGACGATATTGATTTTTGTGTACTGAAAAAATATTTGAATTTTAGTTATAAAAAAAAATGTAATTTTCACTTAAAATGAGATGAAAATAAGAAGTCTTCTAGCAGCCAAGTTCATGTGAACTTTTTTCTTCTAAATAATACTCCCTCTCTCCTAAATTAATTCTCACTTTCCTTTTTTTTTGTTTATCTCCTAAATCTATTTT
This sequence comes from Ballota nigra, assembly GCA_947034835.1. Classification (NCBI taxonomy): domain Eukaryota; kingdom Viridiplantae; phylum Streptophyta; class Magnoliopsida; order Lamiales; family Lamiaceae; genus Ballota; species Ballota nigra. The sequence continues at coordinate 5,519,820 of OX344722.1, forward strand.
CATTCCATTTTTGAAAATTATCACCATCACAGACAACCAAAATTAAAACTACTAATTTTTTAACATCACAATTTAAATTCAATTAAAATATTATTACTATTTATTAATATGCACTATACAAACACACAAATATACAATAAAAATAAGGTAACTACATGTATTAATTAATATTGTAAATTTAGAATCTTATTGTAATATTTAGTATTTATTAAAATTTAATTGATATAAAGGTAATGTGGGTATTAAGGGGGTCATTAATATGATGAGATGATTAGATGATGAAGTTGAAAATGGGTAGAAAAAAATATGTATATTTAAAGTTGAAAATGGATATTTCAAATTTTCTCCCTATTATTTAACATATGAATTGAAGTATTAATTTAATTATTCTTGTAAAATTGTTGCAGAATATCAGCAAAAAGCAACAACACAAGCATTTATCATGGACGACAAGAATGGTACATTGGTGGTGGCATTCAGAGGAACAGAACCCTTCGACGCCGATGCATGGTCTTCCGATTTCGATCTCTCCTGGTACCGAATTCCGGGGATGGGAAAAGTCCACGGCGGATTCATGAAAGCTCTGGGTCTTCAGAAAAGCGATGGCTGGCCTCAACAACAGGCCCCGACCCGCCCCCAAACTGCCTACTACGCCATCCGAGAAATCCTGAAAGACCGTCTCCTCAACAACCAAAATGCCAAGTTTATAGTCACCGGCCACAGCTTAGGGGGGGCGTTGGCCGTTTTATTTCCGGCTATTTTAGGGTTTCATGAGGACTCCTTCTTGCTCGAAAGGCTTGAGGGAGTGTACACTTTTGGTCAACCCAGAGTCGGAGACGAAGAGTTTGGGAAATACATGAAAGATTTGATGGGAAACTACGGTTTTAACTGTGTCCGATTTGTTTACAGCTACGACTTGGTTCCTAGGTTGCCGTACGACGATTCTACGCAGTTGTTCAAGCATTTTGGGACGTGCGTATATTATAACAGCTTCTACCAAGGAAAAGTAAGTTCTTTAATTTGTAGTACAATGACAAGTTTTGCATGGTTAAATTTTGATTTTAGATGATCTACATGGGGTTGTTTGCCATCACCTGCTTGATAAGTAGAATTTATTTTATTAAAAAAAATCAATTCTATATTGTTTGCAATCCATACGTAACCATCTTAAAATTTACTCTCTCCATCCCAAGATTTTGTTCACACTACCTTTATTCTCGCGTTTTAGCGGGCGAATTGTATATTAGTATTTGAAATGATAAAATAACTTTTAAGATAGTGTTTGATAGATCTATCTCTACTCTATTATAAAGTGATTTAAAAATTACTTTATCATTTTAAATACTAATAAAAATCTCGTTCGTTAAAACACGAGAAAACAGTAACTATGAACAAAATCTTGGGACAGAGGGAGTGTTTTGAAAAAGCAGAAAAAACCTGTTTTTGGATTCCGAGAATTGATTTTTTGTAGATTTGTTTTCATTAACTGATTTTTATGCAAACACTTTCACTTTTAAAATCACATAATTTCAAAATATTTTTCACTTCTAATTTTACTACAAAAATCACTTGAAATTACTTCTTATTTTGTCGTAGAAATTCAAAACATAACTTACTTAGATGTTTGACACGTGACATTGAAAAAGAACTTCGCCCTTTTCACTAACACATTTTCCGACATGTGTCAAATATGTAGCATATGTAACTAACATTAAAATGTAATAAAGGATCATGTCCTCCGGATAAAATATGAACCATGATATTTTTGGAAGTTCTTATTGCACATTTCAAACATCAAATTTAAAATTAAACAAAATCATGCAAGAGTATCACGTGTCATGTAAAATAATAATAATAATTAATATTTGGTTAATATAATTCGCAGGTGGTAGAAGAAGAGCCGGACAAGAATTATTTCTCTATAATATGGATGATACCAAAATTTATAAATGCTTGTTGGGAGCTTATTAGAAGTTTTGTGATAAGGTATTGGAAAGGGGCAGATTATAAAGAAGGGCTTCTTCTTCGAGTTTTTCGGGTTATAGGGGTATTTTTTGCAGGGGTGCCAGCTCATTGCCTTCAAGATTACGTGAATTCAACAAGATTGGGATCACCCGACGTATTCCAGTCTATCAATCTTGGTGACAAATTGTTGAAAATTCAATAATCTGACAACGCATCTCTGAAATTAATGCTGAATTATATGTTCAATAATTGAGCATGTATAAAGTGAAATTGGTTCATACATGAATCATTGAAGGATATTAGTTATTTTTACTAAAGAGTATTACTTGTTTTTACAAAAGAGTATTAGTTATCTTCGCTAAAGAGTCTTAGTTTATTTCCAGTAAACAACTAAAACTCTTCAATGAGTACAACTAATACTCTTCAATAAAAACAACTGATACCCTTTACTAAAAATAATTAATACCCTTTAATGATCCATGTATGAAATATTTTCACTATATACTTTGTCTTAATAATTTGTCAACATATATGTTTAATTAGGATCACGATGTTTAACTCTCTTGTATCATACAAATAAATTTGTTTGCTACTCATCCCAAGAAACAGAGTAACAAACTTGCACATTAGTTTGTGGTGCCTAGGATTATAGAAGTAGTGGAGGTGTAATCGATATTTAATTTGAAAATATTTTTACATGTATTATTTTAATTATATTTAAAGTGAGTCCAGTTAAACTGAATATATAAATAAACAAGAGTTCATCGAGTCTTTATTTTTTCCATGATGGTCCACTAAAGCACTTGAATTATCTAGCTAATTTCACATTTGTTTTCAATTTAGGGAGTAATGATTGGAATAAATAAGACTCACAAATATTGGGAGGAACTTCATTATCACTTGCCCAAGATCAAGAAGTTCCATGATATATCATTTTCTTACACATAAATTGTTGAAGATCACTCTATTTTTCCTTTACCTTTAATTTTATTTATTTAGTTTTGGTGCTTCATCCCTCAATTTCCTAAATAAATTAGTAATATGCAATAAAAATACAATTGGCATATAATTATGTAAGAAAAATTACAATTGCAAGCAAATTAAAATTGCACCCAGTTAAATGGTGACGCGTGTACAAATCAAATACTAATATCAAACAAAATTTACTATTTTATTTTGAGAATTTAATTAAATTAATTGTTGAGTTAAATAGTTAAATTGATATTAAATGTACACGGTACAAGTCGGTCGAATTAAATGAGTGTTCAATACTCATATTGGGTAATATATACAATTTATTTACCATAAGATCGAAAATTAAATGACATCTCGTCAAAAAGGGAAGTGAATTAAATTAATTAGCAAATTACGCCAATCAAATGTCATTGACCAATCAGGACGCACCACGTGGCACGATAGGAAATGAATGTTTCTCAACCTCCACCCCATAAATAGGGCCCCTTCATCATTCATTTCAACACACAACCGAAGCAAACGAACATTCAGACGATCAACAAACAAATCCTCTGCAACTGTTCTTGAAGACTCAAAGCGTTCTTCATCGTTCTTCACGAAAAGCGATCAGAAACAGCTCCAAATCAGAGATTAAGGTCCAGAACCCCTCCGATTCGGCGTTTTTCGTTGAAGATTCAAAGAAGTTCCAACAAGTGTTCTTCAAGGCCTTTGAATATTCAAAGGTGTTCGTCGTCGTTCTTCGTCGTTCTTCGTGCAAACCTGCCATAAACAGCTCCAGATCAGAGATTAAGGCTCAAAATCCCTCCGATCCGGGGTTTGTCCTCGATGATTAAAAAAAACTCCAAAAACGTTCTTCGCCCAAATCAATAAAAAACAGCTCCTGATCAGAGAGTAAGGCTCAAAACCCCTCTGATCCGGCGTTTACCTTTGACGATTTGAAGAAACATTCAAAGCGTTCTTCATCAACATTTAAAGATTCAAGAGCGTGTTAGTGTTAGTTGTAGTGTCCTAGAGACAATCCACCGAAAGGGCATAATACTAAGATAATATTCAGATTTGGTTTAATATTAAATGTATGGCGTTACACTTATCTGAATATGATGTTTGATTGTTTGCATATATTCTTATTTGTGTTCCCATGAATCACTACTGTCATTGAGTGAGTGAGAACTCAGATGACTTAAGTATGATTCTCAAATAGCCCCGATCAAGGATCATCAAGAATGAGATATTGATGATGCAATTGAGATTGGTGTTCGATCTGCATTATACTCTATGGGAGAGTGTAATAAGATCTCACTTACTACGAGATACTAGGTATCTCATAATGGATGCACAAATACCTTAGAGGGTATTAGTATACCCATCCGAGAAACCGTTTGATGTAATTCAATATAATGTGTCTACGGGTGTCTCAGTTAGTGGGAGCGATGTGATACTCCTCTAACTTGAGGTCAATACACACGACATGTATGGAGTGATGAACTTTGACCATAACCGACGCTTGCACCCTTCCACGGGTAGATATGGAATGGATTGAGTTCATCACGAAATGCATGTGCGTGGTAGTTTAGCTTAGAATATGATTCATTCCTCAATGTGGATTTAGAGAGAATACTCGTGTTCTCATCATAATTGGATCTAAGTCGTCGGCCGATGCGCATCAACTTAGACTTTGTGGCTAAGTGTGATATACTTGATCAATTAGTGATTTGATATAATATGATTAAGTTATTTGAACAGACACTTCATCATGTTCAAGACTTAATCGATTATTCGCGAATTAATGGAATATATCACAATAGCCTACAATATTACAGGTAGTTGCAGATTTTCTCGCAACGTACCTCGTATATTGAGAATGTCTGATTTATTGTCTAGGGTTCAATTAAGACCGTTAGTTTGACTAATCTCTCGATATACGAGGGCCTATGGGTCACACAAAAAGCAATGACAGTTCACTAATTATAGTTGGTTAATTAAGTATTATATTAGATATAATATTTAATTTATGGAGAATATAATAATAATTATACTTGGAATTAATTATTATTTTTATTATTTAATTAAATTGGATTTAATTAAATATGAAAGCCCGATAATAATATTTGGAATATTATTATACAAGAATAATAGATATGGTAAAGATATTATTCGTAGGAACATATCTAGGGAAATATAATCCATAGAGATTATATTTACGGGCTATGCCCGATATCTTTCTTAGGAATTAAGCTAAGTTAATCCCTATAAATATGTGACCCATGGGAATTCCGAAAACACACAAGAAATATAATTTCTCAATAAAATCTCAAGTCTGAATTTTCCTAGCAAATTCGTCTCGAGATTCAATACTGACACATCGGTGCGGGTTGGTGAATAGTTGTTGCGTGGATACCATAGTTGAGGATTCCGCGTACAAATCGCTATAAGGATTTATATGTTATTATTTATCCTTTATGTTTTATGTTATACAACCATATTTAAGATTCGTTGTTGGTGAATCGTTTTCTTCCGCTGCGCCAAATATTTTTTTTGGTGCCTCTAAAACCCAACAGAGCGTTCATCCAGAAATAACGTTTAATCCAAAACAAGATATTTTCACCCTTGGATTAACGTTATAAACATTCAAGTCCAAGATCGAAGTCTAGATTCGATCAAAGTTCAGAGTCAAGCTTTGAAGAGAAGAATCAGAGGAGCAAATCAGAGTTGGTCAGACCCACACAATTTCTAAATTGAATTTACAGAAATTCAAGTTGTATCTATTTCGTGTTTTCACGAAATTTGTAGTTACAACAATTGCTTAAAAAAATCACAATTACAATAACATGTGACAAAATACACAACTTCTAAACAAATTAATTACAAATTTAGCACAACTTTTCATATACATATTTAATGGCAATATATTATAATTAACAAACTATAAAAAAATACCATCAAACTAACTCGATGCTCTAAATAAACAACAAATATTAAATATTTGTAAGAATTGAGTTTGCCACAAGTAATATTTTTTACTAAAAATAACTAATACTATCAAATATTTTTCTACTATTAGGAAGGTTTCACCCTTTCTGACGTCAGAGAACTTTTTAAATATCATTGGACCATCGATCCAACATGTACATTTTTTTCTTCAATTGATTGCGCTATCCATAAGAATATTTACACTGTGCATATTTCTATTTGTTGTATGCACATTTATCTGCCTTCGGGACGAGACGAGAAGGATGGAGGAGCCGAGGCGATACAAGGCTGACCTCGATACGGAGCCAAAATGTTGGACTCGACATGAAGATGACGAGGCACCAACGGGACCGCATATACATAAGGGAAAAGATGGAATCCGGACAGTAACGATGGGCCTCAGCCTCGAAATAAAGAAAGACCATAAGCCATCAATGACGAGACAAGACCGAGGTCCGTACGCACTACAAAGGGCAGTGTCAGACGTCGTCAGATGCAATTATACCTTAAAAGGGACAAGGACCAGTGTATCTCCACCTACCCCAGAGGGGCATGTCAAGTTTAAGGGAAAATTCCCATCAGTGGTAGGGAAAAAGACGAGCACTTTCCACGTATCGACCTCGCGTTGGGACGAGATCATCATCTCGAAGGGCCTCGACCCATACTCAAAACTAGGGCCAGCCCAAGCCTTTAATGCTGGGCTGCCCGGATAGCTTTAGGACTGCCCAAGAGAATACCCATGGGCTGTAAATATATGCTCATTAGCATTTAATAAAAAATCCAACAACTTCAACCCAAGTCTTCATAAAGACTTGACAAATCTCTTTGCATTTATTGCTTATTATCCTTATTATTACATAAATTCCTCAAGTAATTAATGCCCAATTAATCTCATATCATTAAGTTAGTTGTCCATTCAAAGCCACATAATTCATATTTAGATACATATTTTGGATAACAACAATTGGCGCTAGAAGAAGAGTAGTCAACCAAGAAGTCTTAAATCAAAAGCTCGAAGAACACTCACTGTTCGACGTTAAAAAACATCCAAATCCTCATATCTCCAAAGATTCCCAAAGATCTCTGGGGCGGAAACATCCAACCTGGCATCCGAAGTCGCGACTGCCGCAGCCGCCACTACGCCGATCAGGCAGACACGGGATATCCCCATTATCCCCGATGACTTCCAGACCTCCGAGCAGGTGGAGACTGTCATTGAACAACTCCAACAAAAGGGTCGGGATATGAGGCAGAACCTCGGCATACAGACCACTCCTCCCCCGAAGAGGAAAAATCCCCCTCGAGGTAAGTTACCTCGGAAAAAGACCTACGTGGTTCTAAGTGAGAGCCACAGGGATACCCTCCGACCAGAGAGATCGGGAGGGTTGGACGCACGGTCCGTTTTTAGCCGCCTGGGAGGCGAGTCCTGGGCACAATCCGTCTCGGACCCCAACGAAGGGGGCACCCACCAAGGCACTAAAGGGACGCCGTCCACCGGAGCGTAGACAACTCGAGAGAGCTCAAAGCTCCCCTGCCGCAAACATTGAAGGCCGTGTCTCGGCACATGAGCGCCTGGGCCCCGAGGCCACCCTCCGCACCGAGGGCAGTCAAGAAACCCTTATTGCCACTCTCCAGCAGCGCTTAAGCAAAATGGAGAACAGAATGGAGGCCAAGGACTCTCCATCAAAGCATTCCAACCTCGGCAGGGAACCCTTGTCCTTGAAAATTGAGGAGGCCTACGTCCAGACGAAGGTCACTCCCCCCCCCAAACCCCTCTATACAAAAGGAGGACGGTTTCGGAAACTCACCTGAGTAAATACCGGATCTACATGATGGGCCGAGGCACAACTGACGATACAAAGTGCCGCCTATTCCCCCTTACATTGGGCGAATTACAAGTGGTACGTCAACCTGCCCTCCCGGTCAATCACGAGCTTCGCCGACCTGAGCGAAAAGTTCATCACCTACTTCGCGGCTAAGATCACCAGACCTGAAGGACGTTATAGGTTGATGAATAACAAACAAACAGACAACAAGTCCGACGAGGCGTACGTCAACCGTGTCGATGAAATTATCCTTACAGGGGAGCCTGTGAGTGACAAGCTTTCTCTCCACTTAACTCTCAACGGCTTTGCCGCCCTCTCCCCCATGTTCAGGCACCTCTCCAAGTACCTCCCTACGACCTACACCGAGTTCAAAGGGAGGGCCGGGGAAATGATAACTCGCCAGAAGCTTCTGGCGCAAAGAATGGGGCCTCTAAAAGCCGAGGCCGCGGCAACTGCCGCAAAAGTTGGAGTAGGGGAAAAGCCCAAATCCTCCACCCAACACAGGAGGAACCCATCTGCACCTCGACAGGTGGGGAACAGGATGCGGGCACATTCAAGAAATGGGCAAACGAGACAGACGAATAGCTGCAACAAGTCTTAGCCCAGACCTCATCGTACTCTACAACGCCATCCAACATGACAACATGCTGGAGAAGCCCAGGCACGTTAATAATAAGGGACGTGTGGATAGGGAAAAGTGGTCCGCATACCACGATGTAGCAGGGCATAAAACGAGTGAATGTCGAGACCTCCTCCAGCAGCTGTGAAAGTTGTTTGAGGATGGAAAACTCAAAAACTTCATAAATAAGCCAGCATATCCAACCCCCCATGAGCCAGAAAAGAACAAGGGGCAACCCCGTCATTAAAGGCCACATACGCACCAACAAGCTCCTCCCGTCGCACTCGTTGAGGATGAGGAAGAGGACGACGAAGATGACGAAGTTCCCCCTCTTCGAGCAGGGGGACGCGTGAACACTCTCCAGGGAGGAGAAACCCTTGGAGGCCTTATCTCGGTCTCAACCATGTCGAACCACAAGAAAAAAGCCGAGATCAGGGCATTCGAGAATGTCCATGCGATCTCCCCTCCGGAGCCGACCATCTCCAAAACATTCATGATCACCTTCACTAATGCTGATCTAGAAGGGGCTCTTTGCCCAAAAAATGACGCCCTCGTCATCTCCACCAAGACCTCGGTATCACTGTTGATCGTCTGTTGGTGGACAATGGTTGCTTCTTCAATATCATCTTCAAGTTGGCCCTTGAAAAAATGGAAAGTTTTGCAGCATATATCAAGCCGTTTGACACCGTCCTCTGAGGCTTCAGAGACACCACCATCCAAGCATATGAAAGAATCAAGCTCTTTGTGGAGCTCGTCTGCCACGAGAAGGAAGAGATGAAGATAATTAGACAGCTAGACTTTTTAATAGTTGATTAGCCAAATATATATAATATCTTTCTAGGTCGTCCCTTTCTTGAAACTTTTGAGGCAGTTGCCTCATCCTACTTGTTAGTGTTAGTGTCCTAGAGACAATCCATCGAAAGGACATAATACTAAGATAATATTCAGATTTGGTTTAATATTATTATTGGTTTAATATTAAATGTATGGCGTTACACTTATCTGAATATGGTGTTTGATTGTTTGCATATATTCTTATTTGTGTTCCCATGAATCACTACTGTCATTGAGTGAGTGAGAACTCAGATGACTTAAGTATGATTCTCAAATAGCCCCAATCAAGGATCATCAAGAATGGGATATTGATGATGCAATTGAGATTGGTGTGCGATCTGCATCATACTCTTAGAGAGTGTAGTAAGATCTCACTTACTACGAGATACCGGGTATCTCATGATGGATGCACAGATACCTTAGAGGGTATTGGTATACCCATCCGAGAAACCGTTTGATGTAATTCCACATAATGTGTCTACGGGTGTCTCGGTTAGTGGGAGCGATGTGATACTCCTTTGACTTGAGGTCAATACGCACGACATGTGTGGAGTGGTGAACTTTGACCATGACCGACGCTTGCACCCTTCCACGGGTAGATATGGCATGGATTGGGTTCATCACGAAATGCATGTGCGTGGTAGTTGAGCCAAGAATAGGATTCATTCCTCAATGTGGATTTAGAGAGAATACTCGTCTTCTCATCATAATTGGATCTAAGTCGTCGGCCGACGCACATCAATTTAGACTTTGTGGCTAAGTGTGATATACTTGATCAATTAGTGATTTGAGATAATATGATTAAGTTATTTGAATAGACACTTCATCATGTTCAAGGCTTAATCGAGTATTCGTGAATGAAAGGAAGATATCACAATAGCCTACATTATTACAGGTAGTTGCAGATTTCCTCGCAACGTACCTCGTATATTGAGAATGTCTGATTTATTGTCTAGGGTTCAATTAAGACCGTTAGTTTGACTAATCGCTCGATATACGAGGGCCTATGGGTCACACAACAAGTAATGGCAATTTATCAATTATAGTTGGTTGATTAAATATTGTATTGGATATAATATTTAATTTATGGAGAATATAATAATAATTATATTTGGAATTAATTATTATTATTATTTAATTAAATTAGATTTAATTAAATATGAAATCCCAATAATAATATTTGGAATATTATTATATAAGAATAATAGATATGGTAAAGATATTATTCGTAGGAACGTATCTAGGGAAATATAATCAGTAGAGATTATATTACGGGCTAGGCCCGATATCTTGCTTAGGAATTAAGCCAAGTTAATCCCTATAAATACGTGTCATGGGAATTCAGAAAACGTGACACAAAAAATATAATTTCTCCATAAAATCTCCAGTCGGAATTTTCCTAGCAAATTCGTCTCGAGATTCAACGCTGGCATATCGGTGCGGGTTGGTAGAAAGCTGTTACGTGGATACCATAGTGGAGGATTCCGCGTACAAATCACTGTAAGGATTTATTATGTTAATTTATCCTTTCTATTTTATGTTATACAACCATGTTTGAGATTCGTTGGTGGTGAATCGTATTCTTCCGCTGCGCTGAACATGGTGTTCGTGCCTCTAAAACCCAACAGTGGTATCAGAGCATCAGGCTCGGTTGTATACATTTTTGTGTATTATCCGTAGATAAATTGTTGCATTTGTTTAAATTATTTTCACTTGATCATTAAATCCAGTTTTGTGCTTTTGAAAGGCAATCGTATTTATTTTGGTTTATACAAACTAATCTGGATGGTTTCTGGGAAACTAATGATATGCCATGATTTAAAAAAAAAAAAAAGGCAGAAATAGTTTCTGCTTTAATTTAGCACACGAACGCCCCCTCTATTCCGATCAATTGATGAGCGAGCGAGATGTCTCGCTAGGCGAGCGACCACTATCTGGAATATCGCGCAACACTGTCTTTCAAAGATTTTCTCACCGGAACCGGCCGCTGCAATCTCAGAATTAATTGCTCGCTGGGTGAGCAATTTTTTCGGTACAGAACCACCGCGCCGGAGGCCGCGCTGCCATAGTCGGCTGCTGGTGGCAAATCGCATGGTGGCACTGCTGATCAGCTTATAGGGACCGCGCTGCTGTGGTTTTACGGCGGCTGGCGGTTCGCGGATGGTAGCACGAGAGGCTGTCATCGACCGTACGAAGCCGGCTTTTGGCGGCGGCGATAGGATCGCCTCACCACGGTCAGAGATGCAGTAGGCGGCGGTATTGGCCCGGATTGAATGGGATTTAGAATCCCTGTTTTTGCGCTCTAGTTTTGTAATGAGTGCAAAGGAATGATACTTGAGAATTTGATTCTCTTGAAGGATCAATTTGCAATTTTTAATGAGTTTCTAAAATTGTGATTTGACCCTGAGTCATTTGTAATTTGAATATTTCTTTAAAAAAAAAAAATTATTTGCTTTTGACTCTTGGGGTCTTTATAAAATTTCAGATTTCTAAAAAAAAAAAAAAAAAAAAATTGTAGGTGCATCCTTGGATTTTTTTTTAATTCTGGAAATTATATTTAAGCACTGTTTGGTTGGACCAAAATTTTGAAAAATAAAATAACGGCTGTTTGGTTGGACCAAATTCGTAAATTTTTTAATAAATTAATTTTTTGGGGAAAATAATTTTGAAATGACTTTAGAAATCGACCGAGAGCTTGGAGTTTGTTGGTATTTCTAATTTTAGCAATATTTTACCTACGGATAATTAATTGTTAAGCATGTTTATTTGATTTATGTGCTAAATATTTATTAGATGTTTTATTTATGCAAATTTAAATTTTGAAATAAAGCATGAGAACTTGATTAGTTGCTCTCCACTTATATAACTGCTTATGTGAATCGATATTTACATTATTAGTTATATAGCCCGCATTAAATTATTTGGGTAGGCGGCACCCAATATTTGTTGGACCGTATTAAATGTTTGGGTAGACGGCGCCCAATATATGTTAGTCTGCACATGTCATGTTTGGGTAGGCGGCGCCCAATAATTGCTCAAATGTGACGTAGTTATCATGATGGATCTCGATTAAGCAGTTAATACCCCGCCCTTTAAAATGATCCTCACTAAAATATGGTTTTCATTAGATTGAAAGATGTCTTCCATTAAAATTAAAAGTAAACCGGAGATTTCGTTCCAATGAGTATTTAAGGCCCTAGTCTTTTGCTCGGATCTACATCTAACGGGACTTTTATAGGGACACGTTTGTCGCCGCTTAATGGTTGTAAACCAACTTAATTCTGTTTCACCAGCCCTAGCAGGGAAACGAGAATTAGGTGACATCCGATTGAACTAGGTTCAGTCAACTAGGAATTGCATGAGGCAATTGGTTTAGAGACCTACCAGTTCCGCTGTTGCAATGTTCAGCCCTAGCAGTCATTGTAATAGTAGGAATGTGGATCCTAGTCCATTACAATTTATATAAGATATAAATTCGTACTCTTCCGATGAGGTTGTTGAGTATGTGAAAATATTGGAGACAAAATAAATTAAAAGGCCATGTTTATTTTGATTGCTGCATATTGATCGTAGGAATTATGTGTTTAATTCCCGTTTTAGTTTATTTCTCTATAATTGTTGAAATTAATGACTTGTCATTGAGAAATGTTTTGGAAACGAAAAAATTGGCTGGACCAAATTTTCTGAACTGGCACTGAAACGTGCGTTTAGTGCTAAGGCAATAAGAGATTGAGTACGTGTTAGACACGACAATCCCTTTACCCATGAGGCTGGTTCAGTTGAGGCTGCAACGTTTGACGTTACGGCTCAAAGAAACATCAAGATGATGCTTCCCAGCTCTATGTTATGATTGCTCGACTTGGGCGAGCATGAGAAAATGGATCCCTTCGAGATGCTTAAGCGTCTGAAGGATCTCTTTGATTCTAGATCTCGTTTGAGATTTATGAAGTGATGAGAGATCTGTTCAGATGCCGATTAGCGAAAGGAGGGAAGATTTCACCTCATGTGCTATCCTCAAGTCGCTCCCCGATTCATATTCAAGTTTCGTAGTAAATTTAATATGAAGAAGACGGAAGCGATGATGCCGGAGCTTCATAACATGCTTAAGACTTTTGAGTCTTCCACTGCTAAGGAAAACCCGTGCTCATGGTGAGTGCTTCTACCTCTTCTGGCTCGAAAGGCGAGAAGAAGCGAAGGAGTAAGGCTAAGAGGGCTCCAAGCCCAACTTCCTGAAGGCAAAAGGTGGAGTTCAAAAGTAAGAGCGGGTTGACAAGGATGTGTGCCCCACTGCAATTGAAAGGGGTATTGGAAGAAGGACTATAAGGTTCTAGCAACCGAGAAAAAAAAACACAAGGTGTTTCAGCTGCTAGAACAAGTATGGTTGTTGTTAAGATAAACATGTTCACTAATAGTTCAAATTGCTAGGCATTTGTTGAGTTATGGACATGATGTTCTTAATATACAAAGTAGAGAAACAACTTCGTAAGAGTATCAAGACTATTCGATTGGATCGAAGAGGTGAGTACCTTAGCCATGAATACATGGATTACTTGAAGCTTCATGGGATCCAGTCACAATGGACTCCTCCCGGAACACCTCAGATGGACGGTGTGTCCGAAAGGAGAAACCAAACCTTGTTAGACATGGTAAGGTCAATGATGAGTTTTTCTCTCTTCCAACATTCTTATTGGGATGCGCATTACAAACCTCAATCCACATTTTGAATAGGATTTCATCCAAATCAGTTGAGCAGACTCCATACGAGCTATGACATGACAAGATGCCATCTTTTCTACACATTAGAATGTGGGGTTGCCCCGCAGTTGTGAAGAAAATGCTAACTAATAAGTTGGAATCCGAATGTGAAAATGGTTATTTTGTGGGATATCCTAAGGAGACAAGAGGATATCACTTCTATCTACCGGAGAAACAAACAGTGATTGTTTCTAGGCAGGCTAAGTTCCTAGAAGACGAGTACGTCTTTAAGGAACAAAGCCGTAAGAAGATAGAACTTAAAGAGATTCAAGAACCACAAATTAACATAGAGACTGATGATTTGTCAAAGCAACATGACAAAGAATCAGTGGGAGCATTCAGCGACTCTCATGGTGGAAGTTTATCACTAGGTGATCCTCTTTCAGCCAGTGGGAGCGTAATTGGAGTTGCATTGCCTTCGCAACAACCTCCAAGTGGGCTGAATGAGAATAACATAGTTCAAACTCCCGCCCAAGAGACATATGAAAATGTCGCTCTTGAGGACTCTCCGGTCAACGATGAAGTCGCTGCACCACAAAATTTTCACGATCAGAATGTACAGCCTGCACAACCACAACTCCGTAAGTCGACTAGGATTCGTAATCCAACCACTAGGTATTATGGTTTCCTCGTGGAGGAACATGATGACGTGGAGATTCCGGATAAAGACGAACCTAGAACTTATACTGAAGCAACATTAGATGTTGACTCAGAGAAGTGGCATAAAGCCATGAAATCCGAGATGGACTCGATGTACACCAATTAAGTCTAGGACTTAATTGAGTTGCCAGAAAGAGGTTAGACCCATAGATTGCAAGTGAGTCTTTATGAGTAAGACTGATGCAAATGGCAAAGTACAAACCTATAAAGATAGGTTGATGGCGAAAGGTTATAGTCGATACGAGGTATTGACTATGATGAGACTTTCTCGCCAGTTGCTAAGATCAAGTCCATTCAAATTTTACTTGCGATAGCAGCACACCACGATTATGAGTTTTGGTAGATGGACGTCAAAACAGCTTTCCTCAATGGTAACATTGATAAGGAAGTGTTTGTGACTCAACCGGAGTGTTTTATATCTAAGCCAAAGTATAATCTTGTGTGCAAGCTTAAACGATCCATCCATGGATTGAAGCAAGCTTCTAGGAGTTGGAATATCCAATTTGATGAAGCTGTCAAATCTTTTGACTTCATCTGAAATTTGGAAGATCCTTGCGTTTATCGTAAACGCAACGGGAAGAGTATTGTCTTTATAGTCGTATATGTTAATGACATATTGATTATAGGAAATAACATCCCGCCAATGCAGTCCATGAAAGATTGGTTATCAAAGACCTTCATGATGAATGATCTTGGTGAAGCATGCTACATCTTAGGGATTAAGATCCATAGGGATAGATCCAAGAAGATGGTAGGGCTGTCACAATCCACCTACGTAGATAAGGTGTTGAAGCGTTTTGTGATAGAGAACTCTAAGAGAGGGTCTCTACCAGCAAATCATGGGATATGGCTAGCGAAGCAGATATCGAGCACATGAAGGACATTCCATATCCATCATGTACGCCATGACTTGCATCATGCCAGATGTGGCCTACGCTGTCAACATCACTGGTACATACCAGCAGAATCCAGGTGAATCTCACCGGATTGCTGTCAAGAATGTTATGAAGTACCTCAGGCGTACTAAAGAACATGTTCTTGTCTACGGTAGGCAGTCAGAGCTAGTCGTTGCAGACTATGCTAATGAGAGTTTCTAGTCAGACTGTGAAGATTATAAATCACAGTAAAATTATATATTCAATCTCAATGATGAGGCGGTAAGTTGGAATAGTTCCAAGCAAGATCTCACCGTAGATTCAACAACCGAAGCTAAGTACATTGCTGTATCAGAAGCCTTAGAGGCTTTCTGGATTTTAAGGTTCTTGAGAGAACTAGGGGTAGTTCCGAGTGCCAGTTGTCAAATAGAGTTGTATTGTGACAACATTGGTGCGATTGCATGAGCAAAGGAACCGAGATCTGATAACAGAAATAAGCATGTACGGAGGCATTATCATTTGATCCGAGAGATCATATCGATAGGAGAAGTGAAATTAAAACATTTCCCATAAAGGATAATCTTGCAAATCCTTTTCACTGTTCATGTACACACTAGACATTTGATGGTCTAGGGGTTAGACATGTAGGTGATTGGCTCTAGTCCAAGTGGGAGATTGTTAGTGTTAGTGTCCTAGAGACAATCCATCGAAAGGACATAATACTAAGATAATATTCAGATTTGGTTTAATATTATTATTGGTTTAATATTAAATGTATGGCGTTACACTTATCTGAATATGGTGTTTGATTGTTTGCATATATTCTTATTTGTGTTCCCATGAATCACTACTGTCATTGAGTGAGTGAGAACTCAGATGACTTAAGTATGATTCTCAAATAGCCCCAATCAAGGATCATCAAGAATGGGATATTGATGATGCAATTGAGATTGGTGTGCGATCTGCATCATACTCTTAGAGAGTGTAGTAAGATCTCACTTACTACGAGATACCGGGTATCTCATGATGGATGCACAGATATCTTAGAGGGTATTGGTATACCCATCCGAGAAACTGTTTGATGTAATTCCACATAATGTGTCTACGGGTGTCTCGGTTAGTGGGAGCGATGTGATACTCCTTTGACTTGAGGTCAATACGCACGACATGTGTGGAGTGGTGAACTTTGACCATGACCGACGCTTGCACCCTTCCACGGGTAGATATGGCATGGATTGGGTTCATCACGAAATGCATGTGCGTGGTAGTTGAGCCAAGAATAGGATTCATTCCTCAATGTGGATTTAGAGAGAATACTCGTCTTCTCATCATAATTGGATCTAAGTCGTCGGCCGACGCACATCAACTTGGACTTTGTGGCTAAGTGTGATATACTTGATCAATTAGTGATTTGAGATAATATGATTAAGTTATTTGAATAGACACTTCATCATGTTCAAGGCTTAATCGAGTATTCGTGAATGAAAGGAAGATATCACAATAGCCTACATTATTACATGTAGTTGCAGATTTCCTCGCAACGTACCTCGTATATTGAGAATGTCTGATTTATTGTCTAGGGTTCAATTAAGACCGTTAGTTTGACTAATCGCTCGATATACGAGGGCCTATGGGTCACACAACAAGTAATGGCAATTTATCAATTATAGTTGGTTCATTAAATATTGTATTGGATATAATATTTAATTTATGGAGAATATAATAATAATTATATTTGGAATTAATTATTATTATTATTTAATTAAATTAGATTTAATTAAATATGAAATCCCAATAATAATATTTGGAATATTATTATACAAGAATAATAGATATGGTAAAGATATTATTCGTAGGAACGTATCTAGGGAAATATAATCCGTAGAGATTATATTACGGGCTAGGCCCGATATCTTGCTTAGGAATTAAGCCAAGTTAATCCCTATAAATACGTGTCATGGGAATTCAGAAAACGTGACACAAAAATATAATTTCTCCATAAAATCTCCAGTCGGAATTTTCCTAGCAAATTCGTCTCGAGATTCAACGCTGGCATATCGGTGCGGGTTGGTAGAAAGCTGTTACGTGGATACCATAGTGGAGGATTCCGCGTACAAATCGTTGTAAGGATTTATTATGTTAATTTATCCTTTCTATTTTATGTTATACAACCATGTTTGAGATTCGTTGTTGGTGAATCGTATTCTTCCGCTGCGCCGAACATGGTGTTCGTGCCTCTAAAACCCAACACTACTTTTACTGTATCAAGTTCCCACTACGGAGGGCTTAGTTGACACGGTAAAAGAGGACCAAAAAATGGCTAGAAAATATTTGAACTACTCGTGCTCTTCTTTTAATTCCGTACTTAGTTTTAACATCAATGTAATCTCGGACCTCGACCCAATGTCATTCAGAGAAGCTGAGGCCGAGGCATATATGGAAATCAAGTGTAATATTCTCATTCAAGTCCTTGATGACCCCATGGAACCCAGAATGAGCTTCAGGCCAATAGTTATTGAGTTCGACCCTAGAGGCGAATACCCGGATCCTAGAGAGGCCGCTCCCATAGAGGAGCTGGAAAGAGTCTTCATGGATCCGTCTTGACCTAGTCTCAAAGTATCAATTGGAATGAACATCCCGTCAGATCCAAGATTGAGATCCGCAAATTCATTAAGAAAAGCAGTGATGTCTTTGCTTGGGATCATCGCGACATGGTAGGCATCGACCCTAAGCATGCCTGCCACCACTTAAAAATTGATCCCAAGAGAAAACATGTTGCACAAAAAAAGAAAAAAGTTTGGACCTGAGAAGTACGAAGCCCTAGGTAACGAGGTTAGAAAACTCCTCAAGAACAGAATGATCGAGCCTGCACAAGATGAGCTACCGTGGGTCTCGAACCCCGTCCATGTCAAGAAGGTGAACAATGCCTGGAGGCTTTGCATTGACTTCACGGATTTGAACTCGGCATGTCCCAAGGACCACTTCCCAATGCCGCACATCGACCCTTTGGTGGACAACGCGGCGGGTCACGAGATGATGTCCTTCACAGATGCATTTGCTGGCTACCACCAAATCCCCATGGCCGCGAAGGACGTCAAATATACTTCTTTTCACACTGAAAAGAACATGCACTCTTGGACAAGGATGCCTTTCGAATTGAAGAATGTCGGGACGGCTTACCAAAGGTTGGTAAACACCATGTTTACCGACCAAATAGGCAAGACTATGAAGGTCTACATTGACGACATCGTGGTCAAAAGCATGAAGAAGGAAGACCACCTCCGAGACCTTGCCGAGGCGTTCACCATACTAAGAGCTTACAACATGAAGCTCAACCCGAAGAAGTGCCACTTCGGCATCAGTAAAGGGAAATTCCTCGGCCACATCGTCAGTCAGAGGGGCATCGAGGCTAACTCGGCCAAGATCAAGGCCATCATCGACATGATAGAGTCGAGGGTGGTCTGCCAAGTGTAAGTTTTAACTGGATGACTGGCTGCATTAAACAGGTTCATCGCGAGGCTAGGTGACAAAAATATGTCATTCTTTTCCACCATCAAAGATAAAAAGTTATCTTGGAATAGAGAAAATCAATTAGCTTTCCTCAAGCTAAAGGAGTACCTGGTCAACCCCAAGATCTTGGCCAAACCAATTCCAGGCGAGAAGCTCTTCCTTTACCTAACCGCATCCGACAACGCTCTAAGCACCGTATTGGTGAGGGTCGAAGGGCAAGATCACTTGCCGATATACTATGTGAGCCAAGTTCTTCACAAGGCCGAGGTAAGATATTCTCATTTGGAAAAGATTGCCTATACTTTGGTCATGAGCATTAGAAAGTTGAGGCCATACTTCTTCGACCATCAAGTCGAGGTCTTGACGACTCTACCTCTCCGCCAAGTATTGCATCATCCCGACACCAGCGGGCGCTTAATCAAATGGTCCTTGGAGGTTTCTCAGTACAGGGTCACTTATGCCCCAAGGACCGCCATCAAAGGCCAATGACTTGCCGACTTCGTGGTGGAAGTCACTTATCCCCCACACCGTTCCAAGGTGAACCACCCAGCTTGGAAGCTATACGTGGACGGCTCCTCAACAAGTGCAGGTGTCGGGGCACAGATAATCTTGATGGGACTAGACGGTTAGTGTTTCACCAATGCCGTTAGGTTCTCATTCCACGCTATCAACAACGAGGTGGAGTACGAGTCACTCATCAATGGTCTCGACCTAGCTATTGCGGTCGGGGTTCGAAGGATAAACATCTTCATGGAATCACTTTTGGTGGTCAACCAATTAACAGGAGAGTACCAGGTGCGAGGTGAGCAAATGATCAAGTATCCCGAGCACGCCATCAGGCTATGCAAGAAGTTCTACTAGGTCTACATCGAGCAGATCCCTAGGGAACAAAACTCATAAGCCGACACCTTATCCAAACCCATCACATCGGAGTGCGCCGCCGACCTTTCCAATATCAATTTGACCAAGCTGCAAGCTCGTTCCATCAACCAATAAATAGTGGCACCGGTAACCGACGAGGCGCCAAGTTGCATACCTGAAAGGTGGCACCTTGCCAGTGGATCGGATCTAATCTCGACAATTGGAGTAAAGGGCGATGAGGTACACGATTATCAATTATCAATTGTACAAAAGAAGTTTCATCCTACCCCTTCTCAAATGTATCACCCAGAGCAAGGGAGACTTATCTTCGACGCGATCCACAGTGGAGCCTGCGAAAATCACGTCGGGGGGCAATCTCTCTATCATAAAACTTTGAGATAGGGATACTTTTGGATTAGCATGCGCCGAGATGCGATCGCGTATGCCAAATCTTGCCACCGATGCCAAACGATGGCCCCAAACATCAAGGTGGCATCGGAGAACCTAACGTCGATGTATGACTATGGTCATTCGTGCAGTGGGGTATTGATCTCATAGGTCCAATGCACACGGCCCCGGGTGGAAGAAAATTCTCCGTAGTCGCGGTCGATTACTTCACCAAATGGGCTGAGGCCGAGGCACTAACCACTATCGACCAAACCCAGATCATCAAGTTCATTTGGAGGAATATCATATGCTGATTTGGTCTTCCCTAAGCAATCATCTCCGACAACGAAAAACAGTTCAACGGCTTAGAAGTGATGGAATTTTGTGAAAAGTGGAACATCAAGAAAAAATTCTCCACACCGTATCACCCACAATCAAATGGTCAAGTCGAGGCGGTAAACAAAATCCTCAAATACACGGTCAAGGTGAAATTGGATAAGGCCAAGGGCAAATGGGCCGCCGACCTTCCTAAGGTCCTTTGGTCCTATAGGACGACGTCAAGAAACTCAACGGGCAAATCCCCTTTCGCCCTAGCCTTTAGGACCAAGGCCGTCATCCCGTCCAAAATCGTAGGGCCAAGCCATCAGACAGTGCAAAACAATACTGAAAAGAATGATGAGACCAGTAGAGCTGACCTAGACGTACTTGAAGAAAGAAGACTATCGTCAGCTTTAAAGAATGAAGACTACAAGAGAAAGTCAGAAAAATTCTTCAACTCCAAAGTGAAGGTTAGACAATTCTCCGTCGGCAACCTCGTGCTAAAGAAAATTCAAGCCACCTCGAACACCCCCCTCGGCCCAAATTGGGAAGGGCCATTTCGAGTTGCGAAGTTTTTGGTGAACGGGGCATATGAGTTGGAGCATCTCGACGGCACCCCAAACCAATACCCCTGGAACACCATCAACCTCAAGAAATATTATTTATAAAGCCTTTGTAAATCTCAGTTTTGGATGAAATCAATCTCACTTTTCCCATTCAACTGATCGAGTCCTATATAAAGTCCCTTTTCTAGGTCAAACCCGGAATAGGGCACAGAGCCGAGGTCCAAGGCAAGTCCTTGACCAAAGCAAAACAAGCCCCCACCCAAGTTGGGACTTCCCTCGGGTGGGCACAGAGTCCTGAAATGAGACCCGTGCTCATCCAGGATTTAATCCCGTCCAAGGGCCATACTTTGGGGGACGAAAGACCCTCGTCGAGGACCCGCCTCAGAGGGCAAAAGCCCTTGGTCAAACAAGATCTCAACCAAGGCACCTAAGACTCTTTAAAAGGCCAAGCCTCCCTAGTGCGTAAGACCAATTATGCGGACATGCTTCGTAATGGCATAAAAGTTCCCGGACGAGACGAGATCTCAAAAGGATAAAAGTCTCATCGAGCATAACTCTCCCAAGGAACATAGAGATCCGAAGCGAGCATTAACATAGAGACCTTTTAAGGCAGTCATGTTACACCTAGACTCTTTAAGAGGCCAAGCCTCACTAGAGCACTAAGACCAATTACGCGGACATACTTCGTAATGACATAAAAGTCCCCGAATGAGACAAGATCTTAAAGGGGAAAAAGACTCTCGACGAGGTAAAACTCACAGGTGAGCGCTAACACATAAGCTTTCTAAGGTGGTATAGTTAAGGACCTGTACTAGAGCCTCGTCTCGAAGTACGAGCACAGGAAAAAATCATACCTAGAGCCTCGTCTCGAAGTACGAGCACAAAAAAGACTCGTACTAGAGCCTCGTCTTGAAGTACGAGCATAGAAAAGACTCGTGCCTAGAGCCTTGTCTCGAAGTATGAGCACAGGAAAAACTCGTACCTAGAGCCTCGTCATGAAGTACGAGCACATAAAAGACTCGTGCCTAGAGCCTCATCTCAAAGTACGATCACAGAAAAGACTCGTGCTTAGAGCCTCGTCTCGAAGTACAAGCATAGAAAAGACTCGTACCTAGAGCCTCGTCTCGAAGTACGAGCACAGGAAAGACTTGTACCTAGAGCCTCATCTCGAAGTACGAGCACCAATTGCACTAAGTGAAAGATGAGGTTCGACCTCGCCTAAGGATCATTACCCTCGATGAAGCAAGACCTCGAGAGCAATCAGACGGGGCTGACTTATTGCTATTTCGATTTTCGGCTAGTCAAAAGCAGTGAAAGAAATTTCCAAAATCATCTACTCTTTAAAAGGAAGTTATCTATTTGAATCAAGGTGAAATTTTGTATTGGGCAAGATCAAGGAATCATAAAGTATCATAAAATAAAAATATAAAATCAATGACAGAAGAAAAGGAGAAAGTGTTCATTGATGATAATGGGATCAGTACATGAAGAGGCCCCAAGGGAAATTACATCATCCAAAGGAAATAAAATTCTAAATATCCTACTCGGTGGCAGGGGCAGTTCCGGGCCCAGCGGGAGCAACCTCATTTCCAGCCGGGGTAGTCTGAGTATCCGCAGAGGCGTTCTTCTTCTTGAGGGGGGCATTCTCGTCGATAGGGGCGGTTTCATCTTCTTCTTTGCCCTCATCTTCGAGAGATTCCGGGGGACCCTCACCGGGCATCAACAGCCGGCTGTGATCCGGCCACCAGGACAAGTCAACCCCAAATTCGATCTCGAGGTCCTTAACTCCAACATAGAAGGCCGGGTCAAGAGGATGGCCGAGGACGAACTCCCGGAAGAACTTCTTCAACGCAGCCTTAGGATCGTCAGCCTTCTTAGCTACCTTGATAGAATCAGAGTTAGCCAAATAATAGGCGTAGTTGGAGAGCTGACGAGTGTCTTTGGTCGGCTCGTGGGCAGGGGGAGTGTCGAGGGCATTCATACTCCGGTTCAACTCTCTGAGGACCACAACGGCCTCCTTGAGCTCGTTATCCTTCTAGACCACCCGTCTCTCAAGCTCAACAACCCTTTGTTCAAGAGTCTTCCTCAGATTTACTGCGGCCTCGACCTCCTGACCGAGGCGAATGATCTGCTCCATCCCTTGCACCGAGCGAGCCTCGGCCTCCACTTTTAGACGTTCAGCCTCGGCAACTTGTGCCTTCATCCTCTCAACTTCAGCTAGGGCAAACTCGGGTTTAGTCCTCTCAGTGCTCATCTCTTCACGAGCATCCTACAGATCCCGTATCTTGGCATTTAGGTTGTCGATCAAGGCCGACTTCTCCCTCTCATAGGCGTTACGCTGAATAAACACCTTCGACATGCACGAAGCGCTCTGGAGCAGAAAGGACTGGGACATGAACAGATTCCCATCAACACAGATCTTGGAGACCGTCTCCTTGGTCTCCAAAGTCCAAGCTCGAGGCACATCCCGGATCGTGCGTTGAAGGTGCGGCGGCAGCTCATTCAAGTTTGTCACGCACCGAGAAGAAAGTAAATCAACCACCTGCCGAGATGGCAATGGATCCTCGAAGAGCCTGCAAAACGAGTATACGAAGTATAAGTGTTCGTACAAAGGTTTTAACTCTAAGAGAGACAAATGAGAAGACTTACAAGGGGAGGTCTTGGACCTATTTCGGATCTCATCCCAAGAAGGACCCATCTCCCTTTCCTTCAGTGGAGGAATCTGAGTGTCCTCCATATAATCGTCGATGGAGAGGTCGAGCTCAGCCTGAGCCTGTTTCTTCCTCGGCCTCAAAGTCCCCTCGTTATGGGACTTATCCTGGTTCCCAAACAGAGGGGTAGAGCTCAGCGTAATCACCGGGGCCTCCTCCTCGGTGACTCCTTTTCCCTTATCCGCGGCCGCCGCCACAGTAACTTGAGGGGTTACCTCGAGGATTGGCACCGGTGCCGACTTGGGTTGGGGAAGGGGAAGTGCAACCTTATTCTTCTTCTTAGATGACTTGGTCACCATCTACACGAAGACGCCCGACATGTCCATGACGATCTCTTGTGGACAGGCAGGATAGGTCGAGAAGTCGCCTTCATAAGGGAAGAAAGATAATTTTTTTAGCTGAAGGTGAAATTTAATCCTTAAAAATATTATGATTTTAAGGGTACTCACGGGTTACGATGCCGAGATGATTGGGGTGGCGGAAGAAACGAGACAGTTGCCTCTTCTTCTCGGTGATGACGAAGGTACCGAGGCAGTATCATTTATGACGAATTGACTTGGTATGCCCCCAGATGTAGTCATTTATGACAAATTGGGTAAACAAATCGGTGTTTCTGTTTGCACTCTTTATTTTACAACAGATTTTAAGGGTGAAGATTGTGTGGAATATATTCATTTTGGGAGTATGTAAATTTTTGTGGGATAAATTGAAAATAAAAAATATGCAAATTTTAGGGGTGAAGGTACCGAGGTAGTATCATATCATGTGAATGTTTTTTTTAATTCTTTGTTTTCTTTATTTTTTTAAATGTAAAAAATAATCAATTGTGTATGTATTCTACTTGGACGGACGAGATCTCCTGTAACACAACAGTGTAACATCTCCTGTTACACCATTAGATAATTGACACATGTCATATATGGATTGAAATTAACTTAACTATGGTTAGAGAAATCCATATATAATCTATATCATATCTTATATCAAATCTTACTCCATATAAGATTTACAAAAAATGTTTTATCCGTTTTTTAAAATCTTACCCCATATTTAAAATTTTAAAATCAATTATTAAGATATGAATATATGAAATATACTTTTTTTTAAATATATTGAAAAAAAAAACAATTTTAAAAAATTTAAAATGTGAATGCAAAAATTAAATAAACTAAAAATTTGTATACATACACCTATATTCATAATTTATTTTAAATAGTCTATTATATTGTTATTAATTTATATTAAAAAATATAGGTAAAATAATAATAAATTATGCTAATAAATATATTAAAATTGTATGTAGTGCTTATACAATTGAAAGATTTTTTTAAAAATATAAATTGTTATTTCTTTTCAAAATCTTAAGTAAAAGTGTCAAACACATTTTTAAAAAGACAAAGTATAGAGTGAAAATGGTTCATACATGAACCACTGTGGGGAAACTGTATAGACTTAAGTTTTGATTAAGATGCAAAAATGTTCCTCCTAAAGTTATTTGTAAGTTAAATATTCAGGGGAGTTGGAATTTAAGTAAACAGTTCTAAATGTTAAAGAACTGGAGTACAGTTAGAAATTTCTAGAGTGTATTGAAGAATGAAGACCGCTGAAGAAGAAGTTCGCTGAAGATGAAGTCCGCTGAAGTCAAGTGATCTGAGAAAGTAGTCTAAGTCTTGAATGTTTTCTAAGTGCATTCTCACTAAGACTAAAACCATCAGGAGAGGACCAAGGTCCACTGATGAGAACTAACAAAGCACATTCGATGCTAAACATAATTAAAGCTATTAGTTAAATACGTTGGAACAAGGTAAAACGAATTTCAATGAAGCTTACAATAAATGAAGGAATAAGAAGGTTCTCTCAGAGGAGTTCCACCTTAAAGCAAGACAAGAATCTGGGCAAGCAGACTGAAGGTCCAATGAGAAGATGACACGTCAGTATACTTTACTGACAGCCGACCTGCTCCAGACTGACAAGTACCAAAAGTCTTTCCCTAGCAATCTACAGAAAGTTGGTGAACTGGCATGGTCTTTCAGCCGTTTCTTGACAAGACTTAAAGCTTCAAATAGAGCCGTTTGAACCAATCAGATACAAGAAGACTTACTTGAGAAGATTCAAATCCAACGGGAAGATTTTCAAGGAAGCCTATAAATACAGAAGGACGTGCCCATTTTTATGCACGGGAAACTCACAAGATCAAAACTATCTCTACATTCATAAGCTTCAAGAAGCACTCGAAATTACCTTTGTTTCCCAAGTGTTTCAAATCAGTAGAGAGCATAACAAACCTTCTGTAACCAAGCTTAAAGCTATATTCCAAACCTTAGAAAGAGATAAATCATCCTAAGCCTTGAGCAACATTGTAAGGATTATCTCACAACAGTTGGAACCAAATCCTACTCAGTTGTTAGGTTGAGAGTTAGAGTTAAGTGGTGTTAGTAAGCTGATTATTTGTATCAGTCTGAAAGCTGGGTTGTTTTGGGAACTAGGACCTGGAATTTTCCTAGTGATCAATCATCCTAAGAGAGGATTAATTGATAAGTGCACCTTGGCACTATAACACAAGGAATTCCAAGTGAAAGGAATTCTCCTGTTTGACCAGGACAATGGACGTAGGAGATTCATCTCTGAACCACTTTATATCTTGTGTACTTACTTTCTGCTATTTCCTAAGTGTGTGTTTTCCACTCAAAGTTCATCAAGTAAAACGAGTTTTCTAAAGGGCTCACTAATCCGCATCTGAAAGCTAATTAGATAGTAGTTCAACTGAAAGTCTTAAGCTTTTAGTGGAGGTATTATCTCAGTAAGCTTTCTCTAGTAATTCTCAGCAGACTTAAAGTCCACTGACGAGTTACTATCTGAAGTAACCTGATAAGTTTTCAGGAAGTTTTAATTTGTAATCACAGGTGTATTCCCCCCTCCCCATACACCTGTTTACTCGTTTCGGGACCAACAATTGGTATCAGAGCAGTGGTTCAAAAGACCATTGTTCTAAGTATACCTTGTGCTTAAAGGTATTTTATATAGGTCATCTGAATTGATCTTATTTGATAAACTTGTTTAGATATTATGGCTGACAATGCAACTAGGGTAGCACCACCAGCGGAGAACAACATGGGAGTTAATCCCCTGAACCATATGTCCCATCACAAGCTTCCACAATTCTCAGTGGAAAACTTTGATTTCTGGAAGATCAGAATATGAGCTCATCTTGCCTGTGTGCATGATGAAATGTTAAGGTTATTACTAAAGGTCCATTTATTTTTATGACACCTAACCCAAGAACCACAACTGAGACTATTGCAAATCCAAGAGAAGAATGGCCCAAGGATGAAGACAACTTCACTGTAGATGAGAGGAGGAGAAACAACCTCAACTTCATAGCCATGAATATTCTCTACACCTCCATTCCAGATTCTGTAATGGGAAGAGTGATTCACTGCAAGACTGCAAAGGAACTATTGGACACTCTTGCTCTCATGTGTGAAGGAACTGACAAGATAAAGGAGAACAAGCTTTCAGTAGCTGTTCAAAAGTATGAGCAGCTCACCATGGAGCCCACTGAGACCATTGACCAACTTTATGGAAGGTTCACTGACATCATGAATGAAATAAACTCTCTGGGAAAGGTCTATACCAAAAGAGAAATTGCCTTAAAGATCCTGAGAGGTCTAACCTCAAGATGGGATGTGTACTCTGTGATGATGCAGAATACCAAGGATCTATCCAGCATGTCTATGCAACAGGTATTCTCTAAACTTAAGGCTTATGAGTTTGATCTGAACAGGAAAATGGCTCCTGATGAGATCTCAGCTGAGAAGGGAGTTGCCTTCAAAGCTAAGGAGACTGAGCCAAAATCCCCAAAGCCGCAGAAGAGAACAAAGGCAATCAAGTCTCAAAGCAAGGCTGAGATGCAAGAACTCAGCCTAATGGCCAGAAGGTTTGAGAAACTTAACAGCCGCTTTGGCAAGTATAAAAGATTTTACATGGATAACAGAGAAGGAAGAAGTTATCCACATAAATACCAGAGAAGGAGAGAAAAGCTCAATTGAGCTGGAAAAGAGAAAGGATTACAAGAACTATACCAGAGGTGAAGGTTCATCATCAAAGACCAAGGAGTCTACTGAAGAAAAGAATGATGATGCCAATAGATGTTTCCAGTGCAAGAAGGTGGGGCATTTTCAATATGACTGTCCTCAACTGAGCACAAAGGAAAGGAAGGAAAGGCAAGCCAAGAGAGACATGAGATATGGAGAAAGGAAAGCCATGGTGGCTGAGGATGTTGATGAATATCTAGAGTCATCTGATGGACTATTCTCAGACAGCAGTGAAGATGACATGTGTCTCATGGCAAGAGAAGAACCAGAGGTACAATCTAAACCATCCATTTCTCTAGAACACTCACCTGAGCTCAGAGTCAACTGAGGAACTCAATTCTCAGTCCGATTTGGAACAATTGATGATTGATTTTTCAAGGTTGCAAGAAGCAAGTTTTTGTCTTCAAGATGAAAACAAAAATCTCCTGAGAGAAAACTCTAAGTTAATAGAATCTGGGAATCAGGCAGATCTTAACTCAGCTCAGTCTACCATTGAGTTGACAAAAGAGGTGGAAACCCTCAAGAGTCAAGGAAATGGCAAAGATCAACTGATAAAAGATCTTACTGAATCTAAGATAAAGTTAACTGAAGAAAATTTAAAACTGGTAAACCAAATAAAGGATTCTCTCCTGAAAATTGATGTCTTACATAAAACTGAAGAGACCTTGTTAAAAATGATTGATGCTCTTAACAAACCCTCTCTTGCCATAGAGGAGATTCAAAATTTTCTGATCAATCCTAATAACAAGTGTGGAATAAGCTTTATTCCAAAACCTTCAGAAGGTCCTCTGAGTGTTGCTTCTTCAAGTGGCACAAAGAGAGTTTTTGTTAAGCATGTGACCCTTCAACCACAGACTTTAGATAAGGGTAAAAGACCAGCTGAGATCACACAAAAGAAAAGTCAAACTAAGCCAAAACCAAATGGAAAGGCTCAGGTGACTAATCAAACCAGATCTCAACAGAGGTACTATCAGCCGAGGTCTTTACAGATGAAGCAACCTCAGCTGAGAACACCCAGGCATGAGCATTCCTCAAGGAATAACTGATACAGAAGACCTATTCCTTTTGTGCCTAAAGGAAAAGACCCTTCATACCATTATCAACAAAAACTTAGGCCAGGTGTACCCAAGCCTAAAAGAAATAATGTAAAGAAGGTTCATGTTCCTTCAAAGGCTGACACCCATATAAAGTTTACTCCCAAGGCACCGAGGGAGATAATAATCTATGTAAATGTTTATGGAAGACAAATTAGTGATTCTAAAGTGATTAGAACTGTGAGGCAAATTTGGATTTCGAAAGGTACAGCTAACCTGGTAGGACCCAACACCAAATGGGTACCTAAAGCTTGATTTTGACTACAGGGCTCAGTGGACCTCAACAAAGGAGATGTTCTAAAATCTTCAGTCTAGTACTTAGACAGTGGATGTTCTAGGCACATGACTGACAACAAGGATCTCCTGACAGAATTTGTTGAGAAAGAAGGTCCACAAGTCACTTTTGGTGATAATTCACAAGGAGCCATTAAAGGTTATGGTACTTTAATTATTGGCTCAGTAAGAGTAAGCAATGTATCCTATGTCAGTGGACTTAAGCATAATCTTTTGTCCATAAGTCAGTTTTGTGATAAAGGATACAGTGTTGAATTTTCTTGTAACCTGTGTTTTGTCAAGAATATATCCTCACAACAGGTTCTACTGACTGGGTCAAGGAAAGGAAATGTCTATCTTGCAGATTGGAATTCTTGCACACCAAATGCATGTCTTATTGCAAAGAGCTCAACTGATACTTGGTTGTGGCACAAGAGACTAAGTCATCTGAACTTCAAGATGATGAATAGAATAGCAAGACATGGACTGGTAGAAGGAATGCCAAATGAAGTATACAACAAAGAGCATATCTGTAAAGCCTGCCAGGAGGGAAAGCAAGTGAAAGCATCTTTCAAAAGAAAAGTTGCAACCTCTACTGACAGAGTACTTCAACTGTTACATATGGATCTCTTTGGTCCAGTAACCCCTGTAAGTATCAATGGAAGAAAATATACACTTGTTGTTGTTGATGATTTCTCCAGGTACACTTGGCTGTTATTCCTAGCAAGCAAGAAGGAGACTCAACTGAGGCTGCCAGAGCTCCTGAAGAAAGTTAGCAATGAAAAGAGCCTGAACATTGTAAAGATTAGATCAGATAAGGGCACTGAATTCATTAACTCTATTATATCTGATTTCTGCAAAGAATTAGGCATTGCACATGAGACCTCAGATGCAAGGACTCCACAACAAAATGGTGTAGCTGAAAGAAGAAATAGGACTCTCAAGGAGGCAGTAAGAACAATGCTTGTAGAAGCTCAAGTTCCTAAGAGATTTTGGGCTGAAACTATTAATACTGCCTGCTACACTCAAAATAGATCCATGGTAACCAAACATCAAGGAAAAACTCCATATGAATTATGGAATGGCAGAAAGCCACAGGTATCTTACTTTCATATCTTTGGTTGCAAGTGTTTCATTTACGATAATGGAAAAACTCAACTGAAAGCTTTTGATAGCAAAGCTGATGAAGGAATTTTCTTAGGATATTTCCAAATCAGTAGAGCCTTCAGAGTTTACAATTGTAGAACTCTTGTTGTGGAAGAAACACCTCATGTGGTCTTTGATGAATCTACTTTTGAGTCTAGGAGTAAGGAGAATGAGGAAGTAATAAGCCAAAGACTAACTAGACTGAGTATCAAGTCTAAAGGCTTTCCTGAGAATTGTGTTGATACATTCATCCCAACCTAGGATAATTTCAATGATCAACAATTCAAAGAGGTCACTCAAAGTAAGACCACTTCTCAAAGCTCACCTGAGAGCTCTCCTGAACAAGCAACTGAACTGATGAACACTATCCCAGTTCAAGAGATAAGTAATGTCGATGAAGATGTGGTCACAGCTGAGACATCCACTGAGCCTATCATTCAAGGGGGAACCAATGAGATTACCATTGAGAATGAGAACACCTTGAATGATGACTCAGGACTTCAACCTTCTGTTTTATTTCCTGAATTTGATTTCATCCCTGTATCTAGTGACTCAACTTCAGAAGAGTTAAACTCTACTGAAGGGCATCAGCCTAGGAGGACATGGCTCTCAGATCACCCTGTTGAGCAAATCCTAGGTGATCCTACCTCAGGAGTCAAAACTAGAAGTTTTCATGGAGAAAGTTCTTTGTTTTGCTATTTCTTATCTAACCAGGAACCAGGTTCCATTGGAGAAGCACTTTAAGATTCAAATTGGACCATTGCCATGCAAGAAGAGCTCAACCAATTTACAAGAAATCAAGTATGGGAGCTGGTTGACAGACCATATCACTGCAATGTGATAGGAACCAAGTGGGTATTCAAGAACAAGAAGGATGAAAATGATGTCATAGTCAGAAACAAAGCCAGGCTAGTTGCAAAGGGCTATTCTCAAGTTGAAGGCTTTGATTATGATGAAACTTTTGCCCCAGTAGCCAGATTGGAGGCAATAAGGTTATTTCTTGCATATGCTGCACACAAGAAATTCAAGGTGTATCAGATGGATGTTAAGAGTGCCTTCTTAAATGGAGTACTCAATGAAGAAGTCTATGTGGAGCAACCCCCAGGTTTTGAAGAAAGCCACAAAGTATATAGACTAAGAAAAGCTCTATATGGACTGAAACAGGCTCCAAGAGCTTGGTATGATACTTTGTCACAATTCCTTTTGGATCATGGCTTTATCAAAGGAAGAGTAGATATAACTCTCTTCAGGATCACAAAAGGAGAGGACACCTTGCTAGTTCAAATCTATGTGGATGATATCATATTTGGTTGTCCAAACCAAGTCCTCTGTGAAAAGTTTTCTCAGCTGATGAAAGGAAAGTTTGAGATGTCAATGATGGGAGAAATGAACTTCTTCCTAGGACTTCAAGTTAAGCAGTCTCCTGAATCTTCATCAACCAAGCAAAATACACAAGGGAGCTGATCAACAGATTTGGATGCCAGACCAGCAAAGTTGCAAGAGTTCCACTCAACACCAACACCAAGATGGAACCAAATGAAGATGGTGAATCAGTAGACCAGACTCACTATAGAGCTATCATTGGATCTCTACTGTATCTCACAGCAAGCAGGCCTGATATCACTTTTGCAGTTGGGATATGTGCAAGATATCAAGCAAATCCTAAGAAAAGTCATCTGGAAGCTGCTAAGAGGATTCTCAAATATCTCAAGGGTACTGTGAATATGGGATTGTGGTATCCCTCAGATGACAATCTGGAACTCACAGGATACACAGATGCTGACTATGGAGGATGTAGAATTGACAGGAAATCAACCTCAGGCACTTGTCAATTCTTGGGAAGTAAGCTGATCTCTTGGTTCTCCAAGAAACAAAACTCAGTAGCCACAAGCACTACTGAAGCTGAATATATGGCAG
This sequence comes from Ballota nigra, assembly GCA_947034835.1. Lineage (NCBI taxonomy): Eukaryota > Viridiplantae > Streptophyta > Magnoliopsida > Lamiales > Lamiaceae > Ballota > Ballota nigra. The sequence goes on from OX344722.1 coordinate 5,552,176, forward strand.
CTGGAAGTTGTTGTGCTCAAATTCTTTGGCTAAGACAACAACTGAGAGATTACAATATCTTTGCTAATGAAGTCCCTATTTTCTGTGACAACAATAGTGCAATTGCTATTTCAGAAAATCCAGTTCTCCACACAAGATGCAAACATGTGGACATAAGGCATCACTTCATCAGAGATCATGTGGAAAAGAAGGATATCAAAATGCTCAAGATACACACTGACAAATAAAAGGCTGATATATTCACAAAACCTTTGGCTGAAGCAAGGTTTCAAGAATTGTCAGTAGAGCTTGGACTTCTAGATCCAGGAGCGTAAAGGAAGGAGCCAATATCAGAAGAGTAGATTTCGAATCAGTGGAGGTTCAACCTTAGAAGAGAATCAATCTCAGTGGAGTCACTGATCTCAGAAGAACTTCAGATTCTCAGGAGAGGTTCAACCTCAGTAGAGGTCAAAAGTTTTTAACTCTGCTATTTCTTTAAAATCTGAAATCTCTTAGTTTTATATTATAAAACTCTTATAAAAAATAGCTAATGGGTGCTTTCTGAAAATTAAATCTTTCTTACACTATTTCGAAGAGATTTTGGTATGGCAAGCATTTAATACGCGTTGCACAAGTCAGAATTACTTTTACAGTTACCTATCTCACGCGCCTTAAAACCCGAATGATGTGACCTTCCGGCTACCAACTCTTTCAATCCAAACCTTCCATTTTAGGCAGTTCATTTCTAACCATCAAGATCTCTAAAAAACTCCCCACAACCTCTTCAACTATCCACGATCTCAAACCAAATTAATCTCAGACGTTAATTTCTCCTCTCAATCTCACCACACATTTCACATATAAAAACCCTAAACTTACACTTGTAAACCTTTTCGAAATCACTCACAAGCAAACACTTACTATCTGTCCAAATACACTCTGCAAATTTTCTCTCAAATCCTATCTTTCAAATGGCAAGATTAAACCTAGGTTTTCTTACCAACAAGGACAATTTCTGGTATGAACCTACAATTCTTTTTGATAACCCAGAAATTGAATCCAGGCCTGAGTTCTCTCATATAAAGGAAGCACTAGAAATGGTCAAAACCGCAGAGTTAGAAAAATTATTGTCTGTCCATCCTAAGAGTTGCTTCGATAGACAAGTTTTGGAGTTCTTTTTTAGTGTTGCTAACACTGACTCTAAAATCAAGTCGTGTCTCTTCTTAAAGAGGAAGAAGAAGGTGATGAGAGATGGAAACGAAATTGTTGAGCATCAGAAAATAAAGAAGGAGATCCGGTTGGAAGGAGATGATCTCAGGGAGCTGTTTGGACTTCCTTCTGAAGGCCAAAATCCACACACCTGTATTCTGGATAAGGAAGAGGAATGGGTTTACACCATAATTCAAAAGAGAGTGAAGTACAGTCCCACAATGAACAGAAGTTTACTCCTTCCCGTTTACAATGTTCTTTGTGAAATTGTTGGGAAATGCATTCTGGGAAACCAAGGGAGCACGGAGCAAATGAGCAAACCAAAGCTGCGATTAATGAAGGCTATTGTGGAGAGCAAAGAGAAGAGCTTCAACTGGCAGCAATTCTTCTTAAGGGTGTTGAATAAGGAGAAGACAAAGTTTCAGGCTGAAAAACTCCTCAACTAGCAAGTAAGCTCAATTTTGCCACCAAGATCTCCTATCTCATTGAAAATGTGGATGTGGGAGTAGATTGGATTGAGGACAGGAAGTGGAGTAATCTGAAGACACTTTTCAAATCAGGAAAGACTTTGGAGGCAAGAAAGCTGAGCCTTGAAGTAGAAAGCCCTGAAGGAGCGGAAGAGACAGAGGAAGCCAACCCTTCTGAGGGAAAGAAGACCAAACTTAAGAGGAGATTGGTCAAGCTAAGTGATAAGATGGCACTGTACAAGGAGGAGGAGGCACAGAAGGCCTCAAAGAAGGAGAAGAAGAGGTCTTCTGAGGCCGTAAAGGAGAGTGCACCCAAGAAAGTCAGAGTCACGAACTCTACTGATGAATCATCATCAGGTAACCCTGACCCCTCTCCTAATGTGATCTCAACTGAGTCTAACTCAGATGTACCTGCACCTACCTCCATCAAACCCAGAACCCCTGTAAAGACAAAGAAAATATCCAAAATGTCTAAAACCTCCACTGAAGGCTCTCAACAGCCTGAAAGTGGATCCCAAAATACCACCCCATCTGAGGCATCTGCTGAGGCAACCTCAACCCCCTCTGAACCCATCCTCTCAACCCCCACTGAACAAAACCCAACCCCTCCTGAAACTCAAGCCCAACCCTCTTCTGAACCCAACCCATCTGAAATCCCTTCTACACACCTGGAGTCTATCCCAGAAGAGCCCTCAGATATCAGATCCCCTACCCCTTCCCTCCCATCAGACGATGAAGAAGAGTACTCATCCTTAGACACTCTTAAGGATGAGGTGGCCTACTCTTTGGAGTCTAAATACCCTGAGCTTGATGGGTACCCCACCCTAAAAATAATGTTCATGAGGCTGAGACTCCTTGTCCAGCTCAAAGATAGAAGATTGGGAGAAATTTTGATGGCTGTCAGAGGCAGCAATTCTGATGAATGGAAAAAAAAGGAGATGGAGGTAATGAAGTTTACTGGATTGACCAAAACCAGACTCCTCTGTGATGAGAAGATATTTGAGAGTCTGGTTATGGAAAAATTAGCTGAGGCAAGAAAGGGAGATGAACAAGAGAAGGATGAGGGAGGTGAGAAAGAGAAGCCAGAGGAGGTTATAACTGAGGAAGAAAGGAAAGAGGAAGCAGTAAAAGCTGTGGGAGAGGAGAAGAGGAGAAAGAAAAGGAAGTGCAAGAAATGGGAGGAGGAGAAGGTACTTCACCTAGGCAAGGTGATGGTGAAGTAGCCGAGGATGTATCATTAGCAAGAGATACTGAGGCTCAAAATTTACCAAAGGAAAGCTCAGTAGAGGTGTCTACTGAAGCTATCCCACAACAGCCCTCAGTGGTGACTAAGGAGTTAGCTGAGGTGTCTGGAAACGAAGGAGTTGAAAAAGAGACTGAAAAAACTGAGGGAGGTGAAAAAGATGTAGAAATTACAGGTGTAGTAAGTGGTGAAATAAGAGCAATCATTCCTGTAAAGGATGAATTGGCTGAAAAGAAATCAGTTGAAAAAGAGAGAGAGAGTGAGAAAGAAAGTGAGAAGAGAGTGGAGGAGGGAGTAGCCATGGAGGTAGATATGACAGGAGACTTAGGCTGTGAGATTGAGGGGGAAAGAACTAACATTGTTTGTCATGCAGGTGTTCAAACTGATGAAGTTCCCCCAGTCCAAGTCAACCTAACTCTTCTGAGGGATGCTGTTCACTCACTCCAAGAGGAAAGTCTTCCTTTTCTTCAAGATCAACTGAAGGATGTCCAGGAGATAGTGCAAGAAGAAGTGGATAAAATGGTCATCCTCTCAGACCATGTGGATGAAATGATGGAGTCCACAACCAAATCACTTCAGAACCTGACCTTGAAGATTGAAGACTCTCAGCAAATGGTGCTGGATGTAGTAGAAGGTCAAAGTGTACTGGTGATTGAAAGTCTGAAGAAGTTGGAGCAGAAGGAAGAAGAAGCAAGAGCTCAATTCCTGAAGGACTCAGTAGACAATGTTTCCATTAACCTCAAGTCTTCTGTTGAGGCATTCTCAGCCAACCTTATTGGGAAAGTTGAGGGGTTATGGAATCAGAAGATGCAGGAATTTGAGGCAAAGCATGAAGAGCTGGGAGCCAAGCTGGGGGAGGTCCTGAAGAAGGCAGTAGAGGACTTCCCTACACAAGAGAAAACAAATGTACTTATTGATGAGAAGTTAGCTCAATTTGTGCAGTTTGGGTAAACAGCTGGAGCCACTCTAGAGAGACTAGAGGATGAAGTTGACCACTGCTCCACTGAGCTAAAGGCCCTTGCCCATGATCAACTGAAGCTAAACATCACGGTGGCCGAGTGCATGATTAATGCCGGATAGGGGGAAGAGAGGGTAAGTGCTAAAGAGATGAAGCTGAACCCCAAGAACAAGATGAAGATTATCCTCGAGACCCCCGATTTTGAAAAAGGCCAACAAGTTAAGAGTACGTTGAAAAAGGTAGATGCTGAGGCTCAGAAGATTACTGAAGCCAAGAAAGGGAAGGAGACCCCATCTGCAGGTCTATCAAAGTTCAAGGAAGCTCACCTGAAGGAAAAAGATGAGAGAGCTGCTCAGAAAGGGGAATCAACCAAGAAGGCTACTGACGTCCTCTCAGCGGAGGTAGCAAAGAAGACCAGAACCTCAGGGAGGTTAGCTGCTAAGTCCACTGGCTCCACTGAGTCAGTTGAGGTACTTCCTATCCTTAACCCTGATCCTATCTCTTCTGAAACTCCTAAATCAGCCCCCACAAGAGTCACAGAGCTCACTGAGCTTATCAAAGAGGCTGGAGGGATGAATGAGAGAGCACAGAAGCTGGCGGCTCAACAACAAGAAAGGAGGGATAAGGTGGTTGGGAAGATGGAAACCATAGCTGAGATGGCTGAGAGGAAGAGGAAGGAGAGGCTGACCACTTTTGATAAGACTACATCCAAGAAGTTCAGGAACAGTTATCAAAGGTGGGCTGCTAAGCTAAAGAAAGATAAAATCACTCCTTCAAAGGCCAAGTTCCCTCACCATGACGAGTGGGTACCCAAGAAACTCAATGATGCATAGGAAACTGCAAAAAGGAAGTTTGTGTATTCCTACTATATCAGTTGTGAATTGGGAAAGGACAATGTGCAAGAAGTGTTCAACTCTTGGATGTTTGAAGTATATCCAAAGCTCTTCCCTGCCATCATGGAAGCCTGGAATGATAGATTCCCTGATCTTGCCTTGAAGGCTCCTGAGAAAATCATCTACTGGCCTCCTCAAGATGCAACTGGAGCTGTGGATAGAGACCGGATCACAGAAGAATGGGTGTCTTTGTGCGAACAACTAGGTCTCAATGGCCACTCAAAAGAATTCATGGAGAGGAAGAATGAGCTGAAGATCAGAGTTTTCAAACAATATGGACTTGAGCCTCTGTTTGAAACCATTTGAAGATGATAAGTGTTTTTGCTGGGCATTTGTTTATAAGCCCAAATGTTTTTAAGTTTGAACTTTTTTTATAGTAGGCTTCATGTAAACTGTACTTCTCATTTTTTTTAAATGAAACTCTACTGAAGTTTTTGCCCAAGATAATATCTCATTATCATTTAGACTTATGTACTTGAATGTTTTTACTTACAAAATCCTTGAACTTTTATGTCATCTGAAGAACCTCATCTGAATTAAGATATGTAATAAGATAGGTTCCGACATAATAAAAAAGGGGGAAATTGTTGGGAAACTATATAGACTTAAGTTTTGATTAAGATGCCAAAATGTTCCTCCTAAAGTTATTTGTAAGTTAAATATTCAGTGGAGTTAGAATTTAAGTAAACAATTCTAAATGTTAAAGAACTGGAGTACAGTTAGAAATTTCTAGAGTGTATTGAAGAATGAAGACCGCTGAAGAAGAAGTCCGCTGAAGTCAAGTGATCTGAGAAAGTAGTCTAAGTCTTGAATGTTTTCTAAGTGCATTCTCACTAAGACTAAAACCATCAGGAGAGGACCAACGTCCACTGATGAGAACTAACAAAGCACATTCAATGCTAAACATAATTAAAGCTATTAGTTAATCTGGTTGGAACAAGACAAAATGAATTTCAGTGAAGCTTATAATAAATGAAGGAATAAGAAGGTTCTCTCAGAGGAATTCCACCTTAAAGCAAGATAAGAATCTGGGCAAGCAGACTGAAGGTCCAATGAGAAGATGACACGTCAGTATACTTTACTGACAGCCGACCTGCTCCAGACTGACAAGTACCAAAAGTCTTTCCCTAGCAATCTACAGAAAGTTGGTGAACAGGCATGGTCTTTCAGCCGTTTCTTGACAAGACTTAAAGCTTCAAATAGAGCCGTTTGAACCAATCAGATACAAGAAGACTTACTTGAGAAGATTCAAATCCAACGGGAAGATTTTCAAGAAAGCCTATAAATACAGAAGGACGTGCCCATTTTTATGCACGGGAAACTCACAAGATCAAAGTTATCTCTACATTCATAAGCTTCAAGAAGCACTCGAAATTACCTTTGTTTCCCAAGTGTTGCAAATCAGTAGAGAGTATAACAAACCTTCTGTAACCAAGCTTAAAGCTATATTCCAAACCTTAGAAAGAGATAATTCATCCTAAGCCTTGAGCAACATTGTAAGGATTATCTCACAACAGTTGGAACCAAACCCAACTCAAACCCTACTCAGTTGTTAGGTTGAGAGTTAGAGTTAAGTGGTGTTAGTAAGCTGATTATTTGTATTAGTCTGAAAGCTGGGTTGTTTTGGGAACTAGGGCCTGGAATTTTCCTAGTGATCAATCATCCTAAGAGAGGATTAATTGATCAGTGCACCTTGGCACTATAACACAAGGAATTCCAAGTGAAAGGAATTCTCCTGTTTGATCAGGATAGTGGACGTAGGAGATTCATCTCTGAACCACTTTATATCTTGTGTACTTACTTTCTGCTATTTTCTAAGTGTGTGTTTTCCACTCAAAGTTTATCAAGTAAAACGAATTTTTTAAAGGGCTCACAAATCCGCATCTGAAAGCTAATTAGATAGTAGTTCAACTGAAAGTCTTGAGCTTTCAGTAGAGGTATTATCTCAGTAAGCTTTCTCTAGTAATTCTCAGCAGACTTAAAGTCCACTGACGAGTTACTATCTGAAGTAACCTGATAAGTTTTCAAGAAGTTTTAATTTGTAATCACAGGTGTATTCCTCCCCCTCCATACACCTGTTTACTCATTTCGGGACCAACAACCACTGAAGATATTACTTTTTTTCATTAAAGAGTATTATTTGTTTACTAAAAATAAATTAAATTTTCTTTAGTGAAAACAACCAATACACTTTAATTATTCATGTATAAACCAAATTTACTCTTATATACTCTTTAAAAAAATATATAAATTTATTTCAAACTAAAATCTTGCTCAAGTATAATTTTTTTGATGTAAGTATATTTAAAAAAAAAATTATACTTACATCAAATTAAAGATTTTTCTCAAATATGTTTAATAAATTAAAAATCATTATCAAACCAAATTAACAGCTAAGTTTTTTTTTTTTTGGAAAAAAATAATAACTAAGTTAAATATTGGTAAAACAAATACGCCTTTTAAATTAAAATACTTATTATTTTCAAATCTCAAATATATAAGAGGGTTAATCATTAAAAAGATTTATTTTCTTAAATAAAAAAATTAGTAATAATTAGTATGTCAATTATTTGAATACAACGTATCACTAAAAATATATTTAAGAAAAATACTATAAAATAATTATTTTTATTTTACCAAGAACTAACTAAATACATTTTTATTTTCTTCCCTTCCAAATAAATATGTATACTGATTGATCTATATTTATTTTTGTTGGTCCCTAAAAGGTTATCCAGCGGAAAGCGTTTTAGAGTTTATTTTTAAGAAAACCCAATTTTCAAATTAAGTGCTAAGAGAAAATGCAGAAATCTAAATTGCAGAAAAGTAAATGACATCGGATTTATAGTAGTTCGGACAACAGGTCCTACGTCCACTCTCCCTTTCTCCAAAGGGGTCTTTCTCACTCTCCAACCAACTTACTCACGAACCACTGGAATTGGGAAGTACCAGCTCCTTCGTACAACTTGCTTACAACAACCTTTCAATGAGGTGAACAAGTTGATTATAAGTTCCAACTAAAACTCCTAAAAGAGTATATAAACTTGAATGAACAAGGTGAGTGAGTGGAAGAGTTCGTGTGTCTTTGTGTGCTCTCGCGCGACTCTTGTGTCTTCTGAACTCATCACAACACTCATATTTATAGTTGTAGGAATTAACTAGCCGTTGGAAGCTAGAAATTCAAACAACCATAATTGGAGGAATATAATCAATCACAGATTGATTATATTGATTGATTGATCTCCTCCATTGATTGGATCTTCTAAGATTGATACCAATCAATCAATCCTCTATAAGTTGACTCTCTAGATTGCCTTCTACTCCATCATTGAAACTCCAAGATCTCCTTGTCTCCAGATTATACGCAGCCTCTAAGTGGGTGAACTAATCCATCTCCCTAATCTGGTCAGCACTCGTCTGGTCTGGGGTCTTCTGGTCTGGTCAGGTAACACTTCTGCTCTGAACCTCATCTGGGAGAGGTCTTCTTGTCAGACTCCTTTGGTCAAAGCTCATCTGGTCAGACTCCTCTGGCAGACTCCTCTGGTCAGAGCTCATCTGGTCAGACTCCTCTGGCAGACTCCTCTGGTCAGAGCTCATCTGGTCAGACTCCTCTGGCAGACTCCTCTGGTCAGGCTCCTCTGGCAGACTCCTCTGGTCAAACTCCTCTGGTCAGACTCCTCTGGTCCTCTGGTCAGAGCTCATCTGGACCTCATCTGCTCTGGTGACTCTTCTGCTCTGGTGTGGACACCTCATCTGGTCACCTCTCATCTGGTCACCTCTCATCTGGTCACCTCATCTGGTCACCTCTCATCTGGTCTGCACAGATTTCTTCCCCCTTAACCAAAGACTTATTCTTGACCTAGACTAATCTGTAGCTGACTAACAGGTTCAGCTAGTCCTATTACAAGTTCTTGTTTTAACATCTTCAAAACATCTAATCTAAATCCCAACAATTTCCCCATTTTTGATGATGTTAAAACTGAAAGAACTTAAATAAAACAAGACAAGAAAAATTTGAAATGTCTAAGTAGAGATTCTAGCAGGCTGGGTCAACTGATCTTCCCCCTCAAAGTATGCTCAGCTGATATTGAGGCATAATATCAGCTGGTCTTCTTGTGTATCTGCAGGCAATCAAATTTTTGGTACCCTTTTGGGTCCAAGGGGGTTAGCACAATTTTTAGGAAGCCACAAGAATAGATCATCCCTTTTTGGATCAGGTGATCTTATCTTTCTTCCATACATATCCACAAAAACACACTCAACAAAAGAACCTTTGACATGGTTATTTCTTCTAGAGGCTCTTCTTCTCTTATGAGCTTGTCCAGTAGAAGAAGTAACTTGTCTTAAAGCAACAGACTTGAAATTCTTTTGATAAGGATAAGTCTTACTAGAACCATCAAAGGTTCCAGCTGGTCTGGCAGATGACTTGAAAGTTTTCTGCAGGTGAGTAGGAGTCATCTGGTTATGCCTCTTTTGAGAAGATCCAGACTGTTTTCTACTCTGCTGGCCTGGTTGAGGTCTTTTAAGATTCCTCCTCTGCCTTTTGGGTTTTTGAGTTTCAGTACTCATCTGCCCATTAGGCTGAGTTGCCTGGTCAGCTGACCTCTTGCCCTTATCAATAAAATTTCTACGCTGTTCTTCTTTCTGAACATGTGAGGATTCAGGTTTGGAATAACCAAGGCCTGTTTTATCATGCTCTCTTTGAGATGAGGCAGCTATGTGTGACACAGCATTGCTTGCTGTAGTCAGCTGCTCCAGTCTCATTTTGAGCTTGTCCTCACTTTCTCTTACAATTTTGTTTTGGTGGAAGAGTTCATCAAACTTAGCTTTGAGCATATTATATTCATTGTCTTTCTCAATGTTTTCAGCAACCAACCTTTCTATCAGCTTAACTTGTTCAGTACACCTAGTTATCAAGTCAGGAGACTCTTCGACCAGTGTATGATTTTGTTCAGCTGGCAGATCAGCTGAGTTGCCTGGACATTGTGAAAGCTTCTGATTTTCTGCTTTCAGCTTTGTGTTCTCATCTTCCAATTTTTGACAAAGTTGTATAGATTTTTGGAGATCTAATAGCAGAGTTTGCGTATAAGACTCCTCTGATTGTTCAGAAAAAGAAGAATAAGAAGAAGAGGGAGTTCGATTGCATACCTCATTTGTCACAAGACATATCTCTTCGTCTGGTCCATAATTGGATGATGAACCAGAAGTGGATACCTCTTCTTCCTCATCTGCTAAGCTTCTTTTGGAGTAACTCCCAGTGTATCTTCTACTGCTTCTCTTTGAGACCATTTCTGCAAATATTGTTAGCACAACAAATATTTGGGTTTTCAAAAAAATGGATCTGCCCTGGTGACCACCAAAATAATTTCAAAACAGTGGTCTGTAGGACACAATGCTCTGATACCACTTGTTGGTCCCTAAAAGGTTATCCAGCGGAAAGCGTTTTAGAGTTTATTTTTAAGAAAACCCAATTTTCAAATTAAGTGCTAAGAGAAAATGCAGAAATCTAAAGTGCAGAAAAGTAAATGACACCGGATTTATAGTGGTTCGGACAACAGGTCCTACGTCCACTCTCCCTTTCTCCAAAGGGGTCTTTCTCACTCTCCAACCAACTTACTCACGAACCACTGGAATTGGGAAGTACCAGCTCCTTCGTACAACTTGCTTACAACAACCTTTCAATGTGGTGAACAGGTTGATTATAAGTTCCAACTAAAACTCCTAAAAGAGTATATAAACTTGAATGAACAAGGTGAGTGAGTGGAAGAGTTCGTGTGTCTTTGTGTGCTCTCGCGCGACTCTTGTGTCTTCTGAACTCATCACAACACTCATATTTATAGTTGTAGGAATTAACTAACCGTTGGAAGCTAGAAATTCAAACAACCATAATTGGAAGAATATAATCAATCACAGATTGATTATATTGATTGATTGATCTCCTCCATTGATTGGATCTTCTAAGATTGATACCAATCAATCAATCCTCCATCAGTTGACTCTCTAGATTGCCTTCTTCTCCATCATTGAAACTCCAAGATCTCCTTGTCTCCAGATTATACGCAGCCTTTAAGTGGGTGAACTAATCCATCTCCCTTATCTGGTCAGCACTCGTCTGGTCTGGGGTCTTCTGGTCTGGTCAGGTAACACTTCTGCTCTGAACCTCATCTGGGAGAGGTCTTCTGGTCAGATTCCTCTGGTCAAAGCTCATCTGGTCAGACTCCTCTGGCAGACTCCTCTGGTCAGAGCTCATCTGGTCAGACTCCTCTGGCAGACTCATCTGGTCAGAGCTCATCTGGCCAGACTCCTCTGGCAGACTCCTCTGGTCAGGCTCCACTGGCAGACTCCTCTGGTCAAACTCCTCTGGTCAGACTCCTCTTGTCCTCTGGTCAGAGCTCATCTGGACCTCATCTGCTCTGGTGACTCTTCTGCTCTGGTGTGGACACCTCATCTGGTCACCTCTCATCTGGTCACCTCTCATCTGGCCACCTCATCTGGCCACCTCATCTGGCCACCTCATCTGGCCACCTCATCTGGCCACCTCTCATCTGGTCACCTCATCTGGTCACCTCTCATCTGGTCTGCACAGATTTCTTCCCCCTTAACCAAAGACTTATTCTTGACCTAGACTAATCTGTAGCTGACTAACAGGTTCAGCTAGTCCTATTACAAGTTCTTGTTTTAACATCTTCAAAACATCTAATCTAAATCCCAACAATTTTTAATACATGTTAAGTTATAATTAATTTTTTTTAACGCCTTTATAATTGATTCAAATGTTTTGCATCTTGAATATACCCTATTATACTAATAGGGAGTTCTTCATGATGATGTGTCGATCTTACGTTCATTTGGCCTATGTGTCATTTTGTGAAAAATTTGAATACATGTCAATTTATGATCTTATGTGTCATCTATATGACACTATAATTATGAGTTTAACTAAAAAAAAAAATGCATCTAAGTGAACTTGAACCTTGCACCTCTTAGACAAAGATTATAATGTTTACCAATTACACCAACCACGAGTTTTATAAAATTTGAATATCTACTGTATATAATATGAGTGCATAAAAGTATATTAGAAATTTTATTATGAATGTATCAATTTACATTTAATTTTACTATATTTGAGGTTTGAGCATATCCCATATTCAGAAAATTCTTAATTGTTTCAATAATTTAAACAAATAAACTATTGCTAAATTGAATGATTAAATTTTAAAAAAATTATAATTATCTGAAATTTTAATATTTAATTAATTTATTTTTGTTGTGTCACTATAATTTTAATTTATTCTATTGATTAAATAATTGCTTATAATTTAAAAATTCTGATTGTTTGAAATTATAACATCTAATTGATGAATTCTTATTGTTTAAAAAAAATTAAGTAAAATTCTAAATATTTGAATTTTTATTTTTCTCAAATCGTTTTTAGTATATCATTTTTCTTCTGACTTATGTTTAATACGCGAGATTATGTTTAATATTTTCTCCAATTAAAAATGCAATAACATATACTCCCTCCGTCCCCAAACACTTTTCACAGTTACTTTATCTTTGTGTTTTAGCGAGCGAGTTGTTTATTTTTAAGGTAGGGTATGATAGATCTAACTCTTTTCTATTATAAAGTAATTTTAAAATTACTTTATCATTTCAAATACTAATAAAAAACTCGCTCGCGAAAACACGAGATGGATAGTGACTGTGCAAAGTGTTGTGGGACGGAGGTAGTATTTGAATTTTGCACACATTTATAAATGTTTACGTACTTTGAATATAAGTATATTATATTTAACATAACTTTTTTATTTGTTTAAAATAGAGGGTCGACTTATATTATTATTGGGTCTAATAATGACGATTTTTTTTTTTTTTGAAATGCTAATTTTTTGTTTATTTAAATGTAATATTTTATAATATATAATTTATTTTTACAAGAATCCTACGCGGGCACTCATCTAGTTCATAATTAATTTGGACTTTTCTAATAATTATATTAAATTATTTATAAAATTACAATAATAATCTTGATTATATAGAAAAAAGTTAAGTGAAAATAATTTAAATATAAATTTATGTTTGGAAGGGAATATATTTGGTAAGATTTGATGGAGAGAAATAGGGATTTCTTTAATCCATGGTTACTTGGGTTTTTCTTAGATCAGACACTGTGTCGAGTTGCCTGATATCAGTCATGCTTTATAATTGTGCCACGTGTTATCGTACTGCGTCGTACTAACCTGCTACCTGTTGAGTTCATATATTATTTTAAAATTATTTTTTAAATTGTAAATTTTAAGTTACTATTGTGCCCTTTTAAAATAAAATTACATAAACTATTAGTATATTCAAATATTAATTGAATCCTTAAAAAGGGATTTAATTGAACGCAGGTTTCATGTTCTTGGCGAAAAGAGAACCCCAAGAAATCTGTGCTGCTCCCATCTACACTTCCACTGTCCGGCGCCGCTCCCAGCGTCACTACCACCTCCTGCCGCCACTCTCCTAGCCCTGTGAAGCAAACCAAATTGCTCGCCGGTCGACTCAACTTCGCTTATCGGTGGCTCGTTTGATCTTTTATAAAATGATACTTTACATAATTCACTACACATAATCTATTTGACTCTCATCTCTTTCTCATCGCAAATTGGGCACTTTTGAACGAGTTATTGAATTGTGTCCATCAATATTATTGAAGAATTTTTCAATCAGGTAATGCACACCATCTATTTGATAATATTTCTAGAATAATTTCTTCATCTATTTTATGATTTTGATTTTTATTAGTTTGATATAGAAATTAATTTTAGCTTTATATTATCTGTACATTCATATGAAGTTAATTTGCAATAGAAATTCATTTGAAGCTAATTTGATATAATTAGTCTAAAGATTTACATGAAATTCATGTGAAGTTATCAGGTTGGTGCATAAGAAACTCAAACTTTTGGTCAGTTTTATATGAGTTTCTGGTGGTGCGTTTCAGTGTGGATGAGTGTGTGTTTCTCCAGAATTTATTGTTTTCACCCCTTTTTTTTTCTTTAGTTTAATCGATAAATAGAGGAGAAATTGGGCAACACGGGTTAATGATAAGCTGAGGAAATGAAATTCTGTAATAAATATGAAGAGTTAATGCTGGAGCTGGTTGGGCACAAGAAATTGCCTCGTATTGGATGCCGCAAACTCTCAAATGTCTTGGAAAGTTGCGGAAAACAGCTCCATAATCACGATAATTGCGACCGGGTTTCTAATGGCGCTTCAAACAATCATGCCCAGGTTCATAAATTATAAATTTCGATCCTATTTTTTAGTTTGTTTAATCTTCTGGTTTTCAATTTTCATTTTTAGCTGTAATTGTTTACATCTTTACAAATGCAGGTTGACTTTCATTTTGGTTCTTCTTATGCAAAGTGTTTACGCTCTTCTTCTTAAATTTTATTGGGATGTAGACTTTGCAAATGAAAATATTTCAAAATTGGTCTTCTTAATATCATTTAAATTCATACCTTATAATATAAATAAATATTATGTAGTACCCTTCAAACTAGTTTTAGGATGAATCTTGTTCACCCAAGATTTTGCCATAAGATAAAATGTTATTGAGTACCAATTGCCCCGTGCAACAAAAGAGTATTAATATAATATGTGATGTAGTACAATTGATGCGATAAAAGAGAGAATAAAGTGTAGTGTGGTATTAGTGGCAAATGATAAAATTAAATGAAGCGTAGAGATAATTATTTGATGGATTTTCTTTTTAAAAATGAAGTGTGAAGCTTTTGGTGGGGCGTCCAAAGAGAATAAATGGGAAGCTTCCGGTGGGAGGGAGGAAGTAGTTCGTATGATGAAAAGTATTAGTTGTATATTGAAAAAGTGTTAATAATATTCAGTTTGCAAACGAATACGTTTCTTTTATATTAACTGATACCTTCTTCATATGAACATTTTATTTTGTGAATGAGTCATAATTGCATCAGTTGCAGATGTTTTTATTAGGTACTAATAATGAAAATCACAATCATTATTTAGTTGAGTAATAATAACCGCCTCGGTGAAGCAAAGAAAAGGCAAGACGACAATTTACTGATTAATAGTTTAGGCCTGTTGAATTTCATACGCAACCATGAAACAAATCCTGCCTTCTTGTAGTGTTTTTCGGATCATACATTATCATCTTTAGTATTTTGATACAATCTATAATGTCCCCTGTAGTATTTTGATACAATCTATAATGTCACCTATAGCACAATTTATTTTTATTGGAACGTAACTTTGGGAAGTATTTTAAAATATTATTAATGTCACTCTTACCGCCTTCTTCAGAATCAATTTTCTTATACCATCATATCCAAAACCTCGCATCATATCAAAAATCTGTATTTCTTGTTCGTAAAAGTCCACCTTACCCAAGTAGAAATGATTATTGTCTAAAACTGGTATACAAATTGAATTGCAAGTGGATGATGAACCCCTATATAAAGCCTTTTCTCCACAAAAAATTCGACGGTTTAAAGATTCGTCACTGTTACTATCATCCTGTGCATAACCCTGTATGTCCCAAGCATGAATTACGTTAACAATATTTTTTCTATAATTGGTATGCTCATTATTATGAATTAAGCATACCGCGAAATAAGTAGGGATATTCCAGTTGCAGCTTGCTTCTGGGTAGGATTCCCTCTCGTTCCAAAGAAGTTCCACAACATGATTAATAACCTGCAGTAATATTATTTAATACATTCCAAAAAAATACTTCGACTAATCCGTATTGAAGTTAAAATGTTGAAGTAAATGCTTTTACTTCTGAATATAGACATTGTCCCTTGTTCAGGGTCCGTAATTCTCTACGTTCCATGTGTCTATTACCATAGTCTATCAATATTTCACTGCGATAAATAGATCATTATCATTAGAAAAAATATTATATAGAAAAAAACATTATAATCAATAATAATAATGGACACATACTTTGTAGGTAACGACGCACTGAATAGTGTCTCATCAATCATGGATTCATCGTGTGGTAGCGGCATATACTTGCAAATGCGGTTGAAAATATCATCGTCATTCAACATTATAGATGAATCATCTTCACTGCTTGTATCCATATCGTCCCGAATAAATATTTTTTTCGATCCATGCATGCTTATAGGTGAATCTTGTTCACCCTCAACATCCAAAGTGTGTGGACTCCGGTTCATGGCTCGTCTTTGACTACCTTTAGGCGAATCATCTCCATTATTTTTAGCCCCAACAGTGTGTGTCCTCAGGCTTTTTGTCGGTGATTTACTATATGTAGATGAACTATCTTCAGGATCAACTTCCGAAGTGTGTTGACGAAATTGTTGTGCCTGTCCTTGCATGGTGTCTGTTTTCGGCTTTATTTTTTCCTCTGAGGTTGGAAAATTGACCTCCTTGAGAACATTCTCTTGTATGTCCAATGGATCATGTACCTCTTTCGAATCGGGCGTGGCAAAGTTGGCTCCAGTGGAAATCCTTTGAGACTTATGTTTTTCGCTCCTTGTGTTTGCATCTGCATCTGCTTTAAATTTAACCTTCTGTATCCCAGTCCGTACACTGCGCATCCTCTCACACAGTATATCTGTTTGTTTATCTATGTATGCAAGCAACTCGTACTGAGGTGTTGCACATTGCCCATCTATATTACCTAGTAACATGCCAACATCATTTTCCAAAAAACCCATTTGCACACCCAATTGTTGAATATGATCATATGTGAGTTGTAGTCGCGTACGATCATCCGATTGGACACCTGCAACGTCTGAGGATTGAAATGGTTGTTGATCGGTTCTATCATGACTTTTCCCTTGTTTAAACTTCTTGGTTCCCATTGGGCCAATTCTACCCTGTAAAATTAGTACGCGGTGTGTTATAAAAAGATGACCCAAAATTATGACTAATGTATTGTGTAAAGGTAAATTAAATGAAATAACAGGATTAGCAAACCTCATATCCTCCATGCTTTTTAAATTTTTGCAAAATATCAACCACCTCATCCTGATTCCACTGTGCAACATATGATTTTGTATCTACAATTATTTTGCAAGGAGTTGGAAGCATGCGAGATAACTCTGTGACGAATATAACCTATGTATCCAAAATTCAATATATGTTACTGCATATTAATAATGGTCAATATAAATCTTAAATATTCAAATATTAGTACCTGGAGCAACAGAATGCATCCCGTCACCATCGAATTACTCTTTTTGTATCTATTGACACCCTCCACCAGCCTGTCCAAAACAAGCTCACCCCAGTTGTATGAATGTATGTTTTCTGAATCTACCAGGTACTCCAAAATCTCAAAATCCAATGTATTTCCATACTTTGGGAGAAGAACTGTAGTGCATAAAAACATCATGTATAAGATCTTAAAATCACCTTCAGTATTATTTATAACCTTTTCTCCCAGTTGTGCAATACTTAACACCTCTCCATTAAGATTCTCGAACAACATACCGTAGACAGTCCTCCCTAAATTTGAGTTCACGGGGTTTGGAACTCGTTTCCCAGAACAAGGAATACCCAATGCGTATCCTACCATGTCAACTGTGATGTGGATTTTCTTTCCATTTATGTATAATGTACGGGTAGATGAATCGAAATTATCTAACACCCACGACATCATAGTAAGGTCTATCTTATTAATCCTGAGATCCAACATCGAGGAAAATCCCATTGATGCAACAGCTTTTTGTTGTTCCACCCTTAATTTGCCATGAACAGTACACAATCTTGGAAGGGATGTTCTGTGGTCCAATTTTATTTTTCTTTCTGTGTTTTTCTTCTTGTCATCTAAAGGAGAATTCATGCTAAACATCGTTGGTCTAGATGGTTTATCCGGTGAATGGATGTCGACGAAACTCCTTTTGTTTGACTTGTTTACCTTTGGAGTGAACATGCTTCACCTATTACACGAATAATAAAAATATTAAGCAAGTAAACATCGGTTTGAAGCCCAAGTAAACCCAAATGGTTTCCTAAGTTAAAGTGTTTGCTTTGGCAAATAAAACCAGGGTTCGGCTAAATACCCCTCCAACTTTAAAATATACACCTCCTTCTATTTTTTATAATTTAATATAATTGTAAAATGACTTGCATACCCTTAACAGTTCAAAAAAATCAACACAATTAATACTTCATACACTCCCTTTTTTTAACACACAAATATGCTTAAATATCCCAAACAATAATCATCAATATCTTATAAAATACAGTAATATGATGAACAATAATCAACAATACTCCAAGTGATAATCAATAATACCTAAAACAGTAATCAATGATACCTCAATATTTTTTAATTATATATTTATAATAAAAAATTAAATATTAGATATAGAATTGAATTAAAAATACAACTGCACTTGAGTAGATGTTTGAATCTGCGATTAAAAACATACATATGTGTTTGCTTATGTCAAAACACGTGCTTTACTGTATACTTTCGTGATGACTAGCAACTCTAGATACAACAAAACGTATTCAGGATTAGGTTTTATTATATTTCTTATTAAAAAAATTATATTAATTTATTAATAAAAATATTCATGGGACCGGCGTCTTAGGCGAAACACATGGTGATTGCCTAGCCAATAAAATTTTGCCCGATGACTAAGGGAACCCAGTTCCTTTTCAGTTTTTATTTTTATTTTTGTTAATATAATTTAATAAACTTTGATTCCTAATTTCCTATAAAATAGGTACGTGTCAACCTTTTGATTTCCAAAATCAAGATCCAATGATAACTTCAAGCTACTGTATTAAAAGTTTGATCAATTATAGGACAAGAGAATACATGCGTGGGAGAACAAAATTAATTATCAATAGAAAAATACACAAATTTATATATAAAATCAATAAATCAAAGCCCAGGATAAAAAAACACATATAAATTCTTACGGCGATTAGTACGCGAAATCCTCTATGATATTCACGCTTTCTATCAACCCGCACCGGTTTGCCAACGTTCAACTCGAGACGTATTTGCTAGGAAAATACTGACTAGAAATTTTATGGAGAGATTCTGACTGAAAATTTTATGGAGAAATATGTTTAGGAATTCTCATAGGACTCATATTTATAGGGATTATCTTGGCTTAGTTCCTAAGCAAAATAACAGGCCTAGCCCATAAATATAATCTCTACGATTTATTTATTAACTTATAGATATTTTTTTACGAATAATATCTTGACTATATAATAATCCGTATAATCTCTACGGATTATATTAACTTATAGATATTTTCCTACAAATAATATCTTGACTATATATAATATATTCCAAATATTATTATTGGTAATTCAAATTCAATTAAATTAATATTAATAATAATTGATTCCAAATATAATTATTATTATATTCTCCATAATTTAGATGAGTATGTATATAGTGAAATTGATTTATATATGAATCACTGAAGGGTATTAATTGTTTTTACTGGAGAGTATTAGTTGTTTTCACTGAAGAGTATTACTGGTTTACTCTGAAGAGTCTTAGTTTGAGTTCATTTTCACTGAACAACTAAGACTCTTTAGTGTAAAGCGGTAATATTCTTCAGTGAATACAACTAACACTCTCCAGTAAAAATAATTAATACCCTTAAACAATTCATGTATAAACCTTCTATACTTTGTCAAATTAAATATTATATCCAATACAATATTTAATCAACCAACTATAATTGACAAATTGTCATTATTTGTTGTGTGACCCATACACCCTCGTATATCGAGCGATTAGTCAAACTAACGGTCTTAAATGAACCCTAGACAATAACTCAGAAATTCTCAGTATACGAGGTACGTTGCGAGGAAATCTGCAACTACCTGTAATACTGTAGACTATTGTGATATCTTCCTTTCATTCACGAATACCCAATTAAGTGTTAAACATGATGAAGTGTCTATTTAAATAACTTAATCATATTATCTCCAATCACTAATTGATCAAGTATATCACACTTAGCCACAAAGTCTAAGTTGATGTGCGTCGGCCGATGACTTAGATCCAATTATGATGAGAAGACGAGTATTCTCTCTAAATCCACAATGATGAATGAATCCTAATATGTATAGAGTGAATTTGGTTCGTACATGAATTATTAAAGAGTGTTAATTGTTTTAATAAAGAATGTATTAATTGTTTCACTGAAGTGTATTAGTTGTTAACACTGAAAAGTCGGGAACATTAAATTTTTAGGACACTATGTTATAGCAAATTGCAAAATGAGGACACTTTCTTATCTTATGAAAAATTGCTACAAGATAGTGTCCTAAAAATTAAAATTTCCCCTGAAAAGTCTTACTTTATTATCCGGTAGTCCATGTCATACTCTTCTGTGATAACAACTAATACACTCCAGTGTAATCAAATCATACTTTTCAGTGTAAACATTCTCAACTTCTGAATGAGTGCACCATACACCAAGTGCACAAGAGAATTAACCAAGATGATGAGTTTGTAAATCTCAGACTTCGATATTAAAAAAAACATTTCATATATTTCAAAATAAGTTTCTCATGGGAAAATTGCATGAAGATTAAGTTCGACTCTTCTCCATTGCTACAAAAATTGTGTCTTCAATCCGCCCAATATCCGAATATGTACAATGTGTAACTAGTTTGCAAGTAATGTCATTTAGTGAAAACAACTACACAAAGTTTCTTATCAACATGTCTCATAATATGAAATTTAAACCATTAAAATCCATGGGGCGGCGCTATTCACCTACACCAAAATTATTTGCTCACCTATTTCTTATTTTGGAAAAAATATTATTAATGTGAAATACTAAAATACTCTTATATGGTGGGTAATTAGGAATGTGTGTACTAAGAAAATTTGTGGGTGTAAATAGCCGCACCCTTATACATATTTATTGGCGCTGTTCCGTACATGTATTTCTCTGTACCGTAACAATTTATAGTGTAAATTGATTTTTTTTATCAGTGAATGAATGTAATGATATCAATTATTTTATATAACAATATCGATTTCATACTATGAGCAAATTTCAAACGAAACATACTCAAACAACTAATACCCTTCACAACTAATATTATTTAATAAAATAACTCATACTCTTCAAATAAATTTTATTAAAAAAAATTGTGCACATAAATATAAAACTTTATCCAAAAGGCTTGGGAGCCAAAAATTATCTTAGCGGGTCTTTTAAAAAATTTGAAACTAAAAATATCATTAGAAAGGAAAAAAATCCATAATCTGCAATACCCAAGAATCGTGGCACCATTCACCCCACAAATCCATCAAATTCATCACCACCTCCGATCCAATCCAGAATGGCCTCTCTCCCATCATAATTAGAGAAATTAGAAATCATCCCAATCACCACCGTCATAGCTTCATCTTCTAAGCGCGGGGAGTTTTGTTGTTGTTTTAAACAACATAAACACAATGGTGTTGCAATTCGATGTGGCGTCAACGGTGGAAGATGTCCTTCAATACCATGGAAAGAGACTTTGCGACATTGACTCCAGAAAAGCTCAGGAAGCTTGTACGAATCATAACCCTAATTACTGCTATATTTGATCATTTCTGATTCTGATGATTGCATTAACAAAAAATTGATAATGAATTTAGGTTTTCTGTTTTTCATAGTTTAAGTTTGGATTGGGGTTGACTATTTTACAGCATTGAGGAAATATGAGGCATCAGAATGGTTAAGAAAGATGGTAGGGGTAGTTTTGGGGAGAGATTTACCTGCTGAGCCTTCTGAAGAAGCCTTTAGAAATGGTCTCCGAAGCGGCATTATGCTTTGCAATGTCCTTAACAAGGTCCAACCTGGTGCTGTGCCAAAAGTATGCTTCAATTTTTGGTCCTTGGAAATTCCACTTGTTTCTATTTTTAGTTATTCATTTAATTTTTTGGCTTGCTTCTAGGTAGTTGCTTCGCCTGCCAAAAGTGTTATTATTCCTGATGGGGCTGCATCCCACTACTTCGAAAACATGAGGAACTTCCTAGTAGCTATAGAAGAGATGGGGATACCAGCTTTTGAAGTTTCTGATTTGGAACAAGTATGCAGATTATTAACCTTATATACATATATGATATAGTATCAATCCTGTTATGAAATGATCAAATTGGGAATAATGGATACTCCTACTACATACTTAAATTAAAAATAACAGGGAGGGAAGTCTTTCCGAGTTGTGAATAGCATCCTGGCACTCAAATCATACTACGAGTGGAAACAATCCGGTGGAAATGGAGTATGGAAAGATGGTGGGCCCTCATCAAAGGCCACTTGTGGAGGCAAGGAGTTATTTGTTCGAAAAAATGCTGACCTGTTCCTCAAATTTTTGTCGAGGAACGCATCTGCTGGTGAGAAGTCTCTTGATAGTATATTGAGTGATGAGAGCTCGTGTTGTGATGACCTCAATGAAGTGATCTGTAAGCTTACTATTCCACATCCGCTGATATAACTATTATGCAAAAGATTTCGAGTCGAGGTGATTCAACGGTCATCTCTGATGTTGTAAGGATAAAACTGTAATTATGTAAGGTGTTTAGGAAAGCATATCATGCGTTTGGCTAATGAAGCTGCTGGATACCAAGGTTGTTGAGGAGAATCGGAAATTATACAATCAAGTTCAAGATCTCAAAGGTAAAGCTCTATTGGTTTGTATATTTTACCTCTAATCTCAGGGTACTTTTTTTTAACCCTCCTTTTAAATATGATTTCATGCATAATATACTTATATGTATAAACTTGTTTTGTTTATGCATGAACATAGGAGCCAGATACCTCAGCGAAGTGTGAGAGTTTCAAATGGGGTTAATTCTTCATTGAACAAAAATGGGCGGCAACCAGTTTCTTCTATTGGCGCGAGGCGAAAACCAGCATCTGGTTTGAACTAAGATGAAATGTAGCTATAGTATGGTTGTATTATGTGGAAAATTAAACTTAATTTAGCTTCACTATTGGTATATATATGGTATGTTGTGGCCTTTCTGGTTTCTGCATTTTATAAATACATACACACATGGGTTGTTTAGGTCTCAGTAGATCCCACCATAGTTGTTCACCTCTTAATTTCTGTAATGTGTTCGCCTGTTTTTATGATTCCTATTTGTAGGAGATTTACATATATAGGGTAGAATTAATTATTATTTTAATTGCATTTTGATCAAGTAGAGAGATGCATCTATCATCACGTAATTGCTAAGTACGCCCCTTTATCCACTTTAGAAAACTGTAACATTCACAACAACTTTAAGTAATTCATGATTCTTGTATGGTAGCCATTAATACATACCATTGTGTTTATGGCACATTTGTAAAATTGTTAGTTAAAATTTAGGAGATTTGGGTTAAAAGGGGAGAAAATGGGCCAAAAAAATCGACCCGCAAAAATTACCCGAAAGCAGGAAGTTTGCACGATCGTGCAGTATTTGTTCGGCTCATGCTTTATTAATGTGCACGACCCGTGGCCAAAGCGCACGGTCGTGCGTTATTTTTTTGTCCGTGCACCTATTTTGCGCACGAGCCGTGGCCAAAGCGCACGGTCGTGCGCTATTTATTTTGCCCGTGCTCCTATTTTACGCACGAGCCGTAGCCAAAGCGCACGGTCGTGCACTATTTATTTTGCCCGTGCACCCATTTAGCGCACGAGCCGTAGCCAAATCGCACGGTCGTGCGCTATGTATTTTGCCCGTGCACCATGTATCAATCCAGCATGCTAACATATGATAATCTATGAGATTGGCTTATAGTTGCTTATGTGTGTAGTAGCTCAGTGGTTTTTGTGTATAAATTCCTCTTATATATATGTCGTTGGTTCAAATTCAAATCCTTGAGCCAGCGAATATTCACCGATACCAAATCTAATTCATCAATTAAAATCGTTGCATTTATCCACTAATACTATAACACATGTAAGCTAATACCAGCCCAAAACTCATTCACAGCACAAAGTTCTCCATTCAAAACGAACAAATCATCCATACACAGTAACTAGTCCCCAAGTTCTAAAAAAATTCACACTGACCACACAAAATATTTAAAGTCTAAATAATTAAAAAAAATTATTTTCTACAAGCTGGGATATCATCATTGTGGGGGTCATCACTGTCTTTGTTGAAGTTTGTATTCTTCTCTTTCTCATCTTTGCTCTTTTTTTCTGGACATCCACCAATTTTATGCCCTACATGTCTGTACATAAGAATTTATTAATTTAGCAATATGCCTAACAAAAAGTAGTAGTTTTCATAGACGATTACTAAACGACAAGCAAAAAATAGATAACATTAGATGAATAGTCACATACCTACAATACCCACACCTCTGCATTCGATTTTTTGGTGCTCCACGAGGCTTACTCTTTGAAGGGTTACCAATACCATAATTTTGTGACTGCTTAATAGGATCTGGAACTTGATTCTGCTCACCAGACATTTCATCCTTACTGGGGATTTCCGAGCTTCCACACGCCATATGTTTTTGATATTTTTTGGCTTTTCGTAATCGCTTCATAAAATCTTCAGTGCCCAAGGCAGATTGAGAAGCAGACAAACACACACCAACACTTTCCCTATGCAATTTCATGAATCTTTCACGTTGGGGATCATCGACTGAAAACAAATTAGAAATATATACATGAAGCTGTTGTCCAATTTTAGTAGTCCAACGTTCACGGATGCATCCATTCGGGATTCTTGAGATACCTAATTGTTTGAAGGCAGCAAATAAGTGGCAGCAAGGATAACCCATTGACTCCAAAGTCTTGCAATCACAGCAAAATTTCTCATTCACGAGATCTATTTCGACCGAACAACTATTTTTTTCTGGAGAACCGAATGTCATGAATGTTAATCTTGTAACCCCACTAGGCAAATGTATTTTATCTGCAACAACGAGTGCTTGTTCTCTACCAATTTCATCATGAACCTTTACGCGTACGCTTTTACTGTACACTTCAGATGCCTGATCCACAAACGAATGCAATGCAACACGACTGTCTGGTTTAATAGACACTTCTGACTCACATTGGCTTTCCGAAGCTGCAGTCCTAAGAGTACGGAGGTCGTTAAAAAACTGCTTTAGAAATTCACACAAATTATATCCTTGTTTACCCTTTAATTTAAATCGTGAGTTCATTGACTCCGATCTTTGGTTGCTCCTCATCATTCCAAAAAAATGACCTCTAAGGTATGCTTCAGCCCACATTTCTCTTTTTTCATATGTCTCTACCACCCAAGAATTTTTTCCAACTCCATGCTTTTCAGTTATACTTTTCCATGCATGCTCAAATTCATCTATGGACAAATTTTGGGTTGTTAGCTTAGAAAAATAATTGCAGAAATCAGAATTTTGAACATGCTGCCTACAGTTCCTCCCCAGGTGCCAATTACAGAGTCTGTGTTTCGTTCCAGGAAACACATCCTGAATAGCCTTCTGCATGGCAGCGTCCTGATCAGTAATTACAGAGGATGGGGGTTGTCCATCCATTACACTAAGGAATGTCTCCAATAGCCAACTGTACGATTCAGATGTCTCGTTGTTAATCAATGCACCACCAAAAATACAGGTCTTCAAATTATTATCAACTCCTGATAGAATAACAAGAGGAAAGTTGTATGTGTTTGTTTTGTACGTGCTGTAAAAAACAATAACATCACCAAATAACTTGTACTGTGCGCGACCAAGACCATCAGCCCAGAATAATTTAGTAACAGATCCATCCTCACCAACTGTTTTCTCATAAGTAAAGTCAACGTCGCTAAGTTTCATTCCATCTAGTAGATACAAAGTTGTGGTGGCATCTCCGTGTTTTACAAAGTCCTTTCGCTCATTATCCAGAAAATTATGTATATCCTTATTTGTGAACGAAAGATTAGAAGGACCCTCTACAACCTTAAAAAAATTATGTATATGGCTTGTTTTAATTCCGGCATCACTCATTAGACGTATAACACCTTTATTGTCGGGAGGTATGACCCTGACACATGTAACCAATTTAAAATTTTAAATAAGACGCACATTGACATAAACTTAAAACATGACACTAGTTGAATGCATAGTAGGCATGTAAATTGTGAAATTAATATACGTACATAATTCATCAAGCATTACGCGCGTACCTTTTAGCCTTCTTGAAGGTGTTGGCCTTTGCTAAGTCATGATTATGTGCAGACTCAAATTTGGTGACCTTATAGATCTCATTTTGTAGAGCAATCCGGAAAGATACCTTGCAACCGCATCTAATATCCGGTTTTGACTTGCGAGTGAACTTGACTCCATCTTCACGAGGATTACGAAATCCAGCACAAGAACATTCCCAATTCATATTTCTTATGACACCTTTTTTACGGCCAGTATGGCATCTTCGAGTTGTAAATCCCATCCGACTTCTATATTTCTTAAAAAAAAAATCTGCTGCTTCTGTGGAAACAAAGGTCATCTCCCTAATTTTATTGTCCTCTAAAGGAAAATCGTCGTCACTGACATAACCAGTATCCTCTTCGGACTCTTCTTCGGAACCCATGTGTGTCTCAGACGAAGAATTGTCAATTTCCATATCTTCAGTTACACCTTCTGGGAACATTGTCGGTGCGTTCTAAGTAGTACCTATACACATAATTGAGAAAATATTTCAACGAGTAACAAAATAAGTAAAACTCAATTCAAAATTGTCTAAAAATTATCTTCGAAGCAAGCGCGCGCACACACACACACATATATATACACATATGAGATTGTAGATATAGTGTACATTCCTCAAAATTTCCAAGTTATGATATTTACAAGGCCATCATACATAGACACTCAAACACTTAAGCAACTTATAATCTATTTAAAATTATATCTTATAAGCTTTTAAAACAACTTATAAGATGTTAAAAATTATAAGATATTTTAAATAAACTTAGTCAAACGGGCTCTTAATGTCCAAACTGTTAACATCAATTTCGTAAAATATATATTTCGTAGCAGGATTTTAAGATTACAGACAATATGCCAAAAACTAATAATACAACAGCACACACTCATACACATCAATTTGAACCAGACAATATGCCAAAATAAAATCTCATATATCATTGGGAAGCACCATAAGATCAATATGTTCAACTCACTTTTGTTTCAGACAATTATGCCATCAGAAAATATGTTTAACAATTTGCTCTGGAGAAAATCTCCATAAACTTCTTTTCCACGCTATTATTGGCATCTAAACGAGGCAAGGAAATTAGTTTGCCCACCTAATATAATAAATCAAGTCTTGTTTCAATTTGTTTGGAAAGTCAAAAGTAAAAGAAAACAAACAGGGACTATAAATTGTGAGCAATGCAAGATGAATCTCCCAGGAACAATGATGTACGACCAATTAGCAAATAGAAACATCTGAAACCAAAAAGGAAAACAGAGAGAAGAACACCCAAACATAAGTAAAACTATTTAAGAACATAATAAAATAACAGGAGTTGAACATCTTAATCTTATGCTAGCAGTTAAAATTGCATTAGCACACAAATACATACCTTCTATTCCTTGGGAAAATTATTGGCTTTCAAGTACATTGCCGCAGCAAATGGTGAGGAAAATATCTCGTCCTGCAACCACCAAGAGATTAATCCTGCTATCAGGTCTTATCCGGTGAGGAAAATAAACCAACAAGAGGTACGTTTCTGTCATAATATTATTGAAAGGATCACGAAGATCAACAATGAATTTAATTGAATTAACAAGGTTCCTAAGCCTCTGATTTAATTCTACTTTTGTAATTTGGAACTCTTACATCGGTAAATGAAACTCATCATTGGTAATTCATCTTTCCCTGCAGAGCTTTACAACACAAGATAATCAAAATTCAGACGCTATCCGGCAACAAAAAAAAAAAAAAACCTAAGATATGAATGATGAACGATGATGAAACGAATTCCTCGGCGGCGCTTCTTCTATGATTTATCCGGCAAAAAAAAAAAAAACCTAAGATACTGATTTAATGAATGATGAACGATGATGAAAATTATAAACCTAAGATACAAATTTAATTTCAGATTTATTTAGAATTTTTTTTTCTAAATGTATGATTACAAATTAATTAGAATATTTTTATTATAAATCAAATAGGGATAAATTTGTAAATTAATAATTTTAGATTTATAAATTATTAAATTTAATATAATATTTAAATAAGACGATAAACTCGACGGAACTCGATAGAAAATTCCATCATTAATTCAACAGGTAGCAAGTCACCAAATATAAGCCATTAGATTTTATTAGATTTTAGATCTAATGGTTTATAGAGCATACCTGATATCAGGCAACTCGACAGGGTGCCTGATCTAAGAAAGCCCCTGGTTACTTTGATTAAGTTAATCTTTATCAATTATGACATGTGGCAGTAATCTAAACAGTGTAACTACAACATAAGTGACCTAATGTAACACTCAAATGTAACACTCTTCTATAAATTATTTTATGTAACACATTTTTGTAACACTTTCAAAATTATAAATTATATGCAACACTTTTGTAACAATTTCAAACATTATTAAATATAAGTAACACTTTTGTAACACTTTATAAATATGTAACACTTAAATGCAACACTTTTAAATTAGTAACACTTTCTTATGTAACATTATTTTGTACTAATTTTTTGTAACACAAAATGGTAACACTTTTATTAAATTAAGACTCTTAGATAACACTTTATTTAATTATATGCAACACAAGGATTTGACTACCTAAAGGGGAAAAAAATTATAGAATACACAACAAGTATAATTCTAGAATTTTGTAGGATTTCATGCATATTTTATGTTAAATTGATTAATTACATTTAATTTGAAGAAAGGTATTAATTTGTTACTTTTATAGGAAATTGAATTTTTTTGGAGCACATTTCTACTACTTATTGAGATCATTTGAAAAAATTAAATTGAGAACAAGACGAGCAAAAATACGTGAAATAAGAATGGTAGTTGGACATGAGATGATAAAGAAAAGGCTAAGGTTATATACCGCTCTATCTTTTGCTAATACACTCCACCCAAAAATTGTTTAGGAAAAAAATTAAAAAAGAAAAATAATAAATATATGAACTTTCGAATTTTTTTTCCAAAAATTGTTACTTTTTTTGGAAAAATATTCCAAACAGTTTTTTGATGGGGTGTATTAACAAAACATGAGACTGTATTTAATATGAACCCATAGAAAATGAAAATTGGGGCCCAGATTGTAGGCTATTTTTCACGGCCCAAAGTGAGAAAATTGGAGCCTATTAATTACAAAGTGAGATTCCCGTGAATGAGTTTAAAAAGGGAAGGAAATTGTTTAAAATAATCCATGGACTAGTCTGCTAGTTTTAATTAGAAAAATAAGCTATAACAAGTGACAACTTTGGTTCCAAATTTAGAAGTTGTCATTTACAGCCTTTATTTCACCATTAAAAAATCCATTTAACATAAAATAGACCAAAATATAAAACACAGCTTTAAAGGCAAATCTGCCAAACACCAGCCCGGGAAAAAGCATAACAAAAATCCGAAAAACTATGCTGAGTAAAACAGAAATTTGCTATCCAGCTGCAAAATAGGAAGCTCGTAAATAACCTCGACAAAATCCCTATTCCTTCCAATCATTTTTTTTAACTATTTCTTGATTTCCGACGGAGATTTTTCAGATTGGCGGTCGTTTTCCGGCGGTCAGATTCTGGTTTCTATATCAATTGAGTTTGAAATTAAGTGGGTACGTTTATTTTTTTCTTGTTTCCTTCACTCAGCTTATGGTTCATTTTGTACATTTGTGATCACCATGTGTTTGTGTTTTTGCCTGAATGATGGTTTAGAGACGATGTGGCAGGGATATGCAATTGAACTTTTCTTTAATTTACTCCCACACACTGTGATAGCTAAAGATCATCTTAGAAATTCTTAGCTAAACTGGTTCAACAATTTTTAAGTCTTGTTCTGATTTTATTTTTTTCTATTACTTGTAGTTTTTAACAAATTTTGGTATAAATTAATTGTAGAGTTAAGAGTATTATCATGTGATTAGAATTTAAAGGAGTAGAAATTACTATATTATTTCTATATTCATGTCATGCTCTAATTAACTTAAATTCTCTCTAACCTCAAGTATGGTTTTACTTCATTTTAAGGTTGGATAATGAATCGCGGACCGAGTAATTGGGTGAATATCTTACAATCTAGTAATCTCTTACGATCTAGTGATGAGTATGCAAGAGCAGTGGAGGATTACCTTGATCATGCATTTTCTACTCGAGCTGAGGGAGATCAAATTACATGCCCTTGTAAAGAGTGTTATCATCGTTTTTGGCATCATAGAGCTAAAGTGTACAATCATTTGATTGTCAATGGCATTGGTTCAGATATTACACAATGGTATTTTGATGAGAACGATAAATTCACTATTTCAAATAAAACGATGGATGCTGATAACAATCAGTCCAACATGCATGACGATATGGAAAGCATGTTATATGATACTCACAGAGATTTAGTTGACAATATTTCAGCTGACCATCAAGGACACTTCCATGAAGACATTGAAGAGGAGTACAATGAAGAAGCTAAAAAGTTCTTTAAGTTGGTTGAAGATGGAAAACAAGAAGTTTATCCAGGGTGTAAATCTTTCTCGAAGTTATCCTTCATTATTAGATTGTACCTATTCAAGTGTGTACATGGGTTAACCAATACAGCATTCTCTGATCTCCTTGACATTATTCGAGAGTTGATTCCTGAAGTAAAATTGCCTAAGTCTTTTAATGAAGCTAGGAAGTTGGTGAATGATTTGGGGCTCCATTATCAAAAGATTGATGCATGTCGGAATGATTGTATGCTTTTCTGGAAAGAAAGTGAAAATGCCACATCCTGCAATATTTGTCACGCTTCAAGGTGGAAGGAGATTGAAAAACAGCCAGAAAATAATGAGGATGATCATTCGACTCAACATGCTCCGAAGATTCCAGCTAAAGTAGTTTGGCACTTTCCCTTGAAACCTAGGCTCCAAAGGTTGTATATGTGTTCTGAAACAGCTGATTACATGAGGTGGCATGACGAGAAAAGGCTTAAAGATGGGAACTTAAGGCATCCAGCAGATGGAAAATCTTGGAAAGATTTTGATTCCTTGTACCCACATTTTTCTCAAGATTCTCGTAATGTGCGATTGGGTATTGCAAGCGATGGGTTTAATCCATTTCGAACTATGAGCACCTCCCATAGTACATGGCCAGTTGTTTTAATTAATTATAACCTACCACCGTGGTTGTTTATGAAGCCAGAATACCTTATATTGTCTCTTCTTATCCCAGGCCCTCTTTCACCAGGGAATAACATTGATGTTTACCTTCAACCGTTGATAGAAGAGCTAAAAGATTTATGGGATTTTGGGTTAGAGACCTATGATGTTTCAAAGCGTCAACCGTTTCAGATGCACGTAGCCATACAATCAACAACTAGTGATTTTCCTGGATATGCCATGATGTCTGGTTGGAGTACCAAAGGAAAGTATGCTTGTCCGTATTGCCACTATGAAACAAATCACTTGTACTTGAAACATAGTAAAAAAATGTGCTACATGGCTCATCGTAGATTTTTAGATGAAAATCATCATTGGCGTCAAGATAAGAAGTCTTTCAATGGTGAAACAGAGGAGATGCCAGCTCCCAATCCTTTATCGGGGATTGAAGTTCTAGATTTGTTAGAGAACTTTGAAAATAAGTTTGAAAGATTACAACCACGGAAAAAGGATGAGTCTTGCCCATGGAAGAAAAAGTCATGCTTTTTCGATTTACCATATTGGAAACATATTGAATCCCGTCATCATTTGGATGCCATGCACATAGAGAAAAATATTTGTGATAGTGTGCTTGGGACTTTGTTAAACATACCTGGAAAAACAAAGGATCATCTCAATGCTCGGTTAGATCTAAAAGAAATTGGGATCAGAAAATCACTACATCCTCAAGAGTCTCCGGACAAGTGTCAGATATTGTTGCCTCAAGCATCTTTTTCGATGTCAAAGGACGAAAAGACAATATTTTGTGAGGTACTGAAGAATGCAAAGCTACCACAAGGTTGTGCGTCGAATATTGCACGTTGTGTGCAGGTGAATGAAGGAAAAATATCAGGTTACAAAAGTCATGATGCTCACATTATAATGCAATATTTACTTCAAGTTGTTGTTAGCAAAACTGTACCTAAGTATGTGGCTCTTGCTTTGATTAGATTAAGTGCCTTCTTTAGAGGTATATGCAACAGAGTTATTAACCCAAAAGATCTTGATCGTTTGGAAGATGAAATTGCTGAAATTCTTTGTATATTTGAAAGAATATTTCCACCTTCATTTTTTGACATTATGATCCACTTGCCTATTCATTTAGTGAATGAAGTTAGATTAAGTGGACCGGTAAGTGGCTGGTGGATGTACCCAATAGAGAGGTACCTTGGGAAACTTAAATCGTACGTTCGTAATCGTAGTCGTCCAGAGGCTTCTATAGCGGAAGGATATTTGGCAGAAGAGTGTCTGATTTTCTGTTCAAGATATTTACAAGATGGGTCAAAGAAGCGATCAAAGAACTTCAATCAAAATTATGAGAAAGTTGCAACCGATGACAACTCACCAATATTTCCTAAGATTGGTTATCCTCTGGGGAAAGGAAAGAAGGGAAAAAAAGGAAGATTGTTCCATTTAGATTCAAATTCAAAAGATCTAGCGCAACGATATGTGTTATTCAATTGCAAAAATGAGGTTGTTGAGAAATACATCAAGTGAGTTATTATTTATATTTTGTGTTCATATTTTATCCCAAATAAATTTTATTAGTCATTGAGTTTATGAGTTTCTACTAATGCAGGGAGCATGAAGATTTGATGAAAAACAAGTCTAAAGATAAGCAAAGGAAAAGATGGAGGCAAGCTCAACAACATAGCCAAGAATTTATGGTTTGGTTTAAGGAAAAAGTTGAGTCGAGGCAAGTTCCTGATCATATTAAATGGCTGTCCGTAGGTCCTTCTAGTTCAGCAAGAAGATATACAGGTTACTTCATTAATGGTTATAGGTTCTATACAAGTAAACGTGATGCAAGATGCAAAACACAAAATAGTGGAGTTAGTTTGACTGCATTAACTTCAAGTTTTGCTAGTACTAAGGACCATAATCCCATTCTGGATAGCCTCACTTATTATGGGGCTATAAGTGAGATCATTGAGCTAGACTATTGGGGTTCTTTTAGTACCATCTTATTCATATGCGATTGGTTTCATGTGGAGAAAGATCAGTATGGTCTCACACGTGTTAATTCCAAAAAGTTGTGTTATGCCGATGATCCTTTTGTCTTGGCTTCACAGGTGCATCAGGTCTTTTATGTAAAAGATCCTATAGAAGATGGTTGGCATTACGTAATGAAAAAATTGCCAAAAGAATATTTTAATATTGAGGAGCAAAAAGAGGATGAATATTTGGTCGAACCTTGTGATGACATTGATGATAAAATAGCAAATATGGTTGATGATGATGATGATATCGAGTGGTGTAGAGTATGTGTACCTCACACTGCGGTTGAAATGCATCAGAATGAATTAAATAAAGAAACACCTGTTGAAACCCATGAGGACAATTCAGATATGGATGACACGGATTTGGAATGGATGGATTCTTGAGTCAAATCTAAGGTAATTATATTAAAAGTTCTTTCTTGAAATATGTTTGAATTTCTCTAATATATCTCTCACTGTGCATTTAACAAGTTTTGAAATGTTCCTGCAGAAAACTGATTTTTAAATACAAACGATTTTCATTTGGAACGAACGAGGTAAAGTGTAATATATGG
Organism: Ballota nigra; assembly: GCA_947034835.1. Taxonomy (NCBI): domain Eukaryota; kingdom Viridiplantae; phylum Streptophyta; class Magnoliopsida; order Lamiales; family Lamiaceae; genus Ballota; species Ballota nigra. The sequence continues at coordinate 5,585,782 of OX344722.1, forward strand.
TTGGAAAGTCAAGTTAGTTTTTGGTGTTGCATGAGCTCATAATTTTATTACAATCTTGTGAGTTGCCAAATTGGTTTAAAGAGCTACTGCATTTGGAAATCCATAGATGATTTTATCATTTCTAATTCTCACTGTGTTCAGGAGCATCTGGAGTATTTGGAAGTGGGTGCCGATATACTAGTAACTTCATCTTATCAGGTGACACTAATTAAGTACTAAATAATTTGTGTTGAACAAAACTGTGGTGATAGATAGTTGATATTGATTGTGCTTTCCTTAAAATTTGGTGCATATGTCTATTATATATTTCAGTTAAGGCTATATTTTCCAATAGTTTCTAAAATGAACAGGCATCTATACCAAAATTTCAAGCCAGGGGATTGTCCATGGATGAAGCAGATTCACTTCTTAGATAAAGTTAAAAAGTAGTATTGATAGTTGATAATTGGTACTATTGTGCTTACAACATAGTGATTGTGTATAGATGTTGTTTGCTTAGTTGAACCAGTTTAAACACTTACTAGTCTTGCTTGTTTAGTGTCCAATTATTGACTTTGGCCGTTTGCTTTACAAATCATTGACAAGTCTTTCTGTGACTTCAATATCTTTTGTTTTTGGCTCTTCGTGTAATTGTTGATTAACTTGGTGAATACTTTTGTATTTTGTTCTTGTTGTCATTAATATCTTGTGCTATCTTGACAGAATTAAAACTTGAGATGAATCGATATTAGTTCCTTTCCCCTTTTCTAGTTTGTTTACATTTCAGAAATTGCTAATGAACACAACTGAAAAAAAAAAAAAAATTAGTAGACAGACATTGCTGGTCCTCAGTTTAGAGAGGTGTCATCTTTATTTTTCTGATTAAAAAAAATTGGGAAGGGGCTAGATTTCGAACTTCTTTTCTGATGGAGTATTGTATACGAGTATTGTGCTCTGTAAACTTTCTGGAATTATATTTAATTCTAGAATATTCGAATATGGAATATGGTGAATCTGTACTGTACTTATTGTCATCTTTGTTATTTTTGCTATTGTGTGTGGATGAGTTGTGTTGTTTATTCTTGATGAGTTTGGGGTTGGTTTTTCCTGAATATGGGCAATTCTTGTAAGTATTATTAAATTTACCTGTGCTCCCCAGCCTACACCAAATGAAGAAATGACAGAAAGTTAATTTCTTCCCCCTTCTAAAACTGATTAAAAAATGCAGCATCATGCTACACCATGGAAATTTAGATAGGTTAAAGAATTAACTTGGCTAATCTATATCCAATCCATTTTTTTATACTATAACCCCAACCATTAAAGTTAGGCTTGGCAACGGGGCGGGGAATCCCCGAAGCAAACGGGGATGGAGAATTTTTTTTGCCCCGTAGGTGGGGACGGGGCGGGGATAGTATTCTCCGACCCGTTCCCCGCGGGGACCCGTATTTTTTTAATATAATTAATATATTTATATGCATATAATATATAAATTTAGAAGTAAATTATAAATAAATATTTCATAATTTCCTACTCAAATAACTATTTATTCAAAATTACATCTATATTTTAATTAATATTATATTATTAATTTCAAATTATATAATTTTCACTTTAGTATATATGTTAGCTAATAATTAATATTAGAATTCGAGGTTTTTCAGATTTCTAAAAATATTAGAATTCGGGGATGGGGGGGAGTTTTCCCCCTTTTTTTTTTTTGCGGGGACGGGGATGGGGATGGGGAATGCCCCCCGTCCCATTGACATCCCTAACTGAAGTGTCTTAGTTTGTTTTCACTAAACAACTAATATTTTTCAGTTAAAACAACTAATATCTTTCTGTGAGAACAACTAATATTTTTTAGTGAAAATAACTAATACCTTTCAATAATTAGTGTGTGAACAATTTTCACACTATACTTTGTCATATTTTAATTAAGAAAACACAAGTTTGCACAAGTAAATCCTAATAATATTTCAAATACATTAAGTTCAGAGATATTATCATTATTATCCTGAATGTTGAATTTATTTGGTTCCTACTTTATTTAATTTATATTAATATGTATATATAGAAAGAAATTGGTTAATTTATGAATCATTAAAGGGTATTAATTGTTTTCGCTATAAAGTATTAGTTGTAATATTTTTTAGTAAAAACAATCAATACCCAAAAATAATTAATATTCTTTAACAAAAATAATTAATACCCTTTAATAGTTTATGCATGAACCATTTTAAATTTATTTCTTGTCACTAATATTAGTATAACTATACGCTACCATCAAGAGAAATACTTAATATAATTGTAATAGCTATTTATTATTAATTATTGTAAAAATTAGATGGACAGCTATTAAGATTAATATATGGGCTATATATAAATATATATCAATAACTCTCTCAAGTTTTAAAACTTTCACTTTTATACAGACGTGTGGGTGTGCCCAAAAAAATCCCCAGGAAACCAACTATGTTCCCCGCCTCTAGCACATAGATGAAGGCGGTAAAATCCTAAAAAAAAGACCGCTAATTTTATTTGGGCGAATAACTGTTTCTCCCCACGTACATGTATCTCCGATTCTCAATATTATGCAAGTGATTCTCTCTATTTTCCTCAAAAGAAACGCCGTTTAGCCTTTCAAATTCAGTATTAACAAGGTTAGTCCTCTCATTCTCAAATTACAATATGTTTCCCTTTCAATTAGTTGTGGATTTTGATCTGTTATGGGAAACATTCAATGCAGTTTATTTAGATAATGATATTGGATTTTTTTATTTTTCAAATTTTTCTTTCAAAATTGATCGTCTTTTCCATATGATTTTACGCTGCTATGCCTGATGGGATACGGCATCATAGTGTTTTCTAAACAAACCAATTCAATTGACTATCATTTTTCAAAATTCTGATTCATCTTTATTGCACACCAACTGTTTGTTGGAAGTTCTAAGTGAAAGATATAGTCTACGAGTGTTTTAGTAGCTTTCTTATTTTTAGAATTTGGGACAATTACATATTATATAAGAGATAAAATTTAAGTTTAACGATCTGTAGAGTGAAGATATACTCATACATGTGCTTATACCAGCTTCACCAGCCCGTCACAGATCTTTCTTGTGCAAGATGAAAAATATTAACCCCTTTGTTTTATCTGAAACTACCATCTCTCTCTCTACATTATTTTATGGGAATAAAAATAATACATAGTTTAGAAAAATTATGCTTAGGCCTGTTTTTCTGTATAAATTTAAATTGATGAAATTCAATTTGTGGTGCAAATTCAAACATGATGCATGGAATTAGATGGTGTTAAATTTAAACACATTGATACTTTTTTTTTGTTTTTTTTTTTTTTTTACTTTTAACTACAGAATTCAGCAAGATGGCAGAATATGAGGAGCAAAGGTTGAAGAGAATTGAAGAAAATAAAAAAAAGATGAGAGAATTGGGGATCCAATCTATGGCGTATGAAACAACGTGTTTGCGGGATCAGAATAATATGAGAAAAAGCAACAAAATGAAGTCCAATGAAGTTCGGAAAAAAGATATTGAATACGTACCTCATGAAGAAGATGAAATAGAATATTCAAGTGAGGATGATGATGATAATACACAATACATTAGGTGTTTGAGGCCTCGTTCAAACAAGGTTACAAATGTCTACTTTTAAGTATTAATTATAACTTTATTGTTCTATAATTTTATATGTAATCATTGCAACATGTTTCAGGTAATGGCTGCTAATGTATCGATGTCTAGTATGTTAAAGGATGTGAAGCTCGCAAAGTTCAAGAGCAACAAAAGAAAGTTCTTACTCCACTTCAACGTCAAGTTAAGCAACTTGGACATGCACCTACACAAGTTGAATCGCAAAAGAATGTAGGTATGACCATAGCTCAACAAGAAAAGGAGATCGTAAGCAAAACCGCGAAGAAACATGGGCAAGACAAGATGCTGGTCGCACCGGGATCACTTGGGGCTTATCTTAATCTGAAAGAGAAATCACGGGAGCAAATTTCGAGAAAAACACATGAAGCTCTAGATGATTCATTCCATCTAAGAGATGATTTATTTTTGGACCAGCTGATGGGGAATTCAGAAAAAAGACGAGCAAGTTATTCAGGAGTGCAATTAGTAGATGAAAACGAGAACTCTGAAAGCTCGAATGATGATGCTATTTTTATAGAAGAAACAAACAAGGATCCAGACGACAGTGAACATGATGCAGCTGATATGATAAATGAGTTTGTGCCTATAGAAGACCATACAAATGATCAGCCCGGTAAAACTCAAAATTAATCAATTATAAGTGCATTTTTTTATGATTTATAATTATTAATTATTAATTTCTCTTGGGAAAGTCATGTTATTGGAATTCATGTTTACATGTTGAACGTATAACTTTTAACATGTGTTATTCACTTTTCATGAAGTATCAAAGAAACTGAAACGAACAAGAGGACCAAGTATTTGCCAAGATGTGCATGATAGGTCCATAAATGATCGGAAACCCATAATATTGAATGAATTATGTCAGCCGATTGGGCCGGATAAAGATACTCTAGCTGAGTTCAGTCGCTTCTTAGGGTCAGTGGCTCGAGATTCTAATCTCGTGCCACTCAACAAGCTTGATTGGCACCAAGTTCCGGGGAAGGATCTAATTTGGAATTATGTGAAGGTACACCTCTAAACATTGTGCATGTTTCACTTCTCAATTTTTATTTTATTTTTTATTTCATTGTTCTCTCCATTTCCTTTCAAAACTCTGGGTATTTTAATATATAAAAATTTACAATGATGAGCTCATTCATATCTTGCAGACAAAATATATTATTCCAGAGGAAGGCAAAGGATACGTGTTGCGTTCAGTTGGAACGCTCTGGCGCATTTACAAGTCTAGAATAAAAAAGATGCACTACAAACCATACGACAATATGAGGGATATATGGATTAATCGTCCAAAAACAATTCCAAAAACACATTTCAAGGAGTTGCTTAAATTTTGGAGTTTAAAAAAGGTCCAGGTATTTTTTTACAACTAGTTTTTTGAAGGCTTATACGTATTTTTATTTGTACTTCTTATTTTAGCTTGTGAATATCAAGTAATTTTTTTATTTTATTAGTTGGTCTTGTGATATTTTAAATACTATATTATACTTTACATGTAGGACATTAGTGAAAGGAATAAGAAAAACAGTAAAAGTCAGAAGGATAGACATACTGCAGGCCCTATTTCCTTTGCAAGAAAGCGTTGTGAGCTGGTAAGGAATCATATATTATTATTTTTTATTAAACATTATGCAAACCGTTTTTCATTTGAAACTATTAGCTCTGGAATTTTGTTTGATCAAGGTTTAATCCACCTATAATCAATGTGACATACAGAGTTTGGATTTGTTCCTAAATGTACAAGCTAGTCATCCTACATTTTTCATTAATTAAGAAAATGATATTTTATTAATTTTTTTTATCGGTTCATATTACATGTGAAATTCTGATATAACAGTATGTACCTCTACTTGATTCTTTATCTCATCATTCAGTTAATCATGCTTAAATGCAGGGGAAAATAAACATACTTGTTTTTGAAATTTGGATAGTGCATCTTAAGCTAGCTTTGTGGGCTGTTAGCAGTCCTTTTTAATTTTTTTTTTTCCAACCTGGCACCAACCAACTTTGGTTATATTTCAAACGTTTCTCAACCTCTGTTATGACTAGTAATTCTTATACTACCTCTTAGCTCTCCCTCTCTCTAAGATTCTGCCTCTGAATGATATTGATACCCAAGAATGAATATTTGATATTTGATACCCAAGAATGTTGATGATTGATTCAAGGGAAAATAAAGAGGCCCTATTTCCTTTGCAAGAAAGCGTCGTGAGCTGGTAAGAAATCATATATTATTGTTCTTATATTAGACATTATATAAGCACCATATCCGAATGATGTTGATCATAATATTAAATCTAATAGCTTGGTTCACATGTCCGTCAACTAAGTCAGGCCCCACCTACTTTACTTGGCAACTGAACTACTTTACTTTCTCAGATTTAATTATTTTACCTTTTTGTTTTAGTCTTCTTTTATAGCTTTTCGCAACTATGTTGTCTAAGAAGATGACCAGAAATTTTGTGGTAGGAAAAAATGGAAAACATGCCACCATCTGAAGCAAAATTGTACAGAGAAACGCGTAAAAAGAAACCAGGGAGAGAGTACAAAACAACTTGTGAAGAACCTAACAATGTAAGTTACATTTTGTTCGATGCTTATTATAATAACTTAGTTACCTAAGTTATGATGATTTTTCTCAAATCTTGAAAACATGATACAAATTCAGATGGAAGATGTGCAAACACAAAATCATCGTAAACTTTTGGGTAGGTGTACCAAGACAAAGAGAGTAAAGGAAACTTCAGCATCGGGTATGCTTATTCCAGATGAATATTTGCAGCCATACAGAACCAGCATTGTGAAAGAAACAATGAGTGAAGTTTTGAAAGTTTTACAGCAAGTTCTTCCTTCCGACATGCTTTCTCGTGTCACCCCATCATTTAAGGTGTCTTCAAACTATATTGTTAATGGACAATCTCCAAGTGACATTACTGATATAGAGCAGTTCCAGGTAATAGTATCAATTTATTAATTTATTAGATTCTTGAATGTGAGAGCTAAAATAATAATAAAGCAACACGAGAAGATTATTAGAGGGTTCTGCAATATTTTGTTTACTTTATAAAACTATGAATAATAATCTTCCACTAGAAAGCTATTCCTAATTTTGTATATTAAAACTTGAATTAGTTACTGTTTTTCAATCAAATTAGGGGTGAGAAAAGTTAGATTACCCAACAGTCGGTCTGGTCAGTTTACATAATCCGATCTATTAAAAGTCGGTTCAGTTTGGATTTCTTTTAAATAAACAAGCCGGACCTAGATAGGGATGGATTCTAAAATTTTACTTTAATGTGCACAGAAATTTACTATATTATCATGTATATTTTCAGTTTAGGTCCCTAACTAAGTCATTGGGTTTAAAGTTTAAACCTTTTCAAACGTCTATTTATTTTCAAATAAGTCAGCCCTAAACTTTTACTTAAATATTTTTTTTAAACTTCAATATTAATAGACCGCCACATTAAAAAGACTTTAAATAGATTTTCAATCTCGATTATTTACTAAATAAACTAGATTTGAGGGGAAAGTATTTTCTTAAGGACTTTTAGTTGCTGATTAATGATTAATTTATTATAAGATAGGAAGAAATGTCAGTAGTTTTAATGCACATGAACTTTAATTACGTAGCTCGTATTATTCCTTGAGTTATGCCTGGGTTGGCGCTAGTCACAGTCCTTTTTTTTTACAACATATTGTATGATCGAGGTCGGTTCTTTCAAGGATATAACAAGTTTTTACTTTCTCTATGTATCGTAATATAATTGGTTATGATAGTCTTGGTCAATGCATGATTATGGTCGGTGGGCCATTTTTTTGTTAGGGAAATTAATATGAGAAGTTATTACCTGACTGAGAATGATTCTCACGTAAAATTTGTTCGAAGAGTATTACTTCCCCATCTTCTTATTTGCTTCCCATAATTTTTGGATACAAATATTAAGATAAGTAGTACTCCTTCCGTCTCGAATTTTTCTTCACATTTACTATTTTCACGTGTTTTTTAGAGAGAATTTTTTATTAGTATTTAAAATGATAAAGTCATTTTTATGTCATTTTAAAGGGCAGTATTAGTTTTTTCCATGCATTGTTGGTTTGGTTTCTATCCGTTGTTTCTCAACTTTGGTTTCCTCTAATTTGGATTTATTAATTTATATTGTTAATGTTATTATTCAGAACGATGAAAATGGAGACAAAGCGAATGATGAAGCCCTTGAAAGAAATGATGCTGGAAATGACAACGAAGTTCAAGATAAAGACTGGTAATAACAAACTATGTTTATAGATCTCCATATTTTAAGTTTGTCATTGTATATGGCATTTAACTACCGCTCTACTGTGTTTTATATAAAATGTTACAAATGATACCTTTTAAGATTGTATAATTTCATTTACATGTCTGAATTGGATTAGAAAAGCATATGTAATTATTAACCTAGCTAATAAGTTGATTAATTTCATTTTATTGTTACTTTTGGATAGGTGTTGGTCCAAAAATATTGTTGCAGTTGATAATTGTGAAGGGGTTGACGATGCTCACGGTAATAGTTTCCCTATATACTTATTGTTTGGTTAATTCTTAAAGGTTTGAAAAACTCTCATGACAATGAATTAGGTGACATTTTTTGTTGATAAAAGTATTGCTCATTATTACATTTTGACTTTCAATTGATGAATAAGTTTAGTTTTGTAGTTAGTTTAAAGACTAAACAGATTGACAGATTATACTTAAATATGATTCTTTTTTTTTTTTTGGTGAGCAATATTTTAGTGGGTATTACATTGCTTTCATGAGATACTTAATTTACATATTTTTTTATTGATATTTGTCACTGGATCTATCCTGAATTTTGAATTTGTTTTTGGTGAATATGTGCGCTAGATTTTGCTAGATTTTCTTATGCAATTAATCAAGTCCTCTTTATGTTCCTAGTTATATTTTATCAAATTGCATTCCATATGCATATGCTGATGGGTGATCTGTTGGTCCAGTTTTCATGAATCCTATAATATTTTAAAATGCAAAGTTTGGATTATTTTTTGGAATTTTATTTTTCTAATCATATAATTGTGTTGGTTGCAGATTACTTTGATAATAAATTAAATATCTAAGGATAACAATTTTTATTTTTTTAGTTTCAGGTTGAAGTTATACAATGGAATTGAAGTTGGAGAAGTGAACCCTGCGATGATCTCAAAAGTGGGGATGAAAATTGAATAGGAAGGGCAAAATGATGTTTTTGACTAGTTCCATTTTATTTCAGACCATGTATTTGTAGATATTTTTGTCTTGTATTTATGTCAAATGTATATGATTATTTAATATTTAGTCTCTTGACATAATTATAAATTTTAAAGATTTATTAATATTTATATCTTTATCAATTATCACGATGATTTAGTTTATAAAGTAACACATATAATAATTAAAAATGTTGCATAATTATTTAAAAACTGTTACAAAATTACATAAAAAGTAACATATGTGAGGATTGAAAGTGTTGCATAATCATTTAAGAAGTGTTGCATTAGAATTTTAAAAGTGATACAAAGTGTTGCGTAATATGGCTAAAAATGATGCAACTATAGAGAAAAATGTTACCTTACATTTCAAAAGTGTTACCAAAATAGTGTTACATAAAAAGAAAAAATGTTGCATAAAAAGTCAAATGTATCATTTTTGAGGTGTTACAATAAAGTGTTACAATTTTTCTTGAAATATTAAAAGTGTTACAAATAGTTTTTAATGTGTTGCCTTAGACTTTAGGCTACACGGGCAACTGCATCGCCCTTAAAAGTGTTACCTATTTGCTATAGTAACACTATATACATATTAAGTAACACTTTTTAGGTGTTACATAATATCACTTATGTTGTAATGAGATGTTACACCATTGTGTTATAGGAGATCACATCCGCTACTCGGAGTATCATACATACCCTGTCATTAAAGATAATTTTTCTGTCACAAAAAACTTTTAACTTGAAAAACAATAGTGACAGGATTTCTGTTATTAAAAATCAATTTTCTTGTAGTGATATACGTGTTAAAAATTTAAATAATGACATATTAAGAAACACGAAAAAATGGAACAGAATGCATGGTACTATATTGATTAGATGGCATTAATAAGTTTTGATCAATATGAATATTAATTAAAGGGTATTTATTAATTTTATTAAAAAAAAAAAAGTTATTTGTTCTATTAAAAATTAATCGTGCAAACTATGGTGTAAATCTTCCATGTAATTTTGCCTAGTGCTAGGTAAATTAAAAATATTGGGGGCAACCATATTTTTTTCCCTTAGATCAGCTATTGTTTCAAACGTCGTTGCAGCTCCCATACATATGACATGGCTTCCATACGTGGCATGCATGGACATATATTTTGTTTTTTTGCAAAGTTATGGGAAGTCGGACCAATTAGGCGCCTTCTTTCAGAATTTATTTTCTTTTACCTGTAATAAATTTCAATTTCTTTTAGACGATTATGGTACGTGAATTTTGTTTCTAAAACTAGTGCCCCCCCCTCCATATACTTGTTTAATATTTTACTATTTGCATAGATTTTAAGAAAAAAAATATTTATTAGTATTTAAAGTGATAAAATAGATAATTTTTGTTAGGAGTGTATGGAGAATATGATATTAAAAAATATTATTTTTTTTTTGCTAAAAATAGATGTAGCAAATAAATATATGACAACCCTTTTTTGACAATATAGCAAATAAATATGAAACATAGGAAATATAATATAGTATTAGATTCGCAAAGACACAAATGCAATTTGCGTCAAATTTTCACATACGATTTGCCATTTAAAAAGAATTCATATATATATATATATAAGAAAATATAGTAAATTTTATATGAAAACGCTTCATAATAAACTTAACATTAAATAATTTTAGAATATTATTAATCTCATCAGGAGTATCATTAAACCTGTCAGGGGTATCATTAGTCTGAGTTCAAAAAAATTTAAAACAATTTTCTTGAACTCAGACTAATGATACTCCTGATGAGATTAATGATACTCTCGATGAGATAAATGATATTTTAAAATTGTTTCATGATAAGCTTATCATGAACTATTTTCATATAATACTTTGCCAAGATAATACTCCGTCCCGAATCTTATTTCATATGTGAGTTTGCACAATATTTAAGAAAAGTGGAGTTGTGTGAATGTAAACTTAAATAATAAAATAATAAAATGTATTGACTTTTGTGAGTATAAATTATTTTCTTTATAAGGATATGAAAAGAGTTGGGACGTTAAAAAAAAAAAGGTGAAAAAAGATTCGGGACGGAGGGAGTAATTTTTTTCTGAGAGAACTTAATGCCAGAATGGTACGTGAATATTTTAGTAAATTAGTTTTTTGGAATATTTTTGCATTTTCCAAAACTTAAAATTCGAAACTATGAAGTCTAATAGACCTATCCAATTAATCTTGGTTTTTTTTTTTTTTTTAAATCAACAATTTTTTCACGCATATGGCATTATCTCCCATGTACGTAATACGTATGGCATGGAGAAGCATTGTCTTTTGCAAATTAATAAACGGGGCCCAGCTAAGTGTCTTCTTTCAGAAATATTTATTAAAAAATGTCCAATAGATCTAAATTTCTTTTGTTTTATTCAAAAGAAATCTCCACAAGATTAGCGTAATGAAAATCCCTTTAAAAAACATTATCTTGACTGTATATGCTACAAATGGAAACGATTTGCACGACAAGCATGGTGCATTATATTTCTATTTAGATGGCCCCTGGCAGGATATGGGTGGCGTTAATTTTCACCATTGACCTTTTCCATTCAATAATTTAGAGGATCGAGAAAAATCTTCAGAAACGTGTTCCATGTCACAAAACTATACTACTTGGAATTTAATAATGTCATTGCATAATGCATGTAATTTATAGAGTATGATTCAAAAAATGAATATTATATAAAAGGGAATATCTTTTTCATCCTTCAAAGTTTATAATCTTTCAGTCTAGACCCCATTTTTAGCTCATACTCCCTCCGTCCACTGCGGTGCCCCGTTTCATTACAAGAAAACGGATTTTAGTGACAATAATTCTGTCATGTTTTATTACTATTGAATTCTTAATTAAAAAATTTTAGTGATAGGAAATATTATTTAATGATAGGATCTTATCATTAATTCTTTTTTCTTTGTCGCTAAATATTAATTTTCTTGTAGTGTTTCTTGGGCACATATTTTAAACAATAAAGTTTAATAAATGATGGAGGGAATATATTTTCATGAAGAGTATATTTCAAATATTAAAGTGAAACACCGTCTTTAACCCAAAATTATTGATTCCAATTAATCAGTTTCAACCAACAATAAGTCTAAAATAAAAAGTAAAAGAATAGGTTTTATATGAAAATATTTCATAATAAGCTTAACATGAAATAGTTTTAGAGTATCATTAATTTCATCAGGAGTATCATTAAACCTGTCAGGTATATCACTAATCAGGGTCAGTGCTATTATATTGTAATTATTTTGAATTTTCTTAAACTTAGACTAATGATACCCCTGATGAGATTAATGATACTTTAAAATTGTTTCATGATAAGTTTATCATGAACTATTTTCATATAATACTTGCCAGAGTAAAAATGTGCTTTCAAGACCAAATTTAATAATGATTGCACTAGAAGGACCAAAATGGGAAAAGGATCAACTTTAAGGATGTTAATCCAAAATGAAGTCTATAAATACTAGTCCATCAATTTATTTATAACACATCACCATACAACTCAATATTAATTCCCATAAACATTAATTAATCAAATGGCTAATTCCAGCAGCACGACTTGCAACAAGTCATTTTGCAGCAACTACATGCTGCTGGATCCAAAAAAGGCGAGTTACTGGGATGCTTGCAAGCTTCTTTTTTCGAGCAACATCGGGCATAGGAAATTCGTGGACGTCCCTGAGGGCACGAGGGAGCCCCTCGCCTTTCGTTGGATCATTTTCGTGTCGATAATAGCGCAGAAAGTGCTGATGGCCTTTGCAAAACCTCTCGCCGCTTTGGGTGCTGTCACCGAGTTCTGCATTAATTTGGTATCCCTAAATGGAGGCTTCTTCGGCCTCATTTTCAATATTTTAACAGGTATTTTATTTGTTCAACTTTTTTGATGATTTAACTGTATTTCAGCCAGCTAGTTATATATGTTTGTTCATACCTCATACACACTCCCTCTCAAAATAACTATCTCATTTTATCGATTCACACAAACTAATTTTTTCATTTATTAAGGTAATAAAAAACTTTTATACGTACCCTCACACAATTTATATATATACATATACAATACTTACAAAAAATGAAATGTACTTATTAGGGGTTTTGTTGAAAAAAAGAAGGTAACATATATTGATTTTGGCATAGTGACAAATAAAAATAATAATATTTTGAATAAAATGAGAGTTATTTTAAAACGGAGGGAGTATAAAATATTTTTTCGAGAATGACATATTTTTTAATTTAAGTCAATGAAACAAAATTAATATGTTTTTCTATATAACTATTAGTGAAATTGGATGTAATTTAAATTTTTTTGAAGAGATGTGAATAGTGCAATGGAAAGTTTTACTGGGGACGGAGGTAGTACTAGTTTTTGGCGAGGAGTATGATAAAATAATGTGTGATAGTATAATAAAATGAAAGAGAGAGAAAAATAAACTTTTTAATAGTAAGTGATTAATGGCAAAATGTGTAAATAATTATAAAGTGGAGGGATAGATCATAATGAGTAAACAAAAATAGAATGAAAAATTTGTATTGGAATAGACAAAAGTGGAAAAATGTAAAGCTTTGATTGGGGCGGAGGATAGTAATACTGTATATCTTAATTTTCATGGCATTGCTTAATTAATTCCTCAATTGCTGTATATATACAATACAACATACAGATCATGCATTAACAACTGTGAGATCACATGCACACACACGTGCATATGTGTGTGGTCCTAATATATGTATATGCCTTTTAAGTTGTTTAAGAAATCTAAAGTTTTTTAAGTAATTAATTGTACGATAGATCTACTAATTACATATGTAGTATTCTTACAGAATTCTTTTTAATGACTATTGGAGCATCCCCATTAATGGACATGACATCTAAAGGAAATGGGATGTCTGAATTATTGGACACAAATCTAAATTGGGTAATTGGACACAAATCTAAATTATTGTGATAGAACATTGGGTAGGGTAGGGTAGGGAGGGAGAGGTGAATTTGTCTGACAGGAGAGAATACCAAGCTCAAGTTCAGCTTGTTTGGAAAAAATTAGGCTCGAGCTCTCCACTTAAATATAATATATTAATTTTATGAATAAGTCGAGATTATCTTTTAGAACTAAGCGCTGAAAAAAGTTTGAAAAAAATTGTTAGCAAATTAAACTAGCTAACTCATGAGTTTAGGCTCAACTAACAAAAAAATCATTTGCAAAGTAAACGAGCTCAAGCATGTCGATCAGACTCGTTAAAAATATTTAATTAAATTAAAATGTCTAAACTTCACTTTTACAACCTAAAAAAATATACTCCCTCTGTTAAAAAAATTAAACCTATTTGTTTTTTCACGAGTTTTATGAAAGTGAGTATATTGTATTTTAGAGTAAAGAAATTGTAAGTTGATACTGTAAAATATTGTCTTTATAGGAAACAAGATTAATTTTATTGGACAGATCAAAATGAAAAGTAAGACTAATCTTATTGGACGGGGGATATATTTTCACACTTTAAATAAAATATAGAAACATGTCCATAAATCTAAAAATAAATAAAAGTGCATAAATCTAAAGGAGGAAAAAAAATGCATTTAAGTACTTAAATAAAACTGAAATTATTAAATAGGGGTTCATAAATCCAAATAATAATAAAAAATTATAGCTCATTATTCGAATTTGTCTACAAGCAATTAATTATAAATGAACCTGTTCGTGAATATGTTTGTGAACCAAATACTATCAGGTTCAAGCTCAGCTCGATAAAATCATTGAACTTGAATTTAGGTTCAAACTCGACTGGTGAAATTTAACAAACATAATATTTTTAGAACGAGTAAGTCTCTTGTGCAATTGGTGTATGATACACTCACTCAATAGTTGATAATGTATACACTGAAAAGTTAGTCTCAATCACACTGAAAAGTTAGTCTCAATTACACTGAAAAGTTTACATTAAAAATCAATTTTCAGTGTAAACTTTTCAGTGTAATTGAGACTAACTTTTAAGTGTATACAGTATCAACTGTTGAGTGAGTGCACCGTGCACTTGGTGCATATGAGACTTTGCCTTTTAGAACTAAGCGCTGAATAATTAATAAGCTGTTTGGTTTGATTACATTAGAGGGAAACGGGTCTTGGAGAGGTGCCAATGAACTTTTCAGATTTTATTCCATAAATTTCAAATATTATTTTATTTATAAAATAATAGGTACCATTTTTAAAACGTTGTTCTAATTTCTCAATGTTTTTATTTTATATTTTTAAAATTCTAAGTGGTACGTGTTTTGATTTCATCTAATATATATGAAACTAGCTATTTATCAATAATTTTCGTGTCTTTTTATCTATTAATTATTTTATAACGAAATATTAAAATTGATTAACGAATAAATTATCTTATAATAAAAAATAATTTTAGTTGGAACCAGAAATAATAGATATGGATGAATTATTGTGAGCATGTGTTTAAAAAAATGATGTGGATGAATGATTTGTGTGTACTCATGAGTAGAGTTATATCTTTGTTAATGACGTTGTCATTGTACATGGCCCGTCCTGCCTTATACTATATATTTTCTTTTCATCTAATATGACCACAAAAAATAGTTTTTGGATGGTGCCCAACTTTAATTATATATATTACATTTGTATATTAATATATATGCGTGTAAAAGCTAAAACCTTGTCACATTGCATTGGATCCCAGCTATATCGGTGTCTTTCTATATATGTAATGATTTAATTTGTTGTCTTGTGGGTCATTTTGGGCGTAATTTCTCTAAAGTAGGTATCTATCACTATTTGATATCTTTTCACCAAATGACTATGAGAGCTGTTTTGCTTACACGATGACATCTAAAAAGATGTTATTAATTATTAGTTTAATTTACATATTAAAAAAATCATAATTATTAGGTTAATGTATTCATCTAAATAATGTAACAGTAGATGTTACATAATTATGTAACAAGATCTCGTCAGATATATAAAGTTGTATTAGTCGTAAACCTAATTATATGTACACATTTGCTTACCTTGATTAGGTTTAACCTATATAATCTTGCAACAAACTATACTTATTGCAAATTTCTTTAAAAGATGTGTTATAATTGATAAATAGTAAAAAATCGTAAATTTTTATGCGATTAACCATAATCGTCAATCATCACGAAAATATAATCGAATGTTTTTTTTCGACTCGTGCAGTACGACTAGTGATTCCGAACAGCCAATCAGCAGATTTCGCGTCGATGATTGGATTGGTGGACACGCGCACGCACCTCGACCCGAGCATAAGCGTGGAAGACGAAAGATACTATGCTGCAATTTCTATAATGGCTTCCAAGCTTTCTTATGAGAACAACAAATACATCGAGAATGTCGTCAACAACCACTGGAAGGTATTGATCATGGATGAATATAATTAATGTTACCATTTCATAATTAATCTAATACTTTTCATTATTGTACAAGAGGTTGTCTATTACTATGAAAATATTAACATTTATAGCACTAAAAGCAATGGAATTTAATTAACACTGGACTGGAAAGAAAGTATATCTCTCTTTGACGATTAGGCAATTGTACCAATTAATTTACATTATATATATATAGTGTCATAATTTAGTGAAGTATTAAATAAAGAGAATTTTGAAAATACCAGATTAAATTGACTAATATAATTTACATCATGGAATTGTTGTTCCTTGGCAAAGTGCCGAGAAGAAAGAGACCGAAATATATTATAGCATAATTGTTAGAAAGAAAAAAACAAAAAATTTAAATAGCATAATTGATAGTACTCCACTAAATTACCAACTTATCATTTAAAAGTAAATTTGAATTTGATTACGAAATGTGAAATCTCATATCGAGAATACTCTATTCATGAGAAGAAAATTATCATGGATGAAAAATATAAGGGCTAAATTCACAATGTCCGTAACGATGCAATTTTGAGTACATGATTAATTTGTGAAACATATAAATTAATTCTGAAGTTTTAATTATTGGTGCGTGCAGATGGACTTGCTGGGGGCCTTTGATTTCTGGAACGGTTAGTTAATTTCTTCTCATTTACTCCCTCCGTACCTGAGTAAGCTTCCCACTTTCCTTTACGAGCCGTCCCCCAGTAAATTTTTCATTCCATAAATGACAAAAATAACACTTTACTACATATAAACTTTAACCTTCAAATTCGTACAATATTACAAAAAATGTCACTCTTTCAATTCACTTTTCAACATTATTCATTACTTTATCCCAAAAGTTTTCATGTGGCTCAATTAATAAACAAATACACTTTCTTAAACCATTCAACAAAAAGAAATGAAAAACTCAAGGGCGGAGCAGAATTTTTTTTAAATCGGATTAGAACGACTATCCGAAAATGGATAGACTAGAACCAGAAAATTTGGTTCTAATTGAATTGTACATGAGATAATCGTTCTTGTATATCCAGGGCCATGGTCCTTTGCAATCCTTTAAACAAAACACGAGATTACTTGGAATTATAAAGACAATCATAGATAATCCCTCAAACTAAACGTCCCAACATAAGTTAAAAGTCATATATATATATTTTTTTTTTATATAAGTAGTTGTGTCTCATTGGTTAATCTTTTTCTCCTAAAATTACTTTACCTATGAAAAAAATAAGCTCCGCCTTTAGAGAAACTTACTCATGGATGGAAGGAGTATTATATATCGGTTGCGTAGATTTTCATCGGAAATAATGATATAAAAAAAATCTGCAGATTACCAAGAAAAAGCGACAACACAAGCCTTTATCATGGACAACAAGAATGGTACAATCGTGGTGGCGTTCAGAGGAACAGAGCCCTTCGATGCCGATGCATGGTCTACCGATTTGGACATGTCCTGGTACAAGCTTCCCGGAATGGGCAAAATGCACGGCGGATTCATGAAAGGCCTGGGCCTCCAGAAAAGTGAAGGGTGGCCTCTGGAACAAGCCAATAACCGCCCCGAAACCGCCTACTACGTCATCAGAAGAATCCTGAAATACCATCTCAAGAACAACGAAAATAGCAAGTTTATAGTGACGGGGCACAGCTTAGGCGGCGCGTTGGCCGCCTTATTCCCGGCGGTTTTGGGTCTGCACGACGAAACCTTCTTGCTCGACAGACTGGAGGGTGTGTACACATTCGGACAGCCACGGGTCGGGGACAAGAAATTTGCTGCCTACATGAAGAATTTAATGGAAAAACATGATTTCAACTTAGTCAGATTCGTTTACAGCTATGATGTGGTTCCCAGAATCCCGTATGATGATTCTGATCTCATGTTCACACATTTTGGGACGTGCGTCTACTACAACAGCTTCTATCAAGGAAAAGTAAGTCCCTTAATTAGGAAAGTTAACTTTAATGACAAAATCCTGTCACTATTGATTTTTTAAGATCTATAAAGACAGGTCTGTCACTAAAGATTATGATTCAGTCATTAAAGATTTTTAACTTGAAAAACAACAGCGACAGAATCTCTGTCATTAAAAATCATTTTTCTTGTAATGTAATGAATTTTTAGTAAATTCAAATTGCACTTTTAGTTATCTAAAAATTATACAAATGCAATTTTGATCTTATAGTTAAGTTATAAAGTGGTCCTAAATCAAGCAAAAATATGTGAATTTGTCTAGAAAAGTGGATGATATTAAAAGGCTAATGCACTTTATAAGTGCAAGAAGTGTTTCCAAAAAAAAAAAAAAGGTTTATGAGACAGAAATATGTTATTTCTATGGGAGTTTAAGTTTGTATGTGACAAAAAAATTTACCAACACAAATTAGTGACTAAAGCTAGGCTTTTTGAAACTACTTTTGGAAAGAAAATATATATTCTACGTGTCCAAAAGTGTCATTTTCCCATTTTGATATATTCGTAATTTATTTTATGTGCAGGTTGTAGCTGAAGAGCCAAACAAGAATTACTTTTCGCTTATATGGCTAATACCAAAGACAATAAATGCTTGGTGGGAGCTGATTAGAAGTTTTGTGATTAAATACAGGAGAGGAGCAGAGTATGAAGAAGGGCTTGTTCTCAAATTTATGAGGGTGGTAGGGATTTTAGTTGCAGGCGTGCCAGCTCATTGCCCTCAAGATTATGTGAATGCAACAAGATTGGGATCATTGGACGTGTTTGCGTCGATTCATCGAAGCTCGAAAATGTTGAAGATGCCGTGATCGATGTTGAAGATGTCGTGATCGATCTAATAAAGGCGTCCGTGTGTGTTTGCAAATTTTAGAAGTTCATGTGATGATTGTTATTTTCCTTTACAATTCTTCAAGGCAATGTATGTTGTGTAATTTTCCCGATCACAAACGTGGGACGTTACATCTTTCATCCTGTTCTGTTTTGAAATTTAATAATCGGATTTCAAAATTCAAATTTCTTCTACATCTAGAAATATATATCCATTGATTTGATATAAAATGATATTCGTCAATAATATAACAACATCAAATCTCCACCTCTTATACACTTGATTTCTTGTAAAGTTTCTCCAAAATATAATAATATCACTATCACACATTTTCACACGCTTGATTTGATGTAAAACTACATTCAACCCAATTCAAAATCTGAAAATAAAAACATGCAATGTTCCTATTCAAAATGTAAAATGTATATTTCATGATCAATAAACATAAATATAAATTCATGACTTTGTAAGTTAATCCTAGGATTTTAATGAATGAAGATGCAAGAGCAACGTAAGACTTGAACAAGCTCTAGACAATTGTCTTTCTACTTAATTTGACATCATCGTTAGGTTTCTACATTCACATGTTTTAAAATCGAAGGGGTGAATGGTTAAAGGAAAAAAAAAAAAAAACCTAAGCATATTAATTAAATTTGTATATCTGACATAAAAAAAAAAAACGTAAAATATTAATGTGTAAAATATTATCTATATACAATTGAATTTTACACGGTGATGAAATTTTTTGGACTTGGTTATGATCAATCAGGATCGGTATCATACAGAGTTGACACAAGAGCATCCAGTTCGTATCATACTATGGTCATGGATGTTGCTGATCCAATCTTCAATTTTGAAAATATCGATAATGTGAAGAGTCATATGTGAAGTATGTAATCTGTTGTGCGTGTGTTTCAATAGAAAGCTATGTTGTTAAAGTGTTCGCCGTGGGAGTTAGTCAATTTGGGGTACCAGAGGAGTTGGACCAGATGAGACTGACACTACAAAAAAAACACTGTTTTGCGACGGAATTAGTGACGGAAAATCCGTCGCAAACAGTGTTTTGCGACGGTATCTGCGACGGACACGTATCCGTCCCTAAAACAGTCGTAGCTAATTTTTGCGACGGATTTCGCCTTCCGTCGCAAATTAACGACGGACAAATCCGTCGCAAAATCGGCGGGTCAGACCCGGCCGGGTCACACAGAATTTGCGACGGACAGTATTCCGTCGCAAATATTTCGGGTCAGACCCGTTCGGGTCAACAACATTTGCGACGGCCACATTCCGTCGCAAATGTTTATATATATTTTTTTATTTTTTTTCTGTTATAATTTGCGACGGGTTGTTTTCCGTCGCAAAATTCAATATTTGCGACGGAATTTGGCCGTCGCAAATTACCGAGCCTATACAAAAAAAAAAATGGCTCACGTGGTTCGAGCCCGGGCACCCGAGGCGGCCGGGGCGGGCGCGGACCACTGGGCCAACCGGCCCATCTCTTTTTATATGCGGCCCACCTTCTATATTAGTCTTATTAGACCTTGAACAATTAATCCATTTTTTGCGTCCAAGGGGAATCGAACACGGGACCTCTTGTGCAAGAGGAGGGGGCGCGCGCCACTAGGGCACAAGCTACTTTCGTTTATTTTTATGCAATTAATTGTATATGTATTCAAATTAAGTCTTTTTTTTATAATTCACCAAATTAATTTCTTTTCGTATCTAAGTTGTTTATTAAAATATTTTGCCCAACTATTTTTTTTATTTTGTAAAATTATTTATTTCGACTCCCGCTTAAATTTATAATTCGTTCATTTGTACGCAATTAATTGTATATGTATCCAAATTGACTCATTTTTTTTCTACAATTCACCAAATTAATTCATTTTCGTTTCTAACTTGTTTTTATAAATATTGGGGCAATTTAATTTTTATTATTTCTATAAAATTATTTATTTCGACTCCCGCTTAAATTTATAATTCGTTAATTTGTACGCAATTAATTGTATATGTATCCAAATTGACTCATTTTTTTTTCTACAATTCACCAAATTAATTCATTTTCGTTTCTAACTTGTTTTTATAAATATTGGGGCCATTTAATTTTTATTATTTCTGTAAAATTATTTATTTCGACTCCCGCTTAAATTTATAATTCGTTCATTTGTACGCAATTAATTGTATATGTATCCAAATTGACTCATTTTTTTCTATAATTCACCAAATTAATTCATTTTCGTTTCTAACTTGTTTTTATAAATATTGGGGCCATTTAATTTTTATTATTTCTGTAAAATTATTTATTTCGACTCCCGCTTAAATTTATAATTCGTTCATTTGTATGCAATTAATTGTGTATGTATCCAAATTGACTCGTTTTTTTTCATAATTCACCAAATTAATTCATTTTCGTTTCTAACTTGTTTTTATAAATATTGGGGCCATTTATTTTTTATTATTTCTGTAAAATTATTTATTTCGACTCCCGCTTAAATTTATAATTCGTTCATTTGTACGCAATTAATTGTGTATGTATCCAAATTGATTCGTTTTTTTTTTTTCATAATTCACCAAATTAATTCATTTTCGTTTTTCACTTGTTTTTATAAATGTTGTGTCCATTAAATAAAAGTAAATTCAAACTAATAAATTCACAAAATTATAAATTAAAGTAACAATTAAAAAATTAAATTAAAGTAACAATTCAAACTAAAAAAAAAAATTGTACTTCATAGTTATTAAAAATCAAATTTTTTTAACAATCGAAATTAAATCCGTCTTCCTCTTCATCCTCGCCCAGGTTAACAATCGGCGACATCGATGGCTGGGTCAGCGGGATCGGCGGCATCGATGGCTGGGTCGGCGGGATCGGCGGCATCGGTGGCGCAGACATTTGCGCTCGTGGCATTGAATCAGAGGCGAATATCTGCCACCACGCCTGCATGGCGGCTGTATACTCCTGCACCTCGACCCGATACTGCTCCATCTCGTCTGTATACCCACTACAAGAAAAAAGGACTATTACTACACTAGTTTTAGTACATTAAATTTAAATTGTCAAGATAGCAAGTTTATTGGTACATTAAGTTTTGAGGTAGCTATGACTACACTGAGGTGTTATCTATTAATACAATATTCAATAATTGTCATTTTAGAACTCTATTACTACAATAGAATTAGTGTATTAATAAATCTAATTCATTATTTAGTAATTAATCCCTTTACACTTTTAATAATTTAATGGAAATGTAAATACGTCAAACAAATTTTAAAAAGGACAATAATGGTTTTAATTATATATTAGTAAAATAAAAAATAAACACTTTTATTTGAATAATTTAACTACTCATAATAATTACAATTTTTTTAAAGCTAATATTAATTAATTTAAGAGTGCAAACCAGTTTATGTGCAATAATGCGATATGTACATACAGTAAATAAGAAAATACTATAAGTAATATATTAAATAAAATAGAAAAAGGGACAAGCAGAATTATGAGAAGAGAAAATTAAACAATGAAGTGAAATACAAGTAAATCAAATTTTGAAAATTTTGGCAAAAATGAATTTGGAAATGTTGGCGGTCACACATCCCCCAAAAACGAAAAATCCCCCTCAACCCAAATATGTATACTTTTCAAATAGGATTTTGGGTAAAAAAAAAGCTACGAAAAGAAATGATTATTTTGCAATCCTCTCAATACAATTTGAGATTACAGAAACCCTTTGTCTTCTCCCTTTCAAATCTATTATTGTTTTCAACCTACTCAACACTCATGTCCAAACCATCGCATGTGCTTCTTCCCAGAAGTGGTCGTCGACTAAGAAAAGGGGCGAATTTAGGGCACTTGACTAAGGATTAATCGAACATAAATCAGAAATCTGTTAGCGATTAGGGAACAATTTTGGGCGCTGATTATATGGAGAAATTCCGATTCTCAAGTATGCCTTTCTCATTTTTGAGCTTGCTTATACACTATATGCATCTGATTTGTTCATGTTTCGCCAATTTTAGGTTTATTGTTAGAATTTCAATTTTGACCGATAGTTTCTCGTTTGTTCTCCGTCTTTTTAAAGTTTTACCAGTCGATTGGGTTTAGGTTGTGCAAGAATTTTTGCTGAGAACCTTCCTAACTTTCTTTTTTTGATGTGATGAGGTTTATTATGTTTGCTTGTTTTTACTTGGAACATTCGTGATGATTTTGTTCGCTTGAAGACGATTCAAGAACTGTAATCTATTGATTTAAAATTATCAATACCTTCTTACAAGGGTAGGAATTCTGCTTAGAATGTCATCTGTGTTAGAATGATAAAGAGCATAGAATGAAACAATGATAGCAAATTGAAGATATCCTAAAAACAAATCAACTTTAAAATTTAATTAGTGTTAATCTCATGAGAAGACGAAAGAGGCGTGGTAAGTCTACGATTTATGTGGCAATATGTACTTATGCACAACCTGAGGTATTATTATCTAAGTGTTGTTTCTGCTTCAGAGCAGTAGAAAAAGACTAGTGATTTTTTTTGAATTTTAGGATTTTGATCAACTTGAAAATGTTTTAAGTTGATTATTGGAATATTATAATATACGGCAGCAATGAGGTAAACTTCACTATGCAGGGGAGACTTTGTCTAGACTGTCTATTAGTAAATATATTTCAAGCTTTCTTCTCTCCAATGTATTAGTGAAATGAAAGAAAAGGTTATAGAGTGGACTTGTGTTTTCTAGATAATTCTTTCTGTGTCAATTTTGATTCTATGGATCCAAGAAACAATTTAGATAGAAATCTCAGAGTCATGTGGTTCTTGTTATGATAATTGATAAGAAAAGACTACAAGAGTCTCGCAAGAAGGCTTCCACTAATGTTGTAAGGTAGGGAGGTTGATGTTATTTTCTTATTCTTTTTCCTATATCTCTTGGTTGATGTTACAAGTTATAAAATTTCATGTCTTTGTCTTGTCTTTTATTCCCTATCTCGCAAGAACCAGGAGTACACATGTTCATATTTTCTTCACATTGATCATATGCTTATGTGTGATTTTGTTTATTCTGAGTTGTACTAGCAGAGAGACATCTGTGTTATTCATGAAAGATGGAGAGCAACACAATAACCTTCATGATAGTAATGATGTGTACCCTTCCTGATACCATATTGAATACTATTACTTAAGAAGGTATGTGTTTATTATTTATTGTAATTAATTGATTTTATTTTTTTTACCTGAGAGCACTAGAGTTGACATCTTGAATATAGAAAAAGGTTGCAGCTTTCCATAGTCGTGATTGCATTGTTTAAAGATGACATGGAAGGGTTAGCTTCTACATTGATTGTCATTTTTTTATTCCTCATGATTTAGGCATAAACTTAACATGTTCTACTTAATCATATTTCTCTCAATTTACATTTTCAAAATTATGTTTCTGCAGAATTTGGATTTAAGGAAAATGCTACATCTTTTTGCAAAGGATAGACATAACAGCTGGATATAAAGGTGAAGATCAATCAGTTTGTTGATCTTTAGAGGAGCTTTTTACAGATTGGAGGATGAACGAGAACATGATGTATTATAAAAAAAATTAAGTCATTTTTTCGTTTTGTTTTGTTAACGAGTTATGTATAGTTATTGTTTGAAAAATATTGGAAGACGATGTTGTTTAAATTACTATTGTTAATGAAAAGAAATTATTTCAATATTTATCTTTGACAAATGAATATTTATAATTAATATTTTTATGAATTATTTAATTATTATTATTATTATTGTTAATAATCTAGTAAGACATTTTGAAGTGTCGTTAAAACACCCATCATTATTCTATATATATGAATTATTAATAATTGGATGATAAATTGATAGTTAAATAAATAATTTAATTATTAATAGTTGAAAATTGATGGTTAATAAAGTGTAGTGAAAACTATTTTAAAAATACATTTATTAGTGTAGTAATAGGTTAACCTCTGTTGCTACATTGGATTAGACGACATTTTAAGAAAATGTCTTATTAAGTAAAATGTAGTAACAAGTGACATGTAACTGCACTAATAAATGTCAAGAAAAGATGTTTTTGTTGTAGTGCCCGGTCGTGCGCCTCTCGTTGCTGCCTCTCATACTCTTCCTTCTCTCGCTGCTGCCTCTGCATGTTCTTCATCTGCTCCACCACCGTGGCAAGCTGCCTCTCGACCTCAATGGGATGAGAGTCGATGGAAGACTGAGAGGAGGATGAGCCTGAGCCACGATGTCGGAAAAAGTTCTTTCCGAAGCTGACCAATCCAGCGAACCGCCCCTTTTTAGCCTTGACGTTCTTGAAGTACAATTCATTTTGAACGTCAACAGAAGGCTGTGTGGGGGGCATCGACCCCGACCCCTCTGCCGTTTCCTCAGGCTGAGGCTGGGAGGCAAGGTCCTCGAGCATCTTTCTCTGCAAATTAATTATACAAAAAATTAAATAAATTGAACACAAAATATAAAATAATACTTTTAATTTTAAAAATTAAAATAATACTATTAATATTGAAATAATACTTACGTGGATCTCGGTAGTACGGCCGTAGGTAGACTTCCCAGTCTCCTCGACGAGTGGGTGGGCGAGCTGCAATCTCTCAAAATGAGAGGGCTCGCGTCCTTGCTACGCCGCCTAATTATAAAAAAAGATAGTAAAAATTAATACCACTCATAAAAAATTAGGAAAAAAATAATATAAATTCAAAAACTACAAAATTAAAGACGAAACTTACAAATCTCAACCCGTGCTCATAAATGGACCGAGAACCGGCCCGATGTCTCGCCATCCCTTCTCCATCAGGGTCACTACGCCGATTTGCCTTGTTTTTCGCCGACTTCTCTTGGAATTCAGGGGAATCCCAGTAGCGGAGGAATTGGTCCCAAATCTGCCGGTTTTCACTGTCAGTCCCCAGGTCGGTCGCCTCTACCTTCTTGTATCACTTCTCCCTCATTCTAAAAAGGAGGTCTTTGTACCTTTCCGCCGCATATTTTTCGAAATTCTTCCACATCTGGTCATCGTGCTCCGGTGCCTAGACACATTCTTTCTGCAATTACAATTTAAATGTAAATATATGTTTATATATTTGATATTAATAAACGGTGAATTAATAAATTAAATTAATACCTTAAATTCCTCGAAGTATGTCATTTTCTTTGCATCAGACACTAGCCTCCAGGTGTAAGCGGTGAGCTCGAATCCACATCCAAGGATGGACCGGGAAACCTGATTAGTAGCCTCATGACTAGAAATCCAACTGTAAAATTAAAACTTCAAAGTTAGTAAAATAGTTAGGTTTTAATTAATAAAAAATTTAGTATAAAATATTAAAACTTACGTTGAACCATGTGGCTGAACAGTCATCCGTGGTTCAACAACCGGATGCTGTCTGGAGGAGGATGAGCCCTCAGCAGTCTGCTGTGAGGAGGAGGAGCCCGCACCAGGCTGTGTAGAGGTCTCTGATTGAGACCTCGGTCTGAAAATAGGTGGAACCACGGGTCTCAGTGAGGCCCGTCGTCTCCTCTCTCCTCGCTCTCCTCGACGAGCCTCCTCATCCCTCGGAGGCTCCTGACTGCCACTGCCTTGTCCGCTCATCTATAACAAAATTCGAAAAAAAATCAATTCGGCTCTACAATTCAACTATTTCTAAACTAAAATCAACTAAAATCAAGGAGAATTCAACTATTTCTAAACTATAATCAACTAAAATTCAACTATTTCTAAACTAAAATCAACTAAAATCAATTCGGCTCTACAATTAAATTCGATCAACTAATTCAACTAAAATCAATTCATTTATATATAATATAATTCAAACAATTCAACTAATTCAATTATAAACTTAACAAAAATTAAACATGCTTTAAAATTAAATTAAAATTCGATCTACTAATTAAATTATAATTCAACTAATTCAACTAAAATCAATTCATTTCTAATATAATTCAAACAATTCAACTAATTCAATTCTAAACTTAACAAAAATTAAACATGCTTTAAATTAAAATTCGATCAACTAATTAAATTATAATTCAACTAATTCAACTAAAATCAATTCATTTCTAATATAATTCAAACAATTCAACTAATTCAATTCTAAACTTAACAAAAATTAAACATGCTTTAAATTAAAATTCGATCAACTAATTAAATTATAATTCAACTAATTCAACTAAAATCAATTCATTTCTAATATAATTCAAACAATTCAACTAATTCAATTCTAAACTTAACAAAAATTAAACATGCTTTAAATTAAAATTCGATCAACTAATTAAATTATAATTCAACTAATTCAACTAAAATCAATTCATTTCTATTATAATTCAAACAATTCAACTATTTCAATTCTAAACTTAACAAAAATTAAACATGCTTTAAATTAAAATTCGATCAACTAATTAAATTATAATTGAACTAATTCAACTAAAATCAATTTATTTTTAATATAATTCAAACAATTCAACTAATTCAATTTAATACCACTTAAAAAAAATTAAACATGCTTTAAATTAAAATTCGATCAACTAAATCAACTAAAATCAATTCATTACTAATATAATTCAAATAATTCAACTAAAATCAATTCTCTAAACATGCTTTAAAATTAAATTTTAAACGGTAAAAATGAAGAAAACTTACGGTTTATTTGTAGAAGATGACGAAACGAGAACTCGGTGGGGACGGATTGGCTCTACAGCGACGGCACCCGACTTCTCCTTCCTTTTCCTCTCTTTTTCCTCTTCTTTTCTCTCTTTCTCCGCCTGTAAAGCGGCGGTTCTGTATAAATAAGTGGAAAAAAATTTGCGACGGACGCCTGTCCGTCGCAAATTTTGCCCGTCAAACGCAAAACGACGCCGTTTTTCACTGATTTGCGACGGCTTTTCCATCGCAAATCAGTAAACGCAACGTTTCCCAATAAGACACGTAAAACGGTTCGGATTTGCGACAGAAATTCCGTCGCAAATCAGTCAATGGGCCGTTTCCCGAAAGGTCACGAATACAAATGTTATAAGCTTTGCGACGGCTTTTGTCCGTCGCAAATACAAAGTTTAAAATTGCGACGGCCTGTTCCGTCGCAATTCAGTCAAACGGGTCGCTTCCCGAACGGTCACCTTTAAACGGGTATGGTTTGCGACGGAATTGCCCGTCGCAAACTCAAAATTGAAATTTGCGACGACCTTTCCGTCGCAAATGTAGCCGGTTCAAGACGAAGGCGGTGGGCCCTAGTGTTTGCAACGGCTTTTCCGTCGCAAATTACTATCATTTGCGACGGACTTCCTAAGTCGTCGCAAATTGTGGTTTTTTGCGACGGCTTACAAAAATTCATCGCAAATTCACTGAATTTGCGACGGAAATTCTGACCATCGCAAAAAACCCGTCGCTAATCTCCTTCTTTTTTGTAGTGTGATCAGAGGAGTCTGGCAGATGAGGATGATCAGAGGAGTCTGGCAAATGAGGATGATCAGAGGAGTCTAACAGGTGAGGTCTATCAGAGGAGGTATAACAGAGGAGTCTGGTGTAAGTGACTAGAGCCGGAGGAGGTCAAGTCATCTGATCCGAAGTTCATTACTCGTGAATTACACCAAATTGAAGCTAACGCGATTACGGTTCTAACTGAATCAACTGAAGCGGTTATTGAAGTTGTTAGCCAGCTGGATTACTACCTTACATTTGAGTTTATTACAACTGAATTGAATCTAGGGTTCATTTCAATCTCTGTATCTATATAAAGGGTTCTTCTCAACTGAGAGAAGTACAACGAGTGAATACAATACATCAATTGAGTGCAAAACACAGAGAGAAAGTGTGAGCTAGGGTAATTGTAATCTCTATTCTTATCTTAGTGGATATCGATCATCTCCAATCCCGTGGACGTAGGAGTATTCATCTCCGAACCACGTAAATTTGGTGTTCTTATTGTTGATTTTCAATTCTGTTCTAATTTGTTGTCATAATTCCGATTCCCTGATTACAAGTTTTTCTTGTGAATCAAAACCGATTAACAGATAATGAACTCTCTAATGAGCATGCTGCATAGTTTTATAATATTCTTCGTTCAACAAAATAAGATCTATATCCTAGTTGTGTGTCTCATACACAATTGTCATTCAATGCCCGACTACCGGACATAAAAGCTGAAAATAGATTGTCTGAAGGGGGGTTTAATCAAAATACTGAATTGAGTAGTGACATATATGCCCTACAGAAAGTATGGTGCCAAATTTTGCAAGCGAGCTAAACATTGATAAGTTAGATAGGTCTTCAGTGGAGATGATTGATTGTTGTCCACAGAATTATATGTTATATTGGGTATAGAACGCGAATTAAAATAACCGATTGCAGAGGTTCATCCAAATCGATAAAAATAACCAATATCGATTTAAAAAAAAAAAAAAAACATAAAACGGGTTAACTAAGTAACGTGCAACATATCTACGTATACAAATTGCTAGCCTGCAACACGATGCTACAAATTAGAATAAGAGATTATTACCCTCGATAACACATTTTTTCAAGATAATTACACTTTAATCAGAAATCATTAGGAACCATTTATTTCTAAGAGAGACATAAAGCTATGCATGGATCTAAAATGAATATTATATCAAAAGAGAGTTACTCTATGATATAAAGGTTAATCTTCAGATTTAATTCAAAACTTCATAAGCTGATAAGCATCGATCGGGGTTAGATATCTAAAGCATGCATGTCATAAAAATTAATTTACAAAGTCTTCACTATACATTCAAAATATAAAACATCATGAATATATGTCCATATATATAACATCACGAACCGAAAACATATATATGGGATTAAAACTGTTTTTGTCCCATAACTTTTTACCTTTTTCTTTTGGTTCCATACTTATTTACTTTTTCGATTTAGTCCCACAACAATTCAAATTTCCCCAAATTAATCCCAAATAGCCGGAAAACTCGTGAAACGACGTCGTTTTGGTCACGTGCTAATATTTTCCGGCGGAATAGGATGACGTGTCCCATTTTGCGGACGTGACACGCTGACTAAGTAATTTCTCTTATAAAATAAATATAAAACTAAACAAATATTTTCCAACTCATTTTTTCAATTAAAAAAAACCTTAAAACTTAAAACAAAAAATAAAGCTACCTGCAATTAAAAAATTGTTCGGGCCGTACAACGACATTGATGAAGAAAAAATATTTCCAACAGGGACAATCCTCTGTATTCTGAACCATTCTCTGATAACTTCTCATGAGCTCTCCTTCTTACTTCCTTCATGGTCTTCCATCCCAAAATCGGGGCTTTCCATTAAAGGAGTTAACGGCTTTGGAGACCACCTGTATTTTCTTCGACTTCTCTGCATGCCATAACTTTCTGCAATTAACTCGAAATGAAGAGTTTAGAAGAAAGAAGATATTAGAGGTAGTTTTGATTTGTTTTTGTTTTAATTACAGGTAGCTTTATTTTTTGTTTTAAATTTTAAGGTTTTTTTTATTGAAAAAATGAGTTGGAAAATATTTTTTTAGTTTTATATTTATTTTATAAGAGAAGTTACTTAGTCAGTATGCCACGTCCGCAAAACGGGACCCGTCATCCTATTCTGCAGGAAAATATTAGCATGTGACCAAAACGACGTCATTTCATGAGTTTTCCGGCCATTTGGAACTAATTTGGGTAAATTTGAATTGTTGTGGGACTAAATCGAAAAAGTAAATAAGTATAAGACCAAAAAGAAAAAGGTAAAAAAGTTACGGGACAAAAATTATTTTAATCCCTCCTATTCCGCCTGAAAATATTAGCACTTGACCAAAACATCGTCGTTTCATGAGTTTTCCGGTCATTTGGGACTAATTTGGGTAAATTTGAATTGTTGTAAAACTAAATTGAAAAAATAAATAAGTATGAGACCAAAAAGAAAAAGGTAAAAAGTTACGGGACGAAAACAGTTTTAATTCCTATATATTCACTACAGTATCTCAAATTAATGTCTTGATAGTATCTCAAATTTCTAAGTCAGAAAACTTTCAAGAAATTAGATGACAAACTCACAATAAAACAATAGGAAAAATTCCTACAACTAGCACTAGCAAATCTCACACACACACACTCTCTCTCTATATATATATATTTTTTTTTTTTTAACAAGTGCAAAATAAACTATACCCATATATATAGAAAGATAATGAAAATATATCAATCATGTCATACTGATTACCGGGAAAAATAGTAGTTGCCGTTAGGTTTCGTTCTGACAGAAGTAAAGGCTGCGAAATTCTAAAACACAATTGGGTAGATTAACGTGTTATATATGTAATGAACAAGAAGAATATAAATTTATTTTCGTAAAAAATATCATGGCCGGGAACATATTTTCACAATTACTTATTATATAATGTAGTTCATAAGTACTTTTCATCTTCTACAACATCACTCACATGAATTCTATTTATACATAAACATATATGAACTCTGTTTATACGTAAACATATATTCTAAACATGTTAACAAAATAATGAGTCATTATCAAATGACAAATTTTATAAGCAAGATTAATGGGTGCACATAAATGATATAATAATGGACATTCACTAATTTCATAACAATGCGTAAATCTCATGTGATAATAGTTCACACATTTTGAAATAGACAAGCTAAAAGAATTACTCTATTTGTTCCACAATTAACTTCACACTCCTTAATAGAAAACAATCCACTCTTATAAAAGTCAATAAGTAAATATTCACATACTCCTTTTTTTTCTTAAAAAATATGTCATTCTCTACTACAAAAGCAGTTTTGAGACAGAGGGAGTAGTTGATATCCTCTGTTATGTATAGGTGTAATAGAATTATATGTTGATGCTGATATATCTAATATGTAATGCAAGTAATCACATTTATCATATCATAGTTCCTCATTAATATAATAATAATAGATATATTTTTCCTCCGTTCCATATTTACATTTACATAAGGAGGTTTTACATTTTTTAAGAAAAAAATGACAATGTGATCGAGTGTGAAGTTGAATAAAATAATAATAAATTTATATATTATTAACTTTGTGAGAGCTGGATATTTCCTTTTTTGAAATTTGAAAGTAATTGGGGACAATCAAATAAGGCTAGTGTGAAAATAATCACGGAACGAAGATAATATTATTTTATATAAGAGATCTCGTGTGCTAAAAGTTTGTGTGACAGTCCATTTTTTGTTTGGATCAGCTGTGAGATGTCGTTGTAACTCCCATTAATATGTGGGCAACCCTTTTTTTGTTGGTTTAGAATTTTTCTTAAAAAAAAATCAGCAATTATATATGTGACTCGTCGTTGTAGGGCTCTCGTAAAAATGGCATAGCTCCCATATATGGTATAGACAAGAAATTTATTTCTTGCCAAAATAATTAATGGGGGCCAATCTTTGTTCAGAATTTATTCTTTTTTATTAAAAAAATCTCCAATAGGTCTGAATTTCTTCTGTTTTATTCAAAAAATGGAAATCTCCGGAAGATAAGCGTAATAAAATCCCTTTGAAAAATATTATTGTGGCTGTGTAAAGCTACAAATGGAAACTATTAGTACGACAAGAATGAAAATGGGTGTCACTAATTTCCACCATTGACTTTTTTTAATAATTTAGACGATAAGAGAAAATCTTCAGAAACGTGTTCCGCACCACAAAACTATAGTACTTGTAATTATGCAGTACCTTTGTCTTATCTTCACATGTGAAAATTGTATATTTCTTAAGAAAAAGATATATGTGAGTGTAATTGTGAGAGAATTTTTTATTTTTATTTTTTTTGGTGTGAAAGTAATTGTGAGATATCCAAATAAATTAAGTTGAAAGTAATTACGGGACGACAAACTTAATATATAATTGCATATTGCAGGTAGTTATAGACCGGAATAAGAAGAATGAAAATTTCTTGGAGATAATATCATTTTTTGTTTCCAGTTGTTGGAGAAATAATTAAATTAATTAGTTTTATACCTTTCTACAAGTTTGAACCTTTAAATGAAGTGAAATTTTTTCATGATATCAGAATCAATAGGCTTACACCCAAACAAAGATTCCTGGTTTCAATTATAAGAATACAATTTTATTCCCACATTTTATCTTGATCATCGGAATTAACTACTTGAAGTGTTATATGTAATTTTTAAATGTTTTATATTTAAACGTAGTTACTAAAACAAAAAAAATTACATTTAACAAACTCAAATAGTTGATTTTATGAGCCACTATAAGAAAATAAAAAATTGCTTACAAAATTTTTCCAACAAAAAAGTTTGTAGTAAGAATTGCCTACGATATGCCTACAAAATATAATTATGAAAGTATCTACATTTCTCAATCTAGAAACAATTTTGCCTACATAATTAATTTTCCTACGAAATAAAATCTCTAGGTATAATTACCTACAAGTCATTTGCCTACAAAAAATTTCCTACATCACAATTTACCTACAGAATTTCCGTAGGCAATTTTTTTTTGTAGGTGGGGAAGGAAAATGTCAATACAATTATAAATTTTTGTAGGCAATTCATAGGTAATCTCCACGACAATTTTTTTTGTTAGAAATTTCGTAGCCATAATGGCAATTTCTGTAGGCAATTTTATGTTTTCTTGTATACTTCTTAAAACCAAATTTGATAACTAGAGAAGCAGAGGACCAAAATAAGAAAAGTGTAAAGTTTAGGTACCAAAACCGAAATTAGCCGAAAGTTAACTCTATAAATACTTGCTCCTGGATTGCTTTGTTCATCACCTTAGCTTCAAAACAAAAAATGGCCTCCCCCACTTGCAATAAGGCATTTTGCAACAAGTATATGCTGCTTGATCCCAAAGAAGCAAGTTACTGGGATGCTTGCAAGCTTCTTTTTTCGAGCAACATCGGGCATAGGAAATTCATCGACGTCCCTGAGGGCAAGAGGGAACCCCTCGCCTTTCGTTGGATCATTTTCATATCCATTATAGTCCAGAAGATCTTGATGCTATTGGCAAAACCTCTCGCCACTTTGGGGGCAGTCACCGAGTTTTGCCTTAATATGGTCACCCTAAATGGAGGCTTCTTTGGCCTCATTTTCAATATATTAACAAGTACGTATAGAGTTTATATTCACCTGTTTTTAAATTTATTGTTCAGTCCCAAAATTTACTGTCCTCATTTTTACTCATATATTACGTACAGTGCTTGGAAAATATTTTTCACTTGGATTTCAAATCAATTTTGATTTTTCAAAGCTCATTAAGTAAATTGAGCTCTGAAATGTAGGTAAAATTGTTTTGAAATTTTACTCAAAATTCAAATGCATGTTATGCACTTGACTGCATACAAGAATTGATTGTTCTCTACATACACTACAAGAAAATAAAGATTTGCCTACAAAATTTTTCCAACAAAAAAGTTCGTAATAAGAATTGCCTACGATTTGCCTACAAAATTTTCTAATTATGAAAGTATCTATATTTCTTAACCTAGAAACAACTTTCCTACGGTATTAATTTGGCTACAAAATAAAATCTCTATGTATAATTACCTATAAGTCATTTGTCTAATTTTTTTTACCTACAACACAATTTGCCTACGGCATTTCCGTAGGCAAATTATTTTGTAGGTGTGGAAGAAAGATGTCTATACAATTATAAATTTTTGTAGGCAATTCGTAGGCAATCCTCACTACACATTTTTTTGTTGGAAATTCCGTAGCCATATTGACAATTTCCATAGACAATTTTATGTTTTCTTGTAGTGATATATTCATAACAATTGATAATTAAGTGTTGTATACATGCATGCTAAATATTTCATATTTGCCTTGGAGAAAACAAGCTCATTATATTTATTATTAATCTCCTATGAATACGTCATATAGTATTAAAGGTCCGCTTGGTTGGGGGTAATGAGTATAAGGTAATGAGAATGATTCCATTAGTAATGCTTGATATTATCAATATATTGTAATAAGATTGAAAATGAGTTATAATTTACCTATCAAATGATTCCTCATTCATTACTCCTTACTTGAATAACTCCTCAATCACTTTAATTCTCATTACCCTATAATCAATAACCCCAACCAAGCGGCCCTAAGTTACTCAATTTTTTTTATTGCCCATCTAAAAGCCGTGAATTTTTATGCAATAAAAAAATTACAATAAAAAAATGTCACACGAATGTCTTTTTCTTTTTTTTTTTTTTTTTATTGTGGTACAGTAAGACTAGTGATTCCGGACAGCACATCGGCCGATTTTGCGTCGATGATTGGATTGGTGGATACGCGGTCGGATCTTGACCCGAACATAAGCCCCGGAAACGAAAGATACTATGCTGCAATTTCTATAATGGCTTCCAAGCTTTCTTATGAGAATAACAAACACATTGAGAAGGTCGTCAACAAACATTGGAAGGTATATACATATATATTATTAATTCATACATAAATATAAAATTTTGTTTGCATTGCTACCTATAAGTATCATTTAAGAATTTGTCTAATTCATAATTATATATCCATAATTGCAATAATTAATTTACAAACTCGGATGGTACGTAGGCAGGCATTTTTTATACTCGGACCTAATTTGAAGATGGTTTATATTTAATTTACGACAAAGTATAGAGTAAAACTAGTTTATACATAAATTATTGAAGGGTATTAGTTGTTTTCATTGAAGAGTATTAGTTATATTTACTGAAGAGTATTACTTATTTACACTAAAGAGTCTTTGTTGTTCAGTAAAAATGAACTAGTAATACTCTTTAGTAAAAACAACTAATACTTTTCAGTGAAATCAACTAATATCCTTCAGTAATTCATATATAAACCAATTTCACTCTATACATACTCTTAATTTACATTTTATTGTTAAGGTGCAAGTGTAGAAATTTTTCTTTTTAAATATATGTATATATATAGTTGTCTTCTTACGTCGTTGGATTGGTACTGCACGTATGTGTTTTAAATATTTTATTTAACCAGTTACAATTAATGGAGTATTAATTAATTAGGATTCATAAAATACCACATTAAAAACGACTACAAACTACACAATTTTATAATAGAAAACCGATATTGTGAGATGGATAGAAAGCCAGTGGTTGTTAGCTTGTAGCTTTTTTTTCTTTTTTTGAATAACAATTTTTAATTTATGTGTAGGACCAAACAACTTTTCTGATATCATATCAACTTTTTATTTCATATCTACTTAAATACTAGTCAAACAAATTATAAACAATCATCCTATATATTGTTATAATTGTATTTGAGTGCATGGTATGTACTTGGATTTTGAAAAAAAATATTTCAAGTAAAAATTAGTAATACTCCAAAAAGTAATCAGTAATACCCCAACTAAAAAAAAGTTCAGCGTGTTTGTGTGTGTTTAGAAAAAATCAAAATTGAGATTAAAATCCAAGTGTATGCTATGTCCTTAAAAGCATGCTAGAATTTGTGATATTATTATTAATAATGCTATATATACTGATCAACATATTTATATACATTAAATATAACCATCTTGAGAGGCCAGGGATTAAAAATTAAAATTTAATTATTAGAATATAAAGACGGGATTTTGAGTATAAAAATATGTGTCGAAGTCTTGCATAAAGGTAACTCATTTTTAAACGTGATATTTTGACTCATACTAATCGTGATATTTTTACAAGTTCTAGTTGCTTATATGATAGTCTTGTACAATTTTTTGTGAAACACAAAAATTTTGATTTTCTTTTTCTCTTGTTTAGATGGAGTTGTTGGGGGCCTTTGATTTCTGGAATGGTTAGTTTCTCTACTTAATATATATTTCTCCGTCCTTTCTTGCATAATTTTCCATCGAAAATAATCAAATAATTTTTGTATGCACTTAAGTGTAAATGTATTTGGATTTTAAGTT
The DNA here is from genome assembly GCA_947034835.1 of Ballota nigra. Taxonomy (NCBI): domain Eukaryota; kingdom Viridiplantae; phylum Streptophyta; class Magnoliopsida; order Lamiales; family Lamiaceae; genus Ballota; species Ballota nigra. The sequence goes on from OX344722.1 coordinate 5,622,808, forward strand.
CAATTTCAAATCAATTTTGACTTTTTAAAGCTAATTGAGTGATTGTTTGCAATCACTGATTGATAAGTAGAATTGATTATTTTTTGAAAAAATATCAATTCTATATTGTTTGCAATAACCAACTTAAAATCTATTTTGGAGAAGTAGAAAAAACATGCTTCTAGATCCTGAAAATTGATTTTTATGCAAACACTTCCACTTTTAAAAAATCACTTAATTTCAAAATATTTCTCACTTTTGATTTTACTACAAAAATCACTTAAAATTGAGTAGGTTTTATATGAAAACGCTTCGTAATAAGTTTAACATGAAATAGTTTTAGAGTATCATTAATCTCATCAGGATTATCATTAAACCTGTCAGGGGTATCACTAATCTGGGTCAGTAGTATTATATTGTAATTGTTTTAAATTTTTTTGAACTCAAACTAATGATACCCCTTATGTGATTAATGATACTCCCGATGTGATTAATGATACTTTAAAATTATTTCATGATAAGTTTATCATGAACTATTTTCATATAATACTTTGCCCTTAAAATTACTTCTGATTTTGCAGTAGAGATTCAAAACACACCCTAAATAATATGAGCTTTGAAAAATCAAAATTGTTTGTAGCCTTAAAAAGCATGGAATATAGAAGAATTTTTTCTTAGTATTATTACTATACATTGGACCCCAGTGAACTAAAATCCTACATCCGTCACTGAGTGTAAATGTATATGTATTTGAATTTTAAGTTTAATTTCAAATTAATTTTGACTTTTTAAAGCTAATTAAGTAATTTGAGCTTTGAAAAGTCAAAATTGATTTGAAATCGAACTCAAAATCCAAACGAAGTGCACAGATAACGTGTTACAACAAAAATTACGACAGATTATCAAGAAAAAGCGACAACACAAGCATTCATCATGGACGACAAGAATGGTACATTGGTGGTGGCGTTCAGAGGAACAGAACCCTTCGACGCCGATGCATGGTCTACCGATTTGGACATGTCCTGGTACAAGCTTCCCGGAATGGGCAAAATGCACGGCGGATTCATGAAAGCTCTGGGCCTCCAGAAGTGCCAAGGGTGGCCCCTGGAACAGGCCAATAACCGCCCCGAAACCGCCTACTACGTCATCAGAAGAATCCTGAAATACCATCTCAAGAACGACGAAAACGCGAGGTTTATAGTGACGGGGCACAGCCTAGGCGGCGCGTTGGCCGCCCTATTTCCGGCGGTTTTAGGGTTGCACGACGAAACCTTCTTGCTCGAGAGACTGGAGGGCGTGTACACATTCGGACAGCCACGGGTCGGGGACAAGAAATTTGCTGCCTACATGAAAAATTTAATGGAGAAACATGAGTTCAACTTGATCAGATTTGTTTACAGCTATGATGTGGTTCCCAGAATCCCGTACGATGATTCTGATCTCATGTTCACGCATTTTGGGACGTGCGTCTACTATAACAGCTTCTATCAAGGAAGGGTAAGTTCTTTATCTCAAAGACAAAGTATAGAGTGAAACTGGTTTATACATGAATCACTGAAGAGTATTAGTCGTTTCCATTGAAGAGTATTAGTTGTATTTACTGAAGAGTATTACTGATTTACACTAAAGAGTTTTAATTGTTCAGTGAAAATGAACTAAAACTTTTCAGTGTAAACCAATAATACTTTTCAGTATAAACAACTAATAATCTTCAGTGAAAACAACTAATAATACCCTTCAGTGATTCATATATAAACCATTTTCACTATATACATATTCTATTTCAAATTAAAAATAAATAAATAATGAGTTTCGAGTAAAGAGTATGTATAGAGTGAAAATGGTTTATACATGAATCATTAAAGGGTATTAATTGCTTTTACTAATGGGTATGAGTTGTTTTCACTGAAAAATATTAGTTGTCTTCACTAAAAAGTTTTAGTTTATTTTCAGTAAGCAACTAATACTCTTCATTGAAAACAACTAATACCCTTCACTAAACACAACTAATACTCTTTAGTGAAAACTACTAATACCCTTAATTCAATGATTCATGTATAAACTATTTTCACTCTATACTTTGTCTCGAGTAAATTGCATTTTTAGTTCAGTGAGAATTATACCTTGGCAATTTTGGTCTTTTAGTTATAAAGTGGTTCTAAATCAAGAAAAAATAGGCGTGTTAGGAAAAATCTAATTCACTTTACGGGACTAAAATTGCTACAAATTTATTTATAAGACCAACCGCGTCATTCCTATTAGATCTAGCTAATTTCATTCGATTTTACAAAAAAAATGACTTGTGTGACTAAAGAAAGATAAGACTTTTGTAGACTACTTTTGTAATGACTATTCGTATTTGTCAAAAGTGTCATTTTCCCAATTTTCATATAGCCAGACGTAGAATATTTTTTAAGGACGGTAACTTAAGTTAGGTGGGAAAATGAAAGACAGTCTGTAATTTTTAGGGCAGACAAATTAAGGATAATAACTTTAAAAATAGACGAGTTGAGGCCAAATAAACTCAACTCAATCCATTATGGGCTAATTGGGCTGATTTAGGTCGAATTTAGGCTTAATTAGATTTGGGTTGATTCAGATTATGGTACTTAAAATGTCAGCCCGAAAATTTAGGTTCCTCGTTTTGCCACACCTTTAAGTTACGGTCCTTAAAGGCAATCCCCGTTGACTCATTATTCAGCACACCATCAAAAAATGATTATTTCAAAACTTATAATATTACATGGTGATTATGTGATTAATTTAATGTGCAGGTTATGGTTGAAGAGCCAAACAAGAATTATTTCTCCATATTTTGGATAATACCAAAGATAGTAAATGCTGTATGGGAGCTGGTTCGAAGTTTTATGATTAAATACATGAGAGGAGAAGAGTTTGAAGAAGGGTTTGTTCTCAAATTTATGAGGGTGATAGGGATATTAGTTGCAGGGGTGCCAGCTCATTGCCCTCAAGACTATGTGAATGCAACAAGATTGGGATCATTGGATGTGTTTGCGTCCATTCATCGGAGATCGAAAATGTTGAAGATACCATGATCAATCCCAGAAAATGTTATAATTGTTCTTTCCCATTTCAATTCTTTAAAGTTGTGTATGTTTTGTAACTTAATTTCCCGATCAGATCCACAACAAGAAAGTTGACTTTTAATGACAAAATCATGTCACTATTGCTTCTCTAGTTAAAAATTATTAGTGACAGAAAAATGATTTTTAATGACAGAGAATGTCACTAAAAATTATAATTCTGTCATTAAAGACTTTTAGCTTAAAAAATAATAGTGATAAGATATCTGTCATTAAAGATAAATTTCTTTGTAGTGAGACATGGGATGTTGTATCTTTCGTTTTGTTCTACATTGAAATTTAATAATCGCATTTCAAATTTCAAATTTCATGCACATTTAGAAATACGTAAATTCATACAAACTTGATTTGATATAAAATTTCTTCTACAATAATATATATAATAATGTCACGTCATCACTCTTATACACTTGATTTTCAACACATATTTTTTAATACTCACCTCTCAAATATAAAAGGACCACGTAATAATAGTAGGTGTCTAAATTATTATCCATGAAATTAGTGAGTTAGTGTAGCCCTAATGCTATGTGTCGATGCACCACAATTATAATAATAAATATAATTTGATTGATTGAGATTATTTAATAAAGGAATGCCGTTAAAATTTAATTCAAAGGATGGACTAGTATGCTCGGGGTATTCTTCCTCGTGTGAGAATCAATTTGAAAGAATTCTCATCGAATCCAGAATCTTCGTACGTGCATGAGTCTTTTGGCTCTAATATTATGAAAAAATCCGCCTCATCTAAAATTTTAAATTTGTAGAGAGGCGTGAAATTGATTCATTTAATTATTTTTTTACACAATTTAATGTCAATTAATTTTTTGGCTGATGATAAGAGCAATCATAATTAATCATGTTGTAAATAAGTGCGTAAATTAAAGAGACAACGTTTGTTGACCCAGTTCGTCGAGAACGACTACGTCTGAGGGCGATCCAAGCCAGAAGTTTCACTAATGATCTTGTGTATGAGGTGATTACAATAATGAATACAATAGTCTATTTATAAGAATAAAAACCTAGTCTAAGATATAAAGTCCGTTGGATTTATTGGTCCATTAGTAATGTCCACATCAAATCTTCTAGATTTGGAATAAATCTTCTAGATTTACAACACTCCCCCTTGGACATTATTTACGACATAACATAAATGTCTTGTCATAAAAACTCTACATGCTAGGTATCGGCCAAATAATAAGTTAGGGAGGAATGTTATTGATCTTCTAGATCTAAATCTTCTAGATTTATTTCGGGGTTACCGCTCCCCCTGAAGACAACAACACTTTAAGTCTTTGCATCCCAATACCACGAACGTACTTTTCAAAAGTAGACGTAGGTAAGGATTTATTAAACAGATCTGCTAGATTGTTACTAGATTGCACCTTTTGAATGGTAATCACGTTGCTCTTCTGGAGTTCGTATGGGTAGAAAAACTTAGGTGAAATATATTTCGTCAGGTCTCCCTTGACGTACCCATTACTAATTTGTGCAATGCAAGCAGCGTTGTCTTCAAATATAACGGTGGGAGGTGTTTCGCCTTTGGCGATACCACACGAGTCACCAATGTGTTTTACCAAGGACCTTAACCAAACACATTCTCGTGCGGCTTCAAATAAAGCAATTATCTCTGAGTGGTTTGAAGATGTGGTAACCATGGATTGTTTAACCGATCTCCATTAGATCGTGGTACCACCACAGAGAAAAACGTAACCAGCCTGTGATATGGCGTTGTGGGGATCAGACAAATAGCTAGCATCCGTATAACCTACTAAGGTTTTGTCTTGGTTCTTACGATAAAACAGTCCAATGTCTTGAGACCCTTGAAGGTATCGTAGAACGTGCTTAACACCATTCCATGTCTCCTTATAGGAGAAGCGCTATATCTCGCAAGCAAATTGACAGCAAATGCAATGTCCGGCCGAGTGCAATTTGCAAGATAGAGCAAAGCTCCAACAGTGCTAAGATAAGGAACTTCTGGTCCCAAAATTTCTTTTGAATCTTCTCTTGGTCTAAATGGGTCCTTATCCACTTCGAGGGATCGAACAACCATAGGAGTGCTAAGTAGATGAGATTTATCCATGTGAAATCTCTCCAATACCTTCTTTACGTAGGTCGACTGATGAATAAGGATTCCTTCTGGGAGGTGCTCGATTTGTAAGCCGAGGCAGTACTTGGTTTTACCCAAGGACTTCATTTCGAATTCAGCTTTCAAGATTGAACTGGCTTCTTCAATCTCTTTGCATGTTCCGATTATGTTTAGGTCATCAACATAGACGGATATGATGTAAAAACCATCTTGCAATTTCTTCGTGAATATGCATGAGAAAGCTTTATCGAATATGTATCCCTTCTTTTGAAGGAATTCACTAAGTCGGTTGTACCACATGAGCCCCGATTACTTCAGGCCATACAACGACTTTTGCAGTTGTATGCTATACATGCTGCGATTTTCACCATCCCTCATTTGAGAAATGTCAAATCCATCGGAGATTTTCATATAAATGTCGGCATCTAGTGATCCGTATAAGTACGCGGTTACTACGTCCATTAATCTCATTTGGAGATTCAGTTTAACTGCCAAAGATATCAAGTAGCGAAACGTTATTGAGTCCATGACGAGAGAATAGGTTTGGTCGAAATCAATCCCGGGTCTCTGCGAAAACCCTTGTGCTACAAGCCTCGGTTTATACCACTCCACAGTATTGTTCTTATTTCGTTTCCGTACAAATACCCATTTATATCCTACGGGGATAGCGCGCGAGGGTGTACGAATGATAGAGCCAAATACTTGTCTTTTGTTAAGCGATGCGAGCTCTGTATCAATTGCCTCTTTCCATTTAACCCAATCGGGGTGCTTTCGACACTCAGCGATTGTTTTGGATTCTGGATCTAGATCATTTATAATGAAAAGGGCGATTGACGCTGCAAATATGTCATTGACGACAGTAATATTTTTATTGTATGTTTCTTCCATATCTGTGAAGTTCACAGAGACTTCGACGTTTACGTCAACTAGACCTACCTCATTTCCCATTGTATCTGGGTCTGGTCGTTCCACGGTCCTAATGCATGGAATATTTTGTGCACGTGCTTCATCACTAGGACTCTCGTCTCCTAGAGACTTGGAGTTATCTAGACGGATCTCTTCTAGAGATTTTATATTCGACTGACCATATTTGCTAGTCTTTCGTTTAGGTGTGTTACTATCTCTTGAGGGTCCCTTATACTTTTAGCGTGTGGGGGCATGAGTACTCATTTTGCTTGGGACCTCAACCCTTTGGGGAGCATTTACTGCAGATATATGCAATTTAGTTACACCTCTATGGTCAGTGAACGCGTCTGGCAGATTATTTGCTAAGTTTTGCAAGTTAATGATCTTCTGAACTTCTAGTTCAGATTGATTAGTGCGCGGATCTAGATACTGAAGATTACTTACATTCCACGTAAGCTCCCGGCATTCATTCAATTTTGAATTCGGATCTCCCCCTAATGTCGGGAAGTAATCTTCATCGAACGTGCAATCAGTAATCGGGTCGTTAATTGATCCCCGGACATAGGCTTGAGGTATTTCACGATGGATGGAGAGTCAAATCCGACGTAAATACCGAGTTTTCTTTGTGGGCCCATAGAGGTTCGCTTTGTTATCGTTATTGGAACGTATACTGCACATCCGAAAATACGCAGATGGGAAATACTAGGTTCTTTTCCACGCACTAACTGTAGGGGGGAATGATCATTATATGCAGTTGGACGGATTTGGATTAAGTGCGATGCATGTAGGACTGCATGCCCCCAGCATGAAGTGGGTAGTTTGGAGTTCATAAGCAATGGTCTCGCGATAAGTTTGATACGTTTTATTAGCGCCTCAGCAAGACCATTTTGGGTATAGACATAGGGGACCGAATGCTCCACTCTAATTTCCAGGACCATACAATAATCTGTAAAGGCCTTCGAGCTAAACTCAGCTGCATTATCCATGCGAATCGATTTGACTGGATAATCTGGGAATTGAGCTCTAAGCTCGATAGTCTTTGCAATGAGCTTCGCAAAAGCTTGATTGCGGGTGGACAACAAACATGCTTATGTTCACCTAGTGGAGGCATCAATAAGGACCATGAAATAACGAAATGGTCCTGATGCTGGGTGAATCGGTCCGCAAATGTCTCCTTGAATTCGCTCAAGGAAAACCGGAGACTCTAGTCCAACTTTAGTGCGCGACGGGCGCACTATTAACTTACCCTTAGAACATGCATCACATATATATTCATCAACAGGAGGGATTCTATTATTCAAAATATTATGACCAGTTGAATTAGATAGAATCCTACATATCATTGTTTGTTCCGGATGACCTAACCGCTGATGCCATAATTTAAAAGAATTTGGGTCATGTAATTTCATACTCATCGCTAGATGGGAACTAGACGACCGGATGTAGGAATAGTACAATCCGGAGGAGAAGGAAGGAAGTTTCTCTATAACTTGTTTACGGTTACCTCGAGTACTAGTCATCAAAAGGTATTCGTTATCGTTCTTAGTTTTAGTTTCAATATGATACCTGTTTATCCTAATGTCCCTAAAACTGAGTAGGGTACGCTTAGATTGTGGAAATAATAAAGCATTCTCGATTATGAGTTTGGTACACATGGGGAGGACAATGGAAGCTCTCCCGGAGCCCACTATAAACATACTATCATTGGCTATTGTAGTTATACTCCCCTTACGTTCTATCAAGTTATGAAAATACTTCCTATCTTTTAGGATCGTATGTGTGGTGGCGCTATCTACCAAACATAAATCACTATGGGCGTCCATCATGCAAGAGGAAATAGTCCAAACCTAGTAGCTGATTTGTTTACAAGCCATAAATTAGAACAACAATATCCAAATAAATACATGGACAACTATCTTAGTAAACACATCAAAGCTAAAAATAATAAATTCATTCATAAAATAAAATATTCGAAAGAAAGGATCCCTAAACATAACATGAAATTGTTTTATTCAGAAAACAAAATACTAGAAATAACTAAATACGTAAATCACTCGTCATCTCCAAAATTCTTAAGCTCAATGCCCATAGGATCTACGTTGTCTTGGTCAGAGTCTTCTTCAGGCAGGTTGGCATGTGAGATTCAACTCTAGGAGCCTTCCCCTTATCATCCTGCTGCTTTTGGTAAGCCTCGACCAAATGTTTGGGAGTGTGACACGTGCGAGACCAATGGCCCTTGCATCCGCATCTGTAGCAGGACTGTTCAACCTTATCTTGATTATCAGATTTTCGGGTAGCGGAGTTCGTGTTAGGTGCAGCCTTCCCATGAGCCTGAGCTTGATTATCATTCAAGGTACCTGGACCACCGGATTTATTACGACCTCGGCCTTGGCTACGAGTTCATTTACTTCCTCTCCCTCTTCCACGCTTGCGACCTCTTGTACTACTTTGAGCTACATCATGTGCTTCGGGCACAGCTTTTGAGCCAACGGGCCTCGCATTATGATTCTGCATAAGGAGCTGGTTGTGCTTTTCCGCTACTAGAAGTGCAGAAATTAGCTCAGAGTGTACAGTGTAGTTCTTAGCCCAATACTGCTGCTGGAGTACAAGGTTGCTTGCGTGGAAAGTCGACAAAGTCTTCTGGATTAAGTCATCCTCAGTTACGGTTTTCTTACATAACTTTAACTGAGACACAATACGATGTAGGGCTGAGTTGTACTCCGTAATGGACTTAAAGTCTTGGAAACAGAGGTTCAACCAATCGTATTGGGCTTGAGGGAGGAGTATATCATTTTGTTGTTGGAAATGGTCCTTCAGGGACTTCCACAACATTCCGGGGTCTCTCTCAGTGAGATACTCATTTTTCAGGTCCTGATTGAGATGATGTCTGAGAAAATCAAAGTTTTTGCCTTCTGGGCGTCAGTTGATTTTGAATCATCGATAATCGTACCGCTAACGTTGTTTGAGGCTAGATGTATTTCAACATCTAGCGCCCATGTCAGGTAGTTACTACCGTCAAGAGTAAGCTAAGCAAATTCTCTTTTGGTAATATCAGACATTATTCACTACAATTATTAAAGTGACATGGGTAAGAGGAGTGACCAAATTCACAGGCAACGGGGAGACAAGGATTCATTTAATTATTCTAGAGTACATAGATACAAGTATTGGGCGCCGTCTACCCAAAACATAAATTTACGGTCTGACAAATACTGGGTGCCGCCTACCCGGGCATAATATGTGGACTATAAAGAAATAAACTATGTGCGGGAAATATAATGCACGTAGGATAATTAAATCACATAAACATGCATAAACAATTAAGAAAGATAATCACATGAAAATAATTTCTAAGAAAATATACGATTTAATAGACAGGGGAAATATTCTTAAGGCTAAATATTTCATGTATATTAACGTAATTTAACGAAATATTTTCAGGATTAAAAATAAATTAATACGGATTTTGTGATATCAAGAACGTAAACGCAATAGGGTTAAGAGATCACAAGAATTCGGGAAAAATACCGCGTGGGTCGCGCACGGCAGACGGCAGGCATCGCACGGAGGGCGGCACGGGCGCGTGGCGTTGGCAGCACGGACACACGGGCGCGCTGCACGGGTAGGCGCACAGGTGCACAACGGGCGCGCGGTGGATGGGCGTGCGGTTGGGCGCGCGTAACGTGCGGGCATACGGGCGCGGGCGCGCGCGGGTGGAGGCGAGATGGGTGCGGCGTGCGCGGGCGCGACAAGCGCACGACGGGCACGGCGGCGGTCGTCTCGGGCGGTGGACGGCGGCGGTTGTACGCCTTCGGGACGTCGGTCGTTGCTCGTCAATTCAATACATATTAATTAAATCAAACAATCAATTATGAATCAAATAATTTCATAGCAAAGATACACATGAAAATATGGAAATTCATATGAAAATTAATTTAGGGCGTACCGTATGATCTCGGGTAGAGACTCATGCTGATAACGTGTTGTAAATAAGTGCGTAAATTAAAGAGACAACGTTTGTTGATCCAGTTCGTCGAGAACAACTACGTCTGGGGGTGATCCAAGCCAGGAGTTTCACTAATGATCTTGTGTATGAGGTGATTACAATAATGAATACAATAGTCTATTTATAAGAATAAAACCCTAGTCTAAGATGTAAAGCCCGTTGGATTTATTGGTCCATTAGTAAATCTTCTAGATTTTTAATAAATCTTCTAGATTTACAACAAATCACATTCATTTTTACTGGATAAACCTAGAATCAACGTGTCAAATTAAGCGAGGAATATTTTTTTATGTTATGTACTAAGGTCTAAGCTCCTATGATCTTTTCACTTGCAATCCAAATATCAAGTCGAGCACCAAGAATAGAATTATGATGGAGGTGCTAATGAATTCACCAAACTAGATCTAGTAAAGATAAAAAAAATAGTAACTCAAATTGTACAATTTCAACACACACTTATACATATTAACACAAAAATCCAACTCTACTTGCAATAAACATGCATCGAAATATAAATTAATTAAAAATAAAAATATGCAATTAATTAATTAAAACCCATGAATTTAATCACACGGCCTCAAAAAAAAATCTCAATTAAAGTATAAAAACCAATTACCTACATAATTCTAAACATCCAAACACATAGAAATTTAAACCATCATACTTAGCAAACTCATAAGAATAACAAACATAGACTCTTAAACATGGAAATTGAACCAATTAAAATATGTTCAATATTAAAGAGTATAAATCGGTGAATTTATGAAAATATGGTGAAAACCACTCTATATTGATAATATAGAGTGGTTTGGAAGTTTTTTACGAAAATAGAGGGAATCGCCTCTGGGAGGGGCGATTTTCCCTTTTTTTTTTTTTTTTTTTCTTAGGTCGCCTTTGGGAGGGGCGAGTTTAATTTTTTTTTTTTTTTTTTTTTTTAAATCGCCCCTGGGAGGGGCGCCTTTATTTATTTATTTTTTTTTTATTTTATCACGCCATTGGGAGAGGCGTGTTTATGTTAAATTTTTTTTTTTTTTTTCGTTTCTTAGTTATAATTTGTTCCATGATTAAATGGGTTAAAATAGGTGTGTATTTGAGTTGATTTTAGTAATTATTTTTCAATGATTATTCAATGATATATTATAACTAAACCCTAATTGTTAGTGGAGATAAATATAATTGTGTATTGAAATTGGTTTATATTTATACTATCTTTAAAAAAAAAATTATAAACTATTTCATAAAAATTGAAAATTATTTCAAACACTAAATAATATTTTTAAGTAATAAATGTAAAATGTAAAAAAAAATGACATTTATAATAATAGTACCAATACAATTAGCGATGGCCCAATCGACCACCCGTTCCACATTGCGGCGGACGTCTTTCACGATAATTACGACGAGGTTGTTGTTCATGTTGGCTTGGTCCGGGCTCCTCTCCGTATGTGTCCGCATATGGTATAGGCGTTGAACTGTAAACTGGGCGTTGTGCGAATTGAGGTCGATGTTGATAATAGGTACTCATATTAATACCCGTATTTAATATGTCAGTAAATGAACCAGGCCATGATGTAAGAAGATCTGTCACAGATTTAGTTAATTTAGATCAATAATATATATATATTAAAATATATATTATTTATAAGTTGATATTATATACCTGGTTCATTATAAGGTGTCTGAAAACTGGGTTGAGGTATCTCCTGTTGCAACGTCGATGTAGAAGCAGGCTGGGGTACCCCCTCAACGCTTGCCCAACCAACTATCAAGTTAACAATAACATATCATAAGTAAATAAACATAATCTTTAAAAAATATTATTAAGGGTTATGTGTAACTTTCATACCATTTCCAGCAGGATGTGCGTAAGCTCCAAATCCAAATGAGGGCAAATCATAACTTGTGTGAGGCGTAGGCTGAGGTGGCCACTCATTTGATTGCCGAGCATCTATCAAATTAATAGAAATATACATAAACAAGTAAATATAATTTCTTGAATATTTTTAATTTATTATTGTAACTTTGATAATATTGAATTACACACCGTATGCAGTTGGTGTGTTGCCCAAAATTCGAGACGCTCCATACTGTTGGCCCATCGATGTAGAAGCATCTGTAACATGTTATAAAAATATTTAATAATTAAATAAATATAAACCAAAGGAATATCATATTTACAAGTGTAATTCCGTAAATTGCATACCATTTCCAGCAGTATGTTGTGTGCGGGGAGCTGATTGAGGAACTCGGTATTGAGTACCTTGTCGGGGAAAAGGGGAATCTGATGGTACTGCCGAGGAATGTCTTCTTCGACTCGCAGACGTTGAAGGACCTTCATCGCCGTCACGCTCTACAGACCTCCTTCTTGTTTGTCCTCTACTTGTTTCCCCGACTTCTACGTTTTCAACTGAGGCTCGTGGATGTTCAAGATAAGTAGGAGATTCAATAATAGGCTCCACTTGAGTGATGAAATTCTCAGCTGTTTCTAAAAATTCCACCATTGATGGTCTATTATCAATGTGAGCCCGTCGTTTACTGATTTTAAATTTTCGAAACCAGCTTACCTGTAACAAAAAAATAATAGAATGTTATTCATATTTCAAACATCTAGAGTTTTTTAATACACTATATATATTAAATCTAGATTTTTTAAAACACTAAAAACACTAGAATTTTATAAAAATAAAACTTAAATTGTATACATAATGGTTATTAACATCACGTTAAAAAAAAGTCAAATTTTACTTTAATAACTTTGATTGATAAAATGTCTAATTTACTCTTCGATTCTTCAAATGTATAAAAGTTATGCATCACCAAAACATTCAAAAAATTAAAAAAGTGTATCATTTTTTATTAAATAAAATTCTACATATATTTGATTAAATAAATTGAATCCCAATTAAATAAATAACACACTATGAGCTTATTAATGGAATTTTAAATCAAAATAAACCAAAAGAACAACACTACTACCAATTTTAAATCAAAATAACAACACTATGACCTTATTAATGTTATTTTAAATCGAAATAGCAACACTACTACCAATTTTAAATCAAAATAAATCAAAAGTAACATGCTAAAACATGTAATTTCTCTAACATATATATATATATATCGACATTATATATATACTATATATACACTATTTCAAAAAATTGCATGCAAAATAATTCTAAAAATATAAAAAAAAAATTGAAATATTTACCACTTAAATTGTAGTGTCTGTACTCCTCAGGTAGATAGCAAAATATCAATTCCTCAAGTACGTGAGACTGCAAGTTTGTAGTTTGGAGGACAAATTTTATTTTACTTATTTGAAGAAGAAGAAGAAGAAGAGAGGAAAGGAAGGAGTACGAACTTGGGCAAATCCCACGCCAAGCAGAAATGAGGAGTGGAGTGAGATAGGAAGGAGGAGGAGGATAATGAGGAGTGGAGTGAGAAGGAGGAGGAGGAGTGAGTATATATCAGTGGGGGAGGGAGTATTCCCACGCCAAGCAGAAAACGCCAAGGCGTCTGGCGCGGCACGTGGGCTGGCAGGCGCGCCTCTGGTAGAGGCGAGAACAGAAAATGCCAAGGCGTGTGGCAGGAATCGCCTCTGGTAGGCGCGAGAACCGGCACGTGGGCTGCAGGCGCGCCTCTGGTAGAGGCGTGTTTCGGAACTCGCCTCTGGCAGCGGCGAGTTTATTCTGGTAGGCGCGACTTCAGCTTATATCGCCTCTCCGAAGCGCGATTCCCTTTATTTTCGCGATCACCTCCCCTTCCACCCTATTTTCATCACTCCCTTTCAAAAATACCCCAAATAAAAAAATTTGCCGTATAAATCACCTATAATATTGGTATTTACAACTTTTTCAGTGGAGTAATGATGACCCCTTTCTTCTTTTGAAAAAATCGGGTCTGTGTTTTGTAAATGGTGTCAATGTTTTATATCTGGTTTTTAAGTGAGGGGTTAAAACTTCCACCACTACAAAAAATTGAGAGTTATCGCAAGAGTTGAAACGGTTGGTATATGTGGTTGACCCCCTTGCTATTAGAATCAGCAAGGGCTACTCCTTGTTATTGGTTTCTTGCTATATATGACCTTGGTAATAAAACATTAGCAAGAGGTGTTGACTGCCCTTGCTAGAATTCAAGTTATCGCAAGAGACGATACTTGCAATTACTTCTGCCAGACATAACTCCCTAAAACTCACGCGCTTTTAGGCTAAGGGACAATTCTTGCTATTATTAAACATAAAGCAAGAACCAACCCTTGCTATTGTTTTTTTAACTTCTTTGATATCAGTTTACGGTTTTTTTTTCCCTTACTTTAAAGCAAGAACCAACCCTTGCTATTGTTTTTTTTATTTATTTGACATTATTTCACACCTTTTTTTTTCATTTCTTTACAGCAAAGACTGTCCCTCGCCTTTAGTTATTCTTTTTACAAAAAAAAAAATTACGAACAGTTAAAAAGATTATTGTAATATATAAACAAATTTAATTACAATTACAAATATAAAATATATACATAAATTTTGAGTAATAAATTTAATTCTATAGAACTTGAACAAAGGGAGTCAAAATACAATTAAGAGATACATTTAAAATTGAATTTCTTTGTGACATGATTTTTATTGCCAGCAAAAAGAAAACATAGAAAAATATAAAGATTTTAGAAGACAAAATTAAATAAGATCGAAAGAATCAAAATTCATAATAAATAAACTATAAATTACATGTTAGAAATAGAACAAATGGATGTAGTATTTCTTCAAATTAAAGAAAAATGAAGATTCAATTTTACAAATGATATGTCTAGTTACAAATTGTGTTAGAATATCATTTCCAATGACCAAAAAAAAAAAATCTCTAAAGACATTTTTCATAACAATTAAGTAGATAAATAATTCAATGTTAAAATGAAATTCATTAAAAAAAAAAATAGCCAGATTATGTTTATCTATCAATAGTGGTACGCTCACTTACACTACTACATTTTCGCTCATAGATAATAATTCCTAGATGACGCATATTAGTATATCTGTTATCTGTGTTTCGTATATCCGCTATCTAGGTAATATCTGTTATCTAGAAAAAAGGGTGTTCGCACATAGATAAGTGAGTTTTTTTTTTGTTATCTAGGCCCGGTTATCTATGTTAATTTTAAGCTTACTCTATAAAATTTGAGTTAAGATTTTTTCCTTAGTTAACTGAATATGAATATGTTATCTAATATTTGGTTATCTATGACATAAAATTATCTTCCATTCTAAAATATTTCACACTTAGATCTTTTTTACCCCTCAAATACAATATATTATACACTTATAAATTATATTCATGTATGTATTATACTTAAACAAAAACCAGCATTACGTATTATACCAGTAAAAAAGAAAACCCCCAATTACATGCCCTAATTACTGCAATCAATCACGACCACACATACGTAGCCTCCGCCTGCCGATAGCACCACCGAGAAGACAGCACCGACGCGCGACAACACTGCCTCCACCGCGACGCCGTGCGACCGCAGTCCAGCCTCCACAACCTACGTCGTGCGACCAAGGCCCAGCCTCCACCGCAATGCCGCGCGACCGCTACCAACCCTCCACCGCGACGCCGTGCGATCGCGACCCAGCCTGCACCGCGATGCTGTGCAACCGTGCCCTAGCCTCCACCGCGACGCCATCTCCCGTGCCCTAGCCTCCACCGCGACACACCTAGGGCACCAAATGCCATATATCTGTTCATCAGGTATGATTTCTCTTCCTTCTAACTTTGTGTTTATTCATGATTGTGTATTTATTTGGTATTAATTATGTTAGGTTAAGTCCTTGGGCATGTGATTAGCTTCCAGAATTCAGATGGGTTTTTGTTTGCTTCGATAATGTTCTGCTTTGTGTCTGTTTCTTCGGACTGTTGTCCGTCACCTATCAGATTACTGAATAGAGTTTTGGGGAGATATTGGTGTTGATTAGGTTTATGAATGTTTGCGATTTTTTTAACGTAGTTGATCATTCTTCAATCTCTAGTCAAGTTACCTATAGGAATACTGATCAGGGTCTTGATATTTGAATGATAGAATTTTTTTGGGTTTTCCTTGGAAGAAATCTTAGTTAATTAGGTTTCTCTATGTTTTAAGTTGTTTCTCTAAGTAGTTGATTGTTCTTCAGTCTGTAGTCCATCACCTATGGAAATATTGATTAGGTTTTTTATGAGAGAGAAACATAGAGTGTTATGATCACAGAAAATGACCAATGAAGAAAGATTAGAGTGAGAATTTGGGAGAGAAGAATATGTAACTGATTTACTTATCTTTGAAAGCATGCTTGATACACTGTGGCGAGTATCCTCGATTGATTCACATTTTGGAAATATGTAGCAGTATGGATCATTGATTCACATTTTGTGTAAAACATATTTATTAGCATTCAGTGTTCTTTTGGTTGTTAGTTTTTGTAAGGCTATTGTACAGGAAGAGAAATTAGTCCCCATATACGGAAGAGGGAAGTCAAATTGTGACCCTAGATCTCGATCGCACCCAAGCATTACTGTTCCAAATCGACCAATGGGGCAGAGACCACAAACTGCCCCACGTGTAGATATGAATTATCTCTGACCAAATGGGGTGGACCCTATTACGGGTAGTATGCCAAGATCGGGTCATCTTACACTGTCTGACTTTTTTGGCACTCTACCGTCCATTTTTAACTTGCAAGTTCATGGTTTTCACGATGCAACAGTATATGGAGCCACTTCTGGGGTACCCTACTTGTTCTCTAGTTCTTTTCATGGAGGTTATGTTCATGGCTTTCATAACTATAACATGGCTCCAATAGAATGGAAATCAATTGCTTTGAAGATTATGTTAGTCCTTCTCGGTTTCTCCATACTCTTACATTTAATCCTTGCATGAAGTTCTGGGGGCAAGACTTCCAAGTAATGCAACTGTATAGTTAAAGTCTGATATGATATTACTTGTGTGTTAGATTCTATATGATATGCTGGGAAAAGCTTAGTGAATTGGTGTTGTGACCATTTCTGCACAAGATCGGCTCTGCCCAACTGAGGGAAACAACGATCCCATTTCCGGCCGGCAAGGCGATGGAAAGATAACCCGTCCGACTATCAAAGGGATTCGGTCAACCTTTTCCGACCTCTCCACAACCCGGGCCCGGACCGGCTGGATCCGGGTATAGATCAGATCCTGCACACGTGGCAACGCGCGTCGCCCGAAAGAGCGACCTTAGAACGCAGCCCCTACCCGAGCACCCGCTCTTGACTCGGGCACAGATCAGCCGATACCGGGCATGTCCGCCCGGCCAGCTACAGGATTCAGTGCAGTATGTCACCGGTTGCCGCCAGGAAGACCGCTATCACCATGCACGACTCCCGTATGAGCACCCGGCCATCAAGGCCAGGCTACTCCCGACCTCCGGCCTCCCGACGCGAGGAGCGCCCAAGAGCACGTGACAAAATCAAACAGAATCGCACCCGATTGGGCAAAGGGCCGCCTCCGTACTCAGTGATAGAGAGAATATTCCACCCAAATGAGGAAAGTTCCCAGAAAATCATCCTTTTGTGGATACGCGTCAACACGCCAGTGGTCGGCCGCCTACAAGCTAGGGCGTACGGGCGCCCGCGTGCCCTCAGAGGCTGGAGGCATTTAATGCCCTTGTCCTCTGAGGGGTCGGAAATGACGACTATGCCCCTGTAGGGAGAAAACTATAAATACTCTCATATTTGTAACAAGAGAAAAAATTCAATACAATCAATAAAAAGAGCAATATAATTTGCATTCAAGTCTAGGGATTAAATACCCCTGGCAATTCTTGGTGTTTTTACTTTCAGTTCATCTTCATCATTAATTTTCCTCACCAAAGTCATTCATTCAACATTTATGATCCCAATCATTTGATTTTTTGCCAATGCTCACTTAAATAGCCATTAATCACCAGCTCCATTATTTGGCAAACAACAATTGGCACTGTGTTTTCCTGGCCGTGATGCCCGCATAAGTTTTTTGTTTTCTCAATAAAATCGAATGCGAATGTTTATGTCTCTCTTAGCTTGTTTTGTAATTCAATATGTATTTTGATATGTTCTCCATATTTCAGTGTATGAAAATGTTATAGCTGGCAAGTAAGCATCACTTTTGGTTCTATTGTTTACTTGATTTGATCAGCTTAATTCTGACCCACACAAAGAGGAAATTTACTCTCTTGATCCTCTTAATTCATGCAATATAGATGAAAAATGGGAGACAGTTGTTGATATGTATGTTCTTATTTCTCCTTATATTATTTTATACTTTATTGTGATAGGGTCTACTAACTCTTACCTATGAAATATTTGAAGGGCATTTAAACTGTTTTTTTACGGAGACGAAGACAACAAAACCCAAAGAAAAAGCCTATATGGAAAGTAATCAAGGTACGAAAGATGTGAATTGTAAGTTTATCTAATTAAAATACCCTTAATTTATTATTACTTTGTTCTTAAACTAGGCTCCTAGGCAACCAGATTCGGTGCAATGTGGTTTTTATGTACTACGATACATGAGACATATAATTGGGTTCGACGGATCATTGGATGTGGCTTCAATGCAATCTCTGGTATTATAAGTGTATCTCTTTGTAATTTAATCTAAATGTGATATCGTAGTATTAATATATATGTTATTTTGTAGTTCATGGAGAAAACTTATACCAAAATCCAAATTGATGACGTGCGGTCGGAGTGGACCACATGTGTTCAAGAATATGTTTTTGCATAAAGGTGCGTTTGTGTTTTACAAATGTTGGTCAATTGGAATTTGAAGTGTATTTTTTGTTTCATTAATTTGGTTTTATATGGAATTTGACATGAAATTGATTACATATATATGTGTATTTTCTACAGAGTGAAGTTCAAATGGAGTATGGAACAAGAAATTGGCTTTCAGATATCCCTTTGATAATGAATTGAAGTGTTTTTTTTACTTTCAAATGACTTGTTGGAGCTAGCGTGTAATGAATACTTTAGTATTAATGTGTAGGTTTTTAATTTGAATGCAACCGAATGGATGTTTTGATGAATTTTATTGTGGATGTTTGGATGTTTGGCAATTTAATGAAATTATTGACTTTTGAATTGATTGTGAATTTATTAAATTATTGTGTATATTTTAATTTTTTAATTTCAGGAATTAAAAAAATTGACAAAATTAAATATTTGTTCTATTATAGATAATTTCTATTTTTTACAAAAGATAACGGAGATAATATGTTATTTTTGCTTGATTGGGTATCGAATTATAAACATTTAGATAACAGATATTACCAGTTATCTATGAGCGAGATTTTATATTTTGAACTGCCATAGGTAACGGATATTCGTTGATTTGAATCTGTTATCTATGAGCGAGGTGCATAGATTACACCACCTTAGATAACTGACCATTTAGCTCATAGTTAACAGATATCCTCTGTTACCTATGAGCAAAAATGTAGTAGTGTTAATACTCACTCCATTTTTAATTACATGTCTTTTTAAGCTTCAACCCCAAAATTAAGAATGATGTTTTTACCAAGACTAGTGACTCGACCACCCGTGCGTTGCACGGAAGCTAGTTTTATTGGTATATTATAGAAATTGTAGCAATTTATTTTTGTACCGTATTAACTGAAATACATATGTATTTTTTTTCAATAAATATTCTTACAATATATCATAATTTTGTGGACAAATTACTATGCATGATATAAAAAAAAATTGTTCATCCTAATTTTGCACTTTCTAACTTATTTTTTTAAGAAATAATTTTTGCTTTAGTTCAGTTGTAAAACATAACCAATGCATCATACACGCAAAATAAATTTCTAAATATCAAAATAATAAAATTACTATGCCACACTTAAAAGAAAATTCTCATTTGTTATGTAAAAAAGACAATAGATCAAAATAAAACCAAAAAAGTAAATAACAAATTCAAAACCTAAACATTTCTAAAAACTTCCCGATATACAATATTTTTTGTTATCTTATACCCACGGCGATCATTTTTACAAGACATAATTTTTAAACGACGATGATTAGTAACCCTTGAAACCGCAACATAAAGTTCTCCAACACTAAACACCGGCTTCCTAAGAAATACCCCAATATGGTTAAAAGATTGTCCCTAATTTTTATTTATAGACATAGCATACAAAACAACCAATAGAAATTGCATCTGTGTAAACTTGAAAGGTAACCCAAGACCAGAAGGTGTCAACTACAGTCGCGGTATCAATACTTGCTCTCCAGCACTATTACCATTCAGAACTTTAGCTTCAATTAACCTATCACTTAGCCTAGTGATTACTATCCGGTACATACAAAAATATCCTAATTTGATTTTTTTAAAAGGTAAATAATAATAAGCTAGTGTACTAAAATCGTTCCATTGCATAATAATATAATAAACTAACATCGTTCCATTGCATAATCCTCTAGAATGATAAATATTTCTCAATAACATAATAGGAGTTCCAACTTTAAGATTTAGTTCATGATCAGGAACATAAAAAAAAAATTAAGTATTAAGGAACTCATATGTATGAACATCAGCAAGAGATTCGAGATTGGAATCAGACTTGCAAAGACTATCATAACTGAGATGCTTGTGATACTACTTTTTATTAAACTTTACTATATAATCATTATATTTATGACAAAATCAAGAGTCTGTGCAAGAATAACTCTTTCCTGTAAAAAAATTATGGTCATACATCCTTGTAAAATCAGGATAAATACAATCCACAATAGAGCAACATGATCATCACCACCTCTCAACAAAATATCTTGTGGAATGATAATGCCATGGCTGTAATCAGCTTTTATTCCTATGGTTCCATCACCAACCGATTCAACATACTTAGAATATAACTTCATTTCATCCATCCATCCATTCAACAGAATCAGACTGCAACAATCTCATATTTCAAGTTAACCTCAAAATAATACAGTCATTCCATACAATTAGATGAATTGATGGTGGCACAATATCCCATCTTTTCTGTTTTAGAATGACAGGTAATGCCGAAAATTTCCACATAAAATAATTGTCTTCCCACCAAACGGTAATGTAGAACATGCTGGATTAGATAACTGCATAATATCACTTAACAATGTATCTAACGCCTCAATACAATGTCTGTGAACCATTGGGGCTTCGTTCCATACAATAAGTTTGCATTTAATCAGAAGTTTAGAGAGGTGACTACCTTGCTTAATGTTACACGTAGAATCCTCCATATAATTGATTGGAATGCAAAATCTAGAATGAGTTATATGTCCAAAGGGACGCAAAAGCGAAGTTATTTCAGTTGATGCTACATTCAACACAATTTTACCTTCAGATCACAATTTTGCAGATATAGTTTTTCATAGAAAAGTTTTTCCAGTTCTTCCTCCATAGCCATATACAAAAAATACATTTTCAATACTCAAAGACACCGATTCAATTATTCTATAAATAACAATGTGTTTCTCAACATTCAATTTGCTTACCAAAACTTCAAATTCCATCCGCAATTCAACACAATGAAATAATATAACATTCAAATTATAATGAAATTGAATAAATACCTAAATTTAATAAACATTCAAATAATAATTTACAAAAAAAAAAAAAAAACGGTGTACATTTATTTTATTATTTATATGATCTATTTTCATTTTCTAAATAAAAAATACATGAAATTTTTTAGTTACTATTAAATGTATTTAAATATTAATACTACTTATAAATAATGATATTTATAGAATTGAATATAAAAAAGAAAATATTTTCATAACTAAATTTTTTATGTAATTTTATTTACATTTTTTTATGTTTTATGTTTTACAAATGTGTCAATTTCTTCACACAATGAGTTACCACAAAAATTTTAATACGAATTTTTCTAATCATATGTAAGTGTATATAACTATTACTAAATGTGTTAAATATTTTTATTTAACACGCAAGTATTTTATCACATAAAATAAGGGAGACATTCACTGCATAGTTATTATAGGAAACAATGAATTAACTTCAATATAGTGTGTAAATACAGTAATAATGTATTTTTTTTTTAAATATGAAGTAAAATTGAATGTAACATTTTCTGGCTAAATATTTTAAGAAAGAAATTCGAATAAGGTTAACCACGTGGAATTTTAGGCATATTTACTACACGAAGGATGTGAAATCTTAATTATGCGCTCTAAATTTTCATACTTTTAAACACTATATAATATTTTTAATCTTAATTAAGGACTGGAATTGAAGATCCATAATATAAAATGTAATTTAATATGCTATCAATGAGCTTGAAGATAAAATAACACAAAGATTATACTTATTGTTCCCTTTAATTGTCATCCCACTAATATCAATGGATTTTTTTATCTACCTTTTCCAATAATTTTTGCCTAATAAATTGTAAAGCTAATCATCATTTAGTAATAATGGGTGTAAGAGTCTTTTGATACCCTAATAAATGAGAAAATTGATTTGTATTAATGGATAAAATGAGACAGATAATAAGGGACAGAGGAAGTACTAACACAACAACAATTACAAAATTATGTCTTATTTAGAATTTAGTTCACTGAATTCTATGTAAACTTAGTATACAAAATATCATTATTATATTTTACTCCTACATCTAATCAATATATATATATCATTAATATATATATATATATATATATATATATATATTTATATTTACCTCCTTCCAACGATATTGGTAAAATTGTTATCTGAGGTGTCTCATTATACACTATATACTTGTTTTGTATTTCAATGAGCATTAACTATATTATTTTAAAAAAATATCTCTATCTAATTTCATAGTTTTATGTGAATAAGAATAAAAGAGGAAATTTACTATGAATTAAATAAGTTGATAATTAATTTTATACCTGTCTTAATTTATGTGTAAAATGAATTTTGTCTATTATTATTGAACAAAACAAAATATTATCAATGTGACTTTTTTTGTAATGTCAATTCAATTATACAATTAATTTATATTTATGGCTTTTATGTGTAATTAATAATGAATGATTTTTTAATGATACAAAACTTATGTAAGATGTTTTATATGTAGATGGATATTATTTAATTATATTATATAAACCGTGAGTCATTTCTAATTGCCACTGCAACAGTAAATAGATGAAAACTCTAATATATTCTGATCATTCATTTTTTACACAACACCTAAAATAATCATACCATCATTTGTCGTCTATTTAAATAAATTTTTAAGTTTGAACTCAAATGTATATTTAAAAATTGCTATGGAAAATCTCTTAAAATATTTATAATTTAGGATATCCACGTGAAACATATAATATTGTGATTAAAAAAAGTGATCATAGAAAATCACATTTTGTATAATTAGACAAAACTTTAATATTTTTTTAAAATCATTTAGATATTAACCTTGGTAATAGGTTAATAGTATGTGGTTTTTGTAGTATGGTGTGAAATTTTATTTGCCTAAACTTATGAGAGTATACTAATTAAATATTTTTTACATTTTCATTTTAATGTTTCCTTAAACTAAGAATAGTTATTTATGTAAATATATTATATGATTTCATAACGAGTAAGAAGCTCATTATACACGATTTAATATGGACCACCCAAATCAAGGCATTATCACATTACCATATCAAGATTGTTTCTAGTAAATAAATATATTATTTAGACAATATTAATTATAGGCAATAAAAAAGATATAATTAAGGAATAATTCTATATCATGAAACAAAATATTTATTAATCCTATTAAATTAAACATGATTAATGACAAATAATAATAATATCTTATGAACCAAATGATCATTTTTTAGTTTGATCTATGTAATATATGGAATAACTTCTGGTTAATATTAATGGTGTACATATATCCACTTTAAAGGTAAATACCACAACTTAATTTTAAATAAAAAATAATAATTTACATAATTATTTACCAATAATTCAACTCCAGTTAAAATAAAAATTAATCGGATATTAAACTTATTCAACACCACTAATTGTTTACTTGCATTTAGCTCATAAGATACACACAAAACAAAGATTAGAATAAACACCATAAACCAATAACAAAGTTAAGTATTCAAAACCCCAACATATTAAAATCCAATACATAAAAACATTTACAGATCCATATGAAAAAAAATCATTCAAAACACAAAACTGCCAAACCTAAGTGCAAGTAAACACAAATACAAAATCGACACAAAGTCTAAACATTTTTTTTTAAGAAATGGAGGATAATCAGGAAATATACATAAATGATTGAGTTAAAATTAAAAAATTCTATAAACTACGATTTCTAATAAAAAAATGAAAGTAATGAAAATAATTTTACAGGCCTAGCAAAATAATTTCATTATAAAACACTCGATATTCACATATTTATATATGGATCACAGATATTTGCACTGATTAGTGTGAAAATTGCTTGAAATTCGTGTACTATTTTTGCCGAATTTAATTGGATTTCTTGCATTTATTTACATTAATTACACCATTTGTGCTTAATTGTCGAGAAAGGCATTTTTGTTATTTTTGCAGGAAATTGAATGAATTTTAGAAGAAAATACGAGCCTATAATTTTATGAGGTCGAGCGAGGAGAAAAATCGAGAAGAAAACGAGAAAAATGTAGAAGAAATGGAATTGGGCCGAGAGGAATTTATTTATTAGCAAAGAATTGGCCCAAGATGCAAGCCCATTTGAGAGAAAAAGGAGAAGCCCAAAAAGTTGGCCCAAAAAAAAGAGAAGAGGCGGAGGCATACAGGCTACTCGACCGAGCCACTCGGTCGAGTCGAGCTACTCGCTCGAGTAGCCTGGGGAAAAAGCGGGAGCGTTTTCTAAAAGCGTACTCGACCGAGTTGCTCGGTCGAGTCGAGTGACTCGTGCGAGTCAATGTCGGTTTTTCCAGTGCGCTCGAGCCCATTTTGCCTTACTCGACCGAGCCACTCGGTCGACTCGAGCTACTCGCTCGAGTCACCTGTAATGAAAACGCGTAAAACGATTTTTAAAGGCGTACTCGACCGAGCCACTCGGTCGAGTGGATCTACTCGGTCGAGTTGCGCACGGAATTTTGGGATTTTTCGAAATTTCACCATTTTTGAGGGGCTCTTTTGCAAGTTCGTTTCAAGCATTCTTTCCCCAATATTTAAACCCTCATTCTCAGATTTTGGAAAGGAGAATAGAGAGCTAATTAAAAAAAACACACCCCACACACCTTTATAGTTTATTTTCACCTTCAATTTTTAGATTTCAATTTTCTTTCAATTAGTAGAACAATTTAACTAGCATTTGGAGAACAATTTTCAATTCCAAGTTGTAATCACTCTATTGAGGTGACTTCTATCCTTTATCTTTCAATTTAGTTGGTATAATTTTCTCATTTATGCTTTCTTGCAATTTTATTATGATGAGCTTATTGGGTTTATTGATTTCATTTGTTAGTTTATCTATTGTTTGTGTTAGATTAGCCATGGGCTAATCCCCTAATGCTTTGGGTGTTTGATTTATGAAGGAATTAGTGTTATGTTGTTAATGGAGCTTTGATTGTGCTATTGAGTTGGTTCTTTTGCTTCTATTAATGTGTATTTCTTGATTAGATTGATTGACTAGGTTTAGTAGCTCTTGTTAGGTTAATTTGTGCTACAACGAGAGTTGGGTGTGAGTTAATCGAACTTGTGGTGAGGAATTTGGTTAATTAATCGGATTCAATTAGTCGTTTATTAACTCGAGAGAGGGTAGATGGCTAGACCACCATTAATAGACATTAGGAACCTTAATCTATGGGTTTAGGGGCCTAGTGAAGAGAGAATGCTTTAAGTGCATCGCGTGTTTAAAGTCATTCACTATCTTTTGTTCTTTTGGTAACTAGTTAGGTGCTAATTAGTTCATTTGATCACCCAAGCCTCAAAAGGGATCGGTATTCAAAACTTAAGTGATAGCTCTTAGTTCGAACCAACGAAGTAGTACAAGATAAGTGAAATTAACTACGTAGCATTGATTCCGACATAAGGATTTCACCCGAAGCATTACCCTCAACCTTGCACTTCTAAACGAAGTTTTACATCGCTTTCTAGCTTAGTTGTTCATTTCAATTTTATTGCTTAATTCACTTATTGTCTTTTAATTTGATTAGTCTAAAAAACCAAAACAAGCCTCTACAATTTTACAAAACTCGTAATCTTAGGGATCCACCGATCAACTAAGTTCTTGGATCGATAAAACTTGGTCGTATACTTGCATTGCTTCAATGATCCCATATGCTTTTGGGTCGTGTTTACGTGTTCATATAGATTTGCAAAAATACGAAAAAGTCAATGGCGCCGTTGCCGGGGACCTAGTTTGATCGCTTTAGGTGGGACTTAGGATTTGTTGAATAGAGTTGGTAGTTGCATTTACTTTCTTTATTTTTGTTTTGTTTTTGTTTGAGTTTGATACTTGGTACTTGTTGTAGGTGCATGATCACGAGAGCAAGAGGAGGACAAGTTCAACCAATTGACCACGAGATCGAGGCATACGCAAGAAGAAGAAACCGAAGAAGGAATCGAGGAGGAAGAAATCAAGCAATGGAAGGAAACAATCCGGAGGCGGATAATCCGAACCATGGGAACGAAGCTCGAGAAGGGAATGGAGAAAATGTGCAAGGTGCACAAGTGGTTCAAGGGGGAGTCGTTCTACCGGTTCATCACCAAGTTGAAGTGGGAGCTCAACCAAACCAATACCCAAACCCTTACCAATATCCATATTACGGCTTCTACCCAAATTTCCCTCAAAACCAACAAGCCCAAGGTCAACAACCTCAACCCAATCAACCCCCACTACACTATCCATATCCTATACCACCATATTTCCAACCTCAAAATCACCCACTACCTCCCAATCCACCACAACCACCACCACAAAATCCAAATCCACCAAACCAAGAGCAAAGATATCCGGCTATTCCCTTACTCATGCAATTTGAGGGAAGGCCAATTAGAGAACATTTTGAGCCAAGGCAAAGAGAGTATTACGATGGCATCGCTAGGCCAAATGTAGAAGCCAACAATTTTGAGATAGCACCGGCTATGCTCAAGTTGTTAATGGAGAATCAATTCGAGGGGCTTGAGAAGGAAGACCCTCACATGCACTTGAGGAATTTTCTCAACCTAGCCGATACGTTCAAGAGGAACGGGGTACCCGAAGATGCCAAAAGATTGAGGATGTTCTCATTCACACTCACGGGGAAAGCGAAGGCTTGGTTAGACAAGGTGTTACCTCCGGGTAGTGTAAGCACGTGGGATGAGATTAGCAACAAGTTCTTACTCAAATTCTATCCTCCCTCAAGAACGGTTAAGGCAAAACATGAGATTTCAAAGTTTCAAAGGAAGCCCAATGAAAGCCTTAAAGATGCATGGGAGCGAATGAATAACATGTTGATTTCGTGTCCACAACATGGGTATCCCGAT
This sequence comes from Ballota nigra, assembly GCA_947034835.1. Classification (NCBI taxonomy): domain Eukaryota; kingdom Viridiplantae; phylum Streptophyta; class Magnoliopsida; order Lamiales; family Lamiaceae; genus Ballota; species Ballota nigra. The sequence continues at coordinate 5,650,389 of OX344722.1, forward strand.
GAAGAGATTCTAGCTTCATTCTTTTGTGGGATGGACGCCGAAGCACAAAATTTCTTAAATTCTTGTGCGGGTGGAGGATTTTTGGATCTTCCGGCGGGGATGGCTATGAAAATTCTTGATGTTGTGGCTAGCAATTCTTCCCAATGGAACGTGGATACAATTCAAAGGAATCGTGTTAATCGAGTTGATGATCGTGATGTGATGTTGCAAACATTCATGACAACTATTTTGGAAAAGATGAATGCTCTCTCTCTTGGCCAAGGAAGAGATCCTCCTCCATCTTTGGAGCTTAACAACAATGTCCAAAACCCGATGACCCAATTTGAGGATGTGAATTACATGGGTAGGCCTTATCAAGGGGGAAACCAAGGAGGATATTCACAAAATTTTCAAGGTGGAAGACAAGGGCAAGAGTATCAAGGACCTCAAGGTCAAGGTCAACCAAGACCTCCATTCCAACAAGGACCAAATCAAGGGTATCAAGTGGGGAGCTCTTCTCAACCGCAAGGAGCATTTCATGGAAATCAATGGGGACAAACTTCCTCATTCCAAGGGAATTCCCAAGGAGGAGGAGGATATTATCCAAACAATCGAAAGCATGAGAACTTCTCTTATGCCATCATCCAACTTCCACCGGGAGTGGACCCGGGATCCAAGTTACCAAGTGGAGAAGGGAAATCAACTTCGGACGAGCTACTCCAACTATTGGTCAAGAGGACGGAAAGATGTGACTCCATGGAAGTAAGAATGGAGGAGCTAGCTAAGTTAGTGGCTCAAACAAATTCTCAATTGAGCGCCACAATAGCTCAACAAAATTCTCAATTGAATGCTACTATAGCTCAACAAGGAGCTCAATTTGGTGCCCAACTCAAAAATCTTGAATTCCAAATGGGGCAATTATCCACGACGGTGAGTGGAATGCAAAACAAAGGAAAATTTCCTTCCACAACCGAAGTGAACCCAAGAGAGCATTGCAAAGCAATACAATTGCGAAGTGGAAAGAGATATGATGGTCCTCAAATGCCCGAAGATTTAGAAGAAGAGAAGGGTGAGAAGAAGGGTGATGGTCGTGAAGGTGATGAGAAACTCCAAGAAGAAGAGGAGCTTGAGGTAGAAAATGAATTCGATCGAGGAAAGGATGATGAAGAGGAAGAAGAAATGAAGAAGACCATGCAAGAGGATAAAAGAGAGTTAGACAAATCAAAAGAAGCTCAAAAAGAGACGAAATCTGAAAAGTGGGTACCAAAGTGGAAGCGAGCTAAGGAATTGAGAGAGAAGAAAGGTGAGGATGTCCCTTGTGATCGATGGGGAGTTCCTATGACTCCAATACCTCCACCTTTTCCACAGAGGTACATGAAGCAGAAAATGGCGGATAAGTTTGCAAAATTTTTGGAGATTTTCAAGAAGATTCACATCAACATACCTTTTGTTGATGCATTAGAGCAAATGCCCCATTACATGAAATTCCTAAAGGAGGCCATGTCAAAGAAAAGAAGGTTGGGAGAGCACGAAACAGTGAACTTGACCGAAGAATGTAGTGCCCTTTTGCAAAGGAACATTCCTAAGAAGCTCAAAGATCCCGGAAGTTTCAACTTGCCTTGTGAAATTGGGGGTAGTGAGATTATACTAGCTCTATGTGATTTGGGAGCTAGTGTAAATCTCATGCCTTATTCAATCTATAAGAGGTTGGACTTGGGGGATGTGAAGGAAGTCTCTATGACCCTTCAATTTGCGGATCGATCGGTGGCTCGTCCAAGAGGGATAGTTGAAGACGTACTTGTCAAAGTGGACAAGTTTATCTTCCCGGCCGATTTTGTGATACTAGATATGATAGAGGACGAGCACGTGCCTCTCATTCTAGGCCGACCCTTTCTAGCAACCGGAGAAGCCATGATCAACGTGAAGGATGGGGAGTTGAAATTGAGCTTCAACAATGAAGAGATCAAATTTTCGATATACAACACTCTTGAGAGGCACGATCAAGTTGAGAGTTGTAGTTTCGTGAGTGAAGTCAAGAGCATCATTCAACATGAATGGGAAGAATTCTCTAACTCAAATTTGTCTTTAGATTCTAATTCGTTTTTAAGTAAAAATTTATCATTGAATGATGATTGTGCTAATGTGGATGAATTTTCTCTTGATAGGTATGGAATGGAGAGTGCAAAAGGAATGAATCAAGCTTGGGGGGAGGAGAAATTTCTACCATTGCATGATGAGAACGAGAAGGATGTGGAAAAGAAGGAAAGCAAGAAGGAGAGTTTGAAACCTCTACCGGAGCACCTCAAGTATGTATATCTAGACACGGAGGAGAGGTATCCCGTAATTGTTTCGTCTTCTTTAACTTGTGTTGAGATTGAAAAGTTAGTTGTGGTGCTTGCTAGGAATAAGAATGCTTTAGGATGGTCTATAGATGATCTCAAGGGGATTAACCCATCAATTTGCATGCATAGAATTAGGATTGATGAAAATGCTAAGAGTGTTGTGCAACCTCAAAGGAGGGTGAATCCAATCATTCAAGAAGTGATCAAGAAAGAAATTTTGAAATTTTTAAATTCGGGCATGATTTACCCCATTAGTGATAGTCCTTGGGTGTCACCTCTTCATGTTGTTACCAAAAAGGGGGGTATGACTGTGATCACCACCGATACCAACGAGGTGATTGCCACACGGGTGGCCACCGGTTGGAGAGTGTGTGTTGATTATCGGGAATTGAACAAAGCCACATGTAAAGACCATTTTCCACTTCCATTCATGGATCAAATGTTAGATAGGCTTTGTGGACATGAGTTTTATTGCTTCCTCGATGGTTATTCCGGGTACAATCAAATAATGATTGCCCCCGAAGACCAAGAGAAAACCACATTCACAAGCTCGTATGGAACGTTTGCATGGAGGCGAATGCCTTTTGGATTATGCAATGCCCCCGCCACGTTCCAACGATGTATGATGTCGATTTTTCATGATTTGATTGAAAGGATAATGGAAGTATTCATGGATGATTTTTCTGTGTTTGGGAGTTCATTTGATAATTGCTTAGAAAATTTAGAGAAAGTGCTTATACGTTGTCAAGAAACAAACCTTGTTTTGAATTGGGAAAAATGCCACTTTATGGTCACAAATGGTATTGTGCTTGGTCATCATATTTCTGTGAAGGGTTTGCAGGTTGATCGTGCAAAGGTGGTGGCAATTGAAAAGCTTCCTCCACCATCAAATGAAAAGGGAATTCGCTCATTTTTAGGGCATGCGGGTTTCTACAGGCGGTTTATAAAAGATTTCTCTAAACTTTCTAAGCCTCTTTCACATTTACTAGAAAAGGATGTCCCGTTTGAGTTTACTGATGAATGTCTATCTTGTTTCAGGGCTCTCAAAGAGGCATTGATATCATCACCCATCTTGATAAGCCCGGACTGGAGTGAACCTTTCATCCTAATGTGTGATGCTAGTGATTTCGCAATGGGGGTAGTCTTGGGGCAAAACCGTGAGAAGAGATTTCGAGCAATATACTATGCCTCAAAGACTTTTAACTCCGCACAAGTGAATTACACAACCACGGAGAAAGAGTTGCTAGCCGTTGTGTATGGTTTTGACAAGTTTAGGCAATACTTGATCGGGGCAAAAACAGTGGTTTACACGGATCATGCGGCGATTAGATATTTGATGGGGAAGAAGGACTCCAAGCCGAGGCTCATCCGTTGGATTTTGTTGCTACAAGAGTTTGATATTGAGATCCGGGACAAGAGAGGAAGTGAAAATGTGGTGGCCGACCATTTGTCTCGCTTGGAAAGAGGGGAAGGTTTTGAGGAGCCAATTGAAGAAGTGAAGGAAGAATTTCCCGATGAGCATCTTTTCTTTATTAATGGGAACTTGGTGAGCAAGGTAGATGAGGGCCCATGGTACGCGGACTTAGCCAATTACATAACGTGTGAGAGGTTGCCCTATGGAATGACTCCATATGAGAAGAAGAAATTCCTTAAGGACGCTACCTCTTATTATTGGGATGACCCCTTCTTGTATAAAAAAGGTGTGGATTCCATAATAAGGAGGTGTGTTCCCAAGGAAGAATGGGATAGCATAATGACTCATTGTCATTCATCTCCATGTGGAGGACATTATGGAGGGGACAAGACTGCACTCAAGATCCTTCAATCGGGTTTTTATTGGCCAAGGTTGTTCCAAAGTTGTCACGAGTTTGTGAAGAAGTGTGACAAATGTCAACGGAGTGGGAACATCTCTAAGAAGAACGAGATGCCATTGCATGGGATTCTAGAAGTGGAAGTGTTTGATGTTTGGGGAATAGATTTTATGGGACCGTTTCCGTCGTCTTATGGAAACGAGTACATCTTGTTGGCCGTTGACTATGTGTCGAAATGGATCGAGGCCATAGCCACTCGAACAAATGATTCAAAAACAGTGATTGATTTCTTGAAGAGTCACATTTTCTCTCGATTTGGAGTGCCAAGAGTGTTGATAAGTGATGGAGGAAGCCATTTCGTGAACAAACTCCTCGACAAGTTGTTGGCAAGTTATGGGGTAAATCATAAGGTGGCTACTCCGTATCATCCACAAACAAATGGGCTAGCCGAGGTGTCTAATAGGCAAGTGAAGAAGATTCTTGAAAGAACGGTCAACTCAACAAGAAAGGATTGGTCAAAGAAGCTAAATGATGCTCTATGGGCCTATCGAACCGCCTACAAAACACCCCTTCAAATGTCTCCATTTCAATTAGTGTTTGGCAAAGCATGCCACCTACCGGTGGAATTGGAGCATCGTGCATTTTGGGCCACGAAGAAGATGAACTTTGATAGTGCTTTGAGTGGTGAAAAGAGGGTTCTTCAACTTCATGAGCTTCAAGAATTTCGGGAAAATGCATATGAAAGTTCTCAACTTTTCAAGGATAAGACAAAGAGGTGGCATGACGCTCGAATCTCTAAGAGAATTTTTACCGAAGGGGATGAAGTCCTATTGTACAACTCACGTTTGAGTATGTTTCCCGGGAAGTTGAAATCAAGATGGAGTGGACCATTTCGTGTGAAGAAAGTATACCCATCGGGTTTCTTGGATTTAGAGAATGAAAAGGGTGAAGAATTTAAGGTCAATGGTCATCGTGTCAAGCATTACTACTCGCCTTGTGAGAAGGGAGTAGTACATGAGCTCAAAGTTATAGACCCTTGAACTCGTAGAGTTCCGTCCGGCATAGGACGTTAAAAATAGCGCTAAATGGGAGGCAACCCATCATTTTTGTTTTCTTTTATTTTTGCATTGTTTAGTTTAATTGCCTTTGCTTTTGTTTTGTTTAGGTGTTGGGGTCGTGTGTTGAGGCTCGGTGAGGATTTCGAGCTCTATGGAAGGACACGTGCTTGAAGGAAGCTTTAGGTACAAACACCTCCTCCTAAACTTAGGCATGCTATGCAAAGTCTAAGTTTGGGGGGGTGTTCGTCTTTTTATGCATAATTTTTAATTGCACTGATGCACCCCAGTTTTGATTTGAGCTTATTGGAAATTATTTTTGTTGGGAATTTTGGGTTTAATTGCTTATATATACTTGTACATGAGTTTTGTCTTGCCATATGAAGAATTGAAGGTGTGATGTTTTCAAGAGATGTGCTTGATAGGAAAGATGAGCATACTCAAGGAGCTTAACGTGAGGTGATCGTGACTTGAAGAGAAGATTGTGCTTGGTGCCAATTGGAGGTAATATGCCCCAAACTTAGAATTGCTTAGCAATGTCTAAGTTTGGGGGGGTTTATTTGTTTTGATTTTCATATTTTACATTGCACCGGCGCACTTGAGGCTTCACTTGTACATTGCACAGGCGCACGCCTCATTTTTGTAGAGTTTTGCTTATTCGAGTACTTGAAATACGCGTTGAGATTTGAGGGTGAAATGCTTTATAAGGGATTTTGTGAGTTTATTTGTCGAATTTTTGAATGGCTTGCTCAATGTGATGAATTGTTTGGTGAGTAGTTGGTTGCAAATTTCATTGTGGCACTCTTCTTCCAAACTTTTAATTGCATAGCAATGAAAAAGTTTGGGGGGGTATGTTCGTTTTGTAATTCTATTTGCACCAATTTACTTCACTTAATTTTTGAAAAAAAATTTGTGCTTAATTGTGGGCTTATTGAAAATCTTTGAGTATATTATTTTGAGTTAAGATTGTGTGGCTTGGTGTCGGAGAATCAATTGATGGTGATTGTTTGGTTTTTGAGATTTAGTTGAGCTTGATAGTATTGATTGAGACTTGCTTGTTTATTTGTTCATGTGACGATTATGCTTGATTTTGTGCTCGATCCATGATTAGACAAGCCCGTGAGCTTTAGAGCCTTTAGACTTGCATATTTTGGTCTAATTTCTTTCTTGTGAGTATCGTTCATGCTTGTGTGCTCTAGAACTTGCCAATTGTCTTGTTTGAGGCTACATTGAGTGTTAAATCTTTGAAAGTGATATGAGGCCATCTTTGATTTGAAAAGTCACTTAGCCAAATGTTCCATACCAAATGAAATTTTTCCGTAGTTAGCCCCTTTGAGCCTATTGACCTATTTTCTTGGCAACCTACAAATTTAGCCAAATTATCCATTTTGTGAGCCTAATTTTTCCTATGAGCTAGTGGAGCTTGAATATGGATAGTGAGGTTGAGTTGTGCTTCAATGTGAATTGGGTGGATGAGTTTGTGTGAGAGTGAAAAAGAAGAAAAAAAGATGAGTTGAAAAAAAAATTGTACAAGAAAAGATTGAGTTGATTTGTGAATAGAAGAAAATTGTGAAGGAAACTCTCTTGTGTACAAGAATTTGGTAGAGTTACAAGTTCAAAAGGTGCTTGATAGTTGATGGTGAGAATGTGCTTGAAAAATGAGAACTAGTAAATTGTTGGAGTTTGGTAATTTGAGTTGCAAATTGATCACTTGCGATTCTATCTTTGAGAGTGTAGAGATGTACCATGGCATTTTGACCTCTCGCTCCACTAGTTTACGAGCCACTTTATCCAAATTTCCCCACCTCGACCAAAGAGCCCAACATTACAACCAAATGCAAGTCCTCATTGATTCTTAGATTGACCACTTAGAAAGTGGTGGAGAACTTAGATGATTGGCAAGCCTATGGTAGTGCATTTGTGTGAATTGATTGATGAGTGCATACATTCCTTGATACACTGTTGAGTGATGAGTGAAACACTTACTTGAGAGGAAAATTGTGGATTGAGCACTTGAATCTTGCATTGATTTGAACATGACTTGTGAATTTTCTAGTTGATTTTTGTACATAAAAGCTTGATTAGATTGAAGGAACTTGACAATTGCTACATTATTCTTTTTGACACTCATTTCTCGCAATCCTCCCACTTGTTTATCTCTTTCGTTGCTCGGGGACGAGCAACACTTTAAGTTTGGGGGGGTGATTAGTGTGAAAATTGCTTGAAATTCGTGTACTATTTTTGCCGAATTTAATTGGATTTCTTGCATTTATTTACATTAATTACACCATTTGTGCTTAATTGTCGAGAAAGGCATTTTTGTTATTTTTGCAGGAAATTGAATGAATTTTAGAAGAAAATACGAGCCTATAATTTTATGAGGTCGAGCGAGGAGAAAAATCGAGAAGAAAACGAGAAAAATGTAGAAGAAATGGAATTGGGCCGAGAGGAATTTATTTATTAGCAAAGAATTGGCCCAAGATGCAAGCCCATTTGAGAGAAAAAGGAGAAGCCCAAAAAGTTGGCCCAAAAAAAAGAGAAGAGGCGGAGGCATACAGGCTACTCGACCGAGCCACTCGGTCGAGTCGAGCTACTCGCTCGAGTAGCCTGGGGAAAAAGCGGGAGCGTTTTCTAAAAGCGTACTCGACCGAGTTGCTCGGTCGAGTCGAGTGACTCGTGCGAGTCAATGTCGGTTTTTCCAGTGCGCTCGAGCCCATTTTGCCTTACTCGACCGAGCCACTCGGTCGACTCGAGCTACTCGCTCGAGTCACCTGTAATGAAAACGCGTAAAACGATTTTTAAAGGCGTACTCGACCGAGCCACTCGGTCGAGTGGATCTACTCGGTCGAGTTGCGCACGGAATTTTGGGATTTTTCGAAATTTCACCATTTTTGAGGGGCTCTTTTGCAAGTTCGTTTCAAGCATTCTTTCCCCAATATTTAAACCCTCATTCTCAGATTTTGGAAAGGAGAATAGAGAGCTAATTAAAAAAAACACACCCCACACACCTTTATAGTTTATTTTCACCTTCAATTTTTAGATTTCAATTTTCTTTCAATTAGTAGAACAATTTAGCTAGCATTTGGAGAACAATTTTCAATTCCAAGTTGTAATCACTCTATTGAGGTGACTTCTATCCTTTATCTTTCAATTTAGTTGGTATAATTTTCTCATTTATGCTTTCTTGCAATTTTATTATGATGAGCTTATTGGGTTTATTGATTTTATTTGTTAGTTTATCTATTGTTTGTGTTAGATTAGCCATGGGCTAATCCCCTAATGCTTTGGGTGTTTGATTTATGAAGGAATTAGTGTTATGTTGTTAATGGAGCTTTGATTGTGCTATTGAGTTGGTTCTTTTGCTTCTATTAATGTGTATTTCTTGATTAGATTGATTGACTAGGTTTAGTAGCTCTTGTTAGGTTAATTTGTGCTACAACGAGAGTTGGGTGTGAGCTAATCGAACTTGTGGTGAGGAATTTGGTTAATTAATCGGATTCAATTAGTCGTTTATTAACTCGAGAGAGGGTAGATGGCTAGACCACCATTAATAGACATTAGGAACCTTAATCTATGGGTTTAGGGGCCTAGTGAAGAGAGAATGCTTTAAGTGCATCGCGTGTTTAAAGTCATTCACTATCTTTTGTTCTTTTGGTAACTAGTTAGGTGCTAATTAGTTCATTTGATCACCCAAGCCTCAAAAGGGATCGATATTCAAAACTTAAGTGATAGCTCTTAGTTCGAACCAACGAAGTAGTACAAGATAAGTGAAATTAACTACGTAGCATTGATTCCGACATAAGGATTTCACCCGAAGCATTACCCTCAACCTTGCACTTCTAAACGAAGTTTTACATCGCTTTCTAGCTTAGTTGTTCATTTCAATTTTATTGCTTAATTCACTTATTGTCTTTTAATTTGATTAGTCTAAAAAACCAAAACAAGCCTCTACAATTTTACAAAACTCGTAATCTTAGGGATCCACCGATCAACTAAGTTCTTGGATCGATAAAACTTGGTCGTATACTTGCATTGCTTCAATGATCCCATATGCTTTTGGGTCGTGTTTACGTGTTCATATAGATTTGCAAAAATACGAAAAAGTCATGCACCCACAATTTTATTAATTAAACCCACCACTAAGACTACCCACCTTAATTTTAAAAATTTATGCATACACTTATCCATAATATCAATTTTACCCCTTAATTAAGTTTGTTTCACACTCTCTGTCGTTATTTTTCAATTTTTGGGTTCGACCTTTTTTTGTGGCAATTGCTTTTTTATTTTTTACCATCTCAATCAGTGGGATGATGTTGCTTCAAGATATGGGGATGTGGCTGGGAAAGGGGCCTAGGATGGCATATTAGATGTTTTTTATGGGCAGGTATTATTGGAATTAGAATAAAATAAAATGAAAAAAGATGGGTATAATTAACAAAAGCATGGGTCAACTATCCGGGTCCTTATATATAATACTCATTGTAAAATATACGATATTAACATAATTAGTGAATTTTTCCTGCTATACATACCGATTAATACAATGCATCCAAGTAAACCTCTTTAAGTGAATTCAGTAAACCAAAACACAAATTGCAAGACCACAAATCAATAGAATAAATTGTAAGATCGACATTAACACCACCTACAAAAACCATCACATGATGAATAACAAATAAATTGTGTCACCAACCTCAACGCCAAATAATTCACAAATAATTTAAAACAGAATAGTGACGATAAACAATAATCTCAATCTTTTATTTGATAAATAATAATGGATACATCATACATTTCACAAACATCGCCTTTCATATAAGAATGAAAAATTAAATGTACAACAATAAATCTTGCGAGTTGAGGAATTGATACATCGAAAATACTATTATCAGAAAAAAAAGACGGTTTTCACGCCAGCGGAACTTGACAAAACACCGACTTCATTTCGCCTTCATCACCTATAAGCCATGACACAATCCATTAAATGCAGTTGGTAACCCTACAAAAAGAAAATAAATCAGTGAACACAACGAAAGAAGTAGTTCAACAAAACATTAAACCATGTGGTGAAGAAAGTCCAAAATAACACTGTGTACACACACACAAAAAACGACGTTGAGAATATACCAATAACAAAGAAGAGATTTTCAACCAATGTGTGATGAGAAAGATGAAATCGTTGAATATATATATGATAACAAACACACATATTAGCTATATTAATGGACCTAAATTGACTACATAATGAGCAGTAAAAGCCATTAAATTTACCCATTAACTATATTCCAAAAAAAACACAAAAAAAATCGGACGACCATCATGCAAGATCATAAAACGATCTACGGCTATAACGCACTCCCGCCAAAACTATTTTTGGAAGGATTAGTGCTATTATATAGTATAGATTATAAAGGAAATACATCTTCTCCATTATTATTTTTTGGAACCAAAATATATCACCACATAAATACAACTCAACTACTTTTTGTTTCAATTATTGCAATATAACGCATGTTTACATTTTTTATTATTTTTGGATTCAAACAACAAATGAATAATAAAGAACAAGACATCAAAATAGATGTATATACATATAAAATAGATACAAGATACTTACTATTTAAACTCCTACATCAAGCTTAACCCCAAATTCGAATCTGCAAAAAAGAAAGTGCAAAGATTTTAATACAATTAAAAGAATTTATAACATACTTAATATACAACTAAGGTATATATAAACCAAAAATAAAATAAATGACCTTTCCTTTTGAAGAATATAATATTAATGGTGGAAAAGTAGGAAGAAGGATTAAAATGAAGGGTATCAGAGAATTAAAGGTTTGAAGAAGCAACAATGGTGAAAAATTAAAGTAATGCACATAAATAAATAGTGAGGCATTGAGGTGCTATATATAAGAAGATATCTACAATTAATAGCAAGGGTCTGCTCTTGCATGTTTGTCCAAAATCAGAAGTTATTTTTTTAGCAAGGGACACCCCATGACATTGTTTCCTAAAAAAATTGATTCTCCGTCTTAGAAGATGGTGTAAAATACATTTGGCGCTCAATGTAAATAGATATAGTAAGAGGTATCCTTCCCAAAACCAACCCCTTATTTTTGCAAGAGACATCGCTTGCCATTATTTTTTGAAAAATTCAAATCTACCACATGAAGGATCTAGAACCCGTATTAAATGGATCATTTATATTTATATATGTAAATTTATTAGATAAATAAGTAATAAATTATTTAATATTGAGATAGCAAGAGGCGTCCCTTGCCAAAAGTAGGAAGAAATTATAACAACACAAAAAGATGCAGAACATATCGCAACAAATTAAATTTTTATGCGATCAATTTTTTCTCTACACTATTTTTCACCTCATTTTTGTATACAATGTTTCTTCCTCTGTATTTTTTTCACCATTACATTCCACATTCTCCTAGTTGTTCATTCATTTTGTGGGTGCAAAATTTTTTAACGTGGAGAGTTTTCCACCATTAAGGTATGTCACACTTCCTTTAAATGATATTATTTTATTTTAATTTATTGTTTCATGATTTGGATCTCTTGAGAAAATATTTTTTTTTTGTCGATGTTCACATATAGATATAATCTATGTTATGGTGTAGAATTTTGACTTCATGTGTATTAGTTTATTGCTTAAGCAATGCAAATTGTGTAATATGAGAACCTTAATAACCGTATTAGTATATTTTTTTTTGTATGTTGATTTTTTTGCTATTTTTATTTTAGTATATTTTCTTTCACTTGGGACCATCATTATTTTAAAGTGTCATTCAGTAAAGTGATATATTTTAGAGACCTAAATAAACTTGAGTCAGTTGTTTGATCCAATTTTTCTGTCATCTATGCAATTGTCATATTATAATGTTGATGTATTTATGGTTATAACTATTATAAAATATTTTTATTAAAATGTATTGATGCACTGTATTTTTTTTCACGTACATAAATATATTCATGTATAGAAGTTGGATGTATAATCGCTTAGAACACAATGGCTTATTACGTCAAGAATTTGTTTATGGAGTAGATACATTTTTGAATTTCGCTTTCTCGGACCGTGGTGATCATAGTGGGGGATTGATCAGATGTCCATGTAAGAATTGCCAAAATCTGCAATATTATAATTATCATGTTGTTGGGATCCATTTGTGCAAACACGGGTTTGTGCAGAATTACTATACTTGGATATGTCATGGTGAGATGCTTGATAACGTTAATTCACATTATGACACGGGCCAGTCTTCTAGCACTGTTGAACCAGAAGTGGAAGGAAATTTTGGATCTCATAGGGACATGGTCATTGATGCATTTCCTCAATTTCGAGACTACGAAGCTAATGGAGAACCGGAAGAGCCAAATAGTCAAGCAAAAGCATTTTTAAGTTGCTGAGTGCAACCGATCATCCTATATATGAAGGCAATGACAAGTCATTATTACAGTGGATTTCAGAACTTCTAAGTTACACAGTGCGGCATAATGTATCAATTGCAGGCATGAACAATTTCATTAAATGTTGCAAAAAAGCTGCCCCTACTATAAAACGAGACAAGTTCCATGATAGTTATAATGGCGTGAAGAAATTGATGATAAAACTTGGGCTTGATAATGTTACATTTGATTTTTGTATTTACAACTGCTTCTTGTACTACAAGGACGGTAGTGATCTCAAGTTTTGTCCAATTTGTGAGGAACCAAGATACAAAGAAAAGAACAATCCACATGGTAAAGACATTGCAAGGAAGAAACTATGGTATTTTCCAATCACCCCACGTCTACAGAGGCTATACATGTCACATAAGATAGCCAAACACATGACTTGGCATATGAAGTATGCGGGGAATTCGGAAAAAAATGTTCATCCTGCCAGTGGTGAGGCTTGGAAGCAATTTGACCAGACTCTTCCCGCATTTGCTGCAGAGCCTCGTAATGTGCGACTAGGATTATGCACTGATGGTTTCAATCCACATTGTCCATCTGCAAAATCATATTCTTGTTGGCCAGTATTTGTTACTCCATACAACCTGCCACCAGATCTATGTATGACTCCGGAGCACATTTTTCTCTGCCTTATTATATCTGGCCCAAAAAGTCCAGGGGTAAACATAGATGTAATGCTTCGACAGTTGATCGATGAATTGAACATTCTATGGAGCGAAGTAGCATTAACTTATTGCAGCTTCAAGAAACAAAATTTCACAATGCGAGCGGCCAATTTATGGACAATTAGTGATTTTCCTACTTATGGGATGTTGTCGGGTTGGAGCACACATGGACCGTTAGCGTGTCCATATTGCATGGAAAGAACTAAGTCTTTCCAACTTCCAAATGGGCACAAACCTTGTTGGTTTGACTGTCATAGACAGTTTCTACCAACTAACCACCGCCACAGAAAAAACAAGTCTGATTTTTTCAGGAATCGAGTAGAGAAGGACATATGCCCTGAGAGAAGGTCCGGTGCAGAAATGTTTGAGCTAGTAAACCTAATTGAAGATAACAAGTTCGGCAAAGTACATGAACCATCAGATGGGTTTGGTCAATGGCATAACTGGACAAAGAAAAGTATATTTTGGGAGCTTCCATATTGGTCTACACTTCTCATCCGTCACAACCTGGATGTGATGCATTGTGAGAAGAATTTCTTTGAGAACATCAAGGTCACAATATTTGGTGATCCTGGCAAATCAAAGGACAATGTTAAAGCTAGGATGGATCTCGAATTATGCACGAACAGAAAAGAATTATTTCTAACTTATGGAGGGCGCTCAATGAGAAAGACTACTTACACATTGGACAAGGATCAACGAAAAGAAATTTGCCAATGGTTGAAAGAACTAAATTTTCCCGATGGTTATGTGTCAAATATTTCTCGGTGTGCCAATTTGGACAATAATAGAGTAACTGGGATGAAAAGTCATGATTGTCATGTTTTTATGCAAAGATTGTTGCCTATCACATTTCGTGACTTTTTACCTGATGGATGGTTTTTGGGGTCCATTGGCATAGATTAGCAATTTCTTTCGATCCTTGTGTGCATTTGAAATTATGACTGCTGACATGGAAATGCTAGAAAAGTCTATTATCTAAACAATTTGCAAACTAGAGAAGATTTTTCCACCGGCGTTTTTCGATTCAATGGAGCACTTAGCAATTTACCTCCCTTATGAAGCACGAGTTGGAGGGCCAGTAGTCTATCGTTGGATGTATCCATTTGAACGGTATAAATATTTTTTTATTTTTTTATTATACATTTTATATCAATATTTGTCCATTATCTTAATATATCTCATGTTAATATGCAGAAAAATGTTTTTCCTTAAACAAATGGTGAAAAATAAAACATGTGTTGAAGGGTCCATTTGTGAGACGTACCTTGTATCAGAAATTACAAACTTTTGTTTGCATTATTTCAGTGACGAAGCTGACACACGAATAACTCGTTTGAAGAGGAATGAAGTTCAATGGGGCCCCCCCAGTTTCACAACCAATAACAAATTTTCCTTCCCAAGGGGCGTCCAATGGGAAAACCAATTTATTGTCGTAGTTTGTCACCTTAACAATACAAGATTTTCATGTATTAATTCTGATGAATTGTGAGGAAGTTGATCCCTAGATCAGGTATAAAAGTTAAATAACTTCTTTTATTAAATTTGATTACTTTGTTTGAGAATCAATGGCATTATAAATAATTATTTTATTTTATAAATGTTGCAGTGTGTTTGATGCTCAATATAGTGAGAGAATTGACAATCACGAACTGCAATTAAAACGGAATAACGAGTTTTTTCCGTGGTTTAGGAAAATTGTAGTAGAAGGAAACCACGAAGTTGATCCTTGGTTGTACGTATTGGTGCAAGGTGCACATGAGATTGTTAAGACGTACAAAGGCTACATAGTCAATGGATTCAGATTCCACACAAAAGATTATGGGCGTGATAAAAAGACGATGAATAGTGGTGTATGTGTGAAAGCTACAGTAGGTGGAGAGGATCAAAATGATTATTATGGGATGTTGCAAGAAGTGGTTGAAATGTGTTTCTACTGGTATGGATATCCACCTCAAAAAATTATTATATTTAAGTGTGATTGGTATGATGGAAGTGCAGTGAATAGCCCCCAGAGGTACAATTTAATAGATATAAACCCCAAGAAAATGCTCCTAGCAAATGACCCATTTATCTTGGCCGAACAGGCATCACAAGTTTACTATGCCACATATCCATCCTCCGTCCAAAATCGTCATCGAAGAGGTACTTCAAAAATTAATCTTATTTTAAAATTAATTTGTTTTGCTTCAAGTCATGTTATTTTTTAATTACAGGTATATGGGTGGTTTGTCCAACGCGTGCTAGGCACATTATTAATGTGTCCTCGGTTGCCCAAATACCTCAAGAGCAAGACTATTACCAAAATGACCATCCCCCGAGAGTTGATAAAACAGTCGTTGACCTTACTGAGTGCAACTTATCTGTTCAACTTGCCAATGACGAAATTGAAATAGTGGATCCTAATGAAGACGAGGGAGATATAGAGGAAGAAGATCAAGAAGATTTTTTCTTTTTTGGTGAGAGTGCGGGGAAAACCGATTGATGAAATGATAATCAACTCAATTATATTTCCTTGTCTCATTTATATTTGTAGTTTGACAACTAATTTTAGATTAAACAATATTAATCTGATATGGTTTGTAGGTATTTTGTCTACATATTGTGGAGTGGTGTACGTAATTTTATTTTGATAGAATAATGGCATGTTGCAGAGCCGGTCCAACAATTTGATGGCCCGGTGCAAAAAAAAGAGTTAGGCCCTTCGTAATATATAATAAAAAAAATATATAGTAATAATAATTATTATAATAATTTCATTAATTAATCAAATAAAAATAAGATTTACAATAATAAAATATCAATACCTATATATTTGCAAAACATTTTCTGCCTATGTGGCATCTTTCTTTGCTCTTCCTTTTCAAATATCTTTCCTCTAATTTTTTCATATATGTACTTTTCATCCTGGCCATTGTTTTCTAATTTATAATCCTGATCGTTGGTTTTGTTTTTATGTTTTCTATAAATTCCTCCAATCCCTCACCTATTTTCATTGCCTTCGTTGCTCCCTTTTTTATTTCTAGGTTATGGTTTCTCCTCATTTTCGGGCCCCTCAATTCTAATGTTCCTCGCCTTGCATAGTGGTATTGTTAATCCCTGATATTTTTAATTTTTTCGCTTGATGCGGATCTTCTCATCGACGGTTTATTTTGTTTTACAATGAATCCTCTAATATTAATGCGTGCTTATTTTTTTTATTTGTGACCAGGTTCCATCCTTTGGTGCGTCTGTTGCTCGGATTATCTGATAATTTTGTGTTTCATCGTCGGTTGGTTTGGAGGATCATGCCTTAGCTATATTACTATAGATGTTGAATCTTTGTAGTCTTAGGCACACGTCTATTGTAGTCTACCAGTTAGTTTAAATGAATATATCTTATTTCTATTATTGTGGATTCCGAAACTTTGTATTCTTGGGCGCGCGCCTGTTTTAGTTTATAGGATATTTAGTGTGAGGATCGCTTCAATCACTATAATTTTGTATGACCATCATATATATATATATATATATATATATATATATATATAAGTTCCCCATTTTGATATTGTTTCTACGGTTTCATGTGATATATATATATATATATTTCTTTTTATCCATCGAATTCTGAATTTTATATCTCATTGAGTTACACTGCCCAGTCAATCGTACTATTTATGGAAAATATTCACTTATAGTTTCAACATAATAACATGTATAGATTGTATCGTCGATCTCGTAATGTGTGTGCTGATTTAAATTGTAGATGCCATGACTCACCAGTGTGTAATCTACTTTTTATTCATTTAACATTTTTTCTCCTTAAATTGCATTCTTTTGAAAGTGTATGCGGTTTTCGTTCTATGAACCTTGCATGGATGTTTGGCCATATATTATAGTTTCTAATATTTTTTTTCTTAGATTTGATATACTATTAACTTCTCATTCAGCTATAGTGATTGGTGGTTAGTATATATTTTCCCCAGTTGTGCGTTTATTTTATTGTTATTCACTATCTATTATTCAAAATTTCTATTTAAAAATATTTATTGTGTGAAGAATTTAATTAGCCTATATCAATGCTTTTCCAAGTGAGCATGTATCGTTGAAATTATATTTGGTAGTGGTTTTATGTTGCCCATAATTATGCGCATATAATGTGTCTACCGATTATTGATTATTTCTTATTTCTAGGTATGAGCCTTGCTAGATGTGTGCTTAATAGATTGACAATTAATTTTAATTTGTGTTTCCATACATTTAGGTTTTTTTGGGTCAATGTATATTATCTTGCTTTTATTTTGATTAATCAATAATTAATAGATACATTACACCCGCACAATTATGAGCAATTTGATTAGCAGTTAATTTTAAAATATGTTGTCATTAGCTTGATTTTTCAATTGAATGTGTACTATTTGACTTTATTATTGTTTAAATTTGGATATAATATTAGTGAGTACCTATCAAAATTTGGTGTCAAACCCCGTAAATTTGTTTAGAATTCATGGTTATAAATGTATTGATTAATGTGTTTTAAAGAAGCGAAATTGAAAAATCATCGTGATTTTGTACTGTTTCTAAAATAACTATTCATGACTAAGTGGTTATATATTGGTTAGATTATAGGAAATAATTTTTCCAGTAATATATTCACAATAAATATGTCACATAATGCTCTTTTCTGAAATGGAAACTTATTTACACACATTATATTTTGTTCTATTGTCATGCATTAATTCATCTGTTGAAAATTAATTGTGTTTAGATTGGTCTTTATATTATTGAGAGTTCGGTTATTGCAAGTTATTTTATAGGAACTATTTTTATATGTTAATTACTTATAAATGTACTTATATGCATGTCTATTAACTAATTAATGTGTTATTTTTCATTAATTCACAAGATTATAGGAGCTAATTTGTATATTATTTTCCGTTTTCCATTTGTTCAATATCCCGAGATTATAGGAATTAATTTGTCAAGAAAAAACAGAGTGAATGTATTTGCATTTTAGTTTTAATTTAAGAAATTTACATATTCAATGCAAGTATTTTCAAAACGTAGTACGAATGTTGAAAGCAAATGTATAGGAACTAATTTTAATAGTTAATTATATATCATGTATATTTGTGCATGTCTTTTAAAATTATAGGATATCATGAAAGACGTTATGTATATTCAAAATAATCTGTAGATAAATTTAGAGCGAAAATAATTCATACATGAATTATTGAAAGATATTAGTTATTTTCAATAAAGAGTATTAATTATTTTTCACTGGAGGGTATTAGTAGTTTCCACTAAAGAGTATATTACTAAAAAATATTACTTAAGGTATTGCTTATGAGTATTAGTCGTGATAATTGAAGTGTATGAACTATATTACAAATGAGTATTTAGACGTGATAACTGAAGGATATTACCTATTTTATTACTAACGGGTATGACCTATATTACCAAAGGGTATTAGTCGGGATAATTGAAGGGTGTTAATTGAGATAACTGAAGAGTATTAATCGTGTAATCGAAGGGTATAACCTATATTAGTGTATTTAGTTGTGATAACTGGAGGGTATGTCGTATTTCAGTAAAGAGTATTAGGCATGATGTGTAAACAGTGTTAGTAACTATAACTAATGGGTATGACTTTATTAATTGTGATAATTGGAGGGTATGCCATATGTTACAAAAAGTATCAGTTGTGATAACAAAGAGCATGTCTTATATTACAAAAGATCATTAGTTTTGATAATAGAAGAGTATGACTCATATTATTAAAGGGTATTAGTTGTGCTATTGAAGGGTATGACCTATTTTACTAACGGGTATAAGTCGAGATATCATATTGTAGATTGTAGAATATTTTAAGATATCCTTTAATATTACAACTAATACATTCGATAATTGACGTCTGGCATTTTTTTTCTAATTATTTATGGTAGGCGGGTGTATGTTTGTGCTAGATCATTATGGGTATTGTTTATATCTACGTCTTATCATAATTGAAATACCCTATTAATTTGTATATTTATATTTGCATGAATAATATCGATTTTATTGATATCGTTTCTTTCGCCATTGATTTATGAATTAGTCTTTTTCAAATGATTTTATAAAATAATATTAAATTATAATAATTATTTTATATGTACAATATTAATAAAAAATATATGTGTTTTAGGTAGGATCAAAGTAATTAATATTTTGAGAGTTGTAATACCAAAGGTGTAACATCCCATTTTCAGAAAATTGCATTTCATATTTTAAGAAATTTAATTATTTCTTTAAACATTAAAATTGTGGATTATTTTCTAATTTTTCAAAAGTTTACGATTTATTAAATTGAAGATCTAATATTTTCAATGAAGTTAAAAAGTTTTGCAGGATAGTTTACTGAGAAGGTCAAGCTCGATTGTGACTCACTCGACACAAGCAAGTAAGAAAAAAAATGAAAAGAACTGAACATGTATTAAATAGGTATAAATTAATAGTATATGTTTATAAATAAAACTTTAAATATGTTTATGATATTAGTCATAATTAAATTTAGTAATAATAAGATTTCAATATTTATTAAGAAAATAAGTATCATATCAAGAAAGATTTTCATAGATTAATTAGTCATGAAAATACCTATATTCGTGAAGATTTATTTAGACTGTTTCCATATCTTGATCACAAATATATATATATATATATATATATATATATATATATATATATATATATACACATGCGTGTGTGTATTTATATATTTTTATTATAAATTAATGGATTTAATTATCAAAATACTAGATAAGAAATATTAATAATAGAAAAAAAATTATAAATATACTAAACTAAACGCATAAAATACTTAAGAATGCCAGAAGTCATTGTATGCGTCTCTTTTTCTTTCTTCTTCCTCTCTCTCCACGTTTCTCCCTTCTCTCTACTCTACTCTCTCTCTCTCTCTCTCAAATTATTTTTCCTAAAACTACATCTCTCCATCCAAAGTCGCCGTGAATCACCCATGGAAACAAGGGTCTGGCAACGTAAAAAGTATATGAAGGAGAAATAGGGAGAATCTGCAATGTTTTGATTTACTTTCTAGGAAAAAAAGAAAGAAAAGTACAATTGAATGAACTAGAGTTGCCTTTGTTGAATTCCCCTCTCAAGGTAAGATTTAAATTACATGATTAATAGAAAGTAATTGGGTACTCTTCTGAAATTAGGGTTTGGAATTTGATTTCAATTAGATTTTAAATTATCTTGATAGATTTGATAACTATGTGATTAATCGGTGTTAATTAGTGGATTGCATGTTGAAAATATCAATGCATGTGACTTTAGATGATTATTTACCTACTGTGAGATGTTGGCATGTTAATGGGGATCGTTTTAATGGTGTTTTTGTGTTTAAAATATGTTGAAGGTCTCAACTATGTCTTTTATAAAGAAAAAAAGTATTGCTGAAAATTTCTATTGGGGCTACTCCATTTTAATGCATAGATTCGGACTATTTTTAGATTTTATTTGTTTAAATCCTTTTAACCGATTGAAGTACTGGAATTCCTAGATATGTCGTAAAAATTTCAAATTTTTATGAGATTGTTTCAATTTTATATGATTTTTCTAAGAAAGTGTTGTACAGAGATAAAAACGTCTCGTTTTAAGGTCATGTTTGTAAAACTCCCTATAGTCGGCTCACTTCGAATTTATGAGTGAATTTACACTGTGTTGTTCTAGTACCTCTTATGTGTTTTAGAAATTTTATCTGGCCTCTTTTGAAGATATATTCTATTTTTAGTTATTTTCTTTTCAAACAGCATTTTTCTAGTGAAATTGAACTGTTTTTGTGTTCTATTAGAATGCTTCCACAATATGATATATATAAAATTAAAATATGATTTTTTAAATATGTTACTACTGATACTTAAGGTCATGTATAATTTAGTCTTATATTTTTATAATAAATACACGAATTTTACCAGATATTAGAAAATGATTTGACGTATGACCAGTTTGTGACTTATTTTTCAGTCTATTTGTGAAAATCATAAGAAAATATCTACAGGATATTTTGAATTGAAAATTTTATTTTATGTATCTATACAAGATATGAACTTACTGTATAAATTTCATAATTTTCTAACATGTCTATAATTGATGATAAATAATTTACTATAAGCTGTCTTTTTAGAGGTTTGACACATAGAAGGTGAGTTGGTAAATTATTTTATTTAATCACCTAGTTAACTAAAAGTAAAAAATATTCTAGAATGAATAAATCAAACTTACTTTGAGCATATTAAAATATTTTTATGGTCCAGTGGGTGGAAATTTACTTAAATGTTTTGATTAACATGTCTTTACATGTGAATTTGACTAGTTTTCGCATCTAGAATTCCCTTGAAGTATGATTAAGTTTGTAGGGATATTTATATCCTATTATGAATGAAACATTAAGTATATGTTATATACGCATAGTTAGATAATAAAGATAGCGAAAAAGTTGTATGTACATTTATATAATTTAATAATTAAAAGACCAAGAGACATACGAATGTGTCGAGTGCAGTACGAGCAGCTGGACTTCTAGGAAGCTATCCCATCACACAATCATGTCAAGAAAGTGAGTAACTTTTAATTGCTTATGCATTACTTAGAATAATCTGTGTGTGTACGAGCAGACAGATCTTCGGATTATGCTCTGTGTGAATTATAGCAAGTCTACAGACTATGCTCTGTGTGAATTATGGCTAGTCGATGGGCTATGCTCTGTGTGAATCATGACGGGTCTAGGGACCATATCTGTGTGAATTGAGTCGGGCCTACGGGTCCGACGTGTACTCGGTTGACATGTTGATTAGTCCTTTTTAATGCATTTGTACATTAAACGTTATCCCACTGGGCTTCTCCTCCGGGGGAAGACGCATGATGCTATTTTAACTTTTCAGGTACCGTTGGCGATGATGCGAACGTGTGACTGGCTGGACAAACTCCGCCTTCATCCATTCACTATATTTTAAGATTTCTATAAGGAATGAATAAGAAATTTTCTTACGTTAACGTTTTAAAAATGATTTCCAAATTATATGTATAAATTACTTGGTCAAGTTATCAAGTCTTTTTATAATTACTAGAACGTCATGTCGATCACTTGAAATGTCTAGTTTCCAAATACTACTGGTTACTCATATGTGTCATTTCTTATGTGTTAAGTTAGTTATAATATTTTATCACGTGCATGTTAATTTATTACTTGAAATTGTCTTAATTAAGTATGTGTTTGAGTTAGAAATGTGGGTTTAATACGAGTTAGGGACAACATGGTTAGGCATTAATTTTTTTTTTAAAAAAAGCTCGTATTTTTATTATATAGTCTTCCGCTTGAGTAATAATATTACTTTTAAAAAAAATCTTCATGGTAAATATTATCTATTTTTCCCCGAGTGTGATGACGCCCATTTCGGGGCGCTACATCGTGGTATCAGAGCCAAGGTTGGATTTTTCCTCCTCGGACTCTAAGTCAAACGTTTTGGGAATGTGATGATTATGCATGACAAATATATGTACATAAGAAAGTTTTATTTGATAATTAAAAAAAAAAGTTATTATAAAAGGGAGTCCAAAGTCAGCACACATCCAAATCGCCTCCGGGTAACCACATGAAATTTGTTTTAAAGACATTGCAAAGAGTTTTATTGAAATGATTCATGTTTATGAAAGGAAGAGACTTATAATCATATCAAATGATGATGAGAATGAGTTATGTGACAAGAGAAATGTCTATGAAATGTGCCAAGGAAAATGATGAGAATGAATGAGTTATTGCAAGCATTTTGACTGTTAAATTTTTATCTATTTTAGTTTACAATTTTTTTTATTGAAATCTACGCATTGTTTTAAATGTAACCCCTGAAATTTTGCAAATAAAGTTTGACTTAGAAGTATTTACCTAGCATATGAGACCATGGGAAAGCTTTGTATTTTGGATAGGTGAAACACGTAGGCGAACTCTGACTCTTGGTATGACCACATAAACTATGGGGTGGTAAAGCTCTTGGAAGATAGATTTTGTTCCAACCATCACGTGGTGTGTTAAATGTGATAGATTCGATTGTTCATTTTCAAAATTTGGTGATGCGTCTAGCTTAGAAGCATGTAACTAATGAGGTACATAACACTAGAGCGTAGGAGACTAGTCATTGAATTCTCTATCTTAATTGCTTCACATGTGTATACCCCGACCCATATACACACATCTATCAAACATTAGCCCAGACAAAAGGTAGGAGAAACAATGTTCGGGTTTAGGATGCTCCACTTTATGGATGTTTTTTTAAAGGAAAGAATTGTGTCAATGAGTTTAGGCTTGGAGAATGAACAACGAACAATGCCAAATAAAAAGAGAAATGATGTACTACAACCTGGACCAAGAAGAAATACTTTGGCCAGAAATGTTCGACCTTCTATAATCTTAACCTTCAAGAACGACCCCACCTTGCCAAACTTGCAATAAAAATTATTAAGGGGAGTGTCTCTTAGGAATCCACACCTACTATCTTGTTGAAAACCAAGTCACTTGACCAATGGGTACCCAAGGTGGGAATGGTAGGATTATTGGGCCACGATCGCAAAAGAGGTAAACCCGTAAAGTAAACTAGAAAAGGTAATGCCAAGATGAATGAAAAAAAAGGGGTGAAAAGTGGAACAACTAGACCAAGATGATGGGATAAATGAAATTATGGGATACTTGACTCAAATATGTCTATCTATATCTTATATTATAATGGAGTGTCACACTCTTCATAATTGATACCATTAAGAAGGAGTTTATATTAAATTGTGTTAGGAAACTGGATTTAGAAGTTAGAGCGTCTTCAGGAGGAAACATTAGAAGAAAAAAAAATATACATATATATATATATATATCCTGACGTGTTAAGTTATATGTCGATGGAAACAACCTAACTACCGATTTTCATGTGATGAAGGACCTTGATGTCATCCCGGGAACGGACTAATTGAGCAAATACAAAGGTAGTATCAATGTGTAAAAATATAAAGTAGACTTAGAAATATTAAAAGACTAATGTCTTTACTTTTAATAGAGCAAATATGCTAAGGCACATAGTTGTTATATATGCAATGAGGAAAATTAAACCATTGAAGAAATAATGGTGTCAAGCTTACCTAGTGAATACTGTGAACATGGACAAAGTGGAGTTTACACCAGGAGATGTATCAATAGTGAAGGACTAGCCTAATGTCTTTCTAGAAGATCTTTCCAAAATTCCACTCGTCTGAGCCACAAAATTCACTATCGACCTAATCTAGGGGGGCTACTCAGTATCGAAAGTTTCATATTGACCAGAACAAAAAGTACTTCTAGAATTGAAAGTACTATTAGAAGTGCTATTAAATAAGAAGTTTATTTAAACTAATGTTTCGCCAAGAGAAGAACACGTTTTATTCGTAAAGAAGATCAATTAGGATGTTGAATACCAAGAACTTAATTAGTTGACCACTTAGCATAAATATTCCCAAGAATCGGGTATCGTTACAATCATTTGAAGAACTCGATACTATTTTCCATAATATAACTCAGGTCCAGGTATCACAAACTCAAGGTCAAGGAAAGTGATATTCCTAAAACTAAATTTACGACACAAAATTATCATTATGAATTTAGTGTGATGTCATTCAGATTTACAAATGCACCCGTAATATTTATGGATTTGATGAACCATGTGTGCTATGAATTCTTGGACAAATTTATCAGTGTTTATTATGGCATTTTGCTTTACTCAAAGATGTTAGACAACCTGAGGAACACCTCAAAACAATTTTAGAAGTATTGTGTCAAGAAGTGTTATAGGCTAAGTTTAGCAAGTGTGCATTCATGTTCAATATAGTGGCTTTAGTAGGGTAATGTGATTCGAGCGCTAGGGATTTAAGTTGATTCTGCTAATGTTGAGACTTTTTTTTATTTGGAAAATATCAGCTAATGCAAATGAAGTTCGCAGTAGGGTACTATCTAAAGTTTAAACATAATATTTTTTTCTCGTTTTGCAAAACCACTCATGCATCTTACAAAGAAGAGCAGGAGATTCAAGTAGCATCCAAGTGTGAATCCTATTCTTAGGAATTAAAGAAGTCAATAAACGCACCAGTGTGTCAAAAGGATCATAAGGGTACATAATCTACACGGACGTCTCTTAAGGCAGATTATGATGTACGTCTCTTAAGGCAGATTAGGATGTATTTTTTTTATACAACACGGAAAAAGTATAGCTTATGCATCAAAATAGTTGAGGGTACATTAACTACTCGACCCACGACTTAGAGTTAGTTGAGGTTGTGCACATAAAAAAAACTTGGAGTTATTATTTGTATGGTGGGAAGTGTGAAATTTACATAGACTATAAGATTTTGAAATATTTTTCACATAGAAGAAGTTGTGACATGCAATAGAGGAGATGATTAGAATTAGTTGAGGATTATGATCGTATCACTCCCTAGTATATATGCAAAGCATATAGTAGCAAATGCACTTAGTGGGATTGAGAAAGGCAATTAACATTGGTACCCACTCAAAAAGATAAGTTGACTAAAGAAATTCGCAAGATGAAGCTAACCATTTGTCAAACTAAATTAATCAACTTCTACTAGACAAATTGTCAATTCAACCGATGTGGAGAGAACAAATAATAGAAGTTTAGAAGATCAATTGATAAGCAAAAAGAGTCAAAGAGGACACAACCACATACTTTACTATAGCCTAAATAGAGCAGTACTATTTAGAAGTATAATAAGAGAAACACATTACACACCATATACAACACAACCTAGAGAATGAAAATGTACAAAGACCTCAAGCGTAGCTTTTGGTGGAGGAGCATGAACTGGTCAGTTGCACAGTTCGTTAACACTTGCTAAATATCCAAGTCTGAACATCAACGACCAGCCAAATCGTTGAAACTGTGGGAAATTTCAAGATGTAAATAGGAACATGTGGCAATGGATTTTGTGATGGGTTTACCTGGAAGTTATGAACAACATGACTAGACATTTCTTATATATTTGTATGAATTGTGTTTTACAAGAATTACATAGGACATGTCTTTTGGACTTTAGAGAAAGCTGAGGAGATTACTTATCCTTAGTAGAATCCACTTATAGTAATAGCTACCAGTCCATTGGGATCGCCCCGTATGAAGTGCTTAATGGATGGAGATGCAGAGCATCAATCTAAGGGATGAGGTTGGAGGGAGAAAATATTGGGCTTAGAACTAGTAGGGACATATGTAGAAACAATTCATAAGATTTGGGAGAGAATAAAAAAAAACCCCTCCCTCTCAGGATTACGACAGTTTTATGCAGGTTGAAAAAGAATGGGCTTATAAATTGAAAAGAAGCAAAAAAAAAATGTTCCTAAATATTTCACCAACTAAAGGAATAATCCAATTAAAAAAAAATTAGATGTTATGACCAAGATGCGTAGGAAATCAAAAAACAAGTTGGGAACGTGACATACCCATGCTTCAGATATATATATCCCTGACCCTTGTACGTATATAATACTTGAAAGTTTAGAAGTTAACAAGAATCTTACATATGAAGAGTGACACATAAGCATTATTGGCAAGAAGATTATGACTTTAAGGAATAGGGACTTATCCATAGTCCTAGTGCAGTAGTATAGACATAAAGAATGATAGGCAATTTAGAAGTGACAGAGAGAAATGCTAAGCAAATATCCCGAAGTTTTCAAAAAATAAGTGCAAATTTCGAGGACGAAATTTTTAAAAGGCGGGGAGAACTGTAACACCCCATTTCAGAAAATTGCATTTCATATTTTAAGAAATTTAATTATTTCTTTAAACATTAAAATTATGGATTATTTTCTAATTTTTCAAAAGCTTACGATTTATTAAATTGAAGATCTAATATTTTCAATGAAGTTTAAAAAGTTTTGCAGGATAGTTTACTGAGAAGGTCAAGCTCGATTGTGACTCACTCGACACAAGCAAGTAAGAAAAAAAAATGAAAAGAACTGAACATGTATTAAATAGGTATAAATTAATACTATATGTTTATAAATAAAACTTTAAATATGTTTATGATATTAGTCATAATTAAATTTAGTAATAATAAGATTTCAATATTTATTAAGAAAATAAGTATCATATCAAGAAAGATTTTCATAGATTAATTAGTCATAAAAATACCTATATTCGTGAAGATTTATTTAGACTGTTTCCATATCTTGATCACAAATATATATATATATATATATATATATATATATATATATATATATATATACATGCGTGTGTGTATTTATACAATCACGCCAAGAAAGTGGGTAACTTTTAATTGCTTATGCATTACTTAGAATAATCTGTGTGTGTACAAGCAGACAGATCTTCGGATTATGCTCTGTGTGAATTATAGCAAGTCTACAGACTATGCTCTGTGTGAATTATGGCTAGTCGACGGGCTATGCTTTGTGTGAATCATGACGGGTCGACGAACCATATCTGTGTGAATTGAGTCGGGCCTACGGGTCTGGCGTGTACTCGGTTGACATGCTGATTAGTCCTTTTTAATGCATTTGTACATTAAACGTTATCCCACTGGGCTTCTCCTCCGGGGGAAGACTCATGATGCTACTTTAACTTTTCAGGTACCGTTGGCGATGAGGTGAACGTGTGACTAACTGGACAAACTCCGCCTTCATCCATTCACTATATTTTAAGATTTCTATAAGGAATGAATAAGAATTTTTCTTACGTTAACGTTTTAAAAATGATTTTCAAATTATATGTATAAATTACTTGGTCAAGTTATCAAGTCTTTTTATAATTACTAGAACGTCATGTCGATCACTTGAAATGTCTAGTTTCCAAATACTACTGGTTACTCATATGTGTCATTTCTTATGTGTTAAGTTAGTTATAATATTTTATCACGTGCATGTTAATTTATTACTTGAAATTGTCTTAATTAAGTATGTGTTTGACTTAGAAATGTGGGTTTAACACGAGTTAGGTACAACATGGTTAGGCATTAAAGAGCTCGTGTTTTTATTATATAGTCTTCCGCTTGAGTAATAATATTACTTTTAAAAAAAAATCTTCATGGTAAATATTATCTATTTTTCCCCGAGTGTGATGACGCCCATTTCGGGGCGCTAAAAAAGGGAATTCTAATAAATATGAAAGTAATATATATATATATACACACACATAAATTGCAATACTTTTATGTGGTATGGGGAAAGAACTTCTATAAAGAAGAATGAGGATTTTCCTATATTTCCATCCTCATGCAGCAACGGAAAAGTAAAGTTGCCTATGATGCATGATGCATATGGACTCGCCAATAGAAATTCACTTTGCATGAATAAAAAATATTGTTCAAAGAAGTTTTAAAGAAGTGCAGTGATAGTAATTATGTTGACCATGATGGATATCCACTCTATAGAAGAAGGAATAATTAATTGTAATTAGAAAAAAATGAGTTGCTTTGGACAATGGTTTTGTTGTAGCTTACAGTCCAGTTTTATTGAGGAGATATCAAGGACATATAAATGTCGGGTGGTGCAATCGACACAATTCCATCAAGTATTTTTTTCAAGTATTTTTTCAAGTATATTAATAAGGGTCACAGAGTAACTATAACCATAGAGAATGATGGAAAGACTACTGTTAATTCAAAAGCAAAAGATGAAGTCGAAAATTTCATCAATTGTAGGTACTTTTTTCTGTGCGAGGCTGTGTGGAGAACTTCTCAATTTGAAATACATCACATATTTCCACCAGTTATAAGACTGGATTTTTATCTTTCTAATGAACAGAGAGTTTTTTTTTTTTTTAATGATGATGAGTATATTAATGATATGCTTCAAAGAACTAATGTACAAAAATTAAAGTTTTTAGCATGGATGTAAACGTAACAAAATAGATTAGTAAGGCCAAGAATCTCACATATGTTGAGTTTCCTTCAGAGTATGTTGACTTTAAGCGACTACACTAGCTTTCTACTAGTAGCTACCCCGCAAGAGAACGGGTTCACTGTAGTATGGGCAAGTATAGGGACCAAGTATTATCGAACCCAAGGGATGGTATGTATGCGAATAGATCCCTGAAGATCTACGCGTCGTAGTTAATATGAGTGTGATGTTTTTGGGTTTTTGGAAAGATTAATTAAAAGACGAAAATAAACTAAGTAAACTGAAATACTAAAGAAAGAAAATTAACTAAGGGTTGTGTTCTAATAAGAGATGGTGATGCTTAGGATAGGAATCCCTACGTATACTAACGGAGCAGGTACATAATCAAAGTAATCGTGACAAACAAGAATTAACCTAAGTAAAAGATCGTAGAATGAAAGCTCAAGATTTATCACCCTAATACTTTATCCTAGCAATCGACTTCACTAATCCACTAACAAGTTAATGGATTGTGCTTAATTAATGAGACCCTAATTTAACTAAGGTGATGCGGTCGTCCTCCTTCGCTAAACCGGTAGATGAATTAACCTTTCCTAAACCTTCTAGTTAAGACTACTAATTGTTATTGAGTGATGCGGTCGTCCTCTCTCTAACACTTTCGTACTAAATTCAAAGGTAAAGTTCAGATTAATTATAAGCATTAATTAACTAAGAGAATTAAAACTAACGTCACGAATTACCCTAATTACGTACCCACATCCTACTTCTACGAGTTCATCCTAACCCAAGCATGCAAGGGTTTTAGCCGGACATGGTTATAACAAAAATAAAAGCAATAGAAGAAACAACGAACATAAACATGATGAATTGTACGAAGAAAATAATAAACATAAACTAGGGTTTAAAAAGAAAATAAATACGAAGAACTCAAATTGAATTAACTAAAACGAAATTAAAAGCGTTTAAAGTAACGAACTAATGAAAGGAAATTAAGAATTCGTATGCAAAACCTCAACAAAACGTAAAATAAAGCTTGCTCTTCTTCTTCCTCTCCAAAAACTAAGTCTAAAATTATTTCTAAAAGTTGGGGGTTCGATCTTTTTTTTAAAACGTATTTGGAAGAGGTATATATAGGCACCGGGTCGAAACGGGAGTTAATGGGCCGAAAATACGCATCCGGAGGCAAAAGTGTATGGGCGCTCGAGCAAAACGCTCGAGCGGTCCCGCTCGAGCAGTGTAGCTCGAATGACGCATTCGCTCGAGCGGTCGCGCTCGAGCTGCTCGAGCGCTGAATCTTCACTGTTACTTTTTGGGCGCTCGAGCGATTCGCTCGAGCGGTGGCGCTCGAGCTGCTCGAGCGCAAGAATGGTTCTGTATGTTTGCGCGCTCGAGTAAGGCGCTCGAGCGGTGGCGCTCGAGCCATGCGCTCGAGTGCGCTCTAATCCTTCCAAATGATACTTTTCCTCGTCCGCACTAATACCAATCGTATTTCTTCAATATCTTCTCATCCGGGCATCCGTTTGAGTCGATTCAAAGTCCTACGAACTCCTCTTTTCGCCCTCTATCCATCTATGAACATCAAAGAGACAAATTTATCAATGTATAGAAATAATGCTCATTTGACTCTAAATATTCATCGAAAACACTCAAAACATGAGTAAATCGGGCATCAAAACATAACAATTTCACGCCTAATCAACCCCCCCAAACTTACCATGTTGCTTGTCCTCAAGCAACGAAATAATAAGTCAAGTGAAATTGTTAGGAATGAATCAAGAATCAAATCATGCAAGTAATTGAACTCGAGCTTCAAAGATCAATCACCCGTATACTCACTCACTTTCTTTTATCGTACTCATGCAATAATAACAAGAAACACCAAGATCAAGCATGGACGTGCACTCAACGATGTGTTTCACTCCCTCACAAGTGTATAACAGTGTTTAAGGGACTCACTCAATCAATCAATCACACATATTGGCAGCCATAGGCTTGTAAGCACTCTCAACTTCGACCATACTCTAGAAATCCATGCCGAATCAAAAAGGACTTTTCTCAAGGTTGTAATGTAGGCTCTTTGGACAGGTGGGATAACAATATGGGGTAAGTGACTCAAGTGAATGGAGAATAGAAAATCAACTTTGACACTTTGAGATTAGGAGCAGAATCACTTCAACATTTGCAATCAATACACTTTAATTCCACTACTCTCAACACTTCAATTTTTTTTCTTTCTCACTCTTTCACTTTTTTTTTTCAATCACTTTTTCTTTTTCTTTTTTCGCACAAACACATGAGCTCATTTTTTTCTTTTGCTCATTCTCAATTTTTTTGTTCTTTCCCACAACTCAAATCTCATCACTCCTTCTTCTCATATTCACTCAACAAACAATCTTTTCCTTTTTCAACTCAATTCACTCCCTTCACATTCACACTTTCCTATTCTCCACTCAAATTTGGACAAAAGGCTTAAGAATTGGACTAGTGTTCATATGTGTTAGCAAATAAAATAGGCTTTGGCTCAAAGGGGCTAACAAGGGATCAATGTCATTGGTAAGGAAAATTTTGGCTAAGTGACTCAATTAAATCAAAAAATGGCCTAAGATCACATTCGGCATATCAAACTAGACACAATCTAGAAACAAGAGCACATGCAAGTTCTAGCATCCTCTAAGGTGACGATCCACTCACAAACGAAGAGATTAAATCATGCATTTAAATCTCGTAAGGCTCAAATCTCACGGCTTTCACATCCATGCTAGTCCTAGTGAATTCTCACAATCATCACTCAAGTACTCAAAAGAAAAATTCACAAGCATACAAGTTCTTTCTCAAATCAACTCTAACTCAAACACTCACACAAGAAAACTCCTAACTCAGCCTCACAATTCACCCTACTCATCAAATCATACTCAAAGATAGCAATCAACAAGCATAAGGTGATTGATAGGCATAAAATGTTGAGTAACAAAACAAATTAATAATAGCCCAAGGAGCATCTCAAGGCACAAATAACTAACTCAACTCAAAGATAAGAGCGTGCATGCATGTGCAATGTAATCATAAAAAGAAACTCCACCCCCCCAAACTTCGACCTTGCTAGAGGTCTAAGTTTGGGGTTGTGGGTTACCTCAACCAAATAATTCAATTTCTCTCGGTAGCTTTGCACATTCCCTTGTCTCAAGTTGGTTCCTTCAATCTCCACTTCTTTGGTTCCTTTACTCCTTTAGAGACAAGCCTACAAAATAAAGCTCTCAAGTACGAGGTTAAACATACGATTCTAAACACCCTAATAATATAAAAAGACACTAAAAATAAATGAAAGCAAATAAAAATGGGTTGCCTCCCATTCAGCGCTATTTTTAAGGTCCTCATGCCGGACCGTGCTCAAGGAGCTTATGGGACATCATACGCAAATTTACCTCCCTTACTCTCATAAGAGTGGTGTTTGAACTCCTTTCCTTGATGCCCCACCATCATGAGTACCTTTGCTTTCTTCTCATCCCCAAGTGTTATGGGTCTCAACTCCTTCTTGCCTCTATCTGGAGGAGTCTTACTAAACAATTTCTTGAGTTTGGACTTTTTCTTCTTAACTCCTCCTTTCCCTTCTAACTGGACCACGTCCACACTTTTCACCTCTTTATCTTTCAACTTCTTCACTTCATCCCTATCAAAATAATCAAGATCATAACGCTCATGGGTTAAATTATTGAGTGAAGGACTAACAAAATCATGAATATCAGAAGGATTAGGGATAGAAGGTGTGTCTTCAACACTAGGATCAATTGCATCCATGCAATACAAGCTCTCATCCTCCTTCGGGTGCTTCATGGCTTCATATAGGGAGATCTTCACTTCTTGATCATCAACCTTCAACGTGATCTTCCCATTCGCCACGTCTAGCACCATTCCCGCCGTAGCTAAGAACGGTCTTCCCAAAATCAGGGGCACGTGCTCATCTTCCTCCATCTCTAGCACTACAAAGTCGGCTGGAAAAATGTGATCTCCAACTCTCACTAGGACGTCTTCAACAACACCTTGAGGTCGAGTAATAGACCGATCGGCAAGTTGAAGCGTCATCATTGTGGGTTGAAGTTCACCACCTTCCAACTTCTTGAAAAGCGATAGTGGCATCAAATTAATGCTCGCCCCGAGGTCGCACAACGCCCCCTTCTTGATCCCGTTCCCAATATCACATAGGATCGTGAAGCTCCCGGGATCCTTCAGCTTCGGTGGCAGCGCCTTGTGCACTAATGCACTCACCTCGTGGTTCAGCTGCACCAACTTCGGCTCATCCACTCGCCGTCTTTTCGCGATCAAGTCCTTCAGAAACTTCGCATAATGCGGCATCTGTTCCAAAGCATCATAAAAAGGAATGTTAATGTGAAGTTGTTTAAAAACATCAAGAAATTTTGCAAATTTTTCATCAAGCTTCTTTTTCATGAAGCGTTGTGGATATGGGACGGGTATCACAGATTTGGGTACCCCCCATTCATCTCTTTCTGTTTCTTTCACTTTCTCCCTTGCTTCCTTTGCCTTTTTCCACTTAGGAACTCTCTCAACCTCCTCAAGGTCTTTGTCTTGATGGGACTCATCCACATCTTTATGCTTCTCAATCCCTTTACTTTCAGTCCCCTTCTCAACTTCATCTCCTTTAAGCTCAATCTCTTCTTGGGGCGTCTCAGAATCAGCAGGCATCTGAGGACCTTCATAATTGGTTCCACTTCTCAGCTGGATCGCCTTGCACTGCTCTTTCGAGTTCCCCCCGGCATTCTATTCACGGACTTTGCAATCTGGCTCATCTGGAGCTCTAACGAGGTGAACCTTCGATTGTTCTCTTGTTGAGTTCTAGTCCACTCAACATTCATCTTCTGGAGCTCTTGATCTCGTTGATCACCCTTCTTATGCAACTCCTTCACATCGTACTCCAAGGATGACAATCTCCTGCTCCCTTCCTCCACCTTCTGAAGGATCGCTCTCAACATCTCCTCGGTTGATGCACCGCCTTCTCCACCAGGAGGTTTAGACCCCGGATCAACACCTGCAGGAACAGTAACACCAGCTTTTGGGTTAGCATAAGAAAAATTATCATTCCTCCTCCATGTGTTTTGAGGAGGCTGCTGGCTTCCTTGAACTCCTTGTGTGTTCCTCCATTGATTTTGAAGTGGCTGAGGGCCTGGAGGCACAAATGGTTGGCCATAAGAAGGCCTTCCATACTGATTTCCACCTTGGTAGCCATTCTGATTGTAATATGGACCTCCCATGTAATTGGCTACCTCTTGATGTCCACTGGGTTGGTCTACTCTCTCATTCTCCACTGCATGCTCTCCACCCAAATTCTTCCCCAACTCGAGGTTGTTGATCTTCTCCATCATAGCCATCAGCAGCCTTCTCGTTCCTTCTCCCTCCTCAACCTGATGCACTCTTTGCGAATCTGCATCCACACCCCAAGCACCGGCATTCGTGACAATGTTGTCCACGATCTCCCTACACCTCTCTATGCCTTGGTTCAGGAATGCTCCACCCGCACAGGCGTCTAAATGGGCTTGACCATCCTTGCTGGCACCACTATAGAAGAATGCCATAATGTCTCCCTCATTGTACCCGTGCTGCGGGCACTCAATCTGCATGTTTGAGTATCTCTCCCACGCTTGGCGTAAATCCTCTCCAGACTTCTGGCGAAAGGACGAGATCTCAATTCTAGCCTTGATCGTCCTAGATGGAGGGTAGAATCGCTCGAGGAACAGACGCTCGAGCTCGGCCCAAGTGGTAATACCTCCCCGCGGGAGCGTATTATCGTACCACTCCTTGGCTATTCCCGTCAATGAGAATGGGAACAGCCTAAGCCTCTTGGCATCTTCAGACATGCCATTATAATTAAATGTTGAGGCTATCATGAGAAAGCTCCTCAAGTGTGTATGAGGATTCTCCTTCCCGATCACCCCTTTGAACTGATTCTCGGTCAGCAGCTTTAAAATCCCGGGTGATATCGAGAAGTTGTTCGCCTCAACAGGAGGCAAAGCCACTCCATCATAGTACCGCTGTGGCTGCGCTGCAAACCTCCCTCTAATCGCTATGTTATGATCTACGTTCTGAGGCGCAGGCTGAGGAGCGACAGGTGGTGCTTGTATGTTTTGAACTGGAGGTTGTTGGTACACAGGTGGTTGGTTATAGACAGGAGGTGGAGGATACGGGTATGGTGGATAAGGGTATGGTGGGTATGGGTAATGTTGGTATGCTGGGTTGTTAAAAGGGTTATTTGGGTTTTGTGGGTAAGCAGGGTTGTTCTGAGTATTTGGGACAAGATTCTGAGCTGGATTGTTTACATTTTGTGCACCCGGGTTCTGGCTACTACTATCTACGAACTGGTCTTGATTCTGACCACCACTCCCTCCAGAGCCATCAACCCGGTCTACTGCCTGATTGAAATCATTGGCAGCATTGTCCAACTCATTATTGAGGTCCATTGGTCCCTTCCCTAAGTCGGCAGCGTTCATCCTTCTCAAGAAGGCTCGGTTCCTTCTGGCTATTGTCTCAGGGTCTGCAGGTAATCTCTCTTCACTCGTATTGCCTTGTGAGCGTGTTTTCATAAACCTGACACACTAGCAGAAAGGTCAAAACGCAACTGCCGATTGAATACAAATAAAAATAAACAGAAAATAAGTCACTCACTACTAACTACTAAGCTATCTACAAGTCCTATTCAAACATTCAAC
This sequence comes from Ballota nigra, assembly GCA_947034835.1. Lineage (NCBI taxonomy): Eukaryota > Viridiplantae > Streptophyta > Magnoliopsida > Lamiales > Lamiaceae > Ballota > Ballota nigra. Next base: position 5,686,355 of record OX344722.1, read on the forward strand.
GCCATCCCCGGCAACGGCGCCATTGACTTTAAGCGACTACACTAGCTTTCTACTAGTAGCTACCCCGCAAGAGAACGGGTTCACTGTAGTATGGGCAAGTATAGGGACCAAGTATTATCGAACCCAAGGGATGGTATGTATGCGAATAGATCCCTGAAGATCTACGCGTCGTAGTTAATATGAGTGTGATGTTTTTGGGTTTTTGGAAAGATTAATTAAAAGACGAAAATAAACTAAGTAAACTGAAATACTAAAGAAAGAAAATTAACTAAGGGTTGTGTTCTAATAAGAGATGGTGATGCTTAGGATAGGAATCCCTACGTATACTAACGGAGCAGGTACATAATCAAAGTAATCGTGACAAACAAGAATTAACCTAAGTAAAAGATCGTAGAATGAAAGCTCAAGATTTATCACCCTAATACTTTATCCTAGCAATCGACTTCACTAATCCACTAACAAGTTAATGGATTGTGCTTAATTAATGAGACCCTAATTTAACTAAGGTGATGCGGTCGTCCTCCTTCGCTAAACCGGTAGATGAATTAACCTTTCCTAAACCTTCTAGTTAAGACTACTAATTGTTATTGAGTGATGCGGTCGTCCTCTCTCTAACACTTTCGTACTAAATTCAAAGGTAAAGTTCAGATTAATTATAAGCATTCATTAACTAAGAGAATTAAAACTAACGTCACGAATTACCCTAATTACGTACCCACATCCTACTTCTACGAGTTCATCCTAACCCAAGCATGCAAGGGTTTTAGCCGGACATGGTTATAACAAAAATAAAAGCAATAGAAGAAACAACGAACATAAACATGATGAATTGTACGAAGAAAATAATAAACATAAACTAGGGTTTAAAAAGAAAATAAATACGAAGAACTCAAATTGAATTAACTAAAACGAAATTAAAAGCATTTAAAGTAACGAACTAATGAAAGGAAATTAAGAATTCGTATGCAAAACCTCAACAAAACGTAAAATAAAGCTTGCTCTTCTTCTTCCTCTCCAAAAACTAAGTCTAAAATTATTTCTAAAAGTTGGGGGTTCGATCTTTTTTTTAAAACGTATTTGGAAGAGGTATATATAGGCACCGGGTCGAAACGGGAGTTAATGGGCCGAAAATACGCATCCGGAGGCAAAAGTGTATGGGCGCTCGAGCAAAACGCTCGAGCGGTCCCGCTCGAGCAGTGTAGCTCGAATGACGCATTCGCTCGAGCGGTCGCGCTCGAGCTGCTCGAGCGCTGAATCTTCACTGTTACTTTTTGGGCGCTCGAGCGATTCGCTCGAGCGGTGGCGCTCGAGCTGCTCGAGCGCAAGAATGGTTCTGTATGTTTGCGCGCTCGAGTAAGGCGCTCGAGCGGTGGCGCTCGAGCCATGCGCTCGAGTGCGCTCTAATCCTTCCAAATGATACTTTTCCTCGTCCGCACTAATACCAATCGTATTTCTTCAATATCTTCTCATCCGGGCATCCGTTTGAGTCGATTCAAAGTCCTACGAACTCCTCTTTTCGCCCTCTATCCATCTATGAACATCAAAGAGACAAATTTATCAATGTATAGAAATAATGCTCATTTGACTCTAAATATTCATCGAAAACACTCAAAACATGAGTAAATCGGGCATCAAAACATAACAATTTCACGCCTAATCATATGTCTGGGACAAAAAATGTATTTGGGAGAGGAAGAGCAATAGTAGATCTTATTTGGAAAGATTATATAACGTATCACCCGACGCTAGATAAAAATTTTACTTGGGGATTCTACTACTTCATAGTAAGGGTTCAGAACACATGAGGAGATACGAACCATTGGGAAAATTGTATACCCAACTTTCAAGGATGCTTGCTATTCACTAGGATTATTGGATGATGATAAAGAATATGTTGATGAAATAATATGGAATCAAGTTTTGGGCATCAACTCATTACGTTAGAAATTTTATTCTCAATTCTTCTACTACCATCATCCATGAACTCTCTTGAAAATGTATTCGAGAGAACATTGAATTGTATATCAGATAATATTAAGTGAAAACAAAGAAGATTATTGAATTTGCCAGGTGTTTATATATAATTTAATCTCTTTATTTGAAAATTTTAAAATCCCTACTTTTATATTTCTTTATTTTCTTAACATATTTGATTTTGAGCAATGAGGAGTTGAATAATTATACCTTGATTGAAATTGAAAAATTACTATAGTTGAATGGTAGCACATTATCTAAATTTTCTTCAATGCATCTTCCAAATCAACATATGATGTCTGATGGAATTAACAAGCTAATAGGTGAAGAGATCTAATATGATCGTGCATTGTTGATAGATGAATATAAAAACTTGAGTTTAATGCTCACGACTGAACAAAAAACTATCTTTGAAAAAATATTTGAAGCTATTGTGTTGAACAAAGGAGGAATTTTCTTCTTATAGGATATGGTGGTACTGGAAATATATTTATTTAGAAATCATATCTAGAAAATATTGGAAATTGAGTTTTCATCCCCATGAATGACATTGAGCAATTTAGATATAATCATGCCTGTATATTTTACTAGAAGACAATTTTCCATTTTATTGTGCTTGCAATGACTATTAATAAAAAGAGATGGTAATATCTTCCTATTATTGGTTTCTATCTTTCAAAGTTAGTATTCACTCACGGTCAGCTATATGTTGCAGTATCCAGAGTCAACAACATGAATAGATTGAAAATGTTATGTTGGAAAACCATACAAGTATAAAACAAATGTTGTTTATAGAGAAGTTTTTAGAAATTTGTAATAATTACTATAGTGGTGAGTGTTCTTTATTTGAATAATAAATTTCATTTTCTCTTTAATACACTTTGAATTATACTTATAAATGTTTAGCTTTAATAAATATTTAAAAAATAAAATAAATTATTACACAATTCATTATTTATTTTAAAAAAATTAGATAGTGTATTACTTAAAAATCATTAAAAAAATAATTCAAACCCGCGAATTTCGCGGGGATATAACCAGTGTTATAATATAAGTAATTTAAAATAACTATATGAGAGTCGGTTAAAACTTGAAAGGATAATAAAGGAGTTGGAAAGGGTAATAAGAAATGTAAGGTTAAAAAGAGAATAAAAAAAGGGTATTAAGGCTCGAACACTTGACCCTCTCTGATCCAAATCCAAATCCAAATGCAAATGCAAAGCCTTTTAAACAAGGACCCAACCAATTATGCTAACTGGGAATATAATTCTCAATGCAGCATAATATAATATATAGGCGTAAAATGTTCAAAAATGAATGTTTTAAAAAATAAAGCTCTTTAAAAATGAAGAATCTTAAAAAAAAAAACTCATTAACAATGAAGATCTTAAGTGAAAGAATATTAGTTTTTGTAGAATAATTGAACATGTTTTCGTGAAGATATCTAAACAAAAAACCAAACTCCAATTTTTCCTCTATTAAATACTTACTAATGAAACGTTTACTACTACCAATAACTAACTTGTTAAATATAATTCTTTTTTTTTTCACTACTACAAAAAGTAACACTGCTGTAAAATACTAAAATACTAATAATCAATGCCCATCTACATCATTAGGAGGAGGAGGAAGATGGGGTGGATTAGGACCTGAAAATTTAGCAATTAGTTCATTCAACAGTCTACGATTTTCTTGGGTCTCCTTACGTAACTCTGTTATTTCAGACTGATAAGATTGACGCTCCACATCAAATCGAGCATTCATTGTCTCTAATGTCTTTTGGAATACATTCTCCATGGACTCGGTTGTCAAATGTACATCTGTCCCCTTAATCCGCCTATTCATTTTGTAACCTAATTCTTCAAGAATAACATGATTGGAGACACCAACAACCTTACCTTTCTTGGGCCCATCGACTACCTTAGACCAACATTCCTCATCACGATGTTCCCACTCACCGGGTTTGTCCTGTGGTCTTTCAACGTACTTTGCAGCAAAAAATCCATCATACCGTTCCTATTCAATTAAAAGTAGTTAGAAAAATAATATTATTACTAGAAATAAATTTCTATAATTTATGATACAAACAAGTATTTTCTCGTATTTTGGGTGTATCCACTTTGGCGCCTCTAAAGTTGCATTCATGGATTCAACGTGACTTGATCCATTAACACCATCTACACCTTGCTGACTTTCACATTGTTTTCCTTTCTTTCTTAACCCAGTCATGTGTGTTGCTTTAAAGTTGTCAATTGTAAGTACATTTGCTGTGGATGAATTTCCAGTCTACCATAAAATGGTGTATAAAATTAGGTGTGGATGAGTTGTGTGAATAGATGTAATTTATAAGAAAGGGAACATGTAAACACATAGTAAAATTTAGATACAAAGAAATAAATAGTTCTAGAGAAACAATCTTAGCCACATAATTAAGACGATTGTGGACTAAGAAACCAAGATATTGTAGTATATATATTACCAATTTTGTAAACTATTTCCTACAACTATCATATATTATAATATCATCTCTACGAATTTATAATAACAAATCAGTGAATTCACAATTAAAGGATCAGTCTTAGAAACTAAATAAGACTTTAGAAACCACGAAGTCCTATTATCATAAAAAATACAGAGAAACACAAACAAATTATTAGGTTCTTGGTAATTCAACATAAAAGTTCAACTCAATAATTAAACCTTCTATTATATATTACTAATTCAATATAAATAATTATTTTGTTCTATCACTGAACATTAATAATAAAGGTAATTTAGAATCTATGAAAATTTAAAACATAATATTTAAAGGAAACCAAACTTACCATCTTCTTATCTCGGCGTAGCATACTCGATGTGCCCCCAGTAAAAGTCGCAGGGGTTTTTTTCTCCACTTGTCCCTCCTCATTACGAACAACACCTCAATTCACAGAATATTTTAAAGAATCTTCTTGAACCTCAGCTAATGTCCAATAACTAATAAGATCATTATGTATTCCAATGGAACACCACTTTGGTCTTTCTCCCCCATTTTTTCAAGTTCGTTTTGCGCTAGCCATCATATTAATAAAACGCGAACGATTCACCTTTTCCCAAATTGAAACTATCTTCTTGTCCCTCATTGACTCCTACCGGAATCTCATCTACATTTTAAACATAATTTGTAAATACCAAAGAGAATTATTTAAAAAAAACACTATGCAGTATCTGAAAAATTCAACTTACATCGAACCCTTGCCATAGAATGTTTCTAGTTTGCCTTGTCACCTGGTCCCAATTCTTGTCACCTTTATAGTGTTGACGCAGAAGTACTGAAATGCTATTGTTTGCATCATCTTATTCAAACTTTTCCTCACCAACTGCTTGACTAACTTGAATTCTGTCCTGAAAACGTTGTTCAGGCGTTGCTTTGGTAGGACCATGACCTTTAGACACACCAAGATCAACAACATCTCCAATAACGACCTTTTCCACCAAATTATCATTCCATACATGTGAATCGTGACAGAGTCGAGGGCCAGAAGGTTTATCTCTATGAGGAACCTCTAACTCTCTACTGGATGAATCTAATGTGTCTGACTCACTTGGCGTACCAACATCAGTATGTGACGAGTGCACTTTATCAGCAACATCTACTCTTGGGTTAGAAATAGTCCCATTAAACACATTCATCGGGTGGAGACTAGGTCTAAATGACTATAGAGACGTGACCTCGCCCATCAAAGGTATTTGTGGAGATGCCTGACCAAACTTGCCAAATAATTGAGTGGATACATCTGCATCTGTCAAGAGATCTTGAAAAGAAGGAGCTGGGTAAGAAGGGGGCATCCTCATTGGTCGTTCTTGAATACTAGGGACCACGGGAGATAGTGTCATGGAGACACCCTGATCACGTTGTTCACTAGAAGATGAAGGTATGTCAACTCGTGCTTTCATATTTCGTGTTTGCTTCCAACGTTGTTGTTCATCCATCTATTTTGAACTTCAGGGAACAACGTATTGATTACATGTTGGGAAAAATTGTAAAATTAAGCGTCTATATATTATGAGAACAAACAGATGGCAAACATAGTCTATCCACAAAAAGGCATTTGTATAACAAGATGATGACACCAAACAACATAAATACATCATACTTTAAATGCACACACCTAGTTTTGAAAAATGTACAACAAAAATAAGCACACTTATAAGAAACACCTCCATTTCCACATCTATTCTACCATCTACCCTTCAGATGATGAAACACTAACATATTCTACAACAACTTCGAGTCTAAGCATATCAAAATCGAACGCCTAATGGAATCTTCTTAAGATGATACCAAATAGCATAAATACATCATACTTTAAATGCAAATGACTAGTTTGGAAAAATGCATAACAAAAATAAGCACACTTACAAGAAACACCTCCCTTTCCCCATACCTCCCTTTTCCATCTATTCTAGCCTTTCCCCATTTATTATACCATCCACCATTCAGATGATGAAACACCATATATTCTACAACATCTTTGACTCTAAGCATATCAAAATTGACGCCTGGATTCTTCAAAATAAGCACCAAATACATGAATTTTTTTTATCACTCTAATTCTGTGAAGCACAACTAGAATTAGATTTTTAATAGATTATTAAGTATCGAGTAAAATACCTAGGCTTAAAACTAAGACAAATCCAAGTATTAATTCTAATTAAGTCTCATAACAATGTCACTAAAAGAGAAACAAAGAATTAACATTTAACCATACTCAATCAAGATACAACCAACGTAATAATAGTTTAAAATTCACAACAACTATTAGTAATTAACTATATACAAGCAGAAAAAGTCATACCTTAATTTGAAACTCTTCACAATTCGAGAATCGGTCCCTAGGGCTCGCATCACATGGTGTGGGGAGGAAGAGAACATTGAGAAATTTTCTTTCAGTTGAGTCTAATTGATCGACCCCGAAATCTTGAAATCTAATTTGGAGGGCGCCAGAGATTGGGAATTGCCGCCAACTTCCTAAAATAAAATTGGGAAAATAGAAAAAGCTGCGTGCCCTTGCGTTCTCGTTCTCTTAAAAGCAAATAAGAACCCTTGCTATTTATTTTCTGCACTTCTCAATAGCAAGGGAGGGCTCTTGCTATTATTGGGCCTTATTATTCCTGTTAATAGCAAGGGATAGTTATTCCTACGTATTGGGCCCTTGATATTATTTTAGGAAGAAATTTCGTGTAATGCTTAATAGCAAGGGATGGTCAATGCTATTTATTAGGCCCTTGTTATTCCTCTTGTTCCAAATTAAATATTTGCTAATTTATTTTCGTGTGATGCTCAATCGCAAGATTTTATTTAGAATTTGCAACAGTAGGTCCTTGCTATTCAATATTTTATTTTATGTTAAAAAATTAAATTACCATGTGGCTTTGACCGGAATAAGTGTAGCAAATGAGTCTGCCACATCATTTCTTTAGCAAGAGAATATAGCACTTGCCTTTCTATTCTTGCTCATATTGCATTTTTTTTGTAGTGCACTATGTTATTAAAAATTTAGCATTGAAACATTGACGGTCGATTTGGCATAGTAAGTAATAGAGATGATACAATTGATTTTATCAATTATAAATAAGGTCTTTAATTCACAAATCTTTGTACATATTGTACGAGATTCATTTTGATTTTTTTTCCCTAGTATATAGGTCTCATTTGATACTTTTCAGGTATATAGGATCTTTCTTGTACACCAAGTTGTAAATATCTTTATAAATATATTGAGAATATCAATCACCACTTCACATGGTGATCAAATTATTTGTCTTATATGGTATCAGCATACAAACGCTGAAAACCCTAAGAAAATATTTTCTCTTCCCACGTCAAAACTCACCGCCTAGAAAATATTTTCTCCATTCCTGTCAACTTGTCTTTTCTTCATCACCTAAAATGTTTCATCCATTCTTATCTATTAATATTCTCATACCAATTTTCTACTTCCATTAGATTATATCACCAATTTCACATACTAGTTTCTATCACCAATTCCACATACTACTTTCCCCCTCTCGCTATACCTTTGGCTAATCCCACCAACCCAGACACCATCCTCTTGGCCACACTAATCCATATGGTCATCATCCATCTTTCTTCTTTCAATTACCTACCCTGGAGGAATCAAGTTGTTCTGATGCTATGGTGCAACAATCTCTCATCCTTAGTCATTGCTACCGTGTTGAAACTATCTCCAACAATTAAGAATACCGAGAATGTGGATGTCCCTAATTCGGCGTACGCGGCCTGGTCTCAGCGCCATGATCGTGCTCTCCCCCTTCTCCTCTCATCTCTTACCAAGAAGGCTATGACTGAGGTGATCGGTTTGACTAAGGCACGAGATGTTGGTTAGCTTTAGAGGTTACCTTCATTCCATCGTCCCCATCCCATGCTCAATAGCTTTGTGATGAACTACACTTCATTCGCTATGGTTCGACTTCCGTTGTTGAATATAACCGTAAATTCAATGGTCTTTGCCATTAACTTGCAGCTATCGATGATGGTGTTTTTTACTCCGATAAGGTTTGTTGGTTTCTGCGCGGCCTAGGCCCTCAGTTCCGGGCTTCCACAGAGGTTTGCCTTGCCATCTCTCCATTTCCATTTTTAGGTGATCCGGTTTCCCAAGCCAGGGATCAGGAGTTGCACGATAAGGCCATGAAGGCCTTTGATGCAACACCCTCGTCTGTGGCGTTCTATGCCAATAGATCGCAAAGTCGTCCAGCAGGTTCTGGCGGTGGTCAAAAGTTATCGGGTGGTCGTAGTTCTGGTTCTTCCTTTCCTCACGGGAATAACTCCAATTCGGGCCGTGATTCAGGTACAGGCAGTGATCTTTCTCAGGGCCATAGTTCGGGTTTCTCCCAAAGTCGTGGTTTAGATTCTCCCAACAACCCTAATGATGGTGGCAAGTGGGTTCCACATTGCCAGATATACTGTGGGCCTCACTATGTGACCTATTGCCCAGATCACTATGCTCGTAGTTCTACTTCTTGTGAGACCAACATTACAAGTGCTTTACAAGCTCAATGTGCAATCAATCCGCCACCTACATCGGATTGATATGTTGATACTGGTGCTTCTGCGCACATGATGTCTTCATCCTAAACCTTGGATGTTTTTTTAGCTTTATCGTGGTAATGGTAACGTTATTATTGGTAATGGTGACACTTTTAATATCTCTCATTTAGGTTCTCGTTTGATTAATAATATATTATCATTGTTAGATGTTTTAGTCGTGCCCCACTTCACTAAAAACTTACTTTCTATTAGTAAATTGACAAAACTGATTTGTCTGTTGATGTTATTTTTTCTAAACACTCATTTGTGATTCACATTCGGGTGACAAAAGAAATATTAGCTCAGCGGACGCGTAAAGATGGTTTGTACATCTTGAAGCAAGGGAATTCAGCTTTAATTGCGGCATTAAATTCTAGAATTTCTAAATCTTCTTTTGAATTATGGTACTCTCATTTGCAACATTCCCCATTTTCTATTATTCAGCTTTTAAAAATATTGGGTTGTTTAGATGTTACTTCTATTTTTCCTAAGCCGATTGTTGTTCTTCATGTTAGTTGGCCAAATGTAAAAAAAATATCTTTTAATTTGAATAACAAACGTGTTTCACATGTATTGGACGTAATTCATTGTGATTTGTGGGGTCCTTCTCTAGTTGTTTCTACTGATGGTTTTCGTTTTATGCATTATTTGAGGATGATTTTTGCATTTCTCGTGGCTTTATCCTTTGCCTGCAAAATCTGAGTTTTTTTATGTGCTTCAACATTTTACTACAGTTGTTTGCAATCAATTTGTTAGGATATATTTGTCCTAAGGATTTCTTGGTTTTGATTTTGATGATGTCAAACATATTCTATCTTTGTATTGTTTGGATACTAACTTTGCAAGTATAAAGTTTAGAAGATCTTAGAAATTTTTCTAAGGTTTGCAGCTGAAGAGCCTCAAGACTCTACAGCTAAAGAGATGTTGATAAGAATATTCGAAGTCTACAGCTGAAGAGTTCTCACCAACTGTAGAGACTAGAGATTGCAGCTGAAGACATATGTTAATTAAGCCTAATTAAGTGTAGTGCTTATTGTACATTCACTCACATAGCTTAAAAGACATCAGGATATTAAAGGAGGTTAATACATAGCCAGTAGACACGGGATGCACAGTTATTAATTGACCTTTCAAGCAGCTAACACTACAAGACAACCTGTACTACAAAAGGACTATGCTACATGACAAGAAACCTTAATCGTACTGAAGTCAAAACTGGAGGTGATTCCCATTCAAATCTTAATCCAAATCCCTCCAACGGCTAAGAAGAGCCCCCAAGACTACTATAAATAGGAGAGATAACTCCAGAGGGCCATAACAACAACCCTCGAGCTATTCAAGCAAACTACTCAACATATCTACAGCTACCACAAGTCTACAACCTTCATTTATTAGAAGTGTTTAGGACTAGGTGCTAGGATATATTATTTAGTCTATTCTTAGTTGTTGTTCCCTCACAAACATTTTTTAAATTGTTACTCTACCTTGAGTGGAGATATTTCTATGTGAGTGTTTAAGTTTTTCCGAGTGAAAAAGTGAGAATCTGAGTGAATCATTGTATCCTACCTCGGGTTAGATAGATATGAGTGATGAATTTAGTTCTTAAGGGGAACAACTTTAGGTATGAGTGAATACTCTTAGTGAATTTGGCACCTAAGGATGTGACGGTGGATGTAGAAGGATTACAACACCTCTGAACCACTATATAGTTTGGCTTCATTTACTTTCAAGTTCTTTATATTCTGTTGATTTATTTATTATTGTGCTTACTCTATATTGCTGCATTCATCATTTCATCTGATTTCAAAGTTAAAAGTGCACACAAGACTAAGAAAGTTACAATTGTAGACTCTGAGGATCATTCAGCTGAAAACTTCAATTATTTGGTTTTTCATTATCATACACACTTTATTTTTTTCGCTGCATAAAGGTGTCTCAAAACACTTTCTAAAGTGTGAGATATCTACTCTGAAAGTTTCATTGTGATAAGTGTTTTTTAAAAGTATACAGACTTAAATTTTCTCAAGTCTGCAGCTGCAAACTTCTTTTAACTCTATAGCTGCAGAGTTAAGTCTTGATTTGAAAAAGTTTTAACTTTTGAAACTCAAGGTCTATTCACCCGCCCCCCTTCTCTAGACCTTGGCCACATTTGGGATCGACACAATTTAACTCTAAAATAAAGACTTTTCAAAGTGATGGTGGTACTAAATTTACAAGAAAATGCGTCCATGAATTTTTTTGACTTGCACAGTGTTTTTCATAGATTTTCTTGTCCTTACACCCCTCAACAAAACGGACGTGTTGAAGGCAAACATTGTCATATTACTAAAACTGGTTTATCTTTGTTATTTCATGTTCATGCCCCAATTCTTCATTAGTTAGACTACTTTTATTGCTAATTGTGACGATCATTTACAAGCAAAAGACAAAAAAGTTTATTATTAAAAAAATCAAAATAAGATTATAATGGGACGATCCATTTGCTGCCCCAATCTAGATTGTACTGACAAATTTTTCCTTCAATATTTTTATCTCTACCTCGCCTTCGTTATTATTGAAGAAGTAAAAAAATCATATAAGAAATTCTTGTAATTATTCAAAGCGTGTAATTATTCTTCTAATTCTTATAGTTTAAATTGTAACTTATTTTAAATATATAATTTATTTATTATAATTATGAATTTTAAATATTAAATAATTTAATATGTCAATATAATAAAAATTAATTATAGATAAATATAATTAAATAATAAAAAAAATATTTTAGATTGTTATGGGTTGTTGATAAAGTATGAAATAAAAAAAGAAAAGATTAAGTTGAATTGTAGATTGTATACATGGAGGAAAGATAAATGAATTATTTATTAAGAGATTAGATTGTGAGGGGTTGTTGATAAATATAGTCTTAGATGCAGTCTTTACGATTGTTTATATTATTAATAGGTTACCCACTCCCTTTTTTTAAAAAACAAATCTCCTTTTGAGATATTGTTTAAGTATCCCTTTAATTATAATATTTTCAAAGTTTTTTGGTTCTCGGGTTTATCCATATCTCTGTAATTATGCTTCCCACAAGTTTGCTCCATATTGTACACCATGTATTTTTCTTGGTTATAGTAGTGTTCATAAGGATTTTTGGTGCATAATCCTGTCGCTTCCCGCAATTACGTTACACGTCATACTCAGTTTAATAAACCTTGTTTTCCTTTTTCCACTACTGTTAATTCGAGCACTAACAAAATTTGTAATTTGGACTTGTCAGACTATTCTTCACATCCTCTGCAGTCAAATCCACCTCGTTCACCACAAACTACCTCGGCCAAAACAAGCTCGCATTCTACCCCCTTACACCATTATCGCAACTTGGGGCCATGCACCCTTTGCTCTACTTCAGACTAGCCCATTTTACCTCTGCATGCTAACATCCCACCTCTACATACAGACGTTGATCACATGCATGCACCTAACCAGCCCGTCCATGTTTCTCCCGAAATACCACTTGTTGTTTCTCCCGTCAATATAGCCGATTAGCCGGGCCACATTGATGAGCATTTAGCCCAACCGTTCTTCCACCGCACCCGGTACCACCTCCTTTATTGTCATCTCATCCTATTCAAACTCATGCAAATTATGGTATTTTTAAGCCACGTTATTATGTTGATATTGCTTCCAAAAATCTACATTATTCTCTAACAGCTTCTGCAGAGCCAAAGGATTTTAGGTCCACTCTTAAAACTCCTCACTGGATGAAAGCTATGTGTGAGGAAATGGATATTTTGCATGCCAATAATACTTGGGATCTGGTCCCTTGACCACCTAGTTTAAATGTTGTTTGTTCCAAGTGGGAGTATCGTACTTAATATAAGTCTGTTGGCTCTACTGAACGATCCAAGGCTCGATTAGTTGCTCAGGGGTTTACTCAAATCCTGGGGTTTGATTCTTCCCACACCTTTAGCTTGGTGGTTTGGGCTGCTACAATTCGAGTTATATTATCTCTTTTCATTCAATGTTGCTAGCCTTTACACTAGTTGGACGTGAAAAAGGCCTTTTTGCATTACGAACTTATTAAGTCTATTTTCATATCTCATCCTCCAGGTTTTACTAAAGCGCCTTATCTTAATCATGTTTGTAGGTTAAAGAAGGTACTTTATAGATTTCGACAAGCACCTCGTGCCTGGTTTGATCATTTTAGTGCCTATTTTCTTTGGGTTTTATTCATAGTCATTCTGATACATCATTATTTTTTCTTCATCGGTCTAACTGTACTATTTTCTTGCTTCTCTATGTTGATGACATTATTGTTACAGGTAGCAATTATACTATTTTACAAAAATTTATTGCTCTTGTCAACAAAGAGTGTGTTGTAAAGGATTTGGGAAAGCTCAGCTATTTTCTTAGTTTTAAAATCACTCAAACTGACTCTGGTCTATTCCTAGGCCAAGCCAAATACGCTTATGATATTCTCACTCAAGCTGAAATGCTCGATTCTAAGCCTGTCTGCACTTATTTGGCAGCAGGCAACTCCTTGGTCCCTACTGGAGAACCACATAAGGATCCCATGTTAGTGTTAGTGTCCTAGAGACAAACCTTTGTGAGGACATAATACTTAGATAATATTATGTTTTGGTTTAATATTACTATTTATTTAATATTAAATGTATGGCGTTGCACTTATCTGAATACTATGTTTGATTGTTTGTAGTTATTCTTATCTGTGTTCCCATGAATCACTACTATCATTGAGTGAATGAGAACATAAATGACTTAAGTATGATTCTCAAAATAGGCCCAAGCAAGGATCATCAAGAATGAGATGTTGGTGATACAATTGAGATTAGTGTGCGATCTGCATTATACTCTTAGGAGAGTGTAGTAAGATCTCACTTACTACGAAACACTAGATATATCATAATGGATGCACAAATACCTTAGAGGGTATTGACATACCCATCCGAGAAACCGTTTAATGTAATTCCACAATATGTATCTACGAGTGTCTCGGTTAGTGGGAGCGATGTGATACTCATCTGACTTGAGGTCATTACTCAAGACATGTGTGGAGTAATGAACTTTGACCATGACCGACACTTGCACCCTTCCACGGGTAGATATGGCATGGATTGGGTTCATCACGAAGTACATGTGCGTGGTAGTTGAGCCAACGATAGGATTCATTCCTCGAACTTGGAATTAGAGAGAATACTCATTTTCTCATCATAATTGGATATAAGTCATCGGCCGACGCGCATCAACTTAGACTTTGTGGCTAAGTGTGATATACTTGATCAATTAGTAATTAGAGATAATACGATTAAGTTATTTGAATTGACACTTCATCATGTTTAAGACTTAATCGGTTATTCATGAATGAAATAAAGATATCACAATAGACTACAGTATTACAGGTAGTTGCAGATTTCCTCGCAACATACCTCATATATTGAGAATGTCTGGTTTATTGTTTAGGGTTCAATTAAGACAGTTAGTTTGACTAATAGTTCGATATACGAGGGCTTATGGGTCACACAACAAGTAATGACTATTTACCAATTATAGTTGGTTGATTAAATATTGTATTGGATATAATATTTAATTTATGGAGAATATAATAATAATTATATTTGGAATAAATTATTATTAATTTTAATTAAATTAGATTTAATTAAATGTGACTTCCAATAATAATATTTGGAATATTATTATATAAAATATTATTCTCAAGATAATAATTCGTAGGAATATATCTATAAGGAAATAAAATTCGTAGAGATTTTATTTAACTGGCTAGACCTATTATCTTGGTTGCGAATTAAGTCAAGATTATCCTTATAAATATGAGTCCTATGGAAATTCCAAAAGACACAAGAAATATATTTCTCCATAAAATCTCTAGTTCGAATTTTCCTAGCAAGTTCGTCTCGAGATTCAACGCTGGCAAATCGGTACGGGTTGGTAGAAAGTTGTTACGTGCATATCATAATGGAGGAATCTGTTTACAAATCACTGTAAAGATTCTACTTATATTTCAAGTATTTAATTATGCAATTAATTGTTCGTTGTTGGTGAACTATTCATTCCGCTGCGCATGTATTACCTGTTTACGTGCCTACTAATCCCAACATCCCACATTATACAAACTTTACACCTCATCCTCACATTTTCATCCTCTCGTAATTACTCCGTCATGGGTTATTCTGATGCTGATTGGACTCACTGTGAGGATATGAGTACTTTATTTTCCATTATGGAAATATTATTTTTTGGAGTGCAAAGAAACAACCTATATTTGCTAGATTGAGTTGTGAGTCTGATTATCGTGCACTTACAAATACGGATCAAGAAATGGTTTGGTTAACACATTTATTGAAAGAGCTTCGTGCACTTCCATCATCTTGTTCGTTATTACTTTGTGACAACAAAATCGCTCTTTTTATGAGCCAAAATCCCATTGCTCACAAACGTACCAAGCACATTGATATCAACTATAATTTTGATAACTTGTGGCAAATGGTTATTTGGAAACTCGTTTTATGCCTTCTGATCTCCAAATTGGGCACATCTTTGAAGAGTTTACCAGGCCCCATGTTTGAATTGTTGAGATCCAAGCTCCGAGTTGATCAAAATCTCGTACTAAGCTTGAGGTGAGGTAACAGAGAGGATACAATTGATTTAGTTAATTATAAATAATGGTCTTTAATTCACATATATTTTTATATATTTTATGAGATTAGTTTTGATTATTTTCCTCGAATATAGACCTCATTCGATCATTTCCATGTATATAGGATCTTTCTTGTACACTAAGTTGTAAATATCTTTATAAATATAGTGAGAATATCCATCACCAATTCACACGGTGATCAAATTATATGTCTTACAGTAAGGTAATGTAATAAAGGAAAAATCAAAACCTAAAAGTTGTAAGATTACAATCATTCGAAAGGTCGGAGCCCCATTAAAAACCTTGTCATGAGAAAACTCTTCTTAAGGATAAAATCCCCAGTCAAGGGAAAAAGAGAACATCTCTAAAGAGAGTGAAACAAATAAAGAGCAAAGAAAGCTAACGAGAAGTCCTGAAAACTCTTTCGACAAGTCCAAGTATATCTAGTGTGTAATGAACTCCAGACAACCTCCTAACCAGACTTCTCGAGGGTGATGTTTGACAAGTAAATCAACAGACTATTTACGTTCCCCGAAGATGTGTGAAACTATAACCACCATCAGTTGATGCATACTCCTGCTTAATGGTAAATTTAATTGACAATTACCAAAAAGTATATCGTATATAAGTTTCATCTCAGGAGGAGACCCCACCATGCGAGGATGTGTAGTGAAAAAAACAACAAAGATAAAATCTAGAGACTTCATTCTACTACCATCAATATAAACCTTGTACCAACCTAGTTCCAAGGGAGCCCACCTAACTAATAATGTCCATGCTATATAGCGATGGATTTTCCAAGGCCCTCGCCATATTTTGAGCCATGACTACGTCGTCCTCAACCTCTAGCATATCCATCCTGAATACTCTCGATATATAGTAAGGGCTATCATCCCTCCCTGTCATGCCCTCACTTTTAGGCTTGTCTAGAAAAGGCGCACAACACGCTTGTAGTGAGATCCATCACACTTAACTGAGGTAGAGTGTGATAAAAGTCACCCCGGTTGCTTGGCATAGGTGGATCAAAGACAATAATGATACTATTATATTATTTAGTACATCAGAATACATTTTTACATGATTGGGCAAGACATGGAATAGTTTAAATTTATACAAATACATGTATTTAATTTGAATTTCTTTTAATTTATTTGGCAAGTCTCGATCTCCGTCTGTTAGTGTTAGTGTCCTAGAGACAATCCATCTAAAGGACATAATACTAAGATAATATTTAGATTTGGTTTTATATTATTATTGGTTTAATATTAAATGTATGGTGTTACACTTATCTGAATATGATGTTTGATTGTTTGCATATATTCTTATTTGTGTTCCCATGAATCACTACTGTCATTGAGTGAGTGAGAACTCAGATAACCTAAGTATGATTCTCAAATAGCCCCGATCAAGGATCATCGCAATGGAGATTGGTGTGCGCTATGCATTATATTCTATGGTGAGAGTGTAGTAAGATCTCACTTACTACGAGGTACTAGGGATCTCATAATGGATGCACAAATACCTTAGAGGGTATTGGTATACCCATTCAAGAAACCGTTTGATGTAATTCACATAATGTGTCTACGGGTATCTCGGTTAGTGGGAGCGATGTGATACTCCTCAGACTTGAGGTTAATACGCACGATATGTGCGGAGTAATGAACTTTGACAATGACCGACGCTTTCACCCTCCAAGTGTAGATATGGCATGGATTGGGTTCATCACAAAGTTCATGTGCGTGGTAGTTGAGCCAAGAATTAGATTCATTCCTCAATGTGGATTTAAGAGAGAATACTCGTCTTCTCGTCATAATTGGATCTAAAACATCGGGCGATGCAAGTCGACTTGGACTTTGTGGCCAAGTGCGATGCGAGCGATCAATTAGTGATTTGAGATAATATGATTAAGTTATTTGAGTAGACACTTCATCATGTTCAAGGCTTAATCGAGTATTCGTGAATGAAAGAAAGATATCACAATAGCCTACAGTATTACAGGTAGTTGCAGATTTCCTTGCAACGTACCTCGTATATTGAGAATGTCTGATTTATTATCTAGGGTTCAATTAAGACCGTTAGTTTGACTAATCGCTCGATATACGAGGGCCTATGGGTCACACAACAAGCAATGGTAGTTCGCCGATTATAGTTGGTTGATTAAGTATTATATTGGATATAATATTTAATTTATGGAGAATATAATAATAATTATATTTGGAATTAATTATTATTATTATTTAATTAAATTAGATTTGATTAAATATGAAATCCCAATAATAATATTTGGAATATTATTATACAAGAATAATATATATGGTAAATATATTATTCGTAGGAACATATCTAGGGAGATATAATGCGTAGAGATTATATTATGGGCTAGGCCCGATATCTTGCTTAAGAATTAAGCTAAGTTAATTCCTATAAATATGTGTCTTATGGGAATTTCTAAATACACAAGAAATATAATTTCTCCATAAAATCTCTTGTTCGAGTTTTCCTAGCAAGTTCGTCTCGAGATTCAATGCTGGCACCCAGGTGTGGATCGGTGAATAGCTGTTGCGTGGATACCGTAGTTGAGGATTCCGCGTACGAAGCTCTGTAAGATTTCTTGTTTAAGATATCTCGTATTTAATTATGCAATTAAATTGTTCGTTGTTGGAGAACGTTAATTTCCGCTGCACATGTTTACGTGTTTATGTGCTTATAAATTCCAACAGTGGTATCAGAGCTCAGGCTCTTGATTAATTGCATAATTTGTTTATTATGGGTAAATAATTATGTGTGATTTGTTTTGCCTTCTAATGCACATACGTTATTCAATTTAATTTGCAAATTTGATTTGGTTTTGTTAAATTGAAAAACTGTTTTTATTCTTTCGGTCGGTTTTTCTGGGAAATTTGATTTCTCTGATCTTTTTTTAATTTTTTTTTATGGAAATTGCGGCAGGTAGTCGCTATCACCCTTCCATCGCGTCGGGCAAGTGCGACTGCGCGTTTGGGCAGCGCGGATCGCAGGTCGATCGCCTCGGGGATGCGCGACCGACGCTTCTGGTCATTTAATCGGTTCTGGGAAGCGCGACTGACCCGCTGGATGCGTCTGGGAGGCGCGATTTTCCGCAATGGGCCGCGAAGCTGTGTTTTGGGCCTGTTTTTTATTAAAGTGGCTGGGCCAGTTTTTAGTTAAAATTTTGGACAAATTTAATTAATGTTTTTAGGCCTGAAATTTTATGAATTTAGTAACTCAAAGGGCAAAACTAATAATATTTCTTGGGCTAAAAATTATAACTAATAAATTAATTTTGGTTGGACCAAAATAATTCAAATTAATTGGATTAATTTAAATTTTAATAATTAAAATTATTATTAGAAAATTAAAATTGGATTTTAATTTTTTGTTTAATAATTTGGTAATTATTTTTCCCACTTGGTTAACTTTAAATTTGTTAACGCATTTTATAGTCCGCATTATAATTGTTTGGGTAGGCGGCGCCCTATAATTGCTCGATTAAGTAATTAATACCCCGCCTTTAAAATGTTCCTCGCTAAAATATGGTTTTTTCATTGAATTGAAAGATGTATTCCATTCAAATTAAAAGTAAACCGGAGATTTAGTTCCAATGAGTATTTAAGACCCTAGTCTTTTGTTCGAATCTACATCTAACGGGACTTTTATAGGGACATGTTTGTCGCCGCTTAATGGTTGTAAACTAACTTAATTCTGTTTCACCAGCCCTAGCAGGGAAACGAGAATTAGGTGACATCCGATTGAACTAGGTTCAATCAACTAGGAATTGTGTGAGACAATTGGTTTAGAGACCTACCAGTTCTGATGTTGCAATGTTCAGCCCTAGCAGTCATTGTAATAGTAGGAATGTGGATCCTAGTCCATTACAATTTATATTAGATATAAATTCGTACTCTTCCGATGAGGTCGTTGAGTATGTGAAAATAATGGATACAAAATAAATAAAATGCCATGTATATTTTGATTGCTGAATATTGATCATAGGAATTATGTGTTTAATTCCCGTTTTAGTTTATTTCTCTAAAATTGTTGATATAAATAACTTGTCATTGAGAAATGTTCTGGAAACGAATAAATTGGTTGGGCCAAATTTTCTGGACTGGCACTGAAACATGTGTTTGGTGCTAAGGCAAGAAGAGATTGAGTATGTGTTAGACACGATAATCCCTTTACCCCTGAGACTAGTTCAGTTGAGGTTGCAGCGTTTTGACGTTACAACTCAGAAGAAGCATCAAGATGATGCTTCCCAGCTCTATGTTATGATTGCTCGGCATGACTCCCGAATTGCAAAAGAAACATGATAAAATGGATCCCTTCGAGATGCTTAAGCGTCTGAAGGATTTCTTTGATTCTAGATCTCGTTTGAGATTTATGAAGTGATGAGAGATATGTTCAAATGTCAATTAGCGAAATGAGGGAAGATTTCATCTCATGTGCTATCCTCAAGTCGCTCCCCGATTCATATTCTAGTTTCGTAGTAAATTTACTATGAAGAAGACGGAAGTGACAATGTCGGAGCCTCATAACATGTTTCAGACTTTTGAGTCTTCCACTACTAAGGAAAGGCCCATGCTCATGGTGAGTGCTTCTACTTTTTCTGATCCGAAAGGCGAGAAGAAGCGAAGGAGAAAGGCTAAATGGGCTCCGAGCCCACTTCCTGAAGGCAAAAGGTGGAGTTCAAAAGTAAAAGCGAGTTGATAAGGATGTGTGCCCCACTGCAATAAAAAGGGGCATTGGAAGAAAGACTATAAGGTTCTAGCACTAAGAAGAAAAACGCTAGGTGGTTTATAGCTGCTAGAACAAGTATGGTTGTTATTAAGATAAATATGCTCACTAATAGTTCAAACTGCTAGACATTTGTTGAGTTATGTACATGATGTTCTTAATATAACAAAGTAGGATGACTCAAGTTTAGTAATCATGAAAACCCGACTTACTTGTGGCAATGTAGATTTGATCATACGAACGAGAAAAGAATCGCGAGGTTAAGGAAGTTAGACTACTTAACCCCATTTGATTTAGAGTCTTATGGTAGTTGTGAATCTTGTCTCATGGGCAAGATGACAAACAAACCCTTTTCTGGGAAAGGGGTACGTGCCAAAGAAGTTCTAGAGTTGATCCACAGCGATGTTTGTGGACCATTGCTCACTCTAGCTAGGGGTTAATACGGCTACTTCATCACCTTTACAGACGATTACTCAAGGTACAGATATGTGTATCTTATAAAACACAAATCCGAATCATTTGGGAAATTTAAGGAGTACAAGGCCGAAGTAGAGAAATATCTTGGTAAGAGTATCAAGACTCTTCGATCAGATCGAGGAGGTGAGTACCATAGCCATGAATTCATGGATTACTTAAAGCTTCATAGGATCCAGTCACAATGGACTCCTCCAGAAACACCTCAGATGAATGGTGTGTCCGAAAGGAGAAATCGAACCCTGTTGGACATGGTGCGGTCCATGATGAGTTTTGCCTCTCTTCCAACATTCTTATGGGGACCCGCATTGCAAACCTCAATCTACATTCTGAATAGGATTCCGTCTAAATCAGTTGTGCAAACTCCATACGAGTTGTGGTATGGCAAGACGCCATCTTTTATACACATTAGATAGTGGGGTTGCCCCCCCCCCCCCCCCAGTTGTGAAGAAAATGCTAACTGATAAGTTGGAATCTAAAGGTGAAAATGGTTACTTTGTGGGATATCCTAAAGTGACAAGGGGATATCACTTCTATCTACCGGAGAAACAAACAGTGATTATTTCTAGGCAGGCAGAGTTCCTAGAAGACGAGTATGTCTTTAAGGAACAAAGCCGTACGAAGATAGAATTTGAAGAAATTCAAGAACCATGAATTAACATAGAGACTGATGATTTATCAAAGCAACATGAAAAAGAATCAGTGGGAGCATTCAGCGACTCTCATGATGGAAGTTTATCACTAGGTGATCCTCTTTCAGCCAGTGGGGTTGTAATTGGAGTCGCGTTGCCTTCACAACAACCTCCAAATGGGCTGAAAGAGAAAACATAGTTCAAACTCCCGCCCAAGAGGCATCTGAAAGTGTCGCTCTTGAGGACTCTCCGCTCAACGATGAAGTAGCTGCACCACAAGATTTTCACGATCAGAATGTACAGCCTGTACAACCGCAACTCCGTAAGTTGACTAGGATTCGTAATCCACCCACTATATATTATGGTTTTCTCGTGGAGGAACATGATGATGTGGAGATCCCGGATAAAGACGAATCTAGAACTTATACTGAAGCAACATTAGATGTTGACTCAAAGAAGTGGCATGAAGCCATGAAATTCGAGATGGACTCGATGTACATTAATCAAGTTTGGGACTTGGTTGATTGCCAAGAGGGGTAAAACCCATAGGTTGCAAGGGGGTCTTCAAGAGGAAGACCGATGCAAATGGCAAGGTACAAACCTACAAGGCTAAGTTGGTGGCGAAAGGGTATAGTCAACGTGAAGGTATTAACTATGACGAGACCTTTCACCGGTTGCAAAGATCAAGTCCATTCATATTTTACTTGTGATAGCCGCATACTATGATTATGAGTTTTGGTAGATGGACGTCAAATCAGCTCTCCTCAATGGTGACATTGATAAGGAAGTGTTTGTGACTCAACCGGAGGGTTTTATATCTAATCCATAATATAATCATATGTGCAAGCTTAAATAATCCATCTATGGATTGAAGCAAGCTTCTAGGAGTTGGAATATCCGATTTGATGAAGCTGTTAAGTCTTTTGGCTTCATTAGAAATCCAAAAGATCCATGTGTTTATTGTAAACGCAGCAGGGAGAGTATTGTCTTTATAGTTGTATATGTCGATGACATATTGATTATAGGAGATAGCACCCCGCTCATGCAGTCCGTGAAAGATTGGTTATCAAAGACCTTCATGATGAGGGATCTTGGTGAAACATGCTACATCTTAGGGACAAGATCCATAGGGATAGATCCAAAAAGATGTTAGGGCTGTCACAATCCATCTATGTAGATAAGGTGTTGAAGTGTTTTGCGATGGAGAACTCCAAGAGAGGGTATCTTCCAGCAAATCATGGGATAAAGCTGTCGAATAAGGATTGTCCTTCTAGCGAAGCTGATATCAAGCACATGAAAGATGTCCCATATGCATCTGTATATGGATCCATCATGTACGACATGCCTTGCACTAGGCCAGACGTGGCCTACGCTGCCAGCCTCACGGGTAGATACCAACAGAATCCAGGTGAGCCTCACTGGATTGCTGTCAAGAATGTTAAGAAGTACCTCAGCGTACTAAAGAACATTTTCTTATCTACGGTAGCCAGTCAGAGCTAGTTGTTATGGGCTATGCTGATGCGAGTTTCCAGCCAGACTGTGAAGATTACAAATCACAATCAAATTATATATTCAATCTCAATGATGAGGCGGTAAGTTGGAATAGTTCCAAGCAAGATCACACCGCAGATTCAACAACCGAAGCTAAGTACATTGCTGTGTCAGAAGCCTTTGAGGTTGTCTGGATTTTAAGATTCTTAAGAGAACTAGGGGTGGTTCTGAGTGCCAGTTGTCAAATAGAGATGTATTGTGACAATATTGGTGCGATTGCATGTGCAAAGGAACCGAGATCTGATAACATAAATAAGCATGTACCGAGGCGTTATGATTTGATCCGAGAGATCATATCGATATGAGAAATGGAATTAAAACATTTCCCATAAAGGATAATCTTGCAAATTCTTTTCACTGTTCATGTACACACTAGACATTTGATGGTCTAGGGGTTAGACATGTAGGTGATTGGCTCTAGTCCAAGTGGAAGATTGTTAGTGTTAGTGTCCTAGAGACAATCCATCGAAAGGACATAATACTAAGATAATATTCAGATTTGGTTTAATATTATTATTGGTTTAATATTAAATTTATGGCGTTACACTTATCTGAATATGATGTTTGATTGTTTGCATATATTCTTATTTGTGTTCCCATGAATCACTACTGTCATTGAGTGAGTGAGAACTCAGATGACCTAAGTATGATTATCAAATAGCCCCGATCAAGGATCATCAAGAATGTGATACTGATGATGCAATGGAGATTGATGTGCGATCTGCATTATACTCTATGGTGAGAGTGTAGTAAGATCTCACTTACTACGAGATGCTAGGT
The DNA here is from genome assembly GCA_947034835.1 of Ballota nigra. NCBI lineage: Eukaryota > Viridiplantae > Streptophyta > Magnoliopsida > Lamiales > Lamiaceae > Ballota > Ballota nigra. Next base: position 5,710,269 of record OX344722.1, read on the forward strand.
ATCTCATAATGGATGCACAAATACCTTAGAGGGTATTGGTATACCCATCCGAGAAACCGTTTGATGTAATTCCACATAATGTGTCTACGGGTGTCTCGGTTAGTGGGAGCGATGTGATACTCCTCAGACTTGAGGTCAATACGCACGACATGTGCGGAGTGATCAACTTTGACCATGACCGACTCTTTCACCCTCCAAGGGTAGATATGGCATGGATTGGGTTCATCACGAAGTTCATGTGCGTGGTAGTTGAGCCAAGAATAGGATTCATTCCCCAATGTGGATTTAAGAGAGAACACTCGTCTTCTCGTCATAATTGGATCTAAGATATCGACCGATGCAAGTCGACTTGGACTTTATGGCCAAGTGCGACGCAAGCAATCAATTAGTGATTTGAGATAATATGATTAAGTTATTTGAATAGACACTTCATCATGTTCAAGGCTTAATTGAGTATTCATGAATGAAAGGAAGATATCACAATAGCCTACAGTATTACAGGTAGTTGCAGATTTCCTCGCAACGTACCTCGTATATTGAGAATGTCTGGTTTATTGTCTAGGGTTCAATTAAGACCATTAGTTTGACTAATCGCTCGATATACGAGGGCATATGGGTCACACAACAAGCAATGGCAGTTCACCGATTATAGTTGGTTGAAAAAGTATTATAATGGATATAATATTTAATTTATGGAGAATATAATAATAATTATATTTGGAATTAATTATTATTATTATTATTTAATTAAATTAGATTTGATTAAATATGAATTCCCAATAATAATATTTGGAATATTATTATACAAGAATAATAGATATGGTAAATATATTATTCGTAGGAACATATCTAGGGAGATATAATCCGTAGAGATTATATTTCGGGCTAGGCCCGATATCTTGCTTAAGAATTAAGCTAAGTTAATCCCTATAAATATTTGTCTTATGGGAATTTCTAAATACACAAGAAATATAATTTCTCCATAAAATCTCTTGTTCGAGTTTTCCTAGCAAGTTCGGCTCGAGATTCAACGCTGGCACCTCGGTGTGGATCGGTGAATAGCTGTTGCATGGATACCGTAGTTGGGGATTCCGCGTACGAAGCTCTGTAAGATTTCTTGTTTAAGATATCTCGTATTTAATTCTGCAATTAAATTGTTCGTTGTTGGAGAACGTTAATTTCCGCTGCGCATATTTACGTGTTTATGTGCTTATAAATTCCAACACCGTCTCCAAGAATTCCATCACTAGCCTTGACCTCCTAAAAAATAATGTATGAGCATTATACGACATACGCTAAATGAGTAATCCAATTATAATAAGATTTGAATTTCTTGACTTTAATTCATAATTCTTGCATCTTGGTATCTTGTGTAACTTAATGCAATCACACATAATCACTTCCATTATTTGTAACACTTTATTTTTCATCGAACCCCGAACATTATACTTAAATTGAAGAGCGTTCTCAATACGGAATTTCTTTGCATGTTTATGAACTTAAATTCATAAAATTCATAACAAATTATAATGAGATACTCACATTGCAAGGGGGGCTTAAACCTTGATTGGAAGTGTAGTCGACAATGTTCCTCTGAACCAACCCTTACATTCCATTTGAGTTATTATTATTCATTTAGGTTTCTTTAGGAAATTCTTAGCATTTATCAAATAGGAGCACATAAGTCATTTTAGTCATTTATCTTTTATTATCTTTGCAAGTGATTTATTTTTAGGCATTACTATAATGCAAGGTCCTATATGAGTTGCAAGTGATCATATATTAATATGCATTTAATTGATAAATATCATATTGCAGTTTAATTAAATTAACCATGCAATTTCATAATAGAAGTCATATTATTGCAAATATACATGTAGCAAGTAGTTGCAAGTAATTATATTCATCACATATATTACAATAAATGAACATTTAACAAAGTTACTGGACAATTAATTTACAAATTGTACAAATTTGTGAAAGTTAGGCAATTTCATTAGTTGTCGATTCTCATTGATTTTTAGTCCTTTAGTTTCTAATGTTGCAAGTTATTCAATTATTTAAGACCATCTTCAATGCATCTCCAAACTCTGCAATATCTACATTGTGGAGTAAAAATACAGTTCCAATCCAGCACTACAATTCAAAGCTACAATCTTGTTATGAACAGTGTGGCGCTGATTTCAACGTTCATTGTTTGCAGTGCAATCATTTTCTTTTTCTCTTTCTTTTCTTATTTTATAATTATACACGGGTATCATCCTTTTTTTTCTTTTTCTTTTTTTATTTTATAAGTATATTACAATATTTTATAATAATGAATGAAATAAAAATTTAAGAAATAATTACATGGAGGCACACACTTTTGCAACAAATTTAAGATAGCCCCATGGATTTCCCTTCATTACAAAAAGACCCACTTTATTACATGGAGCCACACTTTTATGGGTCTTTTATTTTAGGCTGGGCCCCACCGGGTGGGTATTATTAAATTAATTCTTCTACCTCAGCTCACCTCACCTCCTCTACGTTGGAAGTCGGGAATGCTGCGGCGACGGAGCTGATGCAACGGGAGGAGTCATATCAAGGTACGATCTCGAATTCAAATTTTTGAAAATTAAACCCAATCATCCTCTAGCCTCTGTATCCGATTTCCGCATAACATCTTCCACAAAATTTCCAATCATTCTTCTTTTTCGCATTTTCCGATCATACTTGCTGTGTGATTAGGTATAATACGCCGTCGGTAATGGTTGAAAAGCTTATTTTTGCCACGAATTTCGGGGGGGAACGAAAGTTATTCTCAATTGGCTCCAATTGTTCATTTACCGATTTCCGATCCCAAGTTATAGCCAAGTGGGGTGCTCTTATGTTTCAGTCTTTTTCCCTATCGTGTTACATTGGTACTCTTAGCAATTGTGTGCTTGAAAGTGATGATGATATGCTTAGTATTTTCTTGCTTTTTGATTTGGATTCAACTAAGGTAGTCTCAGTTGACGTGCGTATAAATGATTCATCAAATTCCATCCCAAGTAGCAGCAACTTTAATAGTTTAGATGTCGATGATTCATTTAGCCAAGAATTTAGTGACAAATCTTGTTCATTTGATCACCAGGGGGGTCATGTTTTGGATGATGATTTTGATGACATCCCTAGGTACGATGTTTGTCCTAGATTACCAAAGAAGACTTATTTAGCTGATGCATGGGTAGGGTTGTTAAAGGGTGGGGTAGGTACGGTTTTCCCTGGTGGTAAAGAAGGCTTTAAGGAAGCAATCATCAAGTATTCATCCCAAATGAAGTTTAACTTTAAGTTCTCGAAAAACGACACCAAGTATAAGTACGTGGTTTGTTCGCAGAACGATTTCCAAGGTTGTGGTTGGTTTTTAAAGGTCAGGGTTCACCCTGTTACTGGTAATTATCAGGTCTATAAGGCTAACCTAACTCACACTTGTATTGGCAAGTTATCGAATGTTTGCCCCGAAAGGCTTAGTCCCAAGATAATGGGCAGTTTCTTCTTAGAAAACTTCAAGAACGATCGTAAAGTGTGTGGTAGGGATGTAGTCGACAAGATGAAAAATGATTATGGCTTTCAAATCCCATATCGCAAAGCGTGGCGCACTATTGAGGCTGCTAAAGACCAGATATACGGCACATTCGATGATTCATATGACCATATCCGGTGGTATTGTGAAGCTATGAAACGCACAAACCCCGGGAGTGTTGTACTACTTGAGTCGGATAATACTTCCAAGAGGTTTGAACGGTTGTTCATGGCATTCAAGGCTTGCTTAGATGGGTTCCAAAACTGTCGCCCCATGCTGTTTGTTGACGGGATATTCATGAAGGGACATGCCAAAGGTACACTCCTAGCTGCAACGGCAAAGAATGGAAACAACGGTACTATATATTAGTGTTATGCTAACAATTTTGTGTATCATTTTCATTCTCTGTGTCAACCCATGGAAATGATGTATATTTTTGTTTTCTGTTTCAATCTGCTATTCTCTTTCCCAAATTGTCTAAGTAGTATAATTTTTGTGTCATCATTTTGGTAGGATTATATCCTGTTGCATTTGCTGTTGTTGGAGCTGAAGACATTCATAATTGGACATGGTTTCTATCGAATATTCGTGATCATGTTAACCATGACCAGCCTATATGTTTCGTCTCTGATCGGAACCTAGGTTTGCTCAATACATTTAATAATGTTTTCGTTGAACTTATTAACTTTTATTGCCTTTATCATCTTAAACTGAATCTCAAGGCTCGTTTTGCAAAGGGTTGGTCAAACACCAATCGGCACTAGCTGGTTGAGTATTTTAATGCGTGCGCATATGCACCCAATGAGCGGTTATTCCAGGAAAATGTTACCAAATTTATTGAGTTGGGTGGTAAACCCGCTGTAGACTTTCTGGAAGGACTACCTAGAGAAAAGTGGGCAGTTGCGTACTCCTCCCACATTCAACGGTACGGTGACATGACTTCTAATGCAGCCGAATCCTTCAATAATTGGATTCTCAAGGGTAGGTCCCTCCCCATTACAAACATGTTAGAGTATATTCGTAGTGAGCTTGGTCGGTGGTTTGTGGAAAGACGCGTTCAGGCCGAAAAATGGAATGATGATCTTGTCCCTAAGTGGCAGCAGATATGGAACTCCCTCCTGCAAGATGGCAAGTCTTGGTCTATAAGCAAGAGCTCGACTTCTGAGTTTCACGTGAAGTCCGATATTTCAGCGGTGGTAAACTTGCAAGGTAGGGTCTGCTCTTGTTTTCAATGGCAAATCACTGGGTTCCCGTGTGCCCATGCCATAGCTGTTTTAAGTCGTAGTCAGTGCGATACAACTGACTACATTGATTCAGCATTTTTCACAAACACATAGCAAAACACTTACAAATCGGATATTCACCCAATCCCCCAAACACTGAAGTTTGAGCTGCAGAACATGGTTGGCCAAGAGAAGATTCTCCCACCTATCCTAAAACGACCTCCCGGTCGACCTAAAATGAAGAGAATCCCCTCTCGCGGTGAACATGTAATGAAGAAGAAGGCTCGACCATCAACACAGTTGTGATAGGTTTTACGTTTGGTTTATTTTTTTTGCACTTTAATCCGTTGTATTCTTATAACTCCATATTTTTTTCATACCTATCATGCTAAACTGTTATGATATTGCAGCTTGTTCCTTTTTTGGCATCAAAATGTCCATTGTTCACACAACACATTACGGTATGGGCAGTGTCAGGCATCTGCCATTTTTTGTTATCTGAAGATCTTCAAGGTCAGTCTAGCGAAACTGTTACGTAGAATTACATGTTGTTATGTGTGCTAGTTTTGCTGGGTTGCTGCAGCGCAACGCATCTCAATGGTCACTTTGTGAATCATTTTTTGCTGATTCACTTATTTTTTGGAGACCAGGTTGATCTAGGTATTTTGTGATTAAACACTAGGTTTTTGAGATGCCTGCTGCTGCTGCCTTTTAGTAGTATTTTTAGAGGGATTATTTCCATATCAATCTGTGTAATATTTCTCTTGTATTTGACTAATTCCAAATCAATGATATACAATCTGATCATCTCGTTGGAACTTGCACATATTTGTTCAAATTAATGATATGCAATTGGATAATTTCATTTGGAACTTTTTCAAATCAATGATACATCTCAATTTGTCAATTTGTTCCAGTCTATTATGCATGCATATTAATTTAGACACCCCATCTTGTAATGGCATGTTAGATTTCACAAATAATTTCACCAATAAAAAACCCAGCACAATATTGTGGAATAAGCAAAGCTATACATAATATTCATCCGAGTCATACTACATTAATGCTGTCACCTTAGGGTCATACACTGCTAGCTGGAAAATACATTTTTGTTGTGCCAATTGCATGCATTGTCATTTTGGCCTGTTTTTACATAAACTTAACTGCTATGATAGCAAATATTGAAATCATTGCTCCAAGCGTTAGTGCATTTGCTAGCAATACTGTCCCAAGTGCGACGTTGCATCGCCCGACGTTCTGTGTTCCAAGCCCCACCTCTTCGTTTCTGCACCCCTGTCGTCTTGACGATGTAGCTTCATCCTCATTTCTTGTGTTGACATAATCTATTGGCACACACCAATGCGACCATCCGTGTACCTCACAAGAGTAGAATAACCTACCGGGGTTGGCTCGGGTCTCGGAAACCTTGATGGAGGCTGGACAACGGCATACATGGCAGTACGAACGTGCGTACTTAGGATATGGTGCATCATTTTGATTGGTGCTAGCCTGTGACATGGTAGTAAAATATCACTCCCTTTTAAGCTGTAATATGTTTTGGTTGTATGTAGGATCTATATTTTGTGTTGCTCAAGAACTTTTTGTGTGCGTTTGATATGTATTTTACACAGATGGTGCATATATATAGAGGCTATTTGTCTTGATTTGTTCAAGTTATGCCAGCATCTCAAACGGTCCTATTTTTGAGGTTGACAAGCAACGGCTATATATGATCGGTTAAAAAAATAGCACCCATATTGGGCTTGACTTTTTAGGTTAGTTGAACTGTGGCTCATTACAAATATATAGATGGCCCAAAAATAGATCCAAAGCCATATTGGGCTTGACCTTTTTAAAATATTGGGTCTTCGTGTTAAATGCATTAAATTTGGGGTGCAATACCAAAATTTTCCACAAAAAATTGCGTAATGAATTATATAAATATTTAAAATAACGTATTTATGACTAATACAATTATTCCCAAAAATCTTCCCGAATGAACAATACAATTATTCAAGATCTTCTCTCTTATTCAAATATTCTAACCAGGTTTTTTTCTTATTATGCTCCTAATAACATTTTGAATAATATCATTTTTTTAGAATACAGCAAGCAAATATAATTTTTTTTCTGGAATACAGCAAGCAAATTTCAGAACCTGAATGAATACAGCAACCCAAAACGATCATATATATTCAAAATTCATATTTTACAGAAGCAGATTACATTGCTTTTCCACCAAAAGAAAAAAAAACTAATTAGGACCTTACATATACAATTCTGGGCCAGCTTATTGGAGGCCCATTTCAGATGTACTCCAAAGGAGATAACATACTCTCCACTACCACATGCTTGATGAGCACATCCTCCCCTATTGTATAGTCATCAGAGACAGAGCATGTTTGACACTTTGTGTCATATACCAAAAAACACCAGCAGGGAAAACCTGCATTAAAATGTTTCCTTCGTATGGGTTCAAAACACGTAGTGGCCGAATAACCCCCCCCCCCCCCCAAATGATTTTGTAACTCGTCCAAGATGAACAATCAAAATAATTTTGCAGGATCCAGAAATGGCACTCATCACTAATGTTGTATCTATACTTAAACAGAACTAACTTTTCCTCACTAATAGCACACAGGTCACAATCCTTAGTGCTAATCATAGAACCAACAGGGGAATCAATCAAACTATACCCCCCACTCTCTATATCTAGGGCAGCAATATAACCCTTATTATCGACAAATACCTGCCAGTGGAGACTTCCCAAGACAAACACCCCTGGCCTGGGTATGAATTCAGCGTAGGGAAATGATTGCCATGTAGACCATTGCCCCGTCGCGAGAGACCACATCTTCACCTCAGTCGTAGAGGTCGGGGCTGGGAACCAAGAAATCCTCACAATTCTGCAGTCCTTTGATACGGAAGAAACCCCCATACCCCAAAACACCCAACAATTTTTTGACTGGTCTGGAAAGTGGATTTTTTCGAAAGGAATAGGCCTTAATTTTTTAATGGTTGGATTAATAACATAAATCCTGTCTCGGCGTGTCACACACAGGGCAAAATAGAAGCAACTGGCCATATACTCGACCTTCCCGTCCAACTCAGGGGCTGACCTCTGATTAAAATTTCTTCCACTGCCCGTAAAATCGTATTTCAACGGCACATTACCGTAATATGAGACGGGCAAAAAGATGAACTTGTTCTTTGCAATCATCTTCTCCAGATGTCTTTTTCGGAATTCCTTGGAACCAAGCTTCCTCTGTAAGTCTTTGCTCACACACTTCGTCGCTCCTATGGACTTGGAAGGAAGTCCGACGAAAACCAAATTCAGCAACTCCTCCGGTAAATCAGAAAAGCAAGTGTTTCGCGAATTCTCCATTGTTGTGATATTTTCTCCCCCTTTTTTTTTTGCCGCGGTTTTTATCAATAAACCCTGGAACAGTAAACTTGACACTCTACAATGGGGGTACAAGGCACTCATCTTTGAATTTTTTTGCTTCGGGAAACGTAGCGACCAATGGTGAAAAGTTCGTTCATTTCAAACGTCATTTTTTGTGGTTTTTTAGACGCCGATTTTTTTTAAGAAAATAATTACATACAGTTGTAGTTTTTTTTTTTTTTTTTGCATGGGGGGACAAATTTAATTGGAAAATTCGAAAGGAAACAAATATATGATCTAATACTTGGAAATCCTTTTTAATTAAATAGAGCTATAGTTTTTTTAAGTACCCAAAATTAGAGCATTTTAATACAGGCAAAGCTTTTATTCCATAACATATAAAACATAATTTTTAATTAATATTAATATGTGTAACCAAGCACCAAAAAAAAAACTTAAAGTAATCACACATAAAATATTATTTTTATTTTGTGTGGAAATAAAATACGATTTATGCATAATAGGTAGATCAGTTATTCATTTATCAAAAATGCTGAATACTGTAGATCACACAACCATTACATAAATACCAAAATCGACCAGCCGCCAAAAAAACAAATGGTTATTCAATATTCAAATTCCAGTTATTCAAGTAATGAAGAATGAATATTTTTTTGTCAAATAAAGTCTGCATACGATTTTATTCTAATCGCTAAGTGTATTTCAATTTTTTTTTAATTGAATATTCCCCTAAGATCAACTATTCATAGGCATGATAAAAACAAGGTAGGGTCAAATTAGGAAAACGGGCCTTTATTTTTTGCGGGGGAGATTTGTTGAAACCACACAATCCAGCATAAACCATGCACTTTTGTGACCCTAATATAAACATTATAATTTCAGATTTCTGGACAAATGGATTCTCCAAAACGAATTTCAAAGTTCCTATACGGTATATTGTGCTTTTCGTGTATCGTATTGTAGTGATATAAATACACCGTATATTGATTTGAACAAATATATAAACCCAATAAATATTACGTAATATGCACTCTCACAAAACAATTAGTCCTTAATTCTCGAATCTAATTGTTTCAGGTATTCGGTGGTCTACAGGTCAAATAGGTCTCGGATCTAATTGTTTCAGAATAGTCCTTAATTTTTTGGGAAACATCACAAAACACCAAAGAACCCCATCAATAAAGATATAGAGCTTTTCGATGGGGGTGGAAATTTGAATATAGTTTTGTCTAAGGAAAGTTATCCATTGTTTACGTAGACAATTATATTGATTCAATAAATATTACGTAATATGCTCTCTCACAAAACAATTAGTCCTTAATTCTCGAATCTAATTGTTTCAGGTATTCGGTGGTCTACAGGTCAAATAGGTCTCGAATCTAATGGTTTCATAATAGTCCTTAATTTTTTTCTGTACATCCCAAAACACCAAAGAACCCCATCAACAAAGATATAGAGCTTTTCGGTGGGGGGGGTGGAAATTTCAATATAGTTTTGTCTTAAGGAAAGTTATCCGTTGTTTTTGTAGACAATTATATTGATTTAATTCTGAGTACCCAAAAATGTATTAGAGATTTACAGGGCAAATAGTTATCAAACAGTTCGAACAATCATTCTGGAATTTTCGAATAGTCCTTAATTTTTTTCTCGTATAGTCCCAAAACACCAAAGAACCTCATTCTTTAAGTTATACAGATTTCGTTGGGGGGTGGAATTTTGAATATAGTTTTGTCTAAGGAAAGTTATCCGTTGTTTTTGTAGACAATTATATTGATTTAACTCTGACTCCCCAAAAATAATTGTTTACGATTAACCAAAATGTTTAGTACTTAATTTCAATAACTAAAATTTTCAAATATTCGGTTGCCTAAAGGGCAAATAATTATCAAAACTAAATATCAATACCTATCAACAATTGTTTCCCATTAACTAAACCAGTAGTCCCTACTAAGTGTTAGAAGTAGTTCAGTTATTCAGAATATCTAGATCAGTTATTCATTTTTCGAAAGAATGAATAAAAGTAACACATATTTTGCATACCAAGAGAGTCAAATATTGTAATGCCTTAATTCGAACAAATATATAGGGAGTAAATATTACGTAATATGCACTATTAAAAAATAAAATACACAAACATTTAACTTACCTATTATTCATGTAGATCCCAAAACTTGCGTACAACCTATTATTATAGTTAGAGAGTGTCCAGTGGGGTGGGGGGTGTGGAATTTTGAATATAGTACTGGGTAAGGAAATTTAACCGTTGTTTTTTGGGAAAACTATATTGATTTAATTCTGAGTACCAAAAAATAATTTTTTCCGATTAACGAAATCAAGTAGTTCTTAATTCTTGAATCTAATTGTCTCAGATAATCGGTGATCTACAGGGCAAATAGTTATCAAACAATTCGAACAATCATTCTGGAATTTTCGAATAGTCCTTAATTTTTTTTCGTATAGTCCCAAAACACCAAAGAACCCCATTCTTTAAGTTATAGAGATTTTGTTGGGGGGGGGGGGGGGGTGGAATTTTGAATATAGTTTTTGTCTAAGGAAAGTTATCCGTAGTTTTTGTAGAAAATTATATTGATTTAACTCTGACTCCCCAAAAATAATTGTTTACGATTAACCAAAAAGTTTAGTCCTTAATTTCGATAACTAAATGTTTCAAATATTCGGTTGCCTAAAGGGCAAATAATTCTCAAAACTAAATATCAATACCTATCAACAATTGTTTCCCATTAACTAAACCACTAGCCCCTACTAAATGTTAGAACTAGTTCAGTTATTCAGAATATCTAGATCAGTTATTCATTTTTCAAAAGAATGAATAAAAGTAACACATATCTTGCATACCAAGAGAATTAAATATTTGTAATGCCTTAATTCGAACAAATATATAACGGGAGTAAATATTACGTAATATGCACTATTAAAAATTAAAATACACAAACATTTAACTTACCTATTATTCATGTAAATCCCAAAACTTGCGTACAACCTATTATTATAGTTAGAGAGTGTCCAGTGGGGTGGGGGGGGAGGGGTGTGGAATTTTGAATATAGTACTGGGTAAGGAAATTTAACCGTTGTTTTTTGGGAAAACTATATTGATTTAATTCTGAGTACCAAAAAATAATTTTTTCCGATTAACGAAATCAAGTAGTTCTTAATTCTTGAATCTAATTATCTCAGATAATCGGTGATCTACAGGGCAAATAGTTATCAAACAATTCGAACAATCATTCTGGAATTTTCGAATAGTCCTTAATTTTTTTTTTCGTATAGTCCCAAAACACCAAAGAACCCCATTCTTTAAGTTATAGAGATTTTGTTGGGGGGGGGGGGGGGGGGTGGAAATTTGAATATAGTTTTTGTCTAAGGAAAGTTATCCGTTGTTTTTGTAGACAATTTTATTGATTTAACTCTGACTTCCCAAAAATAATTGTTTACGATTAACCAAAAAGTTTAGTCCTTAATTTCGATAACTAAATGTTTCAAATATTCGGTTGCCTAAAGGGCAAATAATTCTCAAAACTAAATATCAATACCTATCAACCATTGTTTCCCATTAACTAAACCACTAGCCCCTACTAAATGTTAGAACTAGTTCAGTAATTCAGAATATTTAGATCAGTTATTCATTTTCAAAAGAATGAATAAAAGTAACACATATCTTGCATACCAAGAGAATCAAATATTGTAATGCTTTAATTCGAACAAATATATAACGGGAGTAAATATTACGTAATATGCACTATCAAAAATTAAAATACACAAATAGTTTATTCTAGAGGGCAAATAGTTATCAAAAAATTCGAACAATCATTCTTCAATTTTCGAATAGTCCTTAATTTTTTTTGTAGATCCCAAAACACCAAAGAACCCCATTCTTTGAGTTATAGAGTTTTCGGTGGGGGGTGGAATTTTGAATATAGTTTTGGGTAAGTAAAGTTAACCGTTGGTTTTGTAGTAATTCTGAGTACCAAAAAATAATCGTCTACGATTAACAAAACGATTAGTGCTTAATTTCGATAACTAAATGTTACAATTTATTCGTTTGTCTAAATGGCAAATAATTCTTGAAACTAAATATCAATACCTACCAACAATTGTTTCCCATTAACCAAAACGACTAGTCACTACTAAAAATTAGAAGTAGTTCAGTTATTCAGAATATTTAGATCAGTTATTCATTTTCGAAAGAATGAATAAAAGTAACACATATCTTGCATTTCTAAGGGAATCAAAATATTGTAATGGTTTAATTCGTACAAATATATAACTGGAGTAAATACTTCGTAACATTTAAACACACTACAATCTGCACATTATTTTTGGCCCAAATAATGTATTAACCCCTGATAAAGTAAAAGCCCACGCATTTAGAATTTAAAACCCCAAAAAAGATCAAGGTATATTCATTAAAATTTAAAAGCCCATCCCCCAATATTAATTAGAAAACTAGTTTTCTTCGTTCCCTATTCGATCAAATCCGAAAAAATGAAACTCTGTCCTATGTGTCTTTTTCCGTAATGAATAAAAAAAATATCAGGCCGAATAAAAAAATAAATAAAATAATGAATAAATAAATAAAATCCCACCGTTATGCATAATGTTTAGATCAGTTATTCATTTTTCAAAGTTGTGAATAATAGTAACCCATGTCTTGCATACCAATAGAATAATTGTATCAGGTTACATTTATACCCAACACAAAAAATGCTTAGGTAAAATCTCATTTTTTTCGGAAACAGAAATAATTGTACAGTGACTAATACATTATAGCCCCAAAAAAATGAAAAGCCCAGTTATGGAAAATTAAAAGCCCATCCCTCAATTTTATGGAATCAACATTCTCAGCTACCACCACATAATTATTAACATTTCAATGATTAAAATATACCAAACGCACTTTCTCAGCTAATACTCCATATTAACAAAAAATGTAGGTCATGATACTCCATATTCAACTACCACCACATAACTGTGTATGGGGGAATTCAACAACTACATCTAACACTAATACTTTTCTTCACACCGTCTGCATAATAATAATTCCCAAAAAAAGTCAGTAGAATTTTTGTTTTACTGAAGTCAACAAAAACCTATCCCCCCACATAAAGTCCTTCAATTTTCATCAAATAATCACGGTATATGGGTCCAGAAACCAATTTACTATTTTCAAACGGTAATTTCCCGACTTTTCATCAGTATACGCGCCCTTCTTTGAAGTCTTCCGCAGGAGCAAGTTCTCCATTAAATGGCAAACAACAACCCCGCAATCAACCGACCCCGGGCTCTGCTGGACGCAATCCTCAGAAACTGGCAATACCAGCTGTTTCATAAGGAAGGGATGGTTCGACTCAATTTTTTTGTATGCATCCCTAATTTTCTTATGAATATACCTGACCTGCAAAACCAAAAACTAATATGTCATTTACACCTTACATTTTTCAAAAACAACAGTTAAATGAAGTTAATATATCATCTGCCTCACCACAATATAAGATGCCGTCAAGTAAGGATCTACCGTTGCCTTCCTGGTGTAGGAGAAATTATAGAACTTCCATTCTGCTCTCCGTAAATTAAAACGTAGCAGCGTCCAATGGAACCCCAACCTTCTACTTGAAGAGTCTCCTTCGCCGGCAAGCAAAGGGAACAACAAGACGTCCATGTTCAAACAATCCTCTATCCGGTCATCAATCAATGCTTTCAGCGCACTGGGGTTATTTTTGCTGCCACTTTTTATCAAACTCTGCATCTCAAACAAATATTAGTTTTAACACAATACAATGACATCAGGAAAAATAAGAGGATACACAACATACCCAACTTTTCGAGGTGAATATCATTGTTGTTTTGGCCTTTTCAATAATTCTCCCATACTTCTTTATCAACAGCTCACCCCATGAATCAATAATCTACATATTCAGTAGCAAGACAAACAAATAAACACTTCATTTTTTGACAAGTACCACTTGTTAAAATCATCAAACCATGGAGCAAAACATATTTACCGGACCACTGTAGCACTTATTTTGCAGTATGTCAATTATATTCCCAACCGTTACTTGCGCTAACGGCTCTTCCCCGACCCAAATAGCGTGACTATAAAATCAATAATTATTAGTAACAATCCCAGGATAAAAAAATGTTATAATGGAATCAAACACAGATGCAGAATAATGATTATTTTAACTACCTTTCCCCTTCAGTTTTCAGATAGTACTCAATCTCATTTCTGCGGACCTGTTGTAATTTCTTCACAGCAATGCATTGCTTGCTCCACCTGAATGTCTTGCAATTGATTGACAATCGTTCAGTCTCATTCAAAGGCCCTTCTTCAACCAGATTAACCAACTCTCCGGTGTTCATTTGTGGTGTAGTCTCTACTGCTTTCCTATCCTCTTTAATTGTTCTTTCCTTCACCCGCAAACACATTGAACTTGGAGTTTGATGTCGAGTTGTCCTCAGTTGTTTGACACAAGGTGTAATATCCTGACCCATAACATCCATATTTACTGACACCGGTTGTTCATCAGCTTTATCATTCTTCCCATCATTGCATTGCTTTGATTTTTTATTACTCTCGTAATCCAGAGCTATTGCATCAATCTTCGCCCATGATTCTGAATTCTGCAATACTTGTGTTGCACTGGGCCCACAATCATCATCCTCAATGCTATGAGGGACACGGGTGAAATTTGATAGCAGAATTATACCCCCAGCAGGAGTTTATGGGTTATTGTACTTTGGGCTTTCAGGATCATCAACCGAACCTCCTAATAATGATTCTGCAGGATCAATACCAACCCCACAAGACCCATTGTTTCTTTCACTCAATCTCATCTCACCAACACTACTATCCCCTTTCTCAAATATTCTTTCAACATACATACTCCCTTTTCCAATTTCCACCTTTGCTCCAACCCCAACATCAACTAAGTCATCATTATTTCTCTCCACCATAACCTGCCCGGGCTTTTCAACCAACACATCAGAAGCTGGCACGCCCACCTCAGCAATTTTTCCAACCAAAACCTCATTCTCAGAACGCAGAGTAGTGATGCATTCATCTCTTTTCCTAATTTCCAACTCAAACCACTTTTTCATTTCCTCCAACGTCTGATTTATATTACTAACATCTGCTTTCAACTTGCACAGGTCATCATCTCTAACATCTCTGAAACTTTCCTCTATAGCCCCCAAAACACTCTTGATCTCAGCATCCGCTTTATCCTGTGGCGTTAAATAAGGAGTCAGACCTATACTCCAGGTTGGATCAACATTATCATCAGATGAATTTACATGAACCCCACATTGATCCAAGCCATTTAACGCTCCCGGACTACCAGAGTGGTTAACAGACACATCATTATCTTCTACATCCATCTCATCAATGCACACTGCTTCATTTGTTGCTGCTGGAACAACATCCTCATCACTTGAAATTATACAAGCAGCATCATCTTCAAACTTACCACTGTCTTTGAAGCATGCATGTCGCATATCACCCAACTTAATCAACTCCTCTCTTTCAAAAGGAGTAGGTCTAAGCCACAATTTTTCGACCTAAAAACCATTGATAAAAAATAAATTAACAAAAAAACTGTCAATTTTGTTTAAAAACTGGACACCAACAACCGTCTAGTTTAATTGAATATAAGACATATACAATTGCTCACCTTCCCAATTTTTTATAGTCGCACACGACCAATGGCACTATGTACTGCCCTCATATCCCAATTTAAAAATTGAGGGAACATAACCGCACTGGGTGATGCAACTATGTTTGTGTGCTCGCAGAACCAATACTAAAAGTCAAGATACCAAATAAAAAATAAAAAATCAGAATACGATATATGACATATATAATTGTATTAAAAAAATAAGACAAGAAAAAATTCATACCGGCAAAATTACTCCACAACCCCCAGCATTCATCGTGTCGCTTGTTTTTATCTGGCCCTTGAAGTAATCAACAATATACGTGCTCCAATCATATTGGCAAATCTCTTCAATTTCTCCAAGTATTCAGGAATATGAGGTTGAATAGCACCGCTTTTGTTTGGACTAAACAAAGAAGCCATCATAAAACATATAACTAGCCTGGCAACATCCATACAACTCTCCTCATCAAACCCACCCAAAGATTCCTCCAGTTTTTTAAAAATCACAGATCGATACAACACCAAGTATTTTGTTCGGTGGTTCATCAAGCCTTTGAACACTCGTTTCACCCACTCCGGCGAAACATACTCTGCACCAGTTTGATCTATATCTCTTGACCCACAGCTAATCCCAAATATTAGCTGTGCATCATTACTCAAAAGCGGAACCCTTGTACCCCCAATAATGAAGGTCTCCGACTCAAAGTCGAAAGTCCGCATTATCCTCATTATGTCGTCCTCGTACTTTTGGCATTACCTAAACATTTTCTCATACCCCCTTTTATAGATAGACTTGAATAAGAACCAAAACGGTGTTAACATTATTTTTTGAACATGACCTTCTTTAAATTCCAACCCGTTGATATCTTTGATCAATGTACGCAGGTTAGACCTGTAGTATGTCTCTTTTTTTTGCAACTGATATTCCACCTGGATAAACATTATTCATCAAGTCAATTCGAACAAGTTAAGTTCGGCATACCAAAGTCATATTAGGTTGGAACAACATTCTTTATAAGCTTAATAACGGCAAAACAATTTTGTATAATATGAATAACTACTTCCGAAACTTACCAAATACGTTCAAAGGCCGCAACACAGGTTTTGACTGCTGTTCCCTATCTCCACTTTTTTCTTGGTCCGTAAATAGAACTTTATTCTTTGATTTCCCTATACAGAAAATTTTTACCATCTTAAAATCAAAAACACTAATTTATACAATCATACAAGCTACAGATGTCACTACAAAAGGATACCTCTCTTGTTATGTGTCAATTCAGTATCATCTTTTAATGTTTCATGCCGTGATACCCTTTGCTTTGGTACCTGGGCTTGGTTACAAACATTTCGACTTCTCTTTCTTAACTCTGGACTTGAAGCATCTGAAATAAGAACACTTTTTAATAAAATTTTAATTTAGCATTCTATATTGGCTACAAAATATTATGGATTTTACCCGATTCTACAACTTTTGACCGTGTTCGTCCTCTTCTAACGACCAACAGACTATCATTTTCTAATTAAAACATAAAAAAAAGGAACAAACAAAATCAATTTCACATCAAAAAACAAACATGAATCACATAAACTCTAAAACAATCATTATATCCCTGTACAATATTGCTAAAATTACCTGTTTCAGTAGTTTGGTCATTTCTTTGACTACGCAATCTACTTGAGCTTCTATGATCATTTACTGGAAAATTTAATCAATGATTATTCATTTGAGTCATAATTTAAAGGCACAACAAGTACAGTTCACATGAACAAACTGATTTACCTATGGAGCTGGTATTCGATCTTTTCCTGCTTACCCTGACTACCTCCGCACTCTCAGATTCTGCATAATAACATAACACAACATTACCCACAGTAGCAAAAAACTGTATAAATCTTCACAAATACTTTGTATCAAACTTAGAGTTGGTGAGTTGTCTATTTTTTACCTGAATCAGATGTATAAACATATCGAAGTACCCTTCTACCTGGGATTTAGAGTGAATAAGTAAACATATTATCACATGACAACCTTGCTAAACTGCAGAAATTTATAAGGACAAAAATAACTGGATAAAGATGAATAACCTCTCTTCTTGTTACCACCTTCAACAAACAGAACTTTCGAGCTACGAGAACCTACATTTTTTTGCATTTTTTTAACAATGCGTGCATGTTATTAATCGGTCTGCAAAAACATAGGGCATATTAAAAAAGCTAGGATTTCAACAACAGATGAACCTACCTCTTAATCCATGTCTATTTTCTTTATCAACACTCTTCTTCCTTCTGGTGGTGATCGTTGAATCGTCCTCAAAATCACTTTCAAAGTCTGTATCGTCTTCCATAACAATGCGTCTCTTTTGCCCCATTTCTAACACATTTGCAACTCTGGGAAGAGAAATATAATGTTGAATAATTGAAACAATTGGAAATATTGAAAACAAAAATGAAGAACAGGTTTGATTAAAGTAGTAAAACTAAAAAGATCGAAACAACTGAAATCGTATTATCCAACCCTCACCTTGATCGCCCTTCTTTGCTCTTCTCCCCCCAATTTTTTATTTTCAAATTTCACTCTCTGGGTGTAATAGACTCACCCCCGTCATCTCCCCGCGTCTAATCAAGCTTTGGGAACCGGTGGGAGGGTGGGGGGGTGAGATGCTAGCTGAAATGCGTGGGTGTGAAGGGGGGGGGGGGGGGGAGACGCGAGCTGAAAGGCTATGGGGGGTGGTCTGCTGGGGGAAACTTTGTGGTGGTGGCCCACCAAAAGTGTGGTGAATGGTAATGAAGGGAAAATGGTGGGGTTATTTGTAATAGTGTATAAAAAAATGGTGTTATATGTTACTAACCCAAAATTTAATTATATATTACAATATTTTAAATCATATTTATCTTTTAAACATATAATAACCATTAAAATTAAATCTAAATAATATAATACAATATTCCAAATCATATTTAAATTAGACAAAATACATTAAAATGCATAAATTACATAAACATAATAAAAAATAATATTATATACTTAATATTATTTGATAATTGATATAAAATAAAATAAATTTCAAAAATTATGTAATTATCAAGTTTAAAATTATATAAATTTAACTTAATCAAAAATTAGAAAAATACATGTAGCGCAGAATGTAGTAGGAGCCATTGAAGATGAATTTGAGTATGTAGCGCGAACGTTGCAATCCCCTATTATACTAATAGAGAGTTTGAGAAGATGATGTGTCGATTTTATATTAATTTGGATGATGTGTCGTCTTCTCATGAAGTTTGAAAATTTTCTAAATGACATGTTATTCTCTTATTGGATTGTATTACATATGTGGCATACATGTGGCATCTTAATGTAAGTCCAATTAAAAAAATGTACTAACAAAGGATCGAACCTTGGACCTCTCTTATAACTTCAATGTTATATTGACACTTAACAAATTTTTAAATCTTAACATATTTTAGACATCTACTTAACTTAAGTCTATAAATCTATCAACTAATGCATCTCATTATATTTAAAAAGAAAAAAAAAATCATACTTTAAGGATTGTCAATTTGTGAATATTTCAACCAAATCTAAGAATAGATATCCCCTGCCCTGGCTTGATTACAAAGAATAGGCTGTCTCAGATCATGGGAGAGTTGAAGACCTACGGATAGGATGTAAGCCAGCCAGAAACCGACTAATCGACTTTAGCATTTATTTGCGGCAGACTGAGATCAAAATTCTTCTCTGTCAACGGCTTCGAGTACTCGATGACTGCATAAGTAAGACCCTGTAATGGTTTACACCATGAGGACCTTAAAAGCAGCGTTTAAAGGGTTTTTATTTTAACAATTCTAATTATTTAAAAATTTAATATTTGATTAACTTATTCATATTTTCTTATTTGATTGTTTTATTATCACTATATTTGAAAAATTCGTGTATTTATGATTCTAAATTTCTAATTACCATTATTTAAATTAAACAATATAATTATACAAGATAATATATATATATTATTTTGATATTTATTATATAATTATATTATTATTTGATGGGAAAATTAATTTATATATATAATATTATTGTAATGTTAAATTTAATAGAAAATTTCGCGTAATACGCGGGGTCTCATCTAGTAGAGTAGTATTGCGAACTTTGCTACAGTGTATCATAAACTGTTGGAGATGCTCTAAGCATTTTATCAAGTCTATATTTTATTCATAAAATTAAACATGAAAGAGCACATTCATATACAATTAGGCAAGATTTGCACTTTAAATCACATTGGCAAGTTATTTTCATGCATGTTAATTATGGTCCAATAAGTTATTATAACAAGTTGCATAAAATTCACATGCATACTTTTATTCACATAATATTTTGGTATTTAAACATAAAAAATAATTTCAAAATAAATGGCAAGTATTCGGATTTCATCAAAAAAAAAAAAAAAAGAGGTGTATGCTCAGTTTACACATATTCATATAATTTACAAGTTATAAACAATTATGAGCATTTCATCCATGAATAACAAATAATCATTCAAGTTCACATGGTTTCTTATATCTTGGCAGGTAGACATATATATTTTAAGTCTTGGAAAGTCTTCACGCACAATTTTTTATTTTATTTTCTCAAAGTATTAATCAAGTTTCGACTTTCATTTATAATTCAAGATAATCAATTACCGAATTGGACATGCATTATATATATTTCTTAATTCATATAGATATACATATATAGTATCACGTAAAAGCATATTAATTAAGCATCGAATTTATCAAGTCTTACTTAAATAGGTTCGAAAGGTATTAGTGCACTTAGGTACTAGTATTATTTATATATTATTTTCCACATGCATCAATTTTAACAAATTCAAGTTAAAGTTCCTCATCTTGCTAATTAATTAATTAATGGCGGAAAAGTATGTGTGTAGCAAGAAGTTGGTATATTCGCCATTATTAGATTCTCGCACGTTTATTTATTTCAAGTAACACGTTTTGGAATAGTACATCAAATCATTTTAAAAGAATTTTCACATATTTTCATACACCATTATTACCAAAACCACTTTCATTCAAATTCCTCCCCTTAATACACATATGGTTTTCGAAAAAATACAAGTATTATTACTATATCATAATCAATACATTGTGATTATAATGTCATACATTTAGAATCTAATAGGATTTCATTCACAGGTGTAAGGAAAAGAATTTTGCTTACAATAAAAAGTCCATACTTATAAAGAGTTGTGCAATTAATTTATATAATTATTTCCCTTACACATGCCTTCACTAAATCGTGAGATCTTTATAATGGAATATATCTATTTAAAAATTGTTTAAACTAGATTATAATTGTTAAATTTTTTAAATTGTAAAGCTTAAAAGGTCACTAAATCCAATTAGAAATTTATTTTATTAATCTATAGGTTAACAAAAAAAATCAATACTTTTTTTAAAAAATTCAAATAAATTATTTAAATAAAAGCACTAATTATAATCTAGAGATTATTAAAAGAATTGAGATTTGTTTAAAACAATTCGAAAAAGGTAAAATGTTCGAAAATTTCATCCGTAATATTTTTTTGATAAACCTAGAGTAATTTGGTTACCCCCACGAGCTATTTGCTTTCACTTTATCGAACATAAAGTGATAGTCACCACAAGCAGCAAAACGTACCGTGAAAAATTAAATAATTAGAGGCGTCACATGTAAATAATGTGGGTAAAAGCGAATTGTTTTTAAATAGACAATTTCCAGCATCGCATGTGATTATCCCAGTTTAAGATAATCTTAATTAATTAAGATCCTAATTGAGTAACTTCTAAATCCAGTGATAATCTGTATCCATACTCCCAAGAGATCTTAGAATTAATTTGTATACATGCAAGTGGAGCCAAAAGATAACGCCCAAAAAATATATCCACATGGCTTAGCTAGTAGTTCCAGAGAGATAAAATGGGGAGAAGAGACTTCTCTTGGGAATGAGTCCAATTTTACTCCTATAATTTTTCTTAAAATTTCTTTATCTTTTTTATTGGGAAATTCAATTTTTCCCAAGTTACTTTTGACCAAGAGTGTTGAAGTCGGGATCGCTAGTTGGACTGATTTGGAACAGCTTAGGCGGGGACTAGTCGTTGAGAGTTTTTTTTTTTTCAATTTCTTATCCTCTATATTTCAGTAATATAGTAAAAAATAATTTGATAATTTTTTAATATGACTATTTTTTTTTTTGTAATAACAAGTTAACAACATAATATTAGCTCCATATGCAAATAGTCCAATTAGATAATCACACACATTTATCAGATTAATTGAAATTCTCCAAACGACATCGTTTTAAGGCGGAAAAAATAAAATATGAATATCTTGACTACCTAGACGGATTACACAATTAATCGGTCGGCTGATGACCGTCTAGCACCTAGACGCTGCCTAAACAGGGGCCTAGAGGGATTTTTGACATGCCCTCCGGCCAAAATGAACCGTGATCGATTCATCAATTAAAAATGAAATTCCCAGAATTGTGGTAATTTGATTGATATCAATAGAATGAGTTGGATGAGGCGAAGAGTTTGACATATGACAACTCAGCGGAAAACAATCTTTCTGGCAAAAATAAAAAATAAAAAATTGAATTTTCTGGTGACCCAAAATTGAAAAAGTAAAAGCATATGGGCTAAAATTAGACACCCCCAATGTTAAAAGATGATCTTTGATGTAATTGTTGTAAATCCGGAAAATTTTATATTCCAAATTTAGGAGATTTGGTGTGGACATTACTTAAGGACCAAAAATTATATTGGGTCTGACCCATTTAGATTAGGGTTTTACTATTATATATATCTCATTATATTCATGAATTATGTACTCAGATACACACGCATACTAGTGGAACTCCTGGCTTGGATCGCCCCCAGACGTAGTCCTTCCGGACGAACTGGGTCAACAAATCGTGTCCCTTTATTTACACGCTAAATTACAACACGTTATCAGCACGAGTCTCTAACCGAGATTATACGGTACGCTTTTAATTTATTTTATATGAATCACTTGATCGTTCATGTACTTTACCAATTGATTTCGTTCCTGAATTTTCCTGTGCATAATTATATTACGTGAAAATTATTTTTGTGATTTAAATCAATAATCAACGACCGTCGCCCGTAGTCAAACGGCCGTCCTCGCGCCGCCCGCCGCTGCCACCGCCGCCGACCAGGTGCCGCGCAGCGTCGCGCCTCCCATCGCACGCAGCGCCGAGCGCCGCCCGCACGGCGCGCACGCCCGCAGCGTCGCGCCCGGTGCAGCGCGCGCTCGCGCCCCCCCCCCCCCCCCCCTCGTCACACGCAACGACCGCCGAGCGCCGCCCGCACGGCGCACACGCCCGCAGCGTCGCCCCCGGTGCCGAGCGGCCTCGCGCCTCCGTCGCCCGCATCGGCAGCGCCGAGCGCACGCCGGCAGCGTCGCGCCCGTTGCCGCACGGCCTCGCGCCTCCAGTCGCCATCGCCGCCCGGCGCCGCGCGCACCCGCGCCCGTCGCGCCCTTCGTGCCCAACGCCGCGCGCACCCGCGCCGGTTGCGCCCGGTGCCGCGCACGCCCGTGCCCAGCGCCGCGTGCATCCGCGCCCGATGCCGCGCGCCCGCGCCCGTCGCGCCCGATGCCACGTGCATCCTCGCACGCCGGTGCCCGTTGCCGCACGCACACAATTGACCTACGCGCGTACCCGTACGCCGTGCGCAACCCACGCGACGTTCTTTCTCGGATTTTAATGATTCCTTAACCCGATTCGTTTGTGTTCTTGATATCATAAAATCCGTGTTTTCCCTTTTATTAAAGAATCCTGAAAATATTTCGTTAAATTGCGTTAATGTACATGAAATAATTATTCTAATGATTATTTCCTCTGTCCATTAAACCGTATATTTTCTGCAAATCATTTTCATGTGATTATCGTTATTTATCGTTATTGCATGTTTGAGTGATTTTATTATCCTACGTGCTTTAACACTGCGCACATAGTTTATAGTCCGCTCTTTATGCCCGGGTAGGCGGCGCCCGGTATTTGTTGGACCGTAAATTTATGCCTTGGGTAGACGGCACCCAGTATGTGCATCTATGTGCCTTAGGATAATCAAATGAGTCCTCTTTTCCTTTTCTCATTGTCTATGTGTCTTGTTCATCCCCCTCACCGTGTCGCTTCTCTTGTAGTGAATCATGTCTGAAATCACTATGAAAGAATTCGATGAGCTTGCTCTCGACGGTAGCAACTACCCGACATGGGTGCTAGATATAGAGTACTATCTAGCCTCAAATGGGTTAAGCGAAACTGTCATGGAAGGTTCAAAGTCTACTGACGCCCAGAAGGCGAAGGTATTGATTTTCCTTAGGAACCACTTGAATGAAGGTCTGAAACTCCAATATGCCTCAGAAAAGGACCCCGAAATATTGTGGAAAACCCTGAAGGAATGTTTCCATCAATATGATTTTGCGCTCCTACCTCCATCACAACATGAGAGGCTGAACGTCAGTTATGCGGACCTGAAGTCCATAACGATGCACAGCTCTGCATTGCAGTGTGTTGTGACCAACCTGATCCAGAGTTCTGTATCAATGCTTCACGCTAGCGACCCTGTACGCCTGCAGCGATACGGGCATAAACCCTCATATGGTCGTCGCAATCGTGGAAGGGGGAAAGCGAGTAAGAAATCCCGAACTAACGACCGAAGCCGTAGTTCGCTCGGTGGCCACAAGACCCGGTTTAACGCTCCTGATAAACCCAGCTCTCAGAGAATGATTGAGCAATCCTGCTTCAGATGCGGTTGCAAGGGCCATTGGTCCCGCACGTGTCGTACTCCCAAACACTTGGTCGAGGCGTACTTAAAGATACAAAAGGATGGCAAAGGGAAGGCCCCAGTTGATGAACCTATGGATGACCACCTGCCCGAAGCAGATTTTGACCTAGAAAGTGATGATCTCTTGGGCCCGTAGCTCGAGATTTAGGATAAACGAGTAGATTCGCGTATTTAATTATCCCTGCAGTTTGTTTTTTGAATAAAACGAGTGCTTATCATGTTATGGATCCTTTCTTTCGGATATTTAATGAATGAATTTATTAGCTTTGATATGTTTGCTTTAGTAGCTGTCCATGTGTTTATTCGGATATTGCTATTCTTATTTATGGCTTATAAACAAATCAGCTATTAGGTTTGGACTATTTCCTCTTGCATGATGGATGCCGATAGTGATTTATGTCTGGTAGATAGCGCCACCACACATACGATCCTAAAGGATTGGAAGTATTTTCATAACTTGATTAATCGTAAAGGGAGTATAAGTACAATTGCGAATGACAGTACATTGATAGTGGGCTCCGGAAGAGCTTCCATTGTCCTCCCCATGGGTACTGAATTAATTATAGATAATGCTTTATTGTTCCCACAATCTAAGCGTACCCTACTCAGTTTTAGAGACATTAGAAATAACGGGTATCATATTGAAACTAAAACTGAGAACGATAACGAATACCTTTTGATGACTAGTACTCGAGGTAACCGTAAGCAAGTTATAGAAAAACTTCCATCCCTTTCCTCCGGTTTGTACTATTCCTACATCCGGCCGTCTAGTTCCCATCTAGCGATGAGTATGAAATTCCATGACCCAAATTCTTTTAAATTGTGGCATCAGCGGTTAGGTCATCCGGGACAAATAATGATACGTAGGATTCTATCTAATTCAACTGGTCATAATATTTCGAATAATAGAATCCCTCCCGTAGATGAGTATTTCTGTGATGCATGTTCTAAAGGTAAGTTGATAGTGCGCCCGTCGCGCACTAAGGTTTGACTAGAGTCTCCAGTTTTCCTAGAGCGAATTCAAGGAGACATTTGTGGACCGATTCACCCAGCATCAGGACCATTCCGTTATTTCATGGTCCTTATTGATGCCTCCACTAGGTGGACATTTGCATGCTTGTTGTCCACCCGCAATCAAGCTTTTGCGAAGCTCATTGCGAAAACTATCGAGCTTAGAGCTCAATTCCCGGATTATCCAATTAAATCAATTCGTATGGATAACGCAGCTGAGTTTAGCTCGAAGGCCTTTACAGATTACTGTATGGCCCTGGGAATTAAAGTGGAGCATTCGGTCCCCTACGTCCATACCCAAAATGGTCTTGCTGAGGCGCTAATAAAACGTATCAAATTTATCGCGAGACCATTGCTAATGAATTCTAAACTACCCACCTCATGCTGGGGGCATGCAGTCCTTCATGCATCACACTTGATTCAAATCCGTCCTACTGCATTTAATGATCATTCCCCCCTACAGTTAGTGCGTGGGAAAGAACCTAGCATTTCCCATCTGCGTATTTTCGGATGTGCGGTATACGTACCGATTACGATACCCAAGCGAACCTCTATGGGCCCATAAAGGAAACTCGGTATTTACGTAGGATTTAACTCTCCATCCATCGTGAAATACCTCGAGCCTTTATCCGGGGATCAATTAACGGCCCGGTTCGCTGATTGCACGTTCGATGAAGATTACTTCCCGGCATTAGGGGGAGATCCGAATTCAAAATTGAATGAATGCCGGGAACTTACGTGGAACGTAAGTAATCTTCAGTATCTAGATCCGCGCACTAATCAATCTGAACTAGAAGTTCAGAAGATCATTTACCTGCAGAACTTAGCAAATAATCTGCCAGACGCGTTCACTGACCATAGAGGTGTGACTAGATCGCATATACTAGCAGTAAATGCTCCCCAAAGGGTTGAGGTCCCAAGTAAAATGAGTACTCATGCCCCCACACGCCAAAAGCGTAAGGGAACCTCAAGAGATAGTAACATACCTAAACGAAAGGCTAGCAAATCTGGTCAGTCGAATGGAAAATCTCTGGAAGAGATCCGTCTAGATAATCCTAAGTCTCTAAGAGACGAGAGTCCTAGTGATGAAGCACGTGCACAAAATATTCCATGCACTAGGACCGTGGAACGACCAGACCCAGATATAATGGGAAATGAGGAAGGTCTGGTTGACGTAAACGTCGAAGTCTCTGTGAATTTCACAGATACGGGAGAAACATATAATAGAAATATTACTGTCGTCGACGACACATTTGCAGCGTCAATAGCTCTTTCCATTATTAATGATCTAGATCCTGAACCCAAAACAATCGCAGAGTGCCGGAAGCGCCACGATTGGGTTAAATGGAAAGAGGCAATTGATGCGGAGCTCGCCTCGCTTAACAAAAGACAAGTATTTGGCTCAATCGTTCGTACACCCGCGCGCGCTATCCCTGTAGGATATAAATGGGTCTTTGTACGAAAACGAAATGAGAACAATACTGTGGAGAGGTACAAAGCGAGGCTGGTAGCACAAGGGTTTTCGCAGAGACCCGGGATTGATTTCGATCAAACCTATTCTCCCGTCATGGACTCAATAACGTTCCGCTATTTGATATCTTTGGCAATTAAGTTGAATCTCCAGATGAGATTAATGGACGTAGTAACCGCGTACTTATACGGATCACTAGATGCCGACATTTATATGAAAATCCCAGATGGATTTGACATTCCTCAGTTAAGGGATGGTGAAAATCGCAGTATGTATAGCATACAACTGCGTAAGTCGTTGTATGGCCTGAAGCAATCGGGCCTTATGTGGTACAACCGACTTAGTGAATTCCTTCAGATGAAGGGATACACGTTCGATAAAGCTTTCCCATGCGTATTCACGAAGAAATCGCAAGACGGTTTTTGCATCATATCCGTATATGTTGATGACCTAAACATAATCGGAACATGCAAAGAGATTGAAGAAGCCAGTTCAATCTTGAGAGCTGAATTCGAAATGAAGTCCTTGGGTAAAACCAAGTACTGCCTCGGCTTGCAGATCGAGCACCTCCCAGAAGGAGTACTTGTTCATCAGTCGACCTACGTGAAAAAGGTATTGGAGAGATTTCACATGGATAAGTCTCATTCACTTAGCACCCCGATGGTAGTCCGATCCCTCGAAGTGGATAAGGACCCATTTAGGACAAGAGAAGATTCAGAAGAAATTCTGGGACCAGAAGTTCCTTATCTTAGCGCTGTTGGAGCTTGGCTCTATCTTGCAAATTGCACCCGGCCGGACATTGCATTTGCAGTTAACTTGCTTGCGAGATATAGCGCTTCTCCCACGAGGAGACATTGGAATGGTGTTAAACATGTTCTACGATACCTCCAAGGATCTCAAGATCTTGGACTGTTTTATCGTAAGAACCAAGACAAAACCTTAGTAGGTTATGCGGATGCTGGCTATTTGTCTGATCCCCACAACGCCATATCCCAGACTGGTTATATTATTCTCTGTGGTGGAACCGCAATCTCGTGGAGATCGGTTAAACAATCTATGGTTACCACGTCTTCAAACCACTCAGAGATCATAGCTTTATTTGAAGCCGCACGAGAATGTGTTTGGTTAAGGTCCTTGGTAAAACACATTGGTGACTCGTGTGGTATCGCCAAGGGCGATACACCTCCCACCGTTATATTTGAAGACAACGCTGCTTGCATCACACAAATGAGTAATGGGTACGTCAAGGGAAACCTGACGAAATATATTTCACCTAAGTTTTTCTACCCATACGAACTCCAGAAGAGTGGCGTAATTACCATTCAAAAGGTGCAATCTAGTAACAATCTTGCAGATTTGTTTACTAAATCCTTACCTACGTCTACTTTTGAAAAGTACGTCCGTGGTATTGGGATGCAAAGACTTAAAGTGTTGTTGTCTTCAGGGGGAGCGGTAACATCGAAATAAATCTGGAAGATTTAGATCTAGAAGATCAAAAACATTCCTCCCACTTATTATCATGGCCGATCCTCAGCACGTGGAGTTTTTATGACAAGACATTTATGTCGTAATGTCCAAGGGGGAGTGTTGTAAATCCGGAAGATTTTATATTCCAAATCTAGGAGATTTGGTGTGGACATTACTTAAGGACCAAGAATTATATTGGGTCTGACCCATTTAGATTAGGGTTTTACTATTATATATATCCCATTGTATTCATGAATTATGTACTCAGATACACACGCATACTAGTGGAACTCCTGGCTTGGATCGCCCCCAGACGTAGTCCTTCCGGACGAACTGGATCAACAAATCGTGTCCCTTTATTTACACGCTAAATTACAACAGTAATCTCGAGAGAACCGATTCATTAGTAAACACATCATATATGAGTCAAACTTAATTAATTCCATCTCACAAAAAAAAAAAAAATTGTGTCACAATCTTTAGCAAAGAAAACCACATCTAAACTTTTAATGGTAAGACATTATGAAACACGGAAAATAGAACATAAAAATCAAATTGACTGATTGTTATCATATGTACGGAAATGTTCTCGGCGAATGTGATAATGACACATAAACAGATAAAATATATCAATTAAAATAAAGTGGGTCCAATACTTATATGTCATTATTACATTCGCGGTGAGTATATTATATTATGTCCATCGGTGGGCATGAGATCATTTCCGATCATATATATATTGAGATTGGGCGGAGGGATGTATAGGCAAGAGGTGGCACTTACCTCAATTTTTACTGTCAAATATCATGCATATATACATCCTTTCGAAATTTAAAAGAATTCAAAAATTAATTTTTAAAGTTACATATTGCAAATTAATTTAATTTTCCCAATTCTCAAAACTGTCGTGGTTAATTGTTATTCAAAACTTTAATTAGTTATAAATTAAATTTGCATGAAAAATTTGGGAGGGTTGTTACACTTGGGTGAAGATGTATATGGTACCTCATATTGAACCGATTAGGCCCTTTCTTTAGCATGACGATTTGTTGGGTACATATGGGAACTCAAAGGCTTCTTCTACCTTGTGGGCAGCCGTGGTTTGGTCAATTTGGAACGAAAGAAACGAAACAGTCTTCAACGGAAAGGAGTTGAATGCCAACAAGTTGCTTTTCGATATCAAATGAAGAGTATGGTCTTGATTAGGAGTGAAAGGGAAGTGGGTAGACAACATCTCTTTCTTAGATTGGATTAAGGAATCTAATATTAATTGTTGAGTTATTATGATATTGTTGGAGTAGTAATGTAAACTGTACTATTGTAAAGGTTGGAGTATCCTTTATACTTCAAGTTTTATAATAAAAAAAAAAATTTACCATTCAAAAAAAAAAAACTAAATTAATTTGTGTTTTATATATACTCTCTATGTTCATTAAAATTATATTTATTGAAGTTTTATGTAAAAATAGATAAAATTGATATAGTTAGGGCATTCATGTGGAGGTCATTTTTTATTAAAATAATAATTTGTGAGTGTAATATTAAAGTCACTTTTTCAAGAAATGAAATGAACATATTTTTTTGTAAACTGACGAATAATACGTATATATTTAGCAGACGGAAGTAATACTTTATTTCATTATATTTGTAACAAATCCTGCGTCCGTCCCCTGTATTGAGTTAGTTTTTGGCTTAGATCAGCAGTTAATTACTTAATTTAGTCCCACGTCGTGGTATCTCCCATGTATCGCATGGACTAGTATTTTATTCTTGGCCAAATTAATGGGCATAGAGTTAGGTGGACTTCTTTCAGATCTAATTTCTTCTTTTTTATTCAAAAATATATCCGATAGATCAGCGTAATGAGAGCTTCTTTAAGAATTTGTTCTTTTTTATTCAAACAAAATCTGCAAAGGATCTCAGCATAATGAAAACCCCTTAAAAAAATATTGTCGTGCATGACTGTAAATTCCAAAAATGTATACTAGCACTAATTTAGTATGCCCCACAAATGGAAGTTATAATTACGACAGGTGTTTGTGATTAAATTTTAATCGGAGGATTAGTGACTGTTTCAGTTTGGTTTAAGATTACCAATCAATAACGTGTGATTGATTACCACCGTAAATGGTAAATCGAAGATCCGGGCTGTGGGATTGTAAATACGAAAGTCGAAATCGTATCAATTTCGTATGTGTGTATGTTTAGGTGTGTTAGTGTGTGTTTTAGGAGCATTTGTGAATTTGAACTTGTATTTCTTAGCTGGAGAACAACTATTTATAGAGACTAGCAAGCATGAGGTGTCCAAGACTCTTGGACCTCCTAGCTTGCATGCTAGACATGTGTCATTTGACCTTTGTCTGACCTTATCTAAGTTGAATCTTAGTTACAAAGTCTTCTTTGGTCTTATCTCAGACTCGTTGTTGTTCGTCCAGGTCGGCTTGATTTGTCCAGAAGGATCTTTTAGTAAAAGTTGTTCGCCTTTTGAGGATATGGCTTCAAAGTTGTTCGCCTATATTTCTTGTTGAGCTGAACTATGGAATCTTGGTTCTTTGTTCGTCTGCATACACCTCTTAGGCTGGTAGATACACCACCTTTTATCAATGTTGCTCGTCATTGTTGACAGCGATTTATGATTGGTCTTGCTGCCGGGTTCCTAACGGGTAGGATTTTGATATTAATGATGACAGGTAGTAATGAATGTGGGAGTAAAAGGGCTCTCAAGTATGTTTTTGCAATAAATGTGATGTGTCCTACAAATTGGCATTCAAAGCCCTATTTATAATGTACAAGGTGGGGGTTCCCCAAGCTTGGTGGGTGGACTCGTGGGCCCCTCCTGCTCCTAGCTGGAAGGTAATGAGTGGCTACAGCCTCCCCTACGAGCCAATGAGGAGACGCCACGTGGCACTGTCACCCCTGAGGTGATTGGACTTGGCCTCAACTGCCCTCTTTGACCCTGTCACATCCTCTGGATTGATGGCGCTTGACGTCCTCTCACAGCTGGCGTGGCCTGGGGTCGGGTAGACGGGTACTCGGGTACCGAGAATCCAGCTCGGACGAAAATGCCCCGGTTGGCCATTTGCGGGCAGGCGGGTAGAGTACATTCACAGGTGCTCGTCGCTGGCCGCCCGGTATCTGGGCATGTGGATTAAGTACCCTTCCCGGCCGATCACAGAGTCTTATGTCGGGCAGCCTCTGGGTCCCCGCCCGTCTGTCTGACCGGTCGAAAGACTGTTCTCCTCCGAGCCCGCTACATCGATGGTCCTGTATCCGATACCCGATGGATCGGGTAGTGAAATATCGTATGTAACAATTGCCCCACCAGCCCGACATCGGGGGGCCGCAGTCGTCGGGTGGCGGGCTGGTCGCTTTGCAGACCATTTCGATTTCGAATTTGAATTTTGGGGGTGACGTTTCGGTTTCCGAGACGACGCCTCGTCTACCGCGCCTGCTGACGTCACGGGATGGCGTGAATGATGCGCAGAAATCCAGGGGTCACGTCCGCCGACCCTGCTCCCCAACCGTTGCGCGCGTGACCCCCACGCGCCCCCCAGACCTTTGTTTTATTCCATTTTCGACCCCGTCTTTTTGCTGTTTAGTCCCTCATTTTTCTTCTATAAATAGGGGCTCCCAGCCCATTTTCTCATTTTCCCTCTCTTGCAAACTCGTGCCCCCCTTAAGGATTTTTAAATTTTCCGGCGAATTCCTCAGATTCCGGCAAACTCCCCAGATTCCGGCGGTTCTTCCTGAGTCCCAAGGTAATTTCTTGCTTATTTCATCGACACTCCTTCTTACTTTATTTTCGTCATGAGCGACTCCGTCGAGAGCCTCGGCGCCGCCGACGCTTATCATTTCCGCCGCCGTGCCGCCGCTGATGCCGAGAGGCCTTTCCAACCGGCAGGGGAAGGAACGTCCCGCGCCGCCGCCAGAGAGGGCGAGGGCAATTCCACGGATGTGGATGCCTTCGCGGACGATTTGGAGGGGATGAGCCCCCAACGAGAGGGGGAAGCCCTAAGTGTTTCCCCGGTCTCCGCCTACCCGCCCCGGGCGGAAGATTTCTTGTTCGAGCGGGAAACCGTGCCCGACCAAATAGACTACGCGGACAGCCGGCTAATCGGGTTCGACCACTCGAAGTATATGAGCCGGTTCGTGCGAAAGCGCCCTCCTCGCGCATATCTCGAGGCCCAGGATACTGATTTTGGGGCCTCTCGCCGCCCCAGCTGCCTTCCCCCGGACGCCGACGTGAAGGAGTTGTACTGGACCTTCCAGGCGCCTTCCGACGTCTTTTTCTACGCTCCCCGGGAGAATGAACGGGCCGACCAGCCTCCGGAAGGCCTTATCGCCATAAATGCGGACACCCTTCATGCCGGGCTCCGTTTCCCGCTTCACCCGGCCATCTCCAAGCTACTCGCGGCCTGGAATCTGTCGATCACCCAGATCACCCCGAATGGGTGGAGCTACATCCTGGGGGCAATGGTCGCTCTTGGTCGGCGCGGGCTGCACCGTATGCCCACTCCGTCCGAGCTCAACTACCTATATTACACCGTGGCCTCGGTCGGGCGGATGAACCATGGGTATTACTCCGTGAAGCCCCGGGGTGGAGATGCCATTGTCTTCGGCATCGCGACGAAGGTGACGCACTGGCAGGAAAGATGGTGGTGGGTCGGCGGCGCCTGGGAGAGCGTTGGCATAGACGGGCACACCATCCCGGTTCCACGAGAATATCGGGAGCGCAACCGTCGAGGTAAATACTGAATTTTTCTTCGTTTCTTAGTACTGATCTAATTCTTCTTTCATTGTGCAGGTTGTGCGGTACCAAATCAAGCCGACCTGACCGACGACTTCAGGCAGGCGCTTGCCTTGGTGAGATCCGAGAGCGTGGACAACCGCGACGTCGAACTTCTCAACGACGACGAGTACAGAAGGCTCTCCGGACTCCAGACTTTCCCGCGCCATTTGGATTTCGGTGGTAAGACTCTTTCCTGCCCGACTCTCCTTATACTCGTTCTCGTTCCTCGATTTCTAATCTTGTCACTCTTCTCGCAGAGCAACGCTTCCCGGCTGAATCCTCCACGCCATCGACCTCCCCGGCAGTTCCCCCAAGGACCGCAGCCGAGGCCGGCCAGGCAGCTATCCCGATCGTAAACGTCGAGTCGTCCGAGGAGACCGTCGACATGGCGCCCAAGAAGAATGCCTTGGCCAAGCTGGCGAAGCGGGGAGCCGTCCGTGCCGCCGGGGTGGTGATCCGCAGCCCGCCCGCGGCCCCGGTGCCCCCGACATCCTCCTCCCCGGCAGACGGGCAGCGCCCACACAAGCAGGCCCGGGTCGAAGGCCAGACATCTGTCGATCCGGCCATGGTGACGGTCAACCTGGACCCGGCGACTGGTGGGCTCGTGGCCGGCACCGTCGAGGCGACTTTAGGGGGCCTGGCCTCCCCTGCCCGCGATCGCAGCGACTTCTCATTCTTGGGCTGGGGCAATAACCTCACGTAAGTATTGCGCTTTCTTCTCTAAGTTTTCTAGTCGTTTTTGTGATGTAGGATTTTTAACATGTCTTCTCTTCCCGTGTTCACGCAGGCCTGAGCCTCTGCCCCCGCCCGAGGTTCTTCAATTCCTGCGCTCGCAAGAACCTCCGTACTCGGAGGCCGTGCCCGAGTCTTGGCCGGAGGAACTACGCCGCGCCGTGCTGAATCTTCCCCGGTCCTGGACCCTCAACTGCCAGAAGGCCACGAGGACCGTCTCGCTCGCCGACCGGATGAGGGCGGCGGCCATCCGTACCTCCCGCAACGCCATTGCCATGGAGGGCATTATGCTCGAATACGAGCGGGAGATGCGGACTGCCTCCTCCTACAGGGCAGCCTTCCAGACGAAGCGGGACGAAGCTACCCGCCTAGAGGAGGAGAACAAGAAGCTCCGGGAGGAGCTGGAAACCGGCTGAGCGAGTCGGGCTGAACTAGAGGGGGTCATCGAGGAGGAGAGGAGGAAGCGCGCCGAGGCCGAGGCGAGGACGGCTGAAGTCCGCCAAGCCAAGGAGGCTCTCGCGGCGGAGGCGGAGAGGCGCCTGGAGTCCGAGCGTGCCCGATTGGCCGCTGAGGGCGAGTCGGCTGGGTCCATGGTGTACATTAACGCTTACGCCGACTCGATTCGCTCCCTACTCCGCCAGAATCCCCAGGCCGATTACTCCGGGCCTCTGGCCGATTTGAAGAGTTACGTCGAGTCCAATCCTCCCTCCCCGGACTATGATATCACGCTTAAGGACTTGGTCGATCGCGGGCTGGATCTGTCGTTCCTTGGCGACCCGGCGACCTTCCTTTACCCGCTTGCCGACGAGGAGGCGAATGAGGACCTGGGGGCGGTGGACGAGGTGCATCCATGACTTTTTCTTTTCTTTTGTTTTGTTAAGTTTGCTGGCCGCTGGCCGTCCTGTATTTTTCCCTTTTCCTCAATGAAATTACATTGCCCTCCATTTCGCTTTGTCTCCTTGAGCTTTTAGTTTTTCAACCGGGTAAATAACGTAATCGGATAACGAATAATAAACGGTAGTGTTCTGGCCGAATGTCGGGTAGTGACTTTTAACGATCGCCTAAAAGAATTTACCAACGAATTAATTAATGAAGTGCTATAGCCGAATGTCGGGCAGCGACTTCACGAAGATGGGATTGTTTTACCAACCGCTTAAAGAATTAACCAACAGATTAATTAATGAAGTGCTATAGCCGAATGTCGGGCAGCGACTTCACGAAGATGGGATTGATTTAACAACCGCTTAAAGAATTAACCAACAGATTAATTAATGAAGTGCTATAGCCGAATGTCGGGCAGCGACTTCACGAAGATGGGATTGATTTAACAATCGCTTAAAGAATTAACCAACAGATTAATTAATGAAGTGCTATAGCCGAATGTCGGGCAGCGACTTCACGAAGATGGGATTGATTTAACAACCGCTTAAAGAATTAACCAACAGATTAATTAATGAAGTGTTATAGCCGAATGTCGGGCAGCGACTTCACGAAGATGGGATTGATTTAACAACCGCTTATTAATTTTTACAAATTTGCGCTTCGAGTAGCGATTACAATGAGCTCCTACTGGTAGTATTTTTTGAGTAGGGAGGCGTTCCAAGGGTATTGGGCCGGGTTGCCCTCAAGGCTTTCCAGCTCGTAGGCTCCATTGGCGAGGCGGCTGGAGACCCTTAGGGGTCCCTCCCAATTCGGACCAAATGCCCCCTAGGGCTGCCCGACCGTCCGTCGGAGTACCAGGTCCCCGGTTTCGAACTCCCTGATCTTGATCTTCGAGTTGAAGTATTTTTCAGCCCGGCGTTTGTAAGCTATGTTTCTTTGTTCTGCGGACAACCTTCTCTCCTCCAGCAGGTCCAACTCGTTTAGCATGGCCTGGTCGCTCTCGGTCCCCACGGGTTGTGAGGTGCGGAGGCTCGGGATGACGACTTCGGCCGGGATGACTGCCTCAGTTCCGAAGGCTAGAGCAAAAGGAGTTTCCCCGGTTGCGGTACGACATGTCGTTCTATATGACCATAACACTTCGGGTAGCTTGCTCGCCCATGTTCCCTTGCTCTCCTCCAGCCTTGTCTTCAACGTGTGTTTGATTATCTTGTTTACCACCTCGACCTGTCCGTTCGACTGGGGGTGGTAGGGCGACGAGAATAACCTCTTGATCTTGTGCTTTTGGCAGAATCTTTCCATCTCTAGCCCGTCGAATTGCTTCCCGTTGTCTGAAATGATTATCTGTGGGAGGCCGAACCGACAGATTATGTTGCACCAGATAAACCTGATAACTTGTTCCTGATCGATCGTTTTCAGTGATTCCGCCTCCGCCCATTTGGTGAAGTAATCCACGGCGACAATTGCATACTTGACGCTGCCCGGGGCCGTAGGCAAAGGGCCAATGAGATCGATCCCCCACTTTGCGAACGGCCACGGGCTCAGAATTGAGGTGAGCTCGGTTGGGGCCTGATGGATTGCCGGTGAATAGATTTGGCACTTGTGGCATGCCCGTGCGTAGTTGATTGCGTCCTTCTTTAGGGTGGGCCAGAAATATCCTTGTCGGATAACCTTCTGGGCGAGCACCTGGCCGCCGGCGTGGTTCCCGCAGCGTCCTTCGTGGACCTCTACCAAGATCTTCCTTCCCTGCTCCTGTGTTACGCAGTTTAGGAGGGGCAGGGCGAAGCCTCTTTTGTACAAGTAGTCCCTGATGATCGTGTACCGGGCCGCCCGGAGCTGCAACTGTCTTGCCGCCACCCGGTCGACTGGGAGTTGGCCGTCACGGAGGTATTTCAGGATGGGGGTCATCCAGCTGTCCTCCGCCTGCCCCAGGCTACTCACCCGCTGGTTCGAACTCGTAGGGGCGGTCAGGTAAGTAACTGTGATCTGGGACATGTCGGCTGCCCCTTCGGATGTTGCGAGGCGGGCAAGCGCGTCCGCTTGAGTATTGTCGAGTCGGGGTACCACCTCTATGCATACTTGATCGAACTTTTCGAGCAGGTTCTTGGCTAATCCCTGGTAGGCCAACATCCTATCGCTGCGCGCCTCGTATTCTCCTGATATTTGACATGTAACGAGCTGTGAGTCGCTGTAGACCTGGAGTCTTTTCACTCCCATGGCCATGGCCATTTCCAGGCCGTTAATTAATGCTTCGTACTCGGCCTCATTGTTGGTCGCGTGGAAACCGAATCTTATGGCTGTCGTGAATGACTGGCCGGACGGGCTCAGGAGGATAATTCCCGCGCCTGCCCGCGTAGTTGTGGAGGATCCGTCAACGTACATTTTCCAAGGTGGCTGCTCGATCTTGGACATCGCCTCCGGGTAAGTGAGCTCGACTATGAAGTCGGCCATGGCTTGGCCTTTGATGGATGTTCGGGGAGCGTATGTGACCCCGAACTGCCCGATCTCAACAGCCCACTTGAGGCACCTGCCCGCCGTGTCTGGCCGATGTAGTACTTGGCGAAGTGGCATTGTTGTCAGTACTTCTACTTGGTGATCAAAAAAGTATGGGCGTAACTTGCGTACGCTCATTACTAGGGCGTATGCTAACTTTTCCAGGGGTGGGTACCGTAGCTCGGCGTCGTGAAGTATCTGGCTGACATAGTAGATTGGCAGATGTGCCTGCCCCTCAGCCCGCACTAGCACGGCGCTGAGAGCTGAGTCCGACGCCGCCAAGTATAAGAAAAGCTTCTCGCCGGGGACGGGTTTGGCCAACACCTGGGCGTTTGATAGGTATGCTTTCAAGTTATTGAAAGCGAGCTGACTCTGGGGAGTCCAGTTTAGTTTCCCCTTCCGTATGCTGTCGAATAAAGGCTTACATCGGTCCCCCATGCGGGAGATGAAACGGCTGAGAGCGGCCAAGCTGCCCGTCACCCTCTGCACCTCCTTCACCGTGCGGGGAGGGCTCATGTCGAGGATCGCCTGTACCTTGGTCGGGTTTGCCTCGATTCCCCGCTGGCTGACCATGTGCCCCAAGAACTTGCCCGATTCGACGCCGAAACTGCACTTTTTCGGGTTGAGTCTCATCCGATACTTTCTCAAGATCTCGAATGTTTCGGCTAGGTGTGTGAGGTGGTCTTCTTTCTTCTCGCTTTTGACGACGATGTCGTCGATATATACCTCCATGGTCGCCCCGATTTGATCGTGGAACATGTGGTTGACCAGCCTCTGGTAGGTTGCCCCAGCGTTCATGAGCCCGAATGGCATCCGCTTCCAAAAATGCATGTTTTTCTCGGTAAGGAAAGTTGTGTGTTTCTGGTCGTCTGCGGCCATCGGGATCTGGTGATAGCCGGCAAATGCGTCCATGAAAGTGAGCATCTCGTGCCCGGCCGTGCTGTCCACCAGGTGGTCGATGTGTGGCATCGGGAAGTGGTCTTTTGGGCAAGCTTTGTTTAGGTCCGTGAAATCGATGCACAGTCGCCATGTGTTGTTGCTCTTCTTGACGAGTACGGCGTTGGATACCCATTGAGGCTTGTCGTCGGGGTCGACCATCCCGATGAGTTTGTTGTCGAGTAGCTTTTTGACTTCGGTGGCAATGATCGCGTATTTGTCTGGGCCGAATTTCCTTCTTTTCTGTGAGATCGGCTTGCGGGATGGATCGATGTGCAGTTGGTGTGAACACACGGCTGGATCGATCCCGACCATGTCCTCATGGGACCAGGCAAACACGTTTAAGTTCTCTTCTAAAAATGCGGTCATCTTTGCCCGCAACTCGCCGGACATTGACGAACCGAGTTGGACACTTACTTCTGGCCGACTCTTCATTGTGACCGAAATTAATTCTTCGATCAGACTGGCTCCACGTTCGCCGTAGCGTGGATCGTCGATCTGCCCCGTTAGGGTTTTGTCAATCTCCATGGGTTCGTACCCGAGCCTTGGCTCCAGGTCGACTTGGATGTTCTCAAAATGCGAATCTTCTTCCATTGGGTGGGCATCGGGTTTCATTTCTTCGTCTATTTCCATGTCTCCTTCCCCGATTGTGCAGATATAATCTAGATTTGCAAAATTTGAAATAACATCGATATACGCCAAACATCCGCGTGCCATTTTCTGATTTCCTTTAAGAGTTCCAACCTTCCCGGAGGGGGTTGGGAACTTGATACAATAATAGAATGCTGAGGCGGCGGCTTCGAACTCGTGCTCGAATGGCCTGCCGAGAAACCCGTTATAGGTTGACGGCTGGTCGACAATGATAAAATCGAGCTGTTTCGAAGCCTTAACCTCAGCGTCTATACTAGAAACTAATTCTACGGCTAGCCTAACTATCCCGTAGGGTTTCACTGTGGCGTCGCCGAAGCCCTTGATAACCTGGTCGCATGGCTCCACATACCTCTCAAAGGAGCTGTCCAGCTGGTCGAATGCGGCTTTGAAGAGGATGTTGCAGTAGGCCCCGTTGTCGACGAGCATGCGATGGACGGTGACGCCCATGATGTTGACGGACACGACTAGGGCGTCGTGGTTCGGGTAGATGACCCCGATGCGATCCTCCTCTTTGAAGGCGAGGAGGTTTGATTCATTTGCCGTCGTGTTGACCGGCAGGGCGATTTGATGGACATTGTCCATCGCTCGCAGCTCGCTCTTCTGTCTGCGGTTGGAGAGCGAGGTGGTAGGTGCGAAGCCTCCCACCGGGGAGAGCATGTTGACCGCCCGTCGGGCCTGATGTTCCGGC
Source organism: Ballota nigra (assembly GCA_947034835.1). Taxonomy (NCBI): domain Eukaryota; kingdom Viridiplantae; phylum Streptophyta; class Magnoliopsida; order Lamiales; family Lamiaceae; genus Ballota; species Ballota nigra. Next base: position 5,750,085 of record OX344722.1, read on the forward strand.
ATCGGTGGGCATATAAGGGCCGCCTCCCGGTCTGGCTCCACGGGGTGGGCAGCGGCCTGAGCCTCCGGTCTAGCCGCTGGCCTCTTCACGAACTCCTCCAGCTTTCCCTCCTCGAAGAGTCGCCAGAGTTGCTTTAGGAGGTCGCGGCACTCACTCGTATTGTGCCCGACGGTTTGATGGTAGTGGCAGTATTTGTTGGGGTTGAGCTGCACCCCCGGTTTGTGGACCCACGGCCGCGCCTTGGGCATCATATTTTTGTCCCGGATCTGCACATAGACGTACTCCGGGGTGGCCGACAATTTTTCGGCCAGCTTCACTTCGACGGAGTCGAAGGGCTTGAAAGGCTGGGGAGCCCGGTAGGAAAAGTTCCTCCGGCTTGATGTGGTGCCTGCCGAGGCGCGTGGTTTCTCCTTCTCGGCAGGGGTGCTCTCGCCCAGCCGCTGTGCCAGGATGTCCGCATTGTAGATGATTTTTCCGGCCCGCTGCCGGAATTCCGCGTAGGACTTAGGGTAGTCCTTGTTCATTGACTTCCATAGCTTGGTTCTTAGGCGGAGTCCGCCTATGATCCCGACGAGCTTGACCTCGTCCCCTACGGGCTCGCCCTCCATGATGATGCGATCTACCCGGTCGATGTACGCCCGGTCAGTCTCGTCCTTCCCCTGGGCCAAGATGGCCATGCGGTTGGCGCCGGCCATTCGTGGCGCCATCGAGGAGAAGTGCTCCAAGAACAGTTCCCCTAGCTGGTGGAACGAAACCACCTTCCCCGCGGGAAGCGAGGAGTACCACCGGTGAGCCCTGTCCCCCAAGGTTAGCGGGAACATCCTGCACTGGGTGGCATCTGTTGCCCCCATGGAGATCATGTAGGTGGAGTATTTGCTGAGATGGGTGACGGGGTCTGTCTCCCCGTCATATTGGCCCACGGCGGCCACGTTGATTTTTGGTTGGGCCGGGGCCCGCACCAAGATGTCTGCGAGGGGCGAGTTGGGCATGTAGGGGACATGATGTTGCCCGTCCCGCCTCTCGAGCTTGGCCTCGAGGTCCGAGACCTTTTTTAGGATGGCGGCCATGGCGTTGTCGGCCGCGGGGGGAGTACGGGGACGAGGGTTGTCCCCCAAGCGGTCACGGACCGACGGCCTCGGGGCCGTGTCGTTGTGACGCCTAGGAGATCGTGCCTGTTCTCGCTCCCGGGGCCTGGAGCTGGCGTTGGATTCGCAAGGTCGGGCAGCTCCCCGAGCCTGGGTTCCCAACCGGGAGAAGACCGATCCTGTAGGTCGGCGAGAAACCCGTTGCGAGTCGGCCTCCTCGTCGAGACGCCTCTTTAGATTCTGAGGCCGAGGGTTGCTGGCGGCCCTCCTGGCCGCCTCTTGCTCTTGCCGGGGCTGGCAGGTGGCCCTGCTCCGGGCTGGCTCCTTTCCAGGTCGGTGAGTGCGGATAGGAGCGGCGTCGATCTCGGCCTGACGGCGCTCGATCATGGCCCTTGCGGCCTGGAGGTCCTCCGGAGTTCTTATGGCCGACAAGAACTCGAAAGGACCCTGAAGGGTCTCCGCCGTGGCCGGAGCCGGAGTGGCGGTTTCGCCGATGTCCTCGACTTGTTACTGGGTTCGTGTGGCCTTCGAAGTGGTCATTTTCGAGAGAGTGGATGGGATTTCGTTCGAGGTGACTAGATAAACAAAACCGAGTGTACTTCGATATTAGTCACCCTCCTTCTAGCGCCAAAATGTTGACAGCGATTTATGATTGGTCTTGCTGCCGGGTTCCTAACGGGTAGGATTTTGATATTAATGATGACAGGTAGTAATGAATGTGGGAGTAAAAGGGCTCTCAAGTATGTTTTTGCAATAAATGTGATGTGTCCTACAAATTGGCATTCAAAGCCCTATTTATAATGTACAAGGTGGGGGTTCCCCAAGCTTGGTGGGTGGACTCGTGGGCCCCTCCTGCTCCTAGCTGGAAGGTAATGAGTGGCTACAGCCTCCCCTACGAGCCAATGAGGAGACGCCACGTGGCACTGTCACCCCTGAGGTGATTGGACTTGGCCTCAACTGCCCTCTTTGACCCTGTCACATCCTCTGGATTGATGGCGCTTGACGTCCTCTCACAGCTGGCGTGGCCTGGGGTCGGGTAGACGGGTACTCGGGTACCGAGAATCCAGCTCGGACGAAAATGCCCCGGTTGGCCATTTGCGGGCAGGCGGGTAGAGTACATTCACAGGTGCTCGTCGCTGGCCGCCCGGTATCTGGGCATGTGGATTAAGTACCCTTCCCGGCCGATCACAGAGTCTTATGTCGGGCAGCCTCTGGGTCCCCGCCCGTCTGTCTGACCGGTCGAAAGACTGTTCTCCTCCGAGCCCGCTACATCGATGGTCCTGTATCCGATACCCGATGGATCGGGTAGTGAAATATCGTATGTAACAGTCATCAGTGGTTTGGCGGAACGCTCATGTCTCGTCTCGGGTCTTAAAACCTGTTCGCCAATATGTTGTTCGTCACTGGAGCTGTTTGTCACTTCATACACATTCTGTATTGATCCATGCACTCCAACTTGATTTTCTTCATTAATCATCTTTGCTTTGGAGTTGATTCTCCGTAATCTCTTTTAATGTCTTAATCCCTGTTCGCCCATCATTGACTGATGCTCGCCTATCAACAACAGGGTCTCTTAATTATTCTATTGGAAAATTTTGTGTGAACAGGTCTGTCAAATTATTATTACTTTTTTTAGTATAAATGTTAATTATTTTTTTAATATAAAGTGATCGTTTCAAAAAAATTATCTTTATGATACTATTTTAAAATGTACATTATAAAAATATAAACTATTAATAATTTAGTATGACCTACTACAAATGAAAGTTATAAGTACAACAAGGTCTCTTAATTATTCTATTGGAAAATTTTGTGTGGAAAGGTCCGTCAAATTATTATTACTTTTTTTTAGTATAAATGTTAATTATTTTTTTAATATAAAGTGATCGTTTCAAAAAGTTTATCTTTATGATACTATTTTAAAATGTATTATAATAATATAAACTATTAATAATTTAGTATGACCTACTACAAATGAAAGTTATAAGTACAACGAGGTCTCTTTAATTATTTTATGATAAAAACTTATATGAGGTCTTTTTATGTGATGAGACTATTTTTATTTTTCAATAAATTTTTTATCACTCATTAATTAATACATAAATCACTTTATTGTATATAGGGATTACATGTTACATAAAAAGATTAACCTTCCGTTTTCAAATTTATTTTCACTTTTTTTTAGTTTGTCCACCAATCCATTATCATACTCTTTTTAAAAATAATTATTTTATTATATTCCTCACGAGCAATCACTTTAACTTTATCAATATTATTTTCCTTAAAATTAATGTCTATTCCAATAAGAATAAAATTGGAGGATTGGAGAGTATAATTCATCATAATTAAAGTGATAATCATTTTTATTGTAAATGATATTCTCTCACAATTTAGATTATCTCAAGCTACCAAAAAACTATTTTATTCTCTAAAACTTATCACTTTCGAACATCACTTATTGGTATCTCATTGTACTACATTTTTCAATATATCCCTCAATAAAAAAAATGGACTAATAAACCTTCAACATTACACTTTGGGGTCCTTTGGTTCACGGGATGAGATTGATTAGATGGGATTGGATTAAATGAGTTTGGATTAGATGGCATTGGATTAGATATGATTATTTGAGGATGAATGTGTGTTTGGATTGAATGATTAAGTGGGTTTAAAGTGCAATATACCAATTTTAAAGCATGAGACTATGGAGTCCCAAGGGATTATTTAGTCCCTCATTTGATGGATTAGGTAGGTTTATGATTCGGGTCCCAATTTTATCCCGGGTTATAAACCTGCGAACCAAACACAATATTATATGGGATTGAGTGAGACTAAAACTTTAGTCTCACCCAATCTACCGAACCAAACGACCTCTTTAATATTAAAGAACAAATTTTTCATTAAAATTTTCGCTATTCGACGCCGAGTGTCAATTTCACGAAGGGACAGTCGCACAATTTAATTTTATTCTATTAAAGCTGGCAAGTTGGCTGTCATTAATTTCCACCATTGACTTTTCGAATAATTAAAACGAAAAAACTAGATCAAACTTTTAAATACTAACATTGCATACAGCATGCAATAATGATTATATAATAATAATATTAGAAGGTTGAATGAAAATCCAAGTCTATAAATACTCATTCCTCCATTGCTAATTGTACATCGATCACTATATATTCCCTTTTTAAAAATATAAAAAAATGGCTAGTTCGGATTGCAACAAGTCATTTAGCAGCAACTATATGTTGTTGCAGCCGGAAGAAGCGGGTTTCTGGGAGCTTCTGAAGCTTCTATTTTCGAGCAACATCGGGCACAGGAAGTTCGTGGACTGCCCCGAGGGCACGAGGGAGCCCTTCGCCTTCCGATGGATCATTTTCGTGTCGGTTATAGCGCAGAAAATCTTGATGGCGTTGGCTAAGCCTCTCGCCGCTTTGGGTGCCGTCACTGAGTTCTGCATTAATTTGGTATCCCTAAATGGAGGCTTCTTCGGCCTCATTTTCAATACATTAACAGGTATACATGCATGCATATTTCAAATTTTCTTTATGGGTTTTTTTAGAAATGAAAATAGTTTATCATGAAACTGTTTTAAAGTATCGAACATTTTATCAGGTGTATCGATAATCGATAATCTCACCGAGAGTATCATTAATCTAGGTCAGTGGGTATTATATTGTAATTGTTGTAAAAATTTTTGAACTCAGGTTAATGATATTTCTGGTGAGATTATCGATAGTTCTGGTCAAATATTTAATACTTTAAAACAGTTTCATGATAAGCTTATCATGAACCATTTTCATATAAAACCTACTCTTCTTTTTTATGATCTTTGTGTTTCAGAAAGTAATACTCCCTCTGTCCCAAGATTTTGTTCACACTTCCCTTAAATGAACGTCCCAAGATTTTGTTCACACCCCAAAAAAGGAAATAACTCTTTCTCACAAAAGTCAATAAAGTATAAAGTTGTCATTATTTTATTCAACTCCACACTCACATACTCCAATTTTTCTTTAAAAAATGTGTCAAACTCAAGTGTGAACAACATCCTGGGACGGAGGGAGTATTGTATAAAAAATTGTTTATGATAAGCTTACCATGAAATTATTTTAAAGTATCAAATATGTGATCAAGAGTATCAAATATCGCATCAAGAGTATTAAAAATTGGGGCTAGTGGTATTATATTTTAATTGTTATAGATTTTTTTTACCCCAATTTTTTATACTTCTGATGAGATTTTTTTATACTTTTGATCCACTATTTGATAATTTAAATCAGTTTCATGATTAGTTTATATTATGAACCATTTTCATACAAAACCTACACTATTACCTATCTTGATAATAGTTGTCTCAGTCTTGTATACACCAAATGTATCATACAAACTGATCAAGTGTATTACTAAACAGTATATGTTAATATATTATTTTCATTGAACAATTGCAATTGTAAGACAGTATGCGTACTATACATTTGCCTTGGGAGAAAACAAGATCATGAACTAAAAATAATGAGATCACACACACGTAGGTGTATAATAATATGTGTGGTCCTAACTCCTAACTATAATACTAGATACATGTTTTTTAATTGGCCTGAGAAATCTAAAGTTTCTTGATTTAATTTCACTGATAGATCTTCTAACTACATATATATAGTATTAAAAGTACAAGTTACTCAATTCTTTTTAATTACTATTAGTAGAATTATTGATAACGTGGTGAATGGCCCATCTAATCTAAAACCTAATATTTTAACTACATATAGTATTCAAAGTACAAGCTACACATTCCTTTTAGTTGTTTTGATTATAATTAAGGTCCCATATGTAAATATATACATATATATTATTATTGCACATATGAGTGCATTTATCATAATTTCATGGGCTTATTTTTTTTTTTCTAATTAAAGTAGGTACCTACCACTCCTTTATATATATCTCTAGTGGCACATCTCGATTTCTCTTTTGCGTGACATCTAAAAAATGTTATTTTTTGTTCTTGCTTTACACTATAATAAAGCATCATAATTACCCTAGAGTTGTGATTCACATCAATTAAAATTAAGAAAAAAATACAATGTCATCACTAATAAAAAAATTAGTACTTATTTTTGTTTTTTGAAAAATATATACAAATATGTAATTTGAATGTTTTCTTGAGTTTTGCAGTAAGGCTAAAGTTCCCGGACCGCACATCGGCAAGTTTCTCGTCCGTAACCGGAAGCATCGATCATCGGATCGAACTCGACTCGAGCATAAACTCCGGAGACAAAAGATACTATGCTGCACTTTCTATAATGGCTTCCAAGGTTTCTTATGAGAACAACAAATACATTGAGAAAGTCGTCAACGACCACTGGAAGGTATTCATACATTTTAGGCCCGTAATCTAGGGGTTGCATTTAACGAGATTGATCCCAAATGAGCCTGAATCGGGATATATCGCACCTGAATTGCACCATTATTTTATGTTTACAGATTTATTGATCTGTGAACATAAAACACTATGTTTTTTAACGTGACATTTTAGTCTGATTTGGATTTATTTGAACTATAATATACCTTTAGAGTTCATAAATAGCCCCTAAATTAAGGGGCCTAACATTTATCACAATATATTATCATCTCATAATTTGTCTGATATTATAATTATTACGCAGCAGGTGTATTTAAATATATATTTTTTATTTCCACCAGTTACAACTAATGGAGTATTAATTAAATATTCCTTCCGTTTTAAGATGTTTGTTGTTTTTTGGCTTAAATCTTGTTTCAAAGTATTTATTGCTTTTACATTTTTTTTTCCTCAAAAATTTTCACTTGAAATAAGACTTTTTAATTATAAAATATATTAATATCCACTAATTAATTATTAATAGGAATTTATTTTGCACTCTCTCCATTCTCATTCATATTTAGTTGCATATATATTTTTTTAGTCAATTGAGAAAAGAAAAATTGTAAAGAAAAATGTGCATTAATTAGCTAAGTTCTCATATGCATTCGGTACAAGGTATATTTACTTAACAATTAAAGTTATTTATGATGAAAAATATTACGCTGAAAAGTGTGAATGGACTGTATTGAAATGTGTACATTAAACCTGGTAACGACTAAAATAACAAACTGCACAATTTTATAATAGAATCTGATCCAAGTTGTGACTTGTGAGAGGCAGCTAATGGTCTAACCGTCTAAGTTTATGTTCTTTTATTTTTCTTTTTTCTTTTCTGGAGAACAACTTTTAATTAATTATGCCATAGCCCATAGGGCCAAACAACTTTTCTGTTATCATTATGTCCACTTAAATCCTAGTCAAGCAAATTATAAACTATTAATTATATATAATTATAATGAGTTTATGTTATGTAAAATAATTTTATGGTTCAATTGATTTAAAATTATTTTAAATTCTAATAAAATAATTTATACTATATACATCCAAAAAATAATTTTTAACTAAATAACTAATATTGTTTAAAAATACACATAAAGTGTAAATTTTTTACACAATAAAATAAATTAATAAATAACTTTGTCAACAATAATATCAATATATATACGGAAACCATTTAACTTTTATGGATGTGCCCCTATATTCAGAGAGAATATCATTATAAAAATCAAATAAAGACCACTAAATAACAATTAATTATTTAAAAGTGAATTTGAATTTGATTATTAAATTTAGGTCTCATCTCACAAGATACTCTATTCATCACACAAAAAAAATTGTTATGGGTATGGCCAACTCTAAATTTTTTGTGCATCAAGATATATAAGTGAATCTTGCAGTAGACTGTTTCATATATTAATTAGAAATGATATTTTCGTAGTTTTTGTGATACTTGCATTTCAATTAACTATCTCATATATACAATTTGTTGTGAAATATATAAATTCAAACTTTTTTCTTTCGTGCATGCAGATGGACTTGTTGGGGGCCTTCGATTTTTGGAACGGTTAGATCCTTTAATTAATTAATTAAATGCTCACATATATATTAATTAAGTCATTTCTTGCGTCACAAAAATTTCTAAGAACTCAGGTTCACAAGAACGATCTTAATTGTTTAATATAAGAAGTGCATTACATGTCATTTCTTTATGTATACTAAAAAGTGATATTTTGGGTAAATGGTAAGGATGGTCCCATGAGAATTCGTACTTGGCTGATTTGGTTACATGTTCTTTTTTTATCTCATTTTTAGCAGAAAATGTCTTATTCTTTAAATATTTAACAGTTTCATCTGGAAATCTGGATGAAAAAACATTTTCAACTTGATTTTTAGAGGGAAATGGATCAACATTTGCTATTAAATAGTCTGCCCATTACTCCCCCAACCACAATACTCCAAAAATTTCAGATTCATCTCAGATTTGCAGCAAGGAAAAAAAACCCCACTCACATGTCTTCATCTTTTTTTTCTAACAATCATTTCAATGTAAATTACAAGTATGGAGGCGATTATATATGCAACTTTAGTATTTCCTCTCAACAACATTTTCTTTGATTCCTCCGGCAAACTTGGTCGATTGGGGATGATTTTCTCTCCGCCAGATTTCCTCTTTGCACCATATGTGTGTACTTTCTAAGTAACCACTATTTGGGGATGATTTTTGAGTGAATTAAATTTGATTTTTCTTCGTTAACAGGGCGATTATGGGGAAGATTTGAAACGGTGGTTATATGATGTAGGGTTTGGAAATTTTTTGGTTTTTTTCTAGTTCGTAATTAATTTTTTTTTTTTTTTAAGTTGGAATTATCCGCGTGAGTTTTTTGGCAGAAAACTAACGGGCGGGCGGGCCTCACACTCGTTAATCCGTTACTTTTTTACGGAAAAATCGTATGGGACCTTTTGTCTTAAAAAAAAAGATCAATTCTTATGGGACCATCTCTGCAATTTCCCCGTGATATTTGAATAAGTTCACGTGAATTCAGATTCGTGGAATACCTACCCTTCTTGCATATTTTCTCATTAAAATTAAAACTAACCAAATAATAAAAAAAAAAAAAAAAATTAAAAATATTGCAGATTATCAAGACAAAGCGACAACACAAGCATTCATCATGGACGACAAGAAAGACACAATCGTGGTAGCGTTCAGAGGAACAGAACCCTTCGACGCCGATGCATGGTCTACCGACTTGGATATGTCCTGGTACAAGATTCCAGGCATGGGCAAAATGCACGGCGGATTCATGAAAGCTCTAGGCATGCAGAAATGCCAGGGGTGGCCTCAAGAACAGGCCCTGACCCGCCCCGAGACCGCCTACTACGTAATCCGAAGAATGCTGAAAGACCAACTAAAGAAAAACGAAAAGGCCAAGTTTATAGTGACGGGGCACAGCTTAGGCGGCGCGTTGGCCGCCTTATTCCCGGCGGTTTTGGGACTGCACGAGGATACGTTCTTGCTCGAAAGACTGGCGGGCGTGTACACTTTTGGACAGCCAAGAGTGGGAGACCCTAAATTTGCCAGTTACATGAAAAACTTGATGAAAAAACATGATTTCAACTGTACCAGATTCGTTTACAGCTATGACGTGGTTCCTAGAATTCCGTACGATGATCGTAAGCTCATGTTCTCACATTTCGGGACCTGCGTCTACTTTAACAGCTTCTATCAAGGAAGAGTAAGTTTCATAATTTCAAAACAATGTTATAAAATTAAAAAAATTAGTCCAATAAAAGAAAATTTCACTACAAGAAAAATGACTTTTAGTGACAGTAATCCTATTATTGTTACTTTTCTAGTTAAAAGTCTTTAATGACAGGAAATAAATTTTAATGTTAGGATCCTGTCATTAAAGATTTTTAACTAGAGAAGCAATAATGACAGGCCATGACAAAATTGTTGTCATTAAAGGTCAATTTTCCTATAGTGTTTGTTGCAATTTTGGTCGTGGTCCTAAAAATGGACATGTGGATGAAAAGTTTTATTTCGTTTTATAACTATGGGACCAAAATTATTTTCACTACAAGAAAGTTAACTTTTAATAACAACGATCCTGTCATTATAACTTTTTTAGCCAAATTTTTTTAAAGATAGGAAACAATTTTTTTATGACAGGATCCAGTCATTAAAAACTGTCTACTGTCATTAAAGATTTTTAGCTAGAGAATGTATAAGACAAAGTATTATATGAAAATAGTTCATGATAAGCTTATCATGAAATAATTTTAAATTATCATTAATCTCATTGAGAGTATCATTAATCTCATCAGGGGTATCATTAGTTTGAGTTCAAGAAAATTTAAAACAATTACAATATAATATCACTGACCCAAATTAGTGATACCCTGACAAGTTTAATGATACTCCTGATGAGATTAATGATACTCTAAAACTATTTCATGTTAAGCTTATTATGAAGTGTTTTCATATAAAACCTACTCAATGTATAATAACTAAACATCACAAGATTTTCATCACTAAGGTCATGTTGATCTCTTTCAGCCGGCAAAGTCCGGATTTGGATTTGATTTCTCCATCCCCATCCATTTTTTTTTTATTTGCAAATTCAGTTTTCCATCCAAATAAACATTCATTTCTATTATACACCTACATATCTAAAACAGACACATAACTCTTTGTGCAAAAAAAATTCACATAACTACTCTTTCTTACACTTAATTACTCCCTCCGTCCATGAGTAAGTTTCTCATTTCTTTTTGTTGAATGGTTTAAGTAAGTATATTTGTTTATTAATATATGGTGGGTCACATGTTGACTTTTGAAATAAAGGAATGAATAGTGTTGAAAAGTGAATTTAATGAGTGACATGTATGATAATATTGTGTCAATTTGAAAGTTAAAGTTTATATGTAGTAAAATGTTATTTTTGCCATTTATGGAATGAGAAATTTACTGGGGCGACCTGAAAAGGAAAGTGGGAAATTTACTCAGATACGGGGGAGTATTATTTTACTAACTAACATCAATAAAATATATATCATTATCACTCAAAAGTATTGATTTGACATAAAATGACATTCAATCCTACTTCTTCATCCCAGACTATATCTACTTCATTTTCCCCGTCCACTTTATTTCTCCATCCGAATTTGTCAGATCCCTTCCAAGTCGAAAGAAAACATGTCCTAAAGGTCAACTTTCATGCAATGTTTATAGGACTAAAATGCTAGAATGTACTTAAAAAAAAATAGGTATTGTAGAAATGATTTAATAATATGTTATATGCAGATTGTAGATGAAGAGCCAAACAGGAATTATTTCTCGATTATATGGATGATACCAAAGATAGTAAATGCTTGGTGGGAGCTGCTTAGAAGTTTTGGGATTAAATACATGAAAGGAGAAGAGTATGAAGAAGGGTATCTCCTGAGATTGGTGAGGGTGTTTGGGATATTAGTTGCGGGGGTGCCAGCTCATTGCCCTCAAGACTACGTCAACGCAACTAGATTGGGATCATCAGATGTGTTTTCCTCCATCGAGCGCACCTCCAGCGCCCAGAAATTATAGAACAAAATACATCTATTTTTTAACATTTTCCATGTGCTAGCTAATTGCTATTTCCAATTGCATTTTTATGTTTTTTCTTGCTTTAATTTGGTTTTGGTACCCGGTGTTTTGCGGGTTCTAGCTTCTACTAACTGCTTTCGTATTGTATTGCGGACCTTTTTGGTTTATTATGAATTTTCATGGTATGGGCTTTATTAGTACTCTTTTTATCCCACTTTGGAGGGACACTTAATTTGAAAATTTTAAAGAAAATAGGATGAATATAAAGTTATTACTCCCTCCGTCCCGGTTTGTTTCCCTCACTCTTGGGCACAACATTTAAGATGGATATTAAAATATAGATATAGTGCATGTGATGTGATGGAGAGATAAGAGAATAAAGTATAATGTGGTTAAAATAAGTAGATGTGAATAAAGTAAATGAATATAATATTATTAGTTGATTTTCAAATAAGATATGAGAACATAATAGTGGGATGGACCAAAATGGCAAAACGGGAACAGAATAGCGGGGTGGAGGGAGTATAATAGTTTATAAGAACAAAAAATATACACAACACTTTTTTCCTAATAAATAAGATAATCATTACCCCATTTGATTACCTTTCTATTCTGTTATAATCTTCCTCCCCACTCATTCCCCCATTTCACAATCAACAATTCTTATTTTGTTCATTTTTTTTTTAAAAAACTAGAGTACAATACTAGTGATGTAATTATCATGGATATAACAATTCATTCAATATATCCAAGGGGCAAGATGAAAAATAAATTTTCATTCTCATTCTCATTCTTATTCACATTGAAGAATTCAAAACAAGCGCCCCTTAAGACTTTACCAATCATCCCTCACAACTCAACCTCGTAATTATTATGACAATATGTCACTTTCAAGTTTTCATTTGTAAAAATATTATCACCAATTTTTTTTTTAATTGCTCTGCACAACCCTTGGGCGACCCCTTCTACAACCCTGTGCAATCTTGTGTGACCCTTTTCGGTTGCATTTTCACAATATATATATATATATATATATATATATATATATATATATTGGGTGATATTCTTGCAAATGGAAATTTGAAAGTGGCATTTTGCCATATTTCCTTAAACAATTTATTTTTCTCCCCCACATGTACAATCTACAACTAAATCTAATCTTATCTTTTTCCGTACTTTATCAACAACCCAACACAACCTAAAATATTTTTTCGTTTACATTATTTAATAAATACATTTATCTATAATCAATTTTTATTATATTTAAAATGTGATTATTAAATTATTTGATATTCAAAATTCGTAATTATTCTCCCATTACCATTAAAATAAGTTAAAATCTTGAATCCCATAATTAAATTGAAAATCGACCTAAATGTCGTAGATTTATATAGAACTAACAGTAAAATTTAAGTTACAAGACTTAGAATGTAAAACTTTAAATAGATATATCAAGTTACAAATAGATGTGTAAAATGCAACAATGCAGAATATAAAATTACATATTTAAAAGTGTAAGAAATATATTAAATTATTTGCTATCCAAAATCCGTAATTATAATAAGAAAAAAAAATCATTTTCCTTTTTAAATAAAATACAATTTTAATTACAAAATTTTGAATACAAATATAAAAAATGAAAGGTATTAAGCGAATGATAGAAAATGATAGGAATTAGGATAAAAAAGATAGAATATGAGATTTTTGTTGTAAATTTAGAAGATTTATTATTCCAAATCTAGAAGATTTGATGCCCAATGAGCTTCATATTTTAGACTAGAGTTTTATTCTTATAAATAGACTATTGTACTCATAATTGTAATCACTCATACACAAGAACATTACTGAAACTCCTGGCTTGGTTCGCCCCAGACGTAGTCATTCCCGACGAACTGGGTGAACAAATCTCGTCTTTTATTTTACGCACTCATTTACAACACATTATCAGCACGAGACTCTGTCCGAGATTAAGTGGTACGCCCTAAAATTAATTCTCTAAAAATCATATGAATTAATCCCCGTACCGAATTATTTGATCCATGCGTTACATGATTTATATGCTCTTGAATTATTAATTTGATTTGTTCTTGTAATTAATTGAATCATATCGTGTTTCAAATTGGATTAATTTCAAATTGAGAATCGAATGAGCAACGGCCGCCGCCACCCAACGCGACGCCCGCGGCCCAGCAGCCGCCACCGCCCAGCGCTACGCCCGCAGCCCAGCAGTCGCTGCCCAGCGCGACGTCCAACGCCAGCGTGGCGCTCCCCGTGCACCGTCCGCCGCCGTCCGCGCGGCGCTACCCGTGCGCTGCCGGTCACCCCTTCGCCGCCTCTGCGTGCCTCCGTGCGCAGCGTCGAGGCGACGCAAGCCCTCCGCACGTGGCGCCATTCTCCCTGGAATTTTGTGAAATCCTAATCTAATTTCGGTTTTGTTTTAGGATAACACAAAATTCTAATTAATTTATTTTAAAATCCTGAAAATATTTCGTTAAATTTCATTAATATACATGAAATATTTAGCCTCATGAATATGCATGTTTATTAAGTCGTAAATTTTCCTTGAAATTATTTTCATGTGATTATCGTTCATAATAAATTATTTTGCATGTATCTATGATTTAATTATCTTACGTGCATTATTTTTCTCGCACATAGTTTATTTCTTTATAGTCCGCATATTATGCCCGGGTAGGCGGCCCTCGGTACTTGTCAGACCGTAATTTATGCTTTGGGTAGTCGGCGCCCAATACTTGCTCCTATGTGCCCTAGAATAATCAAATAAATCCTTATTTCTCCGTTGTCAATAAATTGGTCATAACTCTTACCATGTCACTTTAAAATCGTAGTGAAAATGTGTAATATTACCATGAAAGAATTCGATGAGCTTGCTCTCGATGGTAATAACTACCTGACATGGGCGCTAGATGTCGAGATCCATCTAGCCTTAAATGAGTTGAGCGTAATAATTCTCGAAGGTTTGAAATCCACTAACGCCCTGAAGGCAAAAGCGTTGATTTTACTCATGAATCACCTGAGTGAGGAATTCATTATTCATATCCTCATTCAGGGACCCCGGAATGTTGTGGAACTCCCTGTAGGACTGTTTCCAACAAAAAAATGATATACTCCTCCCTCCGGTACAATACGATAGGTTAAGACTCCATTTCCAAGACCTTAAGTCTATAACGGAGTACAACTCTACTTTGCACCGTATTGTAACCTAGTTGATGCAGAATAATCTGTCAACATTCCACGCTAGCAACCTTATACTCCAGCAACAGTATAGGGACAATTATATGATTAGTTGCAAATGTGGAAGGGTGATTAGGCGTGAAATTGTCATGATTTGTAGCTAGAAATGCCCAAGTTTTGGTCGATTTTGTTGAGTATTTAGAGTCAATTGAGTACTATTTCTACATATTGATGAATTTGTCTATTTGATGCTCATAGGTGAATCGAGGGCGAAAAATGGAGTTCGTAGGATTTTGAATCGACTCAAACGGATGCCCGGATGAGAAGATATCGAAGAAATACGAATGGTATTAGTGGGTGAGAAGAAAAGTATCAGTTGAAGAAGAAGGAGGGTCACTTGAGTGGAGTAGCTCGAGCGCCCAAAAACTTACAGAGAGTTTTTCCCATTCGAGCGGCTCGAGCGCCACCGCTCGAGCCCTTGCATCATTCGAGATGTTCAGTTCGAGCGGCTTCATTCGAGCTATTGAGCTCGAGCGCCCCCGCTCGAGCGGGTGCTGCTCGAGCGCTTTCATGTTTTTGCCTCCTGATTCGTTTTTCGGCCCATCGCTTATATATACTCGTCCCGAACATGTTTTTGAGGACCACTTCATAACACATCACTTTGAGAGAGTTTTTTTGGAGAGAAAGAGGAGAAGAGACGAGCAAGCTTAATTTTCACGTGTAATCAAGGTTTTCTTACGAATTCTTAGTTTGTTTTTTATTTTTAGTTTCTCTTCATTAGCTCGTTGACGTTAATCACTTGAGCCTTCGTTTTTATCAGTCTAATTTCAGTTCTCAGCATTTATTTCTTTAAACCCTAGTTTATGTTTAATAATTTCTTAGTTCAAATCATTATGTTCATGTTCGTTCCTTCTTCAATTATTTTTGTTATCGTTGAAGCCATGTCTGGCTAAAACCCTTGTATGCTTAGGGTAGGATAAACTCATAGAAGTAGGATGTGGGTACGTAATTAGGGTAATTCGTGACGTTTAGTTTTAATTCTCTTAATTAATAAATTCTTAAAATCAATCTTAACTTTTCCTTTGAATTTTGTTCCAAAAGTGTTAGAGAGAGGACGACCTTATCACTCTTTAACAACTAGTAAACTTAACTAGAGGGTTTAGAAGGGATTAATAAACTACCGGTTTATCTAGGGAGGACGGCCGCATCACCTTAGTTAAATTAGGGTCTTGTTAATTAAGCACTGTCTATTAACTTGTTAGTGGATTAGTGAAATCGATTGTTAGGATAAAGTATTAGGGTTGAATTCTTGAGCTTTCATCTTACAATCTTTTACTTAGGTTATTTCTTGCACGTCACGGTTACTTTGATTATGTACCTGCTCTGTTAGTATACGTAGGAATTCCTATCCCGAGCATCACCATTACATATTCGAAGACACACACTTTTACGTTCTTAGTTTAATTTTCCTTTTGGCATTCGTAGAGTAATTTAGCTCTGATTATTTTCTTTTAAAAAAAAAAAAACCCAAAAACATACACTCATATTAATTACGATGCGTAGATCTTTGGGGATCTATTCACATACATCACTTCCCTTGGGTTCGATAATACTTGGTCCCTAGCTATATTTGCTCATACTACAGTAAACCCATACTCTTGTGGGAAACTACTAGTAGAAAGCTAGTATTTTCGGTTCAAGTCAAAGGGGGAGAGAGAGTAAGATGATCTGGGCTAAATGTCGAAGTCGTAGTACATCCGGTGGTCACAGAACCTCGAATTTCACTCTTTAAAAATCTGGCAATCAAGATAAGGTTGAGCATTCCTGCTACAGATACGGATGCAGATGCCATTGATCTCGCATGTATCGCACTCCCAAGCACTTGGTTGAGGCTTATCAAAAGCAGCAGAATGACGACAAGGGGTAGGCCATTTGAGTCGAATCTCACCATGCCAACTTGCCTGAAGCTGACTTTGACCAAGACAACGTCAATCCTCTGGTAGTGTGCTTTGCATGGGAGAAGGAGCCATGATATGAAGAAGTGATTAGCAGAAATGCATTGCCGATTCGACCATGAAAGTCGAATAAGTAACTGCTTGTGAAGCAGCAAAAGAAGCAGTTTGGCTCAAGTACTTCTTGGTGGACTTGGACGTTGTTCCGAATTTGCCCATCATAATCACTGTCCATTGTGATAATGCCGGAGCAGTTGTAAATTCAAGGGAACCGAGAGCCCACAAGGCCAGCAAACACATTGAAAGAAAATACCATCTTATACGAGAAATCGTTAAGAGAGGAGATAAAGAGGTGGCAAAGATAAACATCGGAGGACAACCTAGTATATCCATTCACAAAGGGTCTGCCTCAGAGTACATTCGAGAGACATGTGGATGGAATGAGAGTCAAGACTATTGCCAATCTGCTTTAAGTATACGTGGGAGGAATTATTAGGTTAGTGTAGGTTGACATGAGATGTCACATAGAGCTACTACACTAGACTTGCATGATGATGTATACTAAAAAGCAGACTTTAAGTATAAGTGGGAGATTGTTGGAGTTATACGTGAAAGTATGCTTTTACTTTGTATAACTCATGTATTAAACACTTGTTTATGAGAATAATTCTTTTATCACATTTGCTTTAGATATGATTGAATGTTGAATATTTATTGCAACCAGTTCATAACATATAGTACTTGTTACATTGTAGTTAATATGGTGATACCCGATCACAGAAGATCACATTAACAGTTTCCTTGTAACTAAACGTACAAATTCACGACCTAGGTGGAATTGAACAATCCGCTGTGAAAGGTCGATGTGTATATCTCAGATTGGTCTGTCTTGACTAAGAGATTGCACTAGCACATTTAGTATGTGTTGAAGAGGACCTACAGCGAGGATAAATTCTTCTATTCTGAAATGTGAAGAATTAGACCTCAGTGGTTATACTTTAAGTTAACAAACTTTTTAATCCACTGTTTTATATACTTTAAGTTAACAAACTTTTTGGAAAAGAATTATGTCGATTGGAAATGTAATTTCAATTTTGTCCTTACTGCACAAAAATACAATTGGGATATTCACGGTAATATACCCGGCAAGCCTATTGATAAGTCAAGCAATGGGAAAAGGCAGTTTATGATTGGAAGCGTGACAATAAACACATGAAGTGCATCATCTTGACATCTCTGTCTGAGGATTTGAGGCGCTTTCATGAAGACATTGTATCCGATGTTGAAATCATGAAAAGTCTTGAAGAGATGTTTTTACATCAGAAGCCCATGACCAATCAAGTTCACCGAACATGACTCGGCCAAGTTGAAAATGGTGAAGAGAATGTCAGGAGCACGTTCTCGATATAATGGCATACCTTAACAAGTTGGAAGTACTTGGTGCGGATTTTGATATCCCTATTCAGGTTGATTTCATACTCTATTCTCTACCGAAAAGCTTTGAGCAGCTTCAAATGAACTGTCAGATGAATGAACGGACAAGTCGTTTGTCCGAGCTCTTGCAAGCTTTAGTTTCGGTGGAGGCGATAATGGAGCACCAGTCCAGTGCTATGGTAGCTAATGGTCCGTCTATCTCTTTTTGTTCCAAGGGAAGGGAAGAAGAGAAAGAGAACCAGAGGCCGGATCCAAGCAAATCCAATTGTTGCGAAAGGCAAATGCAAAGGCTAGCATCGAAGGGGAAGTATTTTAGTTGCGGTGAGAGAGGACAATGGAGGTCTGCTGCTCCAAGCCTAAGAGGCTAGGAAAGTTAGGTAATTCACACACCCTAGTCGTCGAAACTTGTAAAGTGGCGTATGCTGTCTATTCGTGGATAGTGGATACGAGAGCTACTGATCACATTTGTTTCATGGGTTCAAGCTAACCCAACGACTTAACGGAAGTGAGATCCCCATCACATCGGGCAATGCTACGAGAGTGGTAGCTGAAGCAGTGGGAGAAGTGCGCCTATTTTTTGAAGATAGAGTTATGGTCCTGAGAGACGTTCTTCATGTTCCTAGTTTAGAAAGAACTCAACCTTCAGTTTCTAAACTATTTTGAATAGATACTCAGTTTTTTTTAATAAGGATGTTATTATTTCTTGAAACGACGAGTTTATCTGTTCCGGAACTTCAATGGATGATTTTTATACCACTCACAAAATTGAATCTAACAACACATCGATTATTTCGAGTAATAAAAGGAAGCGTTCTTCGGACGTGAACGAAATACTTCTATGGCATCTTAGATTAGGTTATATTAATCTAATGCGGATACAAAGATTGGTGAAAAATGAATCCTTGGAGTCACTTCAAGTTGAGTCATTTCCAACTTGTGAATCCTGTTTAGAGGGTAAAATGACCTAGAGGGCATTTGGAGCCAATGGGAATAGAGCCACCAAAGTGTAAGAACTCGTTCATACCAATATGTGTGGTATAATGACGATCATAGCTAGAAGGGGTATGAGTATTTTGTCACTTTCATTGACGATTACTCGAGATATGGATACATCGACCTTATGATGCATAGGGAAAGAAGTATCAAGTTTCTACGATCTGATCGTGGAGGCGAATACCTCAGCAATGAATTCTTGAACTACCTATTGGACGAAGGGATTGTATCCCTGTTGACCGCAGCGGGAACCCCTCAATAGAACGGTGTGGCGGAACAAAAGAACCGGACTCTTTTAGAAATGGTCAGGTCCATGCTGAGTTATTCAGATTTACCCAAGTCGTTTTGGGATAATGCCTTGGAAACAACGACTTACATTCTAAATTTGGTGTCATCCAAATCGGTTCCTAAAATCCCATTAGAATTGTGGACCGGGCGTAAGCCTAGTTTGAGACACATGAGTATCTAGGGGTGTCCGGCATATGTGCAAGACAAGGAAGCCGGTAAATTGGATCCACGTTCGGAATTAAGGTTGTTTATAGGATATCACATGGGAACGAAGGGGTGTATGTTCTATAGTCCCAAGGATCAAAAGACCGTGTTTTGTACACACTTTAAATTCTTGGAAGAAGACTATAGGAACAATAGAAAGCCCAGAAGTGAGATTACTTTAGGCAAAATAAGAGGGCAAACTCCTATACCAAGTGTACAAGATGATATACCAATCGTCATACCTTCACAACCGGAACCCCGTCGCAGTGGGAGGTTTGTTAGACAACCCGAGAGATTCATGGAAATAGGAGAATCTTTGGATTTGATTCCCGGTGTTAAATCAGACCCATGGACATACGACGAGGTAATCCAAGACAAAGATGCAGAGTCATGGCAAATGGCAATGGAAACCGAGATGGGTTCGATGGATCATAATCAAGTGTGGGAGTTGGTCGAACCACTCAGTGGGGTAAAACCCATTGGATGCAAGTGGGTGTACAAGAGGAAAAGAGGACCGGATGGAAGGGCTGAGACCTTCAAAGCAAGGCTAGTGGCCAAATGGTATACTCAAAAGGAAGAGATCGATTATGAGGAAACCTTTTCGCCTGTAGCTATGCTTAAGTCCATCCGTATTCTCTTGTCGATCGCTGTGCACTTAGATTATGAGATCTGGCAAATGGATGTCAAGACGACTTTCTTTAATGGAAGTCTTGACGGGTTAGATATCTATATGCAACAGCCCAATGGTTTCATTGAAAAAGGCTAAGAGCACCTCGTATGCAAGCTTAAGAGATCTATTTATGGACTTAAGCAAGCATCGCGTACTTGGTACTAGTGTTTTGATCAAGTTATTAAGTCTTATGGGTTTTGATCAAAATAAGTTTGAAATTTGTGTGTATAAAAGGTGTGACGGAACTGCGGTGGTATTCTTAGTATTACACATATACGATATTCTGCTCATTGGAAACAATGTAAAGGTATTGTCAGACGTAAGGGTATGGCTGTCAAATCAGTTTGATATGAAGGACTTAGGGAAAGCTGGTCACATCCTTGGGATCAGGATCACTTGAGATCGCAAGAGAAGGATGTTGGGCTTATCGCAAGTTTCATACAAAGGCATTGTTTTGAAGCATTTCAGCATGCATGATTCCAAGAAAGTTTTTGTACCTTTTAGGCAAGGAATCCATCTATCAAAAGAAAGAGGCCCTAAGACGCATATGGAGATAGATGACATGAAAGGCGTTTCGTACGCTTCGGGCATAGGAAGCCTTGTGTATGCAATGTTGTGTACGAGACCGGATATCTGTTTTTGCCTCGGGCATGATGGCAAAATATCAAAAGTAACCCCGGGAAAGCTTATTGGACAACAATTAAATGCATTCTGTAGTTTCTGAAAAGAACTAGCGATGGAATGCTGATTTAACAGTCAGACAGTCTAATTCCCATGGGATGCACGGACTCAAATTTCCAATCAGATATAGAATCCAGAATATCTACCTCGGGTAATGTGCTTTGCATGGGAGAAGGAATCATGACATGGTGAAACGATTAGCAGAAATGCATTGCCGATTTGACCATGAAAGCCGAATAAGTAACTGCTTGTGAAGCAGTGAAAGAAGCGGTTTGGCTCAAGTACTTCTTAGTGGACTTGGACGTTGTTCCGAATTTGCCCAGCATAATCACTGTCCATTGTGATAATGCCGGAGCAGTTGTAAATTCAAGGGAACCGAGAGCCCACAAGGCCAGCTAACACATTGAAAGAAAATACCATCTTATACGAGAAATCGTTAAGAGAGGAGATAAAGAGGTGGCAAAGATAAACGTCGGAGGACAACCTAGTATATCCATTCACAAAGGGTCTGCCTCAGAGTACATTTGAGAGACATGTGGATGGAATGAGAGTCAAGACTATTGCCAATCTGCTTTAAGTATAAGTGGGAGGAATTATTAGGTTAGTGTAGGTTGACATGAGATGTCACGTAGAGCTACAACACTAGACTTGCATGATGATGTATACTAAAAGGCAGACTTTAAGTATAAGTGGGAGATTGTTGGAGTTATACGTGAAAGTATGCTATTACTTTGTATAACTCATGTATTAAACACTTGTTTATGAGAATAATTCTTTTATCACATTTGTTTTAGATATGATTGAATGTTGAATATTTATTGCAACCCGTTCAAAATATATAGTAATTGTTACATTGTAGTTAATGTGGTGACACCCGATCGCAGAAGATCACATTAACAGTTTCCTTATAACTAAACGTACAAATTCACGACCTAGGTGGAATTGAACAATCTGCCGTGAAAGGTCGATGTGTATATCTCAGATTGGTCTGTCTTAACTAAGAGATTACACTAGCACATTTAGTATGTGTTGAAGAGGACCTACAGCGAGGATAAATTCTTATGTTCTGAAATGTGAAGAATTAGACCTCAATGGTTATTGATTTCTTAATCTCCGTCACTTAAATAGGACCTTGTGTGCTTAATGGTTACTGCTTTGATTCATGTTGGGTGAGAATTATCGTGACTTCGAACTTTGTGTTTTGGGCAGTAATATTAATCATACGACGGTTGCTAAGATTTAATACGAAGAAACGCGTGTGAGTACGGCTCGTGTGATTAGTCCCCTTGGTGGGCTCAGAAGTTTTATCGTACCAAATTTTACAAGTGAAGAATTAGTTTCTTCGGTACGGATAATAATGTTGAGCTGTCTTTACTCCAAGGTGAAATATATTAATTAATTTAGAGTTATTCAGAAGCTTAATTAATTAATGGACTTGATAATCTTAAACGCGGGAAATAACAATCGGGAGCCCATATTATCGTAATATGGATTAAGATGGATAGTGCAATATTAATTTATTAGTGGTATTAATTAATATTAATGGGTTGAATTATATTGGGGCTCAATATTGAAATTCAGAAGTCCATTGGAGGGTCAATCTTAATTCTCTTAAAGGCCCCTCAAGTAGCCCAAATTAAGTAGCCCAATAATGATAAGGTGATTAAAATAAAAGAAAATATATTTGCTGATTTTTTCATGATATTTTCGGGAAAGATATATTAGAAGAAAGAAAAGATCTTGTTGATTTTCTTGGAAAGATATTATGGAAGATAAGTATTCTTGGAATACAAGATTATCT
Source organism: Ballota nigra (assembly GCA_947034835.1). NCBI lineage: Eukaryota > Viridiplantae > Streptophyta > Magnoliopsida > Lamiales > Lamiaceae > Ballota > Ballota nigra. The sequence continues at coordinate 5,772,878 of OX344722.1, forward strand.
CATATATTCAAGAAGATCCAAATCTTGGATTCTTTCTTTAATATTTTCGAAAATATACTTATTAGGAGGATGTTGAGATTTTTGTGGAATATTTTATTATGGAGAATAAAATATATGGGATATATCCAAGATTTCTTGGAGGCCAAGAAAAAAATTTTCTCTCCCCTAAAATACACCAAAATTTTGTTCACCCTCACTTATATATAGGGGATGATTATTTCATCTCCAGTTTACTTTTCACAGCGTTGAAAAAAAAAATCAGCAACACTATTTTTTCTTTCTTCCTTATTATTTTAAATTACTTGAAAGCACTTCCCACCGGTGATCAAGCAAGGCGAAATGGACATACTTGAGAAGGTCTTTGGGTTGGTAGCGCGTTCGTAATTGTCCCGTGATAATCAAAGGTCATATCTACGAGAGGTACGTAGTCACATAATCTTTTAGTCTTTCCGCCATAGATTTTATGTGAATTAATTCAACTTGCATGATGATAAATTTGTTGTTGGAATTATTATTTGAATTAATTAGGATTAATTCATGCTAGTAATAATTGAATTTAAATTCGTATTTAATTATCATCTCGAATAGATTCCGGGCACCCCTATTTTCCCAACACGGTTTTTCTTGAGCGAATTCAAGGAGACATTTGCGGACTGATTCACCCAGCATCATGATCATGTTGTTATTTCATGGTCCTTATTGATGCCTCCACTAGGTGGACATATGCCTGTTTGTTGTCCACCCGCAATCAAGCTTTTGCGAAGCTCATTGCGAAAACTATCGAGCTTAGAGCTCAATTCCCGGATTATCCAATTAAGTCTATTCGCATGGATAATGCTGTTGAATTCAGCTCAAAGGCCTTTATAGATTACTGTATGGCCCTGGGAATTAAAGTGGAGCATTCGGTCCCCTACGTCCATTCCCAAAATGGTCTTGCTGAGGCATTAATAAAACGTATCAAACTTATCGCGAGACCATTGCTTATGAACTCCAAACTACCCACTTCATGCTAGGGGCATACAGTCCTACATGCATCGCACTTAATACAAATCCGTCCAACTGCATATAATGATCATTCCCTCCTACAGTTAGTGCATGGGAAAGAACCTAGTATTTCCCATCTGCGTATTTTCAGATGTGTGGTATATGTTCCGATAACATTACCAAAGCGGACCTCTATGGGCCCACAAAGGAAACTCGGTATTTACGTCGGATTTGACTCTCCATCCATCGTGAAAGACCTCGGGCCTTTGTCCGGGGATCAATTAACGGTTTGGTTCGCTGATTGCACATTCGATGAAGATTACTTCCCGGCATTAGGGGTAGAACCGAATTCAAAATTGAATGATTCTCGGGAGCTTACGTGGAATATAAGTAATCTTCAGTATCTAGATCTGCGCACTAATCAATCTGAACTAGAAGTTCAAAAGATCATTAACTTGCAAAATTTAGCAAATAATCTGCCAGACTCGTTCACTGACCATTGAGGTGTAACTAAATTGCATATACCTGCAGTAAATGCTCCCCAAAGGGTTGAGGTCCCAAGCAAAAAAAGTACTCATGCCCCCCCGCGCCAGAAGCGCAAAGGATCCTCAAGAGATAGTAATACACCTAAACGAAAGGCTAGCAAACATGGTCAGTTGAATGTAAAATCTCTAGAAGAGATTGGTCTAGATAAAAGTTTCTAGGAGACGAGCGTCCTAGTGATGAAGCACGTGCACAAAATATTCAATGCACTAGGACCGTGGAATGATCAGACCCAGATACACTGAGAAATGAGGAAGATCTGGTTGACGTAAACGTCGAAGTCTCTGTTAATTTCATAGATACAGGAGAAACATATAATAGAAATATTATTGTCGTCGATGAAACATTTGCAGCGTCAATTGCTCTTTCCATTATAAATGATCTAGATCTAGAACCCAAAATAATCGCTGAGTGATGGAAGCGCTCCAATTAGGTTAAATGGAAAGAGGCAATTGAAGCAGAGCTCGCATCGCTTAACAAAAGACAAGTATTTGGCTCTATCGTCCGTACACCCACGCGCGCTATCCCCGTAGGATATAAATGGGTATTTGTATGAAAATGAAACAAGAACAATACTGTGGAGAGATATAAAGCGAGGCTTGTAGCTCAAAGGTTTTCGCAGAGACCCGGGATTGATTTCGATCAAACATATTCTCCCGTCATGGACTCAGTAACGTTCCGCTATTTGATATCTTTGGCAGTTAAAATGAATCTCCAAATGAGATTAATGGACGTAGTAACCGCGTACTTATACAGATCACTTGATACTGACATTTACATGAAAATCCCCGATGGATTTGACAATCCTCAGATGAGGGATGGTGAAAACCGCAGTATGTATAGCATAAAACTGCAGAAGTCGTTGTATGGCCTGAAATAATCGGGTCTCATGTGGTACAACCGACTTAGTGAATTCCTTTAGAAGAAGAGATACACATTCGATAAAGCTTTCACATGCGTATTCACGAAGAAATCGCATAATGGTTTTTGCATCATATCCGTCTATGTTGATGATCTAAACATAATCAGAACATGCAAAGAGATTGAAGAAGTTAGTTCAATCTTCAAAGCTGAATTCGAAATGAAAGTCTTGGGTAAAACCAAGTACTGCCTCGGCCTGCAGATCGAGCATCTCCCAGAAGGAATTCTTATACATCAGTCGACCTACGTGAAAAAGGTATTGGAGAGATTTCACATGGATAAATCTCATCCACTTAGCACCCCTATGGTTGTCCGATCCCTCGAAGTGGATAAGGACCCATTTAGACCAAAAGAAGATTCAGAAGAAATTATGGGGCCAAAAGTTTCTTATCTTAGTGCTGTCGGAGCATTGCTCTATCTCGCAAATTGCACTCGGCCGGACATTGCATTTGTTGTCAATTTGCTTGCGAGACATAGCGCTTCTCCTACAAGGAGACATTGGAATGGTGTTAAGCATGTTCTACGGTACCTCCAAGTGTCTCAAGATCTTGGACTGTTTTACCGTAAGAACCAAGACAAAGTCTTAGTAGGTTATACGGATGCTGGCTATTTATCTGATCCCCACAACGCCATATCCCAGACTGGTTACGTTTTTCTCTGTGGTAGTACCGCGATCTCATGGAGATCGGTTAAACAAACCATGGTTATCACGTCTTCAAACCACTCAGAGATAATAGCTTTATTTGAAGTCACACGAGAATGTGTTTGGTTAAGGTCCTTGGTAAAACATATTGGTGACTCGTGTGGTATCGCTAAAGGCGATACACCTCCCACCGTTATATTTGAAGACAACGCAGCTTGCATCACACAAATGAGTAATGGGTACGTCAAGGGAAACCTGACGAAACATATTTCACCTAAGTTTTTCTACCCATACGAACACCAGAAGAGTGACGTGATTACCATTCAAAAGGTGCAATCTAGTAACAATCTAGCAGATCTGTTTACTAAGTCCTTACCTACGTCTACTTTTGAAAAGTACGTTCGTGGTATTGGGATGCAAAGACTCAACTTCAGAGAGAGCGGTAACCCCGAAATGAATCTAGAAGATTTTATCTAGAAGATCGATTACATTCCTCCCTAACTTATTATTTGGCCGATACCTAGCACGTGGAGTTTTTATGACAATACATTTATGTTATGTCGTAATGTCCAAGGGAGAGTGTTGTAAATTTAGAAAATTTATTATTCCAAATCTAGAAGATTTGATGTGGACATTACTAATGGACCAATAACACAATAGGCTTCATATCTTAGACTAGGGTTTTATTCTTATAAATAGACTATTGTACTCATAATTGTAATCACTCATACACAAGAACATAGTGAAACTCCTGGCTTGGCTCGCCCCCAGACGTAGTCATTCCCGACGAATTGGGTGAACAGTTCTCGTCTTTTATTTTACGCACTTATTTACAACAATTTTAATTTAAAATATATCAATTGGTCTCTATTTATAAATAATAAAAAGTTAAAATTTTTGATATAATTATTATCATTATTTTTTATTGATAATATCTTAAAAGTAGAAATCTAAAACTTGTTTAGTAAAATTTATGTTAACCAATTGAATATTGACACATATCATGTTGATGAAGAAAGAAACGGTTCACAACCAGATGGTTTGCTAGCCGGGTTGTGCAATTAAACCAAATTCTTCCTTTTTTTTTCTCTCTTTTTTGTCTGTTAGTTATAATCATTGTGCAATCCGGTAGTCTAACTTTTATTGCATATATAAAGTGAAATTGATTTTTACATTAATTATTGAAAAGTATTAATTGTTTTTATTAAAGAGTATTTATTATTTTTAATGAAAAATATTAGTTGTTTTCATTGAAAATTCTTAGTTTGTTTTCAGTCGACACCACAAGAAAATAAAGAATTACCTACAAAATTAGAATTGCCTAAAAAAAAATTCAACAAAAAAGTTTGTGGTAGGAATTGTCTACAATTTGCCTACAAAATTTCTAATTGTGTGAGCATCTACATTTCTTAACTTAGAAACAACTTGCCTACGGAATTAATTTGCCTACGGAATAAAATTCCTAGGTATAATTACCTATAAATTATTTGCCTACAAAAATTTATCTACAATACAATTTGTCCACGAAATTTTTGTAGGCAAATTTTTTTGTAGGTGAGGAAGGAAGATGTCTATACAATTAGAAATTTTCGTAGCCAAATTTGTAGGCACTTCCCACCACAAATTTTTTGTTGGAAGTTTCGTAGCTATATTGGCAATTTCCGTAGGCAATTTTATTTTTTCTTGTAGTGAAACAACTAATACCCTTGAATGAAAACAACTATACTATTTTTTTGTGAAATTAACTAATACTACCTCCGTCCATGAAAAATATGTTCACTTATTTGCACGTGGTTTAATGAATATGGTGAAGGGTATTATGGGGTATTGTGAAGTCCGTTTATGAATTAAGTGATTGTTTATGGAAAATATGTGTGACCTATTTTCCATAAACAATCATTTTATTCATAAACGGACCTCACAATACCCCATAATACCCTCCGACATATTGCATTAAACTACGTGCAAAGAAGTGAGCATGCTTTTCATGGACGAAGGGAGTATCATTTAATAGTTCATGTATGAACCATTTTCAGTCTATATTTTGTTTTACATTTTTTTTTTCACAAAGATTAGAAAAAATTGTATTAAATGAGTATAAAGTAGAAAAATGTAGAGAGAGATATGGCAACCACACTTAACAAACAAAGAAATACAAATATTTTGAGTGGGACGGACTAAATAAGGATATGTAAATATTTTAGTGCGAATCTTTGAGCTGATTTCTCATTGTTCCTCTAACTTTGTAATTTGGATCTTAGGCTTTGTCACCTTTGTAAAATTTAAGGCTTCGGCTTTGGGTCTGGAAAATGCTTTTCTCACACATATGAAAATTCAATGACCATCCTCAATGGATTTCTCGAACATTTTGATCTTTAAGATAGTTCTTTAAATGAAGACATATTTAACCAATTTGTTCAAACGAGGTATAGCTTATTCTTTCTCAAAGTGAAGTTTTGAGATTTTAGTTGAGATAATCCCTTTTCGTTAGACTGGGGTGTCAACAAATGTGATTGGAAAGATAGAAAATTATGAGATTTGAGTGATCAAAATTATCTTACTTGAGGGATTTTATATTTAACCATAGTCAACTTAATTAATTATGAGTTAAATAATTTCTATCATCTATAACACATGGCATCCATCTAATAGGTGTAACAGAAGATGTTATACCATTATATAACAGGAGATCCCCACCAGTTAATTTGTATTAGCTAGTTTGTGAACTGTCCGGTACAAATATTGCTCTCGTAGAAATAGGACCTCGAATTTTTACCTAATTGTTAGTGTTATAAAACTACAACCTCAATTTGAACTCACCACCACCATTGCCCAAAACGAATTTTGGCCACTTTAACTAGAACAAATCTAAAAATTAATTTTTCAAAAGAAAAAAGAAATTATAAGAGTACTTGTGCACTTGGTGTATGGTGCACCCACTTAACAGTTGAGTCTGTTTATACTAAAAAGTATGAATTGATTACACTGAAAAAGGATATTCAGTGTAATCTAACAACACATTTTAGTGTAATCACCCTATACTTTTCAGTGTAAACAACTTCAAGTGTTGAGTGAGTGCACCGTGTACCAAGTGCATATGAGAGTGCTTCATATTATAAACTTTGCAAATAGAAAAAAGGACAAAATAACCACAAAAACATCAACTTGTGCAGAGAACCAAGTTTTCCTTTAAAGGTATCTATCATATAATAGCAGAGTAGTTCCCTCAAATTGAGGGGTTGCATTTTATGTAGAGTTAAAGGTTGTAGCAATTACAATGAAATGGCTCCAATTTGGCTATAACTAAAAATTGAACTATATAAGCATACCAATAATTCTTACTTCTTACGGCAAACAAGGCAATTTTTTTGAAGAATCGGTTTCACATATATACAGCCCGATAATCCCATCGAACGAGCTGGTGGAGTTTGGTTTTCCGACAGCATGTTTCTCATGGCTTCAGCTTTCGACTGCGATACTCTGAGCTTGTTCAAGATTTTCTCCATCGATGTTGATCTCTTCTTTTCTAGTTTCATCTGTACAATGTTGTTACACAAGCTCATCACCAACCAAACATTTCAAACTAGCGCAGCCCAACACGAGAAACAATTTCCCTAACTTGAGTTACAACGGTTTTTTGGTCCCGTAACTTGTCTACTGTCTAAAAAAATTCAATTTAATCTCAATATTTTAAAAAATTGTCCAATTTTGAACCGTAAGTGCTCGAAAATGAAAAATGTATTGTATTATGTCATAAAGTGAAGAAGGAATTTGGGGCCAAAATTGGACAGTAGACAAGTTTTGGGGCCAAAATGCAACATTCGTGTGACATAAAACGACACCTCTTTCAATTTTACAGCGATTTTTGGACAATTTTAAATATTTGTACTAAATCCAAAAGGTTAAGTTTTTTTGGACCAAAATAATTTTTAACTCAACAACTTCTCTTTATGATGACAAATTAAAATCTTATATATTATTACCAACCAACTACAAAGAACCATTAAGTTGCTAAACGAACCTCGAGTTTGCGAATTGCTGCTTCAGCTTTTGCCTTCTGCAAATTCTCCCAATTGGTGATTTTCTCTTCTTGTCCTTGCAACCTGCAGAAAAACAGCAAATAACACTACCTATATAACTTGGAAATTTTCAAATTAAATTTCGTTTTTCCTTACGAATAGCAAGCATCGACTTACTTTTTTGAAGCATTCCAAGGCAAAGGGGCGTCTTCGTTATTACTAATTGTGTCCTTAGTCTTTTTAAATCCTTGCTTGGCTACAGGGGTGCCTTTGTCTACCTGGACGTCTCTGACCTCATCCTTTCCAGCTCGACGAAACGAATTGGAAATGGAGGAAGGTAAATGAGAAAAGGATGACCTTCGTTTTGAAGACGAACGAGTGCTCCCATCGGGGGGGCTCATTTGAGTGGCTATATCCCTGCGGTTAACGTCCCATGATTCCGGGGCTTCTTCCTCCTTCACACCATCCAGTTTATCTTCTGCTCATGCAAATCAACAATTAATTTTGGCAATACAAGACACTAAAAGATATTGAAAATAAGTAATCCTAAAAGTTGTTAATAGAGTTTGTATACACACTCTCAATGAATCACAACCTTTTTATTGAAAATTTTTATATAGAAGAGAGGCTCAACAAAAGAAGAATCTCATGGAGAAATTATTTCCATCGAAACGATACCCACCTAAGATCCCACACAGCAGTCTTGAAAATCATATTTACAGGAGAATGAAACAATTTAAGGAAAAAAAACACTCATGTCAATAGGAATGATAGAAATGGGACGGCCATCACTTTCGTTTCCACTAAAACAGAGGAATACTCGGGGCATTCCTTTCAATATTCATTAATGAGAACGGTAATATGTAGAGTATTGGGTAATTACGATGGTTAACGAGGATAAAAGATGATCAATTTAACGAGACTCAAAATAAGTTAACCATTACATCAGTTATCCCCAAGCATTCTACTATTACTCAACTAATAATCATTTTTCGTCCTCACTTATTCCAAAACTAGAGAAAAACACTAACAATATAAATCATCATTCTCGTTGTAATTCACTACCCGACCATTCTCATTGACGAATTTGAACCAAACGCCCCTTCACATGATATGGATTATGACTAAACACAATGGCATTCACTCTATGCACATTAATTTTCACCTTTCCACATCAATGCACATCATTCAATTCATTCAACCAAACTCCAATATATACCAACAAGGGCAAAAACGACATTATTCTAAGACCTAAGAAAAACACTAACAATCTAATCATCATTCTCATTGAAATTCACTCTATGCACATCAATTTTCACCATTCAACCAAACGCATTATATACTACCAACAAGGGCGAAAACGACATTATACCTTGAGAACTCGAGCCTTCGCCTTCGCCTTCGCCTTCGCTGACCAAATCCGACAAGCCCGGAACACTAGTGCTCCTCACAATGTTGCCCTCGCCCGAATTGGACACAACCACATTGGCATAATTAATCGACAAGCCATCAGGCACCAACACCCCCGTGTTAAGGGGCGAATTCCGGGCCCTCCCGCTTTCCACATTGGGCGAATAGCTCGACAAATAAACAAGCCCGGGCGGGCCCAACGGCCCGCTCTTCGACTTGGGCCGTCTCTGCGGCTGAGGGACCGAATTCCTGACCGGGGCGTAGCTCGAAATCGGGCTCGTAATCCACCTTTCGGCATCGTCCCATTTTGACGGTAATGCCCTTCCGCTATTAAAGGGCATCAATGCTGCCGCCGAAACATGCCTTCTACTATTACTGGGCAGTGGAACCCTTTCTGAGCTCCATGATTTGGGGATTTCTTCGCTGTAATCCGGTGTACCGGGGCTAGTGTACGCCCCTGAATGTCTCCTAATTGATTTTGAATTCTTCTTCATCCTATAATTCACTTATGCCCGATTCCTCCCATTAATCCCTCAATTTGAAATTGGATTTTGGACCTAAGTGGATACGGACAGAAATTAAAATCCATTCAATTCTGCACAAATTAAATATGAATATTAAAAAAAAAAAAAAAATTGTAGATGATTCTGAATTCTTGAATCTTTCTATATGAATTTAAAATTGAGAAAAGAAAAATCCCTTTTCGTTTTCAAATGGATGGACAAAAACCCATGTCCGTAAATCCCATCTTTCCACCTTTAAACCCACAAAACAACAAAGAGGGGCCATAAAGCATAAGAAAAAGAAAAGGGGCTTTTCAAAAACTTACTTTACGATAGAATCGAAAATGGAGCAACGAGATAATGGAAAAAGTTGGGTTTCTCCTTAAACCCCTTTTGATGATTTCGTAATCACACTTTTTCTGCTGCAATAATTAAATACAGGATGAATATATTAAAAGAGAGAAGTATTAAATTAGAATAAAATTAAATTAAAAAAGACTGCTCCATTGATGAAACGAAACAGTACGTTTGACGAACACTGCACTGACCTCTGCCGCAGCTTCTATTAGATTTGGGATTTTTTTTATTCATTTTTTTTGTGTGATTTAAAAGGGATATTAATGGGGAGGGGGTGGAATGTTCGACGGATTGTGGTGCAGTGAGCCTTTTAAATCAGGACCGTTGGGTGAGAAGGGTAAGGAGTGGGAAGATATGTCTTTTTTGAATAAACGGCTGGATTTGAATCGGTGCATTGCGCCGTGAGTAACCTAAGAAGAAGGGAAGGTCGAGTTGGCAGATGTTTGTCTGAGTGTGGAATTTGGTCCATGTGACAATACACCGAAAATTATGGGTGGGCCCACAGATTTAATAGTGTCAAAGTTTCAAATTGATATTTGTGTCTTTTTTGGGTTCACATTGTTATTGTTTATACAAGGTGATTCTAAATAAAGATAGTTTGGGTGTGCTTGGTGTTGGTGATGGGTTCTAATCACGTGGATTAGTGGCTGTTTTTAATTAAGTTTTGGATCACTAAATAAGATCGTGTAATTGATTACTATTGTTATTAGTAAATACGGAAGATCGAAATATAAAATTGTAAATACCAGTACTGAATTCGTATTTATTTCGTATGTGTGTAGTTGAAGGTGTGTTTGTGTGTGTAGGGAAAATTTTTGTATATTTGAACTTATTTTTATTAATGGAGAGCAGCTTATTTATATTAATCATCAAGTAGGTAGTGTACATAACCTTTAGACTTACAAGCTTGCATGCTTGTCATGTGTCCTTTGACTACATGTGTCATTTGACTACATTTGACCTTATCTAAGTTGAATCTTAGTTACAAAATCTTGTTTTTTGTCTTATCACGTCTTTAAAGTTGTTCGCATTTAGTTATAAGGTGGTTTCTTCATTCTGATCCTTATTCATTAGTTGTTCGCTTGATGGACTGGTGGTTGAGAAGTTGTTCGCCCATCAGTTCTTCATAAATTGGTCTCTGAATCTTTACACTCGGAGTTGTTTGCATAGAACTTGTTCGTCAGTTGTGAGTAGGTGGGTGGCATACATTTCTCTAAATAGCTTATACACCTCTCTTGATTGTACCTGTTCGTCATTCATGCCTTAATAATAATATGGACATGTCTGGGGTTCACCATCTGTTCGCCACAATGTTGGTCGTCAAGTTTGTTGTTAATCATTGAATACATCACCTTTTCTGGTTCATACACCACTTTTTGATTACTCTTGCTAATTATCTGTAGGTGATTTGTTTTGCTTCTCATCCTCCTCTTAGGCTTTTAAACTTGTTCGCATAATGATGCTTACTATGTAAGTTGTTCACCTATCAACAATTGTCCCTAGCCTGACCTCATGTTGATTCTGAGCGAACTACCTTCTGTCGAACAACTGAGGTCAGGGTATCAACTTATTGTGTTGTTATGACGACCAGCAATACTCAGGGCGAGCAGCTTGAACGCGACGTTTCCCCTCCCGAGATCTGGGAATCCTTTCAAGGATGACGTGGGCGGCATGATTAGGCGCCGCCCACGCACGGTCAGTATCGAGGCCACGCGCCCCTGTATTTGCCAATAGGCCCCCCAAATTTTAGGTTTATTCGCTGGGTACCCCGTTTTCTCACATTTTAGCCCCAGAACTACTAAATAATTATAGGTTTTACCCCGTTTTTTCCATACATATAAAAGCGGGAGTTGGACAAAAAAAAAATTCCCGCTTTCACATTCCAGATTTTGAAAATTCCGGCCACCTCCATAATTTTCGGCGACTTTTGAGCTTTTTCGGCGCCCTTTCACATTTCAAACGTTTAATCTTCGAAAGATATTGCATTTAAATTATTTCCTCTTTTGCATTCTTTGTATTTTTCTTTCTTTATTATTCTGGGAATCGAGAACCACCACCACCATTGTCCCGCGGAAGCGCCGCCGTCTTTCTTCACAACTAATCTGTCCTCTGTTTTATCTCAAAATTTCCCCAAAAATTATCCATTCTTCCTGCTCTACTCAATGTCCTCTCAATCTAGCAACGAAAACCCTCTAGAAATCGTGGATAAATCACTCCTTGAGATTACTCCCTTCGAAGAGCAACCTCTCATCGAAGTTTCTTCTAATTCTGATCCAAACGTTAACTCTTTGATAAGATCTGTAGAGGATACTGGAGCTCGCCCTTCCGGCAAGGTGATCGTGGAGGTTGCGAACAGGGAGACGGACGAGAGGGGTTCTTTGAGCTCAGAATCTGAAGAAGAGTCAGATCCCGAATTTGACGAGCTAACCTGGGAGTTCCTGGAAGGGATTGGGTTTCCAAACCCTAATTTGATGGAGAATAAGATTCCCGTTGGAGTTGCTCGCCCATTCGAGTGGTGAGCATATTCCGAACAACATGCGAACAGCTTTCCCCCTCTCCGAAGGTTAAAGTACAAATCCCCAAGGATAGAATTCCAGGCGAGCAGAGTCAGGAGGATTGTTCGTCGTGACGAGCTCGACCTAATCCGGGAGACGTATCAGATCCCATATGATATTTATATGTGGGTGCCCGAGAAGAAAGAGTAAGTTGATCGCCCTCCCCCTGGCTGTACGGCGATCAACATAGACACCCTTATCGCAGGGCTTAGACTGCCCCTTCCACCAATCGTTGGTCGCTTCCTTGAGGTGACCAATTTGGCCATAACACAAATAACTCCGACAGGGTGGACGAACCTGCTCGAAATCATGATTTTGTTCACCCTGGAGGGCTATGTGGATCGCATCACTCCCGATGAAGTCAATTATATGATGACGATCACGCGATGCTCGGCCGCGGAGAAAGGATACTACTATCTGAAGGTGCGACCAGGCCTTAAAGTGGTGGAGGGGGTACCGAACAAGATTTGGAACTGGAAGGAGCATTTTTTCTTTATTGGAGGGGATTGGCGAGCATCTTCCGATGGACATGGTGGTGGTGTTAGGGTTCATACCCCAGAGGCTTATGGAAAAATCCATCGTGAGCCCACTCTCACTTGAGACTTTTTTCAAGTAAGACTAATTTAACTTTTGTTTATTTTTATGCAGGTCCTCGTTTGCTTAAGTGGGCGAGCAAAGAAGAGTAGATCAATTTTGAGTTTCTGTTCACTTCCTGTCTGGTCGCCCTGCAAAACCGAACCAATAGGACGATCGACCATCTCAATGAGGATAAGTGCAAGAAGGTTGCTCGCCTGTACACTTACCCCCACCACCTTGAAGCACAAGCCGAGGTGCCCCCAGGTACAATACTTAGAAAATTGCATGTCTGTGATAGAACTTACTCGTCTATATCTTTTATTTCCACTTGCTCGTCCTAATGAGATTCTCTTTTTTTTAGCCGAGCAAGTAACTGTTGTCGTTCCCCCAAGTTACTTTCTCTTAGTATAAAGAGTCTTTAAGATGCCTCCTGCTCGCGGTAGGAAGGTAAAAGATGACCCTCCCACCAAGATTGTCTCCTTGGTGACTAAGATTGTCGGAGCACAAGTTGCTCGGTGGAGTGCCCCTCTCCCGGCGGCTCCTTTCCCATCACCAATGCCTCGATCTCCCCTTCCTCCTCACGGGACAAAGAGGCTCAAGCGAGCAGATGGAACAACTTTTGCCTCCCCCCAACATCAGGAGAGAAGGGGAAGGAGAAAGTGGGAGCACACACTGCTCACCACTCGAATGAGGAAGCTGCTCGCTCTCCATCCACAGATGTGGTCGCCCACGGAGGGAAAGCGGGAAAGAGCCACGAGGTTGTGCGGACTAAAGGTCCTGAGGACCTTACATACTTAGGCTGGGATGGCCTCAAGTTCTCTGAGTAAAGTTTTTACCTTATGTTCTTGGCTTATGAATGAAAAATTTCTTCAAGTTTTTTCTAACTTTCTCTTCTTATCTTGTTCGCAGATATTGGCCAAATGATCATCCCGGGCGAGTTGAGATGGTGCACCAGTTCGCGTGTTCCAAGACCCCATCATCCTTTTGGGATATCACCAATGACCACGTCTGCCGAGCAACTAAAGTAGTTGCTCGCGCTTGGATAAAGCCCTTGAACCGAGCCGTTCAAACACAAGGGGTTGTCGACAACCTCCACCTCTCCATGATTAATGTTGTTAACTCCATCACTGCTTCTAAAAAAGCTTATCGCAAATTGCCGAGTTGGAGGAGTCTGTTTGTCATCATGCTGCTACTGCTCGACAGCTTACTGAGGAGAAAGACGGTCTAAATAACCTATTTAATGCTAAGATCACTCATCTCAACAACCAACTTAAGCTCGCCGATGACAAGGAGAAGAAGCAGTTAGAGTCTTATCAAGAAGTCTCTGTCGAGCTTAAGGCCAAATCAAGTGAGCTCATCAACTCTCAAACGACTCTTGAGGTTGAGGTAAAGAAAAGGGAAGAGAGCGAGCAGAAGACTGCCGAGCTGGAGGTAGAGGTTGCTCACCTCAAAGAACAGATGGCTGGGATGTTTACCCAGGAAGAATTCGACACCCAGCTGCAGGCCCACCTTGGACCCTGCTCAAACCTTGGCTATATCTGTGCCTATGCTGACTGCATTCGTTCGGTCAGTACGCACAATGTTCCCCACATAGTGGAGGACATTGGCCAGGATTTGATAGAGTTTTAGGAGGCTTATCCTCTTGCACCAGGTTCCAGTCTTCAACTTGGTGATATGGCCGATTATGGGGTCAAGCTAGACTTCCTTGACCCCAGTGTCACCCTCACTCGCCTCCCAGCCGCCGAAAGGAACGATGCGGGCGAGCAACAAGCAGCTGATGATTTGATCGTCGGGCTGCTTGTGGATAACCCTGACGATAAACCCCAAGACCCTCCCCAAGGCGAGCAAGGTCAGGAGTAGAGCTTAGGACTTCTTTTGCCTCTTTTGTTATAATAGTTGCTCATTTTTCTTTTGAACTCTTGTACTTCTTTTGGGCTTAAAACCTTAGTATTAATGAAATTGTCTTTTATTTGCTTATCTTCCTGCATATGTTAATTGTCTTTACATTTTTTTCATTGTTTTTGCAATTATAACATATGGTTTAGGGTTTTGTTCAATTTGAACTATGCCTTTAATAAACTGAATAAGGGTTCAGTCTTAGGCTTTGCTCGTCTTAAAGAACGAACAGCCTTAATAGGGACTAAATCCTCAAAAGGATTGACACCTCGAGCTTAGACTTTCTTCTTGAACGAATAATAATATATTTACTAAGAAAATTTTACAAGTGTTACTAACATGTATACACTGACGAATAACTCTCATACAATCTAAAATATTTACAAGTGAAAAATTGTTGTTCGGTTATAATAAATTTGCCGAACAACCTTTACATCAACCCTATCAACATGGCACTAACTATACAATCGTGCCGAACAACTTTTGCCAAATTACTTAATAAAATTTCAAAAAATTAGGCAAGTTTTTGGCCTTCTTGCATATATAAATATTTGCTCGCCCAGATAAGGAACTCGTCCGCCTTACTGGTAGTACTTCCTTAAATGTACTGCATTCCAGGAGTATTGGGCCGGGTTGTCTTTTATGTCTTCAATATCGTACACTCCATTAGGTAACTTGTACGTTGCCCGGAACGGCCCCTCCCAGGTCGGTCCAAATACACTTGGAGGTGGGGCAAGCAACATTCGTAGGACCAAATCGCCAACTTTGAATTCCCTAACTTTGACCTGGGAATTATAATAATGTTCTGCTCGCTGCTTATAAGTAGCCTTTTTTTAGCTCAGCATTCAATCTTTTTTCCTCGAGCATATCTATCTCAGCAGCTAGAGTAGAGTTGTTCGCTTGTTCATCAAAGTTGGTCGTTCTGATTATATTGGTCTTTAACTCAATTGGGATAACAACTTCTGTTCCGAAAGCCATTGCAAATGGTGTTTCTCCGGTGCTACACCTGGGAGAAACTCTGTACACCCATAAGACTTCCGGAAGCTCTTCAGACCAATTACATTTGCTCTCCGTCAATCGTATTTTCAATACGTGCTTGATAATTTTGTTGACGGCTTCAACTTGACCATTAGACTGGGGGTGATACGGGGTAGAATAATGTTTTCTGATCCCCCACTTGGTGCAGAAGTCTCTTAATTCTTTCCCATCGAACTGCGAACCATTGTCTGTCACAATTTCTTGTGGAACTCCGAATCGACATACAATGTTCTTCCAGATGGAGTTGATCATCTTCTGTTGCGTAATCTTTACCATGGCCTCTGTTTCTGCCCACTTTGTATAATAATCGACTACCACAACAACAAATCGAACATTTCCTACCCCAGTCAGAAAAGGACCAATTATGTCCATCCCCCATCTTGTGAATGGCCATGGACTATAAACCTAAACGAGCTCTTGGGCCGGAGTGTGAATATTAGGGGCAAAAATCTGGCACCGATGACATGTCTTTGCCATCTTGATTGCATCTTGGCGTAAAGTTGGCCAGTAATAACCTTGCCAAATGGTTTTGTATGCCAGAGCCTGCCCCCCAGTATGGTTTCCACATACTCCCGCGTGTATTTCTTCGAGTATAGCTCGTCCGTGTCCCCTAGATAAACATTTGAGAAGTGGGAGTGATATTCCTCTTTTGTAGAGCTGCTCTCCAACCAGGGTATACCTGGCGGCTCACTTGACTAGCTTGGCAGCTTCAAAAGAGTTGTTTGGGTTTTCTCCACTTTTCAAGTATTTGACAATTTCTGTTCTCCAATCTTCATTTTCAGTTTGCTCGTCTAGCTGATTGACATTGTAGTTGATCGTTGATGGATTATTCATCTTTGTGATAACAAGGTCTGACAACTCTGCAGGGCCTTCACTTGTTGCTAGTCGAGCTAGTGCATTAGCTTGAGTGTTGCTCGCCTTTGGTACTTGTTCAATGAAAACTTGGTCTAGCAAGGACATCAGGTGAGCAACTATTTTTTTCATATTTAATCATGTGATCATCCTTAACCTCATATTCACCTCGGACCTGATTCACAATTAGTTGTGAGTCATCAAATATTTGTAGACGTCTGACACCTACTGCAAGAGACAGGTGGAGACCAGCAATAAGAGTTTCATATTCGGCCTCGTTGTTGGTAGCCGTGAACTCAAATCTGATTGCTAAGGTGAAAACTTGTCTGTGGGGACTTATGGAACAACACCTGTCCCTGATACCATATTTGTGGATGATCCATCAACATAGAGATGCTAAGGGTGATCAAGTCCTCTCATCGAATCTTGGGGGAAAGTTAGTTCGACAATGAAGTCGGCTAATGCTTGCCCCTTGATCGTTGTTCGAGGAGCATATGTTACCCCAAACTGGCTAATCTCCAGCGACCATTTTAGTAGGTGACCAGCTGTGTCTGGACGATATAGAATTTATCTGAGTGGGAAAGTTGTTAGCACATCGACTTGATGGTCGAAAAAGTATGGTCTTAACTTCCTTACACTCATGACAAGTGCAAATGCCAACTTTTCGGTTGGGGAGTATTTGATATCCGCTTCATGCAAAGCCTGACTAACATAGTATATTGGTTGATGGAATTTCCCATCAGCCCGTACCAAAACAGAGCTGATCGCCACTTCTGATGCCGCCAGGTATAAGTAGAGCCTTTCGCCTGAGACTGGTTTTGATACAATTTTTACATCTCCCAGGTAGTCTTTTAGTTGTTCGAATGCTTTCTGGCAACTGCTCGTCCATGTAAACTTTTCTTTTTTGATGGCTTCAAAGAATGGACGACATTCATCGCCTTATCGGGATATGAACATATTCAAAGCTGCTAGGCAACCCGTTAGCCTTTGTATTTCCTTCACTGAGCGAGGAGGTTGCATATCCACGATGGCCTTTACTTTTGCGGGATTGGCTTCGATCCCCCGTTGGCTAATAAGATGGCCCAAAAATTTCCCCGATTGAACTCCAAAAATGTTTTTCTTTGGATTCAGCTTCATGTTGTACTGTCGGAGAATGTCAAACACTTGGGCCAGATGTTGTAGGTGGTCCTCCTTCTTGGGGCTTTTAACCACTATGTCATCAACAAAGACCTCCACAGTGTCTCCAATTTGTGTATCGAACATCTTGTTAACCAATCTTTGATAAGTTGCTCCCGCGTTGATGAGTCCAAATGACATCATTTTCCAGTATAAGAGATTCTTATTTGTATAGAATGATGTATCTTCTTGATCATCGGGATGCATCGGAATTTGATGGTAGCCAGAAAATGCGTCCATGAATGTTAACATTTCGTGTCCCACGGTGCTTTCCACCAATTGATCGATGTGCGGAAGGGGAAAATTATCCTTCGGGCAGGCTGCATTCAGATCTGTGAAGTCTATGCATAACCTCCAGGTTTCATTTGGCTTCCGCACAAGTACCGGACCATTGTGGGCAAAGAGCTTGTCAGATTAGATCGTTGTCAAGCAACTTTTTCACCTCTTCATTGAGAGCTTGATATTTGTCTGACACATATTTCTTTTTCTTTTTATGGACCGGCTTCTTTGCTGGATTGATGTTGAGTCAATGATAGGCATGCTTTGGATCTATTCCCACCATGTCTGCATGAGACCATGTAAAAACATCTAGATTGGCCTTGAGGAATTCTGTCATGCGGGTCCTGTAAGGCTCAGAAAGCTCGGACCCGATGTAGAGTTCTAGATCCTTATTTTCAGGATTAACTTTGAGGGCTTCCAGCTCTTCGACTGGAGTTGCTCGTTGTTTTTGTCCTTTCCAATGAGGATCAATTATCGATCCCTCAAGGTCTAAATCATTTTCGATGTCCATTGGGTCTGCTCCCAGGCGGGCTCTGGATCATCTGCTCGTCTGGGCTCAACATTGCTTGCTGGAACTTTGACCTCTAAGTCATTGACAGCAGGTTGCTTGTCGATGTTCATGTGTTGTTCGTCGGGTGCTGGCCCCTCACTGTTGGGATAAAGTTGCTCGCCCAAAAGTTGCTCGTTCTTCGTAGAGAGCTGTTCATCCTACTCCATATAGTCCTCCCCGGTCCCCATGATATCGTCCAACACCGACGGTTCACCTGTTGAAAAGCTGGTGGAAGCTTCCATCATAGAGGCTCTTGTTTGATTTGATTGGAGTTGGAGGAGACACTATCGAGCTTTTCTTTGGTCTCCTTTCAATGTCCCAGCTCCACTTGCAGTGGGGAACTTAACACAATAGAATAAGTTGAAACTGCAGCTTTGAATTCATTTAAGAAGGGTCGACCAAGGAACCCATTGTAGGTGGATTCTTGATCTACAATAAAAAATTCCACCATTCTAGTTATATTTTTCTCGGGATCCTTAGTCGATACAAGTTGCACAGAAAACCTAATTATCCCTATCAGGACTGTTACAGAATTACCGAAGCCTAAAGTTTGGTGATTAGAGTATTCAATGTAGTTGGCATAGTCTCCTAGTTGTTCGAGTGTTTTCTTGAAAAGTATGTTGGTGTAGGATCCTGTGTCCACCAACAATCGGTGTACTTTGGTCCCCATTATCTTGGCACGGATTACGAGGGAATCATTATGGGGAGTAAGTCTTTTTCAGTGAAAATCAACTCCGATGTATGTACAATGGATGGATTGACCCCCATTTCTTGTACCTGAGCCACATCGCATAGCTCAGCTTTTCTTTTTATGTTCGAAATTGGAGGTCGTCCATCTGAGCAGCCCCCAACAGGACTTGAAGGTTCCATCATCAAAATCTCCGCAGGAGGTCCAGACGCAGCTGCTGGGTTTGGTCACCCCCTTTTATTATTCCTGAGGGGTTGTTCGTTTTCTTCCTCATCAGAGTTGTCTTCCCAGACTTGCTTTCCAGGTTGCCTCTTGACGAAATCAGAGAGCTTGCCCTTCTCGTAAAATCACCAGAGTTGTTTGAGTAAATCCCGACACTCACTCGTAAAGTGCCCCACACTTTGATGGTAGGCACAATACTTGTTAGGATTGAGTTAGCCTGTTTTCTAATGGATTTTTCGAGGTGGGGAGAGCAACTCATTTTTCTTTACGTTGTTGTACACTGTGTCAATTGACACAGTCAGCACCTGGTTCAGTTTTTTCTTCAGCTTTGTCCCTTCATTGAATGCTTTTATATTTTTTGGGACTCGATAGCTGGCTCCGCTGGGTTTCTTTGCATTTTCTTTTTGGTCGGCTTTGTTGTCCCCCAAATTTGCTTGCAAAGCCTCGTGCATGGAGACAAAAATGTCAGTATGGTTCCGAAATTCGGCATAACTTTTCGGGCACTTCAGACATACCTCCTTCCACAAATTCGAACCCTTTTTAACCCGACCACGGCCACAATCTTTGTGTCCTCACTCACAGGTTCTCCTTCAAGCAGTACTTTGTTGAACCTTTCCATGAATGCCCAGTCTGATTCATCATCATTCTATTTTAAATCTGATAGTCGATGCTTCTGGGAAAGGTATGGCCCAGCTGTTGAAAAATGAGAGAGGAACTCACGACCTAGTTGGGCGAAAGAATGAACGGATGCTAGTGGCATGGCTGAGAACCACTTATGCACCCTATCCCCCAACGTTAAGGGAGAATTCCGGCATTGAGTGGCATCACTGGCTCCCATGGAAATCATGTAGTCCGAGTATTTTTTTTTGTCAGATGAATTCGGGGGTCGGTGGTGCCTTCATACTGTATGCTTGTCGGAAACTGAATCTTCTTTTAGATTGGGGCCTTCAAAATTATTGATGATAAATGAGATGTTGGCAAGTTGGTCGCCCCAATCCCTCTTTGCACATCTAACTGCCCCTGCATACTTTCTACGACCTTCCTTAGACTAGTTAGCTCATCTAGAGATGCCCCCTGACTCAGAGGTTGTTCAGCGAGTTGGGATGCTTGACCCTTTACCCGTCGCAGTCCCTCACTTGGAGGGGGAATCTCATGGGGCTGCCTTCTTGGGTTGCTCGCCGTATTGGGTCTCAGGTGTCCAAAGGCAGACCTGGTTAGTCTATCGTGTACAGATGGGCAAATTTATTCAGGGTCTGCTCGCCCCTTATCTGCTCTCGGGCGAGCAACTTCTTGCTGGTGCTGGGGTCGGCCCAGTCTATCTTGTGCACTGGGACAAGAAGTCCCATGACTTGAAGAAGTTGTTCGCGCGGAGGCAGACTCTACCTGGCCCTCTAGGCGATCAGTTATCTTGGCCTTGCCCTTAATTCCTTGGACCTGGGCACTGTCCACCTCACGTTGTTCGTCGTGAACAGACCTGGGCCCTGATGTTCCAATAGGTCTGGATCTAGCCCTCACTTGTGATGGCCCGGGTTGTTCCTGTTGTTTTTGGAGAGCTTGTAAGGCAGCAATGGTCCTAGCTAGCTCGCCAAGGTTGCTGGTCAATGCCTCCAATTCTGGAGGCATTATATGAGTCACGACTGAGAGTCGTGCTTTTTTCCCATGTTGTGGCTCTCGGTCATGGTGACCAGTGGACGAAGCTCTAGTTGGGGAAGCTCTCCCTGATGGGTGTGAGGCTTGTACTTCCTTGGATTGAGACATCTTATTCAAAATTTACTTTAAATCTTTAAATCTTCAAGTTTGTAATTGAAGAACACAAAGAACACACTTCTTGATTTTGTGAAGGAAAACTCAAGAACACATTCAAATCTTCAAGTTCTTGACTCGAATTTCTTATAATCTAACACGAATCGGAGGTTCGAGCCCTCCTTCTAGCACTAATTTGTTGGTGATCGGTTCTAATCACGTGGATTAGTGGTTATTTTTAACTAAGTTTTGGATCACGAAACAAGATCGTGTGATTGATTGCTACCATTATTAGTAAATACGGAAGATCGGGATATAAGATGGTAAATACGAGTATTGAATTCGTATTTATTTTGTATGTGTGTAGTTGAAGGTGTGTTTGTGTGTTTAGGGGTGATTTTTGTGTATTTGAACTTATTTTTATTAATGGAGAGCATTTTATTTATATTAATCACCAAGTAGGTGGTGTATATGACCTTTGGACTTACAAGCTTGCATGCTTGACATGTGTCCTTTGACTACATTTGAACTTATCTAAGCTTAATCTTAGTTACAAAGTCTTATTTTTGGTCTTATCACGTCTTTAAAGTTGTTCGCCTTTAGTTATGAGGCGGTTTATTCCTTCTAATCCTTATTCATTAGTTGTTCGCTTGATGGACTGGTGGCTGAGAAGTTTCTCGCCTATCAGTTCTTCATAAATTGGTCTCTGAATCTTTACACTCGGAGTTGTTTGCATAGAACTTGTTCGTCAGTTGTGAGCAGGTGGATGGCATACACTCCTCTGAATACTAGGATTGCGGAACGACTAGATCAAACACATAAGGGAAATGATATGAATCTGGTTAATATGAGATCAATAAATAAATACCGGAGAAATAATATAAATTTGTTGTCGACAACGTATCTGCGTCCACAATTGCTCTTTCTAAAATCTGGATCCAGTACCTAAATTGAGTGCCCAAAGCACTCTGATTTAAGTGCAATAAGGAAGAAGCAAAAGTGTGGCAGAGCTAAACTCGCTAAAAATAAGGTTTGGTTCTATCGTACGTACACTCGAAGTGTTATCCCTGTAGGATAATGAGTGTTTACACGAAAACCAAAATAAAAATAACGTGGTGAGCGAGATTAATAGCTTTAAGGTTTTCGCAGAAACCCATGGTTTTCACAGAGACCCGTGATTGTTTGTGATCAAATATATTCACTGGTATGAACAAAGAAAGTTCAACTAATCACTGGCAGCTAAAATAAAATGTAGTTAATGGACCTTGTAAACTGCATATTTTATATGGTTAATTATTACATGCCAATATTTATATCCCTGATGGATTTAAGATTCTCTAGAAAAGGAATGATGAAAACCGCAGTATGTATAGTACAAAACTGTGAAGGTCATTACATGATCTAAAACAGTTAGATCAAATGTGGTACGATCGACTTAGTGAAATCGCAAAGTGATTCTTGCATCATATCCACCTATGTTGATGGCCATAAATATAATCGGAACATGCAAAGAGATTGAAGAAGCCAGTTCAATCTTGAAAGCTTAATTCGAAATGCTAATCTTGGATAAAACCAAGTATAGTCTCGACCTGCTGAATTCAAGCATTTTCCTGAAGAAAAATTAATTCGAGCATTTCCCTGAAGGAAAAATAAATATGATATCTCACTGAAGGACGAATAAATTTTATACACCAGTCAACCTACTTGAAAAGGTTATTTGAGAGATCCTACATGGATAAATCTTATCCACTTAGTACACCTATGGTAGTTCGATCCCTTGAAGTGGATAAAGACTCATTTAGGCCCAAGGAAGATACAGTGGATATCCTAGGACCGGAAGTTACTTATCTAAGCGCTATTTGGTGCATACTTTATCTCGCAAACTGCACCAGTCCAAACATCGCATTTGCGGTAAATTTGCTTGCGAGATATAGCAATTCTCCCAGAAAGAGACATTGAAATGATGTTAAACATATTCTATGATATCTCAGACTGGTTATATTTTTCTTTGTGATGATATTGTGATCTCATGGAGATCCATTAAACAGTACATTCCCCACTGTAATATATGAAGACAACTCAATTTGTGTTGCACAAATGAACAATGGGCACGTTAAGAGGAACTTAACGAAATATATTTCTCCGAAATTCTTCTTCCTATACGAACTCCAGAAGAGTGACGATTACCATACCACAGGTGCGATCTAGTGACAATACATCAGATCTGTTCACTAGGTCCCTACCTGCCTCTGTTTTTGAAAAGCATGTTTATGGTATCTGGATGTGAAGACTTAGAATTTTGTTGTCTTTAGGGGAGTAACAACATCGAAACAATCCTGAAGATTGGATCCGGGAGATCAATAATTGTACTCTTTCCCCAGTCGAATATTTTATTTTGGCAACCTGGTCTATGAAGTTTTTGACATGACATGGACATTACGTCGTAATGTCCAAGGGGGAGTGTGTTAAATCTAGAAGATTTGATATGCCAAATCTAGAAGATTTGATGTGGACATTACTTATGGGCCAAGTAGCCTTATAGGCTTTAGGATTTTGATATTATATATATATATATATATATATATATATATATATCCCTGTACTCAGTATTGTAACACACACATGTACATACACACATAAATATAGTGGAAAACTCCTGGCTTGGTATGCCCCAGATGAACAAATCGGTGTTCCTATTCGCGCTTCTTTATTTTACAACAAGATCCATTCCTCAACACTTAGGGGGGAATAAAAGTGATTCCTCCCCAAAATTCATGTATAATTTTTTTTAAATTTAATTTTTAAGTCTTCTTAAATTATTAATAATTATTATTATATAATATTTACACATCACTAGTTCATATAAAAATTTAATATAAAAAATTTATTCTGATAATATTTATTATTAAATATTTTATTAAATCAATCACCATCTTTTTTTTTTGTAAATAAATCCAATTTTATTTCACAAAAAGAATGATATTACATACTGGTATAAGCAATACCAATTACACATTCTTCTTGCTACAATGGTTTAGATCCGAAAAACAAAAATAAGTTATAGTCCAATAGATAGTCTAGGATTAGAGGACCAATCTAAAAAATTAATATCACGGTATCACTTCTTCTTGTTTGTGATCCAACTCCAAGTTCTTATCTTCATCTCTTCCACTACCTTTTTGCACGAGAATTTCGTATGATAGTCAATCATCATCTATGGTAATGATAGTTATTCTTCTTCACGAACCAAACAATTTAATAATATTGATCATACCCATCCTTATTCCTCACTACTATCATTCTCATTGTCATTCCATTTCTTTTTGCCAAACCAAACACCCCCTTAATTTTATTGGGTTCACATAAGGTGACTCTAAATAAAAATATTTAATTTTATACAAAATTTTGTGTGAGGTAGTTTCACAGTGGGATG
Organism: Ballota nigra; assembly: GCA_947034835.1. NCBI lineage: Eukaryota > Viridiplantae > Streptophyta > Magnoliopsida > Lamiales > Lamiaceae > Ballota > Ballota nigra. The sequence goes on from OX344722.1 coordinate 5,797,266, forward strand.
GTTCATAAAATTATTCATTTTAAAGTATTACCGTGTCATGTTCAACTTATGCTCTATTTCACTGTGAGACTATCTCTCGCAAGATTTACTTATAATTTTATATGCTATTTATCTTAAAATCACACAAAATGATACTTATATATACAATAGTAATACTTGAAAAAAGTGCATGTAAAATTAGGTTAATATAATTTTATTTTTACCAAAAATACATTTGAATTGTGGTCTCACGAGATCATTAATAAATCATATAATACGATGAATGAGATTTTACCTCGTATAAATGTTACTCCCCCGTCCAAGTTTAGTGAGCACATAATCTTTTACACCGATTTTAAAAAATATTAGTTCTTTATATATAAATTAGATATTTTGGAGGATATTGTGGAATTTATTTATGAATAAAGTGATTGTTTGTAGGTATGAAGATAAATAAAAATAGGTATTTTTAGTTTATGTCTACTTATATTGGATGGATAAAAAAAATTAGGTCTATTTATATATTGGTGAGCGGAGTACCTTATTAAGTTATGAATCAATGTTTGAATTGAGTATTACTCGCACATGCAATTGACAATTATTATTATTAGCAAAATTAATACTTCCTTCGTTCCGCTTTTATTTTTGCATATGTAAATTTCACATTTTTTAAGAAGAAAAAAAGAGGAGTTTGTGAATATGAAGTTGAATAAAAAAATTGTAATTTCATATTTTATTGACTTTTGTGATAGAGAGTTGTTTCCTTTTTTGGTGTTTGAGTGTAATTGTGAGATGTCCAATTAAAACAAATGTGAAAGTAATTGCGGGATGATGGAGTATATTTTAATGAAATAATTTATTTTAATAAAATAAAATCAATACATTTTTTAAAAATGTACACTAGTTACACAATCAAATAGTTGTATGCAAATTTTTATCCCTTTTCCTATGATATATTTTCTTGATTTTTAACCTTCTTATTTACTTTTAAAATATTCAAAATATACAATAAACATTATTTTTTACTTTTTATTTTTCGTATAAAAGATATCTTATCTTAATCTCCTATAAAGGAGTGGATGCAGAAGTTGACGTGACAAGCTCCCATCTCTCTATTTCATCATTCTCTTCTCTCCTTCATTCACTCAACAATTAATCTGAGTTGTCTGATTATTTCAGTGTTTAGAATGTTCCTTTCACATTATATTGTCTATATAACATCCATAATCTCTCAATTGAACCTCATTGCATACGTGTTTGATGTGCAACTCTTTTTAAGCTTTGGCCCTCTATATAAGCATGTCTCCAACCTATTTTTTATTTCATTCGGTTTTCATTTGTTGTCAGATATAATATATTTCGATCGATGCTTTGATTATTGTTGTTGTGCTCGATTTATGTATACATCATTGTTCAATTGGCTACATATTTGTTTGAATGTCGTTATTTTATTGTGATATAACATTTGAATTCTTATATATATATATATATTTTCCAGGTTATGGTTGTGATCGCTCCATGCGTAGAGACTGTAACTTTTTTTATCTACTCACTTTGACCGTATTTGACGATGTTCTCTCTGTCTTTAGTAATAATGTGAGATATTTTGGTCCAATGTTCATGAAACTTACGATTATGTAGTCAGCAATTCTTCACATTCTTTATTTGAGTGAGAATGTTCATGTAACTCTCGATTATGTATACAATATTTCTTCGTATTCTTTATTTGAATGAATATATAGTATTACATTTGCTACTATTTGCGTATTTTTTTGTGTACATATTTATTTTGTTTCATTATTCAATTGATCGATGAAATTATTTCGGTATATTGTTTCATTCTCTGTCGTTATTGTATTTTTTTTAAGAATATTAGTATCTCTGAGTTGACGATGCAAGAGAATCAATTTTCTTTTCTTTTATCTTTTTAAGTATTTGGTTTTTTCTCTTTAAATCATTTTTCTGTCTAGGTTCGATGTTTAATGAGATTGACCAAGATAGTGTCCTCATTTAAAAAATTCCTAATATTATAGGTTGTAATTTTGGACGTCTATTTGGGTTTCCATGTATAGTTGTGTCATGAATACGAATTAATCAAAATTAGCCGAGCTTTAAAGTTTTTTCCACATATTTGTGAATTATATGCCCCCTAATTATATCTAAATTATTAATATTAATTTTGGAGATTAATATGAATAAATTATTGTAGTCCAACTTTCCTATTTAAAAAACTAAAAGTTAGTTTTCATAAAAATAAAGAAAATATTTCCTATTTTCACATACCGTTAATTTCCAAATCCAGTTGGTGACTTTAAATTTTGGTGAATAATTTACTTGTGCTATTTTCCTAGCCCTGAGATTGAGTCTAGGTTCGATGTTTAATGAGATTGACCAAGATAGCGTCCTCATTTAAAAAAAATGCTAATATTATAGATTGTAATTTTGGACGTCTATTTTTGGGGTTTTCATGTATAATTGTGTTATGAATGTGAATTAACCAAAGTCAGCCAAGCTTTAAAGTTTTCCATAGACTTGTGAATTATAGGCCCCCTAATTATATCTTAATTATTAATATTAATGTTGGCTATTAATATATATGAATTATTGTAGTCCAACTTTCTTATTAAAAAAACAAACCTTAGTTTTCATAAAAATAAATAAAATGTGTTCCTATTTTCACGTACCGTTAATTTTCAAATCCGATTGGTTACTTTAAATTTTGGTGAATAATTTACATGTGCTATTTTCCTGGCTCTGAGATAGACCAAGATAGTTTCCTCATTTCAAAAAATGCTAATATTATGGGTTGTAATTTTGGACATCTATTTTTCTAGGTTTCAATGTATAATTGTTTTATGAATGCGAATTAACCAAAGTTGCCCGAGCTTTTAAGTTTTTTTTTTTCCATAGATTCGCAAATTATATGCCCCCTAATTATATCTAAATTATTAATATTAATGTTAGGGGATAATATGAATGAATTATGTTGGTCCAACTTTTCTATTAAAAAATTAAACAATAGTTTTCATTAAAATAAAGAAAATGTGTTTCTATTTTCACCCATTAGCGATCACGTTTTGCATTATTGGTTTTTATTATCGAACACGTTTTAGTCGTAATTTTTTTAGTCACGTACGTTAATTGTAGTATCTAGACTAATTTAAATATTTTGTGTGTCTTATTGTATTTCAATATTTCTAAAAAAAACATTCTACCAACGCATCACCGATGTTGATGTAGGCTACTTTTTTGCATGTATCTTGCTATATTACTTCATTACCTTATAGAAAATGGACCGAAAATTGTATGGAAAATTTCTTTTAATTCTCCTAAAATTTCATTAGTCAACACTCGATTAATTGCATCTAAGGAAAATTCAAGACTCATTATATGTATTTATTGTATTTATGATTTGAATTGATTAATGTAATTGAATAATAAAAAGATCGGTTAAAATATTTTTTTTCTTTGGTCCTTTTACTTTTTAAAGGTCTGAAACAAAGAAATTTAAAAATTACATGATCAAAATAAAAAAATATAACCAATATAGTGCAAGATAAAATGTTACTAATTGTGGTAATATTAATGAGTATTTATACTATTTAAAATAAAAAATTCTTCCCAAAATTAGTTTCATATTTAGTCAGTATCCTAACTAATGTATATATTGTTACCAAATAAACAATTCCACAGTTAATATGTTCGATATTGGTCCTCTAACTTTCTTTAGTCCTTTTAGAAGTTATAGTATCAAAGTCCAACATGTATAATATTCTTAATGTGGACGAAAATATTAAGTGCACAATGTGTGGATAATTTTGTTGTCTCTTAATGCTTTGTTGACTTTATATATTTGGTCATTAGTGTTAATTATTAGTGAAAGTATAGTATTATTATTGAATTCATGCACATATTTTTTAGTACTAATTATTTATTCATAAGTGTTGATTAGTGTAGTTAAGGTGATAAGTGTATCAATTTATATGTTGAATGGTAAGGACACAATTTATGTTATTGTATTTAATTCTTGGTGCTATTTTGGCAAATAACTTATACATTGGGTGAGTGTGTTAATAGTGTTGTTGTCATCATGTTCATCTCAACTTTATTGTCCTTTAATACGTGGTTGATTTTACATATTTTTTAGGGAAAATTATTTTTTTGGTCCTATAACTTTACCCTCTTTTGGTTTTCGTCCTATCGACTTTTAAATTTTAATTTTAATCCTGTAACTTTTACATAGTTTTGTTTTGGGTCCTACGACCTATTATAACAGGTGACCTAACCGGTATACTCATTTGAAATTTGTTTTTGATCTTTTTAATTAAAAAATTCCATGTTTTTTTTTAATTAACAGTGGGAATACTTATCTGGGGTTTAACACCCTCAATCCCGCCTCTCCACATCCTACCACACAAACCATAATCTTGAAAATTCTGGAAGAAGATGATACAATGTTTCAAGCCATAAAATCTAAAAGTAAGCCAGAACCAACTAATTAATTTATAGAAATTAATTTTCCCTCGCAGGAATAGAACACGATCTCAATCAAAAACCTTCCTTAAGCGAAGATGGAATGGAAGACTCCAATATTGGGGTGATTAAAATCACCAAATCGTGAAAATGTTGAGATTCAATAACCGCCATCCAAGACCCATTTTATAATCGCCGGTGCCGGAGGTAGTTTTGAGGAGTAGAAAATCTTAATTGAAAAGCCATGTATAAATCCCCCAAATCAACCAAGAATTTACAGATATGCATTTCCAGAATCCTTCATCGAAATTACAAAACAGAGCACAACTACGAACTCGCCCAAATTGAAGAAACCGTCAGTATTTATAACTGTAGGGAAATAGGCGAAATAAAAACTAAAAAAAAAATCCACAGAAATCTCAGAGATATTTTTAATTAAAAAGATTAAAAATAAATTCCAAATGAGTATTACCGGTTAGGTGACCTGTTATAATAAACCATAGAACCAAAACCAAAAATATGTAAAAGTTACAAGACGAAAATTAAAATTTAAAAGTTGGTAGGACAAAAATCAAAATAGGGTAAAGTTACAGGACCAAAAAAATAATTTTCTCTATTTTTTATTACTAAGTTTTTGGTCATAAATTTTAAGTTATTGTATTTAATTCTTGGTGTTAAACGAACACGTGTTTTAGTCGCAATTTTTTAGTCATGTATGTTGATTGTTGTATCTAGATTAATTTAAATGTTTTAAATTTTTTTTGTCTTGATTCGGAAGAAAAATCATCCAAGTATATAACAAATTCCAAAGTGATTTTTTTAAAAATTTATAATAATTACTCAGATATTGAGTGTTATTTATATGAAAAATACATTTATTTTTCAATTTAAGACATTTGTAGGTAATATATATTGTACGGAATTGATCGCATGCCCACCGGTGGACACATATTAATATACCCACCACGAATGTGTTAATGACTCATACACAGATATAAACAATCAATTAAAATAATAGTGGGCCTCCTGCTTATGGTTCACAGTGCGCATATTAATATGTTCCTACCGGTGGACATGAAATCATTTCCTATATATTGAATCATACATATAAATATTTATTTTTAATCAATATTTTAATAATAAAATAAATTATTACATACTTTATTAGCATAAAGAAAAAAATATATTTTTATTTGCATACTTAAAAATCTTTTGACTATTTAAATTAAATCCGCAAGATTCGCAGGGTTATAACTAGTAAAAAAAAATAATGAAATTAATATTGTGCGATTTCTGAGAATGTTTATCTTTGCACATTCTATTGTTTAGATATGTTCAGATATGATTTTATTAGAGGATGAGCAAACAAGGAATTGAAGGATTTAAATTTTTTATGTTTTGGGGAAAATATGCTTGAAAAAGACATTTTAGGTTGAAAAATTAATTAATACATGAAGAATGGGAAGTATAATTGAGCATTTAAGTTTTTTTCTTTTTGATATTTAAGTAACATTTATACTTTGAATTGTGAACATTTTGTTGGTGTTAATATTGTGATTAAATACAATTTTTTTTTACTGTTATTAAATTCAGGTTTATCAATATATATATATATATATCACTTTCCGTGTATGAATGTCATTGTTTAGCATACAAAGAGTCATCTTATAAATAAAAATATAAAAACTTTGATTTTTATGTGATGATGCTATTGAAATTGCAAAACTGCGACATTTTGTATGTCAATCAGCGATATTTGTACACTAAACAATAATATTTTAAAAGAGAGTAGGGGTGAGCGTTCAATTTGATCAGTTTTGGTGTGAATCGAACCGAACAAACCGATATTTTAAATTTAAAAATTGAAACCAAACCTGTGTAAGAACCGAACCGAAGCGAAATATTTCAATTATTTTAGATTGGACAACTATTATTGATCGTTTTAATAGAAAAACTTATATATATAAAAAGAAAGTATGTAATCAACATCACAAAACACATTAAATTGAGATAGAAAATAAAACAAAGTTTAGAAATGATATTTACAAATTTCACAAAGCATCACAACACAAATAGTTTTTTAAACAATCATCTAACACATGTTTAATTTAATGATATATTATGTTCTTTTAACTATTTTTAATAAAAGAGTTGTGAACTATGTGATAATTGCATACTAAACTTACTAGTGATCAATTTAATGCTAGTTTAATATATATAATTTACATATAATATCATACTATATAAATACATACATTTCATAGTTTCTAAAAACATGAGAGAGAAAGGTAGAGAGAGAAAGAGGGATGAGAGGGTGAGATTTTGGGTAGATCCTAGGTTAACCCATGTCGAGCGTAACCCGGTGAGGCAGAAATGTTTACCCATAGTCGGAGTCGAGAGGTGGTCGGAGAAGGGAGCTGGATCGAGGAGTTTGGACCGTGTGAACAAGGGGAGGGACTTGCCAAAAGGAAAACTTACAACTTTCTTTTTCAGAAATTTTCCAGAATGGTGCGGGATCGATCTTTTGAGAACAAAATTCAGTGAGATAAGGGTTGTTGTGGATATCTTTTGCCCGAGGAAAAGAGATAAAGCAGGTAAGGTTTTTGGTTTCGTTAGGTTTAGAGAGATTAGGAAGGATGAAGTTGAAGCAATGTTGGATAAACTAAACAATCTCTGGATAGGCAGTTTCAAACTCAGAGTGTTTCTTCCGAGATATGAGAGGGGACATAATAGAGAGCTCAATAGACCGGTACAGAGGTTTAACGTGATGTCGGGTATTCGACAAGAGGGGAAGTCGTATAGAGAGGCAATACTGAAGGAGTCGAAGGTTGTGGAAGGAATACAAAAAAGTAATGTTGGGAAAGATGTGGACGTTGCAATAGCTAAGTCCAGGGATCCCGATGTGGTGTTTAAGTCCAGACCCGAGGAGATTAAATGGCTAGAGAGCTGTTGGATTGGCTTAATTAGAGGGGAATTCTCATGGGATGAACACGGTGAAGAGATGCAGGGAGAATGTGGCAATAAATTGAAATTAGCTTATATGGGAGATGAAGTAGTGTTGATCCAAAATACAGAAGGCTTCAAAAACTTGGAAAATGAAATGGATGAATGGCTTAACTACTGGTTCTTATGGGTCAGGCCTTGGCAAACTAAGGACGTGTGTCAAAAACGTAGGGTATGGACTAGGTGGAGAGGGGTTCCACTTCAGGTGTGGAGTCCAAATTTTTTTAAAATGGCTGGTGCTAGATTTGGAGCTTTCATTAAGATTGATCGGGAAACTGAATATAAAGAGTCATTGGAGTCGGCCAGAGTTCTTTTGTCAATTTCTTTCACTAAAGTAATTAATGATACACTCTCTGTGGAAGTAGACGGGAGAGAATTCGTAATCAGAGTGGTGGAAGAATTTCCAATGCCAGCGGATATTTGGAAGACGGGAGAGGTTGCCAACACAGTAATGGAAGACTCGTCCTACTTCAGTGATTCTCTGTGTTCGATACAATTCGGCCCGGGATTGGCATCGATTCATGGCAGCAGTGATGATTCTGTTTTTTCCGATGAAATTGTAGAGAAGAGGTATGCTCAGCAGTCATACCAATTCGAGTCCGACGATGGAGGCGCTAGATTCGAGAAAGATGGAGAAGATATTAGTCTGGAGAACAGATTCCAAGTACTTGGGAAGGCAGAGGGTTGCATGGGAATTGATAATGGGACGGGTATGGAATCACGAATGGCGGCGACTGTGGGGGACAACAATTTAATTAATTTGCAAGTTCAAAGTAATGTGGGACCGGCTTTATCATTAATCGGGGGTAGTGCTACGGCTCATGTTGTGGATCAAATTAATGTGAACCAAGAGGTGGGGGTAGACATGGTCTTGAACGGGCCTCAATTTTTAGAAGCCCAATCTCCCAAAAAAAAAAGTGATGGTAAGGTAAAAAGTGGCGACCAGATCCATAAGAATGGTATTTTAATTGGGCCTTCTTTTGTTAAGAATATGGAAGAATCTCATGTGGGCCTTATTGACGTACCCACTATTAACACGGGGAAGATAATTGAAAATATTATGGGCGTAAATCAAAAAGGGGAAAGCAGCAGGGTTTCTCCTCGTCAAAATACGACTATTAGGGTAAAAAATGATAGAGGAAAAAAATCAAAGATGCAAGGTAATCGGAACACGCAAATGCCGTAAAAAAGACTAGGAAAAAAGCTGAGCTCGCCCAATTTAATGGCTTTATCTCGGATTTAGCCAATTCAGAAGAACACAAGGCTTTCAATAAAGAGAGAAGAGAAGGAAAAGGGCAGGAGACTAGATTCAAGACAAAAAGGGTTCAACATGAGGAAGCACGAAAAACGTGGGAGGTGGGAAAAATCATGGGCATAGCAACAAACGGACAGGAAGAGCAAACTATTAACAGGTTAGCTTCTTTGGATACCTTGAGGGAACTTTCGTCTAATACAGTCTTGGGGGAAAAGTCAGGATTTATCAATGAGAGTTCTTAGCTATAATATAAGGGGCTTGGGGAGTAAAGCAAAGTGTGAAGAAGTGAAGAATTTAATTAAGAGTCAGGGTGTGGAAGTGTGTCATTTACAGGAAACAAAGAAAGAAATTGTTGATAGTGTTTTGTGTAAGCAAATTTGGGGAGATGGAAATATTGGATGGGTGTATCGGGAATCTGAAGGAAGGTCGGGGGGGATTCTTTCAATCTGGAATGCGGACGTTTTCATGGCCCGAAGTTGCTGGCATATGAGAGGAGCAGTGGTGGTTAACGGTGTGTGGGGAGCAAATAGAAAGGACTGTTGTTTGGTGAATATATACGCACCATGTCCACTCACGGAGAGGGTAGAATTATGGGAAAGGATTGTGGACATACTGCCACAGGATCCTTCATGTTGTATTTGCATCACAGGGGATTTCAATTCAATCCGTAGGACATCGGAAAGAGATGGGAGAAGGGAGGAAGCAAGTAGAAGAGATATGGAGATGTTCGATAATTTTATTCGGGATTGTAACTTGATTGATCTGCCACTCCATGGGAGATTGTACACCTGGTACAAACCGGATGGATCTTGTAAGAGTAGAATAGACCGTATACTGGTGAATAACGAATGGATGAATGTGTGGCCGAACTCGTGGCAGAAGGGGATGAGGAGATCAATTTCGGATCATTGTCCAATCCTACTGGGAACTAAGGTTCAAAATTGGGACCCAAAGCCGTTCCGCTTCATAAATGCGTGGCTCTCTCATCTGGAATTCAAGAATTTTGTGGTGGAAAAATGGAACAGCTACACAATAGAGGGAAGAGGGAGCTACGTAATGAAAGAGAAACTGAAGAAATTAAAATTTGACATTAAACAGTGGAATAAAGAATTTTTTGGCATGTTGGATAATCGAATTGAAGAGTGCAAAGTGGAAATTCAGAAATTGGATGCTATAGACGACGCGTTTGGACTAGAGGAAGCGGAGGTGATTAGAAGAAATGAAGTGACAGCAAACCTCCTGCTAGAGTTAAAACGAAAGAGCAGTTTGTTGGCACAAAAGGCGAGATGGAGATGGTTGTCTGATGGAGATGCAAATACCAGTTTTTATCACAGATTTATCAATAAACGGCGCAAGAATAATGAGATTACGAGAGTGTTCATAGATGGGGAGTGGAAAGAGGAGGTGAAAGAGGTCAAGGAGGGAGTTCAAGCTTTCTTTAAGAATCATTTCAAGTCCAATGAAAGATGCAGTATGAAGCTAAGCCCAGATATTTTTTACTCAAAAGTAGCTGACGAAGATAATGTGTGGCTCACGAGAGAATTCTCAGAGGAGGAGGTGAAAGCTACAATTGATTCGTGTGGGTCATCGAAAAGTCCGGGGCCAGATGGATTTAACTTCTGCTTCTTTAAAGAATTATGGGATTTGTTTAAGGCTGATTTATTGAGGCTTTTGGAGGAATTTCATCAATCTGGAAGGTTAGTACGTGGCATAAACCCTTCTTTTATTGTTCTGATTCCAAAAAAAGAGGAGGCCAGGGGACTTCACGATTATAGGCCGATTTCTCTTATTGGCGGGATTTACAAAATCGTCTCAAAAATTCTCTCGAGAAGACTGGCTAAAGTTCTTGGAACACTAATTTCGGAACAACAATCTGCTTTCATAGAGGGAAGATAGATTTTGGATAGCGTGGTGGTGCTGAATGAACTAATTGAGGATGCGAAGAAAAGAAAAGAGAAGACTTTGCTATTCAAAATTGATTTTGCAAAAGCTTATGATTCGGTGGAATGGAATTATTTAAAACAGGTTATGGAATGCTTAAATTTTGATCATAAGTGGATTGGTTGGATAATGGAGTGTATCATGTCGGCCCACGCTTCGATTCTCATCAATGGAAGCCCAACAGAAGAGTTCCAGCTGGAAAAAGGCCTAAGACAGGGAGATCCTCTATCTCCTTTTCTTTTCATAATAGCAGCCGAAGGTCTTAGCGCAATGATGAAGAAGGCTGTGAGTCTCGGCGCTTATAAGCCAGCCGAAGTGGGCATGGATAAGATTGCAGTTTCTCATTTACAGTTCGGATGACACAATATTTACGGGAAAAGCTTTGAGTGAAAACGTTTGGTTCTTAAGGAGATTTCTTCTAAATTTGGAGTTGCTCTCAGGATTGAAAATAAACAGGGACAAGTGCTGTCTTTTTGGCTTAAACTGTAATGATGAATTCTTGGATAGTTCGGCCAGAATTCTTGGTTGTCAGATAGGGTCAATTCCTTTCATATACCTGGGCGTAAAAGTTGGGTGTGCTCACAGGAAAAAGACAGATTGGGAGTATATGGTTCGAAAAATCAAGAACAGATTACGAAGTTGGGGTGGTTTAAATATTTCTATTGGGGGGAAACTCGTCTTGGTAAATGCGGTCCTCTCGTCGTTGCCTGTGTACCTTTTCTCCACTTTTCGTGCTCCAAAAAAGATTTATACTGAGATCATCGCGCTGCAACCCAATTTTTTGTGGGGGGTGGTGAGAGTGTGCGAAAAACTCCATGGATCAAATGGAGTACTGTCTGTAAACCAAAATTCTTTGGGGGTCTTGGGGTTAAAGATTTAGAGTGCTTTAATAAAGCACTCTTGGCTAAATGGATGTGGAGATTGTGTGTCGAGGGAGATAGCTTATGGGCAAAGGTAATTAGGTCGAGATGGGGTAAAAAATGGGGTAGAGGGCTTGGAGTCGGAGGCTTGATTAGAGGGACTTCTCCAGTAGGGTGGTGGGGGGAAGTAGTAAGGGCAGTGGATATTAGTGAGGGAGGGTGGTTTAGAGAGGGGTTAGAAAAGGTGTTAGGGGATGGGGGAAGTACTAGCTTCTGGGAGGGTGTATGGGTGGGAAATGAGACGTTGAGGGGTAAGTTTCCTAGGTTGTTTAACCTAAGTCTTCAAAAAAAATCTGCTAGTGAAAGAAATGGGGGATTGGAGGGAAGGGGAGTGGTATTGGAATTGGAGATGGAGACGTAATTTATTTGATCGTGAGTTAATTATGCTTGATGAATTACTGTCTTTGATTAACAGGATTCGTCCAAGACAAGGTGAGGCGGATAGATGGAGATGGAGATACGATGCAAGCGGGAAATACACTTCCAAAGGGGCCTACGATCGGTTACTGCAACAAAAAAGAGAGGCAAATGTTGAAGAGAAAAAGGAGTTTAAATGGATCTGGAACAAGTTCGCACCTCCAAAGGTCAAAGTACACGCATGGAGAGTTCTTTGGGAAGGAATTCCTACGAAGTCAAAGCTGCAAGAAAGGAAGATTATCGATCAAAGCCAAAATTTGAAATGTGCTTTTTGTATGGAACATCTTGAATCGGTACGTCATGTTATTTTCGAATGTGATTTCTCATACCAAATCTGGATGAAGTGTCTTCATTGGCTTGGGATCGCTACCGCCTTACCTTCTTCGCCCTCTATGAGTTTACTATATTTTAGTAAATTGTTAAAAGGAAAGAAGGGCAGGGAATATGCGGTCGGAATTTGGGAGTGTGTCGTTTGGCTATTGTGGAAAACTAGAAACGCTGTGGTCTTCCATAATGAAACGGCTATGGAGTCAAAAGTGACGGAAGAATTGAAGTCGAGATTGTGGGGATGGTTCAAGGTGAAAAACAAAGAAAGCTGGGTGCATTCATTTAAGGATTGGTGCTTAAATCCAAGGAAAGTTTTAGATTGTTGATGTAGTGATTTCTGAATTATGTAATTGCATCTCTTGAAATCTGTTGAGGTATTGGATTCTGTAACTTTGTATAAGGTGGTTGGGGTATTCCTTATACCCAGAAAAAAAAAATTCTGATTTTCTTATAAAAAAAAATATAATTTACATATAATAGTAAATTATTATAGTGATATAAAATACTTTTAAAAAAAATTTAGTATATAATTCGATTTATTAGGTTTGTTTAGTTTTTCAATATTAAAATCCAATCGAACCAAATAAATCGAATTTATAAAATATTAAAATCAAAAATTGCATTTCATTGTCAAAAATTGAGTCAAATCGAATTAATCAGTTCAATTATTCAATTTTTTCGGTATTTTACTCAACCGTGGGTGGGAGAGTTTGTGAAATGGGTTATATAAAAGTTTTTGTATTATTTTACTAGGGTCTACGTTCAACTCATTATTTATTCTATCTTGCTCTTCAATAGTACTTCCGATTCTTGTAGCAAAAGGCGAAGCCCTCGCCCCCAGGGCCCCCACCCCCTGGCCCGACAGGATTGGGTGGAGGAAGTAAATCATGGTGACTCAGCGGCCCATTAGGTGGGAGGACCAGTGCCTGGTGCCCACAAGGAGCTATCCCCCACATTGGAGGGATAAAACTCCCACACTAATAGTACTTCCGATTCTATTTATAGCTTTGGTGGGTCTAGCTCTTTATCATCTTTCAATTTTGAATTAGGCTTTTGTCAGTTTCCACGTTCATTTTTCAAAACTCAAGTTTAGTTATGTTCATGCTTATCTAATCGTTTTTATGAGTAAATATATTGTCACTTGTTGCATGATACACTCGTTTAACAGTTATAATTGTTTTACACTGAAAAGTATAATTTGATTATACTAAATATTGTAGTTAGATTACACTAAAATATTTACATTGAAAATTGATTTTCAGTGTAAACTTTTCGGTGTAATCTAACCACAATTTTCAAAGTAAACAACTTCAACTGTTGAGTAAGCACACCGTGCACCTGGTGCATATGAGGGTGTATTAGGGATGACAACATTGGCCCCGTCCCGTAGGTACCCGCCCTGTCCCAAAGCATTTGGATCAGGTCGGACTTGCCCCTTTTTTAGTATAGGTCGGGTCAATTTCGCGCCGTTTTTAGAATGGGTCGGATCTAGGTCTTATGTTGGTCCCGTGGGTACCCGCCCCGTCCTGACCCACCCCGAACATATATACATATTAAAATTAATGTATATATATTGATATATAATTAAATAGATATATTAACATGTTATATGTGTATATTTTAGTATAACAAAAATAGATTGAGGGAATCGAATTTGATATATCATCTTTTATTTTCTAATTATTTTTTTAAATTTATTTTAGCATTTAATTGTGTCAATATGCATTCCTAGTTTTGTATAGTAAATCAAATTATTATCTAAATATTATTTTAGCATTTAATTGTGTCAATAAGTATTTCTAGTTTTGTATAGTAAATCAAATTATTATCTCTGACATGTCTTCAATCTATGATTTTATCATTTGATAGAGCCTAATTTTATCATAATATAAGTATGTTAGTAAACTATCAAAAATTTTGAAAAAAAATTAGGCAACAAAAAAAAAAGTAAAAATGTGAAACGGGAAGGGTCGGGTCGGCCCGGACCCAGACGGGGCAGGTCACGGGATGGCTATTCAGGACCCGTGCGGATCGTGGGGTGGGTCTGGGGCAGGAAAAATAGAAACTGGACAGGTCTGGATAATCGACTACCCGCCCCAACCTGGCCCATTGCCATCCCTAGAGTGCACGTGCGCGCGCGCGCACACACACACATATATATATATATAGAGAGAGAGAGAGTAACTCTCTTGTGCACTTGGTGTAAAGTGCACTCATTCAACAGTTTAAACTATTTTCACTGAAAAGTATGATTTGATTATACTAAAAAGTGTGGTTAGATTACACTGAAAAGTTTACATTGAAAATCAATTTTCAATGTAAACTTTTCAGTGTAATTTAACCACACTTTTCAGTGTAACCAGCCTACACTTTTTAGTATAAATAATTTTAATTATTGAGTGAGTGCAACGTGCACCAAATACATATGAGATTGTGCCATATTTATATATATGTACCTTTGCTTTTAAAAAATTACAAGTAATTAAGTAAGGCATTATTTATCCAACATGGGGAAGGACAATGCGACATTGTCCGATCATCCACCACGATTGCCTGCTCTCCAATTACTGCTTAAGAGCAAGATGATAAAAATATTTCAATCTCTCCTGATTGGAGTTAAAATATTACAATCCAACAACTTGTGTATCCCCACTAGATGTGGTAATATATATATCTAATGTATTCTAACACCTTCACGTGTGATAATATATTTTTATAAATATATTTTAAAATGTCCTATAAATAAATAACAATTGTAGTGTGGGGAATATAAAAATATTCAACATATGAAAATAGTTCATGATAAGCTTATTATGAAAATATTTTAAAAGTATTTAATATTTGATCAGGAGTATCATATATTTGAGTTCAAAAAAATTTATAATAATTACAATATAATATCACTGATCCAAATTAATGATACTCCTGATGAGATTGATGATACTTTAAAATTGTTTCTGTTGGAAATTTGTTATATATTAACTTATTTTTTTAGGAATGAAAATGTTAATTTTTGGGAAAACAAAATTAACGAGGTTGTTCCACTCTCGGAGTAGATGAACATGGTATATTTAATATCTCAAAATCGATTTTCGGTGAGTGAGAAATTAATTTGGGAAGTTGGATAAATATTCACGTGTGTTGAATAGCTCATGGGAATAGAAAGATTGAATTTCATCCCACATTGAAAACTTGCAAGAAGTGTTCCTTGGATATAAGAAGGAAAATGTTCATGTTCTTCAATTTGGTACATGGGGACCCTAACCATGAACCGCAGAAGCGCGCGCGCCCCGCCCCGCCCGGGTCCGTGGGTCTTGACAATTGGGCTTTGGGTGGGCTTTGGGGCCTACCTATATTTTTAGAGTACCTAAAATATGAAAAGACCCAATACCTTTTTGGGCCGAACCGGTTTGGGAGGCCCATCGGATTTGGGTCGGCCCACGAACATGATTAATACACTCACAGAATGATTAATACACTCCAGATTTCGAATTTGATTTAAAATTGAAATATTTGGAGGAATATTCTGTTCTTGCTTCCCAAGAAAGAGATTACGTCTCTATCCACTGATTTCGTGTTTATCCCACGATTTTCTCAATCGATCGTCCTCATCTGAAGTGCAGATTTCCGCCTATATACAAGGATGAAAATATCGCGATATATCGCGGATATATCGCAAATTTTGAGATTGGGATACGGATATTGGGGTGCAATGTATTTTTTACAGCGTATCACGGATATATCGCGATATATCGCAAGTTATCGATATCGATATCGATATCGGTTCACTTACAGTACAAAAATGAATGAGTATCGGGAAATATCGCAGATATATCGCAAAATATCGCGGATATATAAAAATATCGCGATTTTTTTGTGTTTATTGTTTTAATGTTTTTTTTATGTGTTTATATGTTTATTATTTTTCTAAGTTGACTTAGCATTAAAGTGAGTATGTATAGAGTGAAATTGGTTCATATATGAATCACTTTACAATACTTTTTAGTGTAATCAATTAATACTCTTTATTGTAACCAACTGATACGCTTTAGTTAAATAAATATTGTTCTTCGTACCCTTCAGTGAATACAACTAATACCCTCCAAAAATAATATCATTTAGTAAAAACAACTAATATGTCATCAATTAATACCTTTTATCTAGGATTACTCCATATAATAAGTTGGTGTCAATATTATTTGGACAAAGATGACATTACATACTCGGTACTTGAACTTCATAAGTTATCATTTTGGTACTAAGTGTATTGTATCATGTAATATTCATAATCTTATATTGTATTATATTATGTATTTATATCTTGTATTGTATTGTATTGTATAGTATTAAATATTATATTTTCAATTTTTTTTTTTTACGTTGAACAGTGTTTATATAGTCTATTATCTATATGTCTACTTTAAACATGTAATTTTATAGTGATTTTAAATGGAATATATACATAATATCATATTATAATGCTCCCTAAAATTTCATGTTAAATTTCCAAAATTTTAATAAAGTTTCCGTCTTTTTTTCAAAAAAATTGCGATATCGATATGCGATATCGATATATCCATCGATATATCCGTAAATTTAAGGTTGCGATATTACTTGCGATAGCGATATTTTCATCCTTGCCTATATATACCCCTTCATATTCAGACTTTCGTAATCACCTTTCAGCCTACGAATCATAGGGTTTAGAAAGCCTTTCGCATATACTTATTTCGTTCAGTTCGAAATTTCGATTTCGTTCGCCGAGAGTTTATTCACGGTGGTGGTGCTGCCGGTATAAACTGTTAAACCGTTTTACCTTTGGAGACTCATACGCACGATACCGTAAGCACTATACGGAACGTATTCAGTCTTGTGGGAAAATGATTTTCCTTGACTCGGTTTTTCCATACGAAATCGTTTCGTATTTACTTCGTTCGTGCAGTGTTCGAGACACACCCCTATCCAATTCAACAGTTTCATGATAAGTTTATCATACATATAATACTTTGCTTATAAACATATTACAAAACGAAATTAAAGTAATAAGGAAGGATGTCACCAAAAGTTCTAGCAATCTTCAAAACTCTTGCAAAATCTCACTAAAATGCTCGCTAGAATCTAGCTTATCTTCCGTACATTTGTTTATAGATTGAAGTGATTTTCAAATTCAGTTATTTGAATTTGATGAATTATAAATAGTGTGTTTGACCTTTGTATATATGTGAAAGTATAGATTTTATTGGGTGATAGGATAATATGGTAGGATTTTAAAAATAAAGGTGATAGGTAGTTTATCATGTATTGAAAATTGTGTGGAAAATAGAGGAGAAAGAACATTGAGTTAGTAGATAAGTAATAATTAAACAGGTAAACATCTCTTGTAAATTCCAATTTCATCGTACAATTCAGTAGATAAATGATGTGTATTGTAAATTGTGTTTAGAAAAAAAAAAAAAAGTAAAATAAATGTAAAATAAATATTATATAATAGAATTTTGGAGGATTTGAAATCTCATAAAACAATCCTGATAAATAAATAAGAATTTAAATTTAATTTAGAATAATAATAGTTGCTAGGGAAGCTGTAAATAACAACACCGAAGAATATATATGTAAAATGTTTAGAATTAGAGAAGGTATTATGTGAATGATATTTACGGTGAAATTTATTTGAAGAGTAATAGTAAATTACACCAAAAATATCAGTGTATTGTACTAAATGTATAAGCTCCGAAGGATATTAGTTGTTTTTACTAAAAGTGTTAGTTGAAGTGGTATTATTTATTTTCACTAAACGTATTAGTTTTTTCAACATAAGGTATTAGTAAATTATTATTTACAGTAAATGTTACCGTGACTATCATTCAGATAATAATTTGCCTTAGAATTAGCTCAAAAATTCATCTATTACGGAAGATATGCTCACTAGATCCATCTAACTAATGGGCTCGAGTCGAGCGAGGCCTTGATGCACACCTTTTTTGTTACATATTTTATTACTCGTACTCCACAAAAAGTATACATTTTTGTTTCGATAGATTCTAAGAAATGTAAATAAAGTTGATAAAGTAAGTGTATTTTGGGGTGTCCATTTATGAGTTAAGTAGTTGTTTGTAAGTGTAATGTTAATGACATATGAAATAATTACTCCATCTATCTCCAAACACTTTTCACAGTTATATTATTTTCGTGTTTTAGCGAGCGAGTTGTTTTTTAACATTTAAATGATAAAATAATTTTTAAGGTAGGTTATGGTAGATCTAACTCTCTTCTATTATAAATTAATTTTGAAATTATTTTATCATCATTTCAAATACTAATAAAAAAACTCTCTCGCTAAAAATGAGGAAAACAGTATCTATGAAAAATGTTATGGAATGGAGGTAGTAAATGATAGTTGCATGATAAAAGAACATAGAATTATTGTAAAAAACAGAAGAAATATAATTTTAGTGAACGGAAGGAGTATATTTTATCCTATAGTTTTAGGGTACTCATTTTTCCTTCTAATGGATTTTTCTTCAATATGGCGGTCTTTACTCTTTATTCCACCATATATTTTTCTTTTTTATATGTTTTCTAAATGGAAAGTGTCCGTGTCTTCACAATTCATCTCTATTCACTACAAAGACATAAAATATATTTTTCAGCAGTCAACCGTAAATTAAATTTTAAAAACCGGGTGTAATATGCATTATTTTTTTATAAAATTTAACATATACTGTAGAGGAATTTCAAGTAATATAACACAAATCATTTATCATACATGCAACGAGGATTCTTTTCTATGCCTCACAATTATTTTTCTTCTTTTTCATGATATCTATTATTTCTTTTTGACTCTATAAAGCACACTTTGTGATTGACATAAGGCCTGCAAAAGTAAATTACATTGAGCCCCAACCAAGAAAAGTATAATACAACTCATCATGGATGTCTTGATAAAGGACAATGAATTTTTGCTATAAATATAAGTTAAAACCGTTTCATTCCACTTTCGATCAATACTAAGTGCATGTATTGAACCAAGACAAGGTGTTCTACATTAAACTTTTTAACCTTTACGAGAATCCACAATAGTTGGATGAAATTTTCATGCATCCACTTTCTCTCCTCCACTGCTCCACATAATCTCTTTTTAAATAATCAACTCTTAAACACATTTCATATTCATTCACCCATATTACTCTCTCCTCCCCGTTTTAAATTATTCATGCAGGTTTGGTAAGAAAAAAAATGTGTTTTTCTTTTAATTTTAAAAGATGTAAAGTTGAAAATTTATTGGTCATTTCTATTTTATTTAAGGAAATTTAGTTTCTTATTTAATAGTATGTATATTAAAATATGTAATGACATGAGACGTAATTAAGCGATATTTATAATTGATTAGTTTAAGAGAGTAGATTTATTTTTCTCTAGTTTTAAACATCTAAAATGAGACGAAGGAAGTACTATATATACAATGCCCTAAGTAAACTTTCTAATATTGACGGTAAATTTGCAATTATTAATGATTTTGAAACTAATATTTGACAATATTTCAAATTTTGGGACTACATTGATAAAATTAATTTCTTTTTTTTGGAATTAAAAAACGTGGCCAAGTGTAAGAGTACATCATGATAAATGAAAACAATGACATGTACGAACAGTGTCTTGGCCAATTTATTGATTATACGATGAGTAAAAATAGACAAGTTGAAGTAAGTGAAAAAGAGATCGCATTTAAAGAACATAAATTGGAGATGAAGGAATGAAATTTTGTTTATCAACGCACCTCTAAAATAACGGATGAGAAGTGTCTCACACACCAACATGTATGTGCCAAGATTATTGCAAAGTGGAACTCATAGAATAATTTTATCATCCTTATCTTTACTTTATTAGTGTATTTTCAATATTTTTGTGTTAATTTGTCTTTTATGTAATTTCAATTAATTTATTTGGGATAACACAATTTAATTTATCTAATTTTATTTACTTATATTTGATTTGTCATGATTTAAAGTTGAGGTTAGTGTCCACGAACACTTGACCACCTCCATGTCCACTACAACAGAAGTTATAGTAAAAAATTTAGTTGCAAACTGTTGTTACCACATTTGTCGTGATCGCTGCCGAACACTTAAAGAATATTTCTTTCTACCCAAAATGCACCGACCATCACTCATTAACATGTGGCCGCATAGGCTTCTAAGACCAAGGGCCAACCACCATATGGACAAGCGTGATCGACAAAGCTTCAAAGATCATGGGCCAACCACCACATGGACAAGGGTGGTCAGCTAGGCCTCAAAATCTGATGGTTGACCACCATATGGGCGAGGGTGGTCGGCTAGGACTCAAAGCCTGAACGCCAACCTTCGTCTTGTAACTCAGGGTCGGCCAAGCCATCAGTGGTCGGCTCAACCTTGAAGACCGGCCACCGATCTCTTCCTTGTATACTATGGACCATCCAAGACCGAGCATGTTTGATCACCGCCACTAAAGTAACCAACCAAATTAACTATTTGGAGTTTACTCAAGCTTCCGAGCACCCAAGCTGACGAGAATCCCATTGCGCACGAGATAAGAACAAACAAAATCAGCCCAAATCAGGAAAATAGTCGCCCAAATACACAAGGACACTCAGAATTATTCCCACATAAGATGAAGAAAATTAAAAAAACTCCAGTGCCGTCCCAGTTGGCAAAACACCATTGGTCCAATCCCTGCACCAAAGGACAAGCACGCCATTGCAAGGAATCAGGGCATATCAGTCATTAAATGCAATGGTCCCCTGCTATAGCCGAGATTGACCATCATACCCCTTTTGTAACCTCCATATATAGAGCAAATACTGTACAAAAAAAACAAATAATATACACAAAAATACTCTTCAAGTCCAGGGAAAAAACCTTGACAAATCCTCTTGCATTTAATTTCTTTTTGCATTCATCCTCATTCATGGCTAATCATTGTCATTCATCTCTCTACTCAAATTTATTGCTCCTATGGAGCCCCATTTTTTGTGTTTAGCCTAGATCTAGCCACATTAATTAACAAAAATCCATCTCATATTTAGGCTATCAACACAAACCAATGGTAAAAACTAGGTGTTACAAACTAACAATTAAAAGTTAATCGTTGCAAGGCAAGAGGTGCATATATACTTGTCTTATGTTGTGAAGTTCTTCATATTCCACATTTTAAGAAAAACCTCACAAATACCTTTACTTCAAAACTCCAGCTCATGAATCATTTTTAAGATATAATATAGTTGCGTTCATGAGGTTGAGGGAGACGAGGTGGTGCATTATTATCTACAACACCACGGATATTGATCCTGCCAACAATATTGTATACTTTTTTTTAAAGGAGAATGTCACAGCACCACAGATTATGATCCCTTCATCTGCAGAGAAGAATGCTACTAGATTCGAGAGTACACCAGCTGGATCTGGGAGTGTCACAGTTGTATCTGAGGTGCCCTCAGTAACTGGTTCCACAATGGAGAAAGATGATTGATTGACTTTGATCGTGTTAGGGACAAGGTAATATATACTTTATTCCTTAGAACCTAAGTGAACTATTATAATTATCTAATCGTATAATCATCTTTTTATTTATTTTGTGATTTAACATATCTCCTTCTAATCGGGTTGCTCGAAAGATGAGATTGATATTCTTATCACATTTAAGTCTAGGTACGATTACTTGGAGGCAAGCCCCCAAACATATCAATCAGATATATAGGGAGGAATTTCAGGTGTTGTATATATATGGGTAATGGAGTTTAATGATAGGTTAGACACGCCAAAAAACGATGCTATCTTTAAAGGCATTAATTCTCCCATATCGGTGTAAATGGTTCTCACAAGGAATTGACCTTCCAGAATACAAAATTTATCTCACAAAAATTCGATAGTTACACTCTACCGAATTTTAGAAGTAGAAATCACAAGTGTTTTAATAAAACTAAAAAATAGAAGACTCAATATTTATATAGAGAAACTAGACTTTTTGGTGTTTGAGAAAACTCTAACTCTCAACTTCGATTCAAGTTCAGTTATTACAAATGTCCACACATCTCAAGTATTAATAGATGTTCAAAGGTTGCACCGAAAGGTTACAACTCTACTCAAGATGTTGTAAACTCAAGGGTTGCAACTCTTACTCGCCAAATGGTGTCGCTCCACCGAATAGTCACGTTGAACAGAATGACTACAACCTTTTACTGAAAATATGTCCATTAACGAAGAGCGCTCTCAAATAATTATATTATGTAAATATACTAATATACAACAATTCTCCACTTATTTACATATATATAAAATATAATAAAAATATTAATAAAAAAAATACTAAAATAAACACACTTATTTTACGCAACGAATAGCCATGCAATGGACTTAGCCTTTAACTTATGGTTGAACAAGAAACCAATGTAATCAAGTTCTCGTTGTGTATGATTTCACACTTCTTAGTTTTTTACAACACCAATTTTGTAACGGGCCTTGTGCTTATCCTGATCTCGTAAGTACTTGAGGATCTTACTGATATAATCCCTTAGAAACGATCTCTCTTACTTCTCTACTTGCATAGGTAGACTGATCATGAATGTCCACAACGCATCCCACAGAGCTACGAGTCTATTAAGGATTTAGAATACAACCTTAACGTGTTATGGTAAACAAAAGAACATAAATCAGACGTAGGAGCTTTCGAAATAGTATCTCCCCCACTATTTTCAGGTTATGCACTTTGAAATGTATCCAAGTTTTCATTTTGCCAATGTCTAATATTGAATAACCTTTTTAACTCAATGCTAAGGTGTCAATTTCACTTGTACCTTAAGATGGAGTTGGTTTCAATCAAAACATCATATTAAATCGGTA
This sequence comes from Ballota nigra, assembly GCA_947034835.1. Lineage (NCBI taxonomy): Eukaryota > Viridiplantae > Streptophyta > Magnoliopsida > Lamiales > Lamiaceae > Ballota > Ballota nigra. The sequence continues at coordinate 5,820,458 of OX344722.1, forward strand.
ATAGCTCCATATTTCTTACGACCTTTTTAATTTTATCTTCCAATTAAGAATTTGCTAGCACTCAAATTGTTGGAAGATACGCAAGTATTTTTTTTCTCTTTAATCATACTTCTAAAATTTTATCAAAATTCAAGCAACACACAATTTGTTCTTCAGAGTTTAACTCAATTTCAAAAGGAGCATTATCGCCACCCGAGTTTAAACTCAAGTTCAAAATGAGTCTTATCACCACCCTTAACTCTTAAATAATTCATTGATAATTTAAATGAGTCGATATCTTTTACTTCATGTGCGACCTACATTGTCACCTTGAACTCGTAAATAATTCCTCAACGAATTAAATGAGTCAACATCTTTTAAATCAAGTACGACCTACATTGGCATCTTGAACCTTTAATTTAATTCCTCGACGCATTAAATAAGTCGATATCTTTTGAATTAAATCTAAAACACCTTGCATCCTCAAAATACCAATTTAAGCATGGCCAAGTAGGAACCAACTTAATTGGCAACAATTTAAAAACGGCCTAATTCAGCCCAAAATACCAATTTAAGCATGGCCTAATATTTAAGCCCATCTTTATTGATATGGACTCTTAAGGAAAAAAGAATCTGCGTGTTTCTCTGTAAAAACATGCGCCACTTCCAATCAAGTAGCCAACAACCACATCAGTATGTGAATCACATAGTTTCTGACTCTTTACCTTTTCTGAACTGACGCATCAGATGAGAAAGAAGGTATGAATACTACCATTAATTAATCACAACAATTTTTTCATCACACCTTCAATGTATTCCCTTACAAAATCATCGTTCATCAAATCCACAACTGGAACCATCCTCTCGAAATGTAATCGGAACTTGTCATTTCGAGATCTGGAACATCATCTAATTATCGCACCATTTCAATCTTAACCGTTGCATTCAGTTGAGATAAAGAATGGCACGTTGCTGGACTTGGAATTATATCTGCCAACCGTCGAACCTCCTTTCTCGCTTCTATTGCTTCGCAACCACAGTAAAGGATGACTGTTTTCAATTCCCTCTCTTTGATCCTGGACCACTGCACCCATTCGGCAAGAATGAAATATGAGAGAGATGTTGAAATTTAACATTTCACTTATTCTCTCAATCGTCACACTTATTCGATCTGTGGTCGAATAAGCAAATTCCTTTTCACTGAACCGCCACATTGATGTGAAGAGTCAATTCACATCTCTCTTGATTCAGTGATTCGAAACGATCAATCACTCCACCATGTAAATTAATTCACTTTGCAGCAGGGTTTCCCTTTGATGGAGGATGGGCATTCATTTCTTCCCAGGTTCTCCTCTTTTGTAACAAAAATTAAATTTCTAAATGATAACGAAATTTAATAATAGGAAAGAAAACTCACGCGTTTATATTCACGTTTATGTATTATGTGTCTTTGGTGTTTATGTATTTTGTGTCTCTGGTGATGAGTTTTGCTAGCACTTATTTGCCAGAATTTCATTTACTGCAAAAAAATTACATGTCAATATGTATTGATGTGCACGTATTTTTCCAATTGTTTTTCTTTTACACAGTGAATGTTCAATGACTGATGCCCATATGACTTGGGCTTATATGTTGCTGCTATATTTCGAAAGATAATAAGTCATAAAAAATATTACAATTAATGAAACTTTGGAAAAAAAAAAAATTAAAATCTCATAAAGATTTTAAATTAATCTTCCCTTATAAAACTGATTTTGTATAAGTGGTTTCACCAACATTTGTAATCGACTTCATCATCTCGAGTTGTCTCTATCATTCGATTGTGCCATCACCAATATTTACTCCATTGTAGTAAATTTAATACCTTTAACATTGGTGTATATATGTGGGTAATAGAGTTTAATGACAGGTTATGCACACCGAAAAATGATATTATATTTAAAGGTATTAATTTCTCTCACATCGGTGTAAATGGTTCTCATGAGGAATTGACCTTCAAGGATACAAAACCCATATCACGAAAATTCGATAGTTACACTCTACCGAATTCCAGAAGTAGAAATCACAAGTGTTTTAATAAAACTCAAAATAGAAGACTCAATATTTATATAGAAAGACTCATCTTATCAGTGTTCGAGAAAACTCTAATTCTCAACTTCGATTCAAGTTCAGTTATTACAAATGTCCACACATCTCAAGTATTTATAGATGTTCAAGGATTGCACCGAAAGGTTGCAACTCTATACTCAAGAACTGCAGTAAACCCAAGGGTTGCAACTCTTACTCACCAAATGGTGTCACTCCACTGAATAGTCACGTTGAACCGAACAACTACAACCTTTTACTAAAAATATGTCCATTCACGAAGAGATCTCTCAAATAATTATATTATGTAAATATGCTAATATACAACATCGGGTACTTGTATTACAAGAAATAAATATTTGATGATTGATATGTAAGACTAGGCCAGGGTAATGGAAAACAATGACAAGTACGAGCAGTGTCTTAGCTATTTTACCGATTAAATGACGAGTAAGAAAAGACAAGTTGAAGCACGTGAAAAAGAGATCGTATTGAAAGAACGCTAATTAGAGATGAATGAATGAATTTATTTTATCAATGTACCTCTAAAATGATGGATGAGAAGTGTCTCACACATGAACGTGTGTGTGCCAAGATTATTGCAAAGTGGATCTCATTAAATAACTTATTATCTTTATCTTTACTTCATTAGTGTATTTTCAGTATTTTACTGTTAATTTGTCATTTATGTAATTTCAATTAATTTATTTGCGGAACATCATTTATTTATCTATTTTCATTTATTTATATTTAATATGTCATTGTTTAAAGTTGAAATTATTGTCCACGAACACTTGCTCACCTCCATGTCACTGCAATAGAAGTTATAGTAATAAAAAAGTACACTACAAGAAAATGTATTTTTTGTAACGAAAAATTTGGTTACAAGAAGTTCATTTTTTGGTACGAAAATCTTTTGTAACAAAATATTTGTTACAAAAGTTGGTGCTTTAAAGTCCGTCGCAAAAAGTTTTTGTAACAAAAAAAAATCAATTTTGTTTCCAATACAATTGTAACGAAATCTTTTTCGTTACGAAAACTTTAGTTGCAATAATCACCTATAAGAATAAATTGTTACATAAAATTATATTTTAATTTTAAATATTTTAAAATAAAGTCATAATATATTAATTTTATTTCAAGAAAATAAACAATTCTCCAAATACATTAAAGTCAACAATATCAACAAACACAAAAGAAATACTATCAATGTGTTTGAACACCTTATTGTACATAATAACATGGGTTTTTCTTAGATCAGGCGCCCTATCGAGTTGCCTAATATCAGGCATGCTTTATAATTGTGACACGTGTCATCGCACTGTATCGCACTGACCTGTTACCTGTTGAGTTAATATATTATTTTTAAATTAATTTTTAATTTACTATAATACCCCTTTTAAATAAAATAACATTAATTATTAGTATTGTCCATTAATTAATTTAAATTCAAATCTTTCATAATTTAAATAGATAATACTAATTCAATCCTAATAATACCTCCGTCCAAACAAAAAATTCAAAACTGAGACCTATTTTAAAATCATAGAATCCAGACGGCAAAAAAACTCTCCTACCGCCGCTCCTCCGCCCGGCGCCTCCACCGCCACCTTCTCCCGCAGCCACTCCCCACAACTCCCTTCAGTCTCACCGGCCTTCTAGCCCTGACGGAAGTACTATCCTCCGCCACATCGGCTTCGAACGAGTTCGACGTGAGAACACTCTTTCCCTTCGGAGCCGTGATGCTGTGATGTGCAAAGATTTGGATGAGAGACGAGAAGCGGAGTATATTGGCTGCGAATGCGTTGAGGTTGGTGGAATTTAATTGGGATCGGTGGTCTTATGGCCTCTCTCTTATGCAAGTGCACTATGCATGTCTTGATGCTTTCCTCAACCTTCATATCGCAAAGTGCCTCTGGAACATTAATTGATAACCTCCTTGCTTGCTATATATTTTGTTGATGCATATGAATTTGCTTACTTTTCTTTCAATCTTTAATTATTGGTCTTTTCAATCTTTATTCTTAGTCTTTTCTATAAGGTGAGCGAGATCGTGAAAGATAGTGGTGAGGGCAGTCATGAAGGACGATGGAATAGCGGGCGAAGGACGATGGTAGTCGGGTGCAGAGGACGCCGGTATGTTGAGAACGAACGGCAGCCGGTGACAGCGGTGTTGCGAAAGACAGAGATAGGCGGTGGCAGCGGCAATTGGGCGGGTGGACGGTGGCACCGGCGGAGAAAGAAAACATGATTTCAATTCACTTAGTTACGTTTAAATTTTGATTTGATTATGTATATAATCTAATATCACTAATTAAAATTTTAATTTTCTTTAGAAAGGGTAAATTAGTATATACCAAAATAAAATTTAAGCAATTATTTAAAAAATATATATATTATGATAAGACGACACAACTCGATAGTACTCGATGTAAAACGATAGAAAATTAAATGATTAACTCAACAGGTTACAAGTCATCAATTTTAAACCATTAGATTTCAATAACTTTTAAATCTGATGGTTAATGGACTGTTACTGATATCAGGCAACTCGAGAGGTTGCCTGTCCTAAGAAAACCCCTAATAACATTCAATGAAAAAAAGTATCAATAAAAAGTATTGAGTTGAATTTGAAGTCTTGATTTGTCTTCTTATCCCACGATCAAATTGAAACTTCACGTTCCTATAAATAATATAAAACAATGAACCAATAAGTGTAATATTATTAAAGAAAATGAAAAGCGAAATCTAATATATAACACAGTTCCAAAGGTAAGACATAAATCTGGCTCAAGGTTAATCTCAACCTCACAAGAAAAAGCCCGAAGATAGGCTGATAAACAATGAGATGCAAAAATACAAAAAACTACTTGGGTTAAACCCATATAAGCCAATCACAAAATCTCAATCACAACTTTGTCTCTAAACCTCTATATAATTTAAAACAAACAAATTGAGAATTACCAACATCAAAAGCTCCACCCACTAAAATTTCAAAATAAACAACAACTGAAATGCAGAACTTAAACACAACACTTCATATAGTCACCAAACTCAACAACAAATACCAAAATAAAATGAATCCTAAACAAACACATCCATTCATTTAATTTTCCAATACCCGATGACTTGGTGGCTTTGTCTAAGCGCAATCCTTCATCGATCATGATTATCTATATATTTGTGTGCAAGATAGCCTTCTCCTTGCAGAGTGGCATCACAAGAAATCACTAATACAGTAGAAGGAAACTGTGGCAATTTAGTCTCAAGAAGATGTTGAGAGAAATAATCTGGTATAATAGGTGTTTACTCTCATATTTTTTTTCCAGTAAATTAAAAAGAAGCATATAGCACTAAGTGGTTTAGTTTTGCTGCAGCTAATTTAACCAGAAATGTGACTGAATTCCCTGTATTGATTGATACTCCTATTTTGACTCACTTTTATATAACCAGTACAAAGTGAATGTGTTGGGAGGAAATGATAAAATAAAAAAATTCATTTCGTGGAAGTATTGAACTGGCGAATATTGGTTTATCATTTCTTGGTTTTGCATAATAGCGTGTATTCGAATTTGAGAGAAAGAAAGTGTGTGATTGCTTGGTTTTATTGATAAGAGGGGCTATTTGATCTTAATTAAAAAGCAAAGTAGCTTTTTTTTTTTAATCTCAATTGAAGTAAATAAACTTGATACATACATAAATTGGAAGTCAAAGTGTCATCAAGATACATAGTTTGCTGAAAAATTAACACATGAACTGGGAACCAAAACACAAAAAATTCATACAAAATTCTTCCCAAACCAACAACTAAAGCAAAAGTGGTTGAAGAACTCCTCGAATTCAAGAAAATTAAAGCCTAAAAGGGTTACCCAAGCCCTGAGAATAAAAGAATTGAAGAACAAAGTAATCATCCCAGTTTGAAAAATTAAAACTCACGAATTTGATGTTAAATCACAGTTGAACGGACACAATTTGCAATATCTATTGAAAATACTAAGAACCTGTCGAAAAATGACAGAGAAGGGGAGAAAAACATACCTAGAAATCAAATTCCTCCTTAGTTACTCCCATAATTACAGACATATTTGATGTTGAAATACTGCTTCTTCCCAATTGGAGGATTTCGCGATTCCCCCTAAAATCGAAGGCTTTAGTGATTCCCCCAACAAAAAGTTAAAGGGTTTCGTTCAACTTTGAAGGAAATTTGTGATTTCCTTTCCAAAATTTTGTTCAATTCTAGAAAAAGCCCCAAATCAATTAACTATATAGAGAGATGAAATTGACATACCCGACTACTAGAGAGCGTCGCACCTGGAGGGGAATGCCTCCTGGAGCCGCCGTGTTCACGTGAAACCACCGGAGCCGTGCCTATTTTCCTTCTTCTCTTTCCGCTGATCGCGAGCAGAAGCCAAGGACCAAGGTTCTTTTTTTTCTTTGCTTTCTTTTCTTTCTATTACGTAAGTGCTGAGAATTCTCTTTAGGTCGCGGCTAATAACACCCGGACTTTTGCTCTTTAAACTCGATTTTTTTGTACCAAAATAGTCCAATGTAATTAGACTATTATACCCTTTATCACTTAAAATATATTAAAACATAAAATTTAGGTTTTGCTCAATACACCCAATCCAAATTTTCTCTTGTTGACCGTGACTTTTTTTACTCCCCCACATCCAAACTCTTTCTTCTTCATTCTTCACTCACCACTTAAATTAATACTCATGAGAGATGCCATGGAGAAATAATACACTTTGGAAAATACAAGTAATGTAAGTTTTCTATCAATTTATTGTTCTATATGATATGTGGTATGGTATAAATCTATTTGGAGAAGAATATTTATGGTTTAAAAGTTGTATTACTCGAGTTATGATCGCGGTTTTGAGGTTTAAGAATTCTAAAAATCACGCATGTTTGGCAAACCAGAGTCGAACATCTATCATTATGTTTGGCCAGAGTTGGTCAAACACAATAGTAAATGTTCGATCAATGTTGACCAAATACTATGAATAAAGTTCGGCCACTGTTGGCCAAATATTATGAATAAAGTTCGGCCAGTGTTGGCCAAACATTATGTAAAAAGTTCGGTCAGTGTTGGCCAAACTTTATCAATAAAGTTCGGCCACTCTTGGTCAAACATTATGAATAATGTTCGGCCAGTATTGGCCAAACTTTATCAATAAAGTTCGGCCACTGTTGGCCAAACACAACAGTTAAAAAATTTGGTTATATTTAAATCAATAATTACATATTTTCACCATATGTTTTAATTTTGCGTAGCATTCGAATACACAATCTACGAAGGAGAGTCATGCAGAGGAAGAAGAACCTAACAATGAAATTGTTATGGATTACACAGATATATTCACTACTAATATCTTGTTCAATACTCGGGAAGACTTAATATATTTGGGTAAATGAAGTGGCTAAACAACACCATAATGTTGTTGTTGTGAGAAGGTCTGAGGTCGGAGGAAGTTGTAAGAAATGACGAGTCTCTCTTGGAAGTGAACGAGGTTGTGATTATCATCCTATCAAAGAAAAAAATACGTGGACGCAACAAGTAGATGAAAATGAATCCATGAAGAATAAAAAAAAAAAGGTTATCGATAACTAAAAAATGTGGGTGTCGATTTATGCTAAAGGGTAAACAATTAGATGTAATGGGCCAATGGGCATTATCAATTGAATGTGGGGTACACAATCATCCAATTGTCAATTATTTGATGGGTCATTCCTATGTTGGACGTCTATTGAATGTTGAGGAGGAATTAATTTTAAATTTATCAGTAGGTAACACACAACCGAAGAAGATTTTACGTACTATAAAGAAGGATCCTATAAATGCATCCACCATGAAGACCATATATGATGTTCGTACTAGGCATAGAGTTGTTGAGCGTGCTGGAAGGTTTCAATTACAATACTTGATGGGAAAGTTGAAGCAACACAACTATTATTTTCTAGATTGAAGATGCAAGAATATCGATACTGTGAATGAGCTATTTTTTGCTCATCCTGATGGTGTGAAGTTGTTGCGAGCATTTCCCAATGTTATTTTGATGGACTGTACTTATAAGACAAATAAGTATAGGATGTCGTTGTTGGAGATAATCGGAGTGACATCAACTAATATGACGTTTTCAATTGCCTCTGTCTTTATGGAGGCCGAGAAGGAAGATAATTATATATGGGCTTGTAGTACTTTGAGGGGATTGATGGATGAAGATAAACTACCATACTTGATTGTCACCGATAGAGAGTTGGCTCCGATGAATGTTATTCATGTTACCTTCCCTATTTCCAGTCATTTCCTCCGTAGATGGCATATCAACAAGAATGTACTAGCTAATTGCAAGGCCGGCATGAAAACAAAGGAGAAGTGGGAAGAGTTCAATTCTTCATGGCAAATGGTTATTTATGCTAAAAATGAAGCAGAATTTAATGAGCGGGTGGAAATGCTTGTCAACAACTTCAAAGGTTATGATGCGGCCAAGTATGTGATGGATAATTGGATCTTGCCTTATAAAGAAAAGTTTGTTGCTAGTTGGACCAATCAAATATTACACTATGGAAATACCACAACTAAAAGGTACTTTTTCAATTAGTGTTCTTTCCACATAATCTTATATAATTCCATAAAAATAATATTTATATATATATATTAATTTAATTTCATTACAGGGCTGAAAGTCATCATTGGGTCTTAAAGAGGCAGTTGGGCAATAGTATTGGCAACTTTGAAAAATGCTGGGAACATATTCATACATTGTATGTGGCGTCTCATACTGCTATAAAAACTTCATTTGAAAAGAGCATTAATGTTGTCCAACATAAGCACAAGTTTGTTTTGTTAAAAAATTTGAGAGTTATGATTTCCATGCATGCCATGAACTTGTCAAGAGCGAAGGTTGTATTGATGCTTCTGATTGTAGATGTAACTTGCGGAAAACATGTGGATTATCGTGTGCTCATGAGTTAGTTGAAACATGTTTGAGGAAAAACCAATTCCACTAAGTCATATGGACGATTTTTGGAAGAAATTAGATATGGAGGAAAAGAAGAAAAATGAGAAAATAGAACATGATCCTGAGATAGTAAGCAGATACCTAGAGAGTCAGAAAGAAGTTGATGAAATTTTCTACGCTTCGAATGATGCTGAGAGAATATTGATTGTTAAGAGGATGCGTGAGGTTGCTAACCCAATCACCACCCCATTACTCGAGCCAGATGCTCCAATTCACACTCGTGGTCATCCTAAAGCCGTAAAAACTAAAGCCTACAAGTCAACAAAATGCAATCCAAGCAAGTTTGAATACGTCGAATCCAATATTGATAGTTGTTTGCCATCACCATCAATTGTGTATGAATCCGGGCCAACTGTTGGACATGCAATGTTTAGCAACAAACCGATGTAAAATCTTTCGGTACGCATCTCTTTGTTGTATATTATTATTGATGTGTCAAATGATTATGTTATACGGAAATTACTTATTCATTATTCATTAGGTCTTTCGTTGCCCGCGCACAAGGGCATCAAATTATTCGCTATTTATTGATAAGTTGCCCTCTCACTTCAATAGTTATATTATCGGTACAACAGACGTTGATGCTGATGGACATTGTGGATTCCGGTGTGTGGCGGACTTGGTTGGTATAAGTGCGCAACATTGGGGCCGAGTTAGAGGTGAACTATACAGAGAATTGAACAACAATCTTGAGTTGTATGCAAATATATTTATTAATGAAAAACACATGGATAAGTGTATGGACAACCCAACTGTTACGAAATGACGGCCCCAAAAAAACATTGGTTTACATTGCCTGAGATGGGACACTTGGTTGCATCGTACTATAATGTTGCCCTTGTCACCTTGTCGAACCAACAGTGTCTCACATTCTTACCTTTGCGAACAACAATTCCACATGATACCTCACTAAAAGTTATTTGCATGGCTTTCATAAACAATGGTCATTTTATATAGGTATTTTGATTTATTTAAACGCTATATTTTGTGTTTATAATAAATACTATCTGAAACTACTTGGTTTACAACGTAGGTGCACCTTAAAGTGAGTCATCCTCTTCCGCCGATAGTCAGTCAATGGTTCTCTGTTCACCATCCTATTGCAGACTCTTGGTTGTCCCACTTCCAAGATCGAGTAGATGCATATAAAGTTCCTTCAGAAAATTATTTCGGTCACTTAAAGCTTCAAATCAATTAACTTAGATGGTTGATTTTCTTGTAGTACTTTAAAATGAGTGTTGATTATTATTGATTGGATAAATTATTTGGATTGTATTTTATTATTGTCGATTGGATGAATAATGTGGAATGAATATTTTTTTTTTATTGGATAACTTATTTGGATTGTATTTTATATTTGAAGTTTTTTATTTGAACTTGGTCAATACTGGCCAAACACCTAAAACAACAATCGGTCAATACTGACCAAACACATAGAACAACAATTGGCCAATACTAACCAAACACTTAAAACAACAATCGGTCAATAGTGGTCAAACATATAAAATAACAATTGGCCAATACTGACCAAACACTTAAAACAACAATTGGTCAATACTGACCAAACACATAAAACAACAATTGATCAATACTGACCAAACACTTAAAACAACAATTGGTCAATACTGGCCAAACACTTAAAACAACAATTGACCAATACTGACCAAACACATAAAACTACAATTGACCAATACTGATCAAACACATAAAACAACAATTGGCAAATACTGGCCAAACACTTAAACAACAATTGACCAAAGTTGGCCGAACACTAACACATTATTGGCCAAATATTTAAACCAATAAAAACAAAATGACATATATACATAAAAAGGCCTAAGTTCACATAAATGTCAATAATCCACAAAAATTGTTCCAACAAAATATATCCAAAATCCACAAGAGTTGTCAATACGAATTATCATCTAAATCTAAAATGCACAAAAGTTTTATCAACAAAATATATCTAAAATCCACAAAGTTATCAATATCAAACATCATCTTCTCGTACGACGATGAACTCTAGACCCTGACGATGGACTAGCCTCATCATCACCCACCACGTGAAGTGTTGCCCTAACTGCATTCATCACTGTGCAAGCCTCATCCCATATACCGGAATTGTCACCAGAGTGCCAACGATATAATATTGGATCCACCAACACATATGCTTGTGCAATCCTTTCTTGTGGGTGAATCGCGGTCGTCTGCTGCGGTACTTGAGTTAGTCTTTTTCAAGAGGTTGCACCCTAACATACAAGTTGGTGGTAAACTACTGCATCCAGTCATCAGAACACTGTCATGCAGGAAATGTACGACGACCAAGACGATTTGCAGACAAAGAGTGGTTATCAACTCTCTTGAACTGTTTTGCTAGTGCCTTCCAAGCCCTCTCAAAGTCAGCACCCAATTTGCCACGATACTCAATTTTGTGAATATAAGGTATCTCTGGAACCTTTTGGATGTACCAATACTGCCTCAGAACCCGATCCTGCATATATGGTTCAACCACTGCAACCGGTGATATGCATCCATCGTAGAATGTGACGGGAAGCAGCGGGAACCTATTCCTCACAGAAGCATACGGGTCCCAATTAACTTATAAAGTGTAAACAAATATTACCATGTAGAGAATGAAACAAGAGAAAAAAAGAAAAAAATGTAGGACTCATATACCTTAGTTTCATCCATATCATCAAATGTCTCTCTCAATGATAAAAGTCTTTCACTCCTAGGTGCAACCAATGTAGTGGACCATCTCAGAGCCAATGGGTCTTCAGTTTTATACCCCGGGTTCAACGAAGGCCTCAAAAGAGATGGAATATATCCAAGCCTGTATAGTATAAACAACAATTTAATATGTGACACTGAAATTGGATAACAATTAAATACACTGATTACCTCTAACAAAGTAAGATATCCAGCTATCTGCTTGCACTTTCCCCTTGATGTTCCCCCAACTGTTTGTAAAGATGTGCAAGAGTTGCAGCTCCCCAGGCATATTCATTCAACCTCTCCAAGTTTTCAACATACTCTAACCAATCCAATGAGGCATGTGTGCCACTCTTATCAGAAAATAGAGAGCATCCAAACACATACATAGCGTATGCTCGAGCAACATAAAGAACTCGATCGTCATCCTGGGATTCAACATATGGACTAAATTTAGTCTTCAACCATTCAAGTTTCACAGATGAACTCCTAAGACCCTCTGTAGCTTCCTTAACCTCATCAGATGTTAATCCAAACAACCTCTGTAATGCTGCTTTGCCATGAGCACTATCTGAACGAGTCGGTAGAAGCGGATGACCGTGAACACTCAAACTAGTAAGATACACATCATCTAGAGAGATTGTCATCTCTCCAAAGGGCATATGAAACGAGTTTGTCTCTGGATGCCATCGCTCAACAAATGCAGTTATTAGACTCTTGTTAACGTGTTTGTACGAGACATCTTTTAACCGCAATAAACCCGAATCTCTAAAGTGGCTCCAAATCCAACGGTTTGAATTAGTTTCCTTGAAAGACCACTCTGCAAGCTTGTTGATGTGATTGTGACATTTAAGAACACCACGGTCAACCCCTAGTAAAATACGAGCCGCAACATGGTTCTTAAAATTGCTGAAAAGTGGTGGACATATAATATTATTTTGCTCCTCATTCACATCATTATCTTCTTCCTATTCATTGTTGTTATCATCTCCTTCACCTCCACCTTGGACTAAATTTTGCTCTCTTTGTTCAATCGGTTGCACATTTTCAAATTGTGGTTGAACCGATAGATCTTCAAGTTGACGGGGCTCAGTTTGTTCACGATTATTTTTCATTCTTCTTCTTTCAGAAGCTGTGGGACGTCGTCTGCTATAACCTGCATTAATCATAAAAGTATGTTAATAAATAAGAAAATAAAATCAGTAGATTTGGGGGGTGGGGGGTAGGATGGGGATATATTGGGGAGCAGAAGCAGGTTGCATATTGAAATCAGATAAAATGTATTCCAAATCTTTGGAGAGAAGACATTGTTTGAGACATAACTACTCTAGACTACCCTTTATAATCCAAATTAATGTCTTGCAATTAAGCGGAGACTATTTAAATCTATAACCACATTATGGACTTAACCACAAAAAAATGCAATCTTTAAATTCATTATGCAAATGATACTGTGTCACGAGAGAATTTTAATGCAAATTCCTCAAGCATCAGTTGATCCAGTATCTGGTATCAAGTCTGATAGCTGAATCAGGACTCCAGCATTTTATCTTTGAATGTCCCATATGCAATGCACTATATTGTAACTTGAACCAACCTTCAAAATAATATTTCTGACATCGTATATAGTGAGACCCTAAACAAAGTAGTACTTGAATTCTATTGTTGTTTCATAATTCATAGTTCCATTGAATCGCACCACAAATCCGAGGACATTGAGACCCTTCTATGTGCTGTCTTCTTTACTTAACCAAGGTAGTTAAATTGCATGATACACTTGATACATAAAAGACTTTGTCTAATTCCAAGATAAATATACGAATGTGGTATGAAACTAATAATAAAGAACATTCACAACTCTATGGAAACCACAATAAAAAACACACACTTATGTGTTCATTTTCTACTACCTATGTCAAAAGAATTCGAGACGCCCTTAAGAGAATTATACAAAATACATTATCAAACGATACTCCATTATTCATTTCCAAATCACCTGAAATTTATATAATCCTTCAAGTAATTAACTCAAATGTATTAGCATGAAAACTTACTATTCTTATGTTATCACCCCCAACAATTACAGGCTAGAAAATATTATTCCCACCTTTAACTATATGATATAATTTGGGAAAATGATGATGATGTGTCTACCGATACACACCGATTTATAGATGATACCACATTATAAATGATGGGAATGTAAATTGGTGTCCATGTTTTTTAGTGACAAATGACAATTCAAAAAGATCTCACGATTCTACCGAGAATACCGAATGGAAAACAGTGAAGAGAAAAAAATAAAGAACAATTTGGAAGATAAAATATAATTTAGGTTACCCTTATAATATATGGAAAGGAAAAAAGAAAATAATATATGGTGTAATTAATTCACACCTCCTTCGCCATAAATGATTATAAATCAGCTGCTCTAATAGTAGCACAAAGTCCTATTTTCCCTTTAGTTATTCACTCACTACTAGTGATCTCTAATAAGATCATCTCCTTCTCTCTCTGCAAAACACTATAAAGAAAGGAAAAAAGACTGTTTTCTCATTGAAACTTTGTTGCTTTTAAGGTCCAAAATCTTTTAAAAGAGCATTTAGTTCCTCATATATATTTGCCACTATAATTTCTGGGAAGCCCTTTCTTTCCCTTTGCCAATTCTTGAACAACTCTCTCTCTCTCTTTCTCTGGAGTTGATATTTTCAGTAATCTAAGATCTTGTTGGATCCATTAATTGACCACTTTTTTCTCTCTTAGCTGATCCCTACCCTACCCCATAATGTTCTATTTGTATATTGTGCATAGATTATCACACAATTGCATATGTGGAGCCTTAAAACCTGTCTAGTTAATGTAGTAGAATACAATGTCTATGCCAAAGTATAATACTGTCAAATAGAAATATATAAAAAAAAGAATATAAATTATATGAAAGAACGGAATTCCTAATCCAAATCAACACGAAATCAGTTTTTTTTAAATTATTGCTCAAAACCATTACTACATCAACACCGTAATTGAGGTACATGTAATAATTTATTGCTTAAAAAATTATTGCTCAAAACCATTATTGCTCAAAACCGTAATACTTTTTATGCAGTAATAACATAATGATTCATTGCTCAACACGAATCCCTAATCCATACTGCATCAATTTTTTTTTTAAATAAAATTATTCAAAGCCTAATTGAGGAGGAAGAATTTAATGGAGATTAACATAATACATGTACCGTAATTTTCTCTACGAGCTCTTGTGAATAAAGCCTCATTAACATTGCTCATCTTCAAAGGGGGATTGGACGCATGCGTGTGTGCGGCTTCTTCTTCCAGCCTTCTGCGTTTTTTTTCTTTAGTCCGCGTGATTTCTTAGCCTTCTTCCATTGCTCTTCTTCGTGCGTTCTTTAGCGTGTGTGAGTATTCTCCAAGACCTGCTTAAACCCTTTAATGGTCTGCGTGCGTGAGTGTTCAATCACTGACCAACTAAGAATGAAACCCCCTGGCGTGCGTGAGTGTTCTGCATTTTAGGTGTGTAGGTTTTTTTTTATTATTTGGGTGTGTGGGTTTATTTTAGGTTTAAAATTTGGGTGTATGAAAATATTAGAATTTAAGTTGAGGGGTAAAATAGACAATATATTACGGGTGTTTTGAGTAAAATTAAAAAATAGGCTTGGGTGTGAAGCGCAACGGGTGTGATGAGAAAAAGTCAGGGTGTTATTAGTCGCGGCCTTCTCTTTACTAGGCTTTAGTTTAGTTATATTAATATAATATTAGGTTTTAAATTAAAAAAAAAAACACAAAAAGAACTAAGTTTTAAACATTACAAAAATACACCCAAAATTATTAAGTTTTGCAATAATACCCCACGCATCCTCTAATATGTATCCAATAAGTGTATCATGTTGGGGGATACGCGTATTCGACTTAAAAAAATTGGATACATCACGTAGCGTATTGAGTGCGAATCCGACGCGAATCGCACCCGCACCCGTATCCCCCGCATAGCTGATACTGCATACCTCCAAATTTTGAAGAATATGTGCAACACAGCCGAAAGCTGATAGATTTTGTCTCGAATTATTTGGTATGGGAAGTAAAAATTGGGCTTTCGCCAATTCTGACCGCCATCTCCCTACTCCCGCTAATCTAAAAAATAACTAGTTTTTTTTTTCTCCAACTTATTTCATATATAGTCGTATACTTTTATATATATGTTTAAATCATATATATATATATATATAATACATAACATGATAATATATAATATTCTAATTAATAGGATGTACATGTACCTTTATCGTATAAACAAGACTTTTTCTTGTAGCAAAAGGCGAAGCCCTCGCCCCCAGGGCCCCCACCCCCTGGCCCGACAGGATTGGGTGGAGGAAGTAAATCATGGTGACCCAGTGGCCCATTAGGTGGGAGGACTAGTGCATTGGTGCCCACAAGGAGATATCCCCCACATTGGAGGGATAAAACTCCCACACTGCGGCTGCCAGGGCTCGATCCTGCGTCCTTGTAGCAATCTGCAACCCAGGAACCAACTGAGCTACGCCCATACGGGCAAACAAGACTTTTTCTTAACTATGATATAAAAGTGCTATATATTTTAATGATAACAAAATATACTCAAAATTTTCAAAATATAAAATTAACCTTTTTTTCATATTACTTTTTTTTTTTGTAATATTTTTCTATTTTTAATTAGAGTTGGAGTATGTATAGAGTGAAATTGGTTTATACATGAAACATTAAAGGTTATTAGTTATTTTCACTAAAAAATATTAGTTATTTATACTAAAAAGTATTAGTTTTTCTTATTGAAGAGTTTTAGATTGTTTTCAATAGACAACTAATACTCTTCAATTAAAACAACTAATACCCTTCAATGAAAATAACTATACTCTTTAGTGAAAAAAAAAAAAAACTAATACCCTTCAAATTAATGGTTCATATATGAACCATTTTCTCTTTATACTTTGTCTTAGAGCAGGTTTTGTGTAAGATCATCTCATGTCATGAGACAGTGAGATGAGATATAAATTTGGCAGGACGCATTAACACTTTAACATGAGTATGTGTTAATTTGTGTTGTCTCATACCATGAGACAGTCTTACACAAGTTTTTGTCTTTTAATTATATAGATACATTTCACTAATTCTTTTAATTAATATAATATTTGTAAATATAACATTATTTTACTCTTATAAATATAATTTTGATTTTTATATACTTATATATTGTAGATGTTTATAACAAAAAGTCAATTTACTATTTGTAACCAACTTTTTATTATTTGTAACGATAAATACTAAATGTTATTTAAAGTAAGAATTTTGTAACGAAAAAATAGTATCGTTACAATAAGTCATTTTTTTTTTGTAACCATTTAACTGTTGGTTACAAATTAATTCGTTACAGTAAATGCATTTTCTTTTAGTGACTATTTGTAACCAATATTTTATTAATTGTAACGATAAATATATAAGGTTATTTAAATTAGAACTTTTTGTAACAGAAATAAAAATTTGTTACAATAAACCATCTTTTTGTAACCATTAAGCAGTTGGTTACAAATAAATTCGTTACAAAAAATGCATTTTCTTGTAGTGAAATATATTGTTATATTCAATAAGCTCATTAATTACTTCCATTAATCATAGAAAGAGTATGTGAGGAGGCATTAAATTTGATTCAAGCAGCCATGAATGATAATGATGTCCAGAAGATTTATATGAATCAATTATTCATGGACACTACTATTAAAAACAACGGACGTGTGTTTTGGGTATTGGTGACATGTCTCAAACACGCTCTCTTCATACTGATAATACTGCTTCATATGTCAGCTTAGCCACACGAGATGAGATGCAACAACGTTTTAAAAAGGTGTAGAAAAGAGAGATTAGAATTGAAGAAAAAGTGTAGCTTTTGGAGTCCAAGATGCATAAAGTAGATGAGATGCGTAGCCAGCTAAAGGTCTTGTTAGATATAGTTGCATGGGGCCAGATGCTTCGTCCAACCTCCTTGAGTTAGTTTGGGAATATTAAGTGAAAACTAATTTAGCTTGCTATGGATTGATTACATGGATTTGTTTCATTTTGTTTGAATTTGGTTCGGTATGTATATCATTACTAGAACAATGATACATTTTTATGATTAAGTAGTACTCCCTCCGTCCCAATCTCGATTGCCCCTTTGTTTTAAAGGCTCATCTCAATCTCGATTGCCCATTTTTATAAATATCAAACTTTTATTTACCAAAATATCACCAAAAGCAACTTAATTCCCTTTCATCTACCACATGCCACTAAAAACTATTTTATCACTATAAATAATAATAAACAACTTATACATTTTAACTCATGCAAAAAGCTAAGGGACAATTAAGTTTGGGACGGAGGAATTGTTATTTATTTTCACTTAATATGAAAATATATTTTTTTAGGTAAGTAAATGAAAATTTATTAGCAATGAAAATATTTTTCATTATTTTTTAATGTAAAAATAAAAAATATATTATAACTTCAAAAATAATATAGCGACGAATGTATCCATTAGTATTTATAGAATAAAATTATTAAAATTACATTTAAATAAATTGAAACATTTTATTGATGGATTTTTTTTAAATAAAAATAACAAAATTCTTAAAAAATTTAATGACGAAAATATCTGTTAGTATATATAGAATATAATTGATAATAAATAAATTAAAATTATTCAAAAATAAATTATTGATAAATATTTCATCATTAATATAAAAAAATTGTTTTAAAAAAATTTGACCGAATTTTCTTTCAATAAAAAAATATATTGAATTTTAAAATGAAAATTAAGGATGCAAGAGAAAAAAAGTTAAGGATTTTCCGTCAATAAAATTACTTATGTATTTAATTCGTCACTTAAAGTTAGCGTCGATGAAAACAGAGACGAAAAATTAGAGATATAAATTTATCAATAAAATTAATTAGCGATAAATTATCAAAATATAATAAAAAAAATTCGACACTGATTTCCAGTTTTATTGTAGTGATTGTTCAATCACTTACTCTGCTTCTATTTTTATATATTTAATTATGGCAAAGTATAGAGTGAACAAATTGTGAATAAATTTGGAGAGTATTAGTTGTTTTAGTAAGGGTAATAATTGATTTTACTAAAGGGTATTAATTGTTTCACTAAAGGATATTCGCTTAAGGTTATTAGTAAAATGTATTATTTGTTTTTATTTAAATGTATTAGTTGTTCTCATTAAAAATATTAGTTGAAAATTGGTGAAATTTGTTTAGATTATACATATATTCTTTTCAACTGTAGATGTTTCATGGTAATCTATTTTATTTTATTGGACACAAGCAAGGTATGGAGGCCTTTAAGTGTGATTTTAGTTTTGGTGGGCCGATGGAAAATTCTCATCTTTGTTTCCCAATCCAGTTTGATTTTGGGCTTTTACATGTGTGCATCTTGCAATTGCGGCCTTTCTCAAACCCATTAAAAAAGGGGCAAATTCTTTTTTAGCCATGGTGTATATGTAATATATAAAAAATGCCCTAACCATTTGAAAAAAATTCTTTTTTAACCATTTTGACATTTCCAATTTCTTTTCTAACAAGTTGAAGGGTATAATTACATTTTGACCCCTAAAAGAAATATTTTATTCCCATTGAATCCCCTGCCCTAAGGTGACCGATTGGGTAGAAAAGAATTTTTGCATCAATCAATTTACTTCAATTTCCCTCCTCAATTGTTGCAAAATTCGATCTTTTCATCCAAGTTCCCCCTGAAATGCAATTTCCCCCATTCTTAACGGAAAACGTAGGTGGGTTGTAGGTGGGTTTTGAAAGCAATCAATCGAATTGGAGCTGGGTGCAATTTCCACCATTGTTAACGGTAAAACGTGGGTGGGTTGTAGTTGGCTTTTGAAAGCAATCAATCGAATTGGAGATGAGTTTGTTTTCGAATGTGAAAATAAAAAAAGTGTTTTGTTGAAAGCTTATGCAAATTGTTACGGTTAACTTCAAGTTGAAAGCTTTCGTGAATTTGAAGGTATGTATTCTATTTTTTTCGACTCTCCGTTTTCAGGCTCTTGTTTTTTCTCAAATTTCTTTCGTTAACCATGTACATTGATTGGTTTTCTTCTTGTTATTCCTTGTTATTTGCGCGTTGAATTTAAGTCTGGTCACTTATTTTACACGGTATTTAACTACCCCTGTTTTGCTTCCGTAGTTCTTGTAATTGTTATTTTACACGGTATTTAACTACCCCTGTGTTGCTTCCCTGTTTTACTGTAACTTAAGTTTGTAGCATTAATTTATATCTTCATTGTTTTACATGAATAGATATGAAGAAGACAAGGAAATTTTTGGGTGTACATTATAATGGATTTTTTGAAGATTCGAAATATGTTTGTGGTAGTTTTGGTGCTGTTCGGATATTTGAGCAGAAGATGAAGCTCAGTAACTTTAGTAGACTTGTTCTTGAATTCTGTGGTCCAACTAGCTGCGGGAAATATTATACATTTTTCGAACTTGCAAAATTCGGATCTCCATCAAAGGTTAAAAATATTTTTGTTGAGATTAAGAACGATGATGATGTCGAGTCGTTTCTTACTTGTTCAGATGCCCCCGAGGTTTATGTGTGCAGTGAGTCACTTGAAATCCCCATTTGTGAAGATTTAGGTGAGCAGGGCACGACAAGTTCATCTGTTAAAAAAAAGATATGAATGGTTTGGAGGATTTAGCTTCTAATAATTTTAGTTTTCCCCCAAATATTCCCGATCATCATGTGGCTATAGATAGTGACAAAGAGTTAGGTAGTCCCCACTGTTCTGAATCTTCATACTCCTCCTATGAATCAGAGGATGAAGATGACTGCCCACCCCCAGTACCCACCCATCCAGTACCTAATCTGCCTATTCCTGATCCTTGGTTCCTCCCACTCATCCCCAAAAATTTACATCCCCAGGAAGTACATTCCCCACCAACCTTCCAAAAGCACGTTCCTGGACAGTTATCCACAAATGACGTATTTTTGTCCAAAGCAGAAATGGTTCACTCTGTTGGTCTCCACCATCTTAACAATCACTTAGAGTTTCGTATTGCACGGTCGTGTACTGAGAGATGGGGTGCGGTCTGTCCTAATTCGGACTGTTCCTTTGCAATCAATGCAAGGTCCATGAAA
This sequence comes from Ballota nigra, assembly GCA_947034835.1. Classification (NCBI taxonomy): domain Eukaryota; kingdom Viridiplantae; phylum Streptophyta; class Magnoliopsida; order Lamiales; family Lamiaceae; genus Ballota; species Ballota nigra. The sequence goes on from OX344722.1 coordinate 5,841,446, forward strand.
GGGGTATGGGGGTTCAGCCTTTGTAAAAGTCACACATGTCGTTTTGATCCCGATCGCAATCGACCAAGAAGGCTCCCTTCAAAAGTGCTTGGGTCCATATTTGCTAACAAACAGAAGGACAGGGAGGATGCCTACACACCCAAGAGTATCCAAACAGAGTTGAGTAAAATGTATGGGATGGATGTGTTGTATGGCCAATCCTTTAGGTCGAAGTATCGCATGGCCGACATAATATATGGAAATCATCTCGAGTCATTTAAGATGCTTCCTTCTTACCTGGAAATGCTAGGTACTGCAAATCCCGGATCTCAAATGAAGCTTTTAAGGGAACATGACGGTAGGTTCAAATATGTTTTTTTTGCGCTTCGTGCTTCAATCGATGGTTTTAAACACGTAAGGCCTGTTATAGTTGTCGATGGAACTCACTTGAAGGAAAAATACAAGGGTATTGTATTTGTTGCTGTTACCCAAGATGTGAACCATCGAGTGTTTCCCCTGGCAATGGGCATTGGTGCTGTAGAAAACAATGAGTCATGGACGTGGTTCCTTCATCGATTAAGAGAAGCCTTTGGTTCACCTCCAGGTCTTTTGATTGTGTCTGACCAACACTTGAGCATAATACATGCTGTTGAGACTGTTTTTCCGGGTGTAGCTCATGGTTTGTGTTTTTTCCATCTAAACAAGAAATATGCTAAATACGGGAAGACTGTGGCAGATTGTTTCTCATCAGCAGCACATACCTATATTCCTGATGAATTCAATAGGTACATCTAAATTGTAAATTCTTTATCCTTTTATTATTTTTGCATAACATATTTTTGAGTTCTTACTCTTGTGTTTTAATTTATGTAATTTGGAATTATATGTAGATGCATGAGTGTTCTTGATAGTGTTTCTGGAGGTAAACTGGGTGAATCTCTACGAAGTAAAGGGTTTGATCGCTGGTCACGAGTTCACTGCAAAACTCGTCGGTATGAGTTCATGACGTCAAACTGTGCAGAGTCGTGGAACAGTCGAATTCTTTGGGCACGTGATAAGCTAGTTGTCTATGTTTTAGAAGCAATTAGACATGTTATGCAAGATTGGTTCAACGAAAGGAGTACTGAGCTAGGTTCAGAGTCTGGTTACCTTTGCTCGCGTGTATCCAATATCCTTTCTAGGCAACAAATAATGGTCGATTCACACAGCGTCGAGCAGGTGACTGCATATCAGTTTACAGTGTCCAGGGAAAACATCAGTTACATGGTCGACTTGGATAAGCGTACCTGCTCATGCTTTCAGTTTGAAAAAGAAGGTATTCCATGCGTTCATGCTCACGCTGCCATCAGGTACGATGTATATTTGTCGTACAGTTTTATTTTGCTGATATTTGCGATTAGTATGTTTATTGGTTCGTTAATAATGTTGACATGTGATTAGTATGCTCATTGCTTGCTTTATTGGTGTTTTTACAGGAAGCGTAATTTGAAAGTGAGTAGGTATGTCGATATTTGCTACACATCTGATAGTGTGCGACGAATGTGGGTTGGTTCAGTAATGCCCGTACCCGATCTGAAAAACTGGTGTGTTTCTGAAAATACGAAAGATGTTGTATGCAATCCACCACCTATACACAGGCAAGCTGGTCGGCCAAGGATGAGCAGGAAGAAAGCCAAATTAGAGCTGAAGCCTAAGAAGAAGCGCAAGAGACAGCAATGCACACGCTGCCATGGGTTTGACCACAATCAAGCAACATGTCATGTGTTCATACCTTTAAATTCTGGAAAAAGTCAACATTCATTGGATGAACCAGAGTCATCCTGTCGTCCTCCTCAAAGGAGTCATTCCTAATGTACTAACATTCAACTTTGGAATATTAATTAATGATATGTATTCTGCTATTTGGTATATTTTGTAATAGTTTGACAAGTTTTGTAATGTGAATGGGATGTGGCATATTCTAGCTTGTATATATACGTTAATTTCATTATTATTTGTCTTAGTTTTTTTAAGTGGTGGTAACTACTTAGTTGATGTGGAATGGGACGGAGTGTAGTGGAGTGTATTGTTAAGTTTGTGGACTGTAATGGAATGTGGCGTATTCTAACTTGTAGATGCATGTTCCTTTATTATTAATTGTGTTTAATTTTTTGGCTGGTGGAAACAATGTAGTTCATGTGGAATGTGTCGAAGTGTAGTGGAGTGGGTTGTTAAGTGTGTGGAATACAGTTATTAATTATTTTCTCCTCCTGGAATATTTAGACCACACTATGTTTAGACCACACATTATTCCACATTTAGACCACACTATTTTTATAAGAACTTCATGTCCACGTTACAAGTACTGTATTTCAATTTAATACACATTTTTGGGAGTTTAGACCACACTATTCTATTCCACACCAGTTCATACTATTCCACATAGCGGTAGTTTTATTGCAACCCAATACACATTATTCCACATTTAGACCACACTATTCCAAACTTGTAAACCCCTATATACATTATTTCACATTTATACCACATTATTCCACATTTACACCACAATATTCTATTCCACACCAGTCCACAATATTCCACATAGCGGTAGTTTTATTGCAACCCAATACACATTATTCCACATTTAGACCACACTATTCCACACTTGTAAACCCCTATATACATTATTTCACATTTATACCACATTATTCCACATTTAGACCACAATATTCTATTCCACACCAGTCCACACTATTCCACATAGCGGTAGTTTTATTGCAACCCAATACACATTATTCCACATTTAGACCACACTATTCCACACTTGTAAACCCCTATATACATTATTTCACATTTATACCACGTTATTCCACATTTACACCACAATATTCTATTCCACACCAGTCCACACTATTCAACATAGCGGTAGTTTTATTGCAACCCAATACACATTATTCCACATTTAGACCACACTATTCCACACTTGTAAACCCCTATATACATTATTTCACATTTATACCACATTATTCCACATTTACACCACAATATTCTATTCCACACCAGTCCACAATATTCCACATAGGGGTATTTTTATTGTAACCCAATACACATTATTCCACATTTAGACCACACTATTCCACACTTGTAAACCCCTATATACATTATTTCACATTTATACCACAATATTCCACATTTACAACACACTATTCTATTCCACACCAGTCCACAATATTCCACATAGCGGTAGTTTATTGCAACCCAATATACATTATTCCACATTTAGACCACACTATTCCACACAGTCCACACTATTCTACATAGCGGTAGTTAATTTTGTAAACCCAATATACATTATTTCACATTTATACCACACTATTACACACAGTCCACACTATTCTACATATCGGTTGTTAATTTGTAAACCCAATATACATTATTTCACATTTATACCACACTATTACACACAGTCCACACTATTCTACATATCGGTTGTTAATTTATAAACCCAATATACATTATTCCACATTTAGACCACACTATTCCACACAGTCCACACTATTCTACATAGTGGTAGTTAATTTTGTAAACCCAATATACATTATTTTACATTTATACCACACTATTACACACAGTCCACACTATTCTACATATCGATTGTTAATTTGTAAACCCAACATACATTATTTCACATTTATACCACACTATTACACACAGTCCACACTATTCTACATATCGGTTGTTAATTTGTAAACCCAATATACATTATTTCACATTTATACCACACTATTACACACAGTCCACACTATTCTACATATCGGTTGTTAATTTGTAAACTCAATATACATTATTTCACATTTATACCACACTATTACACACAGTCCACACTATTCTACATATCGGTTGTTAATTTGTAAACCCAATATACATTATTTCACACTTATACCACACTATTCCACACAAGTCCATACTATTCTTCATAGCGGCAGTTAATACCTTCGGTTTCAAACCAAACCCGAATAATCCCAATTATTATAAAATTAGGGCCAATTATTATAAAATTAGGGCCAGAAAAAAGAAATTACTAAAAAATCACAGTGTGGCGCCAATTTCTTATAAATGGCGCCAACACCTATTCCCCCAAAAGCAAATTCTGACAACTGAAACCAATCCCAGTCCAATCGAAGCGGCGCCTTCAGCCGTGCCCAATCCCAGTCCAATCCAAGCGGCGCATTCATTGACCCTTTCCCAATTTGACTCCAATTAGACCCTATGGTTATTTAATCACCCAAATGCCATACTAGAAACTCTACCTTTTCCAGTGCAAAATTTGTCCAGTAAAAGATCATCAAAATGGAAATCACTGTTCATCTTCCCCCTGAAATGATAGGAGAAATATTTGTTAGGTTGCCTTCTAAGCCCGTTGTTAGGTGTAAGATCCTGTCTAAGGAGTGGTTTCGTATAATATCAGATCTCTCTTTTGTGAAAAGGCACAGAGCCCAAATGAGGCTCCAGAATAAAGTCCGCATACTCTTTCAAGAAGAGGATCATTTCATGTCATTCCAATACGAACCACCAGTCCATGGTGGTCCTGTATTGAGGCGCGTCGTTTGGGGTTATAGAGATTTTGAATACCTTGGTTCGTGCAATGGTCTAGTTTTGGTGTGCGGCGGGGATTCTGTTTTTTTCCTACTCAATCCAACTACAGGGATGCGTACTTATGTGCCTCCTGAACCAATCAATTTCCCCGCCCAGGTGAATGGTGCACGCACACTATTTGGGTTGGGCTACAATGAGAGGAATGACTATTATCATATCCTCCGGATCTCTCTGTTCCACAGTAGTATTTGGCTCTCAGAGGTCAAGATATTCTGTAGGAATGCCTCTTAGTGGATGGATCTTGGTCAGCATCCTCACGAAAGTCTCATGTCTGGAAATGGTGTCTATGCCAATGGATGTCTACACTGGAGGGTTTATTCTCGACACCTATCAGTTTTTAATTTGGAGCACCAACAATTCTCGCTCATCACTGTACCTGAGTGCATCTCCCAGAGCAATTTGTATTACAATTTATCCTCTTTAAACAATGAAAAATTGGTTTTGTCCAGGTGGCTCTACACTCCTAACGAACCTGTTGATGTTTGGATTCTGGAAAATTACCACTTTCCTAATTCCTGGACAAGATATGAAGTTACCCTAGATGTACCCATTTTCATACCGCGCTATATTAACTTACAGCCGCTCTATCTTGTGGAGCCACGACGAAACAAGATTGTGTTTAGGTTAAATCCTATTGGCACTTTTGGCTACTGGGACATCTTGCAGGGGAGGTTCTTCTTTATTGATGACCAACCAATAGTTAATGTTCCATCCTCTGTTTTCCCATATATTGAGAGCTTCGAGTAGCGATGCATAGAGTGTAGTAGTAATTTTATTCATGTAATTTTATTCTGGGTTTAGTTTCTAAACAATCATGCTATGCTTTTTATTAATACAAGTTGTTTTACAAATATGGGTGTTGTCTTTGATCAATATGTAATTTTTTGCACTTTGAAACGGACTCAGTATTTTAGGTTGTGTCCAATATATAAATTACCTATTAATTAATATAATAAATATTATTTAACACATACTAGAAAAATAAATGCTTTGATTTTTAAAGACTTTTCATTTGGAAATGTAAAATTTTGAATCTTCTATTTATTGTTCTATAAAAAAAATTAATCTACTAATTCTAATTATTTACTTTCTCAAAATATTTAAGAAAAATAAGTTTAAACAAAATTTTGAAAAAATGTGTGTTCTTAAAGTCTTAGTTGTTGAGTTATTCACAGGGTGATATACTAGTTAATCTAAAAAAATATGTTAAATATAAGTTCATTTGGGAGTGAGATTAATCAAAAAGTTTAACGTTCTTTTATTTTTAGGGGTATGTTTAGGGTTTAGGGAGGTCTAGAATTGGATAATGAGATTAAGAATCAAAACTAATGTTTTTGGTGGGAAAATTAAAAAAAAAATTAAAGTGGAGCGGGGTTTAGGCTAGGCTCATTCCTTCCAAAACAATTCTGGGAATTCTTATTAGATAGTAGCCTTTTAAAATAAATTTTAAAAACAAAATTGATTTTCTTGTGTAATTAAAATTGATGACCAACCAATAGTTAATGTTCCATCCTCTGTTTTCCCATATCTTGAGAGTTTCGAGTAGGGATGCATGGAGTGTACTAGTTTGTAAACAATCATCCTATGCTTTTTATTAATACAAGTTGTTTTGCAAATATGGGTGTGGTCTTTGATCAATATGTAATTTTTTTACTAGACACATATCTATAGTAATATAATAACAAAAGTTAACTACTAAAAATAGAAAGAATTTCTTTTAACACAAAAAAACAACTAATATTTTTTTCATGATGTACTAAATTACTTATTAATTAATATAATAAATATTATTTAACACATACTCCCTCCGTCCATGAGTAAATTTCCCACTTTCCTTTTCAGGCCGTCCACGAGTAAGTTTCTCATTCCATAAATGGAAATAACAACACTCTATTATATATAAACTTTAACATTCAAACTCACACAATATTACCAAAAATGTCACTCATTTACTTTACTTTTCAACACTATTCATTACTTTATCCCAAAAGTCAACATGTGGCCCACCATATATTAATAAACAAATACACTTTCTTAAACCATTCAACAAAAAGAAGTGGAAAACTTACTCGTGGACGGAGGGAGTACTAGAAAAATAAATTATATTATTTTTAAAGTCTTTGTGTAAAATTTTCATCAGTTTAGCAAAAAAAATTTATCTTCTATTTATTGTTCTATATAAAAAATGAATGTACTATTAAGAAAAAAAAGTTTATAAAAACTTATAACAAATGTGCATTCTTAAAGTCTGAGATGTTGAGTTATTCACGTGGATGATGTATGTATTATACAAATGTACACATATATAATTAATATTGCCTAAACTAAATTTAGAGTTCAATGATCTTTATTTTAATTGGTCTATAGATCGAAAATTTAGTTATATTATTCACAATTTAAGACCCCAACAAATAATAATTTCTATAAATAATTAATAAAAATAATGATGAACCTGAAACATGTTTTGACGAACGCCTCTATTTTATTTTCCATATTGAATTAATTTAATTTTTTGTTAGGTCTTAAAATTGAGACACAAAAATGTAGAAGAAGGCCTAAACTGGGGGAAAAATTAAAAAAAAAATGAGTTGCTCTAATTTCAGACACTTTAAAAATGAGGGCAAAGTATTATATGAAAATAGTTCATGATAATCTTATCATGAAACAATTTTAAAGTTTCATTAATTTAATTGGGAGTATCATTAATCTGATCAGGTGTATCATTAGTCCGAGTTCAACAAAATTTAAAACAATTACTATGTAATACCACTGACTCAGATTAGTGATACCCCTGATAGGTTTAATGATACTCCTGATGAGATTAATGATACTTTAAAACTATTTCATGTTAAACTTATTATGAAGCGTTTTCATATAAAACATAATAAAAAATGAGTAGTTATATTAATGCATTGCTTTATTTAAACATATGTAATCAAAAGCTAAACAAAAATTTAATTAATTTTTGAACTGATCAGCATTGCTTTAATTATAATTATTTTTACATAACATTAACACAAACTAATATTGGGCACATAATCAGTCAATATTCGAATTTTATTTGTTTAGGGTTTCCCACTACCATTGACCAACCACTCCTTAATATCAATATTCCTCCACAATCCCCAAACTCAATCCCACGTACTCAATCTACATAAAATCCACCTTTTGTCTCAACTATTTTTCGGGAAATTAAAAAGCACCCCTCTTATCATTCTTGGGAGATTAAAAGGACGCAACCCTTCGCCACGCCAACAGGGAACCTGGTCTTTAAATATCCAACGATTGGTTACTTATTTTTCATCCATCTAATCTCATCTGTAATTTGCCCTCTTCTCTCATTCAACTACAACAAATGGAAGATACATACATGATAGAGCTAACTCATCAGCAGAATCGGAAGTTTGCCCGACTACAAGATTTAGGCGTTGTCTGCCAGCAAAAAATTGACGAGGTATAAATTTTTTTGAGATTTCCCTTTTCTTTCTTTAGGGTTTACAAACCAATAGTTATGGGTATATATGTTTGGTGTCTCCGTATATGTGAAATCTTTGTGGTAAAAAATTTATTGTAGGCGGCTCGTACGATGCGGGAGATTGAAGAGATTAATTTGAGTTTGTTTAATGACCGGGTGATGGTGTTAAGCCATTTGGTTGAGAAAAATCGGAAGAAGATTGACTGTATAAGTGGCTATGTTTCGGACGACATGATCGAGAGTATCGAGGACGACATTACCGAATACAAACGGAAACTGGATATGGCGACACGCGATTACGTACGCGAGGCCAAACTTTTCCGTTCAAGATGGGAATCCTAAGTATTTCCCGATTAATTGTACTTTTTATTTATTGGACTGCAAGAGAAATTTTGATATTAATATTAACCCCAAGTTCTACTTTATCGTTGTCTTTTTTATTTTATTTATAGTAATTTTCTTCATTAATTTTACAAAAGGTATTACTCTAGAAAAAAATTGATTTAATTGGTTCAAAACAATCTATAAGCTACTTTATATGTGCATTGAAAAGTGTTTGAAATGCTAAAAAGACATGTATTTTGCCAAAAATACCAAGAGCTAAAAAAAATTGTACTGTATTTTGAAATGGAGAGAGTATAATTTTTTTATTTAATAATCACATTAATACAATTTTGAATGGACCATTAAAGCAGATCCCTCGGCGAAAGCTAAATACATTCAAAATCAAAGTCCCTAAATCTTACCCTCCATTAACCCCTTCCTTAAATAACCCTTTTTAATATGTTAACAACAAATGGTATAGTGTCTTGGGTTTTGGAATAATAATAAAAAATGCTTGAGTAAAGAGTTGGTAAAAATATGTCATGTGTCATGTACACCTATAGATGTAGGGTGGTGGCTATGTCATGATGATCACATTTCCCGATTAATAAAGTTAGTTGGGGGGGTGGGTATTGTGTGGAATCAAGTGGAGTTAGGTGGTTTCCTAAATAGATTTGTTATATCAAAAAATTTAAATTTTGTATAGCAAAAATAAATTCTTCTAGTATAACGAAGGTTGAAAATTTCGGTATTGGTAGAAATTGGAACTGGTGGGTTTAGGTGGATAGTGACCAAATTTCAATCCTGTGATTAGAGAGAACTCCCGAGGACCAAATTCTGCCCTTTTTCCAAACAAGTTGAAAATGATACTGTTTCCATTAACATTCTTGACTTGGTTCAAGAGGAGGTGAAGGTGTAGATTTCCTTGGAATTTATGAGTTTGTAGCTTTAAAACTGGCCGAAGCAAGTTTTCCCTAATTTTTCAAAATTCGTCTTATCCATCCCATCGCTAATTAACGATAATATTTGATCAATCTCTGCAGCATCATTCACTTTTATTGGATACCAACCAGACCCCGGACCGATGCCCATCTACCCAGAAAGCAATATAAGAATCACACAATATTCTACTATACCCTAGATCATTGGGGTCCCTAAAATTAAACCAGCTTAATGGATAGTATAATTATACTACACCTTTAATCATGTAATTCAAGATTGCTATTAAAATTATAAACCCAACCCATATACAAACCTAATAAATGCACAAGATCATGAATTGAATTGTCGCTAAACTAAACCAAGGAATTGAACGAAGACTTCAATTGTACACAAAAATTGTAGCTATAAAAACCCAGATGACATATATAATTGACACAAAGTAAGTAAAAAACGGTCATAATTTGGAAACAATCACCTGATGTTGTTGTAAAGGGGAAGATGTAAATTCGCAAACTCGCGGAAGTGACCGATATCTAATTTAATGATTGGCGAACAAATACCATAAACCCATCGAGGGTTACTCTGCAACTGTTTTGTTTGGATCTGTTACCCTAAATCACTTTTCCAGCATTCAATTGAACGCACCAACTAGGAAAAACATCATGTGGTTAATATGATATATAAAACGATGTCGTTTCTTGCACTTGGCCAAGTTTGTCACAATAATGTGGAAAAAATTCCAATAGTGTTAAACAAAATAAATAAAAATTATTCAGACTACAAAATCAATTAAAATAATTTTAAATATAACTTATATTTTACATATTTGAGTAAATTTGTATAATTAAAAATAAAATAAAGTAAAAATATTGAAGTAATAAAGATTGATGAATTAAATGATATTGATAGTGGGGTAATGAATAGTAACATTTATACCTGGAATGGATGGGGGAGTAATTTTGGAATTTCACTTATCAACTTAAAATAAAAAATACAGAATATATATAGAATATGTGTACTAAGATATTTGAACATGAATGAATAAGGACAAAATAGAAGTAAAAGACAACCACTTTCTTCTTTGAATTGTCATTTCAAGCAATAGAGCCCCTGTCTTGGTCAAAAAGGCAATTTATAGGAATCAAATTTTCATGCCTTATACTTATACTTCATCACAATACACTAAAAACACGGTTACTACCATAGTAAACTGTGCTTGCACCATGCCTTCCATCCATTTCACACAAACCCCACCACAAGAAATATTTCTGTATAATGAGAAGTGGAGTTATGAAATGGATCACGTTTTCATCAATGTGTTGATCGTAGAAAAAATATTTCGGTGTTGGTATGGAAGAAGTCAAGTAAACTTTAATGCATGTGTAAGTGCTATTGCAGAGGTTAACAAAATTTGACACAAGAGACTCACGTGGGCAGATGGCATGGAACGTTGTAGTGAACTCGAAAATCGATACGATGTGTTCAAGTTAATGATCGACCATCTACGAGTGTGGTGGGACCGTGAGCAAAACATCATCAACACTTCTGAACAAATTTGGCATCGAATGATCCGGGTAGGTTTGCAATACCTTTTATGTATTACCTTTAATACATCTTATATTTTTATTATAAACAAAATAAATATTTTTCTGAAAAGGAGAACGTCCTTGTAAGAGCATACGTCCACCGAGGGGAGCCAGAGTATGTGAAGCTCCGCATGTTGTTTGCCCATCCAGGAGAGCATGTTCCAGAAGATGTGAGTGTATATGTTGAGGCTCAACAAATTTTGGAAGCAATGAGCATACAAGATAGTCCGGTTGTCTCACCTTCAGCAGTGCGTGGTCGTCGCCGTACACGAACCGAAATCAGGTTGTTTGACGAACCGGAAGTGGACGTTGAACCAGATCTAGACTTTCATGTTGGAGCATGGTTAGGACCTTCAATCAATTCGGACGAGGATGATAATTGAAGAGTTGGGGTTGTAGGTTGTCAACTAGACCTATTAGGATTGATGCATCTTTTAAGTAGTTGCTATGTATGCTTGAAGTTTCTCCTATGTTAGGGTCTTCAATTCGACAATGTTGTAGTTTGTATCGTTTGAAAAGGTTTATGTTGTTTGAATTCGTTAAGGTTATGTGGACTGTTTTGTATGTTTTGTAATTTTCGTATAATAGGAAATTATTTGGCTTATTAGTACACTTAATTACAAAATAAACATTCCAATTTTAAGCACCCCTCACCCATCTTAACAAAAAATTAATACAATTCATTACCAAAATATAAAATACTAAAAACTACGACCGAGACTCAGAATTATCCATTGCACGTCTTTTTAACCAATCCTGCCGTGTTGGTACTAGAGAGGGCTTGAGAAATAGTTGATGCAGTATATCCCACAACGACTCTTCGAACTGGGTATATGAATTTGCCTTCTCATCAACCTATAAAATTTAGTCAAAATATATATACAAAAATAAGTTTTCCTGATTAAATAATTCCCTAATAAAAGCATATATTATTTTAAATCTTACATCCAACCAAAAATCCCAAATATCAACAGTAGCCGAAATTCCGGTGAAATCGCGATCCCATACGCAAGGTCCCTTCGTGTTGATCATCATAAACCAACAATCATGCCGAGATTTGAACGAGGTCACACGTTGTAAAACCTCATCCACTGTAAATTTTCGCGTTGGAAACGACAAATTCAAACAAAAAGTCGTGTGCTCGATTGCATGAAGATTTTCAATACTGCCTACTTTCCAACGACCCTCCTTGCACTCAACCAAAAGTTGTTCTGCGAGAGACTTATCAAATTCAGGAGTCCAAAAAATGGAATTCTCGCATCTCTCAAAGTGGTTCTTTGGAACCCAGGATGAAACATAAGGAGTACACATAATAGATTATACTGAAAATGGGAGGTGTGATAGGTGACATGACCATATTTATGAACAATTTAAATAACAAACAATGAACAATGTAATAAAAAAAAGCTGGAAAGTTAACTTTAATTAAGTAAAGTAGCCAAGTGTGAAATGAGGGTTTCGTTGGTCATTCATTGGTCAACAAGTACATTTTTGTTTGTAGTGGAACCATGTGGGATACAAGTATCACGGGTGGAGGAGTGATGGAATGTATCATAGTGGTATATGTCAGATTTCAAACAGTATTAATATGCTTTACTGAAAGAATAAACAAGCAAAAATGTACTGAAATTTATAGTATTATTATGCTTTACTGTAAAATTATGTAGGTTATTTAATTTTTATTATGTATACGTCTTTTTTAGCTATTTCCCCCAAAAATCCACATAAGTCCACATATAATAAATGTATAAACTATTTTTGAATATGTGAATTGCTTCGTAGTTGTCATAAATGTTACATGTAAATGGGTATGGGTATGGGTATGTGTTTGTGTTTGTGGATGTTAAAAAAATTGAAAATAAAAAAACTATTCCCATAATACAACGACAATATTTTGGACATTCCAGCAGAACAGTTACCGAAGTACCCATACTTGAAATGTTAAAATGAGGACATTTTAACATTTTCATTTCAATAAGATCAATGTGTCGAAATAACACATTATTCCACATAAATCCACAAGTTTTTTTTTTGGACCGCGAGTATTCCACATCATTAATCCACAGTTTTCTTAATTTGAAAAATGTAATTTCCACATATTTCTCTACATAAAATCCTACAACTAATGAACTCTCCATACTTGAAACGGTAAAATGAGAACCTTTGATGTTAGTCATTTAATATTAACATTTGCATGTAGAAATAAAATATATTTCCACATCAGTCCACTAAATTCCACTTCAATCCACACAACTCCACATCTTTAAACATGTCTTTAATCTACAAAAAATGAGAGCCTTTGATGTTAGCCTTTTAATATTAACATATACATGTAGAAATGAAGTATATTTCCACATCAATCCACACAACTCCACATCAATCCACACAACTCCACATCTTTAAACATGTCTTTAATCTACAAAAAATGAGAACCTTTGATGTTAGTCTTTTAATATTAACATATGCATGTAGAAGTGAAGTATATTTCCACATCAATCCACACAACTCCACATCTTTAAACATGTCTTTAATCTAAATAAAATGAGAACGTTTGATGTTAGCCTTTTAATATTAACATATGCATGTAGAAATAAAATATATATCCACATCAATCCACACAACTCCACATCTTTAAACATGTCTTTAATCTACATAAAATGAGAACGTTTGATGTTAGCCTTTTAATATTAACATATGCATGTAGAAATAAAATATATATCCACATCAATCCACACAACTCCACATCAATCCACACAACCCCACATCTTTAAACATGTCTTTAATCTACATAAAATGAGAACGTTTGATGTTAGCCTTTTAATATTAACATATGCATGTAGAAATAAAATATATATCCACATCAATCCACACAACTCCATATCAATCCACACAACCCCACATCTTTAAACATGTCTTTAATCTACATAAAATGAGAACGTTTGATGTTAGCCTTTTAATATTAACATATGCATGTAGAAATAAAATATATATCCACATCAATCCACACAACTCCACATCAATCCACACAACCCCACATCTTTAAACATGTCTTTAATTTACATAAAATGAGAACGTTTGATGTTAGCCTTTTAATATTAACATATGCATGTAGAAATAAAATATATATCCACATCAATCCACACAACTCCACATCAATCCACACAACCCCACATCTTTAAACATGTCTTTAATCTACATAAAATGAGAACGTTTGATGTTAGCCTTTTAATATTAACATATGCATGTAGAAATAAAATATATATCCACATCAATCCACACAACTCCACATCAATCCACACAACCCCACATCTTTAAACATGTCTTTAATCTACAAAAAATGAGAACCTTTGATGTTAGCCTATTAATATTAACATATGCATATAGAAACGAACTCTCCACAGTAACATGACATCAAAATTATAAAATTTTAACCAGTATTAAATTTAGAATTTATCCATTTAATCTAAATCATGTCTTAAATATATGTCTAATTGCAAGACATAATCAGAAGAAAATTAAATTTTAAATATTTCAATCATTACAACTACAATAGATAACAATGTCATCATATCATTTGATCATCTGTGATATCCTATATATATCTAAACACAAGTACTGACGATAGAGAAGTGTTTTTTTCACATCAATTTCCCGGAATGAAATACCAGAAATTAAACACTCAAAAAACTTGATGCACATCACACCACAATCGTAGTTATTCAACTGACCAGGGGAGTCAGGGCTAAGAGCAACACGATAAACTTTATTACCACCAGATATATCTCCGAGAGCTGAAGCGAATAATGCAAATTCCTCACTCCCATTCCAATTCGGAAAAGATACACACAACGAATCATACACTTTGATCATGGACTCTCGAGGCTGAATTTCAAAAAGAACCCAGTGGTTATCATTTATACGAGCAATACCGTAAACACTGTCTGCTTCTGCCCAACTTAGTCCCCGTCCGTAAATGGGCAGTACTCCCTCTAGGTAGGGCATGAGAAGTCTACCCCTTGAACTCCAATCAAATTTGTTTTTGCTTGTATATTTTCCCGGTACCCTGGATTCTAATGCAAGCCTAAGCAAGGAATCCTGCCAAACAAAACAAAAATGGATTACTCAGGAAAAATTCTAAAGGTATAAGTGCATCGAAGAAAATGTTGCATTACACCCTAAAAAATTAAGAAATTTTAACGTAGAAAATAGATTGTCTTACCCAAAATGCACCATCTACAATTGTCCATTTAGGTTTAAACATTTATGGCCATCTTCTAACCTTCAGCATCACAACATGCATCAAAATGTCGAGGTTCTACAAGAATGACAACAAAAAATTTAATGGGGTTAAACATCTTATAACAAAAACGTAAAAAACAATAACATAGACTAAAGAGAGGTTTGATTAATACCCATAGACTCAACCATCCTCTTGCAGACCAAATATCCTTGAACCAACTAGCGTCGAATGATCTTCGCCTATCGGGGAAGAGCGGGACACTAAATGAAGCAGGGTTCTTCTTTCGTCTGATAAGAGCACCAAAATCCTTTACTTCCGCCTTACTGTATGTGTAAAACAGGCAGTATTTCTCATTCTCTCCAATTTCAGAAGCAATGTGATCCATCCTCTCCAACACCATGGAGACCTCCTGTGCGCTAGGCTAAGCGAACAAAAAATAAACGGTATGAAATCAATATGAAACTATTAATTACACTATATCAAAAACACAAAAAAAAGTTAAAGGACCTGTTGCGGCCAAAGAATCCTACGCTTCGTCGGGTCTGTGAACGGGGAGATTGTGCATTTACCAGGCAGCTTATGGAGAGGAGGTCGTATTGCAGTTTGTTTCTTTAAAATCTTACGAGATTTAGTGGAGGGACAAATAGAATCTTCATTAAGGGAAATCTGAAAAATGAACATATGTAATCATTTAGCTACCTATATCTGTAAATTCACTGAACATAAACGGTTTAAACAACGTACCTCTATTCCGTCACCGGATGTATCCACCTCCAATTTACTACGACCTGCGACATCCACCAACGTACTCGCATCGGCTCCATGCGCAACAGGACTCTCATGTGCTACATTTTGGGCTTTGGAGGATGGCTGTACAATGTTGAAACGAAAATTTGAGTTTGCCTAAAAAACAATCATTAATAAAAGTTAGAAATAATATGAAATTATCAAACCTCTGATGAAATGATGTCTTGTGCAGTAGTGATCGGTGGAGAGAACAGTACAATTGCTTTGCATGGTGACACCTGCCGCAATTTAGTTAGTTGAAAGTTTATGAAGCCAACACAACTATTTGAAGAGGTAAATTGAAACTTAGAAACATTTTACACTAACACGTGTTGATTCAATCTCATTCCCTGGGGCTGTGGCAGCATCAACAGGATGTGGAGTTTGATAATCCATTCCAAACCCAGTCTCCCTCGCATCTCCAGATTGTGATTGTGGGGTCTCAGTGGAAACTAGATGTGGAGTTGGATGGTCATTTGATCCTTCATCCATTTCAGCAACTCCACAATCTTTGGCATCTCCGCTTTCTAGGGTCTCGTGTGAAAGTGGTTGTCTTGTTTGATGATCAAGAGATGCCTCATCCAATTCAACGCGTCCACAGGGTTCTGCAAAACCACCCTCTTTGGCATCTCCGGATTGTGGGGATTCATTGCAATGTGATTGTGGAGTTTGCAACTCAGGTGATATTAATTCATCATCATGGGAAACTGACTTTCCTTTGTCCTCTCCAAATAAGGTGCTGGGTTCCAAAGACTAAAGAAAATTTTATTCATACAGAATAATATAAAAATGCTAACAGAAATAGTTAGTTGAAATTGAGAATTAGATCAAAAGTGTACCTTATCAGGTGTGTCTTCACTGTATGTTGCCTCTGCAGGATTCACCGGAAACTGTTTTGTAAAACTTTTGTAATTCTCATCACTC
This sequence comes from Ballota nigra, assembly GCA_947034835.1. Lineage (NCBI taxonomy): Eukaryota > Viridiplantae > Streptophyta > Magnoliopsida > Lamiales > Lamiaceae > Ballota > Ballota nigra. The sequence goes on from OX344722.1 coordinate 5,858,337, forward strand.
TGGTTTTGATGGCTTTTGACAGATTCAAATGCAATTTTAATATCCTTCACCGACTCTTCAAACTTTTTCTCCATGCTAACTTGATAAGCCTTCATGGACTCTTCAAACTTCTTTTCCATGTTAACTTGAAAAGCCTTCATGGACTCTTCAAATTTCTTTTCAATGTTAATTTGATAAACCCTGATCTCCTCCAGCATTTTCTTATTTTCAACACTAGAATTCTCCAGCTTCAACAAAACAGACTCAAACCTTTTACCAAATTCACCTTTGGACTCAGTCTCAGACAATTCTTCGTCTTCCGACTCAGACTCGGAAACAGCTCGTTTATCTACAGATGACCCAACACTAACTACACAGTACTTTTGCTCCCACTCTAAAGCACTAGTATACTGTGTACTCAGGTTCTCCAAATCTGTGGGCATCAGCCTATGATGTACAACCTATAAAATGATGAGTAACAGGTAGGTTAAAATTAAATAATAAAACATCAAGACAAGATGTGACCAGAAAATGAATTTACATATTGCATACCTCTTCCGGAAACCTTGAACTAGCATCGAACCGATTACTCAGCAGATTATGCTTGGGGTTACCAATACGAGACCAGAGTAGCATCCTAGGTCAAAAATCGGTATCAATGGTATCACGTTGAACAGAACTAAGATTAGCAACCCAGGGCATTGCTTCAAAAGCCCAGTATTGAATTGCATTAACAAAACCATAGCAGTCTATTCCACAACCACCAACACTTTTCTCACCTCTTTTTCTCTTCTTCTCCAACTTCCTACTTCTGTACTTATCAACCTTTACCTTTACAGACAACCTACTCCTAACATCTTCGACTAAAAAGTTATAAGCTATCGTCCCCCAAGGGAAATCATTAAACAAACTCAAATCATCCACAACACTGAAAAATGACATGTCAACCTTAGAAATTTGCCTATGTTTGACAAGGAACAAACCGTACACAATCAATAGGTAAGCAACTTTCAAGGAATCTTCAGATGTAGGGTCTACTTCAAGAAAAATTATTTTGATGGTACTAAGGAAGACCTTTGACCCATACTCCCTAAAGTACTTGTCATACAATAGTGAGTGAGATGGGAGAGATGTTGGCCTTACCCCAAATCGTAAACCAGTTACTAGAGCAAATTCAGGAGGTCCAAACTTACATACTACGCCACCGACATTGAAATTTACATCGTTTGTTGACATACAAGAAGAATCAACACACTTTAAAAGGTGCGTGATTAGATGACCATGGAAATTTTGCTTCTTCAAATGTAACAAATGTCCAAAGCAGCTTTGTTCAAACCTCGTAATGTTATCGGCCGATAATCGTCCTTTGATAACATCTATTAGCGAGAAATCAACTCTAGACTTTAAACAAAAGTTCGACATGATTTTACCTATAATATTTAAAAAAAAACGCATTAACATATCATATGTCAAAATCAAGCAAGCAGTTCAAATGAATATCAAACAGAGAGTAAACTGATATTGCAAACAGATGATATTGTATACAGAGTACAATTGAAATTGAGGTTACAACTAACATTCTATTCATAGACTTAATTGGGGACCACAACAGCGCGATCGAATAGCCCAGCACACCCAACGTCGGTTGCTAATTGGGGAGAAAATAAATTGAAAAAACACAGAAATTTTTTTACACAATTGCGTAACCTAATTTCACACAGTGCCCACACAGATAAAATTCACAATGAACCCTAGTTCAAGAACAACCGAATGAGTATTCGAAGTCAAATTATACAAAATAAGATATCAATTTCACAATACCATAGTAAAATGTAAAGAAAAACAAAAGGAGAAGAATGAAACGTACCTTGGTATCAAATACAACAAAGAAGCAACGGAGAAGAATCACACAGCTGGGGGAAGCTTTTGGGACAACTCACTCAACTGGCCGGAGCTCGCTTACAAGTCGGAGATGGATTGCCGGAAAATGGCGCCGAGCGAGCAAGCAAGAGAAAGGAGAAGAGCGAACGTCTTTGGTTCAAGAATTCAAAAATTTCGGTCACCTTTGATTATTTTTCGGGCAGGGATGAAATTGATCCAAATTAATTTGTTTAAGGGCAATTCAGTCTTTTTACATTAAATTGGCTAGGAAAGAGTTTTTGTAAATGGGTAGGGCATATTTGATATATTAGGTATACACCATGGCCTTTTTTCACAATTGCTTGTTAAAAAAAGTTACTTTATATAAAAAAAATCATTATAAGTAAGGCGAAGGTTACTTGCACTACTTCTTTGTTAAATACACTATCCGAATGAATAAATTACTTTTTTTTTTTCAAAAATTTGCAACATTTTCAATTTTTTTTCAATTTCAGCATGTTAAAAGAAATGTTAGTAAAACTGAAAATTTCCGAAAAAATATTCCGTACAATAAATAGTATATTCAATCTGGTAATATATTTAATAGAGAGACTAATGCAAATAATTTGTGCCTATAAGTAATCCATCTTCAATTCTCATCCAACTTGTGCCTAATGGGGCTTCATAGAAGCTGCAAAATAAGCATAGTACTATATCTCGTAAACTAGGTTTACTGTAAAATTAAAAAAAAGCTAAGTATTAATTATTTTCATGTATATATGTTACGTGATTTGTTCATAACGAGATTGGGAGTTCAATATCCCATCTCATCTTTTTTACAACAAGTAATCAAAACAATTGAATTTAAAATAAAATAGTGCGACATTCTCATATACACCTGGTGCACGATGTACTAATTCAATAGTTAAAATTATTTACACTGAATAGTGTAGACTGATATTACTCTGAAAAGTATAGTTAGATTACACTGAAAAGTTTACATTGAAACTCTATTTTCAGTGTAAATTTTTTAGTGTAATTTAAACACACGTTTCAGTGTAATCAAATTATATTTTTCAATATAAATAATCTTAACTATTGAGTGAGTGCACTATATACCAGAGACATTAGTTTCAGAATGTCATCATCCTTAATATAACTAATGGTACAATCCATTGAAATTCTCAATATCATAATTTGATATATATAAGGATGACCAAAACTTAAATATTGTTATTTTACTAGAAAATATTAAATTAATCGTGTTAGTTGTTTTATTAAATATGTATTATTATTATATTAAAAAATATGCAGTACAATTAACTTACAAGAGTATTAATTACACTTGAATTAAAATGAGAAAATAATGTTTTCGAATTTTCCTTTTTCTGTTCCCTCGAAATAATAACCTCCAAGTCTTTTTTGGTATAATCTTACGTAGTATTATTTTAGGTAAATTATTCCGTGAATAAATTTAATTTACTGTTAAATTTATTTATATTTTAAATACTATCAAATTAATACACCTTAATGAAATAATTAATATTTCTATCAAAAGTAAAAAAATGAAACAACTAATAATATTTTGAATCTCTAAGTAAAGAATCAAAATGATATTTAAATGAACCACTTGAAGAGTGTTTGTTATTTTTACTAAATGATACTTCCTACGTCCCATACTTGTTTGTTATTTTACTATTTAAACAAATTTTAAGAAAATAGTTATTTATTATTATTTAAAGTGATAAAGTAGATATTTTTTATTAGGAGTATGGAAAATATAATATTAAAAAGTATTGTTATTTTTTTGCCAAAAATGGATGTAGTAAATAAGTATGTGACCAATCCTTTTGACAATGTAGCAAACAAATATGAAACGGAGCGAGTATTAGCTGTTTTGACTGAAATATATTAATATGGAGGGTACAAGTTATATCAATAAAGAGAATGTGTTGAAGCGTACAAAATTAAAAGTATCATGAGTTGTTAACTAAAGGGTATGAATTGTGCTATTAAAAAGTATTGCAAAAAAGTTTATGTATGAATAAATTTTACTCTATATACACTCATTTTAAATTGCATGGTAAAATTGATTTATAAGAGATTGTTTTTTTTTTTAATTTTTTTACTTTTTATTTTTGGAAAGGAAGTGGCACGTGAGTGATAGGGTGGCGGTGGCGGTGGCGGTGGCGGTGTAGCCGGTGACGGTGAGTATTATGTTTGGTAGGGCATATAAGCCCATATTATGGGGTGTTGTATAATTAATATTCTGCTTGGTAGGGCATACTAAAATAATATCGACCCGTTTCTTATATGCCCGACCCTTTAAAATAGTAAGGCGTAATACCTCCAAAGCACTATTCACCTTTACAAAATTAATTCGGTCCGAAAGGTCGTACTATTTTATTATTGGTTTGTTACACGGACCGCCGCCGCCGCCGGAAAGTCGCCGGAGGCTGCCGGACCACTACTATTCCTAATTTTTACCTTTTTTATTACTTCCTACCAAGTAAGTATAAGAATTTTGCATAAATTAGTAGGACCTTTTTTATATGTCCTACCAAGCAATTTTATATGACTTTTCCATATTAAATTTGTACCCCTTACTAAAATTATTACTCCCTACCAAGTGGAGCCTAAGTATAAAACAAGCAGAAAAGTCAACTTTATAATAATTAGCCATCTCAGATTTCTGAATTTTAACTAGGAATGAAATGGTTCTATATTCGAATGCTCATTAAACCCGTTTCATGCGTAGCGGGTTTGAACGAGATCAAACGAGTAGAATATGGAATGAATCGTTATTTTTATAGAACTCATTCCGTAATTTGTTTTAGGACCCTCGTTATTAAAATATTAGGCAAAGTATATGAAAGTTATTTAATCAATATTAATTAGCTAAATATTTATCCACTCATGAGGTAGATAAGGAGAGGGAGGATTACTATGTAACTACCACAAGAAAAAAAGTATGTATAGAGTGAAATTGGTTTATATAAGAATCATTGAAGGGTATTAGTTGTTTTCACTGAAAAGTATTAGTTGATTTTATTGAAGAGTATTACTGGTCTACACTGAAGAGTCTTAGTTCATTTTCACTGAACAACTAAGACTCTTTAGTGTAAATCAGTAATACTCTTCAGTAAATACAACTAATACTCTTCAATTAAAACAACTAATACCCTTCAGTGATATATGTATAAACCAGTTTCACTCTATACTTTGTGCAAGAAAAAATGCGGGACTTATATTCCTATATGAGTATGTATAGAGTGAAATTGGTTTATATATGAATCACTGAAGGGTATTAGTTGTTTTCACTGAAGAGTATTAGTTGTTTTCACTAAAGAGTATTACAGGTTTACACTGAAGAGTCATAGTTCATTTCCACTGAACAACTAAAACTCTTTAGTGTAAATCAGTAATACTCTTCAGTAAATACAACTAATACTTTTCAATGAAAAGAACTAATACCCTTCAGTTATTCATATATAAACCAGTTTTACTCTATACTTTGTCTTCCTATATATATATGGAAAGGAGAAAATATAATATCTCTCTTAATCATCTACGTAGACAACATAATACATAGAATGCAGAAGAATTCGAAGGGTGGTTTCTTCATCACACAAATATAATAATCATAGAAATACTAAAACACTAAGGCACTTTGATTGTGGAATAAGAAACAGATGGAGACGGGATCGGTTTCGATTCGAGGGCGAATCGTTTCGAAGAGGGAGAGAATGATGGAGACGGGATCGCGCTAGCGGGATTATTATATGAAGATTTTGAGAATCAAGAAGATTATATTATATTTGATATTTTATTTAATTAGATTAAATTTATTTATATTTATGGTTATTATATTTCTTGTCCGTTAAGTCGTTTAGTATTATAAATAGGAGTCTCAGAATTATTGTTATTCAGTTGATTATTGAATTATGAAATATTGGGTTTATCCCTTTATCGTGTTTTATCGTTGTTATTCTAGCATTCTTTGAATCAATAGATTAACACGTTTAAATACGTTTACGTCTATCCGGGTATTCTCAGAATCAACAGAATTATGTTTCCGTTTATCCGGGTATTCTCAGAATCAACAAAATTACGTTCCCGCTACGTCAGTTGGTATCCAGAGTCAGTAACACGAAATTGCTCTCCTTCGAGAGCAATTCAAGGTTTTTGCTCAAGGTCTTGAGTCCCTACGCCTCGAAATTGTTAATCTTACCCAACGAGTTGACATCTACATGGCCCGGCAGCAACAGTCCTCCCCTCTTACTCGTCGAAGCCACACGGCGTCCCGTCCGAATTCTTCATCTGAGTCGGTCGCCTCGGCGCCGTTCATACTTAACACCCCGCTGCCACTCTCGTCCTGCGCCACCGCACTTCATCGTGTTGCCCGCAACGACGATGGAGAAGGTTCCCCATCGGCTCGCTTTACTGCGTCTTCTTTTGAATTGTCTTGCGAGGAGGAATGGTGATGAGATCCCAGAAATGCATTACAAGGAAGACGAGTCCCTCGCTGCATATTTCTTTAAAGAGGGCGATAAAGTTGTGCTAGTTTCCGTTGACGAAGAAGCCGATGCAGATTTCCCAACATTCAGAGTAACGTGGCGTGAAGAAGAGGATGGCTTCATCGGGCCTGATGCCCTAACTCACGCATTTGGGGCTTTTGCTCTAGGTGAGCACGATGACTGTTATGGGTAGGGGTGAAAACGGATCGGATATTTCCCGACCGATCCGGAGCCGTATCCGGTCGGTATCGAATTCGGTATAAAAATTAGTATCCGGGCGGATACGGAATCGGATACGGATAGTTGACTTCGGATTCGGAATCGGATTCGGAATACATAATATCCGACCATATTCGACTTTTACCATATTTTATCGGATATTATCCGGATATCAAATCCGGATATCTGGATTTTTTTAATATATTTTATTTTATATTTTATATTAATATATATATTATATATATAATAATATAATATCAGTCCCCTTCTAAATTCTAATATTCTTAGTTTCATGTTATTAGCAGTAGATATAATTTTTATAATTTGCATTAGAACTTCTATGAAATATTGCATAGGTGATTTTTTTTATGTGTTTCAATCACATTTTGATGATTTTCGTATGAAATATATTATCCGATTATAGTTATTCGAATCTGGCCCGTATTCGTCCGATATCCGTCCTGTATCCGTATACCGAATATTCCGAATTCGTATCCGAATCCGGCTTTTCCGTATCCGACTCCGAATTCGAGAAAAAAATATGGTTTAGGATATGGTATAAGCACTATCCGTCCGTATCCGATCCGTTTTCACCCCTAGTTATGGGCCTAATCCATTAATTATAGAAAGTGGGGCCTATTCTTTATCACATCAACCTGGCCTTTGGTTATACGAATGGTGAACTTGAGTCATATAATTTAGTTGGGCCCTACACGGATGACGAATTTGATGGGCCAATAAATTATGGAGATTTAGTTTTTGATGGGTCCATTAATTCTGATGATATGGAAACATCTTATGATGGACCACCTATTTTTGATGAAGAATCCGACGAGGAAAAGCAACCCGTCTTTGATACAGTGTTCCCTATTTATGATACGAAGTTCAGAGATGATCCATGTCTAAATGGTAATTTTGGTTTTGCCTCACAAAATAACTATTATTTTTATATTAATCATGATAGTTATTTTGGTGATAATTCTTTAAAACCACCGCCCTATCGTCTCAAGATTGTGAGTCACATTTGTACATCTGATATTTTTGATCTTGCATATTTGGAGTCCTTATTTTATTCCTATGGAGACGGGATCGGTTTCGATTCGAGGGCGAATCATTTCGAAGAGGGAGATAATGATGGAGACGGGATCGCGCTAGCGATCTGGGATTATTATATGAAGATTTTGAGAATCAAGAAGATTATATTTTATTTGATATTTTATTTAATTAGATTAGATTTATTTATATTTATGGTTATTATATTTCTTGTCCGTTAAGTCGTTTAGTATTATAAATAGGAGTCTCAGAATTATTGTTATTCAGTTGATTATTGAATTATGAAATATTGGGTTTATCCCTTTATCGTGTTTTATCGTTGTTATTCTAGCATTCTTTGAATCAATAGATTAACACGTTTAAATACGTTTACGTTTATCCGGGTATTCTCAGAATCAACGGATTTACGTTCTCGCTGCGTCAGAAACAATTCGTGAAGTAATTTTAATGACCGTGTTGTTACAACATGATCACAGACTGTACGTAGAATTCAACAGTTTCAATATTCTTTCGCTGCAAATAACAAGGTTGGTCGTTCTGACATCCTCAATTAATTTCCAACAATAGTGAAATTAGTTCATAAATTTTGTTTCTGAAATAGTTGCCCCCAACAACTTGGTAAGCATGGTCATCAGAATGATATTCCGATTATCCTTTATTTCAATCGCTGCATTATAAAATCATCTTCAAATTTAGAATTATCATACGTGTCTTGTGATCCAACTTGATAATTAGGATGTCCATGGTTGTTCAGTGGTGACAGCGAGAACATATTTTTGTCATCATGATGGGTAGCACATCGCCAGACCTTATATGGTGTCAATTCTTGTTAGAGACGCTGGTGTTGGAGAAATTGGTTTTATTATTTAATAATATTATTAATGAGGTTGTGTAACTATCATGTATAATAAATTAAATAATTGATAAAAGTTAACTTTTTGATATATTAAACATCGTAGGATCGATCTACTCTCCGAGTAGATAATCGTGGTATATTTAAAATCTCAAAACCGAATTTGGTGAGTGAGAAATTAATATATGAAATTGAAACGTCACAAACACTTTAATGGTATTAAAAGTGTTAACGGTTGAATAATTAATTTGAGAAGATAATTATCCTACATTGGAAAAGGTGTAGAGATATTAACTCCTTATTAATAGGAATAAGTGATGTTAATATCAAGAATATAAGATCTTAGGAAAAATTCCTATTGAACACACGCATGCGCGAGCCTGTGCCCCATCCGTGGTCCTTGGCCTTGGATATTGGCAATTGGACTTTGGACCTTGGTCTGGGTCTGCAGGATATTTCTTTTGGGCTACAGAGCATACAACCCAATAGAAGGTCTTGCCCATTGTATGGATAAGCCTGATTGTTTATCGGTGATAACATATCCAGTGAATCAGATAGGCTATCGTGATAGGTGTGGTTCGTGGCAATGCATAAGTCAAGGTGTGACTTAATCTGCTAGCTTGTGTATGCGTACTTGGACGTGAGTTTCAACTGGATACGTGATGTTGGTTACAGTAGGGATTTACGCCCTCATTAATCTGAATTAAATCCAATTTAACTCCAATTTACAAGTGGCTTGAATCCTATAAATAGGGTGTCTCATTTCATTTGATAGAGAACCGAAAAACCGAACCAAATATTCTTGTCCCCTGCATGCATACATAGTTTTCTACAAACTTTGCATGTTTTATCTAAAAAATGCATATAGAAATCAGTCTAGTTCTCAACGTTCTAACTTTTATTTATTGGAGCTTTTACACTTTGTGGTACAGCTAGTGTAAAAGACAAAAAAACGTTTTACCTTTTGGAACATTACGTCAAATTGTGTGCACTAGTATTTGTTTTGCGCGAAAAGGGATTTCCTTGACTCGACTTTATTCTACTCATGATTATTATTTGATCATGGTTACTCTTTGTTCGGGTTCGAGTTGCTGAACTTGCGGTTCCATTCTTGGTTATTAGATTTCTTGTTCGGTGCGCTATTCTAGGAGGAAGGAAATTTTTTTTTATCTCCAGTACATTAAATAATTGTAATCTTCTATTTTTCAATTATTTAATTTATTTTATTTTTTATGTCACCTGTAAGCCATCGTTGGTGCACTTATAAACCAACAATCGCAAAAAATATTATACGGTTGAGCGATGGCATCCAACGGAAAAAATGATAATACCCCTCCTGTTGTTACCTCGGATGTTGGCCAAACTTCAACCACTCCTGTCACCTCGGTTCAGGCGGTTAATGCCCTTGTTTATCCTGTTATTCCCCAACTTGGGCATCCACTTATCACTTCTGTGATGATCCCTTTTCGTTCATTGATGGACGGCCTTTTGTGTTCCACAGTGAGACACCCGAGAAGTTCTCAGGTAAGCACTACTTTGAGTCTGGCGAGGTTCCTTACTGAGGATCCGCCAGCGGTCGTTAAGAACGACTTGATGAATAAGAAGTCCGATCTAAATGGTGGAATCTTGATTTCTTTGCCCGGAGTTATATTCTGTAAGGGTTGGTAGACTCGTTGTATGATTTACTACTGCCAAGGAGTAGTTAAATTCCCTGGAAGCGGAGTATGTGGTTGAGGATGCTGGTACTAAGAAGTATCTTGTGGGGAAGTTTTTTAACTTTAAGATGATAGATTCAAAATCCATCATGGAACTTTGACTTGAAGCGGATTACACTAACTTCTACTAATCGCTCACCCGCAAGCGAACGGGTTCACTGTAGTAAGAGTAAGTATAATGACCAAGTATTATCGAACCCACGAGATGGAGTGTATGCGAACAGATCCCTTAAGATCTACGCGTCGTAGCTAATATGAGTGTAATGTTTTTTTGGGTTTTTTTTAAGATTAATTGAAAGACTAAAATAAACTAATTAAACTAAGAACGAAAGAGAACGAATTAACTACGGGTTTTTTTCAAGTAAGAGATGGTGATGCTTAGGATATGAATCCCTACGTATACTAACGGAGCAGGTACATAATCAAAATAACTGTGACGCGCAAGAAATAACCTAAGTAAAAGAATGCAAGGTGAAAGCTCAAGATTCTAAACCCTAATACTTTACCCTAACACTCGACTTCACTAATCCACTAACAAGTTAATGAATTGTGCTTAATTAATGAGACCCTAATTTAACTAAGGTGATGCGGTCGTCCTCCTTCGCTAAACCGGTAAATGAATTAACCCTTTCTAAACCCTCTAGTTAAGTCTACTCGTTGTTAAAGAGTGATGCGGTCGTCCTCTCTCTAACACTTTTCGAACGAAATTCAAAAGCAAAGTTAAGATTAATTTTAAGCATTCATTAACCAAGAGAATTAAAACCTAACGTCACAAGTTATCCTAATTACGTACCCACAACCTACTTCTACGAGTTCATCCTACCCCATGCATGCGAGGGTTTTAGCTAGACATGGTTTTAACGTAAACAAAAGCAGTAGAAGAAATAACGAACATTAACATGATTAATTCAACAAAGAAAATATGAAACATGAACTAGGGTTTTAAAGAATTAAAAATACTAAGAACTGAAATTTAATTGATAAAAACGAAGTTTAAAGCATTAAAAGTTACCAAGCTAACGAAAAGAAACTAAGAAACGAAAATAAACGAAGAATTCGTATGAAAAACCTCAACCAAACGTAAAGTAAACTTGCTCGTTCCTCCTCCTCTTTCTCCTCCACCTTGCAAACTCTCTGAAACTCAGGATCCTCGTTCCATGCACCGGCATTCGTGACAATGTTGTCCACGATCTCTCTACATCTCGCTATCCCTTGGTTCAGAAAAGCTCCACTCGCACATGCATCTAAATGGGCTTGGCCATCCTTGCTGGCTCCACTGTAGAAGAATGTCATAATGTCTCCCTCATTGTACCCGTGCTGCGGGCACTCTATCAGCATGTTTGAGTATCTCTCCCACGCTTGGCGTAAGTCCTCTCCTGACTTCTGGCGAAAGGAAGAGATCTCAATTCTCGCTTTAATCGTTCTCGATGGAGGGTAGAATCGCTCGAGGAACAGACGCTCGAGCTCGGCCCATGTGGTTACACCTCCCCGTGGAAGCGAATTATCGTACCACTCTTTAGCTATTCCCGTCAATGAGAATGGAAACAGCCTAAACCTCTTGGCATCTTCAGACATGCCATTGTAATTGAAAGTAGATGCTATCATGAGAAAACGCCTCAGATGTGTATGAGGATTCTCCTTCCCGATCACCCCCTTGAACTGATTCTCGATAAGCAACTTTAAAATTCCTGGGGAAATAGAGAAGTTATTTGCCTCAACAGGAGGCAATGCCACTCCATCATAGTACCGTTGTGGCTGTGCTGCAAATCGCCCTCGAATACCCATATGTTGATCTGCGTTCTGAGGAACATGTTGAGGGTTAGCAGCAGGTACTGGTACTTGTTGGGGTGGTGGTGGTTGGTAAACAGGTGGTTGATTGTAAACTGGAGGTGGAGGATATGGGTATGGTGGGTAAGGATAAGATGGGTATGGGTAAGGTGGATAGGGTAAGTTGTTTTGTGGTAAGTTAGGATGTGGGTAAGCAGGGTTGTGATGAGGATTTTGGACCATGTTATGAGCTGGGCTATTTTGGTTCTGAGTACCCGGGTTTTGGCTCTAGCTTTTTCCTAACGGATCTTGATTCTTACTAGTATTGCCATCAGTGCCGTCAACCCGGTTCAATGCCTGATTGAACTCATTCTCGACGTCATCCAACTCATTAGTGATGTCCATCGGTTCTTTCCCTCTGGCAGCGTTCATCCTTCGTAAGAAGGCACAGTTTCTTCTTGCTATTGTCTCAGGATCTGCAGGTAACCTCTCTTCGCTCGTATTGCCTTGTGAGCGTGTTCTCATAAACCTGAAACACTAACAGAAGGATCAAAACGCAACTGCCGAACGAATGAAAATAAAGAATAAAAACAGAAATTAAAACACCCACTACTAACTACTAAGCTATCGACAAGTCCTATTAAAAAAGCATACAACGCCATCCCCGACAACGGCGCCATTGACTTGAAGCAGATTACACTAACTTCTACTAATCGCTCACCCGCAAGCGGACGGGTTCACTGTAGTAAGAGTAAGTATAATGGCCAAGTATTATCTAACCCACGAGATGGAGTGTATGCGAACAGATCCCTGAAGATCAACGCGTCGTAGCTAATATGAGTGTAATGTTTTTTTTGGTTTTTTTTAAGATTAATTGAAAGACTAAAATAAACTAATTAAACTAAGAACGAAAGAGAACGAATTAACTACGGGTTTTTTTCAAGTAAGAGATGGTGATGCTTAGGATAGGAATCCCTACGTATACTAACAGAGCAGGTACATAATCAAAATAACTGTGACGCGCAAGAAATAACCTAAGTAAAAGAATGCAAGGTGAAAGCTCAAGATTCTAAACCCTAATACTTTACCCTAACACTCGACTTCACTAATCCACTAACAAGTTAATGAATCGTGCTTAATTAATGAGACCCTAATTTAACTAAGGTGATGCGGTCGTCCTCCTTCGCTAAACCGGTAAATGAATTAACCCTTTCTAAACCCTCTAGTTAAGTCTACTCGTTGTTAAAGAGTGATGCGGTCGTCCTCTCTCTAACACTTTTCGAACGAAATTCAAAAGAAAAGTTAAGATTAATTTTAAGCATTCATTAACCAATAGAATTAAAACCTAACGTCACAAGTTATCCTAATTACGTACCCACAACCTACTTCTACGAGTTCATCCTACCCCAAGCATGCGAGGGTTTTAGCTAGACATGGTTTTAACGTAAACAAAAGCAGTAGAAGAAACAACGAACATTAACATGATTAATTCAACAAAGAAAATATGAAACATGAACTAGGGTTTTAAAGAATTAAAAATACTAAGAACTGAAATTTAATTGATAAAAACGAAGTTTAAAGCGTTAAAAGTTACCAAGCTATCGAAAAGAAACTAAGAAACGAAAATAAACGAAGAATTCGTATGAAAAACCTCAACCAAACGTAAAGTAAACTTGCTTGTTCCTCCTCCTCTTTCTCTCTCTAAAAACTAAGTCTAAAAGTGATGTATTTCGTGGATTATTCGTGGATTCTCCCCAAAAACGTGCTAGGAAGAATATATATAAGGATCGGGCTGAAACGTGAGTCAATGGGCCGAAAAAATGAATTTTGAAATTTTGCTCTTGGAGGCGCTCGAGCTGACGAGCTCGAGCGGAGGCGCTCGAGCATAGGTGGTCGAGCGGATCAGGTGGTCGAGCGGAGGCGCTCGAGCAGTGGTGCTCGAGCACTTTTCAGCAGCAGTACACTTGTTCGTAAAATCTTCATATCTCCTCAACCGGGAGTCCGTTTTGGCCGATTCAAAGTCCTACGAACTCCTCTTTTCGCCCTCTTTCCATCTACGAAAATCAAAGAGAAAAATTCATTAGTTTATGAAAATGATACTCAATTGACTCCAAACACTCATAAAAAACTCAAAACTAGGGCATTTCGAGTGACGAATCATGACAATTTCTCGCCTAATCAAACTTTCAACCAATTCTGCAAGATATAACTACAGAAGTGATGAAACTACCAGATGTTTTTCAAGCAGCGGCAATGATTAAGAAATTGCCTCCTAGTTGGAGGTATTTCCAAAGTCACCTGAAACTAAAGAAGAAGAATATGACTTTACAAGAAGTCATCGAACTTCTTCAGATACGTGAAGGTGGTTTGGAAAGAAACAAATAACCATCAGAGGCGAGAGAAAATATGATGGAACGTAAAGAGTTATCTAGAAAGAGAAAGAGGCCGAATAATAATGGCAAGAAACTTGCTACTGGGAAATCCACTTTTAGCGGTAATTGCTACAACTTTGTCAAATCTTGTCACAGGGCAAGAGACTGCTCTGAGCCTAAGAAAGAGAAAGATAAGGGCAAGGGCAAGGCACAATCAAGTGCAAATGTGGCTCAATATGAACTTACAGACATTAAAATATCAGCGTAATAAATTTGAGTCTGGAATAAGCAAACCTAGATGGTTCCTGGGTTGTAGCTATGAATTATTCGATGTAAATGTAATATTCATTTATATGATGAATAAAGTTTTTTATTCTTTCCATGTTGTTGGGTGTTCCAAACTTATATTTTTTTAGATTTGGGTGTATAAATCAAAAAGTTATATAATAATTAATAAAATGTTTTATTAACATTCTGAGTATCAATAACCTTAAAAGGTGTATGATATGTGCAGAAGGGGAAGATGACAATACTGTCATTATTGTGGAACATTGTACCTCTAATACATAGTTCACACAGACGTGTATGGTTTAAGTTGGTGTAATTTAGAAGTGTATACCTTAAATGTGGGGGGGGCATGATTAAAATTTGATCTTTAGTTATAGTGGATCCACTTGCGAAAAGAACTAGCTGGGGTCAAATAAAGTGCTAGAATGAAGGAGTTTAAAATTCACAAAATAAACTGAAGCAGTGGTAACCCAACCTTGATGACTGGAGATCTCATGATCTTGGTTCAATGGGACAACTAAGTTATGGACGTTCAGTCAAATACACTTGGTAATCCGACCATTCCTTAGAGAGCACAACACCAAGTGTTGTAGCCCGTCTTTATGGTGTAGGTTTAGTCCATGACTTTTAATGAATCCTCAAACCTCTGGGAGGTGGAGTATGACAGGATACTCTAAGCAGGAGTTCACATATATAAGTAAGAAGTGTGAGCCGCTTCGACAGATACTTATGAATACAAGAGTATCCAGGGCCGGGATGGATTAAAATGTGAGAACAAAAGGCGTTTGAGATTTGGTTGTGTTGACAATGTTGTCTCAGTCCCGTGCCTGGGTCCGTGGTCCTTGGCCTTGGATATTGGTAATTGAACTTTGGACCTTGGCCTAGGTCCGCAGGATATTTATTTTGGGCTACAGAAAATACAGCCTAATAGAAGGTCTGGCCCAGTGTATGGATAAACCTGATTACTTATCTGTGATGGCATATCTAGTGAATCAGATAGGCTATCGTGATAGGGTATGATTCATGGCAATGCATAAGTCAAGGTGTGACTTAAGGATTATTGTCTGCTGACTTGTGTGGGCATACTTGGACATGAGTTTCAACTAGATACGTGATGTCGGTTACAAGAGGGATTTACGCCCTCATTAATCTGAATTAAATCCAATTTAACTCCAATTTCCTCGGTTACAAGTGGTTTGAAGCCTATAAATAGGGTAGCTGATTTCATTTGACAGAGAGCCGAAAATTGAACTAAATATTCTTGTCCCCTGCAAGCATACATAATTTTCTACAAACTTTGCATTTTTTTAACTAAAAAGTGCATATAGAAATCAGTCCAGTTCTCGACGTTCTAACTTTTATTCGTTGGAGCTTTTACACTTTATGGAGCAACAAGTGTAAAAGACGAAAGTCATTTTACCTCTTGGAATATTACGTCAAACCGTGTGCACTAGCTGGGATGTATTTATTTTGAGAGAAAAGGGATTCTCTTTATCCTGCTCATGATTATAGTTTGATAGTGGTTACTGTTCATTCGGGTTCGAATTGCTGAACTTGCAGTTCCGTTCGTGGTTATTGGAGTTCCTGTTCAGTGCGCTATTCCAGGAGGAAGGAAATATTTTTTGTTTCCAGTACATTAAATAATGGAATAATTATTGTGTAGTACATAAAATCCAAAAGTATTCCTCTACACTACATAAGCCTAAAGGTATTCTCCTTCCCTCCTTTGACTTAATTGAAAAATGGCTAATGTACCTCTATTGTCATAATAATCCTAACCCTCATTCTTTCTTCCTAAAGTCACATCAACATGTACAATCTTCCGTTCAAATTTCAAAAACACGATCAAAGCCATAACCTGCTCCTCAAAAACACGATCAAAGTCATAACCTGCTCCTTAAAAACACGATCAAAGCTAGACCCATTACTCTTGAGAGAAGAAAGAGGATGAAGAAGCAAAATCAAATAAGAGGAAAGAAGAAGAGTCAAAATCTGGAGAGTAAATAGAGATATGTGAAACACCCACTATTGTTCCGCCGCCGGAGGAGGCGACTCGGAGCCCGTGAAAAAAGGTGTGGTTGAAGGGATAAAACCCCCATGGGAAACAGTGGGGATGGAGAAAGTTGAGGGAAAAAAAAGGCTTACGACTGAACAACAAGATTCCATTGTTCCAGAATTTGCCATAACACTACCACCGGAGGAGCCGGCCTGCAAGGCTGGGAAGAATCAGCGCCGCCATCTACACCAGAGGAGATTTTCTTCTGGGGTCCCCTTCTTGGTGATGAGAGGAGCGGTGCAAGTCTCCTGAAATAATCTTGTGTTGATGCACACAATCTGTTCAAAGAAATGTCTCAGTGAAGAAAACATAAAGGAAATTTCATCAATATTGTGGTTTGTTTCCGATGAAGAGGGCGATGATTTTTGGCTGCGGATGGAGGAAGGCAGGTCAGACATCGATCTATTTCTATGATTTATGGAGAGGGCGATGATTTATGATTTGTTTCTGATATTTTCGTGAAAATTATGGTTGAGAAATTCAAGAAGCCAGGAATTTTTTTGGGAATTAGTGGTTGAGAAATTGGGGGCCTTAAAACCTCCAATGACTGTGATTAACATATTTTTATTTTAGGAATAATTATGATGTGTTAATGGAAGAAATTGTGGCTGATTCATATATGATGTACAAATTTTAATTGAGGTCATGTAGTGGATTAATTTGTTTGGGATAAATTTTGATTTATATATACAATATTGTATTGAATATATATATATATATATATATATATATATATATTAAAAGTGGAGAAGATTTAATATTTTCGCCCAAATCTTGTGAGAGAAAATTAAACATGGAGAAAATTTGAAAATCTTGTGAAAGACAAAATTAAGGTATTGTTAATGGAAGTTACAATGAAATCGTATCGAAGATTTGGTGAGAATTGACCAAATCTTATGGGAATAAAGGAAGAAAATTGGAACATGAGTTCAATTTTTTGGAGAATAGACAATTATTAGGATAGTCAATGTAATATACAATTTTTTTTAAGGTGGAAGAATCATGCAATAAAAATTTATAATTAATAATTGTGTACTATTAACAATTAAGAGTCTCAATTTAAATTTACAATGCTACATTCACAAAAAAAATTCCGATTGTATAATGTTTAATTTCATGTACAATTATGATGTACAAATTTTAATTAGATGTACAATGCTTAATATACATACTAGTGACTTGACCACATGTGCTTCGCATGGAAGCTAGTTTCATATGTACACTGTAAAATATTCTATTCACGCGCTTCAGTTTAAAAAAAATGTTATTGGACTATCCTGGTTGAACAATGTATCGAGGTCCTCCGGTAAACGAAGGCAGCAAAATAATACGCTTACATATAGCCCTTCTGTCAGTTTTTCCATTCAAATAGGCATCCTCAACTTCAATGTACATGTCACAACAAAGTTTCTTTTGATGATTTTTTTACATACAAAAGACATGCAGATTCCACCATAATATATGTTTAAATGTATTAATTTCACACATCTATATAAATTCAGACTCTTATATGAAGTGATATTGAAAACAACTACAATCATATTAACTTATTCAGTCAGTGATCATCTTCAAAGAGAGAAAAAAAAAGAGATTGCCCTATTGAGTGGAAGTGTAATCGACATACGAAATAAATTAATTTTAAGTTGTTGCTTAAATTTGAAATTTTAGATGTGGTGAATTTCTTTCAACAAAATTTACAAATAAAATACACGATATTTCCGATTAAATATTCATTAATTTAAACTATTTTCCTTTATAAATTTACAATTAAACTATTCGAAAATCTTGATTTTAAATTTTAAATCAACATATTATAATTAACCCAACATGCAATGACATGATCCAATGTGTCTAATAGTTTAATTAACTATTTAAAATCCATTAAAGGATTATACCTGTTCTATTCAAAGTCCGGTATAATACTTAAAGGGCAAAACACAAAGTGTCTTTTCTGACTATGCATGTATACTACAAATTGGGAAAAATAAATATTGAAATAAACAATAATTAAGAGAAAACAGATTCATATATACATAATTAGTACTTTAGCCATCACATTAATACTACTCACATTATTTACCTAGATTATTCAATTAAACGTGTCAAATATGAAGCAAAACAAACAGATACCAAATACCGAGGTATATGTCTTCCACACTGCACATAACATTTATTCTCCCAAACTCATCCCACCCACCACTTACACAATTCACTCATCTAAAGAATCAGAGACACCCACAAAGTCAATAAACTATGCCTAATTTTATATAATACGAAATAGAAACGACGATGACCAAGAAGATGGATGACGGTATAGGCATTAACGGAAGAAGGAGTCTGCAAGAGCCATCAAAAACTTATAACCCGAATCAAATTTGCCGAATTTTTTTTAACAAAGAGGATAGATCAAATGATAAAATCAATGCACGAAGGTAAAGATAATGTAGTGTTTAGAGTAATTTAAAACCCTATCATTTAATCTGTATCATAGAATTTCATAATTATTGAATAGTTTCAACATGTAGAATCAAGATCAAAGAAGTCGCAAAGTGTTTCACCCATAACGATAATTGTATGCTGAAGATGGGTGCAATAAAATCCAGAGTAAGATGCATGTCATATGAACAGAGATCTATCCGGTAAATAACATTAAATTACAACTCACACGTTTTATCTTCATCTCACTGAATTTTTTTACACAAAATCCTCCAGATTCAAGAATTGAATAGAAATTAATCAGTTATATCATAGGAAAACACATAATACATGTATAGATTTTAATTTTATGACTCCAATACTATTTAAGTGGTAATTTTATAGGAATAATGAATTAATTGGAATTTTATAATTCCTTAAAAAATCAATTCAATACTGATTAAATTAGAATTTTTACATGAGGGATTAATTAATTTTATAGAGCGCCGAAGAATCCGGTGCGGTACAGAGAGCGGAACAGAGAAGCCAAGAAATCAACCACATGCAACAACAAACTTAAATTCAATCACAATACTACAAAGGTAAGAATTTAATAAACCTCAGTAAAACAAAATACCCCTCTTCTCATTGTAGATGCATTCAATGTTTTCAAAACCGGAAATGCGGGATCAAATGGTATAATGGGTAATCGGATGCATTCTGGACCGGTATCAACATAAAATGGTTTTTATTTAACCCGAAAAGAACCGATCAAACACCGTTGAACCGACGGCCCTAAAAAACCAGTTGTCTTAGAGAAACATAGTGTCAGAGGGAAAGAAGAATCATGAGTAATGGATCAAAAAGAAATTAAAACGGATAATAAAAGAAGAGATATAGATCAATGTTTACTCGGTTCCACTCTGATCCATTTTCATTGAACAATCCCACAAATGGCGTAATTGGTAAGAACTTCTATAATTTCTTTCTCACTCCTACCGTGTACATATAGCCATATATGGGCGACAAAGACAATAGACATTGAGAAATTAGTTAGAGAATGAAGGGTGGCGTGGTGGTGTGGATATAGCATGATGAAGAATGATTAGGGTAAAAAGAAAACACTCAAATTGTATTGGGCTTCTTAAGAGCAATGATTTAATTTTGGGCTTTTAAACAAAGTTTAAAATAAATTCTAAATAGTTGATAATAAATATACTGTGAATGCTAGTTATATTATGAAATGTTATAATTAATTAATTATTTAATCTTTTTATTTAAAAGTGTATTATTTTTTACAACTTTATACGATATATATATATATATATATATCCGAGTCATTCCCTTTTTTATAACGGTTCAATCGATCGAACCAGTGACTCAATGCATTGTCCGGTTCAATATCCGGTACGGGTTTTAAAATAATGATATGCATTAAAACACAAAAACAAAAGTTACATACATATGTCACTGCATTTCTAAAAAACCCAAAGATTATCTCGATTGATATGTACATCATAACATGCGTTTATGTGTGAGAAATTGTAATATCTAAATTAACTATACAAAAGACAGTGCCAAATATAATTTTAATAAAATAGAAAAAATATCTTCAGTATACATATGAAAGCACCAGATGGTTTACTCACAATAGCAAGGACGGTCGAATTATCATCACCAAAGATCAATCTGAAGATCGCAATGATGAAATCAGAAGATACAGAGCAAAATTTTATGTAATTAAGGTTGAAAAAATATTCCAGGTAAATAACTAAATTCTATGATTATTAAGTCTCTGCATTTATCAACCAATAAATTTATTTTTCTTTAAAATAACAAGATATTGAAATCCTGTAATATTACCTTAGAGTATTTTTTGTTAAAAAATAGAACATTTTTTTAAGAAATAAACTAAAAAATAGAAACCAAAAAGATACCATGATTTTCAAAGAAACATCAGTTCAATCTTTTTATTCTAAAATTAGAAATCGAAAAATTTCTGAATTATTCTCGCATGCAATGTGAAAATGTATTTTGTACAACTAATATGAGAACAATATGGAATTCCTCCAAGGATGCTAATTAATTTTTTATTGAGATCGATAGTATCTTTGGAGGTTCCATATGCCACATGTTCGGTGATTTGGCAGGCGAACAACAGTAAATACATCTTCACCAACACTACTTCTTGCTGATTAGTTGTATTCAAGTTTTGAAAAATTAGAAAAACTTAACAAACGAACAAAATAAGAAAATAAGCGACAAAGGAACAACATTGTAGCGACCCAGCATATATAAATGCAAATATAAGTTCTTGACTATGACCTAAAAGATTTAAATAAATAATCAAAGTGTATCAATATTTTTAAAGTTTAAGAAAAAAACGGCAAGAAGTCATTAAATGTACCACATATCACCATATACACATCTCACTGCCAAACACGTATATAAACACTAACAGATACAAAGAAAAACCTGGATATATACTAAGAACCCCACGTAAAACAGCAGCACGGAAGCTACATTACTGACCTATCTTGGTAAAAAAAAATGAATTGTATGACTTATGCTTATTTGTATTTTTTTTTTTCAATTAACATTTTCATATCATTCCACAAAGTCTATATACATTTTTATACAAATAATAATAAATTAGATTGGTTCATCAAAACTGCCAACAGTTTAGCACACACCTTTAGATGAATTTTTTTTCTAAATTCATCCATAATACACTAACCAGTTACACAATACTATAAAGAAATATCCATCATAAAAAAAACATAAAAAAACTAAAACATTCTCAATTAAAATAAATAAGTATCATTGAAAAGTATACCCAAACCAATAAATAAAAAATAAAAAATATGTAAAATAAAGTACCCAACAAAACTAAACATTCCTAAAAACCTCATGATATACAACATTTTTTGTTACGTTATAACTGAGACGCTCATTACCACACAACATAATTTTTAAACCACGCCGACTGGTAACTCTCGAAATAGAAACATAAAGTTGTCCATGGCTGAACACCGAATTTTTGAGAAAAAACCCTGCATGGCTAAAAGATTGGTCTTGACTTTTATTTATAGACATGGCGTATGAAACAATTAATGGAAATTGCCTACGTGTAAACTTGAATGGTAACCTAGGATCAGAGGGTGTCAACGACAAATGTGGTATCAATGCTAACTCTCCAGCGCTACCACCAGTCAACACTTTTGTTTCAATAACCTTATCACCCAACCTAGTGATTACCATCCTATTCCAAAAGAATAAAAAGACAATAAAATCACAATAATTCATTATTCTAAAAAAAAAAAGTATATGAACCAAGAAGGTATAGATATATAATAATCTAACCTTGTTCCGTTGCATAATCCCCTAGAATGATCAATATTCCTTAACAACATAACCGGAGTTCCAACTTTAAGGTTCAGCTCATGATCAGGAACGCCAGAAAATTTTAAAGTATTAAGAAACTCAGGAGTGTGGACATCAGAATGAGAATCAAGATTCGAATCTGACTTGCAAAGACTATCTGAACTAAGATATGTGCGAGACTCCTTGTCATTCAATTTTATCATGTAGTCATTAATACTTCTGACATATTCGAGAGTCGGTAATTTCATCACCAACAGATTCAATCCACTCAGAAAAAAACCTCAATTCATCCATAGATTCAACAGAGTCAGATTGCAACAACCTCATATTCCTCGTTAACTTCAAAACAGTGCAGTGATTCCACAGATTGGATGAATTAATAGCAGCATACACAATATCTTGTCTCCTACCCTTAGGAATGACGGGTAAAATTTGGCGAAAATCTCCACAAAAAACAACTGTTTCCCACCAAATGGCAACGAAGCACACGCTGGATTAGACAACTGCATGATATCCCTTAACGATGTATCTAATGCCTCAATACAATGCCTATGAACCATGGGTGCTTCATCCCATATAATAAGTTTACATTTAATCAAAAGTTCAGCTAGATGACTACCCTGCCTAATGTTACATGTAGAATCCTCTAAGAAATTTATTGGAATGCAAAACCTAGAATGAGCCGTACGTCCAACAGGAAATAAAAGTGATGTTATTCCACTCGATGCAACATTCAATACAATTTTCCCCTCAGATCTTAATTTTGCAGACAAAGTCTTCCACAAGAAAGTTTTTCCAATACCTCCATAGCCATACACAAAAAATACCTTTTCCAATAACAGAGGATACAGACTCAATTATACTATAAAAAATAATACGTTGCTCAACATTCAACTTACTCACCAAAACTTCAAATTTCCTATGCAAATCAACTATATTATACGATAGCTCACTCAACAATATTCTATTACGGGATGTTGAATTATCATCGGCAACTGCTAATTGCATTCCATCAAAATCATTCAGACTTTTACCAAGAGAACGCAACATATTTTCAATCTCCAGTAGGCAACAACTTTTTATTTCATCATTAGTCATCTTCAACTCTATAAAAATTTAACAACCAATTTTTTTTTTTAGTAATTAACAATGTATAAACTAAAAAATGTAAATTTTACTATATAATTAAAAAAAAAAGTGCCCCACAAAATATATACATACCATATAAGAAAAAAATATATAGACATCACAACATATAAGACTAAGATATTATTCAAAATACAACGAATATAATTAAAATCAAATTTAATAAAACAAAACAAATAATCAAGATACAAATTTTAGTGTACCAATATTCCAATATACATATGGGCAGTAACATTTAAAAAAAAATACATGACATGATATTAATAACTATAAAAAATGCTTAAAACATAATACACTGGGTAAACAAAAAAAATTAAATAAAATAATAGACAAAATAAAATTGTACCTGGAAAACACATAATCTTCCTTCTCTTGTATAAAATATCATCAGACATATATTTCCAGCACCTATTCCATAAATCAGAAGGATTACTCAAAGACACATAAGTGATCAGAGTAACAAAGAGAGACCTCAATGAAGATGCAGACGCCCAAAAGCTCGCCTGTTCAAACCCGTTAACATACTCGCTATCATCATCTAACAAACCCCTCGCACAACATGCATCACAGAATATAGGATAAACAACTTCTTGAAATTTATTTATATCGTCGAAACACTTAGGTCCAATAACCACGTTCAACAAAATCCTCAAATAATATACCTCATCAGTTCCAGAAGGAACATAGGTGATACGACCAACTGCAAATCCCCTCTTCCTGGGCACCCAAGTTCTTGTTTTTTTTAAAATAAAAAACCGAGGAATCTGTGAATATATCAAAGATGCAGCAAAATCATTATCATCATTCAACTTAAACCAAGCTAAGAACATGCTAGTCCTAATACTCGGTTGCTCCATGATAGAATCCAACGAATCAGAATCCCTAAACACAACATTTTGTCTATCCGGAAGATGAAATGCTAACCGCTCAACAGATGGATATCTGTAATTAATCTCAAAACCAAACAATCTCCAAGCAGCTTCGCAAGGTGAAATATACCTACAATCATAATACATCTTGATCTCATCAACCTCCGTACTGTGATTTGAATGACCAACATTTTCAACAAAAGTAGCAGTTACACGATCGTGACCCTTATTTATATATTTGAATAAGTACTTTATGACTCTAGACTGATTGCACCACTCTACATTAATGTGTGCACCATAATTCAACAGAAGATACCTATTATGAGGAACAACAAACCTGTTGTCCATAACAAATCCCTGCTTCTTAATAGTCCTACCATCATCCCTCCTCCTATAAACAAGATATCCATCATCATCAAAAGAAGTTTCAGTAGCAAATCTCTTTGGAAATTTTTTCGTACACTCACCATCATCAGACATGCAAGGAGAGTACTTAACAGTTGGACCACAAGGGTCATGCATCATAAAATCACGAACAACATTGAAATATTGTACATCACTAATCTCATCAGGCAACTCAGCTAAAATTATACGATCCACATCAGCACCAGTAGGAGCATCCTTATAATTCTGAAGAAATATGAGGTATGAACATGAGGCAGTTCACGCTTTTGGAACTCAACATTATACAAAACTGCATAACAATAAATATAACCACGTTATAAACATGAAAATTAAAAATAATGTTCATTAAAAAAATACTTTACAGCATATTACCTGCACGAACATCTCCAAATATTTTATTCTGGCGAATATCACGAATCAATACATCTAACTTAACCTTAAAGACTCTACAAATAATATCAGGATGATCAACCGAATGTTGATCCTTCTGCGACAAATATCTGACAATCTCAGGTCACTTGGAATTAC
Source organism: Ballota nigra (assembly GCA_947034835.1). Lineage (NCBI taxonomy): Eukaryota > Viridiplantae > Streptophyta > Magnoliopsida > Lamiales > Lamiaceae > Ballota > Ballota nigra. Next base: position 5,883,763 of record OX344722.1, read on the forward strand.
ATGTAATTGTAATGAACAATTATGGATAACCAGTCCAACGACAAATCGCCGCATCCTGATAATTTTGCATCATGTACCAAGGTCCTCCAGTAAATGAAGGCGGCAAAATAATACGCTTACCTATATCCCTTCCTTCAGTTTCTCCATTCAAATATGCATCCTCAACTCCAGTATACATGTCACAACGTAGTTCCTTTTAATCATTTTTTACATACAAAAGCCGTGTAGATTCCACCATAGTATATACGTCTACAATAAACTCTTGCGTTAGCCTCCTACATGACAAAATCGTAGGTGGCTCACCACACCTCTCCTGGAGATGAAAAGAAAAAAAAAATCCTAATACTAATACCGGTTCTTTGTCCAACTCTCCCAGACGCAAATTCAGAAAAAGGTATATTCTCCCTATATCCATCTTCACCATAGGGAAAAAAAATAGAATATTGCAAGACAAGATATGACGGATTCAATTCAGTTATACGCTGAGGTTTACCAAAATGTGTATGAATAAGGATGTCACGAACTCCAATAGTACCATCAAGATCACCAGTAACCACAGCAGCAACTTCATCTACTGTTGGTAAATTGTGGGTCCTAGGATCAAAACATCTATCACCAATCAGCTTCATGGTCACCGTCCTATGCCCAGCCCTAAACTTATCCCTAGCAGTTCTAAATCTCTGAACCAAAATATTATTATTATCCAATATATCTTTCAGTTCAGAGACAATCTCAGCCTGAATCATATTGACAGATTCCTCCGATCTGGGAATATAAAAAAAAGAATTAATAGCATCACAAAAAAAATCTTTACCAATATGGAAAAAAATTTACCTAACAAATCGGATTCTGTTCTGAACTTCATTATTAGTATCATTGATGTAAAGTTGTGCAAAAACTGGTTCATCTTGACCACTGCAAGCAAACTGCCCAATCTATGATAATTCTGCCCATGCAATCTAAACACCAGAGGTGAATTGCCTCTATTAAAAAATCTATCAATCGTTCCACCCAAAAATGTAAACGAATACATACCATTGAATGAACGGATATTGTCCATAAAATGCCTACTCTTATCAGTACGACCCCATATCAACTCCTGAAGAAGCAATGGAGGCTGAGTCATAAAAGGCAATTGAATTTTTCCTTGCATGCAGCACAAAGAATATTTGGGAGCCAAATAAGGTTTAGCAGATTTTAATCGTTCTTCAAATCGGAATATAGCACCACAGAATTCACAATAATGAATAGGATCGTCAATATCCCAATACTCAACAGCTGAAAAGGAAGAAAAAATAAATTACATTATTAATTTAAATTTCTAATAAAAAATATTTAATTATTAAATATATATCCAATACAAATTAATAACTCAATAGAATATCTTACAATAAATTTTTTTATCATGAGAATACGAATCATCGAATTCAAATATCATCGTCTCAAGGAAGAACATCATTAAGTATAGGAAAGCTTGATCTCAATTCTTCAACATAAATGTCATCCTGGGCTACATTTACTCCATCATTAATATCACGACTACTTGACCCGCATTCTGAAATAAAAAATGACCAAACATGCACCGATTAAAATTAATAGACACTATTGTACCATTATATTGACTACAACCAAAATAACAAAAAAGAAGAAAAAAAAATATACATGCTAGACTACCTGTCGATAACCAACTTCGAGATTGATTCCCAAGAATACCTTGGGAAGAAGCGCCAAATCTTTCACAAAAAATATAATGGAAATTTCCGCTTGAAATGATATCAGATAGTTGCACATCAGCACAACTTTGACCAACTTCAATATAAGTTAAATGAATTAGATATATCATTGTCACTAAAATAAGGTTACATTTAAAATAAAATAAATATAAGAGAACATATAAAATATAATTCAAAAGACATTACTATACCACGACCATTTTGCAGAGAAGATACAATATTTTTATTAATAGAAATTGAACCAATAAGCTTCCTCATCCTCAATTGTGATTTCTAACAAATTCAAATGAGCAACTGCCAATAAAAAAGGTAAATATAATTAGTAGATATCACAACAAAGTTACAACATGGTGCAACAAAAACAAAAAAATCTATATACAACAACAAATTACTTATATACAACCCATAACAAAAAATATTCAAATGTAATCAAACCCAGTAATAAAAAAGTATATATCACATATGATCAAACAAACCACCTAGTAATATTGAAATGCTCAGTAAAAAAAGGAGGAGATATCATTCAACAAACATAATTATGTATATTACACAAAAAATGATAAAATAGATGAAAATTTCCAGTATCTGATTACACAAAGGACAAACGAACGATGTCATGTATGAGCTACTATACGAAACGATTAAAAAATTGAGGATCAAACAAAAGTGTAGTCACATAAAACCAAAAAGAACCATTACTTGATACATATAAGTGTTTGTATATAATATATATATATATATATATATATATATATATCCAGATAACTCCTGTTTTAGATATACATTTGATCACATAGGTATTCTTTAGTACTAATACTTGGTCTTTGGCAGCTTATTTAGTTTTATTTTTGTATTCAGTATGTTAAGTAAATCATGTATGAGCCGTAAATGCTTTCAGTATTAATATTTAGACTTCTTTAAAAAAAACAATGGGTTATTGCCTTCACAATCAATACACAATGATAAAAAAAAAAATACAAATAAGATGAAATTATCAATATGCTAAAAACTGTATTCCAATAAATAAAGCAAAGTAACAAAATTGTCCAAGTCTAAAACTAAAGATTTATAACATTATAACTCATAACATTTGACACATTCTTGTAGTATATTATCGTCGCAAATCATGTACTGTAACCAATTTACCTACATAAATGACAAAAAAAATGAAAATTAGTAAACAAAATTAAATACATAGCATTAAAATATTGTTTACTATACCATGAATAGATGTCTTCAATATTGCATTACGAATAACAATAACAACTCCAGTAATGGATCCATCAACAATAGAATGTCTAAATATGTCACACCAGTCATCCATGAGGAAGCAATTCACAACCAAACCACTTAAAATATATATATATAAGGTCAATAATCATATAAGTATCGTGTATTTACATGAATATACAAACATATAAATATATAAAAACAACTTACGTGTCATCCTCCGCCAATTGAAAGTGCATTATCTTTATAATCCGGCCAATAGTAAATTCCAAATAGTGCACGAGTGAATAACTAAATAAATGACTCTTTATATCTAATAAAATAAAATATACAAAAAATAGACAGTCAATAAAATTTTGATATATACATATTTATGTATATAGAAATATAAACGTTATATATATATATATATATATATATATATATATAGATCTATTTACATGCACCAATATAAAAGACACACAAAAAAATATAAATATATTCCTAAAATTATAAAAATAAAAAAACATAATAAAATTAATGAACTAACCGAACAATATTGCATCATTTAAATGCATATCATGAAGAACGCGGCTGGATAACAAATTCAAATGCACTCACAGTAATGACAGAATCAATACATTCATGAACATATGTATCTGTAAGAATTTCGAAATTTTTTTATTCCGGGTTAATCTAAACAATCCATTATTAGGAAGAATACGAACTTTAGTTATTACAAATTCTCTCCCCTTAATCAACATATTTTGAAATGCAGGTACGATGAATAGAGGAATACACCCATGAATTGTAGTACTCTGGAAAAAAAACCACACGAAAATTTTAAAAAATAAAAAACAAATGGTAACACATACACGAAAAAAATATGTAAAAAAAAAATAGAAGTAAACCTGATCATCCATCATCATAGCAACCATATATAACATGCTACTACTCTGCCATGAGCATAATATCTTGACACGAAATTCTGCATCACACAGGCCGGTAGTATGAATATTTGATAATGCACCAACCATTAAGACAAAAAATAGTGGAATACATAAACATATGGATTGGAAAACCAAAAAAATGAAGTGCAATATATAAAAATAAAAAGACTCTTTCTATGCCATAGATTTTGCTAACAATAACACCTCAAAAAATATTAACAAATAACACAAACAATTTAAACAAATTAAAAATAAATATACTAAAAAAATGTCTAGATACAATGTGACTACAACTCATAAAAATCAGCCAAAATTATACTACTTCTAATTGGATTAATTATGAAACAATCATGCACTATACCACTCACATTTCAAAAAACTAATAACTGGAGAATATCACTTAGTAAAATATTAATATCAAGTTAATATTAATCGAAAACAAATTGATTCTCTAACATCAATATACTTGTTATTAATAATTAAGTAGCACTTGGGTGCACATGAGTGTCTGTATATAATTCAGTTTAAAAAAAAATACCTAAAACAAAAAATTATTTCTCTAACACCAATATATTTTTTAATAATAATAATAAAGAAGCACTGGGGTGCACTTGAGTGCATGTATGTAATTAAATTCCAAAGAAAAAAAATACCCCAAATAAAAATCTCCAATAAACAAAAAAATAATGAGTAAAACACCAAAATATTATTGTCCTTAATAGTAATAAATCTATATATATAGCACACATCAATTAAAATTAATACCAAATTTACAAATTAGAAAAATAGAATATACATTTCTATGTATACCTTTATAAATAACTAAACTTTTCAAATGAAAATTAAAGTGAGGTATAACAGTTCTATTAATAAATTTAATAAAATAATTTTGTATTTGTAAAAAATATTTCTACACACGGTATAATATTTTGTTATTATACATGCATATATTATAATAAAGGACCAACACACAAAATACTGAAACTAATATAAAAATGAAATGAATCCAGAACAGAAATTCCACAATAAAACATCAAAACACAACTGTATACAGTTGATGCAAAATACAACGTCTGAAAAAAAACATCGACAAGACTGAATCAAAATAATCTAGAATTCCAACAAAAGACCATAAGTATCAGACACCGCGGTTAAGAATGGTCATTGTAAAATAATCATCATCGTAGCTGAAACATATGAATCACCAAATCAAACACCGGTACGCTCTGCAATATACCTCCAAGTGCCAGACAACCTCAACACTCTGATATTACTACGTCCACTAACATTCCTAAACTCATACCTAACTCTGATTAACTCTTCAATGCAATGATCCTTGGTTCAGTTCCAAAAAGACATGCACCCCAAGAAGGCAACTTCTACAATTTTAAAGTAATATGAACAAAAATATATATGTAAATTATAGTAGTGCATTCTAAAAAAATGATAATAAAAATTGGAAAAATAAAAATTACCAAGCGACTATTCCATTCAGGAGAATCGCAATAGGTATACACTTCACAGCCAGGATTAAGTACTTGACACTGTAAATTAATCAGAAAATAAGTAAAAATTCATATTATAGACAAATCTAAAACAGAAAAACATTTAATATTGAACTACTTACCTCAAGATACGTTATAGATGGAGGAGGAGGGATATCTTCAGTAGTTAAATTATAGTGTTCGTCGTAAGCCCTTCCATATTTGTCTGACACAAAAAAAAGATATGAAATTATACCATTAAATTAAAAAAGCCCAATAAATAAAATAAAAAAATAAAAAAATACAGTTGAAGTTTATTGGACAATGTAATTAGAAAAAAAAATACCATCTTCAAAGTCATTTGTATACATGAAAATAGAACAACGATCCAAATAGTACGGAGTAATGCAAAACGTAGAACAACGATCCAAATAGTACGGAGTAATGCAAAATGTATGTCTACCATCATACAGAAGGGTAACATGTGAAATCTTAGATCTTTTGATTCCCTTAAAAAAGACTCTCCAATCATATGTGATTTCCCAAACATCATCACATTTATAACACCAGCAATTGATCACCCTGCTAGTGGAGGTCTTGAGCATGCAAATTGATGGAAAATTATCGGCAAACAGCATAACAAATTCATGTGGTACAGTCTTCGATAGAAATAATGGTGTAAAATAATTAGTTCATGAATATAATAAATTGCACTAAGAAATGTGAAGACATAATATAAATTAAAAAAATATATATTTACATTAACTAAAACAACTTACAATTGCCTGTTAAAAAAAACTTACAATTGGATGCTCATATTTAACAACACACTCCGGAATGAAAGGGATATCAATTATACGGTCTGCAAAAGTATATATTACAATTATATACATGTTAAATTATATCTTTTAACCATAAAATTATAAGCATAACAAATAGTACCATGTAAAACCAAGAACTCACCATAAGAAGTGGTAAAATTTGAGCGTTGCACCACAACTCCAACTTGATGTAGGTCGCCATCAATATCGATTTTTTTCACATAGAGCGAAGTAGACATAGGCAGAGTCGAAAAGAACAATGCCTCACCAACTTCAACATTAAAATACAACCTCAATTGCTCCCATTGATCTCCAGAAAACAAAAGACAACCATAAATTACTTTAGTCCCAACATGCCACTCACGGCCAGAATTTGCAATAACGTGAATCTCGCGTGGTGCTTGAATAGCATTTTCATAATGTGCATCAATAAATTTACCCGGAATACACTGCAATCAAAATAAATAAATAAAATAAATTTAAAAAAACTACCGAATTAAAAAACTAACATCCACAAAAAATGCAATAATGACTCACACAACAAAATACAAAATCCAACGCCAAAATAAAACAAAGAATGATTATAAATTCCGGATGAAAACGAAGGAATATGATTAAAAAATGGCAATTACCATATTGGACAAATATTTGCAATCATCAGGAGAAACAACGTAGAGGAAAAAAGCATCGTCATCCATGAAGAAGAATCTCCTCTTAACTCGACCAATAGCTTCTAGGTCTAATTTAACAAAAATATTTCACAGAAAGACAAAGCACACATTAAACAACAAAAATGACATCTATCAAAATATACGAACATAACATAAAAAATACTAGAAAAATTACCTAAAACCACCATCATCACTTCCTCTGCAGTACATGTATAATTATGAAACAGATCACAGAATATTAATCCATAGTTAAACATAAAAAAAAGTTAACCAATAGCAAACTACATACATCAACACTAAAAAAAATATTACACATGCAAATAATCCGAACACACGCCGAAAGAATAAAAAAATATCACAACCAAGAGCCAAGGGAAAAGAAATTTATTCAATAACTAAATCCAAAGAACAAAAATATTCACATAAACAATCCCTTAAAAATAATATGCAGCACACACAACAGAGCAAAAAAAAAAGGAAAAAAAATACAGACCTTGAAATCGTCTCTGGATAATAGTGGAAGCAGGAGAAGGAAAATATACTGATGAGTGTGATAATAGAATGTATGACATTAGTTGAAAAGTATTAAATTATGAATTGACAAATACCAATAACAAAGACATATGTAATGATGATACATCTGGTAGAAAAAAGATGGACGCGCAATAGACCAATTAAGTCTGACCGAATGAATAAACCAATATCCACTACTAATAAGCCCAATTTATAAGAAAGCCACGTTCCAGTTTTTTTAAGAGTAAATACAGGTTGAGAGAAATTTTAATGAAATATATATATATCAACGAAAAGGCAACCAAGATAAAATTAGAGACGAAACTATAGATAATTTGCAAATTAATAAAATAAATCTCAACAAAAAATATAGGTATAATTCACAGACGTGATAAAAATAGATATACTAAAAATTAAGGAAATTCCATACATAAAAAAGATTTAGTCATACTCATTCTACCATTTTACATAAATAAATAATTAAGATTGATAAAAGTAATAGGTTAAGCAGGAATTTAAACGTCTGGTATGATTCAAATTACATTTTCAATTCCTGATAATAATTATAATTTAATATAAATATATTTTATTATTCAATGAGAAAATAATTTTGCTTATGTAAAATCCAAAATATATGTTTGTTGGGATATGTTTAGTTTTGAGTTTTGATGATTTTCCAAAACCACTTGTAATAGGTTTGAAAGCAGTCAGGATTGTATATTTAGTTTCAGGTCAGGCTAGGTTATTTCTCAGTAGAACAGGTTGTCAGTTGAGAAGAACCCAGTTGAAGGAACACTCAGTTGAGGGGGAACTCAGCGAGGGGGAACTCAGCAACACAGCCTGAGGATATCTAGATGACACCAAGAAAATCTAACTGAAGTCATGCTAGTGACCTGAACCTGAAGAGAAGCTTGAAGGATGTCCCACTGAGTGTAAACTTGGCTGTTCTAAGCTAAGTCAGGTGGACCACTCAGTGAAGAGCATGATCAAGAGGATCAGTGCTACACCAAGTAGGCCCTGAAGGAGTCAGGCTACTGTGGTCAGGGAAGTTTGTCGTTCAGCCTTATGACAAACTTCTTGGAGTGATCTTCAAACAGTCTCTGAAGGACAACTACACTGAAGACGTTCAGTCCATTGGAGATCATCAGTCAGTGAAGGAGGAAGCTACCTAAAGTCACTGAGTCTTGGTCAACCCACTGAGTCAAAGATCCGTTGAATCCAGCCCACGTGGACCAATCAACACAAGGCAGCAACTCTGACACTGACAAGACTGCATTCCAAGAAAAGTGGTTGAAACCATTAATTGTATGGATTCAAATGTAACTTCATCCAACGGTTACATTTGAATCCACACTATAAATACAAGCTCATAGCTGCGGTTTGGTGTGTGTGTAGAAAGAAAAACAAACACCTACAAGCTGTGAGGGTGTGTGAGTTGTTAGGGAGTCATAAGGAAGTGTTTCACACCCACAACACTGATCATTAGGTTTTCACTTATATTCATTGAGTGTCAAACTTGTAACTCTTAGCTTAGAGAGGTTTTCCCAATCTTAGCTTGAGGCTAATACATTGTAAGGGAAAACCTCACATAGTTGGAGAAACCAAACTGAAACCAAAACCCTCTAGTTAGGTTTGTTGGTTGAAGTCAGTTAGTAAGGAGAGACAGCCCAGGGAGTGGCGTGAGTCCAGTTGTTAGTGCACCTTGGCACGTTAAAAACAAGAATCCCAGTTAGTGGATTTCCTGTTAAATCAGGCCGTGGATGTAAGAGCTTGAGTCTCTGAACCATGTTAAACTGAGTGTTTACTCTTTTAAAGTATTTACTAAAGTGTTGTGAAAATCTGCTCTCTAAGAGCATTGTTAAAAGAAAACTTTGGTTAAGCATTCAGGCCAGGGAGAATCCTCTCACTGGCCAGTTCAGACAACGCACTCGAGAGTTTAGTATCTCGAGTCACTGCCTTGCTTAGAGCATGAGTCTCCAAGCCTTCTCACTGACTTGGTAGCTCAGCCTCTAAGCAGAGCAGTGACTTGAAGTGTAACCTCTCGAGTCACTGTGTTGCTAAGAGCATGAGCCTTCCAGTCTTCTCACTGACTGGGTAGCTCAGCCTCTTAGCAATGCAGTGACTTGAGAACTTTTCACTCTTGCTGAACTCTCTGAGCTAAAGGTTTAAAAAAAAAATTTGCTCCTGAATTCCCATTTTGCCCTTCAAAAACGGGACCATCAATGTTAGTTTTTAACTTTAAATAAAACAAAAAGATTACACGACACAAAATTATTTTTCTTTAACATATGTATTGTTGTAAATAAGTGCGTAAATAAAGAGACACAATTTGTTGACCCAGTTCGTCGGGAACGACTACGTCTGGGGGCGATCCAAGCCAGGAGTTCCACTAATATTCTTGTGTATGAGAGTACATAATTTATGAGTACATAGGGATATATATAATAGTAAAACCCTAGTCTAATGGATAAAGCCCAATATGTTTCTTGGTCCTTAAGTAATGTCCATACCAAATCTCCTAGATTTGGAATATTAAATCTTCTAGATTTATAACACTCCCCCTTGGACATTACGACATAACATAAATGTCTTGTCATAAAAACTCCACGTGCTAGGGATCGGCCAAATAATGAGTAGGGAGGAATGTCATCGATCTTCAACGGATAAATTCCTTATTGGTGTATACGATATCGAAGATATGGAAGGCAAGTCGGCCCCATACTCCTGGAATACTGTACATCTTAAGACTTACTATCAATAAGTCGAAAAAGTTCAATTCACAATTGTTGGACGAACAAATGTCTTGGGGGGCAAGTGAAGCGAATGAACCAAAAACGTGCCTAATTTGTTGAAATTTTTGCTAAGTATAGAATGAACGGTTGTTCGACACATTGTATAGTCGTGCTGGTTCATCTTTTTTAATTTTAGATAAAGTTGCTTGACAAAAATGTTATAAGCGAACATGTTTTGATTAGTGTTCAAAGCTGTTCGTCAGAGTGTATATGTTAGTGATGAACAGTCTTACAACACTTGTAATTTTTCACAATGTAAATATAATTGTTCGTTAAGAAAAAAGTCCAAAGCTCAAGGTACAAGTCCATTTTTAAGGACCAAGGCCACTTAAAGGTTGTTCGTTTTTTAAGATGAACACAACCTAAGGCTAAACCCTTATTCTATTAAAAGGCAAAGTTCAAATCGAACAAAGCCCAACATTATATGTTATAATTGCAAAAGCATTGAATAGAAATGTAAAGGCAATTAACATATAAGAAGAAGATTGAGCGAACAAAAGAAGACATTTCATTAAAGTAAAAAGGCTTTAAAGCCTAAAAAATAGTACAAGGTACTACAAAAGTCGAACAACTATTACAAAAAAGAGGCAGGAAATCTAAGTCCTAGACCTATTGCTGCTCGCCCGGGGGAAGATCGGAAGCTTGATCGGCAGTAGGGTCGACGATCATATCCCGTGCTAGGTCTTCGGCTGTTTTCTGCTCTTGTTCTTGGGCAGTTTTCTCGGCAGCAGCAACTTGCTCGCCCTGGCCAGGAGCATCTTGCCCGTCCTCAGCTGGGGGTGGGGGACGGGTGACAATAAAATTGGGGTCAAGATGACCAATATTAACCCCATAATCCATCATATCCCCCAACTGGAGATCAATGTTGTTTGGAGGGGAATAGTTCTCTACGAACTTAGTCAAATCATTGCCCATCTCCTCCACTAGATCCTTGTATTCGTACGCATTAACCAGACGAATACAGTCGGCATAGGCGCAAATATAGCCTAAGTTGGAGATGGGAGCAGATCGGACTTGTAGCTCGGCCTCCAATTGTTCGCTGGTATACCCACTGGCATCAGCCTCCTTGAGACGAGCAACTTCTGCCTCCAGTTCAACAATTCTCTATTCGGCAGCAGTTAGCCTCCTCCCTCCTTCCTCGAACAAGGCCTCTTTACATTTCAGCTCGGCGGACAGGCCTTGAATGTGTTCAAGATGTTTCTTTTCGGCGTCGAGGGAGAGAAAGAGTTGATTGTTCAAGCGAGCAAGTTTCACTTCATAATTGTTGACCATGTTGTCCTTCTCCTTGGTAAGCTACCGAGTAGTGTTGGCATATCGACGAACAACCTCCTCCTGCTCGGCCAGCTGGGCCATCACTTTCTGGGCTGTAACAAGGCCATTGGCATGATGCATCATAGAAAGATGGAAGCTGTCGGTCAATCCTTGCATGGAGATAGTTTTCTCCATGGGTCTAGTCCACGCCCGGGCGATCAGCTCAGTAGCTCTACGGACGTGGTCGCCCGAAATCTCCCTTATGTTCACGGGGGTTTTGGAGCAGGCGTACTGGTGGACAACATGTGCTTGCCCAGGATGATCGTCAGCCTGGTACCTGCGAATAATAAAATACATCATACTTAGAGGAATTCAGGAAAGTATAAATGTTCGGCATTTAAGAGAAAATATACTTACTCCGCAAATCTTCGTTCATCCCAGCCGAGGAAGGTGATATCCTCTGGACCGCGAGACGGGGCAACATCTTTTCCAGCCTTGCCCGTTCTCTCTACAGGCTTAACTGAGGAACGGCGAGCAAGTTCTTCCTCAGAGCGAGCAAGGTTTTTGCCTACTTTTTCCTTCCCCTTGTTGCCAACGGGGACATCGTGTGCCACCGGGGTTCCGTAGGCCCTTTTCAAGCGCTTCCCCCGTGAGGGGGGGATGCAGGAGAGGATACTGGTCGAGCATGACCAGAGGGGGCAGCTTGCCGAGGAACTTTTGCTCCTTCCGGCTTGTTCGTCATTGCGAGCACCTTAGAGGGTGGGTCCCCCTTAATCTTCCTTCCCTTTGGTGGAGGAATCTCATGCACTCTTTGTTCGAGGAGGCCGAAGCAGGGAGGGACTGCAACTGTGACTTGCTCGGCTAAAAAAATGATGAGAAGAGAATTGATTTGTGAATTGCACGAGCAAGTATTATTTGAACTTCTCCTAGACGAACAAACAAGTTCATAGGAGTTAGTAAAAATTCATACCTGGAGGCACCTCAACTCTGGCTTCAAGATGGTGAGGGTATATGAGCAGGCGAGCAGCTCTTTGACACCTCTCTTCGCTCAAATATTGAATGGTCATGTCTGCTCTATTCCGTAAGCCGACAAAACAGGAGGTAAAGAGAAACTCCGAGCCAATCTCTTCTTCTTCTTCTTCTTCTTCTTCTTCTTCTTCTATGTTCCACTTAAGCAATCGAGGACCTGCGAGCAAACAAGAAAAGTTAAATTAGAACAACACGGTTCAAAGATGAACATAAATAAGCTTACGTCTAATTCTTCCATAAGATGCAGGGGAGTTTATTTTCCCAACACCACCGTGTGGGCCGGAAGATACTCGTCAATCACCCCCAATAAAGAAGAAGTGTTGCTTCCAGTCCCTGATCTTATTCGGCACCCCTTCCACCATCTTAAGTCCAGTCCGGGCCTACAGATAGTAATAGCTTTCTTCGCCTACAGGACACTTGGTAATCGTCATAAGGTAGTTGATCTCCTCAGCAGTGATTCGATTAACATACCCCTCCAGGGTGAACAGACTCATTGTGCCGAGCAAGTTCATCCACCCAATGGGCGTAATCTGGGTGATGCCAAGGCTGGTCGCCTCAGAAAGCGACCAACAACTGGGGGCAGCGGCAGCCTCAACCCGGCAATCAACGTGTCAATATTGATCGCCGTGCATCCTGGAGGCGGGCGATCAACTCTCTCTTTTCTCTTGGGAGCCCACATATGGATATCAAAAGGAATTTTATATGTCTCCCGGATCAAATCAAGATCTTCCTTAAGAACCACACTCTTAATTTTGCTCGCCTGGAACTTAGTCTTCTCCAACTTCATAATTTATCGTTCGAGGCGAGAAAAGTTGTTCGCATGTTCATTTGAGTATGCTCGCCATTCAAAGGGGCGAGCAACTCCAGATGGGATCTCATTTTCCAGCATTTTGGGATGCGGAAAGTCTATCCCCTCTAAAAATTCGCGAGTGAGTTCATCGAATTCGGGATCTTCCTCCGATTCAGAGCTAGATGACGAACCCCCGTTTGAATCCCTGCTCGCCACAACGACAACTTCTCCTTTAGATGGGCGCGCACCAGTGTCTTCCACAGATCGGACAACTGAATCAAAGTTGGGGTTCGATGCCGATGTAATTTCGAGCGGAGGCTGGTTTTCGTATGTAACAATCGGAAATAGAGGATCAAGGGTTTCCTCGGAACTATGGTTGCTCGAATGTGAGGACATGGGATCAGGAACAAGGAAATTGAAGATTAAAGAAGTTTTAGAGGTTTATTTAGAGACCCGGGTGGTAATTTGCAAACGGCGGTGCTAGACCTTACACGGTGGTAACGACGAAATTCGAAAAAGAAAGAAAACAGAGGAAAAGATGAACAATGGAGTAAAACAACTACCTTGGAGAACGGTTGAAGACCGAAATTTGTAGAAATTGCGCCGGGAAAGCTTGGGAATCACCGAAGATGGTGGAACTCGCTGGAGTTTCTGTAGCAGAGAGTGAAGAGTGAGAAAAATTTCATTTTCCACTCATTTTTATACCCCAAAGGAAGACGGGATAAAACCCGTAATTACCCCAAAGAATGTGGTCCAAATTGATAAAAAAAAAGGGGTAATTTTCGAGCAAGAATAAAAATTGGAGGACCTATATGCAAATATAGGGGCGCGTGACCTTGGGATTGCTCGCGCGTGGATGGCTCATAATCATGTCACCCACGTCATCCTCGGATATCCCCCAGATCGTTGAAGATGAAATAGTGGCCTCGAAATTGCTCGCCAATGCATTGTTGTTCGTCCAAGTCTTTACCAGAATGATATCCTAACTACAGTTGCTCGCCACAAAGTTGCTCGTCTGGAGCAACATCTAGTCAGGATAGGGGGCAATTGTTGACAGGCGAACATCAATCAATATAGGGCGAACAACAAGTTAAAGCCCTAATGAAGATTATAAATCATCGACCCCAAATTAGAGATGATTAACAAAGAAAATCAAGTTGGAGTGCACAAATCAGTCCAGGAGGTGTATAACATGACGAACAACTTCAGTGACGAACAACATACTGGCGAACAGGTTTTGAGACCCGAGACCAGATATGAATGTTCCATCAGATCACTGACGACGAACAACATTATCAATAAGTGGTGCATCAACCAGCCTAAAAGGTGTATGATGACGAACAAAGAACTAAGATCCCAAAGCCTATCTCAACCAGATGCATAGGCAAACAACTTCTGAGCCATAACCTCAAAAGGTGTAATACCCCGAATTCTTTTTAAATTAAGAAGTATTTATTTATTTAATTATTTATTATTTAATTTTTAGGGAAAGTACTTAAGTTGGGTATTAAGTTGATTAAGTATCAAAAGGGGTTAGAAATAATGTTAAGTGATTAAGTGGGAAAAAAAAACAAAAGAAAAGAGTTTGAATTTTTTTTTTAAAGATATTAAAAGAAAATCAAATCGGCCCAAATAAAGAATAAAAGATTTCGAAAACGATTTCTAAATGAGAAATGCATATGGTTCAGTGGTGCAAGGCACTTTTAAGGCAAGGAAAGGTCACGGGTTGAATCCTGAGAAGGGTGAAATTTTATTTCTTTTTCTCTTTCTTCTTCTTTTCTTCGTCAGTTTTGAAACGGCCACAGCAGCCATTAATTTGTCTTCAATTTTTTTTCTCAAAACGGCCAAGCCAATGAATTTCGGATTAAATTCACACTAAATTCACACGTATTCGCAAGTATTTCTTGTCCCAGCATTTCTTATCCCAAGTCTCATATTAAAAAATTGGAGTAGTTCGAACGAAAAGAAAAAAAATTCGAATTTTTTTTTTGTTTCGATCGAAACCTGTGAAAAAATAGGGGAGAATCCGTTCGAGACTTTCGGAGTATTCTTCTCTCTCACGAATTTGAAATTCATCAAAGGTATTTCCGAGCTCTTGTTTTTCGTTGAGGCTTTCGAATTTCCGGATTTTATTTCGACATTTGTTTCGGAAATTTCGTGTAATTTGTGTCGAATTTTTCGGGTTTATGGTATTTCGAATTTAAGGTGTGTTGATCTTGGCCTTGGTTTCGGTTTGTGGTGTTGAATTTGGTCCTGTTTCGTTCGAACTCCTACTCTGTTTTAATGGAGGAATTCAGTATATATATATATATATATATATATGTGTATGTACGCATATATGTTGTTTGAGGAAGAAGATGTTTGTTTAAATTTGGACTTAAAACATTTGGGCAAAAATTTATTGAAATTAAATCTTGGGATTAAAACTAGTGGGCCTTTTCTGAGATGTTTTAATTATGAGTTGGGTCAAATTTTTTTTTTTTTTTAAACTTAGGCCATGAGAAAAATTATTTTATTAGGCTAGGTATTATAATTTAATTATTATTTTGAGATGAGTGTTATTATTTAAATTAATAGGTTAAGTGTTATTATTATTTAAATTATTAAATTATTCTTTTAGGGATTAGTAGGTCAATATGCAATATTTAGGTTGCGTATTTAGTTATTAAATTATCTGCGTTATTGAGGAATTAAAGTAAAATTAATTATTTTACTTTAGGTGACGGTTCGCGCGACAGTTAAGGACGAACTTGCATTTTTTTTCTCGCTCGATCACTTTCAAGGTGGGGAATTTTGACGAATCTAAACCCTACAATGGCTAGTAGGGTATTCGTATGTATTTATTGTTAAATTATTTACGTGAATTATGTGAGATGCATGTTTAAATGATTTTATATGTGCATGCAATAGCCAGGGACCCTATGTGGTTCGAGACCGACGGGTCTTCGGTTTAATCCGCAGTGCTCCATTTACGGTTGAGAATACCAGAGTGCTAATCAGGCTCTGGGAAGGCTCACAAACATTTACGCGTGGGAATACCGGGAGTGCCTTTAGGCCCTGGGAAGGTCTACGAAATATTCACGTGTAAGAATATCTTGATCTGAAAAAGTCTTGAGAAGGCTTGCAAACATTTACGCGTGGGAATACTGGGTGTGCCTATTAGGCCCTGGGAAGGTCCACGAAAATTCATGCGATTGATTTATTTAGCTTGTTATTTCAAGTAATTCGCAAGTATTTTTAACATTAAATACCGATTTTTCCACTGAGTATACTAGTTGTACTCACCCCAAATTATTTTATGATTTTAGGTTAAGAGCTGAGCGGCGAGGAGGTCGAGCCGGTGGATGATTAAGACCAAATTTATTTACCGTTAATATTTTACAACACTCTTTTTAAAAATTTTATCTTTGTGTCAAACATACGAATTATTTTCATTTCCGCTGCAACTTTTATCGTCACTATAAAAATTATTAACTATAATTTTCCCTGCATTATTTATATAAAAAAAAAATGGCTCGACATTTACAAATGAATTCATTTAAGTTATTAACGTTTAGTGACGAACTAGTTTAATAAAACTAGGGCGTTACATTGTGGTATCAGAGCAGGTCTACGTTCTTGTAGATTTGTGAAAATAAAATTATTTCGAAATAAGTTTTTGAAATGTTTTCAGTCTCATCCATCGCCGCCTCACCGTCTCAGCTCAGAAAGGTACAAGTTTCAAAATTTTCGGTATTCAATACACCAATTATTGTATTCAAAAGAGTTCATGCTTCTGAATGTGTATGTGATGTATTGATATGTGACAATTTGTATGCCTTAGTAAACTCAACCAAGCAAGTTGCTATGAGCAAAATATATGTGAAAGATCAAATGATTATGTAATGATGAATGTATGTATTTCGAGTAGATGGTATTCAAAAGAACGCCTAGAAAGAAGAAAGAGAGTTACCTCTCCCTACGATGAACCAACTTTACGATTTATACGATATAAGCATAACAGACGCGATGACTTAGAAACACACTTAGCACGAATGCGATCCATGTGGATGAAAGTAAGATATCGAACACGCGGACCCTTAGAATCTTACGCCGTCTTTTGCCTTGCTCGTTCGCTTCCAAGCGAGTGGCAAGGACCGGGTATACGATTATACGAAGAAATGCTGAATGAGGAAAACGAGTTCGGTTGGAACTATTTCCGATACGAATATGATCTATTAACAATGTGGAACACCGGGGATATACGTACTCCGGGAGAAAAGAGAGCGGATGCTCAAGAGGACCCCGGGGAGTTTTCCGACCCCAGGGAGGATTCTGAAGAAGATCCAGACGAGTAGTAATAAAACAAATATTGTAATAAATGAATCAATAATGTAATAAGATTTCTGCAATTAAAGAAGGGTTTTTCCTTGTACTGCAAGTTATAATTAATTTGTTTTATGAACAAATTAAATTAGTACCCGTACTAAACCACGTACGTTTGTTTGTATTAGGAAATGGTACGTGGTAACAGACGCAGACGCAACCAGCCTGCAGTTGGAAACCCTGTTCCCCTGTACGCTGCCCCACAAGCTCCCCCACCAGCTGCCCCACCAGCTCCCCAGGAAGCACCAGATTTTCAGAATACCGCGATTATAGTGGAGCAGTTTCGCCGCTACAAGCCACCAACCTTTAACGGTCGTGACGGGCCGGAGAATGTTGAGGAGTGGTTCCGAGCGCTGGAACGTATTTTCCGGTTGGTAAGGTGCACGCCCTAACAGCGTGTGTCTTGCGCCGAGTTTCAGTTAGTGGAAGATGCTGACCACTGGTGGGAAGGTTATTGGAGGTCAAGAATCGAAGAGGAAAGGGAGGCCCTGACATGGGATGGTTTTAGGGATATTGTTATGGAGAGATACTACCCTAACACTTATCGGGAGGAGATGGAGTCCCGATTCTTCAACTTTGAGCAGGGAAACCTTACGGTTGAAGAATATGAAAGACAATTCAGCACATTGGCCCGGTTCGCGGGACATATGGTTGACACGGAGCAGAAGAATGTGAGGAAATTTATGAAGGGGTTGAGGCCGGAGATTCGTGACATCATGTTGAGTCACGAAGAGTTGCCCTTTAGTGAGTTGGTCAGGAGGGCTGGCGATATTGCTGCAAGCCAGCAGAGAGAGAGAGAGAGTCAAGGGGAGCCGGACTAATAATTTTGGAAAGAGGAGATGGGAGGACCGTGGTCAGGGTAGTGGTTCAAACAAGAGAGGAAGATTTCAGGGAGGACCTACAACACCCCGACCGCAAGGCAATCCACCTCCCAGAAATGCACAAGGAGACACAAGGAACAATGCCCAGCCACCTAAGCCCTTGTGTGCTAAATGTGGAAGGAATCACGGAGGGGAGTGTCTGGCCGGGCAAGGGAAGTGTTTTTATTGTAGACAGCCGGGACACACAGCTCCCTACTGTCCAAATGTTGGAGGCTCTAACCCCGCACCTGGGGGCAGGGCGAGGATGTACGTGATGGCAGGGCAGCAAAATGATACACTGACAGGTATGTTGACATTAAATAAAGTACCCGTTATTGCTTTATTTGATACAGGTGCGACACACTCTTTTGTGTCCACCAAATGTTGTGCTAAGGTTGGGTGTATGGAAACCAACACAGTAGATGCACTTAATGTCAGTATACCTTCAGGCAAGTCATTAGCTACTGATAAGATAGCTAAAGACGTAAACTTAGACATTTGTGGTCGAACTCTAGAAGCAAATTTGTATGTTATAGAGATGGACCATTTTGATATAATATTTGGAATGGATTGGTTGTCTAAGTACCAAGCTAAGATTGACTGTCGTAAGAAGGAGGTAGTACTTAAGTTGCCAACTGGAGAAGAGTTGGTGTACTTTGGGTCGAGAACGGACTCAAAGAACTTGATCATAACCGCAATGAAAGCAATGAAGATGTTGCGGAAGGATGGTTGCCAAGGATATTTAGTTCACGTGACGGGTACTCCACCTCAGGAGACGAAGATTGAGGACGTACCAATTGTACGGGATTTTCAGGACGTATTTCCGGAAGATCTACCAGGTATTCCACCTGATAGGCAAGTCGAATTCACCATAGACTTGTTACCGGGATCGTCGCCCGTATCGAAGGCGCCGTATAGAATGGCACCAAAGGAGTTGGAGGAACTCAAGGTGCAATTGCAAGAGTTGTTGGATAAGAAATTTATCCAACCCAGTGTATCCCCTTGGGGTGCACCGGTTCTGTTCGTGAAGAAAAAGGATGGAACTATGAGAATGTGTATCGATTACAGGGAACTGAATCGACTCACAATTAAGAATAAATATCCCTTACCGAGGATAGAGGATCTTTTCGATCAGTTGAAAGGAGCAAGTGTATTCTCCAAGATTGATTTGAGGTCCGGCTATCATCAATTGAAGATCAAGGAAGGGGATATACCAAAGACCGCATTCAGAATGCGTTACGACCACTATGAGTTTGTAGTGATGCCCTTCGGGTTAAGTAATGCACCTGCGGTGTTCATGGATTTGATGAACCGAGCTTTTCATCCTTTCTTGGATCAGTTTGTCATAGTTTTTATTGATGACATATTGATCTATTCGAAAGATAGAAACAACATGAGGAACATCTGAGCACAGTGCTCGAAGTACTTCGCAAGGAAAAGTTGTACGCGAAGTTTAAGAAGTGTGAGTTTTGGTTGGATCGAGTTATGTTCCTTGGTCATGTTGTCACGGCACAAGGAATAGAGGTGGACCCAGCCAAAGTTGAGGCAGTCAGTGAATGGAAGGCACTGAGGAACGTAAACAAAGTTTGAAGTTTCCTTGGATTGGCCGGATACTATAGAAGGTTCATAGAAGGATTTTCGAAACTTGCGTCACCTATGACTCGACTGACAAGGAAAGGAGAGAAATTTGTTTGGTCGGAGAAGTGTGAAGAGAGTTTTCAGGAGTTGAAGAGAAGACTCGTTTCAGCACCTGTATTAACAATTCCAGGCGTATCTGATGGATTTGTTATATACAGTGACGCATCAAAACAAGGATTGGGATGTGTCTTAATGCAGCATGGCAAGGTGGTAGCATATGCCTCAAGGCAGTTGAAGACGCATGAGTTGAACTACCCCACTCATGACTTGGAACTTGCTGTCGTAGTACATGCCTTGAAGATTTGGAGGCATTACTTGTATGGGACGAAGTGTGAAATTTACACAGACCACAAGAGTCTGGAGTATTTTTTCACACAAAAGGAGTTGAATATGTGACAGAGGAGATGGTTGGAGTTAGTCAAGGATTATGACTGTACTATCAACTATCACCCAGGCAAAGCTAATGTGGTAGTTGATGCTTTAAGCCGGAAGGGTAGAGGCGAATTGACTTGCTTGTTGACAAATCAAGAGGAGTTGGTAGAGGATTTCGCCAAATTGAGAATAGAAGTGTTGGAGCCACCGAAGAATGCCGCAGCGATGGTGACTGCAATGATGGCTCAACCTTCCTTGAGAGAAAGAATCATAGAAGCTCAAAAGACGGACAAGTTTTTTAGCAAGATGAAGAAACGGGTAGATAATAGAAGTGTGAAAGGTTTTGGTGTTGCATCCGATGGTGCGCTTGTTTTTGAAGGGAGGTTATGTGTACCGAACGATGAAGATTTGAGAAGGGAAATCCTAGAAGAAGCTCATTGTACCCCGTACACAGTTCATCCTGGAGGAACTAAGATGTACCGGGATTTAAGGACAGTATTTTGGTGGACAAATATGAAGGGCAGTATCGGAAATTTTGTAGAGAGATGTTTAACTTGTCAGCAAGTGAAAGCTGAACATCAACGGCCGTCGGGACTACTGAAGCCGCTTGAGATTCCACAATGGAAATGGGAACACATCACAATGGATTTTGTGGTGGGTTTACCAAGATCGCCTAGAGGAAACCATGCAATATGGGTTATTGTGGATAGGTTGACGAAATCTGCACACTTTTTGCCTATCAAGATGACTTTCGGGATGGATCAGTTGGCACAACTCTACATTCGGGAAATTGTGAGGTTACATGGAGTACCAGTTTCAATAGTGTCTGACAGAGACACGAGGTTCACTTCATATTTTTGGAAAAGTTTGCAAGCAGCCATGGGCACTAAGCTAAATTTTAGTACGGCGTATCATCCGCAAACAGATGGTCAGTCCGAGAGGACTATTCAGACGTTGGAGGATATGTTGAGAGCACGCGTGTTGGATTTCAGTGGAAGTTGGGAGGACTTCTTGCCACTGGTGGAGTTTGCCTATAACAACAGTTATCAGGCAACTATTGGAATGGCTCCATATGAAGCTTTATATGGACGGAGATGTAGATCACCACTTTATTGGGATGAAGTCGGGGAAAAGAGGATATTAGGACCGGAGATCGTCGAAAGGACGGTTGGTGTAATAAGGAAGATCAGAGAAAGAATTGCGGTTGCACAAGATAGACAGAAGTCTTATGCAGATAAACGAAGGAAACTGCTGCAGTTCGAAAAAGGTGAAAAGGTGTTCCTAAAAATTTCACCAACAAAAGGAGTGATAAGGTTTGGGAAGAAAGGGAAGTTACAACCAAGATACATTGGTCCTTTTGAGATTTTGGAACGAATTGGCGATCTTGCATATAGGCTGGCATTGCCGCCGGCTCTTGCTGCTGTACACAACGTTTTCCATGTGTCGATGCTAAGAAAGTACGTTCATGATCTGAGTCACATTGTTAATCATTCATCTTTGGATATTAATAATGACATGACTTATGAGGAGAAGCCTGTAGCAGTGTTGGATCGGAAGATTCACCAGTTAAGAAATAGGGATGTGGTGCTGCTCAAAATAAAGTGGAGTCGACACGGGAACGATGAAGCTACTTGGGAACTAGAGGATGAAGTTCGAGCTAAATATCCAAATGTCCTACCATGAGGTAAATTTGCTAATTTCGAGGACGAAATTTATTTTAAGTGGGGTAGGTTGTAATACCCCGAATTCTTTTTGAATTAAGAAGTATTTATTTATTTAATTATTTATTTTTTAATTTTTAGGGAAAGTACTTAAGTTGGGTATTAAGTTGATTAAGTATCAAAAGGGGTTAGAAATAATGTTAAGTGATTAAGTGGAAAAAAAAAACAAAAGAAAAGAGTTTGAATTTTTTTTTTAAAGATATTAAAAGAAAATCAAATCGGCCCAAATAAAGAATAAAAGATTTCGAAAACAATTTCTAAATGAGAAATGCATATGGTTCAGTGGTGCAAGGCACTTTTAAGGCAAGGAAAGGTCACGGGTTCGAATCCTGAGAAGGGTGAAATTTTATTTCTTTTTTTCTTTCTTCTTCTTTTCCTTCTTTTCTTCGTCAGTTTTGAAACGGCCACAACAGCCATTAATTTGTCTTCAATTTTTTTTTCTCAAAATGGCCAAGCCAATGAATTTCGGATTAAATTCACACTAAATTCACACGTATTCGCAAGCATTTCTTGTCCCAGCATTTCTTATCCCAAGTCTCATATTAAAAAATTGGAGTAGTTCGAACGAAAAGAAAAAAAAATCGATTTTTTTTTTGTTTCGATCGAAACCTGTGAAAAAAAAGGGAGAATCCGTTCGAGACTTTCGGAGTATTCTTCTCTCTCACGAATTTGAAATTCGTCAAAGGTATTTTCGAGCTCTTGTTTTTCGTTGAGGCTTTCGAATTTCCGGATTTTATTTCGACATTTATTTCGGAAATTTCGTGTAATTTGTGTCGAATTTTTTGGGTTTATGGTATTTCGAATTTAAGGTGTGTTGATCCTGGCCTTGGTTTCGGTTTGTGGTGTTGAATTTGGTCCTGTTTCATTCGAACTCCTACTCTGTTTTAATGGAGGAATTCAGTATATATATATATGTATATACGCATATATGTTGTTTGAGGAAGAAGATGTTTGTTTAAATTTGGACTTAAAACATTTGGGCCAAAATTTGTTGAAATTAAATCTTGGGATTAAAACTAGTGGGCCTTTTCTGAGATGTTTTAATTATGAGTTGGGTCAAATTTATATATTTTTTTTAAACTTGGGCCATGAGAAAAATTATTTTATTAGGCTAGGTATTATAATTTAATTACTATTTTGAGATGAGTGTTATTATTTAAATTAATAGGTTAAGTGTTATTATTATTTAAATTATTAAATTATTCTTTTAGGGATTAGTAGGTCAATATGCAATATTTAGGTTGCGTATTTAATTATTAAATTATCTGCGTTATTGAGGAATTAAAGTAAAATTAATTATTTTACTTTAGGTGACGGTTCGCGCGACGGTTAAGGACGAACTTGCATTTTTTTTCTCGCTCGATCACTTTCAAGGTGGGGAATTTTGACGAATCTAAACCCTACAGTGGCTAGTAGGGTATTTGTATGTATTTGTTGTTAAATTATTTACGTGAATTATGTGAGATGCATGTTTAAATGATTTTATATGTGCATGCAATAGCCAGGGACCCTTATGTGGTCCGAGACCGACGGGTCTTCGGTTTAATCCGCAGTGCTCCATTTACGGTTGAGAATACCAGAGTGCTTATCAGGCTCTGGGAAGGCTCACAAACATTTACGCGTGGGAATACCGGGAGTGCCTTTAGGCCCTGGGAAGGTCTACGAAACATTCACGTGTAAGAATATCTTGATTTGAAAGGGTCTTGAGAAGGCTTGCAAACATTTACGCGTGGGAATACTGGGTGTGCCTATTAGGCCCTGGGAAGGTCCACGAAAATTCATGTGATTGATTTATTTAGCTTGTTATTTCAAGTAATTCGCAAGTATTTTTAACATTAAATATCGATTTTCCACTGAGTATACTAGTTGTACTCACCCCAAATTATATTTATGATTTCAGGTTAAGAGCTGAGCGGCGAGGAGGTCGAGCCGGTGGATGATTGAGACCAAATTTATTTACCGTTAATATTTGACAACACTCTTTTTAAAAATTTTATCTTTGTGTCAAACATATGAATTATTTTCATTTCCGCTGCAACTTTTATCGTCACTATAAAAATTATTAACTATAATTTTCCCTGCATTATTTATAAAAAAAAATGGCTCGACATTTACAAATGAATTCATTTAAGTTATTAACGTTTAGTGACGAACTAGTTTAATAAAACTAGGGCGTTACAAGGGGCGAACAACTTTTGTTTAAAGACCAATTTGGACCAATAATGCAACCATGACGAACAAAAATGAGTCCGAGATAAGACCAAAGAAGACTTTGTAGCTAAGATTCAGCTTAGATAAGGCCAAAACAAGGTCAAATGACACTTGTCTAGCATGCAAGCTAGGAAGTCCAAGAGTCTTAGACACCTTCTACTTGCTAGTCTCTATAAATAGTTGTTCTCCAGCTAAGAAATATAAGTTCAAATAAAAAATACTCACTAAACACACACAAACACACCTTAACGTACACATATACGAAATAAATACGATTTCGACTTTTGTATTTACAATTTTACGATCCTAAGCTTCGATTTATCATTTATGGTGATAATCAATCACACGTTCTTATTTGGTGGTCCTAAATCGAGCTAAACAGCCACTAATCCATCCTATTAAATTCGATCACCAACATTGGGGATGAATTGTTCTGCTGAGAAAGAGACGTGGGCTTTTTATAGATAAAACATTTTAATTATTTAATTAATTAATAAGGGAGGAAAATAACATGTGGATGAGAATTAAAGAAAGGGATTTACATGAGATCTCTTGTACTTAGTTAGGGATTGTTTGGTTCCGGCTTTTAATTTGAAATTGAATTAATACAGTTTAAAAAAACTTAATAATATTTTAATGTATTCTAATTATTCTCAATAATTTATACAGATCGAAAACATAATTTAAAACTTTAATATTTAATTTCTCGTAGTCCCTTATCCGTTTGAAATATTCGATTTCTTTCTTCGAACTTGGGAATTTAAAATAGAGTATATATTTAAATTACACAATAGCACACAAAATTAATAAAATTAAAAGAAACAAGGATAATAATATAAAATTATATAATTAAGGTTTCTAGCAAAATAAAAGGTATAAAACGGGACGGGGTATTACAGGGATAATCTCCATCCTTTTTTATTCACCAAAGTAGAAAAAAAGTATTAAAAAAACATATATAATATAAATGAACAGTATCATCGCCCGTCACAACAAAATGAAAATAAACAATGAAAAAACAAAAAAAAAAACCATTAAGAACTTACATCACCCAAATTTTCGAGCAACTCATAAGTTTTCTTGTGAAAAAGTTCACAACACACATTGTCCCACAAATTAAGCATAATATTACGGGTACCATCAACAACAATAACCCTCATTCCATACCTATATCAACCAAAAAGATTATAAAAAAAATTAATAATTAGACTACATTTTAACAACAATAGTATTTTAAAATAAAAATTAATCAAATTGAAGAAAGTAAATGTCTAAACACCTTATTACAAACGGAGCATCATCCCGCCCATACTCGTTACAACTAAATTTTCCTCCAACTTTAAATAATTTGCGAGAGCACCATTTACACGAATAAAACCACCAGTTGTTGTATGATTTCAACTCCACTATAGTTACACAAATCCAATACATACCAACCTACCAACAAAAAAATAAAATATTAAATAAGTAAAAATAATTTTTTTTATTAATTTAATTATAATGAAAAATTTATATTCACCACACTATTCTGAAGGATCCAGTCAATTGTCTTTATATCAATATCCTGAACCTCTGTTATGTCAGAATTCTCAAGTAAAGATGACCAAGAAAACGAACTAGACACTTGCTTGTCCTTAGAATTAATAGAAAATATACACATAAAACAAACAAAAAAAATTATTAAAAAACAAAATAAAAAAAACAAAAACCATAGCAAACAAATACTAAAAAATTGATATACGATTAAAAAATTAAAACCTTCTCCACATATCCAATATCTCTTTTATGTTATCACCAAAAACAATTTGAGACACATTGAAAGCATTGGAGATTGACACCTCACCAGCAATTTACATATACACAAAAAATTCAATGATTGAATGTATATACATATACGAATATATATACATATATAAACCTATATGCAATATACTAAACAATATATATGAGAAAAAATAATACCACCAAATATTTTTGGTCGAAACATCTTGAATATGAGTACCGGAGGAGCCTCATAACCAGATGCATGAACCTTCCTCAATTCATCTTTGAAATCCCCCAGAGTGAAACCTTTAAACGCAATCCCCTAGCACAAATCATACGAAGCAGAATAAAAAAAATAAAGTAATAATTAAATATTTAACAAAAAAATATTTAAATCGGTAATTATATAAATTTGAAAAGTACTCACACACTGTCCTCAATAGTTAATTCCAAAAACTTTTTAGTTCCAGAACCAACCGGTCTATCAATAATATCATCAATATACAGGACTCTTCCTATAACATCTATATCACATAAAAAAAAAATTAAGAAATAAGCAGAATAATTACATTGAAAAAAACTACAATATTTACTATAAAAGTATTAAGTCACCAATCAGTAAATTCTCATCTATTTCACAATCAATAGTTAATTTCGACAAACCCCTGAAATGATACATATTATATGGGAAATCATCAACAACCGATATTACTCTAGTATTAGAAATAAATTGAATCTTAAAATTATTAGACGTTGTTTTGAAGGAAGACTTATAAGCAGTCACAATAAAATTTCTTAGAGTATACACAGAGCCCTAAAAAATCTTGTTCTTGAACTTTTCAAGATGGTGAGGTTTGATTGTAGCATGGACCTTGTCACCCTAATCAAAGGAAAATAATATCACCAAATGTATACTATAAATAACCAGTATAAAAAATAAATGATACTGAAAAAAAAAACTTTAAAATCATGATACACATTCCAAATTGAGCAATGGATTATTAGGACCATATGCCGGACAATCATACACTCGAATGCAACGCAACTTCATCACCCAAGTAGTCTTGGATGCGTTGATATGTTTTTACCACTACGAAAGTAGTCGATATCGAAATCTATAATAAAACAAACTGCAAACAAGGGAAAAAAATAACTACAAATTTTTTACCTCAAATAAAAAAAATCAAAATAAAAAAAAATAAAAAACAATTACCAAAGACTAATATCCGATATGCAGGATAGAAACAAATGTCCTGTATTTATAGCACTTAGTCACATAATACATTTAGAAACAGCCAAAATTAGAGGCAACAAATTATACACTACATTTATTAGATATAATTAATAATAAAAAATAAAATCAAACAATACACAATTTTTTTGGCTGATATATATACCACAAAATCAGGAAAATATATACTCACGTATACATGATTAATACACGAATAGAAACGATGGAATAAAAAAAAACCGTTTGAAGACAGAGGACATTTGTTTTTATCATCCTTGGTAGAAATCAACAGTTGATAAACTCTGCATGGATTAAAAATAAATTAATTATTAAAATCATTTCCCGATACATTACTAACTGGAATAGCAACCAAAAACGTATAATATATACCGAAAAATATATTATAATAACAGTCTCAAAATATATGATGTCTCAACAAACTTGTATGTGATGTAATTGGATTTTGACTGATAAGATTAATTAAAATAAATCGCTAAGAACAAAGATTAATTAAAAATGGATTAGCTACAAATTAGTATACGAAATTATTTAATTGTTGGAGAAGCTAGATATCATACTTTGATATCATACTAACAATTTACGCTTCTAAGACAGATAATTATCAATAAATAAATAATACATTTTAAAGGAAATAGCTAATGCCACTTAACAATAATAAAAAATAATAATTTATTTTTTATACAAATTTGTGCAGTGTAACTATTATTAAATATAAGAATATATACATTGATATAAATCAAGTCATAGTAAAGAAGGAATTCGAACGAACAATATATACTGGAATTGTTGATATATTATAGAGTAATATATAAATATATATAAAAAGCCGTGTTTATTTTTTTCTGTTATTTTCTATCAATTAACTTGGTCAAACCATATTACTTTTAATCTTGAATATAATATTATCCAAACACTTAAAAAATTATTCATGGATTATTATACATGAAATTCAAAAATAATCGTAACTTGTACATATATTTAACTTGGTGAAACCTTCATGCTTTTAATCTTGAATAGAATATTTTCCAAACACTCAAAAATCATTCAAGGATTACTATATATAAAATTCAAAAAATACTAAAAAAAAAATAAAAATCAGAATTTTTATGTGTTAATACAATAGGTGTGATTTATATCACAATGATCCAATTTATTTTATATTTTTTTAGTTGGGGATTTATTATGTATTTCATATATTAAAATAATTATTAAAAATATAACGACCACAAAAGTATATTCACTCAAAAACAACACAAACAACCAATTATATGATTTAAATGAGTCATTTACATGAAAAATAGAACCAATATCGAAAGATTTTCAAGATATACCATGAGTACTTAATCGAAATTATTGGAAATATAATAATATAAAAACAAAATTAACCAAAAGAACGTAGAATATATCAATAATAACGAAAGTCAATCAAAGTGAGGATTACATACCACAATTCCCAAAAGAAAAAAATAAAAACACAAAGTCGCAACATCGTTGTCAGATACCTAACTCAAACTATGAATGAACATTCAATAAAAAAAGGATGGAGCTGAACAATAACCAAACTAACAGTAGACCCAACAAGAAGTCTCAAATCCTCAGACAATTTCTTGAAACCAGCAGATATCATAAAACGACTGCGCTCTTCCTTAAATGAGACAATCCACGACTGGTTGTTGTTCCTGACCTCAATATCGGGATAAAATCTATAAAGTCTCTTGATGTATTTACCCCGAAAATCTAAAGGGATAGACTATTAAAAAAAACGACTACAATATTACTACAGGGATTAATAGAAATGGGAAAAAATAAAAGACAGCGGATACCTAACCAATCTCCCCTTCTTTATGTCAGACGAAGTAAGTACTCTAGTGAACTTAGGCCTGACATCATTTGATAACATTGCAGCACCCTACCACAATGAAGCAAAAAAGAAATCAGCAATACAAACACTTTAAAATTTAGTAATAACTAAACTAAAAAAAAAAAGGAATAAAAAATAAAAAAACATACACTACACAACCGCGAAGCCATACCACTCTGCAAAAAAGAATTAGAAGAATCAAATGGGACTTCCAAATGAGAAGACGATGGATGCGAGCCTCGTACATGCGACCTCTAAGTAGACAAAGAAATACCAAATTCAGATTAAAAATCAATATCTCAAAAATATTACTCCAGACAATAAAAAAGAATATAAACAATGTCAACCGCAAAAACAATATACATAGGTAAAAAAAGTATCAATTAACTAACCAGACGAACACTCAAAACATATGACGAACCAACAACAACAGTGTCGTTGGGCACAGAATCGCCGGTAGAATCCAAAGCCAACTACTAAATATCATCCAAAAATTAAGTTAGTCTTGAAATAAATAAATAAAACTCTCTAATAATACCCAACACAACTAAAAAACACTAAACAAATCGAGATTCAACAATAAAAAAAAGGAACACAAAATGAAAAAGGAAAATACCACAGGAACATCAGAATCAGAACCCGAGCAGGAAGAATCATAACCACCGACAGGAACACAATTAAGACCTTGACAGTAAGCACCCAAAGTATATCAAACACCTAAAAAAATGCTAAAAAAATGAAATAAAAATATTACAATAAAATGTGAATTACATAGAACCAAAAGGATGAAATACAATACCAAAAAAAAAAAATTAGTTTGAGCACTCACCATCACTATGCACACCGATAACCGAACGAAGCTCACACTTGTTGTCCAAATAAACATTAACGAAAAAACAATCCGTGCCATCAAATAACAAAGTCACATAATCAACCCTTCCACTGTACGACCCTCCACAAAACCAAGCTTTATCAATATCCAACTGCAGGCCAATGTCCAAAGTTAAATATGGACAGTAACACTTCCTTCTTACCATCCCTACATATCAACCAAAAATATTCCGGGAGAGCGCATCCAAATAACCCAACTATAATATTCGGAATTACCTAAAAAAAAGACGATTAAACAATGCATCCTCCAAAAAAAAAATTTAAAGCAACTAATAAGACTCAGGTAGAGACCATACATACACCACCAAACATCTGTTTGAGTGCATATGTAATGAACCAAAATTTAATATATTTCCCCAACATTACTAATATAGTGTTGCACACAAATAATATACTCCCTCCTATTCTTTTTATATGTCGTTTTGACATTTTATTGAATTTGCAATATGTATGACGTTTTGATATAATAGGTCCATTTTGCCCTTAATTTACTCTCTAATTACATGCTAATTATTTTTTTTTTTTTTGTAATTTCCAAAGTTTGAATAAGTCATTCTTCCGTCCTCTTCTTTCAATTCCCATATCCCCTTATGACTCCTTATTCCTTAAATCATGCTTTTGCCGAATTGAATTTCAGAATTTTGGAGACAAAAGGAAATTATTATTGGTAAGTTCTCTTTTCTTTTCTACAATATCTCTAGTTTAATTCAAAATTCATTCACTAGAAAAATGAGACCGCAGATTGATTTTTCGGTGACCATTTATTATTTTTGGAGGATTACAATGGAAAGTTGTCTTCATCCTTTCTTTTTTTTGGATAATTATATTTTCTGTGTTCTTTTTTCTTGGGAGAAATACCTATCGTTTCAAGAATTTCTTTTAAATGATTGAAAGTTTGTGATATACATACTGAAATACTTTGTGTTTCTGTATTAGATGAGTTATGGAAATAAAATAGTGTATCTCTCATTCACTTTGAATATCTCTAATTATTGATGATTGGTTATTGTTAAATAGTCCATGGATGAAAATGGGAAAAGATAATATAGGACAGTAAAAAATGAACTTTGTTTTATTTTAGTCCACATAATTTTATTTATCCTAATTCTTAAACTTGGAGCGCTCTATTTTTTAGAGTTTTACAATTTTTTTCTGCATGGTATGATTTAGGTAAACATTATACACCATTCAATTACTTTTTATTGTAGGGGTCATAATATGGATGCCAACGAAAATGAAGATAATTATCTTGAAGAGGCAAAAGCGTCATTTGAAAAGGCTTTGAAAGAAGAAAAAACATCCTTGGAAAAAGCCGAAAGTATCGCGTTGCAAATTTGTAATGCAGAAAAATCATTAAATTTGTATGCGCCTGATTCTGATGTTGAAGAAGACGTTCACCGATCTAGAACACCTTCCATTCATCATGTAAAAAAGAAGGTTGCCGCGAATCATCAATATGAGAAAGATGCGACAAAAAAGAAGGTCATCATGAATCATCACGATAACGAAGATATGACAAAACAGAAGGCCACCGCAAATCATCAGGATGAGGAAGACGTGACCAAAAAGATACTTCAGATTTACTTACCACAGTATAAGGAAAAATAGATTGTTATTGTGCTATTATTTTATGTTTGTTTATTGTGTTATTAATTATTTGTGATTGGATATTTTTTTCAAATTTCATGATGGTATGAAAATACAAAGCTTCTTGAAGCTTATTCATCTAGACTTATCATGAAGCTTCTTGAGCAAGTTTTTTCTTTAGAATCTTTCAATACAAAGCTTCAATCATTTCGTCCATGTCCTCCTTCCATACACAAAATAAAAAATAAATACAGAACATTAGTAAATCCATAAGACTATTTCTAACCCATACATAGAAGAAAAAGCATGTTAAAAATTAACTTACCAAGTCGATTCGCTACCAAATCTCTGGTCGCTTGCACTAATGTAGTCTCACATGAAATCTGAGTAGGAAGACAACCTAGCCTCTGAAGCCGCCTTTTATGTGTGGAATTTTATATCGATTTCCTCCTCCCAACTTCATGGCTTCTTTCATACATGGTTGTAATGTGAACCACACATAATTTAGTTTGATTGGTGAATAGTCACAAAATGGTTTCTCCACTGGCTCTAAAAAACCAAGGTCAAGAATGTTGAAATCAGGAGAATTTGGGGGTTGACAAGTTAACCGAATGTTAAACCCACTTTGTAAAGTTGCGGCTAGAAAATCAGGGTCAGTAGGAGGAACATGCATTCTGGCGTTGTCTTGTTGAATGAAAATAATTTCCCCGCGTTTCGATCTTGGCCACTTCTCCTGAATTATCGGAATAACCTTCTCGATTAAAAATTGTTTTATAGTCTCTCTCTTAACAGATGTGATTGCTTTCATCTCCATAGTGCCAGCATCTCTATTTCTGCTACTTCTTTGGGCGGCTTGTTTAGTGACAAATGGCCAGCATCCAATTTTACCTTCAAATACCACTCTTCCTTCATCATCAAATCTTGGACGAACCGTAACTGCTAAGAACATCACTTTTACAATGAAATTTTTACTCTGACATGACCTATCAGGATTGTCTTCTTTCTCGAGCAAGTAATACGTTTGATCTTTTTTTGTCAATATGTAGTTATACAATCCATTAAACTTAGGATCGTTCAGCATTGTGCTTTCGTAAAGCATCGATAAGCAAAACTCCAATCGAGATGTTTTATTTTCCTCTTTTAAATGTGGTTTGATAGCACTTGAGTGGCGATGGAGGAAGCCTTGCTTAAAAAGATGACACAACTTCGAGTAGCTAACTCATAAAGAATTTGGAAGAGACGTTAGCGTTGTTCATTGATGCAACTCTATTTCTTTTACCCAATTTAAATCAATCTCAATTCATTTGCGACCACAATTTCTTACCCTCCTTGATGAAACATCCACATCTATACCGGGTGGAGCTCTCTTGTGAAATTTTCATATTCTTTGTACTATTCGTACATTCTCGATGTCGAACATATTTTGAACCTCTTTTGTCGTATTTTTCTTCAATTTTCCATTGATACTCTTTTCCAACAAAGCACGATAAACTGCCCATCTTTCGACATCAGTTAGGACTCTTCTTTTTCTTCCTCGAACATTGTCTGTTTAACAAGGTACATATATTTGTCAATTTTTTGGAGTATCAAATTTTAACAACTTAATTATTGAATAAAAAAACCGAGAGGATTTTTATATTGAGAGTTTGCATAATATTGAAAATTTTCGTAGTATAAAGGTGTGAATTAAGTAATGGTATCAAAACAAGATTTAAATTAACATACATGTCAAATCACGACTTTATATTTAATTTTTTTTAACATTTAATATATTTTAAAATATGAGTCTCAATTCAAGTAAACTAATGCAGACGGCATATTCTTTTATCTAATAGGGAAGTATCTTTCTTTCATTGAACATAAATCTAAGGGTAATTTTTTTATTTTCCCCTTTGCATTCAAATACGAGAACAACCAACATTTAGATAAAAAAGAATATATAATCTCTATCAAAAGGTGAAAATTTTAGTATATTTAATTTAAATCCTTGTGACCCATTAACTAAATTTGGATCAAGACTTTTCTTCCTTCCAAAACTGCTTCCCCAATTTTATTTCCCGATAAAACTACTCCTCCCAACTTCATGGCTTCAAAAAAAAATAGCAAGTTCATTTCATTAAATTCGATGATGATGTTACCATGGGAACGTGACATTGACATATTATATGAAAGGATTTTAGCTTAAATGAATATATAATATTGGTGTTGATATTTAAAAAATATTTTAATTTTCGCTTGAATGGATATGCATTGTTGATGGAGTATTCCTAAAAATAAGGACATAACAACCCCACTAATTTCTACCCAAATCTTTCACCATAGTGCACGTATCAAACCAATCCCTTCCTATAAATTTTTCCATTATGAAAATGATAATCTATTTAAGATATACTCCCACGTGTATATATATATATATATATATATATATACATATACGATATATATATATCTATATACACAACAATAGAAAAAATAAACTAGATACGTATACCTTGTCTTGTTTGGGTTCATTTAAGGGTCCAATTGTATCGCCATTCGTAGTTACTGCTGCATAATGATATCATGCTTGCTGAGTAACTGCCTCCTCCTCTGATGAATCTAAAGACGCTCCATCATTGTCTTCCATAAATTCATTTAGGTCGAATTCTATAATCGGATATCCGATCTCATGGTGATCATTTAATTCAATTATGAAGTTTCCCGATGAAGAAGACATAAAAGAAATTGAGATTTCCCCTTCTTGGTTGTGTAATTCATGATCGTAAGTTGGAGGGGGTAGGTTCAGATCAATTGAGAATTGTGTATCCATGTATAAAGGTAATGAAAATATACTCTGTTCTTTCTTTCCATATTTGTAGAAGAAAGAAGACCAAATTTCGAAATCATTTGCTGAGAAAAAATTCAAAAGTTAATTGATTCATCTTCCTGTAAATTCTCTCTTGTCAAAAAAATTGGCTTCAAAAGAATTTTGTTGTGGCATATGAATTGACAATTGCCAAATTTTTATTAGCGCTATTTTTTTTCAAAGCAATAAACTTAGTGCAGTCGAATTTTGTTTTAAACGGAGAAGTAAATTTGATCATGTAATTTGTGGATTCCCTCTTGTCCAAAAAATTGGCTCCAAATTAAATTTTGTGGAGGCAAATGAATTGAGAACCGCCAAGTGAATTTGATGAAAAAAATTGGTTTTTCCCCAAGGCAGTAAATTTGGTGGAGAAGACGAAGAGATCTTCTTATTTTCTTCAACAAAGATTAGTTTTATCCATTAAAATGTACCATTAAATAAAGTTAAATTGGTCATAATCTTATTTTATTAATATGTGTACACAAGTGTAGAACGACATATAAAAAGAACATGAGGGAGTACATATTTGTTCTAAACTGATATTTACATTGTCATAAAAAAAATTGTATTCAATTACATAAATATAACTAAACGGAAGGTCGTGATACATCTTAAAAGTTTGACTGCCAAAACAAACTCAAACACATTACATGTCTAATATTGTAACATTTTTTAATTTTAATTTCTCTATATAAAAGTTAAAATTCATTAACAGGCAGTACAATCATGCATACTTAAAAGTTTAACAATTATGTTTAATACACAAATAACGAAAAATAGAAAATATAATTATCCAAATAACCAATAACATGATCAATCATAAATAATTTAGTTTTAGAGAACAAACAACTTACGATGGAACCAGAAAAATCAACAACAAACTCGGGCACAATCCTGTAGAATCGGTACACACCTAGTTTTTTTTTTTTGGAAAAGTATATAAGTAATACATAGACAGACACGAAAACAAATCAATAAATAAATAAAAAATGAGCAAAGAAGACAGCACTATTTACCCAAAATATTGACTGGACCAAATCTCTCCTTAACACAACCATCAGAAGAATCGAAGACAACAAAATAAAAAGATCCATTGTCATCCTCCTCCAAAAAAATAAGGTCCCCAGCGTGGATATCATAATGTTTCTTAAAAAAAACATCAAATTGAAAGAATCATCCATCGTCAGAAATTACTACCCTAACCCAGACATTACGAATCCACGCATCACAGAGGGGCTGGTGGGTCAATATAAAAAGACGATCATGATATGTTCCACTAAAATGATCATGGAACTCCAAGGGCAATATCTAAAAGATAAATAAATAATAAACTACAATCATTAGATATTCAAAAGCAAATATACTGCAGATAAATACGAAAGTAATACCAAAACTATACTTACAACACACTCTGAATCCTTGTCCTTATTAAACTACAAAAAAAATCTGAACCTCGTCTCGTTGAAAATGGTTGAAAAATACTTCTGAACACCACAAGACGACACAAGAACATCATCACCTAATATTTAAAAAAAACAAATGAGCTGAGAAACACAAACAAATAAATAATAACATTGAAAAACTTTAAAAGAAATACATACGCCTCCCCGCAGGTGGGTCTACATTAGAAACCATGCCGGAGACGGAAAAAAGAATGTACCTGCAACTGACAAAGAAAACTGACTCAATACAAAAAAAAAAACCACAAACAAAAAACGAACCCAGAAAGAGATCGAAAATCAAAACCCAAAACACACAAACATACCAGTTCTACAAACGTATTTAGAGGAAAGATGAAAACTCACCAGACTAATTAGATTAGTAATGAAAAGAAGCAGAGAGATGATGGCGCGAGGATGAGTTTAGATAAAAATAGTTGTATTAGGTAGATACAAAAAGTAATTCACCGCCATAAATAAGCAATGCAATGCAATATTATAATTAAGGTAAAAACCAAATAATTAAGAAAAAAAGACGAAAAGTACGTATAATTTTTTTTGACCAAATCAGTCGCAACTATAATTTAAAAAAAAAATCGTATCGAATGGGTGAAAACGCATTAAATACGGATATTATACACCTTAAAATAATTTGAAAACTATTCGGCTCGATATATTTTGATCCATAAAAAAAAATTATTTACTATTGGGAAATTTCAACATTTAATATTAACTGTCATTGTCTGTTATGAATGACCGAAGATTGGTTTAGCTGTAAATTAAGATGTGATTAGATATGTTTGTTGTAAATCTAGAAGATTTATTATTCCAAATCTAGAAGATTTGATGTGGACAACACTAATGGACCAATAACCCAATGGACTTTATATCTTAGACTAGGGTTTTATTTTATAAATAGACTATTGTATTCATGATTGTAATTACTCATACACAAGATCATTAGTGAAAACTCCTGGCTTGGCTTGCCCCCAGCCGTAGTCGTTCTCGACGATCTGGGTGAACAAATCCCGTCTTTTATTTTACACACTTATTTACAACACGTTAGCAGCACGAGTCTCTGCCCAAGATTATACGATACGGCCTAAATTAAATTCCATATGAATTATATATTTTTGAAGTGTACCCTTGCTATGAATTCGATTGAATAATCTTACAATTAATTGAATTATATTTGTATACGAATTAAATTATTTTTGTGACTTGAATTGACGAGCAACGATCGCCGTCCCGTAGACGTTCGGCCGCTGCCCATCCACCGCTGAAGGCCGGCAGCCGCTGTGACCAGCTGATGCACCGCCGCTTGCCCGACATGCGCAGCCGCCACGCCGCTCGCGCCCGATGCCGCGCCGCCGTGTGCCCGTCGCGCTGCAGCCCGCGCCGCCGCACGCCCGTTGCCGCGCGTGCCCGTCGCTACTGTGCGTCCATCGCGTGGAGCCGCCGCCCGCTGCCACCCACCACGCGCCGCCACCCGTCCGCCGTGCGCGACCCGGCACGACCCGATGTCGTCCGCTCTACGCGACCCACGCGACACCACGCGTGCCTTTCCCCAGAATTTTGTGATCCCTTAATCCTATAGCAATTTTATTTTTGATATCACAAAATTCATATTAATTTATTTTAAAATTCTGAAAATATTTTATTAAATTTCACTAATATACATGAAATATTTAGCCTTATGAATATACATGTCTATTATGTCGCAAATTTTCCTAGAAATTATTTTCATGTGATTATCGTTCTCAAATTGTTTATACATGTATATATGATTTGATTATCTTACGTGTATTATTTTTCGCACATAGTTTATTTCTTTATAGTCCGTATATTATGCCCGGGTAGGCGGCACCCGGTATTTGTCGGACCGTAAATTTATGTTTTGGGTAGACGGCGCCCAATACTTGTATTTATGTGCTCTAGAATAAATAAATGAATCCTTGTCTTCCCGTTGTCAGTAATTTTGGTCACTTCTCTTACCCATGTCACTTTAATAATTGTAGTGAATAATGTTTGATATTGCCAAAAGAGAATTCACTGAGCTTGCTCTTGATGGTAGTAACTACCTGACATGGGCGCTAGATGTTGAAATACATCTAGCCTCAACCAACCTAAGCGGTGCGATTGTCGATGATTCAAAATCAACTGACGCCCAGAAGGCGAAAGCTCTGATTTTCCTCAGACATCATCTTAATCAGGACCTGAAAAATGAGTATCTCACTGAAAGAGACCCCGGAACATTGTGGAAGTCCCTGAAGTATCGTTTCCAACAACAAAATGATATACTCCTCCCTCAAGCTCAATATGATTGGTTGAACATCCATTTTCAAGACTTTAAGTCTGTAACGGAGTACAACTCAGCCTTACATCGTATTGTGTATCAGTTAAAGTTATGCAAGCAAACTGTAACTGAAGACGACTTAATCCAGAAGACTTTGTCAACTTTCCACGCAAGCAACCTTGTACTCCAGCAGCAGTATAGGGCTAAGAACTACACCGTACACTCTGAGCTAATTTATGCACTTCTAGTAGCGGAAAAGCACAACCAACTCCTTATGCAGAATTATAACGCGAGGCCGGTTGGCTCAAAATCTGTGCCCGAAGCGCATGTTATAGCTCAAGGTAGTACAAGAGGCCGCAAGCGTGGAAGGGGGGGAGGAAGTAAACGAACTCGTAGCAAAGACCGAGGTCGTAGTAAGTCCGGTGGTCCAGGTACCTCGAATGATAATCAAGCTCAGGCTCGTGGAAAGGCTACACCTAACACGAATCCCGCTACCCAAAAATCTGAAAATCAAGATAAGGTTGAGCAGTCCTGCTACATATGCGGATGCAAGGGCCATTGGTCTCGCACGTGTCGCACTCCCAAACACTTGGTTGAGGCTTACCAAAAGCAGCAGAAGGACGATAAGGGGAAGGCTCCTAGAGTTGAATCTCACCATGCCAGCCTACCCGAAGCAGATCCTGACTAAGACAACGTTGATCCTATGGGCATTGAGCTTAAGGACTTTGGAGATGACGAGTGATTTACGTATTTAATTAATTCTAGTACTTTTTCTTAATAAAACAATTTTATATTTTTGGATCCTTTCTTTCGAATATTTTATGAATGAATTTATTACTTTAGCTTTGATGTGTTTACCTTTAATAGTTGTCCATTACTTTTATTTGGATATTGTTGTTCTCATTTATGGCTTGTAAACAAATCAGCTATTAGGTTTGGACAATTTCCTCTTGCATGATGGACGCACATAGTGATTTATGTTTGGTAGATAGCGCCACCACACATACAATCCTAAAAGATAGGAAGTATTTTCATAACTTGATAGAACGTAAGGGGAGTATAACTACAATAGCCAATGATAGTACTTTGATAGTGGGTTCCGGAAGAGCTTCCATTGTCCTCCCCATGGGTACCGAACTCATAATATATAATGCTTTATTGTTTCCACAATCTAAGCGTACCCTACTCAGTTTTAGAGACATTAAGATAAACAGATATCACATTGAAACTGAAACTGAGAACAATAACGAATACCTTTTGATGACTATTACTCGAGGTAACCGTAAACAAGTTATAGAAAAACTTTCTTCCTTCTCCTCCGGCTTGTACTATTTCTACATCCGGCCGTCTAGTTCCCATCTAGCGATGAGTATGAAATTCCATGACCCGAATTCCTTTAAATTATGGCATAAACGGTTAGGTCATCCGGGACAAACAATGATACGTATGATTCTATCTAATTCAACTGGTCATAATATTTTGAATAATAGAATCCCTCTTGTTGATGAATATACTTATGATGCATATTCTAAGGGTAAGTTAATAGTACGCCTGTCGCGCACTAAGGTTGGACTAGAGTCTCCGGTTTTCCTTGAGCGAATTCAAGGAGACATTTGTGGACCGATTCACCCAGTATCAGGACTATTTCGTTATTTCATTTAGATGCCTCCACTAGGTGGACAAATGCATGTTTGTTTTCCACCCGCAATCAAGCTTTTGCGAAGCTCATTGCGAAAACTATAGAGCTTAGAGCTCAATTTTCGGATTATCCAATCAAGTAGATTCGCATGGATAATGCTGCTGAGTTCAGCTCAAAGGCCTTTACAGATTACTATATGGCCCTGGGAATTAAAGTGGAGCATTCGGTCCCCTACGTCCACACCCAAAATGGTCTTGCTGAGGCGCTAATATAATGTATCAAACTTATCGCGAGACCATTGCTTATGAACTCCAAACTACCCACTTCATGCTAGGGGCATGCAGTCCTACATGCATCGCACTTAATACAAATCCGTCCAACTGCATATAATGATCATTCCCCCCTACAGTTAGTGCGTGGGAAAGAACCTAGCATTTCCCATCTGCGTATTTTCGGATGTGTGGTATATGTTCCGATAACATTACCAATGCGAACCTCCATGGGCCCACAAAGGAAACTCGGTATTTATGTTAGATTTGACTCTCCATCCATCGTGAAATACCTCGAGCCTTTGTCCGGGGATCAATTAACAGCCCGGTTCGCTGATTGCACGTTCGATGAAGATTACTTCCCGGCATTAGGGGGAGATCCGAATTCAAAATTGAATGAATGTCGGGAGCTTACGTGGAACGTAAGTAATCTTCAGTATCTAGATCCGCACACTAATCAATCTGAACTAGAAGTTCAGAAGATTATTAACTTACAAAATTTAGCAAATAATCTGCCAGACGCGTTCACTGACCATAGAGGTGTAACTAAATCGCATATACCTGCAGTAAATGCTCCCCAAAGGGTTGAGGTCCCAAGAAAAATGATTACTCATGTCCCCTCACGCCAAAAGCGTAAGGGACCCTCAAGAGATAGTAATACACCTAAACGAAAGGCTAGCATAACCGGTCAGTCGAATGTAAAATATCTAGAAGAGATTCGTCTAGATAACTCAAAGTCTCTATGAGATGAGCGTCCTAGTGATAAAGCACGTGCACAAAATATTCCATGCACTAGGACCATGGAACGACCAGACCCTGATACAATGGGAAATGAGGAAGGTGTTGGTCCCATTTTTTTTCATTCACAAACAAGGACAATATGGGAATTTAGGAGAAATTTTTTGTTTTAACACTGATGTTATGCAAGTCAGTAAAGCAATAAAGAACACAACAATGTAAAGTGGTTCGGAGGCTCAAGCTCCTACATCCACTGCCTGATTTAACAGGAAATCCACTACCCGGGATTCTTGTTTTTAACGTGCCAAGGTGCACTCACAACTGGACTCACACCCCTCTACGGAGCTGCCTCTCGAACTGGCCTCACATCCCTCTTCACTCAGGGACTGCCTCTCCTCACCTCACTGCAACACCTAACAAAGGGTTTAGTTTGGTTTGGTTCTCTCCAACTAGGTGAGGTTTTCCCTTACATGGTTTTAGCCTCTGAGCTAAGGTTGGGAAAACCTCTCTAAGCTTAGGATGTATATGATAGGCTCGAGTATACAAACTGGAACACTCAAATATGACTATGAAGAATTCAATGTCAGTGTTCTTGATGGAGATGGTGCACCCTTATGACTCCCTCATGACTTGCACCACTCTCGCACCACCAGCTCCTTGCTTATTCACAAATGAAGCTTGAGTTTGTATTTATAGTGTGGATTTTAACGTTACCGTTGGAGAGAGTAACATTCAAATCCAGACTATCTCTGGAGTGAAATTCTCCTTTTCAGTAAAGTATGGCCTTTGTCAGCTTTTGTCAGATTTGCTGCCTTGACTTGATTGGTCCACGTGGACTGAGTCCAACGGCTCTTTTCTTCAGGGTACTTGATCAGGGTAGTCCTGACTTCAGGCGACTTGTCTTCAGCTGACTTGTAATCCTCTCAGGATACCTTTCTTCAGTAGACTTGAAGTCTTCTTAGGAACCATCATTGGACTTTAAGTCTTCTCAGTGGACTTCCTTCAGTAGACTTGAAGTCCACTCAGGGGAGTTGACATAAGGCTATTTGTTAAGCTTCCCAGCCTCAGTAGCCTGACTCCTTCAGGTCCTACTAGGCACAGCACTGATCCTCTCAATCATGCTCTTCACTGAGTAGTCCACTGACCAGCTTAGAAAGTCAGGTTTATACTCAGTGGGACTTCCTTCAGGCTTCTCTTCAGGTTCAGGTCTTCTGACATGGCTTCAGTCTGTTCTCTTTTTGATGTTATTTTGACTTCCTCAGGCTGTGTCAGTGAGTTCCCCCTCACTGAGTTCCTCTCAATAGAGTTCCCCCTCAGCTGAGTTCCTCTCAGTAGGGTTCCCCCTCAGCTGAGTTCTTCCTCCACTGATAACCTGTTCTCCTGAGAAACAACCTAGCCTGACATGAAACTAAAAGATACTATCCTGACTGCTTTCAAACCTATTACAGGTTGTTTTGGAAAATCATCAAAACTAAAATATCCCAACAGAAGGTCTGGTTGACGTAAACGTCAAAGTCTCTGTGAACTTCACAGATACGGGAGAAACATACAATAGAAATATTACTGTCGTCGACGATATATTTGCAGCGTCAATCACTCTTTCCATTATAAATGATCTAGATCTAGAACCCAAAACAATCGCTGAGTGTCGAAAGTGCTCCGATTGGGTTAAATGGAAAGAGGCAATTGATGCAGAGCTCGCATCGCTTAAC
Source organism: Ballota nigra (assembly GCA_947034835.1). NCBI lineage: Eukaryota > Viridiplantae > Streptophyta > Magnoliopsida > Lamiales > Lamiaceae > Ballota > Ballota nigra. The sequence continues at coordinate 5,926,466 of OX344722.1, forward strand.
AATAGACAAGTATTTGGCTCTATCGTTCGTACACCCGTGCGCGCTATCCCCGTAGGATATAAATGGGTATTTTTACGAAAACGAAATGAGAACAATACTTTGGAGAGGTATAAAGCGAGGCATGTAGCTCAAGGGTTTTCGCAGAGACCCGGGATTGATTTCGATCAAACCTATTCTCTCGTTATGGACTCAATAACGTTCCGCTACTTGATATCTTTGGCAGTCAAAATGAATCTCCAAATGAGATTAATGGACGTAGTAACTGCGTACTTATACGGATCACTAGATGCCGATATTTATATGAAAATTCCCGATGGATTTGACATTCCTCAGATGAGGGATAGTGAAAACCGCAGTATGTATAGCATAAAACGACAAAAGTCATTTTATGGCCTGAAGCAATCGGGCCTCATGTGGTACAACCGACTTAGTGAATTCCTTTAGAAGAAGGGATACACATTCGATAAAGCTTTCCCATGAGTATTCACGAAGAAATCGCAAGATGATTTTTGCATCATATCCGTCTATGTTGATTACCTGAACATAATCGGAACATGCAAAGAGATTGAAGAAGTCAGTTCAATCTTGAAAGCCAAATTCGAAATGAAAGTCTTGGGTAAAACCAAGTACTGCCTCGGCTTGCAGATCGAGCATCTCCCAGAAGGAATCCTTATTCATCAGTCGACCTACGTAAAGAAGGTATTGGAGAGATTTCACATGGATAAATCTCATCCACTTAGCACCCCTATGGTTGTTCGATCCCTTGAAGTGGATAAGGACCCATTTAGACCAAGAGAAGATTCAGAAGAAATTCTGGGGCTAGAAGTTCCTTATCTTAGCGCTGTTGGAGCATTGCTCTATCTCGCAAATTGCATTCGGCCGGACATTGCATTTGCTGTCAATGTGCTTGCGAGACATAGCGCTTCTCCTACAAGGAGATGAATGATGTTAAGCATGTTCTACGGTACCTCTAAGGATCTCAAGATCTTGGACTGTTTTAGCGTAAGAACCAAGACAAAACCTTAGTAGGTTATGCAGATGCTGGCTATTTGTCTGATCCCCACAACGCCATATCCCAGACTGGTTACATTTTTCTCTGTGGTGGTACCACAATCTCATGGAGATCGGTTAAATAAACCATGGTTACCATGTCTTCGAACCACTCAGAGATAATAGCTTTATTTGAAGCCGCACGAGAATGTGTTTGTTTAAGGTCCTTGGTAAAACACATTGGTGACTCGTGTGGTATCGCTAATGACGATACACCTCCCACCGTTATATTTGAAAACAACGTTGCTTGCATCGCACAAATGAGTAATGGGTACGTCAAGGGAAACCTGACGAAACATATTTCACCTAAGTTTTTCTACCCATACGATTCCCAGAAGAGTGACGTGATTACCATTCAAAAGGTGCAATCTAGTAATAATCTAGTAGATTTGTTTACTAAATCCTTACCTACGTCTACTTTTGAAAAGTATGTTCTTGGCATTGGGATGCAAAAACTTAAAGTGTTGTTGTCTTCAGGGGGAGCGGTAACCCCGAAATAAATCTAGAAAATTTAGATCTAGAAGATCAATAACATTCCTCCCTAACTTATTATTTGGCCGACACCTAGCACATGGAGTTTTTATGACAAGACATTTATGTTATGTCGTAATGTTCAAGGGGGAGTGTTGTAAATCTAGAAGATTTATTATTCCAAATCTAGAAGATTTGATGTGGACATTACTAATGGACCAATAACCCAATGGGCTTTATATCTTAGACTAGGGTTTTATTCTTATAAATAGACTATTGTATTCATGATTGTAATCACTCATACACAAGATCATTAGTGAAAACTCCTGGCTTGGCTCGCCCCCAGACGTAGTCGTTCTCGACGAACTGGGTGAACAAATCCCGTCTTTTATTTTACGCACTTATTTACAACAATATTGTCATTTAATTCCCGTGAATAAGGTGTTGACATGGTCAAATTCATTTTCCTTTATCATCTGTCAAACATAATTTTTTTAAAATTAAAGTGTTATGAAGTTTATACGATTTTTGATCCAAGTCTGTGTGATAATCCACCCTTACATTTTTTACCTACACAAGAAAAATTAAAAGCACGTTTATATCCTTTCCAATAATATATGATTTTTTTTGGGCAATCAATATAATATATTTTATACTAACAGATTACTGATTAAAATTACAGATATGATATCCTTCCCAAAAAGAATTTTTTATATCCTTAATAATTGTAGATTATTACAGATTTTTTTTATCAATTAGTAAAATAATTATTCCAACGATATATTAAAAAAACAAACATAATGGTTTTTCATTGATACAAATTAAGGTGTTATTTTCTATAAATTAACATAGTCAAACCTTCCTACTTATTTTCTCCAAAAAATTCTGACTATTCATTATATTAGTATAAGAAATTCAAAAATTACCGTATTCTGTAAACATTTTTAACTTGCATAAAAAATATTATTTGCCTTTAATCCATGAATAATTTCCTGCATTTAACCGTGAACAGAATATTCTCCAAACACTCAGAAAATTATTAAAGGATCACTATAGATGAAATTCAAACTTTCCAAGAAGAATTTTTTTTAGATCTTTAATAATTGTAGATTATTCCAGATTTTTTTATCAATTAGCAAAATAATTATTCCAACGATATATTTAAAAAAAATGAAAATAATGAACAATATTGGAAAATATTTTTGTCAACTTAATATTTGTTTTGATCGATAATAATATTCTTGTTTAAATCATGATATAAAAAAATGGAAAATTAATTAAATCTTGAGATTAATGTAATTAAATAGTTTTTTTTTCGATTTCCACAAATTAAGGTGTTATTTTCTATAAATTAACAATGTCAAACCTTCCTACTTATTTTACCCAAATACTTCCGATTATTCATTGGATTAATATATATGAAATTAATAAACTACCGTAATCTGTAAACATTTTTTAACTTGCATTAAAAAAATATTATTTTCCCTTAATCCATGAATAATTTCCTGCATTTAACCGTGAATACAATTTTCTCCAAATACTCAAAAAATTATTACAGGATTATTATAGATGAAATTCAAGAATTAAGAATTATTAAAAAAACTCAGGATTATTATGTGTTAATACAATGGGTGTGATTTATATCATGAAGATGCAATTTTTTTTATTACGATACAATTTTGGGGATTTATTGTGATTTTCAAATTTAAAAACACGCAAGATGATTAATATATATATATATATATATGGTAGAGAAATGTATATATAAAACACAAAAGTGTAAAATTAGAATCAAGGCAAATAAACCAACAGCTCATTATTTCCAATATAAATATATTAAAAAAATAATACAAAATCCAATCAAGAACATCAACAATAAGAACCGTACTCTATAATCCTAACATGATACATTTGCACAAATACTTAATTCCCCGATAAGCAGCATCGTTCTCAGCCTCCTCAGCGGATCCGCAATATTCACCGTGAACAACATGAACATCGTCCACATAATTCAAGTAAATAATTGACTTAAAAATAGAAAAATGACCACTACTGAGATCATCAGTCTCATACATAACAGACAAAAGCCCTAATTTAAGAATTAAATCACCGAGAATATACTTAAAGTTTAAGGTAATAATCAACCAATCCAAAATAAATCAAATACAAAATTACAAAAGGGACGAAATATGCAAAGCAATGAACAGCCAACACCAATATTTATAGCCACAAACACCAAACACAAAATTAGAGAAAAGAACCAAATTATGCATGCAATAATTGTAAAATAACTACAATTTTGTAATACCAAAACGGAATAAAAGAGACATTCCAGTAACATGATAAAAAAAGCCGCTGTCATGCAAAACACAATGCCAAGAAAAAAGAAAACTGCCACCACTAAGTGCACAAATCATGCATACCACACTAATCACATTTAAATGTCAGAGAACTAGAATAGCCACTATACCATATAACAAAGGAACGGACAGGATGCAAACAACAGAAACAATCGGATGGTGTTAAACCTATTCCCGCCAAAAACCAATTAGGAAAGGTTAGTGCTATTACATTATTTAGATTAGATTTAGATTTAGATTTAGATTTAGATTATATATATATACACACACACACAATATTTATTGAATATATACAATTTTAAAACATATGTACAATCATTAATTATAAAAAGTATAGTTAATAATAATACAATAATTGTACATTTAGTTAAAAAAATGTACAATTGTGAAATAAAGTAATTAGAAAGTTGTACATGCAAAATATATATATATATATGAGTGTTACATTTTTTATACTTGTAAAATGAAATTATAATACGAATATTGTAATTTTTTTCCAATTGTGTGGCCAAATTATAATGATTTTCCTTTTTATCATTTTGTGTGGCCCAAATCATAATGATTGTTTTAATATACAATAGTTATAATATAATGTACACAATAAGTAATATTTAAGTACATATCAATAATATGTACACAACAAGCCCAAATCACAAAAGAAATAAAGAAATGGACATCAATCTAAAAGTGAAAAATATAGGTTCAAGAGCCCAACCCTATAAAAGTAAAATCAAGGCTCAAGAAACCTAATTTTATAATCGAACCAGTAAAAGAAGAGGAATATTTCGGCGACGCTTTCAAACCAAGAAAAACGTTCTTTGATCTATTGAAGAGTGGCGGCGCCAGTATGGATGCAGGGTAAGATAGGGGTGGGGGAATATTTTTTTTATTTTTTATTTTTTTGCGATCAACCACCATCTTCCCTCCTACAAATGCCCAAATTTGTAATTTTCTTCAGGATTGGGGGAGGATTTTAATTGTGGAAGGGAAAATTTGAATGGGTATTCTCGAAATGGAGGGGAAGAATTTTGTTGTATGAAGAATCTTGATTTTGAGTGGCGGCGGTTGACTGAAGCTGCGGCGGCAGTATGGATGCACAGTAAGATAGGAGTGGGGGGATCTTCTCTCTTTTTTCCCGATCAACCACCATCTTCCCTCTTACAAATGTCCTAATTTGTAATTTTCTTCAGGATTGGGGGAGGATTTTATAGGTGTGGAAGGGGCAAACTTGTTTGAAATGAGATGAGGTTTTTGCAAATGCCGTAAAATTTTAAATGGTGGAAAATGAGAAAAGATACTATAAGGTAACTTGTTTGATTTTTTTTTTATTGGGCACATAATGGGGAAAGATGAAAGTTGTTGCAGTTGTAAGATAGAGGCAATATTATTCAATAGACTTGCATGTAGTGAAAAAGTCATGTAGTGGACACTAAAGTGTAATATGTCTTTATGGAGCTTATAGTTTCCGCCTTAAATAATTGTAATCTTCTATTTTTCAATTATTTGTTTTATTTAATTTTTCATGTCACCTGTAAACCATCGTTGGTGCACTTATAAACCAACAGTTATCACACTCTGATGCCTCGAGTTCAACCTTCAATTTCTCACAAGTAGCGTCTCAAATCCATATTCATTTGTGGTCATTTGATGCGAGTGAATGAACGAGTGAACAAACTTATTTTTTATATCAAGTGATATCAGCTGAATATCAATTTGTGGAACATGAGGTGTGAGTGAAGCCACATATATGAGTGTCTTATGCATCAGGTGCACTATGCAAATCAAATATATTTTTAAATAGTATCTGTTGTTTTCACTAAATAATATCATTTTGAAAGTTGTAATTGTTCAGTATAAACAACTGCAACTATTCATTAAAAACAACTGATGTTGTTTATAAATTCACTTGAGTTGTATGAAGCAATTGATCCCTCTTTACTTGTATGCACCAATTGCATCGTGTAATTGATGTTAGGAATGACAATGGAACAGATCAGGACATATATCTTAATATTCATGCCTGCTCCGCGCCTGTGCCGCAGGTCCATGCCTGCCCTGCGCGGGGCAGTTCTGATCTGCCCTGCCCATGTAAAACAAGTTTATAGTTTTTAATAACCAATATATTAAAAAAAACCTAAATACGAATATATATATATCTTATATACTATTTTTTCAAACCTCTTTATGATGATGTGTCAACACCATCTTATTTTTAGGCTGATGTGGCGCCTCCCAAATCTTTTTATTTCAAAATCATGCATTCTCCTTAAAAGTTATTTTAGACATGTTTTAAATTAAATTAAAACTTAATCTACACCATATATGTTATACTTTTAATCTCAGCCATACATTTCTTTTTTTATTTTCTATAAATATCAAATCTCACTTTAGTTTTCATTCTGATTTACAACCCTAATCATCTTCATTTCTCATTCGTTGTCTATGAGTAAATTCGATTTTATTTTTATTTGTTTGCTTAGATTATTTTCATAATTTTTTGTGCAAATCATATTTTTTTATAGGTAAACTAATTTACTGTGCATATGGAGATGATTAGACGTAAATTAAGAAAAAATTATATGTGACATCAATCTGATTTGAAGATCCTTAGAGGGTATTAAAAAATTATTCGTATATTTTTAAAATATATTCATATTCATATCTTTTACATTCATACTATCTGGTTACAGTGAGATGCGTACTAGCAAGCTCCTTCAAATTGAAGCGGAGAAACTTATATTCTCATGTACGTGATAGCTAGGTTTTAATGTGTTTCTTCATAATTTTATGTTACTTTTGATTTTGATGTTCTGGTGTCAATCGATTTTTCAATTGTACTATGCAACAATCAAATTGAAAAAGTAGATCTCATTTCCAATGCAATCGACAAACAAGTCTGATAATTTTGTTGCATTATAGGTGTTCAGTTTAACACCCATACTTTATTTGTTTAAATTGTTTAATCGTCCATATATTTGTCTGTTTTTCTTTTTCCGAATATCTCCTATCTGATTTTTTTCTTTCTAAAATATGATATTTTTCTTATTTTTAGATCAATTGAGGATATCGAAGACTTCTGCAAATTGAAGATATCGAAATCATCTGCAAAACAAGTAAAGTCTAAGATGCATTGCCGAACATTTAATGTGATTTTGTAATATTCTTTTTATTATTATTTTGGAAATAATATTGTAACCAAAATATTGTATGATTCATAAAAATATTTCTATTTAATGCAATATCTTGCATTAAGAATAAATTCACCAAAGTTATTTGGAAGAAAATTTTGATATCGAAATAGATTATTAAATTGTAAAATATATTATTTAGGATTTTTTTTTTTTTGCAAAATAATGGTAGATGTGAAATTTGTAAGACCAAACTCGAAAAAAAAAATCCCGCTTCATTTTTCAAAAGATATAAGTTATTCTCTTAAAATAATATGTTTCCAAAATTAATTATTAATTTCTCAAAGTAAAAATTTTTGGAAGAATATTTTCCAAAACAAGCAATGTATAACATTTGTTGTCGAACATTTAGTTTGATTTTGTAGATTTGTATTATCATTTTGGAAATAATATTGTGACCGAAATAGTGTATGATTCTTAAAAAAATCTATCAAATATAATATTTTGTCATTAACAATAGATTCACCAGAGTTATTTGGGAGAAAATTCTACTATCGAAATAGATTATTAAATTGTAAAATTTAGATATAAATTTATATTATTTTTTATTAGATAATTATAATTTTTTTTGGCAAAATAATGGTAGATGTGAAATTTGTCGTATCAAACTAGAATTAAAAAAAATTACTGCTTCATTTTTTCTAAAAATTGTTAGTTATTCTCTATAAAAAGGAAAGTTTTTCAAAATAACTATCCATATCTTAAAATAAAAAGATTAACAAGAATTTTTTTATACATAAGAAAAATCTAAAATATTTGGCGAAAGATTTAGTTTGATTATTTTGGAAATAATATTGTGATCAAAATAATGTATGATTTCTAAAATTCTTTCCACCAAATATAATATCTTGCCATTAATAATGAATTCACTGAAGTTATTTGGGAGAAAATTCTGCCACTTAAATATACTATTAAATTGTAAAATTTAGATACAAATTTACAAATTTATATTATTTTGTTCAATTTTTTATTAGATGATTTATGATTTTTTTTTCCCGAAAAATAAAGATAGATGTGAAATTTGTAGTATCAAATTTTTATTTTTTCAAAAAGAAAATTATCCCTTCTTTTTTTCAAAAAATTATTTAAATATTCTCTAAAAATAATAAGTTTTCCAAAATAATTATTAATATCATAAAATTTAAAAATTAGCAAGATTATTTATATATATAATAAAATCTAACATGTTTGGTAGAAGATTTAGTCTTATTTTCTAGTATTCTTTTCTTATGATTATTTTGGAAATAATATTTTCGTCGAAATAGTATTTGATTCCAAAAAATATTGCCATCAAATGTTATATATTTTATTAAATTTGATATTTTTCACCCAATTATTTTGGGAGAAAATTTTAATATCGAAATAAACTATTAAATTGTAAAATATATATATGAATTTCCATAGTTTTAAAAGATTTTTTCTTAAATGATTTAAGAAAACAATTTAGGAGGGGAATTCAATTTTTGTATGTATGATTATGAATTTGAGTGGGAAATTTTTTCAAATCTGTTTATTTATTCATATTTAGTAATTTCACTATTCGTTAAATTACAATTAGAATTCTAATATTATACTCGAATTACTAAATATTTAATATAAAAATATTAATTATTATAATTTTATGTGTAATAATAACAAGTTTATTTTCAATCTGTGAAATTCGCGAGAGATACTATATATATATATATTTGGGAGCGGATCCCCTCTTATTGGGGCTCCCTCCATTTCCTCCATTTAGGGGTGAAAATAGGCCGAGTCGAGCTAGACTTCTCATTACACGGCCTGTGTCTGCTATTTAATCTTTGGGCCTAAGTCTGGCCTGTTGACTGTCATAAGCTTTTTTCAGAGCATTGGTCTGACCTTTTTAATAAGTAGGTCTGGCCTGAAAGTCTTTTATGGGCCTTTTTAATCATGTTTACAAAATTATATTCAATAATTATATTATTATTAGATCTAACAATTAAATCTTTGAATCTTATAATGAAGAATAAAAACAATTTACCCAAAGATTGTCAAATAATAGCATAAAAACAAATTCAAATAATAGTTTAATTTATATTTAGCAATATTCTTATATATATATATATATTAAATATTTATTATATTATATATGTATTATATTATTATGTATTATATTATTTTATATATATATTAATATAGTTAAATAGGTCGGTATGTTGGGTTTAAAAGACTTACAGAAAATCTCAAGTCTGGCCTATTTAAATAGGCTTTTAAAAAAGCTTGAGCCTAACTCGTTTATTAAACGAGCCGAGCTGAGTTGGGCTTTAGGTAGGCCGAGCCGTCTGTCCATGTTCGATAGCCTGACCTATTCTCACCCCTACCTCCATTTCACTGAATCTTGGCCTTCAATTATGATCAACTGAATAAAATTTGGCACCTCTTTATTTTTTTAATGGCCCTATTTAGTTTCTCTTTCTTCCCCCCTCTCATCAGCATTTCTCCGTCGTGCATACTGCCCCCTCACACGCAACACTCCACAACAAAATCACCAAATTCTCTCAACCATTTGTTGTATCAATACACATAATATGTATGTCACTGGACTTCTTCACTGAATCAATCGGAACAAAATACTGTAAATTAAAAGAAATACCATTATTCAACAATTATGCTCCAAGTGAATTGATGCTAATTTTTTCTTACTTATTTCGGGAACTCTATTTTATACCGAATTAATATCGTGGAAAAGCAAGCTTTGCAATCAGTATTATACCGTATCCATTCTTTGTGAACCAGTATGAACTCAGATTTAATGGAGCTTTGCAATCAATCATCCATCCTTCTTAATATCTTGATAAAATTGATGAGAAGGCCATGAATTATTTTTTGTTAAATTTGTGCATCCTTTAATTGTTTCTTGTTTAATCTTGCCAGCCAAAATATGGCACGCCTTTTCTAAGTGAAAAGGTCATGGATTAATTTTTTCTGGTTTTTATCTTTCCCCTGTTTTATAGCAAATGGTTGAGAGAATATGATGGTTTTGTTGTGAGGGTGGGTGGGGGGGGGGGGGGAAGGAGGACAGTGTGCACATCCGCGCAAAACTGATGAGAGGGGGGGAGAAAGAGAAATTAAATGGGGTCAGTAAAAAAAAAGTGTCAAATTTTGATATGTTGATTATTGTTGTAAATCCAGAAGATTTGATGTGGACATTATTTATGGGCCAAGTAACCTAAATAGGCTTTAGGGTTTTGTTATTATAAATATATCCATGTACTCAATATTGTAATAAACACAAAATATAGTGAAAAACTCTTGGCTTGGTACGCCCTCAGACGTAGTCATTATTGACGAACTGGGTAAACAAATTGGTGTTCTTATTTGCGTTTGTTATTTTACAACACGTTATTAGCACGAGTGTTCTCTGTTTTGAGTTTTTGGAATTTGTCACGATGGAATTGTTATGTTCCCATCTGAAACGAGCTTAAGCCTAACAGAATTGGCCGAGGAAGCAAGTAGTTCGTCCTTCTGCGGTCGACACAAGATAAGTTTCATTAGATGTTTAGGAACCCTTATTTTTTGGTTCCGCTCTGGTAAAATGGTTTAATCTTTTTAAATTTCAGCAAGTAGAATTATTTGTCGCGGAATAAAATTGAGAATTATTTGCTTTGGAAATTAGGATTTATATGAAAATCTTTGTGCGTCTATTATTATCTTTACTACTAATTTAATTCACCCAAACAATTCCCAAAATTTTCATATCAGGTTTGCCTGAAGCAAACATGGGCATTGACTAAAATTTGAACTTGAATAATTGCTCCTACTTGTATAACTATTTATGTGAATTAAATTTGCATTATTAGTTATAGTCCGCACATATTGGCTGGGTAGGCGGCACCCGGTATTCATCGGACCGTAAATCATGTTTGGGTAGACGGCACCCAATATTTGCTCTTTTGTGATTGAGCATGTTCAAATAAATTAAATCATCTTTCTCCTTTGTTAAATTCAAATCATATGTCTTACCATGTCAATTTAAAACGTAGTGAAAATGTTTGTTATTACTTAGAGAGAATTTACTGAGCTTGCTCTCGATGGTAATAACTACGTGACATGGGCCATAGATGTTGAGGTTCCTTTAGCCTCATCCTAATTAAGCGGAATTATTGTCCATGGTCCCAAATCCACTGATGCCCAGAAGGCAAAAGCGTTTGGGGTTTATCTCAGGTACCACCTAAATCAGGACTTGAAAATATGAGTACCTTACTGAGATGGACCCTAGTATTTTATGGACATCCCTGAAGGATTGTTTCTATTAACAAAATGATATAATCCCCCCCCCCCCCCCCCCCCCCCCCCGGCACAATACGATTGGCTGAACCTCCATTTTCAATATTTAAATCTATAACGGAGTACAATCATACCTTGCATCGTATTGTATCTCAGTTAAAATTATGTCAGCAACAAATTACTGAGGCCGAGTTGATACAAAAAATCTTATCAACATTCCATGCTAGTAACCTTGTACTCCCGCAGTAGTACACCTCTCACTCAGAGCTAATTTCTGCACTTTTAGTGGTAAAAAAAACACAACCACCACTACAAGAAAAATAAGGTTTTGCAACGCTGGAAAGATAACGGTTTCGGGAAAAATCGTTGTATAAAGTAAAAAATGTGTTGCTTAAAGTATAATCGTGATTTTTCAGAAGAGGCTTTGGATGATATACAACGGTTATAGTCAACCGTTGTATTTCTATGTTGTGAATCCACATTTTTCAGGAGAAAACCGCTAAAATACATCGGTGCCAGAACCGTTGTATATCCTCGTTGTGTGGTGTCATAGAAAATAATGAAATACATCGGTTTATGACCATTGTAGTAAAATGTTGTTTGACCAACTTTAAGAATAACAGTTCTAATATTTAAAATAGCAATTTTAAGCTTTTTTGAACTAACACTTTTACAAATACACATTATTTGAAAAAAAAAATAGCACTTTTACGAATACTTGGAAAAAATTCACGTTGCCTCCCATTTTTCACAATTCATTCTCTTTTCCCTCCTACTACCTCCATCGTGCCCTAACTCTCTGATCCAAAATCCTCACTGCTAGCTCCATCGCTGCATCAACCATACAGTAAATCATCAACCTTGTCTCCAGCTTTGCCTCCGTCGCGCTATTACTTCCATCTAAAACCTAGCTGCTCCCGCCTACAAGCCCTAGATATAGAAAGGATGGGTTGAGTTGGTCATTGAAGTGGTTGTGAAAGAATGGGTAAGCAATTTCTTTTCTCTTTCTCGCTCTCGTTCTCTCTTTCTCTCTCTCTCTCTCTGCGTGTGTGAGTCCTGCCTAGATTAAAAAATTCAATTAATGTTAGGAGGGGAGATTCACACGCATGCAATTAAATGGGTTGCTGTCCAATTAATTTACCCTGGCTAGTGTGATAATTTTATGTGAAAACTACAGAAATTCACGAGGCATATAAGGTGTTCGAGAGAATGCCTGAGAGGAATTTAGTATGTTGGAGTATTCAATATCTTAGGAGGGGAGATTCACACGCATGAAATTAAATGAGTTGATGTCTATTTAATTCAATTAATGTTAGGAGGGGAGATTCACACACATGAAATTAAATGGGTTGTTGTCCAATTAATTTACCCTGGCTAGTGTAATAATTTTGTGTGAAAACTACAGAAATTCACGAGACATATAAGGTGTTCGAGAGAATGCCTGAGAGGAATTTAGTATGTTGGAGTATTCAATATCTTGCATCATATCCCGTTCAAAGAATATTCAACATCCTTTTAGTGTGGAAAAATGAGTCTTATTTTAGTGGAAACATCTCTCACCAAATTGGAATTGACGTTTTGTGCCCCTAACTTCTTATACAAATGCGGTTAGAAACAGCCTCTGTGGCATGGCCATTCCTTTTTGCTTTTGTATATTATATGTAGTTGGTCTAGCTGTCTTTGCTTGGTTTATGATTGACTTGTATGATTTAATCTTGCAGATTTTGCCCTCAAGTATGCTGCTTGTACTGTCCTGCAAGTAGTTCAGGTAATATATATGCTATATCATTCTCCCAATATAAAGATTATATTTGAACCATTTTATTGGCATTGTATTTGTGCTGTTAAAATATTATTATTATTTTCAGTAAAAGTTTATGTAGCCACTTATTCTTAATGCAATCAAGCTTTGTATATATAGGAAAGTTAAAAAAATTTGGTAAGCGTTCACATATCAGCAACTTAAGGCTGAAAATGTATGGCCTTCTATTTCACTTCTTCTTCCATAACTCTCTATCTCTCTCTTACATTTGGAAGGTAGAAACAGCTGAGAAAATTTTCCTAAAAAGAATATTGAATTTTTTACCAAAGTTTTCATTGATGGGAAGAAAACAAAAGTAGAGAATGGTGTGTTTGGCTTTGTGCACAGATAAGATTTGACTCCAAGCTATTATAATTTTAGTGCAATTTATTAGGACTTCATGGTTTTTTTTATAAGAAAGTTATTTGTTCTTACTGGATCAAAACCCAGCTGGCTTTATCTTTATAGTTCAATTTTAAATGGATTTCAATTGCTTTGTCTACATTTTTATATGGAAAATTTTGAGATATTCATGAGGCATATAAGGTGTTCGATAAAATGTCTGATGTATATATCAATTTTCATATAAGGTTTTCGATAAGGTTTTCAAAACCTGATGTATAATAATTTCATCAATTTTTTATGTTGAGAGCATTGCTAGTGTTAGAAGGAATTTCCAGACCTCTTCTTCTTCCACGTAAATTGCCATTAAAGCTTTTATGTGATTGCGTGGTGTTTTGATTTGGTTGTGTATGTTATATGGTTGTAAATTTGTAATAACGAAAAGAAAAACATGAAGCAGTCTTAGGTTGACCGTATAGGCTTCTGGAATTAGTAATTCTGGTATACAACACCATGCATTTAATCACTTTTTGGTTAATTTGCAACTACTCCTTGTCCTAAGTTGAATCCTCGTGTGCAAAATCTGTTAATAGTTTTCAAAACCTGGGCCATATTAAAGTAAATAATTTTTTGAGGGTAATATATAGAAAAGTCCAGTTGTCAAGGGTGTATAACCATTGAAGCATGTGTCTTTGTTGAAGAGGCCGTAGTGTATCAGTGTTCCCTTTGTTTCACACATCTAGAGAATCTTTATGTGCATTAAGAGATTTTTACATCAATTTTAGCTGATAAAGGAAACTTATCACTTCTAACATGATAACAAATAGATAAACCTGGTTTCTTTCTTTCATAATAGACACCATTTAGTCCTCTAGACCACTATATAATAATATATGTTAAATTCTTGATTAAGTAAAGAGGAATTAAAACCCTCAAACCAAAATAACAAGTAAACACAAAACCTAACCCAACTCAATGCTGCTAAGAAACAGAATGCCTTCATGATCTCCTTGTAGGTGTCAATTTCACTTCATCCTGGTTTGCTGATCCGAGACTCTCCGATGAGTCCGACCCACTGTTCTCCCCCTGTTCTCCTCCTCCTTTGCTGGACCAGATCTTCGAGAAGATTCTCTTTGATATGATCAAGCCTTTCATCTTACTGATGGCAGCTCTATCACCATTACTGATCTTAATGTCTGCACCATTAATCCTGTCTAGCTGCGCGACTCCATATTCCCCAATCTCAGAGAAGCTAACTCCCCTCTCAGGGCTCTCAGTTCTTCTGCTGAAGCAACGACATCCCAATAATCGTCTGTGTTGGTAGTTTGTGATCTTGAGCTGCTACAATTGAGGTGTTTGATGCCTTTGGGCATTGAAGTGGTGAGAATCTTTCTGTGCATCAAGTGCTTCGTTGTACATACCAATATCACTACATGCTTTTCTACAATATTTTATAACAACTATAAATAATACAAGATTCTTTGGTAATTTTTCATATATTAATAACTATATTCATGAACAAACTTAAAACTAAGAGGCACTATTATAAATTATTTGATTAATTAGCATGTCTGTATTATTTTGGTAGTGTTTCAACGTTCAAATATTTGGTCAGCCTTTTGAAATTCTCCATTGCTCTTTTTTTTACTATATTTTGAGATATACTTTACAATCTTTACCCTATTACTAGCCTTTACTGTCATAACCCTGCCCAATTAGAATTGACAAGTATATAATTGAAATACACCTTAACAGGGAACTAGGAAAAAGTCATAAAGAAATCAATGTCATAATGAAGGCCTTCTTTGATTCGACTGGGCAATTATGGAGGGAGCAGAAGCTCGCCGGGAAACCTGCCATATTCTTTATCAGCACCGGCACTCAAGGCGGCGGCCAAGAAACCACCGCGTAAGCTCGTTATACCTCTGTTTGGATGCTTAGAAATGGAATTTTTGGGGTTTTTACTTTCCCCAAATGCATTTTGCCATATGTCTGCTTATAAGTATAATTCTGAAAAATTACACATTAGTGTCTATTTGCAGCTTTACTGAATTCCTTAGACAACTCAGCTGATTAACTAACTTTTGTCTTACCTTTTCTGTTGGAAGAACCTTTTAGTACTAAATTTAGGGTTTGTAGTACTAGTACTTCAATTGAAATTCCTACATCCACAAACTTATTTTAGAACAATTTACAAATTGTAGATAGTGGTTGAATTTCATGTATTGAAAAGCTGAGAAGGAAGAGAGCAAATGAATTAGGTGTTAAGTTGAGGAGAAACAAGCTCCAATCTTTTTCCTGTCTCACCTGTGTACTAAATTAATTTTGGATATGTTATGAACTCTATGGAGGAAAAAACAAGCAAGCTATAGCTGAAGTGTTGATTTTATATTTGATGATTTGCTAAAATTATGATTTCTTTTAAAGTGACAAGGTTTGGAGAAAAATGGAGTTGTTGTAGTAACTAGTGAAGTAGGAAAATGTCAGGTAAATTTTTTAATTTTAAGTTTCATTGCCTTTCAATACCAAAACTAAAAGGCCAAAGTGTTCACAGTTGCAAACAATAATTGTCATTCCATTATTGTTGTGACGTGTCATTTTCGGTCGACCAGGGATATAGTGATTGAAAACAATGAATTTCTTTTCTGCATCTTTACGTTGTTGTTTGTATTATATTATTTGAAGGATGAGGTCATAGAATGTGCTTGTATTATATATCCTGGTAAAGAGCTTTTATGAAATTAGATTTGGAGCAAGTGGGTTTGAGTTGTAAATTGGATCTGGAGAATAAATGAACAAAGAGTTCAGTTACTTAAATGGGAGTTTATATGGTTAATTAATTTCTACAGTTTTTTTCTTGGAATTAATTTCTTTCAGTCTAAAGATTGTGTAGCTGCAATGGTTTAATAGAAAGGATTGAAACAATAGAGGCGTAGCTACACCTTTATTATTTTGTGGAAATAATTTATTTCAATATGAAGATTAATTTGTTTTGTATGTTTGCTAAAATATTATTCATTTATCAATGTAGTGACGAGATCTACGAAAAGGGTACGTGCATGAATGTTGCTGGGGAACAGAAGAAAAATGCACAAGTTTGTTGAAATTTTTGTAATTGAATGTTAAGGCATTCATTTAATTAGTAGTTTAACCTTTTGTAACTCATATTTATGGTATTTTGTTGATGGTGTGGAACACTTTTATGAACTTCTATTATACAATGATTGTGTAGTATTTGAAATGAATGTTGATGGTATTATGGTTATTTTTGCTAAATTTTTGTCTTGAAAGTTTATTACAGGTTTTATTATATATTTACGTAATTGAAATATAAAAAATACAATATAGCTCATATTTAGGAAAGGTAAAGGTGCAAAACTGATGTAGTAAATATAAAAAAAAAATAATTGATTATAACTGTTGTCTATCCAAGAAATTTATGAAATATTTATGCGTATTTTAATGGAAAGACAACGGTCCAAATACGATGTACTTAACATGAATAGACAACGGTTAATAACCATTGTCTTTCCTTAAAATTTAAGAAAAATATATGCTACACCAACTTTTTTTTAAAGAAAGACAAAGGTTATAAGACGTTGTATGTATTAGAGAACAACAACGGTTGAGCACTGTTGTCTATCCAAATATTTATGAAATTATTATGCTACAACAACATATTTGATTAGTGATACACAACTGTTCTTAACCGTTGTAGTAATTGAGGAAATACAACGGTTAGTTGACCGTCGTCTATTTATACCCACGTACTACAACGAGATCTTCTACATCGGCTATTTTTTTAGAGAGACAATGGTTTTGAACCGTTGTAAAACCTCTTTTTTCTTGTAGTGCACCTCCTGATGTGAAATCACAATGCTAGAGGTGTTGGCTCACAAGCAGTGCCCGAAGCACATGATGTAGCTCAAGGGAGCCTGAGTGGGCGTAAGCGTGGAAGAGAGGAAATCCACAATCCCAAGCACTTGAATGAGGCTTATTGAAAGATACAAAAGGACAACAAGGGCAAGGCCCCTTAGGGTGAATCTCACCATGCCAATCTGCCTAAAGTAATTTTTGGCATAGACAACAATGATCTTTTGAACTTAGAGCTCGAAGATTTTGAGAGATAAAGAGTGATTTACACAATTAGACATTATTAGTATCTTGACTTGGGCATTGAGATTAGTCTTGCTTCATTTGGGACAAATGTAATGAAATTTTAACTCCATCTTTGTCCAGAAGGCATATGCACTGATTAAATTCTCGGATACCATCTCAATAAGATATCAATTGTTTATGGAAAATCCATGAAGGATTGTATTCATCAACAAAAAAAATGAATACCTTGTTTAAAAGTAATCGTCGTTTATAAAAATCCCTGAAGGATTATATTCATCGACAAAAATTAAATAAAACCGATAGCAGAAAATATCGATAGATGAAAATTATGGCTGATGCCAAATAATTGTTGAGGTGGTCGAGATCGAGGATTCCCCAAGTGAATCTCAGCATACCAATTTTCCTGAAGCAAACATGGACATTGTTAGTTATATGACATCAAAGACTATGGAGATAATGAGTGATTCGAATATTTGATAATTTTTAGTACTTTATTTTAATTGAGATATTTTGTTATTGTGGATCTTATCTTGGATACATTGTTTTACCTTGGGTATGACATTTATGGTTTAGCTTTGATGTATTTACTTTATATATGCTATCCGTTATATTTGTGGATATTGCTATTCTGACACATGACTCGTAAACATATCAGCTATTAGGTTTGGGCATTTTCCTCTGGCATAATGGATACAAATTGTGACTTATGTCTGGTAGATAGTGCCACCACACACACAATCTTAAGAGATAGGAAGTATTTTCATAACTTGATAGAAAGAAAAAGGAGTATAACTACGATAGTCAATGACAATATTATGATAGTGGGCTCCGGAAGAGCCTCTGTCATCCTCCCTATGGGTACTGAACACATAATTGACAATGCTTTGTTATATCCATAATCAAAGCGTGCCCTTCTAAGTTTTAAAGACATAAGAACTAATGGCTATCACAATGAAATTGAAACTGAGAACAATAATGAATACCTTTTGATGACTGACTCTCGAGGTAGTCGTAAAAAAGTTATCGAAAAACTTTCCTCCTTCTCTTCCGAATTGTACTATACTTACATCCGGCCCTCTAACCTCCATATAGCTATGAGTATGAAATTTCATAACCAAAAATCATTTAAATTATGACATCAGCGATTAGGCCATCCAGGACAAACAATGATACGTATGATTCTATCTAATTCCACTGGTCATAATATGTCGAATAATAGAATCCTTCCTATTGATGAATTTATCTGTAATTCATGTCCAAAGGGTAAGTTAATAGTGCGGCCGTTGCGCACTAAGGTGGGACTTGAATCTCCCGTTTTCCTTAAACAGATTCATGGAGATATTTGTGGACCGATTCACCTAGCATCAGGACCATTTCGGTATTTCATGGTCTTAATTGATGCCTCCACTCGATGGACTTATGCATGTTTGCTATCCACCCACAATCAAGCCTTTGCCAAGCTTATTGCAAAAACTATTGAGCTTCGAGCTCAGTTCCCAGATTATCCAATAAAATCAATTCGTATGGATAATGCTGTTGGGTTTACCTCAAAAGCCTTTACCGATTACTTTATGACACTGGAAATTAAAGTGGAGCATTTTGTCCCTTACGTCCTCACCCAAAATGGTCTAGCTGAGGCGCTAATAAAACGTATCAAATTAAAAGCTAGACCATTACTGATGAACTCAAACTTGCGCACCTCATACTGGGGGCATGCAGTCCTACATGCATCACATCTGATACAAATTCGTCCAACTGCATATAGTGATCATTCCCCCTACTAGTGCGTGGGAAATAACCTAACATTTCCCATCTGCGAACATTTGGATGTGCGGTGTATGTTCTTATAACATTACCGAAGCGTACCTCTATGGGCCCACAAAGGATGCTAGGTATATACGTTGGATT
This sequence comes from Ballota nigra, assembly GCA_947034835.1. NCBI lineage: Eukaryota > Viridiplantae > Streptophyta > Magnoliopsida > Lamiales > Lamiaceae > Ballota > Ballota nigra. The sequence continues at coordinate 5,945,953 of OX344722.1, forward strand.
TGACTCTCTATCCATCTTGAGATACATAGAACCTTTTTCCGAGGATCAATTAACGACCATGTTCGCTGACTGCACATTTGATGAAGATCACTTCCAGGTATTAGGGGGAGATCCAAATTCAAAATTGAATGAATATCGGGAACTTACATGGAACGTAAGAGATCTTTAGTATCTAGATCCACGCACTAGTCAATCTGAATTGGAAGTTCAAAAGATCATTAACTTGCAACATTTAGCAAATAATCTGCCAGATGCGTTTACTGACTATAGAGATGTGACTAAATCGTATATACCTGCAGTAAATGCACTTCAAAGGGTAGATGTCCCAATAAAAATAAGTATACATGCCCCCATACGCCAGAAGTGTAAAGGACCTATAAAAGATACAAACACGCCTAGAATGAAAGCTAGCAAAACTGGGCAGTCAAACTTGAAATCTCCAGAAGAGATTCGTCCTGAAGACTTAAAATCTCCAGAAGAGATCCGTCGAGAAGACGAGTGTCCTAGTAGTGAAGCACGTGCCCAAAATATTCAACGCACTAGGACTGCGGAACGACCAGACCTAGATATTTTGGGAAATGAAGAAGGTCTGGTTCTATGAATTTCATAGATACATGAGAAACTTACAATAGAAATATTACTGTCGTCGATGACACATTTGCAGCGATAATTGCTCTTTCCGTTATAAATAACGATCTGGATCCAGAACCCAAATCAATAGCTGAATGCTGGAAGTGTTCAGATTGGGTGAAATGGAAAGAGGTTGTTGATAGGTGAACAACAGGGCAAAAAGATTAAAGTAAAAAAATATTAAAATAATAAAGATCAAGAAATCATTAAAAACAAAAATGATAAAGAGGACGAGCAGCAGGGAACAAGTCCATATGAGGCGAGCAGCTGGTCTGGTGACCAAGTCAGAGGAGGCGAACAACTGGTCATCCGTACATTAAAGGGAGGCGACCAACTAGACCAAGCAGGGTATAGAAGAAGTAAAAGGAGGCGAGCAGGCGAGCAAGAGGGCACCTCGAAAGATCATCAGAAATCCCAATAATTAGGCATTACATTAGGAGCAAACAAGTGTTTTAACACTTGTCATTGTGCAAAGATGTAATAGCTTAGGAATTAACAAATGTCTTAACACTTGTCACCATATAAATAAGGGTGATTAAGGAGGTGACACCTCCTACTTGCTTGTACCCCTATAAATACCTCTTCATGAGATAATAAGAATAAGTTCATTAATTCAAAAAATAGGCAAAACTCTTGCAAATCCTTTTCTCAATTCTTCCTTTAAGAAATATAGCTTTAATCTTTATTCAAGTCCTTGTTTGATGATCTTATTAGAGTAAAATAGCCACTAAATCACAAAGTACAAGCAAGATCATCAACAATTGGCCCTAGAAGAAGGGTGCGAACCTCCGTCGGTTGAAGGTTTGAAGGAATTTCTGAAAAAACTCGCCGGAAACTGCAAAAATCCGGCAATAAGTCGCCGGAAACAAGAATTAGGAAGAAGATTTGAGTGTTTTGGGTGGTGTCACACAAGACCTACAAGCTTGAATGCATGCATGTGTGGATGAAGGTTTGTAAAAAACCAAATCCTTACATGCAAGGCTAGTTGTTTCTAGGTCAAAACATCCACAAACACAAGATCTTCATCAAAGAAACATTAAAATCCAGAAAATGGTACGATCACAAGAACCACAAGAATCGAGTAACCACCCGGCAAGCAAGTCACGAACTAGGGTGTCATCGACGGGTGACCATGCAAGAACGGTGCGGGCTACGTCCCAGCGAAATGTCAAAGTCGCTATTGACGCTTTTCCCCCGAAAGTGGAAGCTTTGGCTCAAAACCCGAAGGAATTAGCCAAAACGATCGCCGTTTTACAATCCTTACAACGGCGACAGGAAGCCGCAGGACCGTCAAGAGCCCGGGAGGTGAGAAATCGGGCAGCAGGGTACAAATCCTCTAAAACCCCGGAGGTGAGCAACCGGGCAACAGAACGAAGAGCCAAACAACAAGAATATGTAAGGGTGGAAGAGGTTGATAGTGGACAAGTAAGGAGAACCAAAGGTAAGACACCAATGAGTGAGCGGCTAGGGAGTCGAGGTGAATCCACACCAGGAGGAGATAAGGAGTCGAGCAGCAGGGATACAAGAAGTCAAAATCATGAACTCAGGAGAGAGGACTCACAGAGGAGTGAGGATCGAGCATACCCTGCTGCTCGCCTCTCAGTACATGATAGACTCAGAAGGTCAGCCTTTGGCCGGTTAGGTCCCAATGGGGCAAGTAATGTGGCCCGGCGGGTCACACAGGAGAAACGTCCCGTTAGCAAGGGACTGCACCGTGGAGAAGGCCTCGAGCCAAACCACGATGAACAACCTTCTAAAGGAAGAGCGCCTCCGAATGAGTGGCTTGACCTCAAGAGAACGATCGAGAAAATGAAGAAGCAATTGGATGCCCAGAATGGTGGAGGGACCACGGTACTTCCGTCATCACCATTGTCCCCGGCGATATTGAACGCACCGGTTTAGAAGAAAGTACAGTTCCCAGCTGTTAGCCTATACAAAGGAACGTCAGACCCGAAAGTGCATTTGTCCAAATACACCGACTACATGATATCTGTGAAAGTATCTGACGCAACACAATGTCGTAACTTCCGGTTAACTTTGGGCGATGGCCCTCACAGATGGTTCTCCACACTTGCCCCCGGCTCTATAAGCTCATTCACGCAACTTAGTTAGGAGTTTCTATCACATTTCTCCACAGTCGGATCCTACCTTACACAGAGACATAGGCTTGCAGATCTGAAACAAGGAGACGAGGAGTCTGATAGAGCTTTCCTTGAAAGGTTTATAAAGTCCTGCTAGAAGGGGAAATGGTGAGTGAAGACACCAAGATTGTGGCAGTTATGGCAGGAATCAAGAAGGGAACGGATCTGTGGAAGGAGATGCACCTTGCTTTTCCTAAAATGTATTCTGAATTTCGACATAAAGCAGGGGTGTACATCTCAATGCAAGACACTTTGCAGAAAGAGTTGGGGGATAAAGCTGATACCAAAAAGTCGGGAAAGAAGTCAGGAGGGGAATACAAGGCCCCTAAGAACATGAAAGTGTTCAGTGAAGGCTCCGAGTTGAAGGAGAAGTTGAACCATGTCTTAACCACATCAATAGAGTGTTGGGAGAAAAAAGGGGTGCCCGGAATCTATTCGGGATGAACTTTAAATACGAATTTAAATACAATTATTACTAGCATGAATTAATCCCAATTAATTCAAATAATAATTCCAACAACTAATTATCATCATGCATGTTGAATTAATTTCACATATTTAATTAAGCGGAATAAACAATTAAATATGCGATTAACGTACCTCTCGTAGAATTGGCCTTTGAATATACGGGACAATTATAATCTCGCTTTATCAACCCAAAGCCTTCTCAAGTATTTCCCTTTTCACCTCACTTGATCGCCGGTGGGAGACGCTTTCAAGCAATTTAATAAACTAAGGAAAAAGAAAAATATCTATGCTTCTTGATTTTTCCAACACATGGAATTATATATTTGGGGATGAAATAATCATCCCCTATTTATAGAGGGTAGGGGCCGAAAATTAGAGGAGATATGGGCTTGGAAAAAATCTTTTCTTAGTCTCTAAGAAATCTTGAATATATCTCATATATTCTTTTCTCCATAATAAAATATTCCACAAAAATCTCACTCTTATTTTCAAGCTTATAGTTTTCGAAAACTTCAAGGATAAAATCTAAGATTTGGATCTTCTTGAATATATGAGATATTCTTGTATTCCTAGAATACATATCTTTCATAATATCTTTCCAAGAAAATCAAGAAAATCTTATTTCTTTTTTTTATTCCTAATTTTCGAAAATTATAATAAAAAAATCAGCATTGATATATTTTTTTATTTTAATCACCTTATCATTATTGGGCTACTTAATTGGGCTACTTGAGGGGCCTTAAGGAGAATTAAGATTGGACCTCCTAATGGACTTCTGAATTTCAATATTGAGCCCCAATATAATTCAGCCCATTAATATTAATTATTACCACTAATAAATTAATATTGCACTATCCATCTTAATCCATATTACGATAATATGGGCTCCCGGTTATTATTTCCCGCGTTTAAGATTATCAAGTCCATTAATTAATTAAGCTTCTGAATAGCTCTAAATTAATTAATATATTTCACCTTGGAGTAAAGACAGCTCAACATTATTATTCGTACCGAAGAAACTAATTCTTCACTTGCAAGATTTGGTACAATAAAACTTCTGAGCCCACCAAGGGGACTAATCACACGAGCCGTACTCGCACGCGTTTCTCCGTATTAAATCTTAGCAACCGTCGTATGATTAATATTACTGCCCAAGACACAAAGTTCGAAGTCACAATGATTCTCACCCAACATGAATCAAAGCAGTAACTACTAAGCACACACGGTCCTATTTAAGTGACGGAGATTAAGAAATCAACAACCACTGAGGTCTAATTCTTCACCTTTCAGAACAGAAGAATTTCTCCTCGCTGTAGGACCTCTTCAACACATACTAAATGTGCTAGTGCAATCTCTTGGTCAAGACAGACCAATCTGAGCCTTACACATCGACCTTTCACGGCGGATTGTTCAATTCCACCTAGGTCGTGAAATGTACGTTTAGTTACAAGTAAACTGTTAATGTTGTCTTCCGTGATCGGGTATCACCACATTAACTACTATGTAACACGTACTATATATATTGAACGGTTTGCAATAGAAATTCAACATTCAATCATAACTAAAGCAAATGCGATAAAAGAATTATTCTCATAAAACAAGTGTTTGATACACGAGTTATACAAAGTAAAAGCATACTTTCACGTATAACTCCAACAATCTCCCACTTATACTTAAAGTCTGCTTTTAGTATACATCACGCATGTCTTAGTGTAGTAGCTCTACGTGACATCTCATGTCAACCTACACTAACCTAATAATTCCTCCCACTTATACTTAAAGCAGATTGGCAATAGTCTTGACTCCCATTCCATCCACATGTCTCTCGAATGTATTCAGAGGCAGACCCTTTGTGAATAGATTTACTAGGTTGTCCCCGACGCATATCTTTGCCACCTCTTTATCTCCTCTCTTAACGATTTCTCGTATAAGATGGTGTTTTCTTTCAATGTGTTTGCTGGCCTTGTGGGCTCTCGGTTCCCTTGAATTTGCAACTGCTCCGGCATTGTCACAAAAGACAGTTATCTTGTCGGGCAAATTCGGAACAACGTCCAAGTCCACTAAGAAGTACTTGAGCCAAACCGCTTCTTTCGCTACTTCACAAGCAACTACTTATTCGGTTTCCATGGTCGAATCTGCGATGCATTTCTGCAAATCGCTTCTCCATGTCATGGCTCCTTCTCCCATGCAAAACACACTACCCAAGGTAGGTATTTTGGAGTCTATGTCTGATTGGAAATTTGAGTCCGTGTATCCCATGGGAACTAGATTGTCTGATTGTTAAATCAGCATTCCATACTAAGTTCTTTTCAGAAACTAAAGAACGCATTTAATTGCAATCTAATGTGCTTTCCCGGGGTTACTTTGATATCTTGCCATCATGCCCACGGCAAAGCAGATATCCGGTCTCGTACACAACATTGCATACATAAGACTTCCTACGTCTGAAACGTACAGAACGTCTTTCATGTCATCTATCTCCACTTGCGTCTTAGGGCATATTTCTTTAGATAGATGGATTCCGTGCCTAAAAGGTACAAAACCTTTCTTGGAATCTTGCATGCTGAAATGCTTCAAAACAGTGGCTTTGTATGAAACTTGCGATAAACCCAACATCCTCCTCTTGGATCTCGAGTGAACTTGATCCCAAGGATGTGACCGGCTTTCCCTAAGTCCTTCATATCAAACTGATTTGACAGCCATACCCTTACGTCTGACAATACCTTTACATTGTTTCCAATGAGCAGAATATCGTCTACGTTTAATACTAAGAATACTACCGCAGTTCCGTCACACCTTTTATACACACAACTTTCGAACTTGTTTTGATCACAAACCCATAAGACTTAATAACTTGATCAAAATACTGGTTCCAAGTACGCGACGCTTGCTTAAGTCCATAAAATAGATCTCTTAAGCTTGCATACGAGGTGCTCTTGGCCTTTTTCAACGAAACCTTTGGGTTGTTGCATATAGATCCCATCAAGACTTCCGTTAAGGAAAGCTGTCTTGACATCCATTTGCCAGATCTCGTAATCTAAGTGTGCAGCGATCGACAAGAGAATACGGATGGACTTAAGCAAAGCTACAGGCCACAGGCCACAAGCCTTGCTTTGAAGGTCTCTACCCTTCCGTCCGGTCCTCTTTTCCTCTTGTACACCCACTTGCATCCAATGGGCTCTACCCCATTAGGTGGATCAACCAACTCCCACACTTGATTATAATCCATCGAACCCACCTCGGTTTCCATTGCGGTTTGCCACACTTCCGCGTCTTTGTCTTGGATTGCCTCGTCGTACGTTCATGGGTCTGATTCATCGCCGGGAATCAAATCTGAAGATTCTCCAATTCCCATGAATCTCTCGGGTTGCCTTGCAATCCTCCCACTACGACAGGGTTCCGGTTGTGAAGGTATGACGTGTGGTATATCATCTTGTATACTTGGTATAGGAGTTTGCCCTCTTAACTCGTCTAAGGTAATCTCACTTCTGGGCTTTCTTTTGTTCATATAGTCTTCCTCCAAGAATTTAAAGTGCGAACTAATCACGGTCTTTTAATCCTTGAGACTATAGAACATACCCCCTTTCGTTCACATGGGATATCCTATAAACAACCTTAATTCCGAACATGGATCCAATTTACCGGCTTCCTTGTCTAGCACGTATGCCGGACAACCCCAAATCCGCAAGTGTCTTAGACTAGGCTTGCGCCCGGTCCACAATTCCATTTGGGGTTTTAGGAACCGATTTGGATGGCACCAAGTTTAGAATATAAGTCATTGTTTCCAAGGCGTTACCCCAAAACGACTTGGGTAAATCCGAATAACTCATCATGGATCTGACTATTTCTAAAAGAGTCTGGCTCCTTCGTTCCGCCACACCGTTCTATTGAGGGGTTCCCGATGTGGTCAATAGGGATACAATCCCTTCTTCCGATAGGTAGTTCAAGAATTCATTGCTAAGGTATTCGCCTCCACGAACAAATCGTAGAGACTTGATACTTCTTTCCTTATGCATCATAAGGTAGATGTATCCGTATCTTGAGTAATCATCAAATTACTCATACCTCTTCTTGCTATGATCGTCATTGAACCACACATATCGGTATGAACGAGTTCTAACACTTCCGTAGTTCTATTCCCCTTGGCTCCAAATGCCCTCTTGGTCATTTTACCCTCTAAACAGGATTCACAAGTTGGAAACGGTTCGACTTGGAATGATTCCAAGGATCCGTCTTTCACCAATCTCTCTATCCACTTTAGATTAATATGACCTAGTCTAAGATGCCATAGAAGTGTTTCGTTCATCTCCGAAGAACGTTTTCTTTTATTACTCGAAATAATCGATGTGTTATTAGATTCAATTTTGTGAGTGGTGTGCCCAAATAATGGTATAAAGATCATCCATTAAAGTTCCGGAACGGATAAACTCATCGTTTCAAGCAATAATAACATCTTTATTAAAAGAAACTGAGTATCTATTCAAACAGTTTAGAAACTGAAGGTTGAGTTCTTTCTAAACTAGGAACATGAGGAACGTCTCTCAAGACCATAACTCTATCTTCACAAGATAGGCGCACTTCTCCCACTGCTTCAGCTGCCACTCTCGTAGCATTGCCCGATGTGATGGGGATCTCACTTCCGTTAAGTCGTCGGGTTAGCTTAAACCCATGAAACAAATGTGATCAGTAGCTCTCGTATCCACTATCCACGAATAGACAGCATACGCCACTTCACAAGTTTTGACGACTAAGGTGTGTGAATTTCCTAACTTTCCTAGCCTCTTAGGCTTGGAACAGGCAGACCTCCATTGTCCTCTCTCACCGCAACTAAAACACTTCCCCTTCGATGCTTGCCTTTGCATTTGCCTTTCGCAACAATTGGATTTGCTTGGATCCGGCCTTTGGTTCTCTTCCTCTTTTTCCCTCCCTTGGGACCAAAAGAGGTAGACGAACCATTAGCCACCATAGCACTAGACTGGTGCTCCATTATCACCTCCACCGAAACTAAAGCTTGCAAGAGCTCGGGCAAACGACTTGTCCGTTCATTCATCTGACAGTTCAGATGAAACTACTCAAAGCTTCTCGGTAGGGAATGGTATATGAAATCAATCAAAATCCGCACCAAGTACTTCCAACTTGTTAAGGTATGCCATTATCTCGAGAACGTGCTCCCTCACGGGCGTTCCTTCCACCATTTCCAACTTGACCGAGTCATGTTTGGTGAACTGATTAGTCATGGGATTCTGATGTGAAAACATCTCTTCAAGGTGTTCCATGATTTCAACAGCGGATACAATGTCTTCATGAGCGCGTCTCAAATCCTCAGACAGAAATGTCAAGATGATGCACTTCATTCATTGTCACGCTTCCGATCATAAACTACCTCTTCCCATTGCTTGACTTATCATTAGACTTGCCGGGTATATTAACATAAATAACTCAATTGTGTTTTCGTGCAGTAAAGACAAATTTAAAAAAAACATTTCCAATCGATATAATTCTCTCCAAAAAGTTTATTAACTTTAAGTATATTAAACAGTGGATTAAAAGGTTGCGACATGATGAAATGAGAATAAAACATACATTCATATCAATATCTAGAAAAATATGAAATTATCACATAAATTTGATCACATCAACTATATTGAAACCTTAAAACAATATAATCATGCATCAGCCAACATCTCGAAACAATTTAAATGCGCCACGAGGGGTGGTCTATACATTTAAACACATTCAAGCGGATTACAAACTTAAAAGTTACAAATCCTTAATTCAAAATTAATAGTTGGCTCCCACTTTGACCACATAGAAACTGACAGGGACTCCGAGGGGAGTAAGTTAATATCAATTTCCTAAGCCTAAGTAATAACCATAATTAAATACAGGATTATTATTTTGCTTTGAGCAAGCCACTCGTGGTGAGGGTCAATACCGCCACTAGTAATAATCCACAATCATCCTTTCGGAATTTATTCATGTGAAATCCGTTCTTTTGGCCGATCCGAGGGGGAAATGTATTCCAAAAGAACTTCACAAATAAATAAATTATGGAGGTCAAATTAATCCAATTTTAATATCCGGAATAAAATTGCGATTAAAAAAACATACTTAGTAATTTTCGAAAGTAAGGTTTTTCTTGGACAATTAAATTCATGCAAACACATATTAACAAATAATAATAAGTGCACGAAATAAAACATCCATCAAAACAAAATTAAACACATTGGAGCACTCAAATCCAATTGTCACGGTTTAATTTCTTCACGTCTTGATGCGAAAATCGTCCTTGTTGCTTTCCGACGTTCGTCTCGACGTGCTCCCACTCGAACAACAACACTTCATCAAAAACAGCATCGTTTGGGGTTCGGGACGACGTTTAAAATCACACGGAAAAAAAACACGAACCGAAAAAATTCCACGGCCTGAGATACAGCGCGCGTCGGCCCACGAAGTGGGCCCGCACGCTTCCCGGCCTGAGAAGCGCTGGAAAAACGCCCGAGGCGCGCCGAAGCGCAGCCCCGAGGTGCACCTGAGGCGCTGCACGGAGGCGCGCCGAGGCGCACCCGTGGCGCCCCGAGGCGCTGCAGGCCCTCGCCGAGGCGCACGCGCGCGGTGCGCGCGGCGCCGTGCGCCCGCTGCGCACGGCGTGCGCCGTGCACCCCCGTGCGCCGTTTTTTCGCCGTTCGTCCTCGTTTTCTTCACCCCTAGCATGATTTTACCTCCATACACGCGCCACGCTTGTATGCGTCGTCCGGGTACGCCATTTTTAATTCTTCGTTCTTCGTCACGATCCGGTTACAATTTATTTTTACAAAAAAAATAAATACTAGATCTAGACTAGTCTATTACAATGATCGAATCAAAATAAAAACAACTAATCTACTCGTGGATTTTCTCACGAGAAAAACGAATTCGAACGAATCGAATTAAAAATAATTAATTTACACACATGAAATTAACAACATTAAAACCATGACAATTGGATACCTGCAAAAAAGATCTAACAATTCTACTATCCAATTTCAATTTAATGTTCAACAATTTAAATTCCAATTTAAAATTCAGAGCCCGAAACCGTGGCTCTGATACCAGTTGTTGGGAAAAAAAGGGGTGCCCGGAATCTATTCGGGATGAACTTTAAATACGAATTTAAATACAATTATTACTAGCATGAATTAATCCCAATTAATTCAAATAATAATTCCAACAACTAATTATCATCATGCATGTTGAATTAATTTCACATATTTAATTAAGCGGAATAAACAATTAAATATGCGATTAACGTACCTCTCGTAGAATTGGCCTTTGAATATACGGGACAATTATAATCTCGCTTTATCAACCCAAAGCCTTCTCAAGTATTTCCCTTTTCACCTCACTTGATCGCCGGTGGGAGACGCTTTCAAGCAATTTAATAAACTAAGGAAAAAGAAAAATATCTATGCTTCTTGATTTTTCCAACACATGGAATTATATATTTGGGGATGAAATAATCATCCCCTATTTATAGAGGGTAGGGGCCGAAAATTAGAGGAGATATGGGCTTGGAAAAAATCTTTTCTTAGTCTCTAAGAAATCTTGAATATATCTCATATATTCTTTTCTCCATAATAAAATATTCCACAAAAATCTCACTCTTATTTTCAAGCTTATAGTTTTCGAAAACTTCAAGGATAAAATCTAAGATTTGGATCTTCTTGAATATATGAGATATTCTTGTATTCCTAGAATACATATCTTTCATAATATCTTTCCAAGAAAATCAAGAAAATCTTATTTCTTTTTTTTATTCCTAATTTTCGAAAATTATAATAAAAAAATCAGCATTGATATATTCTTTATTTTAATCACCTTATCATTATTGGGCTACTTAATTGGGCTACTTGAGGGGCCTTAAGGAGAATTAAGATTGGACCTCCTAATGGACTTCTGAATTTCAATATTGAGCCCCAATATAATTCAGCCCATTAATATTAATTATTACCACTAATAAATTAATATTGCACTATCCATCTTAATCCATATTACGATAATATGGGCTCCCGGTTATTATTTCCCGCGTTTAAGATTATCAAGTCCATTAATTAATTAAGCTTCTGAATAGCTCTAAATTAATTAATATATTTCACCTTGGAGTAAAGACAGCTCAACATTATTATTCGTACCGAAGAAACTAATTCTTCACTTGCAAGATTTGGTACAATAAAACTTCTGAGCCCACCAAGGGGACTAATCACACGAGCCGTACTCGCACGCGTTTCTCCGTATTAAATCTTAGCAACCGTCGTATGATTAATATTACTGTCCAAGACACAAAGTTCGAAGTCACAATGATTCTCACCCAACATGAATCAAAGCAGTAACTACTAAGCACACACGGACCTATTTAAGTGACGGAGATTAAGAAATCAACAACCACTGAGGTCTAATTCTTCACCTTTCAGAACAGAAGAATTTCTCCTCGCTGTAGGACCTCTTCAACACATACTAAATGTGCTAGTGCAATCTCTTGGTCAAGACAGACCAATCTGAGCCTTACACATCGACCTTTCACGGCGGATTGTTCAATTCCACCTAGGTCGTGAAATGTACGTTTAGTTACAAGTAAACTGTTAATGTTGTCTTCCGTGATCGGGTATCACCACATTAACTACTATGTAACACGTACTATATATATTGAATGGTTTGCAATAGAAATTCAACATTCAATCATAACTAAAGCAAATGCGATAAAAGAATTATTCTCATTAAACAAGTGTTTGATACACGAGTTATACAAAGTAAAAGCATACTTTCACGTATAACTCCAACATAGAGGTTGTATACAACAACGTGAAGGATAAAGATATGCTGCCAGAACCCGGAAAGATACGACAAGAGCGGGGAAAGATGAACCCCAACAAGTACTGTGCATACCATCAAACCATAGGTCACTTCACAAGTGAATGTCGAGATCTCTTGAAGCAGTTATGGAGGTTCTACAAAGAGGGGAAGCTATCAGAATTCGTGAAACGACAACCAGGAAAGAAACCAAGAGTGGCAATATCCTCCGGCTCGAAAGATGATGAGAGTGACGAACAACCAAGAAGGAGGGATCCGAAAAGGAAAAAGACAATGACAACACCAGCTGAACCCGTCCGAGAGATCCTAATGCTTGAGCCATCCGGATCGATAGGGGGCTATTCTGATGGAAGGCCACCAATATCCAAAAGGAAAAGGAAGGCAGACTTGAGAGCAGTGGCTCAAGTCAGAGAGGTCGGGATAAACCAAGCAACCAAGAAGACAGGGGATTTGGTGTTTTTTGAGAAGGATCTAGACGGGATACTCACTCCACACAATGATTCACTAATCATCTGTGCTAACATCATGGGGGTCCGAGTCCACCGTCTGCTCGTGGACACTGGATCCTACACGAATATCATATTCAAGAGCACAATAGATCAGTTAGGTGATTGTGATGAGTATGTAAAGGAATGCAACCATAAGATAGTAGGGTTCGGAGATGCTGTAACCGTCCCTTTAGGTTTAATTATGTTACCAGTCGAACTTGTATCGACCGAGGATCCCGAAAGGAGACTGACTAGAATGATAGAATTCTTAGTTGTAAATCAACAGTCTGCCTACAACGGATTTCTCGGTCGACCTTTTATGAATGAATTCAAAACGGCTGTTTCAACGTACTACTACTGTCTTAAATTTCCGACTTCAAAAGGTTCAGGTACAGTTAAAGGCGATCAAAAGAAAGCTCGGGAATGTCTCCTGCAACTCCAACCCAACGACAACAGAATATCTGTCGTGGACGAGCAGCCGAGCAGCTGGGCTGAGGATGAACCTTCCGTATTGGATAAAATCATGGAGTCCATCGACACCGAAATGATGGAGGTGGACGACCAGCAGGGTGAGGACGAGCAGGAGGGTCTTGATGAGCAACAGGGAAAAGAAGTTATACCTGAACCAGAGGGAGTAGACGATATCGAGCCAAGATTGGAGGCGAAACCCATGATCAAAGATGAGCTCAACTTAGAAGGTCCAATAATTGATCCTCGTTGGAAGAGCCAAAAGAGGAAAGCAACCCCGGTTGAGAAGTTGGAAACAATAAAAATCGACCCAAATCGAGAAGACTTAGAACTGTTCATTGGATCTGAGCTCCCAGAGCCATACAGGTCCAGAATGAGCGAGTTCCTTAAGTCCAATCTCGACGTATTCGCATGGTCGCATGCGGATATGGTAGGCATTAGCCCTGAGCATGCTTGCCATCAGCTAAATATTGATCCAACTAGGAAATCGGTGAAGCAAAAAAGAAGGAAATTCGGACCTGACAAATATGAGGCATTAGATGTCGAAGTGAAGAAGTTACTTGATAACGATCTGGTCAAAGAAGCCTTATGTCCTCGATGGGTGGAAAATCCAGTGTTGGTGAAAAAGCCAAATGGCACGTGGAGGTTGTGCATTGATTTCACGGACCTAAATGCTGCAGTCCCAAAGACAACTTTCCGCTACCGCATATTGATCAACTGGTGGATAACACAGTAGGACACGAACTTTTTACCTTCATGGACGCATTCGCTGGATATCACCAGATACCAATGTACCCAGGCGACCAGGAAAGCACGACGGGATATCACCAGATACCAATGTACCCAGGCGACCAGGAAAGCACGGCGTTCTACACCAACAAGAACCTGCTATGTTGGAAAAGGATGCCGTTCGGGTTACTCAACGCAGGAGCCACGTACCAAAGACTTGTCAATAAAATGTTCAACGAACACATCGGCAGAACAATGGAGGTGTACGTGGACGATATAGTCGTGAAAAGCCTAAGGAAAGAGGATCACTTGGAACATTTGACACAAGCATTTGAGATTCTTCGAGCTTATAACATGAAACTGAACCCGAAGAAAAGTAGCTTCGGGGTGCATTCGGGAAAATTCTTGGGACACCTGGTAAGTCAGCGAGGAATTGAGGCAAATCCATCAAAAGTCAAAGCAATAATAGACATGCAACCACCAAGACCGGTTAGGGAAGTTCAACGACTAACCGGATGCTTGGCAGCCCTGAACAGATTTATTTCCAGATCCGGAGACAAGTGTCAGCCTTTCTTTGACGCCATCAAGAAAGGACAGTTCCAGCGGACGAGTAATTGTCAGCAAGCGTTTGAGCAGCTGAAGGAGTATCTAAGTGACACTAAGATTCTATCGAAACCTGTCTCTGGAGAAAAACTGTACCTATACCTAGCTGCGTCAGAGGTGGCAATTAGCTCAGTCCTAGTTCGGGCGGAAGGAAAATTTCACTTGCCGATCTATTACGTGAGTCAGGCCTTACATGAAGCGGAGATTAAATATTCACCCATGGAAAAGTTGGCCTACGCACTGGTGATGAGTGTAAGAAAGCTAAGGCCATATTTCTTTGATCACCAAGTGGAGGTCTTAACAACTTTCCCATTAAGGCAAATTTTGCAAAGGCCTGACACTGTTGGTCGCCTCCTCAAGTAGTCCCTCGAAATAAGCCAATTTGGAATATCTTATGCACCTCGAACAGCGATCAAGGGACAAGCATTAGTCGACTTTATAGTCGAATTAACCTTCCCTCAAGATCCTACGAGAGGTCATAAATATACATGGCACATGTACGTAGATGGGTCATCAAATAACACAGCAGCAGGAGCTGGCATAGTGCTAATCAGCCCGGACAAACAAGTGTTCACCTCAACGGTCAGGTTCGAGTTCATGGCAACAAACAACGAAGCTGAGTACGAGGCACTGATAGCTGGTCTGCATCTGGCATTAGCCGTGGGGGTCCGAAGAGTCCAAATCTACGGAGATTCCAAGTTGATAGTCAACCAAGTCCGTGGGGAGTATGAAGCCAAGGATGAAAACATGGCCCTGTACCAAAGGAAGATTGTGGCTCACTTGGCTTCACTGTTTGAACAAATTTACATCGAACAAGTGTCAAGGGACAACAATGCACAGGCAGATGCACTTGCTCGATTGGCTACTAGTACGGGACCAGCAGAGCTTACGGAAGTCACAATAACAAGAATTTTTAATCCATCCACCAGTGACTACAAGATCAACCAAGTTGAAGAAGAGTTAACAGAAGAAGATTGGAGAACGCCAATATACAAATATCTCAAGGATAACGAGACATCTGAAGACCCACAGGAAGCAGCCAAAATAGCCAAGCGAGCAGCAAGATTCACGATTATGGAAGGTCAACTCTACAAGAGAGGATTTTCATTGCCCCACCTAAAGTGTTTGACAAGGGGGCAAGGCCAGGAGGTACTAAAAGAAATCCACGAAGGGGTATGTGGAAATCACGCAGGAGGGAGAGCACTGGCATACAAAATAGTAAGGCAAGGATACTACTGGCCAACACTGCTGCAGGATGCAATTAAAGTAGCAAGAATATATCACAGGTGCCAGCTGTTCGCCCCCAGCATCCACAAGCCACCTTCAGAACTAATCCCCGTAAATAGTCCCTAACCATTCGCAAAGTGGGGGATAGACATCATAGGACCTTTCCCAAAGTGACGAGACGGTTGACATTTAAAAATTAAACTAATGCAAAAATTAAATCTAGTAAAGCAATTAAATAACTAAACTAACTTCCTATTAAAGAAGTGCGAGGGAGAAAATTGCTTCGAGTGTCTTCACAATATAATCCACTAGTGTGTTTGACAAATTCACAACCTATCATTGCCTTTTTCTAGATGTTCGCTAAGAGCGATCACAAAAGTGTGTAGACCAATCCCTTTTGAGGCCTAGGTGAACAACGTGGACTAACTAGCAACTTCTAATTATGCCCCATAAGCTCCTAAGATCGTGAATATCTAAAAATACGCGATGCATCTCTAGAATTCCCCCTTCACTAAGTACCCGAATTATCAAATTAAGATACCTAATGTCTAATGATGGGGGATCTAGCAACCGACCCCCTCTCGGGCAACCGATTACTATTTAACTCAAATTACTTAGTCAAAACTTTCACCTAAATACCAATCATGCATACCCAACTCTCGTTGCAATACACAAAATTAAATACCTAAGCTAATCAAATCAACTAATTAATCGAGACATACAAAGCCCATCAATAGAAACATTCACATCAAGAAATAGACATAATCAAAGCTATAAATCCATCAACACACTAATTTCATACATTGATTCAACACTCAAAGCAAACAAAATTAGCCCATGGTTCTAGAAGAGACACCCATGGCTAACAAGCTAAAATAACAACTAAAAATGAAATTACTCATTAAAGCTTGAATTAAAAGAAAGATATCACCTCTTGTGATGAAATTTGGAAATACAACTCTTCAATAGCTTCAATCCTTGCTTGAAATGTAAAAACAACTAATGAAATATAAATCTAATCTAATCTAGAAATTAAAAGAAAAATAAAAGAAAAGAAAACTATCTAGGGGATTAGGGTTCTTGTGTGTGATTCCTTTCTTAAAAATCTGAGAAATGAAGTATATATAGTGTGGAAATAGGGCTTGAGACGAATTTGCAATTAAATCCCTGAAAATTGGTGAATTTTCGGATTTTTCAGATTTTTTTCGCTGAGTTGACCCGGTCAACTCGGTCAACTCGAGCGAGTTGACCAACTCGACCGGGCCTCATGGTCGAGTTAGGCGAAATGCAGCCCACGTTCTGGAAGAACCGACCATGACTCGCACGAGTCGGGTGACTCGAGCGTGTTGATTGCTCGAGTAAACTGCAAAACGCGTTTTCATTAGTTGCTGAAACTTTCACGTGGGACCCGTTCTTTCTTCTTCGTCTTTCTTTTCCGGCAACGTACATGGTTCGAAGTGGTGGTGATGCTCGATTAATTCCGGCCGAGCTTGAGCAATTTCCGGCGGACCTGTTTCAGAGAGGTGGTGGCCTTGCGAAGCTTTCAGCGGCCATGAATTCCGGCATAAATTTGCTTCGAATTTTGAGAGGCTTCCATGGATTCCGGCGACGCATTTCGGCTATGATGGTGGACAACTTTCTGTCGTGAATGGTGGCGGCAATGGTGCTGTTCCATTCCGGCGAATGCGTGGAGGCGTGCGAAGCTTTTCCGGCGAAAGCTTTAGGCGACCTCGGCGTGGATTTCGGCTTCGAGCTCCGTCCATTAATTCCGGCGTTGGTTGCGAAGCTTCGAATTCCGGCGATGGCAAGTGGCTGCAAGTTTTTCTTCAAGATCTTTCCTTCTCTCTCTTCAATTGGCAAACTTCACGGCTTGAATTCCCGGCAAGAATTTCTTTTCTTCCTCTCTCTTCATAGCAGCAATTAAATCAAATTTTGACCTTTTCCAATTGTAGAAGTGGTGGGCCCCAGCTGCTCTTCTTTTGTTCCTTTCCTCTCGTCACGTGAATGCCCAAGTAGCAGCTTCCAATTCCTTTCTTTAAACAAAATGGGCCTTGCTATTATTTTCCTAAGCAAATGGGCTTTTGAAATGGGCCGAAAGTATAATTAAAATGGGTAGCAGCAACTTTAATTGTTTGGCCCAATTTACTCTTCTTCTCGTACTTTCTCGACTCAATCCTCCGATCATCTTCACAAAATTAAAGGCACGTGTTTTCTTCTAAAAATACTCAATTTTCTGCAAAATTAAGCACAAATACCTTTCTCGACAATTAAGCACAAATAATCACATTAATGTAAATAATTGCAAGAAATCCAATTAAATTTGGCAAAAATAGTACACGAATTTCTAGCAAAAATCACACTAATCACCCCCCCAAACTTAAAGTGTTGCTCGTCCTCGAGCAACGAAAGAAATAAAACAAGTGGGAGGATTGCGAGAAATGAGTGTCAAAAAGTTAAGTAGCAATTGTCAAGTTCCTTCAATCTAGTCAAGCCCTTAAGTACAAAAATCAACTAGCAAGTTCACAAGTCATGTTCAAATCAATGCAAGATTCAAGTGCTCAATTCACAATTTCCCTCTCAAGTAAGTGTTTCACTCATCACTCAAAAGTGTATCAAGGAATATATGCTCTCAACAATCAATTCACACAAATGCACTACCATAGGCTTGCCAATAATCTAAGTTCTCCACCACTTTCTAAGTGATCAATCAAAGAATCAATGAGGACTTTGCATTTGGTTGTAATGTTGGGCTCTTTGGTCGAGGTGGGGAAATTTGGATAAAGTGACTCGTAAACTAGTGGAGCGAGAGGTCAAAATGCCATGGTACATCTCTACACTCTCAAAAGAAAAGGTCGCAAGTGATCAAGTTGCAACTCAAATTACCAAACTCCAACAATTTACTAGTTCTCATTTTTCAAGCACATTCTCACCATCAACTATCAAGCACCTTTTTTGAACTTGTAACTCTACCAAATTCTTGTACAAAAGAGAGTTTCCTTCACAATTTTCTTCTATTCACAAATCAACTCAATCTTTTCTTGTACAATTTTTTTTTCATCTTTTTCTCTTTTTCAAACTTTTCACTGTCACACAAATTCATCCACCAAATTTACATTAAAGCTCAATTCAACCTCACTATCCAAGTTCAAGCTCCACTAGCTCATAGGAGAAATTAGGCTCACAAAAGGATAATTAGGCTAAATTTGTAGGTTCCCAAGAAAATAGGTCAATAGGCTCAAAGGGGCTAACTACGGAAAAATTTCATTTGGTATGGAAAATTTGACTAAGTGACTATTCAAATCAAAGATGGCCTCATATCACTTTCAAAGATTTAACACTTAATGTAGCCTCAAACAAGACAATTGGCAAGTTCTAGAGCACACAAGCATGAACGATACTCACAAGAAAGAAATTAGACCCAAAATATGCAAGTCTAAAGGCTCTAAAGCTCACGGGCTTGTCTAATCATGAATCGAGCACAAAATCAAGCATAATCGTCACATGAACAAATAAACAAGCAAGTCTCAATCAATACCATCAAGCTCAACTAAATCTCAAAAACCAAACAATCACCATCAATTGATTTTCCGACACCAAGCCACACAATCTTAACTCCAAAAAAAATATACTCAAAGATTTTCAATAAGCCCACAATTAAGCACAAATTTTCAAAAATTAAGTGAAGTAAGTTGGTGCAAATGGAATTGCAAAACGAACGTACCCCCCCAAACTTTTTCATTGCTATGCAATTAAAAGTTTGGAAGGAGAGTGCCGCAATGAAATTTGCAACCAACTACTCACCAAACAATTCATCACATTAAGCAAGCCATTCAAAAATTCGACAAATAGACTCACAAAACCCCTTAGAAAACAATTCACCCTCAAATCCCAGCACGTATATCAAGTACTCGAATAAGCAAAACTCTACAAAAACGAGGCGTGCGCCGGTGCAATGTACAAGTGAAGCCTCAAGTGCGCCGGTGCAATGTAAAATATGAAAATCAAAACAAATAAACCCCCCCAAACTTAGACATTGCTAAGCAA
This sequence comes from Ballota nigra, assembly GCA_947034835.1. NCBI lineage: Eukaryota > Viridiplantae > Streptophyta > Magnoliopsida > Lamiales > Lamiaceae > Ballota > Ballota nigra. Next base: position 5,965,598 of record OX344722.1, read on the forward strand.
TTCTAAGTTTGGGGCATATTACCTCCAATTGGCACCAAGCACAATCTTCTTCTTCAAGTCACGATCACCTCACATTAAGCTCCTTGAGTATGCTCACCTTTCCTATCAAGCACGTCTCTTGAAAGACATCACACCTTCAATTCTTCATATCAAGACAAAACTCATGTACAAGTATATGTAAGAAATTAAATCCAAAATTCCCAACAAAAATAATTACCAATAAGCTCTAATCAAATGGGGGTGTATCGGTGCAATTCAAAAAATGATGCATAAAAAGACGAACACCCCCCCAAACTTAGACTTTGCATAGCATGTCTAAGTTTAGGGAGAGGTGTTTGTACCTCAAGCTTCCTTCAAGCACGTGCCTTTCCATCGAGCTCGAAATCTTCACCGAGCCTCAACACACAACCCCAACACCTAGACAAAACAAAAGCAAAAGCAAAATTAAAAGAACAATTCAAAAATAAAATAAAGCAAGTAAAAATGGGTTGCCTCCCATTAAGCGCTAGGTTTAATGTCCTATGCCGGACTTATTAACGGAATTCCAAACTTCACTCATCGAAATGGCCATGGATATTTGTCATTCTTCCCATTATATCTCAATCTTTGAGCTTCATAAGCATGGAGACGCTCATGGAAAGTAGACCCATCACCCATATCCTTTTTGCATGTTTTCACAATGAAGTCTCTCATATTCTCCTTCCACTCTTTTCTTCTCTTCCCAAGGATGCCCAAGTTTTTCTCTACTTCTTGCCTATGATTAAAAGTCTCAAGAGGTAAAACGAAATCAATAGAAACATTACTATCAAATGAAGTGCAAATTGAAAAGGTTAAAGGTTTAGAAATTCTCATTTCACTCTTCAACTCTTCTTTCGATGCTTCTTGATTTTCTTGCTCAAGGTTGCTCAAGTCCATCAATGGACATTCATCTTGATCACTTTCGACAATGAGATTGTTGTCTTCTTTCTTCTCCTCACTTGGGTCCTTCTCTTCTCTTTCCTCTTCTTCAATTGTCACTTCTCGGATCTCTTCCACAACTTCCTCTTCAATTTCTTCCTCTTCATCCTCATATCCTCGATCAAATTCGTTCTCCACCTCAAACTCTTCTCCTTCTTGATATTCACCATCCACGTCTTCTATTCTTTCCTCTTCACCCTCTTTTTCTTCCTCTTCTTGTAATACATTTTCCAAGAAGATGGCAAATTCCTCCCAATGAAGTTTGAAGAATTCAAGTCTTGCATTCATCATACCACTTTCTTCCATTTCCTTCCACATGGCTCCCATCATCTCTTTGTATCGGACTCGGCTTTCTTTGGACAAAGAAGACACGGTCTCTTCATACCGTTGTAGATATTGACATTCATAGCTTGAGTCGGCATAAGACCAAGTCTCTTTGTTTCCCCACTCTTGATAACGAGATGAAGCTTGTTGAATTTGAGGGTTGTACTCGAAAGTCTTCCCATTGTTGGGGCCATCTACTTGTTGTTGTGGTAGACAAGGATATGTATATGAGTTTGAGTATTGTGGAGAAGGGTAATATGGATATTGTGGATATTGATGATATGGTGAAGATTGTTGGTAGGTTGGGGGTTGTTGTGGTGGATAAGAGTATGGGTAGGGGTGAGGGTGTGGAGGATACACCGTGCTAGATTGGTTATGACCCGTCTTCCAAAGGTATATATCCTCCATCTTTCGAATGCAAAGCACACCTACAAAGATAAGAAGTATCAAATTCAAACAAAAATAAAATAAACAAACAAAGCAATAAAATGTCACTACTAGTACCACTCAACTAACCCTAAGTCCCACTTAAGGCTCTCAACTAAATCCCCGGCAACGGCGCCATTGACTTGGTCGGAGTTTTCGAAAAAATAATATTCCTACTCCCCCGCAAGAGTACGGGATCGTCGTAGTAGTGAAGTAGACTAGGACCAAGTAGTTATCGAACCCAAAGGATTTAGGAGCGCAGTGGATCCCCAAAGTTGCACGTCGGCATGGTACTATAGTGACGAGACGGTTGACATTTGAAAATTAAACTAATGCAAAAATTAAATCTAGTAAAGCAATTAAATAACTAAACTAACTTCCTATTAAAGAAGTGCGAGGGAGAAAATTGCTTCGAGTGTCTTCACAATATAATCCACTAGTGTGTTTGACAAATTCACAACCTATCATTGCCTTTTTCTAGATGTTCGCTAAGAGCGATCACAAAAGTGTGTAGACCAATCCCTTTTGAGGCCTAGGTGAACAACGTGGACTAACTAGCAACTTCTAATTATGCCCCATAAGCTCCTAAGATCGTGAATATCTAAAAATACGCGATGCATCTCTAGAATTCCCCCTTCACTAAGTACCCGAATTATCAAATTAAGATACCTAATGTCTAATGATGGGGGATCTAGCAACCGACCCCCTCTCGGGCAACCGATTACTATTTAACTCAAATTACTTAGTCAAAACTTTCACCTAAATACCAATCATGCATACCCAACTCTCGTTGCAATACACAAAATTAAATACCTAAGCTAATCAAATCAACTAATTAATCGAGACATACAAAGCCCATCAATAGAAACATTCACATCAAGAAATAGACATAATCAAAGCTATAAATCCATCAACACACTAATTTCATACATTGATTCAACACTCAAAGCAAACAAAATTAGCCCATGGTTCTAGAAGAGACACCCATGGCTAACAAGCTAAAATAACAACTAAAAATGAAATTACTCATTAAAGCTTGAATTAAAAGAAAGATATCACCTCTTGTGATGAAATTTGGAAATACAACTCTTCAATAGCTTCAATCCTTGCTTGAAATGTAAAAACAACTAATGAAATATAAATCTAATCTAATCTAGAAATTAAAAGAAAAATAAAAGAAAAGAAAACTATCTAGGGGATTAGGGTTCTTGTGTGTGATTCCTTTCTTAAAAATCTGAGAAATGAAGTATATATAGTGTGGAAATAGGGCTTGAGACGAATTTGCAATTAAATCCCTGAAAATTGGTGAATTTTCGGATTTTTCAGATTTTTTTCGCTGAGTTGACCCGGTCAACTCGGTCAACTCGAGCGAGTTGACCAACTCGACCGGGCCTCATGGTCGAGTTAGGCGAAATGCAGCCCACGTTCTGGAAGAACCGACCATGACTCGCACGAGTCGGGTGACTCGAGCGTGTTGATTGCTCGAGTAAACTGCAAAACGCGTTTTCATTAGTTGCTGAAACTTTCACGTGGGACCCGTTCTTTCTTCTTCGTCTTTCTTTTCCGGCAACGTACATGGTTCGAAGTGGTGGTGATGCTCGATTAATTCCGGCCGAGCTTGAGCAATTTCCGGCGGACCTGTTTCAGAGAGGTGGTGGCCTTGCGAAGCTTTCAGCGGCCATGAATTCCGGCATAAATTTGCTTCGAATTTTGAGAGGCTTCCATGGATTCCGGCGACGCATTTCGGCTATGATGGTGGACAACTTTCTGTCGTGAATGGTGGCGGCAATGGTGCTGTTCCATTCCGGCGAATGCGTGGAGGCGTGCGAAGCTTTTCCGGCGAAAGCTTTAGGCGACCTCGGCGTGGATTTCGGCTTCGAGCTCCGTCCATTAATTCCGGCGTTGGTTGCGAAGCTTCGAATTCCGGCGATGGCAAGTGGCTGCAAGTTTTTCTTCAAGATCTTTCCTTCTCTCTCTTCAATTGGCAAACTTCACGGCTTGAATTCCCGGCAAGAATTTCTTTTCTTCCTCTCTCTTCATAGCAGCAATTAAATCAAATTTTGACCTTTTCCAATTGTAGAAGTGGTGGGCCCCAGCTGCTCTTCTTTTGTTCCTTTCCTCTCGTCACGTGAATGCCCAAGTAGCAGCTTCCAATTCCTTTCTTTAAACAAAATGGGCCTTGCTATTATTTTCCTAAGCAAATGGGCTTTTGAAATGGGCCGAAAGTATAATTAAAATGGGTAGCAGCAACTTTAATTGTTTGGCCCAATTCACTCTTCTTCTCGTACTTTCTCGACTCAATCCTCCGATCATCTTCACAAAATTAAAGGCACGTGTTTTCTTCTAAAAATACTCAATTTTCTGCAAAATTAAGCACAAATACCTTTCTCGACAATTAAGCACAAATAATCACATTAATGTAAATAATTGCAAGAAATCCAATTAAATTTGGCAAAAATAGTACACGAATTTCTAGCAAAAATCACACTAATCAAGCGTACAAATGGATATCATACGAGATGTGGTAGGAAGAGCGGATCCGGGCCAAGTCATCTTCCGTGACTACACTTGCCACCTTGCTTGCCGTGTACGCAGATTTACGGGCTTCCATGATAGACCTTGGCGGAGTGGGAAATGTGTTGTGATACTTGTTGGCATAGTCAATCCACTCTTGCCTCCGAACTACGGCTTTAGGAATGAGAGATTCGGGAGTTGGCCTTGAGACAGGGAAGTTTATCTCTCGAAGAAATTCCCATGTTACGCCCACCTGCTCGCTCCCTGATTGGGCCACTTGCTCGCTCCTGGCCTGTTGCCCGCTGCTCGCCCCCGTATCTCCAGGGAGACTCATCTCTTCTATTTCAGCGACGACCTCAGCGGAGTCTTCGCCCAAATTCGAGGAGGTCCCTTCCCGAGGCGAGGAGCGAGCAACAGGGCCTTGGACATCCTGCTCGCCCGAGCTTTCCACGGCATAGAAGTCGTCGACGGAGCAAGCAACAGAGCTCGCCTCAGAACCTGTGTCCTCGTCGACGAGCAAGGTCCTAGGGTTTGCGCAATTGCTCGCCGGAGCGAGCGGCGAGGAGCGGCGAGAGACTGTTCATCTTCCATGGGTCTTTTTTCCGGGTTTCGTCCAATGAATTCAACGGATTGTGTATCACTCGAAGAGGGAGACACCATTTAAGAAAGAAGGATTGAATAAAAAATGAAAAAAGGTGTGGTGATAGTAGCGGTGTAAATCGACGGAAATGAGCAAAAGACGGCGGCGCTGTGGTGGTGGCACGACGGCGATGGCGGCGGCGACAGTAAAATAACAAAAATTAAAAGGAAAAAACGCCAAATCGAAAGACACAATGCAATATTAGAATAAGGAAACTAAGAAATTCACCTTTGGATCTGGAGTAAGAAGAAGAAATCGAAGAAAAAAGCTTGAGAATTTTGGTCATGGAGTTCTCTGTGGAAATTCACGAAAAAGAAAGAAAGGAAGAAGAGAGAGTTATTTATAGGGGTGGATTCGGGGGTAGAAATGAAAGAATCCAAAAAAATGAGGCCCCTAGATGCAATTTAGGGGGCACACGCGTGGGCGGCAGTGATGTCACCAACAGCCCACGTCGCTTCGTGTTCCGTGTCTCGGGAAACGAAGCGTCGCAAGATCAAAGGTCACTCCCTGCTGGTCGCCTCCAAAGGTTCCCGCCCAAAGAAGTTCAAAACTCAGTTGTTCGCTCCCTACAAAAACAACAAAGGCGAATTCCCTGTTGCTCGCTTCCTACCATAGAGTATAGCCTACCTTATAGTTTGACATAAAAGGGTAAAAAATTTATCCTTATATGCCAAACTAGGGGGCATTGTTGATAGGCGAACAACAGGGCAAAACGAACTAAAGTAAAAAATATTAAAATAATAAAGATCAAGAAATCATTAAAAACAAAAATGATAAAGAGGACGAGCAGCAGGGAATAAGTCCATATGAGGCGAGCAGCTGGGTCAGGTGACCAAGTCAGAGGAGGCGAGCAGCTGGTCATTCGGACATTAAAGGGAGGCGACCAACTAGACCAAGAAGGGTATAGAAGAAGTAAAAGGAGGCGAGCAGGCGAGCAAGAGGGCACCTCGAAAGATCATCAGAAATCCCAATAATTAGACATTACATTAGGAGCAAACAAGTGTTTTAACACTTGTCATTGTGCAAAGATGTTATAGCTTAGGAATTAACAAGTGTCTTAACACTTGTCACCATATAAATAAGGGTGATGAAGGAGGTGACACCTCCTACTTGCTTGTACCCCTATAAATACCTCTTCATGAGATAATAAGAATAAGTTCATTAATTCAAAAAATAGGCAAAACTCTTGCAAATCCTTTTCTCAATTCTTCCTTTAAGAAATATAGCTTTAATCTTTATTCAAATCCTTGTTTGATGATCTTATTAGTGTAAAACAACCACTAAACCACAAATTACAAGCAAGATCATCAACAGAGGCAATTGAAGCAAAGCTCGCCTCGCTAAATAAAACAAAAGTATTTGGCTCTATCGTTCGTACACCCACGCGCGCTATCCCTGTAGGATATACATGAGTTTTTGTACGAAAACGAAATGAGAACAATATTGTGGAGAGATACAAAGCGAGGCTAGTAGCTCAAGGGTTTTCGCAGAGACCCGACATTGATTTCGATCAAACCTATTCTCATGTAATGGATGGAATAACGTTCCGCTACTTGATATCTTTGGCAATTAAATTAAATCTCCAGATGAGATTAATGGGCGTTGTAACCACGTATTTATACGGATCACTAGATGTCGAAATCTATATGAGAATCCCTGATGGATTAAAGATTCCCCAGATGAGGAATGATGAAAATCACAGTATGTATAACATAAAACTGCAGAAGTTGTTGTACGACCTAAAACAATTAGGTCGAATGTGGTACAACCGACTTAGTGAATTCCTCCTGAAGAAGGAATATACAAATAATATAGCTTTCCCTTGCGTATTTATAAAAGGGGATAAAAATGAGGCGATTTTTCTCTGTTCCCTCTCCTAGGTATGCGTGATTCCATGGCGTCCGATTTGTATCTATTCCCTGAAATTAACTTAGTTAGTAGGGAAATTAAAGGTCATGAGACTGATTTATCCCCTTCGACCGATTCATATGGGACTTCTTTTTCCCATTTCTCCTCAGTTGCCGACTTAGGCAATTCAACCACTAGGACTCCGCTGCTCATATCGACGTCGGTCTCTCTAGTCAATAATTCCAAAGCGGCTCAGCCGCTGGCCGATTCTCACGTTGGTATTAACCCCTATGAGGTACCTAGGGTTGTTATTTACAACTCAACCTTAATTCATTTTTTTTCCATACTTTATCAACAACCCAACACAACCTAAAGTTTTTTTTATTTAATAGTTATAGTTATCTATAATCAATGTGTACTATATTTATAAGGTGATATATTAAATTATCTGATATTCAAAATTCGTAATTATAATAAAATAAATTACTATACACTTAAAAAAATTTACAATTTTAATAATAAAATTTAAATTACATGACTTAGAACACAAAACTGTAAATAAATTACAAATAAATATGTAAAAACAACAATACATATAATCATATGTATATATGTGGCCTTTTGATAATTAATAAAATAGAATTAAAAAATCCTCACCATCCAAATTGGCCGGGCAATCGGATCGTCACTCTATCACTATATTTTGATTTTTCTTTTTATTCTTATTTTGTCTTTTAGTTTGCAATCGTTCGTGACAATCTGCCAATAAATATAGTCTTAGACACGTAGGTGTATAATTGTTTGGATGTATATTTGGGTAAAAAAAATTGAATTTGCAAATCTAGCAGTGGATAGGATGGATAAACCAAATAAAACTTAACTTATCCCCTATAAAATAAAACTTATGTCAATACTCAACTTATTACCTATAAAATAAAACTTATGTTTAAAATCACTAAACTCTATATAATTCAATTTATCCTATTACAACATATTTCGACGTAAATATCAATTAGCACAAATTTTCCAACAAATGTAAATTTTCAATCCATTAGGTTACGAACCATTATAACATAATTGAATTTAGAGTTAATTTCAAATAAAATCACTACATTTTTGCAAATTGCAATCTAATCTAAACTTTTGAATCTTTACAAATAAAACTCCAACTTAACATTTGGTTGCAATTCGAACCAACAAACAATTTTTTTATTGTCCAAAAATGATTTTCCACTTACCTGACAAAGAATAATTAATTGTATTAATATATTTAGATTGATTCAGATGACAACACTTAATTAATCATCATTTTCGGGATGAATGATTTTTTTTTTTTTAGAATTGCAGCCAAATTTTAAGTTGGAGTTTTTTTTTTTGCAAATATTCAAAAATTTAGATTAAATTATAATTTACGAAAAATTGTGATTTTATTTGCAATTAACCCTTGAATTTAATAAAAATAAAAATATTGTAAGTGTAAATTGAAAAATGCTTTCTAATCCATAGCTAAAGCTGGAAGGAAATTGAAGTAAATGAAAATGCTTATGCTTTATCGCATTCATGCCAGAAAACTCAAACTTGAACTCTATAGAACACAGAGCTGCTTCTCCGTTGTTTTGTCCCTAGAAAGTTAAAAGCGAACAACTTATATGGGTGTCAGATTCCCTTCATCAAAACAAAGTAACAAATCTCTACTTTTGTTCCTTTCAAAAAAAAAAAAAAATCTCTACTTTTGTTTTTTAAGCTTATTAATTCCAAATATATTCAAATTCTCACAGCTCTCTTCCTCATGTACTCCCCTGAAAAAGAATAATTAATTTACGGCTTCAAATTAATTTGTTTTTTTTTTTAAAGGAAATTAATTTGTTTAATTATCATTGTTTAAGAATATCAGAATAAGTCTCGTGTAAATTATTTTCATAGTGAAATTTAAAAATGATAGTATTAGTTGTTTGCATTATACATATTATTATTTAATTATACTCCCTCCGTTCAGTATTAATAGTCCAATTGTTTGGGCTGTTCTTTTTTATCATAAGTTGGAGGGCATTATGAGGTATTGTGAGGTTCATTTATGAATAAAGTGATTTTCATGAAAATTATGATACTTATATTTTCCATTAAGAATAAATTTATTGATAAATGAATCTCACAATGCCTCATATTACCCTCCAACTTATGACAAAAAGTAACAGTCCAAACAATATGACTATTAATATTGGATGGAGTGAGTAGTATTTATTTATAAAAACTAATATTATTATTTGACAATAAATATACTTTGTCATTGTTCATTTTTAGATAAGGTAAAAAAAATCGAAAATTACGTCAATTCAAACTCGTTGGAGCAGTAAGTACAAATTAAGCATCATACAATTTTATTTGCTCGTACCTTAAAATGTTGTTGAGAAGGTATTATGCACACTTTATGTACTGTGTAACATTAATAATAAATTAAATTAATTTTTACAAATAATATATATATTTATTAATCTTAAAAGTAATAGTTTTTTTTTATCAATAATAATATAAGAAATGTACAGGACAATTTTCATATAATAACTAGTCAAGTTTATTTCATTTCTTTCAATGAGACAAACTAAAAAATTAACTAAAGAAGCTAAAGGTTAACAGTTTTGTAGAATTACAGAAGATAGCATACAAAAATGGAAGATAAAATGCAGAGAGAAATTGTATTCAAGAGAGTATATTAGAATGAGGGGTACATGCTTATTTATAGACCTATCAATGTGATACTTGAGCTATGGAATAACTGTCTTACAAACTTTCGTCTAATAACTTTGCTAACTGACACTCATGATCTAACTAACTCGTTGTGTGCTGCGTCCTTTCTAACTAACTTTGTCGTTCATGACATGTGCATGACTCGTGCATGTGCATGCATGGTGTATATTCTACATCCCCCGTCAAGTTGGACCGGGATCAATAGAGAACAGGTTCAACTTGTCCCGAAATTTAAGCAATGAGCATTTTGGCAACGTCTTGGTGAAAAGGTCAGCCAATTGCTCCGTGGTTTGAACATGATGAAGACGAAGAAAGTCATCTTTGTGAAGATTAGGTACAAGGTGGCAATCGATTTCTATGTGTTTGACGCGTTCATGGAAGACAGGATTCTCCGTAATATGAATAATGGCCTTATTATCACAGGCTAGAGAGACTGGAAACGAGACCTGAAGTTGTAAATCCGTAGCAATATATGTAATCCACTTTAGTTCCATGGTGGTAGAAGCAATAGCTCGATACTCCGCCTCCGCGGAGGACCTAGAAACAATGGATTATTTCTTGGATTTCCATGAAATGAGAGAGGATCCCAAGAAAATACAGTATCCAGTTACAAATAACCTTGTGTCAACGCAACTTTCCCAATCGGCATCACAAAAACCGGTTAAGTGTAGAGTAGAGGTTGAGATGTAGGGTAGAAAAGACCAAGAGATGAAGTGCCTTCTAAATATTTGAGTAAGTGAGTCATAACATCCCAACGTGAGGAATAGAGAAAGTTAACAAACTAACTGAGTTGTTGCACAGAGAAAGTTATATCAGGTCTAGTAAAACCAAGATAGAGAAGCCTCCCCACAAATTTTTCTATATCTGTCTGGTTGAGGAAGTAGAGTCCATCAGATTTAGACAAACGAACCCCTTGAGGAAAAGGTGTAGGAACAGGCTTACAATCATCCAACTTTGAGTCTTTAAGGAGATCAAGGATACACTTTCATTGTGTTAAAGTGGTACCAGAATCACCCCGAGGAATCTCAATCCCCAAGAAATACTTGGCAAAACCAAGATCTTTGATAGTAAAATCATCATGTAGATGTTGTTTAAGAGTAGTAATATCAGGTAAATAAGCACCAGTTATTAGAACATCATCCACATACACTATGAGAGCCAAGAAATGGGAAGAGGAACCCTTTGTGAAGAGACAATGATCAGCAGATGATTGCTTAAAACCATACTTGAGAAGGGTAGAACAAAATTCAAAATTTCATTATCTAGAGGTTTGCTTAAGGCCATAGAGACTTTTCTTCAGTTTGCATACAAGACCAGGTGGAGATTGGTAACCTTGAGGAGGATCTATATAGACCTCATCATTCAGAAAGCCATGTAAGAAAGCATTGTTGATATCATGTTGACAAATAGGCCAATTTTGAGTTGTTGCTAAAGTAATTAAAAGCCTGACTGTGACTAATTTAGCAACTGGGGAGAAGCTCTCATCATAATCAACTCTATATTGCTGATGATAACCCTTGGCAACAAGTCTTGCCTTATATCTGTCAACAATACCATCAGGGTGAAGCTTAAGCTTAAAAACCCATTTTCAGCCTATGGATGCCTTGTTAGCAGGTAAGGGAACCAAATCCCATGTATTATTGACCTCTAAACCTTGTAACTCATTTTGCATAACATCTTCTCATTGAGGAAAACCCACAGCCTGATGATAAGAAGATGGTTCATTGGAACTAGACACATTGTTAGTGAAAGATGTATAAGCATGATCAAAGTGAAAGGAAAGCTTACTTGAAGAAGAAACATTATTAGTGAAAGATGTATAACATGATCAAAGTGAAAGGAAAACTTACTGTAAGAAGAAAAATCTGAGTGAAGGCCAAGTGTGGACAGTGAATCAGTTGCTCCTGTTAAAACAAAGTTCTTTAACCAACTAGGCTTAGATGTATATCTGGAAGATCTTCGAACATGTTGTGTAATAGCCAATAGGTGAAGAAGACTCAGAATCATGGGGAATGGGTGTAGAAGTAGGTGATTGAGAAGAAGGTATGTTATCTGTGGGTTGAGGATCAAGAGTATTGGAGGATGAGGGTTGAAGAAAGCTATTAGTATCATCAATAGAGGATGAATGTTGAGGAAATGTATCAGTATCATCATTATCAGGAAAGAGCATGAATAGAGTTGTGTGTGAGGACTGATTTGGTGAGGTGTGAAAAGGAAAGATATGCTCATAGAATCATATTTCAAATCATCAAGAGCAGATAAACTGCAATGGAAATTTCCTGCAAAGTCCACCAAGTTTGTAAAAGTATCATGGGTGCGTTAGGCTTATCTGGAAGAGAGGCAATGGCAAAGTATTTGGCTAGTTCCTGTTGTATAATCTGTGATATATCACCAGCACTCCTTTCAGAACTTGAATTTTTCCTTGAGTAATTTGCAACAACCTTCTTTTGTCCTTTGAGTTTATCATACCATTCTGGATAACCATGGAGTTTAAAGTACTGAGAGGTCTCATGCCTTCTTCCTACACAATGAGTGCAAGTAAGTTTATCCTATCTTCTTTGGATCTAAAGGATTGAGCAGCATCAGAATAACTCTTGTTCCATAAAGTATTGTTAGATCTACCTCCCTTGGCCTTACTGAAAAGCACAGGTGCATCATCAGGGGAATCAATTTGTTTTTGTTGCTCTAGCCTTTGAATAGTAGAATAGGCTTTGTTAATGGTTGGCAAAGGATCAAGCATAAGTAGTTGATTCCTAGCAACCTCCGAGCTTAACCCCATAAGAAACTGAATAAGCCTGTTATTCATCTCTTTATCATTGATCCACTTCTCAATTTGACAGATGCAGTTGCCACATGTGCATCCTTGAATGCTTGAACTGATCGAGTTCATCCCACAACTTTTTCATCTTGCCAAAGAACACTTGTAAGGAATCATGCCCTTGCTTCAAGTGATAAACACTCTGCTGTAATTGGAACAATTTTGTGCCATTTGTAACATCAAAACACTCATAGATACTAAGCCAAAGGAGACTAGCAAATTTACGTGAAATGAAAGACTCAACCAAATCTTTAGACATTGCACCAATAATCCAAGAAGAAACCATGCAATCAGCATGTTTCCAAGTCAAATTTTCATCAGATGTGCGATCAATGGGAGCGAGTATCGATTCATCAATATAACCAAGCTTAGCTTTAGCACCAAGAGCAAGATAAACAGTCTTGCTCCATAGGACAAAATTGTGTTCATTTAGAGTAATTGAGATCAACTTCATACCAGGAGAGTCTGAGGTGTGAAGATGAGCCGGATCATTGGAGACATTGACTCCAATAAAGATGAATTTAGAGCCGGCCACACAGCAGAATCACTAACACCCCAAAAATAATCACTTAGCTCTAGATACCATGTAGAAATATAGAAGATAGCATAAAAAAATGGAAGATAAAATGTAGAGAGAAATGTGTATACAAGAGAGTATATTAGAATGAGGGGTACATGCTTATTTATAGACCTATCAATGTGCTACTTGAGCTATGGAATAACTGACTAACAAACTTTCGTCTAACGACTTTGCTAACTGACACTCGTGATCTAACTCACTCGTTGTGTGATGCATCCTTTATAACTAACTTTGTCGTTCATAACATGTGCATGGCTCGTGGTGTATATTCTACAGTATCGAGCTCATTGATCCAAGAAAAGACGATTTGTAGGCTCGTGACAAGTTCATAAAATACTCGCTCTGTGCAATAATATTTCTAGAGTTAAAGTTTTGTTTCTAATTAATTATCTTCTGATTATTATTATTTTATTACTTCCCAATTTACCTCATCTAAAAATCTATTAGAAGTTTTTAAATTTAAACAAAATTTTTATTCTTTATCTCATAATTTTAATTCTTTAATTATCTCTCGTATCTAGATATACCAGGAATTAATTTTTCTTTTAACTCTTCAGTTACCTATCCTTAGTCTCCTATAAATTAAGATTGACTGAGGGTATATTTTATATTATTGCGAAAAGAAGGGACTCCTATATATACTAATTAAGTTTGGTTTTTTAAATTATAACATTTCCATTTTTACTGTGATAATATAGAAATTCCTAATTAGTTGTTAAAACAAAATTTATATTTTAGTAACCTTTTCTTAAAATTTTAATAAATCAGTAATAGTTTAACTTAAAATTTAATTTACTGTGTTATAATAAATAAGATTCTTTATTATCAATATAAAAACAAATTCATACTATAAAATCTCATATTACACACATTCTTGCCTCCTCTAATTTAAATTTATGGGCACATACAATTTTTTTTTTAAATAATTAAAGTATGTCTTGTATGAGACCGTCTCATGCCATTAGACAGTGACATGGAGTATAAATTGAACATAATACAGTATTAACCCTTTGACAAAAGTGAATGTTAATTTATGTTGTCTCATGTTATGAGCAGTGACGGATCCAGAATTTTAAATTTAAGTATGTATAGAGTGGAATTGGTTTATACATGAACAATTGGAAAATATTAGTTGTTTTCACTAGAGAGTATTAGTTGTTTTCACTGAAAAATATTAATTGTATATTGAGATAATAACTAAGACTTTTCAGTGAAAACAACTAATACTCTTCGATGGAAATAACTAATACTCAATAAATGTCTTTTTAGCATTTTTCATCTTTTGCAAAATAAATGTCTTTTTAACCTTTAAAACACTTTCCAAGGCATATAAAGTAGCATATAGGTTGTTTTGAACCAATGAAATTAAATTTTTTTAAAGTAATATTTGTATAGGGGTAATTATGATAAATATTAGGTGCATTAATATGTGTGAAGAAACCGGAAAAAACATTTATTTTAAAATAAAGGGAGTACTCTTTGGTGCCTGTTTGGTGGGTATGTTGATGGTTTCTCAACTTATGATGACAACTTTTAATTGGTGTTTGGTGGAGATACACGGCCTGCTTTTAAATTTGAGGCCCGTGCTTAAATACTGTTACACTGAGTTGAGGCTTCAGTCCAATTTGGTGGGTTTCACCAACTTGAGAAAACAGTATCTATGTGTTAACCATATTTTAAATGATTTTATTGAATATTAGGTTAATTTAGTGAGTTTGAGCCAATATATTGTGTTCATTTGTTATTAATCGGCCTACTGATTATATTAGTTTTATTTTGGATGGAATCCTTATGGTTCTCAATTTAATCAAAATGGATGGGCAAAATTAAAACATGAAATAATTTTGCGATATGTTTTGTGTGAGACTGTCTCATGCAATGAGACATTGAGATGATCATAAATTGGGCATTGTACATTAACACTTTAACATGGTAAATGTTAATTTGTGATGTCTTATGCTGTCTCATCACAAAGTTGATTTCCAACATAAATTTCGTAGTGGGGATGGTTACGAAATTGCCTACAAAAATTTATAATTATACAGGTAGTTTCAACTCTACGTAAATTTTTAGGCAAATTGTTTGTAGGTAATTAATGTTTAGAAATTTTATTTCATATTCAAATTGATTTCGTAGACAAATTACTTATAGGTTAAGGAATTAAGATGTCTGCATCATTATAAAATTTTATAAGCAATTTTAATTTCGTAGGTAATATTTTTTTTTTTTTTGTAGTGACGGTCTCACACAAGTTTTTGCCTAATTTTATATCAAATGAATGACAATAAATTCTTGGAATTAAAATATTTTGAATCCAAATGAATTGATAGAGAAAAACCTGGAATAGAAAAAAATTGACGCTAAATAAAAAATGATTGGGCCTGAGATTTTCAAAAATTAAATGTATCATACAACATGGTTAGCAACATAGGTTTCCTCATCTACATGATTCCTCAACTTGTATCAACTTGAGTTGATACAACAGTACCATTAAACAGGACCTTAGAGAAAACAACTAATAATCTTTGATAATTAATTATGAACCATTTTCACTTTATGCTTTGTTTTTTAATTTTGGAATACAAAAATTATACAAATATAGATATATCTAAATTTTTAGGGTACAAATACAATATTTTACATACCAATTAAAATGCAGTTTGGGGGTACTATGCATCCGTCACTGGTTATAAAATTATCTCACAATTTTTTTTCTATCTAAATTAAAATATAATCTGGAAGGGGATTCGTTGCTTTTTCATCTCCCGAGCCCCTACCAAGAAATACATGTCAAAAGGTACGTCATTGTAATTATTTTTTCCCAATTAATTATGCATTGGGACTCAGCCCCCCGCCCCATGTAACTAAGATGGAAACTACGCCATGCTTGTCGCTTTCCTCGGACACTAATCTGAATATCACTGTCCACCTTTAAAAAGAAAAAATATAAAATAAAAAGGCTCCTTAATTGAAATTTAAATATAATTTCAATATCATTCTCCTCGAGGAATTTGATGGACTTAAAATTCTAAATTTTCTATGAAATGTCCTATATGTTCTCATCAATTGAATACAAAATGTATACAATTGACCCAATGTTTATACTCTGGTGAGTTATTTAATATTTTTAATGAAATATTTGATACTTTTAAAACAATATTATGTTAAGCTTATAATGAACCATTTTCATATTAAACATACTCAAAATAATGACAAAGTTTTATATAAAAATGATTCATGATAAGTTTATCATGAAACTATTTTGAGTATTAAATATTTGATCAAGAGTATTAAAAATCTCACCAGGAGTACAAAAAATTTGGAGTCAGTGATATCATATTGTTGGTAAAAAATATCAACAACAATTAAAATTTATATAATAAACCCCATTTTGTATACTCTTAATGGGGTTTTTAATATTTTTTTTATCAAATATTTGATATTTCAAAAAAATATCATGATAAACTTATCATAAACCATTTTCATATATAACCTACTAAAAACAATGATGAATATCGATTATGGTCATTAAATTAGAGTATTTTCTCAACCATTTACACATTTTAAATATAGGAATGACTATAATTTAGTTCATAACAGAAAAAAGATCGAATCATGACTATCTTAGTGGGATGAAGCGAGTATATATATGTTGAGTGCCCCACGTTTCCACCGTTTTGTTATTTCATTCACGTTATTATCATCAGAGCTGACAATTTGAACTGCCCAACTATATTTAGCTCATCGAATCAATCGATAACTCTTTTTTTTTTACAAAGGAAAGAATTACAACCCACAAAAATAATCAAGAAAGTTACAACCCCTAGGTTATATTCCTAATCCGAACTGGAATTCCTACTCCGCTTCAATCTTGAGGATCCGGAGAGTGAAAAACATGTTTAGTCAATTCATGCGCCATTTCATTTTGTTTCCTCGGGATGTAGTTAATGACTCCCACTAAGTCATCTTGCATCTCTTCCCAAATTTCCTTGAGCGCCATACCTTCCGGACTAAAACATTCCTCCTTAGCGTGGATTGCTTGCACTACCTCCATAGAGTCCGACCAAATTCTAACATGTTTCAATCCCAACAATCTGCACTTTCTTATCCCTTCCCGGATGGCCAAAATTTCTGCTCCGAATACGGATCCCGGGGGGCTAATTCTCCTACATCCAGCCTCCACTGGTTCATCGGCTCCTTTAATAATTATAAAACCAACCGAGAAGCGGTTTTTTTCCTTGTTGAAACTAGCATCAACCATTGTTGTACACCTATTAAAGACCATTCCAGTCAGTTCATATTTCTTCAACATTCTCACATTACCCTGGAGGAATTTCATTTGTTTGTTGGCATCCTTGTACGAGGTCAGGAATTCTAATGCCCAATCCACCTTAATGTCATTTGGACTTCTCTGCTCTTTACCTTCTTCATGTAAGATTCGACATCTTTCTTTCCAAACTCCCCACGCCACCATAGTTATCTTCTCCCACTCCTCAACACTCTTGTACAGACAAAGCTGCTACATAAAATCCTTCGTGTTCATTAGATCCCCTTTCCTGATTTCCTTCCACAAATTCATATCTCTCCACACTTTCCTCACTCTTTGGCAAAGAAAAATAGTGTGGATTGTATCAGCTTCTTCACATTTGCACCAATTGTAGCCTGGGGAAATCGGTACATGATGACGAGCAAGGCTTCCTTCTGTTGCTACAACGTCATTAACCAATTTCCACAAAAAAAATCTGACCTTAGGTGGTGTGTTAATCTCCCAAATAGACCTCCACCATTCCTACTCCTTCTGTTTCTCAACTGAACATTCTGCTTCATGTTTTCCATCCCTTTTTGCTATATAATGTAAATATCCATATCTCACATTGTATTCCCCTTTAGGTTCTGATCTCCAATACCTTGAGTCTTCCTCGTTTCCTTGGTCGATCGGCGTATTGAGGATAACTTCTTTCTCAAAATGGAGGAAGGCCGCTGTAATTAAATCCTTGTTCCATCTTTTATCTGGCAAAATAAATCTTGAGACTGTCGAGCCACTTGCTAGCCTTGACCTTGTGCGCCCTTCATTCAACTCTGTAACCCACACATCCCTAAAAATCTGCACTGTTTTGTCATCACCAATCCTCCATTGAAGACCATTTTCAAGAAGTTCTCTACTCCAACACAAATATCTCCAAATAAAAGAGGGATTAGATCTAATTCCCGCATCCATAACATCAACATGTTTCAATTATCGAGCTTTGAAAACTCTAGCAACTAGTGACTGAGGCAAAGTCATTAACCTCCACACCTGTTTCGCCAGGAGTGCCTTATTAAACTCTACAAGGCTTCAAAAATCGAGACCCCTTGTCCCTTTGGCTTTGTCAAAATATCCCAGCTTTTCCAGTGCATCTTCTTCCCTCCCTCTTTATATCCCCACCAAAAATCAGAAATAATGCTCTCCATTTCATGGCAAATAGAGTAGGGAATACGGAAGCAAGACATGGTATATGTTGGCACAACGTTGAGAACAGGTTTAATCAAAACTTCTTTGCCTCCCTCAGAGAAGTTTTTATTTTTCAACGCTTCTACTTTGCTCATAATTCTCTCTGTAAGATACGAGAACTGAAGCCTTTTGTTCTTCAACGAGAAAGTGGGTAGGCCGAGATACACATCATGCCCTTGTCTTAGATTAACATTTAGAATGTCTCTGATTTCATTCGTGTTTCTTGAACATATGTTGAGACTAAAAATGATGGCAGATTTGTCATAGTTGATCAATTATCCTGACGCCTTCTCATACTTATCTAAGCATCTTTTGAGCGAATTGCAATCTGTGGGGCAGGCTTTAAAGAAAATGAGGTAGTCGTCCGCAAAAAAGAGATGTGAGATAGTTGAGTTCCTCTTGCCACTGTTACACCTGTAATTTGTTTCTTTATTGCCAATTATGTAATCATAGCTGAGAGCCCTTGTGCTCATAAAGCAAAAAGAAAAGGGGAGAGGGGATCACCTTGTCTCAGGCCTCTTGAAGGAATTAGCTCGCCCACGATCTTGTCCCCAAGTTTGAAAGAGCATGAAACAGATTTCACGCATTTCATAATCAGCTTGACCCAATTTTCATTAAAACCCATCTTCAACATGATTTCCTCCAAATACCCTCATTCGATTCTATCATAAGTTTTGGACATCTCCAACTTTAAGGCTGCATAACCTACTTTGTTTTTGTTATTACGGAGCCAATGCATGCATTCACACCTGATGAGTATGTTGTCCGTTATTAGTCTTCCAAGAACAAACGCACTCTGATTCGGATCAATGATGTCCATCATAACTCTCCTCAGCCTATTAGTGATCGATATCTTTGAATTAATTGGAGTCTGTCCAAATTTTATTAGGCCTCTAAAAATGTGGTCTAATCCAAATTACTTGCGGTAGTAGGACAACCTAGTCTCACCCCAAAATTTTTTATTTTTAATAAAATAAATTATAAACTAAATTTAGGGGGCGCTTGGTTAGCAATTCTTCAATGGTAATGAGAATGAAAATTTATTTCTATCTATGTTCTCATAAGAAAAATGATATGTTAGGGGAAGAAGTGTTCCAATGGTGTCACCATTGCTAGTGCAATGCCCCAATTTTGGAATAGAACTTAACAACAAATGGTTGTTGGTGGAGGAATGGGGGAGTGATTGAGGAGGAGAATTGTAGGAAGAGAATATGGTAATCAAAATGGAGTAGTGATTACCTTATTTAGGAGGAGAGGTAGTGATTTTGTTTTCATGAACCATGCTAATTACACTAATTTTCAATCTCATTCCCATTACTATTGAAGAGTTATTAACCAAGCGCCCCCTTAGTTTTTACATAAAAAATTGACTCTGGGAGAATCCGAACAAAAAATTAGAACAATCAAATTTAAATATTGCAAGGATTTATTATAGGTATCCAAAATCCTAAAATATAGAATAAATTGAACACAAGGATTTATGTTGAATTGAAACATATAACTTAGGGCTTATTTATTTCGGGATTCACCTGAACAGGACTAAAACTTTTCGGCCCCCGCCCCATTCTAGTTAGAGATGTAATTATTGATAGGCGAGCAAGATGACAATTTGGGCGAGTAACATTATGATAATTATGACGGACAACTTCATCATGGCGATCAGCTTTGACCTGTCGACCTACTCCACGTGGCGAACAATCTTATATTTATGCAAAAAGGACATCACCCGAAGACCAATAAGGCCCAGAAGAACTACATTAACAAAAGAGCCAAGATGAACGACCAACCAATAGAGTATCAAGCTAAAACTCCACAAGGAATAGTCTAAATGTGACGAGCAGCTCATAATTACGAGTTAAACCTATTTAGAGGATATAATTTAGTTTAGATAAGGTCAAATAGTCAACTTTTCCATGTGTCAACCATGCACACATGAGAGAGCAAAGGTCTAACCACCTCCTACTTGGAGGTTTCTATAAAAACCATTAATTAAATGAAATAAACTAAGTGAAAATTCATAAATACTTTCCAAAGAATCACACATACATTCGTCAACCATAACTACACACACATACAAAATAAATACGTAATTTATACACATATTTACCCGGTTTAATTCTGACTCTTCGTATTTACCATTTACGGTGGTAATCACCCACACGTAATTGTTTGATGATCACTTGAATTAACTTAAAAACAACCACTAATCCCCACGATTAGATTCGAACATCTAGTTTTTATATCTCATTCTCCATTCACACCTATAAAATATATTATTACTTATCCCAATACAATTCACTTTATACAATTTAAAAATATTATTTCTCTCATTCAATCATTACTCACATATCACTTTTCTCTTACTCAACCATTACTTACATTTCACTTTTCTCACACTCAATCATTACTCACATATCACTTTTCTCTCACTCACACTCTCTTTCCTACTTTTCTCTTACACATCCTACTTTACTCTCACACATGATTTGACATAAAATAATATTTCCCCCTACATAAATCTTAAAACAAACACATACTTTTAATGTTCATGAAGGACTTTACATCTTGTGGATGTAAAGTCATAACTTTACACACACACCAAAATTCCGAAACAAACAAGCCCTTAAAGAAAGATTTCAAATGCTAATCACTAATAATTTATATATGAAAATATTAATTTAAAATATATAATCCAAATTGATCAAATCTTTCAACAAAAATGCAGATTTTCTAAATTCAAAGTCTCGGCCCTAGTTATAATGATTAATTAATATTAAAAAATAATTAGAACACAACTGCGGTCATTAGCCATGTGCCAGATGTATAAACATGAATTTTTTGGGCCTGCATTTTTATAGTCTAATTCATACTTACCTTTGAATTGGTTGGCCTATCGAGTTGGACTCGAATTGTCAACTAAAGATAAAATGATAATAGAACATTGGATGAAGTAAAACAAAAATGGTAGACATGCTGGAAATTGATATATCATTTTTTTCATTTTGATCCCTTTACTTTAGCTATACATATATCTCTCAAAGAGGAATGAGCTAGAATAATTATGATCCTCTAAGCAACGAACTCGACCATGCCTTTGCTTTATCCCCCAAAATAAAAGGAAAAAACCCTTATTTGTGTCTTCCAAGACTTTATTGATCTTGGTCGTATCAACATAGTAAAAAATTGGTCAATGATTTGAATCAAATTCTCTTATACTTCACCTCGAAATTGATTATTTTGTATAATTCGAATAAGAGCCGAACGATATTTGTTGTTACCCAAAATATGTATCAAAATACGGATTATATGTACCTTTGGTTGGCTAACAAACTATAATTATGAGATGTGATTGGACATTAATTGCCTGATGTATGAAGATAATAAATGAAGAACATAAAACAATAAATGCAAAGAGATTTGTCAAGTCCTTGTGTAGGCTTGAGCTTTAAGGTTGGTGATCCTCTATTAAATGTCAATGAACTTGTATTTATAGCCCAAAGACATACCCTTGGGCTGCCCTAAAGTTATTCGGGCAGTCCAACATTAAATGTTTGGGCTGACCCTAGTTTCGATATTGGGCCGAGGTCCTTTGAGTAGGTGAGCTCGGCCCAACGTGACGAGAACACATGGAAAACGAGTTGTACTACCTCCATAGATCGTGGGATTCACTGTCATAAGTATGATCCATCACTCTGAAGTAGGTGCCGATTCACTGTTGATCGTCATTTTCAAGGAATGATTGCCTCTGATGGCATTTGACACCGTCTCTATTGGATAAGATCGAATACATGACTCCATCTTGTCCTCGGCAATGCCGAGGTCCTAGACTTGGCAGCGGGGCGGAGAATCTCACATCCCCGCGGGGATCCACCCTGAGTGGGGCGGGGAATCCCCGAAGCAAATGGGGATGGGGATGGGGACGGAGAATTTTTTTGCCCCGTAGGCGGGTACGGGGCGAGAATGGGGACCCGCATATTTTATATAATTAATATATCTATATATATAATATAAATTTAGAAGTAAATTAAAAATAAATATTTCATAATTTCCTACTTAATTAACTATTTATTCAAAATTACATCTATATTTAATTTATTATTATGTTATTAGTTCCAAATTATATAATTTTCACTTAAGTATGTATGTTAACTAAAAATATTAGAATTGGAGGCTCTTCAAATTGCTTACATTAATTTTTTAACACCAACTTAAACTAATTGTTGTGTATGATTAAATTTTTTAATTTAAATATTTTTTTATATTTTAAAAATAGAATAAAAATTAATGAGGCGGGGAATGGGGAATCCCCGGGGGGATGGTGGAAAAATTTCCCCGTTTGTTTCGTGGGGACGGGGATGGGGATTGCCCCCCCCCGGCCCCGCCCCGCCCCGTCCCGTTGACATCCCTACGAGGTCCTTTCCTTCCGTTTGGCGATACTTCCCTCAGAGTTCTTATGTACCATCCTGATGCCGAGGTCTGAGCCTGAGGCCATCTCAGCCTCACATGCGAGGTCAAGATTCTTGGTTTGGATGAGTCTTGGGATCTCGGCGCCTCGTTGTCGAGATTGGATTCCGAGGTGAGGGTTGGCCTTACCTTGGACTCTCCTCATCTCGGCCTCGTCTTGAAGGTGGAGTAATATGGACACAACAATATTAAATGTTGATTGTCATAATCGTGGGACTTGCAATCCCATCATAGTTCATTTGATGTGGTGGCTCAAAGTGAACGAGCTTATCTATGTATTTCCTTGTTGAGCTGCAATAACGACTCGGTCCACTTGATTGTTCTCATTATTATCACTTATCATTTTTTTCCTTTTGTGCTAACTTTTGATTTCTCTCACGATTTCTACTTCTCGCAGTAACTTTGATCTCTAAATCAATTGAAATTGCAGTTACTCTTTTTGATTTTGTAATCATGCACTCCTATAAAGAAAAATAATTTTCAAATTCCAATAAATAATGTAATAAGAAAAAAAATTACTAGTAATCAGTAATCACACTGAATGAACACTATGTTACACCATTTGCAGAGACCCAGTCCTCGACAACAGCGCCAAAAACTTGACACATATCTTCTTAATACTCTCTCTCTCTCTCAAGTGTAAGAGGATCACAATTTTAGAAGTACGTGTCTAGTTAAATTATCGAACACACGAGACTAAGTGCATGATGTATTCTTAGAATTGCACGTTGTCACATAATTATAACAAAAATCCAAATTAAGGGTGAAGTATATTCTAAGAAATTACTAAAATCATAATCATTAATTATAGTAAGCAAGAGACTAATAACAAGTACCAAAATTGGTCAGAAAATCCTAGATTAGTTTTTGGAGTTTAAAATTATATTTTGACATAGTGTAAGTTGTTGTATTGGTTCAAATATCATCATACCTTCGTAACTTTGTGTTTTATTGGAATGGAAGTTTACTTTACTGATAAAAAAATTGTCAGAATATTTATCCTCGTGCAAGATTTGAAGTGAGTTAATTAGACTCTTGAAATATTTTACGGAGGATTTTAAATTTTTATTAGCACAATCACAATATTTACAAATACTTCATCCTGACTAAAGTTTAAGTAAATGTGTTGATTAAAAAGTAGATAATTTTTTATCTGGATGAGTATACCCTTCCACCTCAATGCAATTAGTAATTATTTACCTTAGTTCACCTAATTGTTTCCCTATAAAATTGTTTACACCAATATGAGAGAGCTTCCGGGCAGCTGTTAAATTATAAAAAATATGCTCTCACCAATACGAGGAATCATATTAAGAATGAAGCTTAAAGAATGTTAAAAGTAAAGGTAAGGCAAGGAAACGAGATCTACTTGGGGCTGCCTGTATTCTTGATGAGATGCAAAAACTTCAATATGCCTATTCAAGAGATCGAACTGAGGGGAGGGTTGAGGCATGGAAAAATAAGGATTTCTCTGAAGGGGGAAATGAGACACTAATCAAAGAAGACCTCAATGTCATCCCAACTTATGCAATGTATTGCTTCCATATCCACTTTTCTCTCTGCCATGAAATGGAGGCAATTATTGTTGATTTCTTGTGGGGTTACAATGATCAGGGAAAGAGAATATACTGGAAAAGCTGGAAGTTGCTAAGTAAATCGAAAAATAAGGGTGGGTTTGGTTTCAGAAGATTGTCCTACTTCAATTAAACTCTCTTATCTAGGCAGGTGTGGAAGATGATAATTAACCTTGACTCACTAGTGTCACAGCTTCTCAAGGTAAGATATTTCAAATGTGGGGACATTATGGAAGCGGACTTAGGCTCTAGTTTTTCTTTTGTATGACATTCCCTTTGTTGGAGTAGGGACTTGATGGATATGGGAATTCGCTGGTGAATTGGGAAGGGAGAAACAATGAATATTTTGCGGGATGTTTGGTTGCTGAACTGGATCAGAGGCGCATAAAATCAAGAATAACAAGCGGATCGAAAGTGGAAAGATTTATTACTCTCTCCGAGGAATTGGTTGAACAACTAATATTAGAGATTTTCCTTCATTTCGATAAGGATACAATTCTGATAATACCGATAGGAAACAAGAAAGATGACGATGCTAGGTTACGGAGTCCGGACACTAAAGAGAGATACCCATTGAAGTTTGTTTATGAGTTTTATTTGTTGAGGCATGAAATAAGGGATAAAGAAGTTAAATGGTGGAAACTGGTTTGGCGCATAAATGTTGCTGCCAAAAGTAAGAATATTTATGTGGAAACTTATTAACGATGTCATTGCCACTGAAGGAAATCTTTGCTCCCATCATGTTTTGGTGGCACCAACTTGGTGGTTTGGATTTACTAGAGCATACTCTATTCACACGATCTCTTTTTGTCCACTCGTAAAAGGGGTATGGAAATAGCTATAAATGTGGAATACAATCAAGAGAAATAAATTTCTGGGAACCAAAGGTCTCTTACGAATGCTGCTGGAAGATGAGGAAGGGTCAAAGAGGGACATTGTAGTGATAACAGCGTGGAGCATTTGCAAAAGAATATGCTAATTAAAATTTGAGTGTACTAAATGTAAACATTGAAAAATTATCATTTGAGAGTTGATTGGGCTTTGAATCTCTTACAACTCTACCAAAAGGTGAATACTTCGCTATAAAATTTGGATGTTTCGAGAAGAATGCTCAAATGTTATGCATTGCTGGAAGGAAATGTTAATGAGGCGATGGTGAATGTAGATGCAGGATTTTATGAGAACCAAAGAATGACAACATATGGTTTAGTAATTTTTGGCTCTCAAACAAGCTACATAGTGCCTGGTCGTGGTAGGATCAAGTTTTTTAGATCAGTTATAGGGGCGGGGTTGATGGAAATTTTGGGCAGAATTAAGAAGAGTAGGGACTTGGGACTACACAAAGTGCGTCTTTGGTCTGACTCTCTAGAAGCAATTCAAGTCATTAACAAGAAGGAGAAATGTTTTAGTCATGTGGGAATGATTCCGGATGAAATATAGGATGAGAAGAAAGATGTTGTTGGTCCCAAGTGGTGAAGGTCTAGAGGGGGGGGGGGGGGGGGGGAGATGGTGAATAGACCTTCAACCTTTTTTAAAACTTTACAGTTCAAAAGAATACAAGTATGCAGTCGTAACTTTTCAATCTTAAAATAAAACTGGATAGTTTTAGAAATATTATACTATAATAAAATTTATAGTTAAGTTCTCACATTTTTTAAAGTGTATTGAGAGACCTAATATGCAACGGAATAAAGTGTGTGTGTCAATGAAAAACTATATAAACTTGATACAGCAGGAAATATCCTCGCCTGACAAGAGACCAGATTCCCGATGATACACTAACCCGACAAGATCGAGGGTCTACATCAGACAAGAGCATTTAATGTACTATAGATCTACTGTTATTCGTTAGATTAATAATTGTTATAAATCCCTAAATAAAAGGCTAAGACGAGTTTATGGCCATTTTTTGGTCTTTGAGGGTGAACCTCTATAAATAGAAGGTTACCCCCCTCATTGTAGGGGTTCACATTTTTCCTCATTCATCATCTATAGAAAAGCTCCCATATTCGAGGGAAGAACGAAAGTTCTTCCCCTATCGTTCGTGTTCGTTTTACATTGATTGTTTCTCGGGCATAATCTAAATGGCCACATACATCTATCCATACGAAAATGCATGTCAACAATTTAGCTCTAGAAGGAGGGTGAAAGCCCGAAAATCATTCAAAAAATCGAAAATTACAAAAAAAATCTTGAAGAAAATCTTCAAATCTTCAAGTATTCTTGAAGAACACCTTCAAATCTTCAAGTGTTATTCAAGAACACTTTCAAATCTTCAAGTTCATCTTCAAGTCTTCATCTTCAAATCTTCAAGTTGTCATCTTCAAATCTTCAAACCCCATCTTCAAATCTTCAAGTTTTCAAGTCTTAAAACTTAAATCTTCAAATCTTCATATATTCATCAAGAACATCTTCATATCTTCAAACATTCACCAATAATATCTTCAAATGTTCATAGCAAATCTTCTTCCATAAACAAAAAAAAATCATATTTATACATTTATTTTTCATTCTCAAACTTTTATCAAACACTCAAAAACATTATTTCATCCAATATAGAAAAATCCAAAAACAAAAAAAAGCATATCATAAATTTCCTATCCTCGGTTCCTGCAAGTTATACACATCCTGCAAGTTATATACATTAGGCTGCCAACCTCGATCCGAGCGTCGGCACCAGCGGCCGACGGGCTCAGACCACCACCGAGCAGGGCCTACGACAACCTCCCCGCGCCACTCCTACCCGTCTAACCGTTGCTCGTGGCCTCCCCGCGCGGCTCTTGCCAGCCTGCCCATGGCCTCTCCGCGTGGCTCCGCCCGCCTTCCCATGGCCAGCAGCTTCCGTTACGAACATCCGGAGACTCTTCATTAATGGAAAATCTACAGGCAGTCCTTTGCCCACTCGCATCAGGTTTATTTCGATAACCTCCTTTTAATATATATCACAACTCACAAATTTTAATATAAATTAAAAGCGGGGGCATATATTCATATTTCAAAATTATTTTGGGAATTATAAACCAAGAAGTAAAAAATGGTTCTGATACATTAAAAGCGGGGACATACATACTCGTATTTCGAAAATTCAAAGTGGGGCAAATTTTTGAAATGCAATTTTCATTTGGTAACTTCCTTTTAATATATATGGTAACACGTATGTTTTCATATACATTAAAAGGCGGGGGCATGGATATACATATTCTAAGATCATTTTGAGATATCAAAAATAAATTATTTGATACCGAGTTTAATTAAATACAGTCAGTTATTCTAAACTTCGAATATGATTTCGTAAAATTATTGAGGTTGCTCACCGAGTACATAACTCAATATTTAAAAATGGTCACACCTTTTGACTACAAATATTTGTCCGCCTTTATAGGCGTTGATCGGTCCGCCTTTTAGGCATTGACGTTCCACCTGGAGTGGCGAAGTAATCTACCTTTTAGGCGTTGACGTATCGATTAGTTCACCTTCACCGGCGTCAACTAATCTACTTCTCAAGTTAATCCGCCTTTCTGGCGTTGATTAGTCCGTCTTTTAGGCGTTGACGTTCCGCCTGGAGTGGCGAAGTAATCCGCCTTTTAGGCGTTGATTAGTCTATCTTTTTAGGTTTTGACGTATCGATTAGTTCGCTTTCACCTGCATCAACTAATCTACTTCTTGAGTTAATTCGCCTTCCTGACGTTAATTAGTCTGCCTTTTAGGCATTGACGTTTCCCCTGGAGTGACAAAGTAATCCGCCTTTTAGGCGTTGATTAGTCCACCTTTTTAGGCGTTGACATTTTGATTAGTTCGCCTTCACCGACGTCAACTAATCTACTTCTCGAGTAAATCTGCCTTTCTGGCATTGATTAGTCCACATTTTAGGCATTGACATTCCGCCTGGAGTGGCGAAGTAATCCGTCTTTTAGGCGTTGATTAGTCCGTCTTTTTAAGCGTTGACGTATCGATTAGTTCACCTTCATCGGTGACAACTAATCTACTTCTCGAGTTAATCCGCCTTTTAGGCGTTGATTAGTTCACCTTTTTAGGCGTTACCGTTTTAATTAGTTCGCTTTCACTGGCATCAACTTATCTATTTCTCGAGTTAATCCGCCTTTTAGGCATTGACATTCCACCTGGATCGGCAAAGTAAGTCGCCTTCTCGGCATTGTTTAATCCACCTTTTAGGCATCGACATTCCATCTGGATTGGCGAAGTAATCCGCCTTCTCGGCATCGATATTCCACCTGGATTGGTGAAGTAATCTGCCTTCTCGGTGTTGATTATTCCGTCTTTTAGGTGTCGACATTTCGTCTGGATTGGCGAAGTGATCCGTCTTCTCGGCGTTGATTAATCCGCCTTTTAGGCATCGATATTCTGCCTGGATTGGCGAAGTAATCTGTCTTCTCGGCGTTGATTAATCCATCTTTTAGGCGTCGACATTCCGCCCGGATTGGCGAGGTAATCCGCCTTCTCGGCATTGATTAATCCGCCTTTTAGACATCGATATTCCACCTGGATTGGCGAAGTAATCTGCCTTCTCGGTGTTGATTAATCCGTCTTTTAGGCGTCGATATTCCGTCTGGATTGACGAAGTAATCCGCCTTCTCGGCGTTGATTAATCCACATTTTAGGCGTCGACATTCCGCCTGGATTGACGAAGTAATCCGCCTTCTCGGCGTTGATTAATCCACATTTTAGGCATCAACATTTTGTCTGGATTGGCGAAGTAATCCGCCTTCTCGGCGTTGATTAGTCCATCTTCTTAGGCATTGACATTGATTAGTTCGCCTTCACCGGCGTCAACTAATCCATCTCTCGAGTTAATCCATCTTCTCGGGGTTGATTAGTCCATCTTTTAGGCGTTGACGTATCGTTTAGTTCGTCTTCACCACCATCAACTAATCTATTTCTCGAGTTAATTCACCTTCTCGACGTTGATTAGTCCGTCTTTTAGGCGTTGACATATTGATTAGGTCACCTTCACCGACGTCAACTAATCTATTTCTCAAGTCGATCCGCCACTCGGCCTTGATTAGTTCGTCTTCATCGGCGTCAATTAATCCGCCTCTCGGCGTGGATCCAGTCTGCATTTTAAGCATTGACTTTCTACCTTATTGGGCGAGGTGTTGTTTAGTTCGCCTTCACGGGCGTCAACTAATTTTTTTCTCGGTGTTGATTTGTCCATCTTAACGGCATCAACCAGTCTGCCTTTACCGGCATCGACTAACCCCCTGGTCATTAATCGATTGTTAAGTCAATCTCGTATTCGTGAAGTCGCTGCCCGTCAATCGGCTAAAACACTTCACTATTTTTATCATTGATTAATCAATTCATCGATTTGTTAAGTCAATCTCGTATTCGTGAATCCGCTGCCCATCAATCGGCTAAAGCACTTCACTATTTTTATCATTAATTAATCAATTTATTGATTGTTAGTTCAATCACGTATTCGTGAAGTCGCTGTCCGTCAATCGGCTAAAGCACTTCACTATTTTTATTATTGATTAATCAATCCATTAATTTTTAAGTCAACCTCGTATTCGTGAAGTCATTGTCCGTCAACAGCTAAAGCACTTCACTAGTTTTTCATTTGTTAAGTCAGTTAAAATTAGTTGTTAAATCAATCTCTTGTTCGGTAAGTCGTTGCCCGCAAGCGGCCAAAGCACTTCATTAATTGATCATCGTGGTCCTTACCGCGCCCTATTACTAAAGTCGCTGCCCCATGCGGCTATAGCACCTTATAAATTAATCATCACGACTCTTATGGCTAGGTTATTAAAATTGCTACCCGTCAACGATAAGAACTTTTTATTAATTGAATATAACTACTCTCGACTCGGGGGCACGACAGAAGATCGTACCCCATCTAACCCGACCAGTTTCAAAAGTTTGACAATTTGAAGATGACTCGAAAGATTCATCCATCCAGGGCCCTGTCGTCGAAGATTCCCCGGGGCATCCGAGTTATCCTGTTTTCAAACTCGGGGGCAAAACCTATTTGAAGCACAGGTCAAGATCGAACTCTGGTCGCAATCGGAGCCCAATCTTGGGGGCAATTGTTACAACATGAAATATCCTCGCCTGACAGGAGGTCAGATTCCCGATGATACACTGACCCAAAAAGATCGAGGGTCTACACCAGACAAGAGCATTTAATGTATTATAGATCTACTGTTGATCGTTAGATTAATAATTGTAATAAATCCCTAAATAAAGGGTTAAGACGAGTTTATGGCCACTTTTGGGCTTTTGAGGGTGAACCTCTATAAATAGAAGATCACCCCCCCCCCCATTGTAGGGGTTCACATTTTTCCTCATTCATCATCTATAGAAAAACTCCCATATTCGAGGGAAGACCGAAAGTTCTTCCCCTATCGTTCGTGTTCATTTTACATTGATTGTTTGTCGGACATAATCCAAATAGCCACATATATCTATCCATACGAAAATGTCTGTCAACAAAACTCAAGTATACCCGTTGAATGACTATCACAATATACAACTAACTTAGTTAAATATAATAAATTTTAGAGTTTTATCGATCCAGGGCCTGAAAGATAGTAAGTGTTGTTCGCCGCAACTACTATTTCTCTCCCAGATGGGCCCACACCGGTGTCCTCCTGTTGATAGGCGAACATAAGCCAATAAATGGCGAACAAAGATTAAAGCTACATCAAAGATTATGAACCAACCTCAAATCAAGGGTAATCAACAAAGAAAATCAAGTTGGGGTGCATCTACCAATTTTAGAGGTGTATAGAGTGACGAACAACTCCCCGACGAACAACTAATGGACGAACAGGAATTTAGACCCGAGACCAAGAATGAGCCAACTGTGAAGTCATCAATGACGAACAACTTGGTCAAACTATGATACAACAAATAGCCAAGGAGGTGTGTACAAGTGAACAAAGGACAGAGATCCCAAAGCCAAGCTGAACAAAGCCATAAGGCGGGCAACTTCCAAAGTACAACCTCTAGAGGCGAACAACTTTCAGTTGGAGAATCAACAAGATCAATCAAGCCGACCTAGGCGAACAACAATGAGTCCGAGATAAGACCAAAGAAGACTTTGTAACTAAGGTTCAGCTTAGATAAGATCAAAGGGACACATGTCAAGCATGCAGGCTAGGGAGACCAAGAGTCTTGGACACCTCATGCTTGCTAGTCTCTATAAATAGTTGTTCTCCAGCTTACTTATAAAATTTTCGAATTTCAGACTAAAAATACACACAAATACACCCAAACTCACATACGCGAAATAAGTCCAATTTCGACTACCGAATTTACAAATTCGATAAATCCAAACCCCGATTTACCATTTACGGTGGTAATCAATCACACGTTATTGATTGGTGACGTAAAAACGGATTAAAACAGCCACTAATCCTTACGATTAAATTCGTTCACCAACAGTAAGGTTATCACTTTAAGGCCTGAAAGATTTTTCCTATCGATTCAGGGTCTGAAAGATTGAAAACTATCGATTCAGGACCTGAAAAATAAAACTATTAATTTAGGGCTTACTCATTTTAAGACCGTGTTTGATCATTTATAATTTTTTATTATCCAAAAATATTTTTATAAATCATATTTTCAAAAATATAAAAGAAGTATTAATTTCATGTGATTGAAAAAATAAGAAACAAATGAATTAATGAAAAAATAATAGTGTATATAAATAAAATAAGAATATAAATTATAATATGTCATACATAGTCTTAATATTCTTAAGTCTTAAATTAATAGGTTCTATCTTTCAAGTCATAAATTGATAGTTTTCAATCTTTCAGGTCCTGAATTGATAGGAAAAACTTTTAGGTCTTAAATTGATAGTTTTACCATCTTTTAGGCCTTGAATTAACATTATTCCTTTATGCACTTGTTTTTCAAAGATATGATGAATGTGACTTGTAGTAAATATGCATAAAATGTAAAATGCAATAACAGCAATTTATAGTGGGCTAGAGGTGGTGTAATCCTCTTACATCCATTGTTGCACCCTTAGATGTCAAATTCACTAGCAAGTCTTACAACTTTTTCTTGCCACACTAAGAATTTCACTTAAATCACAATTCCCCTAAGAACTAGACCTCACTTAGACTAATCTATTTTCAGTGATTTTTTTTTTTTCACTCAGATTTCTCACTTCACTCAGAAAGTATAACTCACAAAGATAAATATCTATACTGGATAGATTTACAATGAAACTTTTGTGAGAAACAACTTATAAACCTAAAAAGATATCCTAGCAACCTAGTTCTATAATGATTTTAAGACAGATTTATGTAGACTTTGGTAGCTGAAGGATTGTTTTGTAGTGTGTTTGTATGCTCGAGTATTGTTATTGTTTCCTCTGGGGCAACTCTCCTATTTATAGGAGTCTGAGATTTTGATTTTGAATTCCCTATATCCTCTCAAAGCTTTGACTTCAACCCAATTAAGACTTCTTGTCTGGTTCTTTAGTCCTTATTGTAGTACAATTTGTCTTGTAGTGTTAGCTGTTAAATTGGTCAGCTAATCAATATATGCACTGTGTTTATTGGCTAAAATTAATCTTCCTTAATGTTCTAAAATTTTCAAACCTTGTGAGTGAGTGTACAATTAGTACTACACTCAGATAGGTGTGATTAAGCTCTTTAAAAACTTAACATAAGTCTTCAGTTGTAGGCTATTGGTGTGTAATCTTTAATTCTTCAATTGTAGGCTCTCTTCTTGAACTCTTTAGTTGTAGGCTTTACATCTCTTCAGTTGTAAATTTGGAAAAAAAATCCAAGTTTTCTTTCACTTTAATATCTGCAATGTTAGTATCCATAGTACACAATATATACAGTATTTTGTTATCATCAAAATCACAGAGAGATATTTACAACAGATATATCCTAACAAATGTTTAGTGGGAGCCATTAACAATATTTCAAAAAAGGATAATTCAAAAGTGCACTAGTTAAAAAAATGGCAACCGATCCTCGAATTTTCAAAATTGGATCGGAGTAGATATCCTTGTGTAAATTTGGAGTAACTCCGATGTAAATTTATTGATGTTCATGTGTGCAAGGGATCTCTTTTGCCCGTTAAAAGAAAAATTGTCTCCCCATAAAATTGTTTTAACATGTTTTCAAAAGTAAAATCTTTATTTAGACAATGTTATCCCCGGTGCCGTGGATAAAATTCCACCGTTGAAATAATTCTCCTTTTTTCTTACCCAAAAACATTTCAACATTTCCTTATCATCTGCCATTATTATTGGATAATCGACTTTATTTTTTATTTCAATAAATAACTAATTATATTAATTTAAATTATTACAAACATAGTACTCCCCAGATTCATTTTTTATTATCTAATTACTATAAAATGAAGATTTTTTTGTTTTCCACTTACCCAAAATAGCAAAAAGTTTGCACTACCCCTTTTAACTTATCCCTTAAAAATATCATTTATTTATTAATTTTATACCCACAAATACTAATAAACCTATGTTTTAAAAGCGGAAGCGGAGGTTGAACCGGACTGCCTCAGCGCTTTTGGTCGAACCGGTCGGATCGGGGTCCGACCGTTAGTAAAGCGGTTGAGCCGTATGACGTCATAATTATATAATATATAAATAAATATATATTTAATATATAAATATATATATATATTTATATTTATAAAATTATTTCTATATAATAACAATTAAAATTCAATGGGCCATAACAAAAAATATTTTTAAAGGCCAAAAAAGTAACTAAGAAAAAGCCCAATGACTAGGTCTACACCTCTACGGATATATCTGATAAAGTTGAACTACTTTACTATTCATCTTCTTTCTAATCTCCATAACTTTGAAATCTCATCCTCTCAACCTGAAAATCACTCCAGTCTAACCGACCATGATTTTTTCTCCCTCTTCTCTATCATTAAACCACCAAAATCAATATCAAAATCTCTTTTCTCCTTCTCACCCCTATTAAAATTATTTTCTAAATCTTCCTACTGGTAAGCGCCACACTGATTGAGAGAAGGAGATTTGAAAATCGGAATGGTGCCATTAGTGGCTGGCGGCTGCAGAGGAATAGATGGCCGTGAAAATCATTAACGGCGGCATCAAAATTGCAAAAAAATCCCTTTTTTTTACCCAATAAAGTTGAACCGCCGAGTTGGCCGGTTCAACCGATGTCCGGTTCGTTCCGCTTTTTCTGGTTCTGGGCGGTTCGGGATCGAGTAAAGCGTCGAGCGGTCTAATGCCTCGAAGCGGGCCGGCAGCCTCGCCGAATAGCGGTCGGACTGGTCGGACCGGCCGGTCCGATCCGCTTTTTAAAACATAGTAATAAACAACTCTTGTCCCTTTTAAAAATCTACTTTATACCCACAAATACTAATATAAACAAGTTCTTTATTAAAATCCGTATTACTTCGAAAGTGGAAATCAAAATCGAATCGAAGAGAGTATTATAATGAACTGAAGATAAATAGATCAAATAAAAAATAAAAAAATGCTGTAAAAAGAACAATTTTATTATATTTATCAACAAGAAAAGTATAGGGTATTTTTTTTGGTTTCAAAGTACAAGAGAGAGAAACTTTTACTGTATTCTTTAACTTTTTTTCAACCTGGGGGAGGCCTTTTCCGATTTCCTAAATCAAAGTTTTGTACCAAATGAAGCGAAAAAGCAAACACGAGACTTCGAATTACTGAAAAAACAAAAGTGAAAAAAAAGAATCTCAAAATTTGCCGGTTGCCGGTTCCAAAACCGCGATCATGACGACGACGCGGAGGACGATGATGACCGGTTAACCGACTCCGCCAATTTCCCCAACCTCTCCGCCATCTCCGGCGACAACTTTTTGGCCGGTTTCTTCTCCTCCTCCCGCCGGAAATCAAACCCCAACGCTTCCGACACCTCTTCGGAGCTCCACCCGCCTTTTCGGAGCGTATCCGAAAACCGATCCGCTTTCAAAAGCAATGCGTCGAGCACTGATTGGTCGTCCAGCATCACCATTTCGCCGTCGAAAAACCCCGACGCTGACACGTCGACAATCTCCGCCACGTCGGATTCCGCCCACCCGCTTTCCCTCAAAACCGACCCGATTTTGACAACATATTCACCCACCCATTTCGGCATTTCGGATCTCGAATGCCTGTCCGGTGAAGACAACGACGACGACGAAGAAGACGAATTCGAAATTCTCCGGCGGCGATCCACGGCGGCGTCGCTCCAGAATTCCACCCATCGCGGGGTATCCGAGCTCCTCCGGGTCGACGTCGACCCGGCCGATCTCTCGCTCATGGATCGCTGATCCGAGATAACCTTCGGGTCGGATTCGGATCTTTGCCGGAAAAGGGACGATTCACGATCGAAGAAATCGGATAAGTCGAATCCACAGCAGAAAATTTTACTCTCATCCACGTAGAAAATCGGATTTCCTGCAAGACAAGGGTTGCAAGGAATATAACAATGGTTGAAAACGGGCACCAAAAGCGGGGCCCGTTTCAGCGCATTCCGGGCGATTTTCATGGCCTTTTCCGGGTCGGAAGGCCGCGGGCCCCACGATTTCGACCAGAGATCCCCCCGAGCGATGTGGAAAGAAATCGACGCAATGGGGAGATCAACGGCGGCGCGGAGCTGAAGCCGAGCCGACCCGGCCGATCGCCAATCGGGGAACCCCGGTCCGACGGGCAATCCGGCTGAGAGAACCGCTTTCAGGTCGGGCGGGAATTCAAACCCGAACTCCGCCTCGGCTAGCGCGAATTCGGGTTCGGATAACCCCGGTTGGACCCGGATGCCCGAGTTCTTTAAGTGGGAAACTATTTTATCCGCGAGGGTAGTGAAGGAAAGAAGGCTGTTCCGCGGCGGAAGCGACGTCGCGGCGGCGCGGGCTGAGAGACGGCGGAGTCCGGCGACATGGGCCGGGTTCAGACCGGTCATTCTCCGGTCCACGTCAACCATTCTTGATCGGTTCTTTATGATCTTTAATTTTGCCCAAAATTGTTCTTTACCAAGAAATTTGGTTTCTTTGGGGAAGGGGTTTCCTTTTCTGTGTGCGTAGAGTTTATAGGGGTGGGGGTTGCCTAGTACTTGAGTGAAACTAGAGAGAAGGGGGAAGCATTTATAGTGTGTAATTGAGCGGGGCCCACATAGGATATTAATGTGGCCAACAGTATCTGTATTATGAGAAAATCAGAAATTTAAATTTTACACTTTCTCGTATTTAAGTAATGGATGAGTCAGAAGAATTAATGGCGTGACAGATATATATTGTTAATTAAGTTGGAATTAGAGTTTTTTTTTGAAAAAAATCGAAATGATCTCAACGGTAAAGAAAGGCTAGGGAGACTAACTTTGCGATAAATTCCAGTGGCTTCTAATACTTTATGCTTCCAAAGTTCAAGTATCAGTGTGATATATTTGAACTATAGTGATTTTATTTTATTTTAAGCTTAGGATTTCAAACTCGAGAAGTCGTGTTGATTTTTTTTTTTTTCTTTTTCATGTTCTCTTTAGTAAGATTAAAATTTGGGATTTGATTTCTCTATTTCAGCCGCTTTTTAAATTTACAAATTTAATTTTTCATTCAAATATATATTCAACCTTATAATACATGTACATGTTTAAAATAATCACATCTCTACTTCTTATTTATATATTCATTTCCTCCCCTGTTTTTGTTACATTAACTCATTTAATCTCTTTTTTTTTTAAATTAATTATTATTTTTACAACAAAATAATATATAATCATTACTTAAAAATATTGATTTAACATAAAATTACATTCACCCCTATTCCTATACATCAAACTATAATACATATTTACTATTCATTTTTTATTTTTTCATCAGGATCTGTCAAATCTCCACAAAAAACATGACCTTAGTGTCTCTCGCTATTGTTTTAAATAAAAAGTATATTTCTCTCATGAAATAAATATTAGAAAATGATTTTTGTGATACCATTGGTTATATATAAAATTTTAGTTTTGACTTCTACTCTTAAAAATTAACCACTTTTTTCAACTATAAGTTCAAGAAATTTATGTAATATATAAAGTCAAGATATCCACTGAATTAGTTTTACGATGAATCGTATTTCTATTTTGTTTATATTTTTAATATTATAATTGTTTCATTAAAAATATTATATAAGTTGATAGTCATAATATATATATAATGAAAATATTTAATATGTTATTGCACAAAGTATATATATACCATGTTCTATACACTAAATGGGTAGAAACGAGTTTATAAAAGATCATACACAAATATATGAGGAAGTCTTGTTTGCGACGTGATACGATTGCATGTGTTTATAATAATTTTAAAATTTGATTATCATTTAAATAATTAAAAGTAGCACTTCTCATACAAATTTTAGTGCAAGTATATACATATTATTTTATCACTCCACAAAAATGTTGTGTTTTATCTAAATTATTATGAGAATAAACCCCTATTTTTTGTAAGGATATTTTTTATGACAACAAGAGAAATACAAGCCTTATATTAAATAGTTTTATTAGTGAAACTGGATCACAAACAATTACTCCCTCCGTCCACGAGTAAGTTTCCTATTTCTTTTTGTTGAATGATTTAAGAAAGTGTATTTGTTTATTAATATATGGTGGGCCACATGTTGACTTTTGGGATAAAGTAATGAATAGTGTTGAAAAGTAAAGTGAATGAGTGGCATTTTTGTAATATTGTGTGAGTTTGAAGATTAAAGTTTATATATAATAGAGTGTTGTTATTTCCATTTATGGAATGGGAAACTTACTTGTGGACGGCCCGAAAAGGAAAGTGGGAAGTTTACTCATGGACGGAGGGAGTAATAATTTTGAATGAGACGAACTAATACATTTCAATTAGATGTCAAAAAGAGTCCAAACCCAGTAGCTCAACCAATTTAACCCTAAAAATATAGAGCTAGAGTTGTTCATGGAGTTTGGAGATTAGCGAACATGCATCGAAATATGCACCAAAAAAAAGAACCAAAACAAAAAATTCATTGATCTTTTGATTTTAACCGTACCAAAATTGAATCGAATATTTTTTGGTATGGATCTGGATATTACCAAATTAACCTTATCTAAAAATCAAACGAGATCATACCGAACTAAACCGAATTAAATATGCATTAAAATTTAATTATTAGTATTTAATTTGTATTCATCAAATTATATTATAATGTTATTGAATTCAAGTACAACTATACGATAACATAATTCTCCCTTTTCAGAATACAAATACTATTTTATTTATCTTATTAAGTTATTAAAACGTTAGCTAATGTTTATGTGTATATCAAAATGATTTAAATTTAATTTGTCTAATCTTTTAATTTTATTTTAAATGTATATTCATTTCTTAATCTGGTGTACCTCATGTCACAAATCACACAAACGATTTTAATAATGCATTTTCTATTTACAAGATTTTTCGAAAAGATTGTTTAAAAATATATATTTTCTATATTGTATTTTAAATATTCAATTGGTGGTAATTTGCGTTCTTTTTTAAATCATCCATTATCATATAATGTGTTATAATTGAGCTTGAAAAGGTATATGTTTGATTGTGGTTGGAGATATGTAGTATTTGTGTGAGTGATGCGTCAATTTTTTTTATATTAAACAATACTCCATTGTCCATTAAATGTATGCTCAAACTGTTTTTTCATAACAATTTTATTTATCATTCAATCATCACTTAATTATTTCACATATTGTTTATTTTACATTAAAAAATAATTATTTAATTAATAAATGGATTACATAATATACTTAAAATACTTTTACTTTATAATTTATCTATATTTTTTTAAAATTTATCAAAATTCATCGTAGATGGGGGATTATACATTTATTGAATAAGTTGGACAAGAAAAGATAATTTTGATGGGGTACGCCGGTATCCTGTGAACACCACATAACATAATAACCCCACAATATATGTCGCCAAAAATATGCTTTTACACGTAATACCGCTTCACATGTCCACGTTGGATTATGGATCATTTTCCACCCACTAAAATAATACGAGTGTGACTTTTCTTATTACCATCCTTTCACATGCTGAATCTTTTGTTTTTGCATTCCCATTAACAAGGAATACAAAGTAAGGCATATTGTATTTGTATGAAAATATGCCATTTGACTAAAGTAATCTGTTCCAAATTATAGGATGTCAACTTTTAAAAAATAAAATAAAAATTCACGTAATGGGGTGGATTTCCGGTAAATTCGGGTTCACACAAACTCTCTTTTTAAATAATATTGTTATATATATAAACTATCGTTGCTGAACATATTGACTACCATTGTTTAAAAATGAGTTTGATGTATATACATAACAATGATAGATATGCATGACAGTGATAGTATGTATAAATAAAGAAAAATTTGAAAAACTCATGTCTAGAGGTGAAAATAGGTCAGACCAAACCTTCCACTGAAAAGCATATGCCTAGTTTATAAAAGTATAGTCTTTTTTTTAGATTCGACCTAATCTTTTTAACTAAACAAATCAGCCTACGAGCCTTTTAAAAGCCTATTATTTAATATAATTTAACCATATTATACAATATAATATATAAATAATATGTCAAATAAATATTTATCTACATCAATTAATATATATGTGTATATATTATACGTCATATTAAATACATCGGTATGTTAGGCATTCACAATTTTTATTATCCACATATTATCACTGTATTGAAAATGAAGATCAAGTTAATAAGCGAACATAATACCACTATCAGACCATTATTACTTTCGAGTAGAAATATTATTCACAAAAATTTGTGTGAGATCGTTTCACGACATAAAACAACATCAATTAACACTCACTCCTGTTAAAGTGTTAATGTGTTATGCTCAATTTATACCTTATCCTACAGTCTCATAACATGAGATGATCTCACACAAGCTCTACCCTAATATTATACCAATTTTGTATTCAACCGTAACAACTTTTACGAATTATGTAATTTTCAACTTTTGACATTTTTGTATTTGCAAGAGGTGAAATTAACATTCGGTTGATGGTCAAAAGAATATTTCATTTTTATAATCGATTCCTGGACAAAAAGAAAAATTCAGGACTATTTTCAAATCTTGAATATAAATAAGAGTAACTAATTACAGAATTACCTTGTTTTATTTACCTGTACACATTGCATGAAATGGTGTCGCATATAAATTTAGATGAGGAAGCAATTAATTAATTGAAGACGTGACAAGACATTACATCTATTTATTGACGAAATGAAATCATGGGCACCGAACCAAATCACTAGAAGTAACTATACAAGGTGTCCATATTCAGAGTTTAAAATTGATTCCTGTGATTAAGATGAATGTCGACGGAAGCACCAGGCACGGCGGCGCCACACTGTTTCCTTGTCGACGGAATGGTGGGGCAGCCGTCGCTTTCTTGTCTTTCGCCGTTCCGATGAATCTTTTTCACAAACACTTGATCGGAAAATCATTGAGAGTAGCGATGGTGATAACTCAGTTTTGTATGCGAGTTTTCGTAATTAATTGAGTTAGGTGTGATAGTCTACTACTCACAAAAACATGCATGCACACGGAACACAGATGTTAATAACTTGTCACGTCTTGCGTATTATGAATTTATATATACAAGGGGACAAAATTGGTCGAAATAATTTAACGTTTCTCTATAAATTTAGACTTTCAGATGAGTTTAAATTCCTTTATGATATTTGAACAATTTTTTTTAAGTTGAGATACTCCCCCCGTCCACAAGTAAGTTTCTCATTTCTTTTTGTTGAATGGTTTAAAAAAAGTATATTTGTTTATTAATATATGATGGGCCACATGTTACTTTTGGGATAAAGTAATGAATAGTGTTGAAAAGTGAATTGAATGAGTGACATTTTTGATAATATTGTGTGAATTCGAAGGTTAAAATTTATATGTAGTAAAGTGTTATTTTTGTCATTTATGGAATGAGAAGTCTATTGGAGGACGGCTCGAAAAGGAAAGTGGGAAGTTTACTCAGGGACAGAGAGAGTATTATTTAGAGCAACCCCCAATATTAAATTAACCACTCGTTGGGCTTCCTTCTCAGAGGGAAGAGTTGAGAATTCGACTCACGATTGTTAGAGAATTAAATAAATGAATTAACTTTACATAAGATGTAATTTTTTCATGGTATCAGAGAGCAATTCCACACAATATTAAATTGTCTACTCATTAAGAAAAATGTTAGAGAATTAATATAATAAATGAATTAATTTTCCACATATCTATAATTTTAGACTTTTAAATGAGATGTAATTCTTCCATGGACAAATTATGGGATACAATTTGAATATTCGTTTGACATACAAAAACACCATTTTCAATTTTCTATCAATTTTAGGTTCAAAATTGGACACAAGACTAAATCAATAATTGGAATATTTGGGGACCAATATTAGACCTTAGATAAGTTATGAGAAAAATAACTTTTTAACTATGTTCATGATGGAGGCTAGAATGTATTGACTACAATTGATTGATTGTTTGCAAACTCTACTTTATAAGTAGAATTGCTTTTTTTTTTTAAAAAAAAAATCAATTCTACAATATTTGCAATAACTATTTTAAGCAATTAAAATCAATTTTACCAAAGCAATTACAATAATTTCTTCGACTACCGGGTACATGACAACATCTTTTCATCTCGCTGTAGATCGGAACTGCAATAACAACAAGAGGGGGACCACCCGAACCCGCAACTCCTCACCATAAGGGGAATACCACTCTGCCACAAGAGGGAAATAAATTCTCTCTCCATGTCTCGAACCAAAACCTCTAAAGTCTTAGGTGGTGACCTCAACCAATTGATCTACAAACATTTGACATGAGTAGAGTTTTAAAACACATTCTAAGAATACGAAAAACTGACTAATTAGTTTAAAGGACAAAAACGGTTGTTATAATTTATCCATCACCAAATCTTTTGGCTACCTAGAAATTTAGAAAATTGACTTATTTGATTTGGAGTTAGGACCATTTGTACCTTCTAACGTCGATCACCAATTTAGGATTTATAATCATGTATCTGGAGATCATCTGGCTGATATTTTTTCCTAGAAAAGGTTTAGCAATTACAAGCTCTTTAATTTAAATTATTTAATCAACAGTAGCTGCTTGGACCGCTTACAGCTATAATTGATAGCATATGGTTGGGTTGGACTTTTCACATAGCTTTTTTTGAGAAAATTATTTCTGAAATTTATACTCCATTTGAGACATGCATGGAAGTAGGTTACTTGTGATCGAGGATTTCAAAACCATTTGAGATCTCATAATTTAATTGCTTGTTTTGTCTCATTGCAAAATAATTACTTAATTTGTTTCATGCTCAGTACTAAATTCAGTAATTAACATGAAATATATACTATTTCTATTCCAATTTTTTTTTATTTTTTAATTCATCAATCACAAATAAAATTGTATTTGTATATTGTATTTATAATTTTGATATAAAATATACTATTTGTGATGGAAAGATTGATTTTATCATTAAATTTAATCTTCCCTCAAAATTATAAACAAAATATATACATACAATTCTATTTGCAACGACTGAATTATAAAGGTGTGAACAAAAAAATTAGAATGGAGGCAGTATAAAAAGTTAATGATGAAATATCCATTGAATTAGGTTATCCTAACCCAACTAAAACATAATTTAAAATCCTTCATAAGACACATTTTGGGTATTAATATATATATATATATATATATATATATATATATTACTATGCGAAGATTTTCAATATAATTATTAGTGTATGCGGTATAATATTGAAATTTAATGTTAGGATTTATTTTTAACCAAGAGTATGTATAGAGTGAAATT
The DNA here is from genome assembly GCA_947034835.1 of Ballota nigra. Classification (NCBI taxonomy): domain Eukaryota; kingdom Viridiplantae; phylum Streptophyta; class Magnoliopsida; order Lamiales; family Lamiaceae; genus Ballota; species Ballota nigra. The sequence goes on from OX344722.1 coordinate 6,008,831, forward strand.
GGTTTATATATGAATCCATAAAGGGTATTAGTTGTTTTCAATGAAGAGTATTAGTTGTTTTTACTGAAGTGTATTACCGGTTTACACTGAAGAGTCTTAGTTCATTTTTACCGAACAACTAAGACTCTTTAGTATAAATCAGTAATACTCTTTTCTAAAAATTTAAGCTGTTAGATAGAGATTTATTTAATTCTTTTATAGCACTAGTGCATCCTCCCACGAATGGTAAAAAGTTAAATATAAAAAATTTATTTCACATTTTTTATAGGTTAGATTATTAGATGAAATGAATTTTTTTTCCTCAGATATATTTATATATATAATGTTCATAGAATTCCGCTTAATAGAAGTCCTGAAACCATCTCATGCACCTGCATACATATTTTTGTTTGAACTGAGTAAGGCGATGAAAATATATGCAACATTTGCGTAAGTTTAATAAAAAAAAAAAAAAAATCATAATAAATTTATTTTAAAATATTAAATATTTAATCAAAAATATTAAAAATCCCATCAAGAACATAAAAAAAATGGGATCAATTAATTGTATTATATATAAATTGTTGCTGATTATTTTTTTACTACCAATTTGATGATATTATATTGACATCAATTTTTTATACTCCTGATAAAAAATTTAATACCCTTAATCAAATATGTAATATTTTAAAATAGTTTCATGATAAATTTATCATAAGTCATTTTCATATAAAACTTTGCCCTAACATTTTATATTTTTGTGATATCGTCATCAAGGAGAATAATGAGAGATTCACCTCTCGTGCTCCATAAAGTCATTTATTTATCTTCTATAATAATACAATATTGATTCAGTTAGAAATTAATTATCCATATATAGGTAGGGACCGTTAAAGCCCAAACTAAAAAAGCTTCTCTCCATTACTTTGCCTTTCTTTTAATCAGTATTGCAGAAATCGGGCTAGGCGGCCTCCTCCCGACCCGATTTCTGCAAAATCGCCTTTTCTAGGCGTTTTCGGGCCTAGGCGGTTCGGATCTAGATGGATTTAGGTGGTCCTGAGCGGTTCTAGGCGGCCCCAGGCGGTCCTAGGCGGCCATTTTATATAAAATATATAAAAAAAATTACAAAAAAATATATATCTAGGCGCCGCCTAGGCGGGCCTAGGCGCTAGGCCATAAAACGTCCGATTACCGATTTCTGATTTTTGCACCCTTGCTTTTAATTACTTCATCAAATTAATTAATCGTTTTTTAAGGAAAGTTTTCGAAAAAAAAAAAAAAGAATACTACGATTCAAAATAAGTGATGTTTTAGATTAGATGTTTTACATATTTTTTTCCTTATTTTTCTATTATACCCCTATCTCAATCTCCTTAAATAAATCACTCATATTTTAATTTACTTTTAATAAATTTATTTTATATAAACGATGAGGGTATATTAATTAATATACCTTAATATTTAGTTTCAATAACAAATACCAGAAAATCATTTATTTTGAAGGAGAAGTATTATTTAGATTAAACCCGCCCCTTTAGTGAGAAAAGTCACGCGTCATAAAAATCAGGGTTAGATTGGTAGGGTAGAGAAGTTTGCTTAAAAAGGTTAACGCCTATCAATTACCAATAACATAAATTATAAACCACGATTTTATTTGTAGATAATCACAAGATTTATATAAGTCCAATCCGGCTCCATACATAATTACCAACAATTTCTAATAATTGATATTTCACCATACTATGGTCCCCCAATTAATTATTAGTCGGTTTAAGCAATATCAAAGGACCAAAATTGATCATATAACATTAATTCAACTTTCCAAGTTAGCTATAAGTCTAGTAAATTTGATATAGCTGATATAGCACGTAAATAATCTCGAGCCACTCACTTACATACACTTACTTGACCATAACCCCGCGTAATACGCGGGTTGAAATAATTTTTTTTTCTTTTAAAAAATATTAAGGTGTTGTTTGCACCAGGTGCACCATGCAACACTACAAAAAAAACACTGTTTTGCGACGGAATTAGCGACGGAAAATCCGTCGCAAACAGTGTTTTGCGACGGGATCTGCGACGGACAAGTATCCGTACCTAAAATAGCCGTAGCAAATTTTTGCGACGGATTAGGCCATCCGTCGCAAATTAACGACGGACAAATCCGTCGCAAAATCGGCGGGTCAGATCCAGCCGGGTCACACAGAATTTGCGACGGACAGTAGTCCGTCGCAAACTTTTCGGGTCAGACCCGATCGGGTCAACAACATTTGCGACGGCTAAATTCCGTCGCAAATGTTTTTATATATTTTTTATACTTTTTTGTGTTATAATTTGCGAAGGGCTGTTTTCCGTCGCAAAATTCAATATTTGCGACGGAATATGGCCGTCGCAAATTACCGAGCCTATACAAAAAAAAAAGTGGCTCGCGTGGGTCAGATCCGGCCGGGTCACACAGAATTTGCGACGGACAGTAGTCCGTCGCAAACTTTTCGGGTCAGACCCGATCGGGTCAACAACATTTGCGACGGCTAAATTCCGTCGCAAATGTTTTTATATATTTTTTATACTTTTTTGTGTTATAATTTGCGACGGGCTGTTTTCCGTCGCAAAATTCAATATTTGCGACGGAATATGGCCGTCGCAAATTACCGAGCCTATACAAAAAAAAAGTGGCTCGCGTGGTTCGAACCCAGGCACCCGAGGCGGCCGGGGCGGGCGCGGACCACTGGGCCAACCGGCCCATTCCTTGTTATATTCGGTCCACCTTCTATATTAGTCTTATTAGGCCTGGAACAATTAATCCATTTTTTGCGTCCAAGGGGAATCGAACACGGGACCTTTTGTGCAAGAGGAGAGGGCGCGCGCCACTAGGGCACAAGCTACTTTCGTTTATTTTTTTGCAATTAATTGTATATGTATTCAAATTAAGTCATTTTTTTTATAATTCACCAAATTAATTTCTTTTCGTATCTAAGATGTTTATTAAAATATTTTGCCCAACTATTTTTTTTATTTTGTAAAATTATTTATTTCGACTCCCGCTTAAATTTATAATTCGTTCATTTGTACGCAATTAATTGTATATGTATCCAAATTGACTCATTTTTTTTTCTACAATTCACCAAATTAATTCATTTTCGTTTCTAACTTGTTTTTATAAATATTGGGGCCATTTAATTTTTATTATTTCTGTAAAACTATTTATTTCGACTCCCGCTTAAATTTACAATTCGTTCATTTGTACGCAATTAATTGTATATGTATCCAAATTGACTCATTTTTTTTTCTACAATTCACCAAATTAATTCATTTTCGTTTCTAACTTGTTTTTATAAATATTGGGGCCATTTAATTTTTATTATTTCTGTAAATTTATTTATTTCGACTCCCGCTTAAATTTATAATTCGTTCATTTGTACGCAATTAATTGTGTATGTATCTAAATTGACTCATTTTTTTTCTACAATTCACCAAATTAATTCATTTTCGTTTCTAACTTGTTTTTATAAATATTGGGGCCATTTAATTTTTATTATTTCTGTAAATTTATTTATTTCGACTCCCGCTTAAATTTATAATTCGTTCATTTGTACGCAATTAATTGTGTATGTATCCAAATTGACTCGTTTTTTTCTTCATAATTCACCAAATTAATTCATTTTCGTTTTTCACTTGTTATATATACAATAATTTAGTAATTCTAATCGTCGTCTTCTTCCTCGTCATCCTCATCATCGGCTTCATCCTCTTCCTCATCTTCATCCTCTTTCTCTTCCTCTTCCTCTTCTTCTTCCTCCCCACCGCGCTCTTGTCCATCACCCTCATGATCACTTTCAATCATTATCATTTCTGGATTTGCAGCAAGTAAGTCGACAAAAATATTCACACCTGCTTGATCAACCTCTGTTTGAGCCTCTTGTATCTCTGTTTGAAATGGATCTGTTGGTTCTACACCGTCTTTGTTTGACGGATTAGAAACTTCAACCAATGATCTTGCCTTTACTTTACAAACTGTCCTCAAGTTGGGCCTACTTGATCCGGGGTATTTGCAATAATATACCTGAGATGCTTGCGTTGCAAAAATATAAGGATCGTATGCCGCCGGAAACTTCTTTCCGGTGTTGATATCAACAATCTTGTAGTTTTTGTCGACTCTTGTTCCTTGGTTCCCAAGATCATACCATTCACACAAGAACAACACTATCGTCCTGCTCGGCCAATCATGACTCTTCATTCCAGACACCTTTCCGGTTTCCGTGTCAACTCTGTCTCCCAAATTCGACACATAATTGTCAGGGAAGCTCAACTCTTTCACCCACTTACACAAATTCTTCCTTTCTGCTTTACTAATTGTGTAAGAGGCCTGGGGATATGTTCTTGTCTGCTCATCCTTGTGTAGGGAAGCACGAGAACAGAAGAGCCTCAACTCATCTCTGGATTTTGAAGTGTCTTTGGTCTTCCCTTCAGTACCCACGACCGTATGAAACAAGTTGTCGAAAACATTCTTCTCTATATGCATCACATCCAAATTGTGTCGAATCAACAACTTGCTCCAATAAGGTAAGTCCCAAAAGATACTTCTCTTCTTCCAACCACCCTGGATACGTTTATTGTGCTCCATTGCACCCGCCTCAGTTGTCTTCATCAAATCAGTGACTGTAACCTCATACAACAACGAATCACCTGAAATAATTAATTTATATATGGTTAACTTATATATATGAGACACATAGACATCAGTAGTGATTCAGTACCTAGACACATACCTGATCGAATCCGTGGTCTTGGGCGGCCTACTGCATTTTTACCCTTTAGAAAGTCTGTTTTGTTCCTCCGAAAGGGATGATCAGGAGGAAGAAACTTGCGATGGTTGTCGAACCATGACACTTTTCTATTCAACGGAAGATAGAATGCATCAGAACCGTCCATGCAATACGGGCATGCTAGTTTTCCTGCTGTTGACCACCCAGACAACATAGAAAATGCTGGAAAGTCACTAATGGTCCACAAAAGTGCAGCTCGCATCGTGAAGTTCTAGACCACAAAGATTTCAACTCTTTAATCAATGGCTGGAGATATACATCCAATTTATGCTTGGGGTTGTGTGGTCCAGGCACCAAGATACTAAGAAATATATGTTGAGGCTTCATGCACAACCAAGGAGGTAGATTGTACGGGGTCAACAACACAGGCCATAATGAATATTTTTTTTCCGTGCATTCCAAATGGGGCAAAACCATCCGTGCACAAGCCTAACCTCACATTTCTCGTCTCCCTTGCAAAATCTGGGAACTCCCTATCAAGATGTTTCCATGCCTCCGAGTCTGCAGGATGCCGCATCTCTCCAGAATTCTCACCAGAACACTCCTCAGCATGCCATGTCATGTCTTTAGCCGTGGCACTGGACTGATACAATCTCTCTAGACGAGGAGTGATGGGAAGGTAATACATTGCCTTATAAGCCTTCAACTGCACTTTCTTCTTACTTTTTGTACGACCAGATGGTTTGTACCGTGGGTGACCACACATCTTGCAATGATCCTGATCCTCATCCTCATCCCAAAACAACATGCAACCGTTTGTACAACAATCAATCTTCTCAAAGGGTAGACCCATATGTTTCAAGAGCCTCTTGCTCTGATAGAAATTACCAGGCGCCGTGTTGTCTTCAGGTAGAGCTCGTTTGAACAATTTAGCAAATTGATTGAACACTTTTTGACTGACCTTGCCTTCAGTTTTGATGTTCAACATTTGAGCATTGAATGACAATTGCGTCTCAGTCTCACAACCAGGAAATAACTTTTGATCAACGGTTTTAAGCATATCAAAAAACTTCTTTGACCGATGATTTGGTTCCTCCTCCATAGGTGTTTCATTGAATTGTGGTTGACCACCCAAAACAGATTCTGCAATCATCATCCGATATCTATCAGGTTCATCCTCTATTTGTGGTTCAAATTGAGTATACGGAACATAACTTGAACCACCAACATCAGAACTTCCACCACCGCTCCACCCAGTATACCAGTATTCTACAGTTTCGATGTCAACATTACACCGTTGTTCACCGTGACTGGTCCAGTTGTAATAACGGGGAACATAACCGGAAATCACAAGATGAATTCTAACCTCATCAACACTCAAGAATCTCATATTTCTGCATCTTCTGTCTTTACACGGACACCTAATATTACCCATACAATCCATATTGCATGGATGTTGTAGTGCAAACTCAATAAACTCATCAATTTTATTGCAAAAGACAGAGTTAATGCCTCCTCCTATCATTCTAGGTATTGAGTACATCCAACTACGATCTGGAAATTGCATCTGTTACAAATTAAAAGTAAATATCACATGAGTTGTAAAAAATTGGGCAGAGTTTGCCTAAAAATAAGGATATACACAATTTTTCTTCACAAAAATCAATCCAATGCAACCATATATATCAATCATAGTAAACCAATCAAATAAACAAACATCACACAATTTATCTAATAGTGTACAGAAAAATTGAGCAGAGTTTCGACTAAAAATAGGTATAAAATATCACACAAACTAAAATTAACCTAAACCCATCAAATAAACATATATCATCAATCATACTAAAACCCATCAAATAAACATATATCATGCTCATTACCTAATAGTGTACTAAAAAATTGAAACAATAAAAATATGACAATTAAACGGTTAAAAATGTGAAAACGTACGGTGAAGTTGAAGGCAATGACAAATACGTACGCTGAGGTTGAAGGCAATGACAAATACACCAATTATACGTGAAGAACATATTAAAACCGTATCATTTCTTATTTTTTTTCGTGAGTGAAAGTGAAAGGGAAGGAAAAGGAAGGAGACTGGTATAAAACTGCATAAATTTGCGACAGCCTAAATTTCCGTCGCAAATTGCATAATTTGCAACGGCTATTCCGTCGCAGAGCTCTTTTGCGACGACACGGGTCAATTATTGGCCACCAACCCGCCTGACAAATTTCAATCGCTCACATTTGCGACGGCTTTAGTCCGTCGCAATTACAAAGTTTAAAATTACGACGGCATCTTCCGTCGCAAATCAGTCAAACGGGTCGTTTCCCGAACGGTCACCTTTAAACGGGTATGTTTTGCGACGGAATTGACCGTCGCAAACTCAAAATTGAAATTTGCGACGACCTTTTCGTCGCAAATGTAGCCGGTTCAAGACGAAGTCGGTGGGCCCTAGATTTTGCGACGGCTTATCCGTCGCAAATTACAATCTTTTGCGACGGACTTCCTAAGCCGTCGCAAATTGTCATTTTTTGCGACGGCTTACAAAAATCCGTCGCAAATTCAGGAATTTGCGACGGATATTCTTGCCGTCGCAAAATTCCCGTCGCTAATCTCCATCTTTTTTGTAGTGCAACTTAGATAATTTGTCTATACTGAATAATACTCCCCCCGTCCCAATTTTGTTTATTCATTTCATTATGTACCCCCTTCAAACACTTCTAAATTACACTTCATTCCACTAATAATTACGTATAAAAATATCTTTATTTTATTTCATGCACTTCAATTGAATAATACGCAATCATAAATAAATTATTTTATCCATTTAAATACTATAAATTACGTCTCACAAAAAAGTCAACAAAAGTCAAATGTGTAAACAAAATTGAGACGGAGGTAGTAATAGTTGTTTACACTGAACAGTTAGGGTTGTCCAATCATAATTATTCAGTGTAAACAACATTAAATGTTCTGTAAAAACAACCATAACATTTTAAAAGTACACTTGAATTGCATATTGCACCTAATGCACAAGATACTTATATATATATATTTAATTTTTTTTAATATTGTATATGTTTGCCTATAATATATAACCTTTGAAACATATTAAAGTATGTTGAATATCTCTTATTCCCTATTTATATTAATACAAAGTTTTTCGTGCAACTCAGGTGCATCGTGTAATTCAAGACCTAATGCTTATTAATATGATAAGATTAAATAAATAAAATTAAATTATTTTGATTTTAAGACAGTATGAATAATTTAATTTAATTATTAACTTTCACGTAATTAGAATTATTAAATTTAAGTAATTACTTCATCAATATAGTGAGATACATAAGTTGATAAAATATAGTGGAATATATAAGTTAAATAATTATTCAAAACATGTAAAAACATATAAGTTAGTTTAGATGGTAAGTAATACTAAAAGTTATGCAAGAGGTGCAAGGTTCGAACTTGTATCATTACATTTTTTTTTAAATAGATTCATTATTAAAACACTACATGGATGCCACATATTGAACACATACCAATAGAACAATAACCCATTATCTAGAATTTATTTTAAACTTTATAAAAATACGACACGTCATCCAAATCAACCACAGGCCGACACATAAGCAAGTAAAACTTCCTATTAGTATAATAGGGGATTATGTAAAAAGATAAATATAGAGTGAAAATGGTTCATACATAAACCATTGAAGAGTATTAGTTGTTTTCACTAAATAATATTAGTTGTTTTCAATTAAGAGTATTAATTATTTTCACTGGAGAGTATTAATTATGAAAACAACTAATATTTTTCAGTGAAAACAACTAATATTTTTCAGTGAAAACAACTAATATTTCTTGAGTAAAATTAACTAATACTCTTCAAATGATTCATGGAAGAACTCCATACATACTCTATATAAAATAGTATTACGGCTGTGATACAATAATACACATTTAATTTGAAGGCAATATTATATCTAGAAGAAACATAGATTAATTACGTACAATTAGTATTTCTAATAATGGAATCAGCGCGTCGCAATCAAGAGTCCTTTACCCCCGTGACAAATTAGAGTTTTATAAAATGCATTATTGGGACGTAGCTCAAAACTCAATTATTTAAGTAAAACATAAACTTTAATTCTAACACTTAGGTATCAAATTTCGAATTTCATTTAAAGGGGGCGAAACTTTGTTGTATTATAATATCATAAACAGTTAAAATTTAAGGCCGACTTCTTATAAATTATAAGTCTAAAAAAAATTCTTACATATATTAGTTCAAAATCTTCTTCCATAAAATACAAGTCTAAATTGTCCTAAGTTTAGAAGATTTGATATGTCAAATCTATAAGATTTGATGTGGACATTACTTATGGGTCAAGGTCAAGTAGCCTGATAGACTTTAGGATTTTAGTATTATATATATAACCCTGTACTCAGTATTGTAATACATACATGAAAATACACAGAAATTGAGATTAAAATCGTTTCCGTCCCGTAACTTTGTACCTTTTTCTTTTTGGTCCCATACTTATTTACTTTTTCGAATTAGTCCCACAACAATTCAAATTTAACCAAATTAGTCTCAAGTGGTCTGAAAACTTGTGAAACGACATCGTTTTGGTCACATGCTAATATTTTCCGACGAAATAGGATGACATAGCCATTTTGCAGACGTGGCACGCTGACTAAGTAATTTCTCTTATAAAATAAATAAACTAAAAAAATATTTTTCAACTCATTTTTTCAATAAAAAAAACCCTTAAAATATAAAACTTAAAATAAAGCTACCTGCAATTAAAACAAAAACAAATCAAAAAGACTAGAAATTTTCTCAAAAATCTGAGGAAACCCTAATACTCGATGCGTACATGTTTTTGACACTAGGGATAGCAATGGAGCAGATCAGGACAAATATCTCAATATCCATGTCTGCTTGGCACCTGTGCCCTGCCGCCCCGCTCTGCTCCATGTCCCGCTATGGGGCAGCATTTTGTGATCCATGACTGCCCCGCGCAGGGCAGATCTGATCTGTCCTGCTCCATCTGATGCAAGTTTATAATTTTTCTAAATTAATATATTAATATATGTTGGGTTTTAGAGGCACGAACACCATGTTCGGCGCAGCGAAAGTCAACGATTCACCAACAACGAATCTGCATATTGTTGTATAACATAAAACATAAAGGATAAATAACACGTATATAAATTCTTACAGCGATTTGTACGCATAATCCTCAACTATGGTATCCACGTAACGACTTTCTACCAACCCGTATTGATATGCCAGTGTTGAATCTCGAGACGAATTTGCTAGAAAAATTCAGACTGGAGATTTTATGGAGAAATTATATTTCTTGTGTATTTTGGAATTCCAATATGATACATATTTATAGGAATTAACTTGGCTTAATTCCTAAACAAGATATCAGGCCTAGCCCGTATATATAATCTCTACGGATTATATTTCCCTAGATATGTTCCTACGAATAATATCTTGACCATATATTATTCTTGTATAATAATATTCCAAATATTATTATTGGGATTTCATATTTAATTAAATCTAATTTAATTAAATAATAATAATAATAATTAATTCCAAATATAATAATTATTATTATAATCTCCATAAATTAAATATTATATCCAATACAATATTTAATCAACCAACTATAATTGGTAAATTGTCATTACTTGTTGTATGGCCCACAGACCCTCGTATATCGAGCGATTAGTCAAACTAACGGTCTTAATTGAACCCTGGACAATAAATCAGACATTCTCAATATACTATGTTGCGATGAAATCTGCAACTACATGTAGTACTGTAGGCTATTGTGATATCTTCCTTTCATTCGCGAATACCCGATTAAGTCTTGAACATGATGAAGTGTCTATTCAAATAACTTAATCATATTATCTCCAATCACTAATTGATCAAGAATATCACACTTAGCCACAAAGTCTAATTTGATGTGCGTTGGCCGACGTCATAGATCCAATTATGTCGAGAAGATGAGTATTCTCTCTAAATCCACATTGAGGAATGAATTCTATTCTTGGCTCAACTACCACGCACATGCATTTCGTGATGAACCCAATCCATGCCATATCTACCCGTGGAAGGGTGCAAGCGTCGGTCATGGTCAAAGTTCACCACTCCACACATGTCGTGCGTATTGACCTCAAGTGAGAGGAGTATCACATCGCTCCCACTAACCGAGATACCCATAGACATATTATGTGGAATTACATCAAACGGTTTCTCGGATAGGTATACCAATACCCTCTAAGGTATCTGTGCATCCATCATGAGATACCCGGTATGTCGTAGTAAGTGAGATCTTACGACACTCTCTAAGAGTATGATGCAGATCGCACATCAATCTCAACTACATCATCAATATCCCATTCTTGATGATCCTTGATCGGGGCTATTTGAAAATCATACTTAAGTCATCTGAGTTCTCACTCACTCAATGACAATAGTGATTCATGGGAACACAAATAATAATATATGCAAACAATCAAACATCATATTCAGATAAGTGTAACGCCATACATTTAATATTAAACCAATAATAATATTCAACCAAATCTGAATATTATCTTAGTATTATGTCCTTTCGATGGATTGTCTCTAGGACACTAACACTAACAATATAAACACACACACACACACATATATATATACATAACATGAAGGGTGGAGCGGATCGCTTGCGGAACATGTCATTTTGCCATCCCTACTTGGCGCAGCTCTGCTGCTTCGAGCACCCCGTCGCCGCCAAATACTGCTGAATTATATAGTACGCCATGCAGAATCGGGGCCTTCCATTACTTTAATTACAGGTAACTCTATTTTAAGTCTTAAGTTTTAAGGTATTTTTAATTGAAAAAATTAGTTGGAAAATATTTTTTTGTTTACTTAGTCAGCATGCCACGTCCGTGAAATGGGACCCGTCATCCTATTCCGCAGGAAAATATTAGCACGTGACCAAAACAACGTCATTTCATGAGTTTTCCGGCCATTTGGGACTAATTTGGGTAAATTTGAATTGTTGTGGGACTAAATCGAAAAAGTAAATAAGTATGGGACAAAAAAGAAAAAGATAAAATTTTATGGGACGAAAATGGTTTTAATCCCCACAGAAATTATAGTGGAAAACTCCTGGCTTGGTATGCCCCCAGATGTAGTCATTCATGACAAACTGGGTAAACAAATCAGTGTTCCTATTTTTTCGCTCTTTATTTTACAACACGTTATAAGCACGAATGTTCTACCCCATTAAATTATTGTGCAGCCGCCGCTGAGAGAGAGAGAGAGAGAGAGAGAGAGAGAGAGAGAGAGAGAGAGATTTAATCTCCTAGTCAAAATATGTGATAATGTATGTACGCAGCGGTCGAAGAGAATTAGAATGGTAATAGAATAGGTGAATAGGCGATCCCCTGTTATTGAGCACATAATTAATTTTTGTTGCAAGATGAAAAAGATGTTAAGTTTTTTTAATTAATTTTCATATGGTGTTTATAATGAAACTTGGTGATTCATCGGAAACCGTCGAGAAACTCGACACCGTAGACCAATAGTCTGTCGCCGCCTCATCCTCCGGTACCTCCACTGCCTCCACATCCCACACCATCCAATCCTACATCATAGCGGCGTGTGGGCTGTCGTGCATCACCGAATTCCTCCACGGCGGCGTGTCGCCGTTCATCCTCAAATACGTTCCATCGGCAGCCCTCAGCTTCACCTGAAACCCGTCCCTGATGAGCTGCCACTTGATCGACAAATCTTTCCGTTGAATTTCCAGTAGGGTTTGGAGGATTTTGTTACCGGTCATTCCTAAATAAGAAGTGGTCGGCGACGGTGGTGAGGTAGTGACCGTGGCAGCTTTTAAGGCGGACGATGTGGGGGGTTTGTGTTGATGAGCTCCATCAACCACCGCGCGCGGCGGCCGGCGCCGTCGCGGCTCTACTGCGTCAACGATTGGTCATCGTCGATGATTAGAGTTCCGACGATGTCGAGCTACTGTTTGAAGACAACAGAGACTACCTTCCGGCAAGAGGGGTGAAATCGTGGTGGAACTTTTCTATACGGAACCCTTGAAGCTATGGGTCATAGGTGGGCCTATAAGTGTTTCAAATCTTGTGCCAATTCGGAACCAACTCAGTGGCCACCATCTTTGTGGCCCATCTCGGGAATCTGGAGATATTGGTTTTTCTCAATTGCTAACTCTGATATGGTATGTGCCTATTACTCTTGTTATAAGGAAACTCAAAGGCATGATTAGAATGTATATTCATAATTATCCATGCTAAGCATACTATGAAAGCAGTGTTTCGTGTTACCGTAAGTGCATCTTTAGTTGGATGTTTAATCCATTTATAATTTATTGTTCTCATTATTTAATGTCTGATGCAAAAGGGAAAGATGTTTTAATTTCCCAGTGCTGGTTTTTATTTTTACTAACCTGTATTTGTATTGAGTTATTTTTGGATCGCCACTGGTTATTATATTTGTTTGGTTGCTCTATGAGATGAGAAAGCATGTAGTCATCTATTCTTGAACCTCCCGCTGAGTCTATCATTAGACACTCAGGAACCCTTACCGTAGGGTTCCATTCTGGTAAAGTGACTTAACCCCTTTTAAATTTCAGCATTTAGAACCGCTTGTCGCGGAATATGCTTGTGGATTATATGCTGTAAAAATTAGGATTTATGTGAAAATCCTTGTGTGCCTATTATTAACTTTGCTGCTAATTTAATTCACTCAAACAATGCCCAAAAATTTACATATACTGGTTTGCCTGAAGCAAACATGGGCATTGACTAAAATTTTTAACTTGAATAGTTGCTCCTACTTGTATAACTATTTATGTGAATTAAATTTACATTATTAGTTATAGTCTGCATATATTGTCTGGGTAGGCGGCACCCACTATTTATCGGGCCGCATATCATGTTTGGGTAGACGACACCCAATATTTGCTCTTTTGTGATTGAGCATGTTCAAATAAATTAAATCATCTTTCTCATTTGTTAATAAAAATTCAAATCGTATGTCTTACCACATCCATTTAAAACATAGTGAAAATGCTTGGTATTACTAAGGGAGAATTTACTAAGCTTTCTCTCGATGGTAATAACTACGTGACGTGGGCCATAGATGTTGAGATTCATCTAGCCTTACACTAATTAAGCGGAATCATTGTCCATGGTCCCAAATCCATTGATAAAAACGTTGATTTTTCTCAGGTACCACCTAAATCAGGACTTGAAATATGAGTACCTTACTGAGATAGACCCTAGTATTTTATGGACATCCCTGAAGGATTGTTTCCATCAACAAAATGATATAATCCTCCGTTAGACACAATACGATTGGCTGAACCTCCATTTTCAAGATTTAAATCTATAACGGAGTACAATTCTACCTTGCATCGTATTGTATCTCAGTTAAAATTATGCCATTAGCAAATTACTGATGTCGAGTTGATATAGAAAATCTTATCAACATTCCATGCTAGTAACCTTGTACTCCAGAAGCAGTACACCTCTCACTCAGAGCTAATTTATGCACTTTTAGTGGCAGAAAAAAACGACCAACTCCTGATGAGAAATCACAATGCTATACCGGTTGGCTCACAAGCAGTGCTCGAAGAACATGTTGTAGTTCAAGGGAGCCTGAGTGGGCGTAAGTGTGTAAGGGAGGAAATCCGCAACCCCAAGCACTTGGTTGAGGCTTATCGAAAGATACAAAAGGACAACAAGGGCAAGGCCCCTCAGGGTGAAACTCACCATGCCAGCATGCCAATCTGCCTGAAGCAGATTTTGACATAGACAATAATGATCTTTTGAGTTTAGAGCTGGAAGATTTTGAAGACAAAGAGTAATTTACATAGTTGGACATTATTAGTATCCTGACTTGGGCATTGAGATTTGTCTTGCTTTATTTGGGACAAATGTAATGAAATTTTGACTCCATCTTTGCCCAGAAAAAGATGCACTGATTAAATTATCTGATACCATCTCAATAAGATATCATTTGTTTATGGAAAACCCCTGAAGGATTGTATTCATCAATAAAAACGTCTTATTGAACAGCAATAGTCGTTTATAAAAATCACTGAAGGATTATATTTATCGACAAAAATGAATAAAATCGATAGCAGAAAATATCGATAGATGAAAATTATGGCTGATGCCAAATTAATGTTGAGGTGGTCAAGATCAAGGATTCCCCAAGCGAACCTCAGCATATCAGTTTGCCTGAAGCAAATATGGACATTGTCAGTGATATGACATTAATGACTATGATTGCCATTATTTTGTAATTTTTTATGCATGTTATGAATATATGTTTTGTCATAATTAATATTTGCAAAAAATTACAACTCAATTACCGGATGTCTTTAACAACTCCAGCAGAGTTACTGAATCACATATTTATATAGAAAATCCCTGGTTAAAATTGATGTCCCTGAAGGACAAAATATTACATGCTTGAATCTAATACACGCCTGAAGCGTGGAAGACCCCAGTAACAAAATCCAACCTCCTAAAGAGTTGTAGATATGGTCTTAAAACCAATTTAGATTCATACAAATTATAGTATGAGCGGTTAGTCCATCTGAAATAATAATGTAATATGTCGAATTTTGTCTAAGTTCATTGGCTATAATACGTCAAACCCTTTCGTAAATAAATTTATTTATACAACATGTACAAAAGGTGGACTTAGAGTACGGTTGAATCGTACTAAAGTTGGAATTAAATCTCCCATTTTTTGAATGGTTTCATAGAGATATTTATGGACTATATATCCTAGTATGGGGACCATTTTGATAGTTAATGGCCATAATTGATGCTTTCATACGGTGGACTTATGTATGCTTGTAATCCACCTGCAATCATGCTTTTGCCAAGCATATTGCAAAAACTATTGAGTTTAGTTCTCATTTCCTAAACTATCAAATTAAATCCATACGAATGGATAATGTTAGTGAGCTCGCATTGACAACTTTCAATGTTTACTATATGGCATTGAGAAATTAAAGTGAAGCATTAAGTCCCTTATGTCCACACCATAATGGTCTAGTTGAGTCACTAATATGATGCATCAAACTAATTGTTAGACTGTTATTGCAAAAAATCCAACTTTATATATAGCTACTCGAATTTAAATCCGACTCACTGCAGATCATTAGTACTCCCCTCTACAACTAGTGCGCATAAAATGACACATCATTTCCCATCTGCAAACATTCTATTGTGCAGTACGCATACCACCACAACACGTTAACAACCCTGTTGGCTGACTGCATAATTGATGAATAATTTATTCTTGGCATTTGGAGGAGATCAGAATCTAAAAATTAAATTAATGTCGAGAATTTTCCTTGAAGGAAACAAATCGAGATATTTTCCTTGAAGGAAAAAGACCAAGAAATTTCCCTGAAGGACGAGAATTTTCCTTGAAGGAAACAAATCGAGATATTTTCCTTGAAGGAAAAAGACCAAGAAATTTCCCTGAAGATCTTTAATATTTAGACTCATGCACTAGTTAAATTGAACTTGAAGTTCAAAAGATAAGTAACTTGCAATATATAGCAAGTAATCTGCCAGATGAGTTTACTGACCACAAAGGTGTGACTAAATTGTATATACCTGTTGTAAATGAACCCCAAAGAGTAGAGGTCCCAATAAAAGCGAGTGTTGGTCCCACTAGTCAGTGTAAATGAAATGCGGAAGCTATCTAATGGAAACCTTTTATAAAACCTTTTTTTTAATAAGAGCACAAACAACATAAGAGATAATAAAGAAAGCAGTAAATAAGACAGGATATATAGTGGTTCGGATATAACGATCCTACATCCATTCTCCCTTTATCAAGGGGCCTTACTAACCAACCAACTTACTCACAATCACTGGGATTGTCAAGTACCAGCACCTTGTTACTTTAGATCTAACTTCGATCTAAAGTACAATCTACTCCAACCTTATCTATCAAGATGAACAGGTTGAGTATATATTCCAACTACAAATTCCTTAAGAGTAAATATGAATTAAGAGCTATAATAGTGCTAATTTTTATTGAGAATAATAAAGCTTGAGTATGATCTTCGTGCGCGTGTCTAGAGTTTTTCTTCATACTGGCACTCTTGTATTTATATAGGAGATCAGGGTTTAGCCACTGGAGAGCTAATCTAATCAGATCTCTATTTATGGAAGCTTCAATCAATCAATTCCCCAATTGATTGATTTGATTGGTGAGATCCTTGGATTGATTTCTTCAATAACTTTCCAATCCGATCATGGTTGACTTCATTCAAAACACCAACGGTCGAAGCTTCCTTTGCACAACTCTGATTCTTCCAGAGTAGGCTGAACTAGACACCAGATGACCCAAAGGTCCTCTGGTCCAGAGTCAGTTACGAACCAGATTATCCAACAGAATCTGGAGATGATTCTGAGCATCTTTTATTTTACCAGACTCGTCTGGTCTGGGGAAAGGTCTTCTGCCTCTGATCTGATCTTCTCTGGTGAAGTCTTCTGGTGGAGTCCTCTGGTGACTCTTCTGGTGAAGTCTTCTGGTCTGGCAGTTCCCCCTAAACTAAGTCCTAATCTAGTTCCTCATCTGGCTAACAGGTCCAGATGGTCCTATTACATCTTCTGGTTTGTTTAACTCATCAAAACTAACAACATTTTTCCTAACAGCGAGTATACATGCTCCACACGCCAGAAGCGTAAAGGACCTATAAAAGAAACATACACACCTAGAATGAAAGCTAGCAAAACTGGTCAGTCAAATTTGAAATCTCCAGAAGAGATACGTCTAGAAGACTTGAAATCTCCAGAAGAGATTCGTCCTAAAGACGAAGAATCCTACTAACAAAGCATGTGCACAAAATGATCTAATACTAGGATTGCGGAACTACCAGATCAAATACATAAGGAAAATGATGTGAATCTGGTTAATATGAGATCAATAAATAATTACAGGAGAAACAATATAAATTCATTGTCGACAACGTATCTGTGTCCACAATTGTTCTTTCTAAAATTTGGATCCAGTACCTAAGTTGGGTGCCCGAAGCACTTTGATTTGGGTGCAATAAGGAAGAAGCAAAAATATAGCAGAGCTAAACTCGCTAAAAATAAGGTTTGGTTCTATCGTACTTACACTCGAAAAGTTATCCCTGTTGGATAATGAGTGTTTACATGAAAACCAAAATGAAAATAAAGTGGTGAGCGAAATTAATAGCTTTAGGATTTTTGCAGAAACCCATGGTTTTCACAGAGACCCATAATTGTTTGTGATCAAATATATTCTCCTGGTATGCACAAACAAAGTTCCGCTAATCACTGGCAGCTAAAATAAAATGTTGTTAATGGACCTTGTAAACCGCATATTTTATATGATTATTACATGCCAATATTTATATCCCTGGTGGATTTAAGATTCTCCAGATGAGGAATGATGAAAATTGCAGTATGTATAGTACAAAACTGCGAAGGTCATTTCATGATCTAAAAACAGTCGAATCAAATATGGTACGATCGACTTAGTGAATTCCTCCCGAAGAAGGAATATACAAAAATGAAGATTTCCTTGCGTATTTATAAAGAAACGTAAAGTGATTCTTGCATCATATCCGTCCATATTGATGATCTTAATATAATTAGAACATGTAAGAAGATTGAAGACGCCAGTTCAATCTTAAAAGCTAAATTGTAAATAAAAGTCTTGGTAATAACCAGATATAGTCTCGACCTGCTGATCGAGCATTTCCCTGAAGGAAAAATAAATTCAAGTATTTTCCTGAAGGAAAATTAAATTTAAGTATTTCCCTGAAGGAAAATTAATTCGAGCATTTTCTTGAAGGAAAAATGAATATGATATCTCCCTGAAGGACGAATGAATTTTATACACCAGTCAACCTAATTGAAAAAGTTATTTGAGAGATCCTACATGGATAAATCTCATCCACTTAGTACAACTATGGTAGTTCGATCCCTTGAAGCGGATAAAGACTCATTTAGGCCCAAAGAAGATAAAATGGATATTCTAGGATCGAAAGTTCCTTATCTAAGCGTCATTTGGTGCATACTTTATCTCACAAAATGCACCAGACCGGATATAGCATTTGCGGTAAATTTGCTTACAAGATATAGCGATTCTCCTACAAGGACACATTGGAATGGTGTTAAACACATTCTATGATATCTCAAACTGATTATATTTTTCTTTGTGGTTATACTGTGATATCATAGAGATCCATTAAACGACAAATTTCCCACTGTCATCTATGAAGACAACGCAGTTTGTGTTGCCAAATGAGCAACATGTACATTAAGAGGAACTTAACGAAATATATTTTCCCAAAAAATTTATTCCCATATGAACTCCAGAAGAGTGACGAAATTACCATACAACAGGTGCAGTCTAGTGACAATCTAGCAGGTCTGTTCACTAAGTCCCTACATACCTCTATTTTTGAAAAGTATGTTTATGGTATTGGGATGCGAAGATTTAGAAAGTTGTTGTCTTCAGGGGGAGTAACAATATCGAAACAATCTTGAAGATTGGATCTGGAAGATCAATAGTTGTACTCTTTCCCAAGTCGAATATTTTATTCTGGCAACCTAGTCTATGGAGTTTTTGACGAGACATGGATGTCACGAGAGTGTTGTAAATCTAGAATATTTGATATGTCAAATCCAGAAGATTTGATGTGGACATTACTTATGAGCCAAGTAGCCTGATAGGCTTTAGGGTTTTAGTGTTAATATATATATATATATATATATATATATATATATATATATATATATATCCCTATACTTAGTATTGTAATACATACATGAAAATACACAAAAATTATAGTGGAAAACTCCTGGCTTGATATGACTCAGATTTAGTCATTTATGACGAATTGGATAAACAAATCGGTGTTCCTATTTGCGCTCTTTATTTTACAACATAAATAATGAAATATATCATGAATATCAAATTAAAATTGGTCATAGAATTGAGTCAAAAGATACCATTTTCAGGCCAATGCATGGTTAATTCTTCACTTGTCTCCACTGAGTATAAATACTTTATTACATGCATTTTATTTTACTAGTATATATATAACAATGTTATTAAGTATTGCAATATTCTATAATTAATATTAATTACACAAGTTGATGTGATGGCGATCTTATTAATTAGTGAATGTTTCTTTGCATTTTGTTGTTAATAAGAGAGTTCTAGTTGCTATCTGAAAGTATACTATGACTTTGTTTTATTGAATTACGATAGTCCATAAACTACATATTTGAGCTTTGTGTGACACTTGATCGAGGAGACATATTGGAGATTTGAACTCGTGTCAACTTACCTCTTTGTCCCGCAATTACTTTCACACTTATTTTATTTAAATGCTCTATAATTATTTTTACATTCACAAAAAATAAAATAAACCCCAAATTCATAAAAAAATAATAAAATATTGAAGTATCATACTTTATTCAATATCACACTAATACATATACTTTTTTTTTTTCCATAAAAAAAACGACCATGAGAGTAGTTTAGGGAAGGACGGGGTATACGTTTCTTGTACCATAAAATAAATAACCATGCTTAATTTTAGTGGATTCCATGAAATAAAGATTTGTTGTAAATATGATGGTGCTGGGATTTGAGTCAGTGGACAAATGTTAGTTCAAAAGTAAATTATAAAAGAACCCCTCGTGTGCTCAAGTTGTGCAATAATAATTGTTATTACTTTTTACAACAAATATATATACCTATAGCTATATCTTATCTTAAAGTGAAGGGATTGTAAGAATGACAACTTCCTGGGTGGGTCATGGGATGTCTTGGTGCATGCGTGTGATGTAGATTGGAATAAAAGTCAGGTATCTTTTTCACTTATATAATAATAGATGCAAAACTTAAACCATAAGGAAATTGATTATGATAAGGTAAAGAATCATTCACACGTACACTTGCTAAATTCCTTATTTTTAATCTTTTAAATGTTAAACGCATATATGTAAAAGTAACTGGAGTTGTATTTGCAATTTCTTAAGTTTTGTTTTTTGAATTTATATCCTTCGATAAAGTTGTATATATCTTATTGTTGTTCGAAATGACTAAATTAAACGGAATAAAGTTGAGAACAAAGTTCAACTTTTCTTTATAATATGAAATATATTGCCGTGTATATTAATTACTCCCTCCGTCCACCAAATTTTTACCCGCTTTCCTTTTTTATTCGTCCACCAAATTTTTACCCATTCTTCTTTTGGAAATAAACTACACTCACAAACAAAAATGGGTCCCACAATACCCACCACAATACTCTTATTTTATCTACTTTATTCACTTTTTCAATAAAATATCAATTTTCATTAAAAACTGTGCCCTACAGTAACCGGGTAAAATTTTCGTGGACGGAGGGAGTAGTACTTAGTTATAGCCGGGATTTAAACCAAATCCGTCCTATATCTTTTCACCTTTATCAAAATGGTCCTCTATTTATTTGCTTTATCAATTTAGTCCCGTATCTATTCAAGTTTCGCCAAAATGATCCTAATTCACCTAAAAATGTAAAAAAAAATCACCGTTTTGGTCCTATATTTATTTTCTTAACCAATTTAGCTCCGTATCAATTCACATTTCTCCAATTAGATCCTAATTGAATGCATAAATCATAAAATGCCACCTTTTTAAGTCATGCACACTAATTTTTTCGTGGGAAGCCTATGATGTGTTTTTATTTTTTCAATGTGGCAAGCTAGGTGGCCATCTTTGCCAAAAAAAAAAAAACTTGAAATAAAATACAATAAATCAATTAGGACCATTTTCCACAAAATTAGGACTATTTTGGCGAAATTTGAAAAAATACAGGACTAAATTGATAAAGTAAATAAATAGAGGACCATTTAGATAAAGGTGAAAAGATAGAGGACGAATTTGGTTTAAATCCCGTTATAGCCCTATGGATTTTTGAATTCCATGTGCATATATATATGTATATAGTTATATTAATATGTATATATTTATTTTTGTACTACGGCCCCTTTAACATATAAATTGTGAATCTGCAATTGATTATCAAGATATAATAATTTTCGTACTTCAGACTGTCACATTACAAAACTAAAGATAGAGGAACAAAATTATGTTCTTTAATACAGATAAAAAAAAAAAAAAAAAAAAAAAAGACTACTACAAACATAAAATATAGAAATTCGATTTGTAGAATTGAGTGAGTTTGGAATGCAAATTACGATGTCCATTTTATTAAAGTTTGGAGAGTTGTGGTGTTTTACAGCGTGAGAATCGAACATATATAACCTTATGCATACATTTTTGAAAAGTAAAATTTAGGTCCTATATAACCTTCGTTTTATGCACGTGCGAGTCATGTGATTGTATAAATTGGAGAATCAGCAAATTGAGATCAAAATCTGGCAATTTGTAAAATTGTGGGACTAAATTGAAGAATGTATTATGCGACAATTTCAAAAAAATACAAACACTTATGTGTAAAATTTCACAAATCTAAAATCCGTGCAACCTCCTATGTTTTGATTAGAAATTAGTTGCCCCATAAGTTTTTAATTTTTCTATAATAAGATGGTTACACGGTGCAAATTTGGATAACAAACTTACTCTTTAAATCTAATCTATAACTATATAATAACAAAATGTTATGCCATTTTTGGAAACTTTATTTTTCATCCCAAAACCCAATTACTAAATCTGTCAATAAAACTATAATAAACTCTATATTAAATAAAACGTGTAAATTTATTGAATTCTTTACTTTAATTCATTAATATCATGGACCATTCATTTTCTACATATCCAATTACGATATATAGTATGTAAATGAAACTGTTAAAATCATTGACCATTCCCTTTTCCCCGATCCTTACAAACTTGATGAACTTAAAATAATTGACGATTCACTTTCAAATTAAAATTACTCACTCTCCATCCAAACTGCAATTACACATAAATAAATAAATATACAGTTACATTTACATACTAATCCATCCACCTACCCCACTATTTAAAACTAATTATCATAAAAAAAGTTGTTACGCCTTATTACAATTATCCCTAAATATAATTACACCTCACTACTTACCATTAGTTTTTCTATATGATCCGCTTAATAACCCCAGTAACCGGTTTTACACATACATAAATAAATAGATTATATTTGCAGTGCTAACAAATAACATCACCTTTCTTCTGCAGGTTTTATAATAACTACATCTCAATGGAAAAATCTAATCAGTAGACTGAGAAAGCAAGCCTCAGAGGTAAATTAGAAGAACTACCCTCTTCTTAACTCCTTTTTTTTTAACAACACCTGCAAAGGAAAAACCCCAGGAATGAGATGATGGGTGAGACATTTTTTTTAACTCGGGATGTTTGTTATATTTCAGCAAAACACCACCTATGACCTTACAACATTTACAAAATTGATGATATTGAAAGGCGGGAGAAAACAAGAGAAAGATAAATTTGAATCACGATCGAGAGCAACGTCAAAAGATTCAAAACAGTCTCAAAGGTATGTATACATATCAATTGATCTTCACGTTATTGTTCCCTGTCACTTTTATAAATATAATTTTATATACTATACCACTTTCGGAAATTAATCTTTTGTGTGTTGTATTTTAAAAACCATCCTAGGCATCTGAATATAAAAGTGAAATATGTGAATATACTCCAAATTGGATATGGATTTACACCACCATAAACTATACTGATATGTGAATCTATAATTATAAAACCAAAAGTGAGCCCTACTAATAAAAATGTAGAATTTTTATTGTTTTTATTATTGGTATCAGAATGACAAAACGGGTCATGGTAGGGAGGGCAACATTTTCAGATTAATTCTATTACTTATCAGCTCAATAAACCTCATAACCTAAGTTAACTAAGATTAAAAAGTTATATACATGTAGATTTTAAACATAAATATATTTTATGTAGCATGAAACCAAAAATACTAAAGAAGAAATGTTTAACTAAAACATAAGAAAAACCAAAGGAAAAAATAACCTTTCGAGTTGGATCTCCCAAAAAAAAAAAAAGAGTCGATGCATATGCATTCCTGAACAAAATTCAAAACCATCAAACTAGCCATATAATGGAAAGGTGGGTGGCAACGTGATGGGTTGGGTGGATGGTCAGAGTTACAAGAGTTAGGCCAGAGACCTCACATCCTCCTCAAGAGAGCTTAAAACGTCTTTAAAGCCTAAACGTGTCAGTTAGCAAGAAGAAATATTTTTAGGAAGAAAATAGTAAACCTGTATAGAGTGGACTATCATAAGAATTCTATAAGCATTTCTTAAAAACAAAGTGTGTGAAATTATCATAAAAATTCCACAAGCAATCATGGGTTTATATTTTCCTTCTATCTGGATATAATTCTCAACTTCTCATCATATTTCAGTTTTTAATTTACATTCTTCACATGCAAATAAACCCAAGACATTGTAATCAGAGACATGGTCTTTAACTCAGATGCTCAAAAGTCATACCAAACATATTTATGATGATTCCCTTTGGTAAGTTCTCGATTTGTAGAATCAATTCCAAGTCATCCTTAACGGAATACAACTTAGAATCATAAGGTCTATACGAGCAAGAGCTTCCCAATGGAATTGCATAAATAATGGAACATGCTATGATATATAACTAAAAAACATGTTATTCCAAATAACAAAACAACTCCCTCTATCAAACCCTCAGACATATCAAATAGATAATTGTAGATACACAAAATTAGTGTCATGGGAAAAAAAATCATTGAAAGAAATACAATGAGAAACTATCGATGTATTCAATTCAATAAAAATTAACCCAAAAAGTTGAAAAGAACATCTCAAAGAAACTAATCTAATCGTTTCACAAACTATTGTTACCTAATTATTTGTCCAAACAAAGCCCTGCTTAAATGCAGTTGATTTGATCTTCCATTACCTTAAGGCCTTAATATATAATAAAAGAATCATAACTCTGAAAACCAAATTCACAACTAAAAAAGAAAACAATAGTCGAAAATGTGTACCTTGGACCCTCTCGGAGATCTGGAGGAGCCGATCCGGTGGCCGGTAGAAGAATCTTCGCCATCAATTTCCCCAAATGGGAGTCAAAACCCTTTAACAAAAATGAAGGAGTATCGTGGGTGCATACAGTACGAATTTAAGATTGAAGAGCTCTTTTCTAAAAAAAAATGGGGATATAATGGGCTAGGTTTTTTTTTTTTTTTTTTAATACGAATGGGTTGAAATTGGTTCATACATGAATCATAGAAGTGTATTAGTTGTTTCCACTGAACAATACTACTATTAGTTATTTTCGCTGAAGAATATTAATTATTTTCACTGAAGAGTCTTAGTTTGTTTTCATTGAACAACTAATATTCTTCAGTGAAAACAACTAATGTCCTTTTAGTGAAAACAACTAATACTTTTTAGTGAAAACAATTAATATCCTTCATCAATGATTCATATATGAACTATTTTTACTCTATACTTTATTTTTTTAAGTAGAAGACAGGGCTAACCTTTTATTTAAGAGTTTTATTGGTCAATTTAAAATTCTCTATTATACTTATCCCTAACTTGGAATTGGGACGTATATCAGGGTTTGATACTTCATATCTTTTTTTTTCCCACTGAAGTGCGGAATAATATTTTATGTTGGGTTAAAAAAATATATATATTATGTCAATCCACTTTTGAATTTGCATATTAAATTTCAGTTATCCTTACTTAACATAATTTTTGTAATATAAAATTACCAGAATTCTTATAAAATCATAATCACATGTATTCTTTTAGGAAACAAATCAAACAAATATTAATCTTCAAATTAAAAAAAGTTTAAATTCAATGAGTTTTAATATAGTTAGCAATTTCACAATACATATTTAAAACAATATAAAAAATTGTATGAAATGGTATTAATTATGTGTGAGATAATTTTTTTTAATTATATTTTATTATTACATTTATCGGTTAGTATGATGAAAGTTTGTCTCATGCATAAGATTATTTTGCACACAAAAAATTCAAAGTGATAATATTGAAAGCAAGCTATTGCATACTTCCTCCTTTCCATAATATTTTTCGCACTTTCTTTTTTCGATTGTCCCATAATATATATTTCAGACCTTTAAATTAAAAATCTTCCATAACTTCGTCTTCACAATATTCAATATTTTATATAAAACATCATTATTTTTTGGATCCATACATATACACCATTCAACTTTGTTCTCATTCTTTTACTTTATAGATTTATAGATAAATATTTATGAAATTTCTCCTCAAAATTGTATTCTTTCTTTCACTTTTGAAATTTGTGCGTTCTCCCTTTTGTGAAAGTTTTTATGAGATCAAAAAAAGAATAATCCAGCTATTACATTTGATCTTGAGGACTGCAATTAAAGTTGGTGTTAGTAGAGATAAATGAAAAAAGAAAAAGAAGTGTAGGATCATTATTACGTTATAGTATTCAATGTAAGTACATTAAATTATAAATTTGAATATTATCTTATTATATATGTCATATAATATTTATAACTCTAAGAGATAATCATATAGTTGTTTTTATCTTATGTTGCTAATATACATTCATATGTTTATAAGAGTTTCTTCATATACAATTTAAAAAATATAAATACCACCGTGCATCGCACGGGTATAATACTAGCAAAGGTAAAAAAAAAATAGTGGGACAAGAATGACTTCAATCCCATATTTTACGTGCTTATTAATTACTATTTAATTATCAAGCAGGTCTTCCATAAAAAAAATTCACTCTAAGAAATGCGTAAAATAAAAAAGAGGTATTATCGCGAATCTGTACCATTTTCATCCCGTTTATAATTTCGAAAATTTGGAGATTGCTTAACTAAGATCGTAGTTCTGTTCACCTGTAGAACAACTAATATTGTTAAGCATAAAAACATAATATTGTGTAGACATTCCAAGAAAATTAATTTTTTTTAATTAATGATAAGGGTCATAATTGCATCGAAACCTTGCATTTAATTGTCTATAAATCTTAAATATTGAAGGTATTTCGATCTTTTTTTTTTTTAGTTAAAAGTGGGGTTAATATCACTTTTAGTCACTAAAGTTTACCTCAATTTCATGTTTGATCACTGTGTTTTAGCCTTCATAAAAAATAGTCACTAAACTATACATTTTTAATTAGATTTGGTGACCACATTAGTCGATCATCCATTGACTAACATAATTAACTTTTTGGGGTTGAAAGTGTAATTATTGAAAATAATATGTATTTAAATTTAATATTAAAATATTAAAAGAACTTAAAAATATTTTTTGGGGTTTAATACTAAATATGTAAACCATTATGATTTTGTAATTATTCATTTAATGATTTTTTAGTAAAAATATTTTTAAAATTTATATTTAGTAGCACATTATTTTATATTATTACATTTTTGAAACCCTAAATAGTTTATGCAGTTAGTTAATAGAAGGTCAACTGACAGAGTGACTAAAGCTGATTAAAAATGTATAGTTTAGTGACTACTTTTGATGAAGGCTGAAATTTAGTGACCGAAAATGAAATTGAGGTAAACTTTGGTGACTGAAAATGATATTAACCCTTAAAAGTGTTATTAATCCTATATATTTGAAAATATGTTGAAGTGTGTAGAAAATGGGCGAAAACAAATAAGAATAAGAGAAACATTGATCTGGTCAACATGAAAAATTGGAAAAGAAAAGTTAATCATCAAAAAACGCATCGAAAAGAGGGTTGCAATAGAAAAGTCGAGTTTATCAGAATTTGAGAGTTTATGTGGTGGTAAAAAAAAGTGTACTATAACAAAAAGATAACTCAACACCAGTCGGTAAATTTATATATCTAGAGCAAATTCTAGATGATATCGCACAAGTAGGGGTGATAGTGTAGAAGTTATGAATATAAGAAAATCGCTTCCCTCAAGAGCGACCAATAAATGCACATAGGGCCCCACTTGACCGCTCTTATAAGAGGCGATCAAGGGAACTTCTGATAACAAATTCCTCACATAGCAGTAGTAGCATAAATCAATTTATAATATAGAGTTTTAAATATTCATTATTAAATTTGAGGTTTTACGTACGGATGTAAACAATAAAAAATATATAGTACTCCTTCCATCCTTTCATTATTTTCACACTATTTTTTTTTTGTTGGTATTTTAGTAGACGAATTGTTTATAGGTATTCAAAATAATAAAGTGACTTTTAAGGTAAAGTATGATAGATCTATCTCACTTCTATTATAAAGTGACATAAAAATTATTTTATCATTTTAAATACTAATAAAAAAACCCGCTTGTTAAAATACGAAAAAATAGTAACTATAAAAGTAATTACGGGACAGAGGGAGTATTTATTAATTAATAGATGCATAATGCTAAAATAACATATATTTTGAAATGGAAAGAGTAATAATAGTGTATTAATTTAATGGAAAGTGACAATATTTAAAATTGTAGACATAAGATAAATTATCAATTAAAATGAATTTTTTATACATAATATCATACAATTAGTGAAAACCAAATTACCACCGTGACAGACATCTATCACGAAGACTACAACGAGGTGGTTGTTCATTTTGGCTTATTCTAGTGTTTTCACTTGTACCCGCAAATGCTATAGACGATAAACGGTAAGTTGGGCGCTGCGATTAGGGGTGGGGCAAATACCAAAAATACCGGTATACCATACTTACCAAACCGAAAAATATTGAATTTATCAAAAATTTCGGTATACCATAATTTTCAGTACAGTATGGTACCGTACCGAAATTTTTCATACCATACCGAAAATTAGTATTAATATTTAGAAAATTTCAGTATACCGGTATCATACCGAAATATTTTCGGTATAAGCCGATATACCAATAATATTTCGTTAATTCGGTATATACCGTACCAATAATTTATTATTAAAATTTAATATTTAATTTATTTTCATATTAAATAATTATTTAAATATTTCTTAATGAACTAGTATTTCGGTATGGACCGGTATATACCGAAACATCAGTAAAGCACAACATACCGAATGTTTGGTACAATATTGTTTTTGTTATACCAAAATTATCGATACGGTATGTGGTACCGTATGATATGGACTGTACGATACGGTATGCCATCCTTAGCTGCGATGCTAATTGAGCTTGAGACTGAGCTTGATAGACACCCTTATAAATACTTGTGTCTAACAATTGAAAAAATGTACTAGTCCATGATGTAAGAATATTTGTCACATATTTAGTGAATTTAAATCATTAATATAGTACAATATATACATTTAATTTTATAAATTGAAATTAACTTATAAAATTATATATATATATATATATATATATATATATATATATATATATATATATATATTATCCGTTCGCAATCCATAGAAGAATATCCGTTCGCAATAACTTTCATAGTTACCATTTTTTTGTGTTTTAGCGAGAAAGTTTTTTATTAGTATTTAAAAATGATAAAATAATTTTTATGTCACTTTATAATAGAGGAAAAATAGATTTATCATACTTTACCTTAAAATCCACTTTATCATTTTAAATATTAATAAACAACTTCCTCCCTAAAATACGATAAAAAAAGTAGTGTGAAAATAATTACGGAAGGAATACTACTTTTCACGATCGTTCGATTTTGGAAAAGGTAGGTCTACATCACTTGATTTAAATTTAAGAGCTATACATTTTTTTTTTCGTTTTTTTATGTGTAAATATGACCTCAAATTTAAAAATGAATATATAAAATCTATATTATAAATTGATAGCCTCTTGTTTGAGCGATCAAGTGGGGGCTCGAGTGGGGAAGGATTTTCTTTGTTGATCGCCTCCCCTAAGCGATCAACTTTATATTCATAATTTTTCCACTATTATTCCTATTTGTACAACACTATGTAAAATTTGCTTTAGATATATAAATTTAACACACCAGTCCCTAAGAATAAGATGAAGAAGAAGGCCCAATTCGGCTATTATTCACTACCCAACAATTAGAATTAAGGGCAACCCATTTTGATGGGTACTGCAAATTTGCGTGAGAATTAAAATAGGCTAAAAAAAAGGCCCAGGTTATATACAACCCTATAATTTGTAAATACACTCCACCTAAAAAATGTTTGGAAAAAAAATCTGAAAAAGATAACAAATTTTGAAAAAAGAATTCCAAAAATACATATATTTAGTGTTTTTTTTATTGCATTTTTGGATTTTTTTTTTTAAATTGTTATGTTTTTTGGATTTTTTATCCAAACTATTTTTGGTGAAGTGTATTAATAAAAGATAGGACTGTATTTAAACTCAGCAAAAAAAAAAAGAACTCAAGAATAACGGGCTGAGTTGAGTATCCCTTATACTCGACTTTTTTTTATATAATCTTTATTTTACCATTAAAAAAATGAAGTCCGTAATAACGGGTGCATTTAATAACCACATGGCCCATATTCTTTTAGGGCCCGACTATATACCCCTCCATACTTATTAGATATCCCCACTCAATTTATGTATTATTATAATATATTTATTAAATGACTCTCATGCTCTTATCATTGAAAAAATAAAATGCTGCATATTTGATACACTCACCAAGAGACTCGAGAGTCACAACCAAACACAAGAAGTTACGTGGGAGTCGGAGCCAGCGCTACAACACCATCGTTGAAAATCTTCTTGTGGTTGCATCATCATTTTATCATCCTTACAACATTGTTGTAACCTTATAAGTTTGATGATAAGTGTGTTATTATACTTGCATTAAAAAAAAAAAAAATCCCGACACTAATTTTCGAACTTGGTTTTTCCAAAAAATGGTTAGGATTTCGATAAAAACTTGTCGAAATGTGGTTAGAGTTTCGACAAAATCTTGTCGAAACATAGATTTTCAAAAATATTTTGCCGAAATATTTGTCATTTTTCGATAAGTTTTTTTTTCGAAACCCAAACCAATTTTCAAAAAGCCAAGTTTGAAAATTTTAAGCAAATTTTTTTTTCGAACTATTATTTATCGAAATCTCGTCGTTGCCGGTGTCTCACGACCGTGAATTATGGGTCAATGCCTCATCTCGTCATGCAAAAGGGCTTGATTCGTATCGGTGTGCAGAAGGGTAGAAAATAAACAATAGGGAAGGGTTTGGTTTGGTTATGTGGGATATTGTTGGTGGCTCGCCGTCGTCGATGACTCGCCGACCGCCGATTGTCGATGCTAGAATGGATATTGCAAGCTGCATAAAAACGATGGTAGAAGAAGCGTTTGTGGGGGTGTATCAACTTTTTGAATAAATATGAGAAAAGTAAGAGGAGGATTAGGAGTAAGGGTAATATAGGTATATTATGGGGGGTGTATCTAATAATTATTTAAAATAGGGTAGGTAAATTAAGTGGGTGAGGGTATCTAATAAATATGGATGGGTGTGTAGTCAGACCCATTAATTTATTCTTTTGCAACTAATGAACTAATTAAGCAAGCACCTGAAACGTTTAAAAAAAAAAAAGCAAGTTCCTGGACCTATTGGGCTGTTATCATTACATAGCCAATTGATGGAAGTGATGGGAGAAAAAAAATTGTTATCAAAGTAAGGCGTTCGTGAATTATGCGGAACTTGATTCAAAATTTATTCGTTTGAGATCTCTTAATAATATAAACAAATTCACAATTAACGATATTTGGTTCGTTAACTAGGGCTAGACAATCTTTTTTGGCACCCAACAACATTTAGGTTAACCAATACCCGATTTGAGAATCACTGAAAACGTAATTTTCCCATGATCTCATTACATAAGTAGTAGAGTCCTAACCACTTGAGCTATACCACTTTGTTATTATATTCGAAGAATTTTTAGCCCTTCATGCAGCACTGCAACTAGCCCGAACTCGTGGACTCATTGATTTTTCAGTTGTTCCTGGAGAAATTGATTGCTATCCTCATTTTATTGAACATTAAAGCTCCATTGGTTTCCCTATCAGGTTGTAGTATTTGTTGGGTAGTTCAGATATTATTGCTCATGAGTTGATTTATTTTTCCATGGCAAAGTTACCTATAGTCGTATCTTTTGTTAATACACTTTATCTAAAAAAAATTGGAAGAAAAATTGGAAGAACTTGACAATTTATGATTTCTTTTTCCAAAAACATATCTCTTTTGTCTTTTTTTTCTTTAAATTTTCAATAAATAAAATTAAAAAATTGTCAAGTTTTTTGAAAAAAAAAATCGAATATATTTTTGGTGGAGTGTATTAATAAAAGAAGGGATTATATTTAACTTGCATTTTGCCGAATATAATTTTATTGAGGTGGTTTTTTGGGGATGTGGATCATCTGCTGGGCAATCTGCCCAGCACCGTATACTAGGTCCATTAACGATGCGGTTTTGGATATTAGTTTCTCCCCTCAATTCCTCTTTACACGGCTACACTCATTTGTGTTAGTATTATTTAATTTTTATTCATTATTTATAATTAATTTTCAAATTTATTCATTATTCTTTGTTTTCAAAAATTATTCAACACAAATGTATAGGATCAACACAAAAAAAAAAAAAATTAAAATGATTGAAATTGTTTAATAAAGTATCAATGATAGCAGATGGATTTGCGTGAGATAATCCATCACTACAATATAATATTGTCAATATGACTACGAAATTTCCAATAAAAAATTTAATAGTGAGGTTTGCCTAATTTTTTTTTTTTTATTATATTAGCTTCTCCATTCGTTACCTACAAAGAATTTGGCGACGGAATTTCGTAGACAAATTGTTTGTGGGTAAATTTGTATAAACAATTAATTGCTTGTAGGTAATTAAGTATTTAGGAATTTCATTTCGTAGGTAAATTGCATAGACAAAGTATAGAGTGAAACTGGTTTATACATAAATCACTGAAGGGTATTAGTTGTTTTTACTGAAGAGTATTAGTTGTATTTACTGAAGAGTAATACTGATTTACAGTAAAGAGTCTTAGTTGTTCAGTGAAATGAACTAAGACTCTTCAGTGTAAACCAGTAATACTCTGCAGTAAAAATACTAATACTCTTTAGTAAAACAACTAATACCCTTTAGTGATTCATATATAAACCAATTTCACTCTATACATACTCAATTGCATATATTTTAAGGAATGGAGGTACCTACATGTTTAGAAAATTTTATAGACAAGTAGTAGACAATCACACTACGAAAATTATGTACTGAAAAAATTTGTAGGCAATTTTAACAAATCTTTATTTTCTTTTAGTGCATGATCGTATAACACATATATGATGAAAGTTGTACTCGTTTATGAGATTCCAAACCGTTTCATATAAATTCTTAACACAATAAAAACATAGAAAATAATGTCGTAAAATAATTAAATTTTTTGAAGTTTAAGAAAAACTAAAAAGAAGTGCAGAAAAATAAATAAATAACAAAATATAAATGCATGCTCATGAGAACTCATTGAAAATGGCGCAAAAAATAATTAGAGAGTGTAACCTAAGTAAACATTAGGCAAACGGTGACATTTTCGAACCCAGTATTTGGTGCTGGGCTAATTGCCCAGTAGATGATCCACGTCCCTTTTTTTGGGGTTCACTTCTTGACTTTCTAATGTCATTCACTTGCTGATTCCAACTATATTTATAACATTTACTTTTCCTGTAAAAAAATCCCTAATTTTAGAAACATTGACAACTCTTTATACTAGAATTTTATTTTGAAGTATTTTAATTCCTAGATTTAGGTTTTAGTTTTTACTTTCATGTTCTTGAATTCTTGATTAGTGTGAAAATTGTTTGAAATTCATGTATAATATCTTGCTTAATTTGAGAGGATTTTATGCATGTTTTACATTAATTTAACTAATTACACCTGATATGTTAAATGTAATTTTTTTTTTTTAGGAAAAATGACGATTTTTAGAAATAAAACACGTACCTAATATTTTTGTGAAGTTAATCGAATGAATAAATCGATAAAGTCAAAAATTGAGAGTAGAGTTAGGAAAAAATGGAATATGCTAATTAAGATTAGATCTTAAATGGTACTTATATAGCCAAGGATATGTTGTCTAGTAATTTTTCTCTTTGGATTGATTGGCTACTTTTTGTTTGGTCTTTGACTCTCTGACAAAGAAACAAGTATTTGGTCTGGTAGTGCTAGCCCACCAAGTGTAAAGCCTATATGATTTAATTGAGTCTTTGTCATAAAGCGTAATGATAAATATAAGGTCATGTGTTGGAGTTATACGTGAAATTATGTTTTTACTTTGTATAACCCATGTATTAAACACTTTGTTTTATGAGAATAATTTTTTTATCACATTTGCTTTAAATATGAATGAATGTTAAAATATTTATTACAACCCGTTCTATTTATAGTACGAGTTACATTGTAGTTATTGTGGTGATACTAGATCGCGGAAGATCACATTAACGAGTTCCTTGTAACTAAACATACAAATTCACGGCCCAGGTGGAATTGAACAATCCGTCGCGAAAGGTCGATGTGTATATCTCAGTTTGGTCTGTCTTGACCAAGAGATTGCACTAGCACATTTAGTATGTGTTGAAGAGGACCTACGTCGAGTATAAATTCTTCTGTTCTGAAATGTGAAGAATTAGACCTCAGTGGTTATTGATTTCTTAATCTCTGTCACTTAAATAGGATCGTGTATGGTTAATAGTTATTGCTTTGATTCATGTTGGGTGAGAATCATCATGACTTCAAACCTTGTATTTTGGGCAGCAATATTAATCATACGACGGTTGCTAAGATTTAATACGAAGAAATATGTGCGAGTACGGCTCGTGTGATTTGTCCCCTTGGTGGGCTCAGAAGTTTTATCGTACCAAATCTTGCAAGTGAAGAATTAGTTTCTTCGGTACGGATAATAATGTTGAGTTGTCTTTACTCCAAGGTAAAATAAATTAATTAATTTAGAGCCATTCAGAAGCTCAATTAATTAATGGACTAAATAATCTTAAACGCGGGAAATAATAACCGGGAACCCATATTATCGTAATATGGATTAAGATGGATAGTGCAATATTAATTTATTAGTGGTAATAATTAATATTAATGGGCTGAAAAATATTGAGGCTCAATATTGTAATTCAGAAGTCCATTGGAGGTCCAATCTTATTTCTCCTAAAGGCCCCTCAAGTAGTCCGATAATAATAAGGTGATTAAAATAAAAGAAAATTATTATTGCTGATTTTTCTTGTAATTTTTGAAAATTAAGTATATGGAGAGAGAAAAGATTTTGTTGATTTTCTTGGAAAGATATTATGAAAGATATGTATTCTTAGAATACAAGATTATCTCATAAATTCAAGAATATCCAAATCTTGGATTTTTTTATCTAAATTTTAAAAAATAATCATATGATAAGGAGGTTGAGGTTTTTGTGGAATATTTTATTATGGAGAAAAGAATATAAGGGATATATTCAAGATTTCTTGGAGGCCAAGAAAAGATTTTCTCTCCCCTATTCTACATGAATTTTTTGGCCACCTCTATCACTAAATAGGGGATGATTTTTTCATCCTCAATTACACAATTCCATGAGTTGGAAAAATCAAGAGTAAAAATATTTTTTTTCTTCCTTATTATATTAAAATTGTTCTTGAGCGCCTCTCATCGGCGGACGAATAAGGCGAAAGGGAATACTTGAGAAGGTTTTTACGGTTGATAGGATCGTTACGCTTGTCTCGTAGATCTCGGTTGGACGTCGCTTCAAGAGGTAAGTTTACGTGAAATTCTTAGTTTTTCCGCCGTAAAATTTTACGTGTTTATATTCATATGCATGTAAATTTGTTGTTGACATAGTTATTGTTGATAGGCGAGCAGAAATACCATCTGGGCGAACAGGATTACCCAAAGGTGGCGAGCAGAAATACCATCTAGGCGAACAGGATTACCCAAAGTTGGCGAGCAGAAATACCATCTGGGCGAACAGGATTACCCAAAGGTGGCGAGCAGAAATACCATCTGGGCGAACAGGATTACCCAAAGGTGGCGAGCAGAAATATCATCTGGGCGAACAGGATTACCCAAAGTTGGCGAGCCGAATCGTCATCTGGCGATCAGGATTAGCTCAAAATGCCCGCGGTTAAGACGAAGTTAAGTTAAGATTAAACAAGGTATCTGGCGAGCAGAACCTGCACACCGAGCAAGATTAACCAGGCGAGCAACTTTAGCTTGAAGACAAGTGGACCCAGGTGAGGCCCTAGTGTTGATAGGCGAGCAGAATCAGCATTTGGGCGACCAGGATTAGCACAACTCTCCCAAGGATTAAAACGAAATTAACTCAAGATTCACTTGACGAGAAAAACCTGCGTGCTGCACCAAGGCGGATGGGCGAACAAAACCAGATCAAAAGCTACATGATGAGCTCAATTGGCATCCTGCCGATCAGATCCAATCACAGTACCAAAACAACAACTAAGTGAGACAAGAGACCAGCTAAATCAGACTAAAGACTCCTCCAGGACAAGTTCAATATGGCGAGCAACTCTTGACTGCGAGCAAGTCCAACAAGATAAGGATAGAATTTAGTCTAGATAAGGTCAACTTAGTCAAAGGCCAGGTGTCGTGCATGCAGGTCTGGTAGGCCAAAAGTCACGACACCTCCTGCTAGGCAATTGTCTATAAATACTTAGATTTTTACAGCTAAGAAAACAAGCACAAATTATTATACACGTCCAAACTTCGATTACGAATCTAAAGCAGCTCGATTAACTTACAATCGAACTTAAACACGTAAACTTTCATACGATTCTAATTCACCTAAACCCGAGAATCCGTATTCACTAATTACGTTAGTGATCAATCACACGTAATTGTTTGATGATCAATTAACCATATAAAACAGTCATTAATCTTCAAGATTAGAACTGATCGTCAACAGTTATTATATGAATTAACTTAGGATCAATTAATGCTAGTAATAATTAGATTTAAATTCGTATTTAAATTTCATCCAGAATAGATCCGGGCACCCTGAATTCCCCAACAACAAGTATTAGAGCCACAGTTTCGGGCTCTGAACTTTAAATTGATGAACATTAAATTGAAATTGGATAGTAGAATTGCTAGATCTTTTTTGCAGGTATCCAATTGTCATGGTTAATTTTTTTTCATGCGTATGAATGTTTATTGTTTTTAATATGATTCGTTCGAATTCGTTTTTCTCGTGAAAAAATCCACAAGCAGATTAATTTTTTTTATTTGTTTGATTCGATCAATGTAATAGAATAGTCTAGATCTGGGTTTATTTTTTTTTTGTAAATAAATTGTAACCGGATCAGAACAAAGACGGAGACGGTGAATTAAGAACGGCGTACCCAGACAATACATGCATGTGTGGCGCGTGCATGGACGTAGATCGTGCATGGGGTGGAAATGAGCACGAACGGTGAAACTCGACACACGGCGTGTGCAAGGCGCACGATGCCTTGCGCGACGGGGCGCCGAGTAGCACTGGGGCACGTGCATCATGAGCGGGCTGCCCACAGTGCCGCTCGCTCGTGTAGGGGCGCCGAGAGGCACGCGGCCCACCTCCGTGGACCGACGCATGCCGGATCTCGGCCCGTGCAATCGCGTTTCGTGCTTATTTTTTTGTACGATGCCAAACGTTGTCCCGACCCTAAACGAAGGATGTTTTTAACGAATTGTTGTTTTTCGAGTGGGAGCTTTTCGAGACGAACAATGAAAGCGACACATATAATTTCTCGCATCAAGACGTGAAGGTCTACACGTTTCAGTGTTAAGAAATGTAACTTTTTAGTGTTGAGGGGATAAACTTTTCTGTGTTAAGTATGATAACTTTTTATTGTTGTATGAGATAACTTTCCTGTTTTAAGTAAGTTTACTTTTGTGCTATATGAAGGTTAAGTTTATAGTGTTTCGTGGGAATACTTTTAAATGTTGAGTGAAGTAACTTTTTACCAAATAAATTTATATCAATCTTAAATTATTTGGTAAATAGAGTCTACATTTTTCTATTATATGAAGGTTAATTTTTCAGCTTCACTTGGAGTAACCTTTCAGTTTTATCTTAGGTAACTTTTCTTTTTAATGCACAATTATTTTTATGTTATATGAAGACCAACTTTTCAGTGTTTCGTGTGAATACTTTTCAACTTTATTTGGGGTAACTTTTCAGTTTTATCTTGGGTGATTTTTCAGTTTACAAAAAAGAAATCCATCTATATCTCTCGATTTCAATCCATATAGTTATCTCTAATTTCTTCAATGTGATTGTAGATTAATTGATGGTTACATCCATATGCATCATAACCATGGATTAGGATCTCAAGATGCAGCATAAGATGACGGTAACATCTTAAATAAGATCTAGGATTCCAACAATTGCTCCTTGTGATGCAGCATAACCATCGAAATTACTCAAATTACACTACAAAAAACTCACATTTTAGCGACCGAAATTAGCGACCGCCTTCAAATCGGTCTCTAAATAATGTATTAGCGACTGATTAGCAACCGAGGAAGACCACTGGTCTCAAATTTAAAAGATTTGTGACCGACACAAAAATTGGTCACTAAATCGAAAGATTAGCGACCGCCTACGACCGCTTCGGCGGTCGCTAAACTCAAAGGTCGGCCAAAATTGACCAACGCTTTTTACCGCCTGATCAGCGACCGCCTTGGCAGTCGCTGAATTCAATTTTGTACTCAGCGACCGACAATAGGCGGTCGCAAGTCGGTCGCAAACTGGTCAGTTGACCCGTTCTTGGTAACGGGCAATGGTCATTAATGCTGGGTAATTAGCGACCGTCTAAGGCGATCGTTAATTTTTTTTTACCCTTTTTAGGCACAGACCGTACTCACTTTCGGCCATCACTTCAAAAACACCACCGCTGCCGCCGCCTCCGTCGAGCAATCCGTTCCGGTCAATTCACTTGTTGCTTCCCCGTCTACATAATAACCGTAAGTTTTTTAAACTTTAACCGTTTATTATGTTTGTATATCATTTTTTTTAAATATATAGGATTGATATAAATGAAGTTAGATATATATATATATATATATATTTGTTTATAGAATATATATGTACGTATATGTATGATTTTATATGTTTGTATATATTTTTTTAAATCATGTATATAAATGTTTAGTATTTTTTAAGTTAGTTGGTATGTTAGTATATATTGAATTAGTTGGTATGTTAATGTATATTAAATTAGTTGATTGATATGTATAGGTATGAATTTAGTTGATTTAAATACATAGTT
The DNA here is from genome assembly GCA_947034835.1 of Ballota nigra. Lineage (NCBI taxonomy): Eukaryota > Viridiplantae > Streptophyta > Magnoliopsida > Lamiales > Lamiaceae > Ballota > Ballota nigra. Next base: position 6,047,932 of record OX344722.1, read on the forward strand.
ATGAATTTAGTTGATTGATATACGTAGGTATGAATTTAGTTGATTGATATGTGTAGGTATGAATTTTAGTGATTTATATACGTAGTTATGAATTTAGTTGATTGATATACGTAAGTATGAATTTAGTTGATTGATATGTGTAGATATGAATTTAGATGATTGGTATATGTAGGTATGAATTTAGTTGATTAATATGTGTAGGTATGAATTTAGTTGATTGGTATATGAAGGTATATATGAATTTAGTTGATTGATATACGTATGTATGAATTTAGTTGAATGTGTATAAATATAATATGATATGCTAATCTGTTGAATTTATAATTTTTACAGATGAGCTCTCAAGATAACCCTGATCAGAGTGGGGAACAGGGTCGGGGGAGGGGGTAAGAGGAGGTCGGGGTCGTTGAGAGCGGTGATCCCAGAGGTTCGACGGGCCCTGGAGATGACACCATCCTCCTCACAGCAGTCCAGTGCTGCTGGCTCTACTTCTGTTGTCGGATCTTCGGCTTCACGACAGCATCCCCCGTTGGATAGCCGTCTCACTGTTGTCCCTAGCGACAACATGTAAGTATTCTTAGATAACATATTAAATAATTTTAATTGTATTCATTAATATTAATTATTAATATTAACTTGAATTTTTTTTATGTTACAGTATGCTTCCAGGCCATGAGACTAGCTCTCGCGTCTCAGAGGCCATTAAGAAGCTCCCGTTCGAGATTGGTGCCTCCTCGTGGTCCATGGTGTCCGAGCGAAAGAGGAGGCACTACTTCGAGGAGTTCATGGTATATTTATTATAATTTTAATTTTAAATATTTTATTTTGAATTTATATGTTAATATTTTATTTTAAATTTAATTGCAGAAGCTGTGCGTCTGGGACCCTGTCCATGATAGTGTTATGTACGGTTTGTTATGCGCGAAAGCGCAGGAGCGGTACAAAAACATTATCTACGGGCTGAAGAAGAAGTTTGATGAGAGACAGCAGTTGGAGCTGGGTTGAGGGCCAGACGAACGTTCCACCTGGGACGCTTTGGTTGCTCACTGGAATAGCGAGCAATTCAAAGCCAAGTCCGAGAAGTCCAGGGAGAACCGGTTGAAGGACCTCACCGGGCACGGCGTCGTCAGACATCGGGCTGGATCCCGGTCCATCTACGAGCACTCCCTCGCCTTTGTAAGTACTATACTTTTTATTTACATTTGAATATTAATAAACTTTTAAATTTTTAATATTTAAAATCTATTGAATTTGGTTCGCAACAGGAAAGGGAGAAAGGACGAAAGCCCTCTCTCTATGAGCAGATGTAGATCTCCCACCCAGTGAACCCGGAGACTGGGACGTCTACCTACGCCCACACCACCAAGATCCACATAAGTATTTTTTTTAATTTTAATTAATTATTATAATTGTACTTCAATTATAATTGTATTTTATTTAATTTCAGAACCAGTTTAAGGATCGTCTCGTCCAGGCCTCGCAGTAGGTAGCTCCCACCGACGACATCGGAGAGAACCCCATCCCTCCCCGGATTAACGAGGACCGCATCTATTTAGATGTGGTCGGAGTCAAGAAGGGGAAGGTCGTGGGGCAGGGCGGTCACAGTAAGGCCATCCTGCAGACCTACCGCCAGAGCAGTGGATCGTCCTTCTCGATCGACTCTGCTCCCTCTTAGGTGGAGCGTGAGCTGAGAGAAGTCCGGAAGCAGATGGAGGCTCTCACGAGCTACACCAAGAGTCTTCGGAACTGGTTATCCAACATTTCCCAACAGATGGGAGCAACCGCTCCACCCCCACCCCCACCCCCCCACAAAATTTTGCTGCCGGGGGGAGCGGTGCCGGGGTGAGCGGGCACGGAGGTGGTGAGGGTGAGGATGACAATGTCGATTGCTTCCTCTTTGGAGATGATAGAGAGAGAGAGAGAGAGAGAGAGAGAGAGAGAGAGAGAGAGAGAAATTTTTTTATATTTTTTGTTGAATATTTTATTTTATTTGTTGAATATTTTTTATTTTGTTGAATATTTTATATTTTTATTGAATATTATAGATTTGTATATATTTTTTATTGAATAAAAAAAAGTTAGTAAATATATATATAAAAACGAATTAGAAACAAAAATGAATTAATTTGAGGGATTTAAAAAAAATGGGGCTCAATTTGGAATTATATACAATTAAATGGATAAAATCGAATGAATTAATAATTTATAATAGTCTAAAATATTAAATTTATAAAATTAATAAAAAAAAGTTTGTATATATATATATATATAAATGAATTAGAAACAAAAAAGAATTAATTTGATGAATAAAAAAAATGGGACTCAATTTGGAATTATATACAATTAAATGAATAAAAACGAATGAATTAATAATTTATAATAGTCTAAAATATTAAATTTATAAAATTAATAAAAAATTAGTAAAAATATATATATATATATATATATATATATATATATATATATATATAAACGAATTAGAAATAAAAAGGAATTAATTTGATGAATTTTAAAAAAAAACGGGAGTCAATTTGAGGTTATATACAATTAAATGCAAATAAACGAACAACAATAGCATGTGTCCTAGTGGTTCACACCTCTTCCGGGCCAGCCTATTTATTTCTACAAGCCTCACAAGGACTTATATACTACATGACTCGCTTAATATAAGCTAGTGGCTCCGCCCGAACCCCAATGGGCGCGGGTTCGAACCCACTGAGCCACTTTTTTTTACACAGGTTCGCAGATTAGCGACCGCCTACAGGTCGGTCGCTAATCATAAAAATCAAATTAAAAACTTAATTTTATTTAAAAATAAATTAGCGACCGCCTGGATTCGGTCGCTAAATCATGACCCGGCCGGGTCAGACCCGATCGATTCAGTGATAGCCAGATGGCGGTCGCTAAAGTTACCGACCGCCTCGACGGTCGTAGATTAGTGACCGATGTCAAAAGGCGGTCGCTAATATTTGCTACCCACGTTTTAACGACTGACTTTTATCGGTCAGAAATCGGTCACTAATCACGTTTTGCGACCGAAAATCGGTCGCTAAGCCGGTCGCTAATCCACATTTTTTTTGTAGTGTTAGGATCTCAAGATGCAACAACACCTATGTTCCAATAAATTATAGACTTACATCATGCGTGGGCTGTCAACATAGCAGGTCGACTACAATATTTTGTCGCCTTCGGCGCCAGTTAGGCTTACACGATGGTTCCATTCTTTGGCAGAAAATCATAAGGGAGAGAGAGGGGAAAGCAAGAGAACGACAGTGAAAACAAACAGAGAGAGAGTGGGGCGGGGGAGAGCAAGAGGGAGAAAACCAAATCTGATAAAATAACTCTTATAAAAAATGCAACTATGTGGTATGGGATAGGGTCAACCCGGGTGCACGGTGCAATAGGTATATATGAGAGTTTGTCTAAGCTAAAGTATTATATGAAAATAGTTCATGATAAATTTATCATAAAATTATATTAGAGTATCGAATATTTGAGCAGGAGTATCGTTAATCTCACCAGGAGTATTATTAATCTGGGTCGGTGGTATTATATTGTAATTATTGTAAATTTTCTTGAACCCAAATTAATGATACTCCTGGTGAGATTATCAATACTCCTATTTAAATATTCGATGCTTTAAATAAAATTCATGACAAACTTATCATAAATCATATTCATATAAAACTCACCCTTATATTTAAACCCGAAATATTTTTAAGGCATGTAGTGATGATTTAAAAAAACTTCTTATGTGGGAAGATATTCTTTTGGGATATATAGCACGTATTATTCGGTCCATCCATGCGTGCCCACTTGTTGGGCTAAATCCTGGAATTTGGGCTTCTCCCCTCTTGCCCTATGATATGGACATATTCTTTCTAGTGATTGTCGTTTTAATGAATTTATTCTTCATGATTTTGTTTTTAATTTTTTAAAAGTAATTAAATCATGAATAGCTCTCCTATAAATCTCATATTCATTTTTTTCAAGTGTTACCGTTAAATATACAAAATGCTTTTGTTTAAATTTTTGTTATTTGATATATTATTCATCTCAAATCACTGTACAGTAAATTTGAGGGAAGGAAAAGTAGGTTTTGTGTGAGGTCCTGTCATGCCATGAGACGGTGGGATGAGGTGTTAGGTGTTAATTTGTGGATAAAAGTATTATGTGAATAAACTCACGATAACTATTATCGTGAACACTAATTTACTAATGTTGAAACAACTAATATATTTAGTGAAAATAACTAATACCACTATCTTTAGTGAAAACAACTACAACCTTCGGAGTTGATACCTTCAGTGCAATTCACTGATACATTTAGTGTAATTTACTAATACCTTTCAAACAAATATCACTGTAAATATCATTCACATAATAGTTTTTTCAATAATTTGTATTGTCTCATACTACAACTAGTTTTTTAGTATGTATAGAGTCAAATTAGTTCATACATGAATCAATTAAGGTATTAGTCGTTTTCACTAAAGAGTATTAGTTGTTTTCACTGAAGAGTCTTAGTTCGTTTTCAATAAACAACTAATACTCTCCAGTAAGCATAACTAATACTTTTTAATTAAAACACCTAATATTATTCAAGAATAGGTTTTATATGAAAACGCTTCATAATAAGTTTAACATGAAATAGTTTTAGAGTATCATTAATCTCATCAGAAGTATCATTAAACCTGTTAGGGATATCATTAGTCTGAGTTTAAGAAAATTTAAAATAATTTTCTTGAACTCAGAATAATGATACCCCTGATGAGATTAATGATACTCCCGATGAAATTAATGATACTTTAAAATTGTTTCATGATAAACTTATCATGAACTATTTTTATATAATACTTTGTAATAAATTTAATGATTCATATATAAACCATTTTCAATGTATACTTTATCCAAGTTTTTTGCCAGAAAAAAATAAAAAAAATGTTCGCGTAAACTCAATTCACGGAGTTTGTCTCAAATTATTCTTCCGGAATTGTAAATAAAATCAATAGTTCATTTTCAAAGATTCTTCCATGCACCAACGGATAATAAAGAATCTCTTTTTGTGATTAACGTGTATAAATTAATAAAGCGGATTCCTAAATTTTGCAGGTGTTTATAAACTGAAATCAAGCCGTTGTAATTGAGAGATCATGGCGATACGGGATAAGGCACGTGGGAATCACGAGATGAGCGTGGAGGAGTTCAAGAAATGGCTGATGGGTTTCGACTCCGATAAGGACGGCCGCATCAACCAAAACGAGCTGCGCGCCGCCCTACGCAGCTGCGGCGCTTGGTTCATGACCTCGCGCAAGAGCAGCCGCGCCCTCAAACAGGCCGACGACGACGGCGACGGTTTTATCGACGAACATGAGATTGACTCTCTCCTCGATTTTGCGGAAAAGAATATGGGAATTAAGTTTTACTATTGATCACAAATATTATCACTCTTTTCAGACACCCGTTGTTAAAAGGTCTGCACATAAAAATGGGGTAACAGTTTAACCCATCCATCGATATTATTCTAGCTACTTTACTTATGAGTATGTTCAGAAAATATGGTAAGTTTTATTTTCTTCACTTTTTGTTCGTGTATGCTTATAATTAATCACCACGAATAAATAAAATATCGTGGGTGCAGCTTGTTGGGCCGAGGATAGGATAATGAGTATTTGACCCAAGCGAATTTAAAATCTTTGAGGCCAACATCTCACTTCTCTTCTCCCTCTCTCCTCGTAGTTAGCGTATCTCAAATTGATACCGTAATTTCAATTACTATCAATCTACTTCTTGATTGATGCTTAAATTTTTGCCTTGCTTGGTTATAAATAATTGGGGATTTCTATTGTTTGAGACGTGTGGCGTTCAAAACGATTATAGTGAGTAGTTCCTGAAACTTAGTGATATTCGCGGGAGAGGGAGAGAAGGGGTTTGGTTCGTGTGCCTGCACCGTCTGTTGGGACAAGAAAATCTGAGCCCGCTAAAACCCCCACTCTCACGCTAGAGAAGACGACGGCATTGATCCCCAACACAGCTTAATTTTTAATGATGAAATGGAATTTTTTTTAATCTCTTTGTTATAATTTGGGTCTAACATATGTAAACTGTTTGTAAGAGAAATAGTTATATGAATTAATTTCCACCTCTCTACAAGTTGGGAGATGAGATTAAATTCGTTTATGGTATCGGATCATACCCGGACAAAGATCTTGAGCTCGTTTCTCGCTGAAAACAATTATATTCATATTAAATTGTTTGCTCATTGGGCATCCCAAAAAGAAAAAGTTGAAAGTTCTGCCATGAGCGAAGAAAAAATTAAGAGAAATAATTAAATATACTAACTTCTATCTCTCTACAAATTCAAATTTTTAAATGAAATTGAATTCTTTCACCGAATGAAGATTGTCGTTCAAAAATGAAAATTGGATTTAATTAAACTACAAATTTGTGTGTGTGGTAATTCGTTAACCATACTCATATATATACAATAGATATATAGTTTATATTTAATTAATTCCTTATAATTTATATAACTAATTAACTAAAAAAATAAGAAATTTATACTCCTTATAATAAACGTACATACATATATTTAATTATATATGTTAATCGCGTTTTGGATTCACAAGAAAACTTGTTTCCGGGAATCGGAATCAAATGCAATAAGAACGGAATTGAAAATCACACAAGAACACCAGATTTACGTGGTTCGGAGAATAACTCCTACGTCCACGGGATCCGAGAGGATATCTTTTCACTAAGATGAGAAATGGAAGTTACAAGTTACAATCTCACAATCTCTCGTGTTTGCGCTCACAGATGATCTCACACGTCTAAGTCTTCTCAGCTGAGAACCCCCTTTTATAATTACAGAGATTGAGAAACGAACCCTAGGTTCGATTCAGTTGTACCAAACTCAATGTAAGCAGTTATCCAGCTGGCTAACGACTTCAATAACCGCCATGGTTGATTCAGTTAGAACCGCCTTCGAATTAGCATCAATTTGGTGTACTTCGCGAATTATGGACTTCAGGATCAGATGAGAAACCTCCTCTGGCTCTGGTCCTTTTTCACCAGATGACCTCTGGTCCCAGACCTCCTCTGATAGACCTCCTCTGATGACTTATCTACCAGACTCGTCTGACCAGACCTCACCTGATGGACCTCCTCTGATAGCTCACCTGTCAGACTCCTCTGGTCAGGCTTCTCTGGTCAACCTCATCTGGTCCACCTCTTCTGGTACTCCAAATTCACTAACTCCCACGGCTAACACTTTACCAACATAGCTTCCTACTGAATTAAGCCCAGCAGATTACATACTTCACATTTGACCCTTCACAATTCTCCACCTCAGATGAGAAGTATCAATCCTCTCCTCCTCTCCTCCATGCTCCAGCTTGGGCCTAAGGAACATCCCATACACTCATCTTTACCAATTCAACACAGAATTTGAATTTCGTCCCTGGTAAAGACTTTGTACACATATCTGCAGCATTGTCCTCTGTAGATATCTTCTGGATGAGAACCACTCCTTTATCAATGATTTCCCTTACAAAATGCAACCTTACATCAATATGCTTTGACCTCTCATGGAATACTTGATGTTTCACCAGATGAACTGCACTCTGGTTATCACAATGAATGACCACAGCCCTTTGACTTATCCCAAAATCCTTGATTATGCCTTTTAACCATAAAGCCTCCTTAACAGCCTCAGATACTGCAACAAACTCTGCTTCTGTAGTAGACAAAGTAACTCCACTCTGCAGAACAGATCTCCAGCTTACAGCAGTATTGTACAGAGTAAAGATATACCCTGTTAAGGATCTTCTGGTGTCCAGATTAGCAGCAAAATCAGAATCTACAAATCCTTCCAGTGGACTCTTATGGTCAGTCATCTTCTCAAACATCAAACCAAGATCAGATGACCCCTTAAGGTATCTGAATATCCATTTCAAAGCTTCCCAATGTAATCTCCCAGGATTAGCCATGTATCTGCTCACCATACTCAATGCATAAGCTAAATCTGGTCTGCTGCAGACCAGAGCATACATCAGGCTTCCAACCCCACTTGCATAAGGTACTTTCATCATAGTCTTCTTCTCTTCATCAGACTTTGGTTCCATTTCCTTAGATAATTTGAACTGTTGTCCCAGAGGAGTTGACACAGCTCTGCTCTCATGCATGTTAAACCTCTCCAGGACCTTCTCAATGTAACTCTTCTGGGATAAGAATAGTCTTCCAGCTTTTCTGTCCCTAAGAATATCCATTCCAAGAATCCTCTTAGCATTTCCCAAGTCCTTCATATCAAATCTAGCACTTAGCTTCCTTTTGATACTCTGAATCTTCAGAAGGCTTTTACTGGCAATAAGCATGTCATCTACATAGATCAGAAGATAGGCTATCACATCATTACCTTGCCTTTCCAGGTATACACAAGTATCATACTTGCTCCTTACAAATCCAATGGATAGCATAACTTCATTAAACTTCTTGTGCCACTGCCTTGGACTTTGCTTGAGGCCATACAATGATTTCTTGAGCAGGCACACTTTCCCTTCACTCCCTGGTTCAACAAACCCTTCTGGCTGGTGCATGTACAGATCCTCAATAAGATCACCATGCAGAAAAGCTGTCTTTACATCAAGTTGTTGTAGCTCCAGATCCTCTTGGACTACTCTGCTCAGAAGTAATCTGATTGAACAATGCTTAACAACAGGTGAGAAAACCTCATTGTAATCAATTCCTTCCCTCTGAGTAAATCCTCTGGCAACTAACCTGGCCTTAAACCTCACCTGATCTTTCACACCAGATTCAAGCTTTCTTTTAAACAACCATTTACAACTGATTAGCTTCTGCCTAGGTGGCTTATCTGTTACGAAGTATTACGTAGCATCCCTAACCAGATTATCTATTAGTAATTTCCAACGAATTTTTGGTGTGTTGGTATATGCTAACAGATGTACTATTTGTTGTAAATTGAGAGCAATAAATAAAGATGCAAGTTTGTTCACCCAGTTCGTCGGGAACGACTACGTCTGGGGGCGAGCTAAGCCAGGAGTTTCACTAATAGTTGTGTACATGAGTATACAATTATGAGTACAGTGATATATTTATAAGAGTAAAACCCTAATCTAAAATATAAAGCCCATTGGGTTATTGGTCTATTAGTAATGTCCACATCAAATCTCCTAGATTTGGAATAATAAATCTGCTAGATTTACAACACTACCCCTAGGACATTACGACATAACATGTCATAAAACTCCACGTACTAGGTATCGGCCAAATATTGAGTTAGGGAGGAATGTTATCGATCTTCCAGATCAAATCTTCTAGATTTATTTAGGGGTTACCGCTCCCCGTGAAGACAACAACACTTTGAGCCTTTGTATCCCAATACCACGAACATACTTTTCAAAAGTAGACGTAGGTAAGGACTTAGTGAACATATCTGCTAGATTGTCACTAGATTGCACCTTTTGAATGGTAATCGCGTCACTCTTCTGGAGTTTGTATGTGTAGAAAAACTTAGATGAAATATGTTTCGTCAGGTTTCCCTTGACGTACCCATTACTCATCTGTGCGATGCAAGCTGCGTTATCTTCAAATATAATGGTGGGAGGTGTATCGCCTTTAGCGATACCACACGAGTCACCAATGTTTTTTACCAAGGACCTTAACCAAACACATTCTCGTGAGGCTTTAAAAAAAGTTATTATCTCTGAGTGGTTTGAAGACGTGGTAGCCATGGTTTGTTTAACCGATCTCCATGAGATCACGGTACCACCACAGAGAAAAACGTAACCAGTCTGGGATACGACGTTGTGGGGATCAGACAAATAGCCAGCATATACATAACCTACTAAGGTTTTGTCTTGGTTCTTACGGTAAAACAGTCCAAGATCTTGAGACCCTTGGAGGTACCGTAGAATATGCTTAACACCATTCCAATGTCTCCTTGTAGGAGAAGCGCTATATCTCGCAAGCAAATTGATTGCAAATGTAATGTTCGGCCTAGTGCAATTTACGAGATAGAGCAATGCTCCAATAGTGTTATGATAAGGAACTTCTGGCCCCAGAATTTCTTCTGAATCTTCTCTTGGCCTAAATGGGTCCTTATCCACTTCGAGGGATCGGACAACCATAGGGGTGTTAAGTGGGTGAGATTTATCCATGTGAAATCTCTCCAATACCTTCTTCATGTAGGTTGACTGATGTATAAGAATTCCTTCTGGGAAATGCTCGATCTGCAGGCCGAGGCAGTACTTGGTTTTACCCAAGACTTTCATTTTGAATTCAAATCTCAAGATCGAACTGGCTTCTTCAATCTCTTTGCATGTTCCGATTATGTTTAGGTCATCAACATAAACGGATATGATGCAAAAACCATTTTGCGATTTCTTCGTAAATACGCATGGGAAAGCTTTATCGAATGTGTATTCCTTCTTCTGAAGGAATTCGCTAAGTCGGTTGTACCACATGAGGCCCGATTGCTTCAGGCCATACAACGACTTCTGCATTTTGATGCTATACATACTGCGATTTTCACCATCCCTCATCTGAGGAATGTCAAATCCATCGGGGATTTTCATATAAATATCGGCATCTAGTGATCCGTATAAGTATGCGGTTAGTACATCCATTAATCTCATTTGGAGATTCAATTTAACTGCCAAAGATATCAAATATCGGAACGTTATTGCATCCATGACGGGAGAATATGTTTGATCTAAATCAATATCGGGTCTCTGCAAAAACCCTTGAGCTACCAGCCTCGCTTTATACCTCTCCATAGTATTGTTCTCATTTTGTTTTCGTACAAATACCCATTTATATCCTACAGGGATAGGGCGCGCGGGTGTACGAACGATAGAGCCAAATACTTGTTTTTAAGCGATGCGAGCTCTGCTTCAATTGCCTCTTTCCATTTTACCTAACTGGAGCACTTCCGGTACTCAACGATAGTTTTGGGTTCTGGATCCGGATCGTTAACGGAAATAGCAATTGTCGCTGCAAATGTGTCGTCGACGACAGTAATATTTCTATTATATGTTTCTCCCGTATCTATGAAATTCATAGAGACTTCAACGTTTATGGCAACCAAACTTTCCTCATTTCCCAGTGTATCTAGGTCTGGTCGTTCCGCGGTCCTAGTGCATTGAATATTTTTGTGCACGTGCTTCATCACTAGGACGCTCGTCTTCTAGAGACTTTGAGTTATCTAGACGAATCTCTTCTAGAGATTTTACATTCGGCTGACCAGTTTTGCTAGTTTTTCGTTTAGGTGTACTAGTATCTCTTGAGGGTCCTTTACACTTCTGGCGTGTGGGGGCATGTGTACTTGTTTTGCTTGGGACCTCAACCCTTTGGGGAGCATTTACTGCAGGTATATGCGATTTAGTTACACCTCTATGATCAGTGAATGCGTCTGGCAGATTGTTTGCTAAATTTTACAAGTTAATGACCTTCTGAACTTCCAGTTCAGATTAACTAGTGTGTGGATCTAGATACTGAAGATCACTTACGTTCCACGTAAGCTCCCGACATTCATTCAATTTTGAATTCGGATCTCCCCCTAATGCCGGGAAGTGGTCTTCATCGAACATGCAATCAGCGAACTGGGCCGTAATTGATCCCCAGACAAAGGTTCGAGGTATTTCACGATGGATGGAGAGAAAAATCCGACGTAAATACCGAGTTTCCTTTGTGGGCCCATAGAGGTTCACTTTGGTAATGTTATCGGAACATATACCGCACATCTGAAAATACGCAGATGGAAAATGCTAGGTTCTTTCCCACGCACTAGCTGTAGGGGAGAATGATCATTATATGCAGTTGGACGGATTTGTATCAAGTGCGATACATGTAGGACTGTATGCCCCCAGCATGAAGTGGGTAGTTTAGAGTTCATAAGCAATGGTCTCGCAATAAGTTTGATATGTTTTATTAGTGCCTCAGCAAGACCATTTTGGGTATAGACGTAGGGGACCGAATGCTCCACTTTAATTCCCAGGGCCATACAGTAATCTGTGAAGGCCTTTGAGCTAAACTCAACAGTTTTATCCATGCGAATCAATTTAATTGGATAATCTGAGAATGAGCTTCAAGCTCGATAGTTTTCGCAATGAGCTTCGCAAAAGCTTGATTGCGGGTGGACAACAAACAGACATATGTCCACCTAGTGGAGGCATCAATAAGGACCATGAAATATCGAAATGGTCCTGATGCTAGGTGAATCGGTCCGCAAATGTCTCCTTGAATTTGTTCAAGGAAAACCAGAGACTATAGTCCAACCTTAGTGCGCGACAGACGCACTATTAACTTACCCTTAGAACATGCATCATAAATAAATTCATCAATATGAGGGATTCTATTATTCGAAATATTATGACTAATTGAATTAGATAGAATCCTACGTATCATAGTTTGTCCTGGATGACCTAACCATTGATGCCATAATTTTAAAGGGTTCAGGTCATGAAATTTCATACTCATAGCTAGATGGGAATTAGACTGGCGGATGTAGGAATAGTACAGTCCGGAGGAGAAGGAATGAAAAATACTTTATATCTCTTAAGACTGTATGTGTGGTGGGCTATCTACCAAACATAAATCCCTATTTGCATCCATCAAAATAGAGGAAATAGCCCAAACCTTATAGTTGATATGTTTACAAGCTATGTATAAAAATAGCAATATCCAAGTAAATTTAATGGACAGCGATTTAAGGTAAACACATCAAAGCTAAAATAATAATATCATCCATAAAATATCCGAAAGAAAGGATCCAAAAATATAAAATTGTTTTATCCAAAAAACAAAGTACTAAAATAATCAAATACGCAAATCCCTCATCATCTCCAAAGTCCTTGAGCTCGATGCCCAGAGGATCGACGTTGTCTTGGTCAAGGTCTACTTCAGGCAGGCTGGCATGGTGAGATTCGACTCTAGGAGCCTTCCCCTTATCGTCCTTCTGTTGCTTTTGATAAGCCTCAACCAAGTGTTTGGGAGTGCGATACGTGCGAGACCAATGGCCTTTGCATCCGCGTCTGTAGCAGGAATGCTCAATCTTGTCTTGAGAGCCAGGTTTTTGTAGAGCGAAATTCGAGGTTCTGTGACCACCGGATGTACAACGACCTCGGCCTTTAGCCCAGATCATCTTACTCTCTCTCCCCCTTCCACGTTTGCGATCAATCATATAATTGTCCCTATACTACTGCTGGAGTATAAGGTTGCTAGCGTAGAATGTTGACAGAGTGTTCTGCATCAACTGGGTTACAATACGTTGCAAAGCAGAGTTGTACTCCGTTATAGACTTAAGGTCTTGGAAACGAAGTCTCAACCAATTGTATTGTACTGGAGGGAGGAGTATATCGTTTTGTTGTTGGAAACGGTCCTTTAGGGACTTCCACAACATTCCGGGGTCCCTGAATGAGGATCTAAAAAAAATAAATTCCTCACTCAGGTGATTCATGAGAAAAATCAACGATTTCGCCTACTGGGCGTTAGTGGATTTTCGAACCTTCGATAATTGTTTCAACTCATTTGAGGCTAGATGGATCTCGACATCTAGTGCCCATGTCAGAAAATTATTACCATCGAGAGCAAGCTCATCGAATTCTTTCATGGTAATATCAGACATTATTCATTACAACTTTTAAAGTGACATGGTAAGAGTTGTGACCAATTTATTGACAATGGAGAAATAAAGATTTATTTGATTATTCTAGAGCACATAGGAGCAAGAATTGGGCGTTGTCAACCCAAACATAAATTACGGTCCGACAAGTACCGGATGCCGCCTACCCGGGCAATATATGCGGACTATATAAAATAGACTATGTGCAAAAGTAATAATGCATGCAAGATAATTAAATCATAAAAGCATGCGCATATAACAATTAAACATATAAAACAATAAATTTATTGAGAACTAATATTAAAATTAATTTCAAAAAATTTCCGGCTTAATTAATATGCAAGGATTATTACTATATAATTTTTCAAGTATTATTCGTAAAACTTGATGAAATAATTTGAGGGCACAAAAATTATCAAAATTATATGAGGCCCAAAAGAACAATTAAATTTAATTTCAGCTACAAAAACGGGCTTCAGGCCCAAGTTCATTATATTAATTAAAAAAGCCCAGGTAAGATTAAATTTTCGGCCCAATTCCATGTTAAAAGAATTAAAGGTCCAAAGAAAATTATAAATTTGGCCCAGATTTAAGAAAGATGTTGGGAACCCATTTAAGTTAAAAAAAAACGGCCCATGAATTATAGGCCCAAGTATGGAGTAGGGCACGCAGCTGGGGCAGGAGCTGGCGCCGACGGGGCGGTCGGGTCCCGCATGTGTGATCGCGGCGGGAGATCGCGGTCTCTAGGTTCAACAGCCGCGGCTGATCGCGGCCTATAGACGCAATCGTGGGCTGTCGCGAGGCGGTTGCCTGGGGCAATTCTCGGACCGCGCGAAGGCGCGAGGGCGACGCACGGTGGCTCACAGACTGGAATCGCGCGTGACGGCGCGTGAAGTGGCGTGAGGGTGGCGCGCGGGTGGCAACTTACGATGGTGCTGCTGGGTGGCACGACGGGGCGCAACAGGGGCAGCTAGGGAGCGGCGACCTGCGGTGGCGAGACGACGGGCATCCACGGCCGGTGGCTGCAAGCGCGGACATGGGAGCACGATGGCGAGACGCGATGGAGCTAAAGGCTCAACGCCCGGCGATGGCCATGAAATCGCGGCGGTTGCTGCGCTGTGTTGGCCTTCGAGGCTTACGGCGGTGGCCGCTCCGCAATATCGTTCGGTCATGACGGCTTCTGGCCGTGAAAAGAAGCAGGACAACGCCTTTCTGGGGTCTCTCCGTCGCGTGGCTACGCGGCTTCCGGTCGCTGCTCGTTGTACGGAGATGGAGGTGCGCGGCGGTGCCTCGACGCATAGCGGCAGAGGTGGTGATGCTTCGATGCCCGGACGTGGAAGCACGCGGTGGTGGAAGAGCACATATATTCATGGCGATAAAGATATATATATATATATATATATATATATTCACAGACATATATATATGCAGGTATTGAAAATATGAAACCCAATTACGGGTCTTCTTCAATTCTTCTGTAACGAGTTTTGGACTTTAATCAAATATGAAACCCAATTACGTTGATAATTCATAGATAAACACATGTATATGAAGATACTTGCAATTAATTGTCATAGGCATGCGATTAGGGTTTCATGATACAAAATGAATAATTAATCATCATGCTTTAAAAGAAAATAAATCGAGATTCGTACCGATTAATTGCTGGCAGAGACTCGTGCTGATAATATAATGTGTTGTAAATTGAGAGCAATAAATAAAGACCCAAGTTTGTTCACCCAATTCGTTGGGAATGACTAAGCCTGGGGGCGAGCCAAGCCAGGAGTTTCACTAATAGTTGTGTGTATGAGTGTATACAATTCTGAGTACAATGGTATATTTATAAGAGTAAAACTCTAATCTAAAATATAAAGCTCATTAGGTTATTGATCCATTAGTAATGTCCACATCAAATCTCCTAGATTTGGAATAATAAATCTGCTAGATTTACAACACTATTCATTGATAATCACCAACAAAATAATCAATTAGTTGGTAATTTACTAATAGTTCTGTCGGTTTGTAATTACTAATAAAGACAAGTGTGTTGGTAAATACCAACAATATTCTACTCGTCTTTGGTAATATCAGCTCGGAAGAAATGCATTACAAATCAACCAAAAAATCGATTAGTAAATTCAAACGAGTTTCTCGTTTGTTGGTATATGTTAACAAATTTACCATCCATTGGTAGTTAACAATGGATTATCATGATAAGTTGGTAATTTACTAATACATATTATGGTTTATAATTACTAATGAACATAATGGGTTAGTAAATACCAACAATATTATGATCCGTTGTTAATTACAATAAATTTTACTTTAATATTGGTAATCACAAATATATTTTCATTTTAGTACCAACTATATAAATATGTTACTAATTGAAAAATAAATTTGGTTAGCAATTTATCAATTAACTTATTATAGCTAGTGTGTTTAAAATAACATGAAATTTCCTACTTATCAAAGAATATTATTCCGTATATTTGATTTATTTTTCAATTTCATTAAAAAGTTTTCCAAAATTCTTTTCGGGTTGATTAGTGTGAAAAATACATGAAAATCTTTTGTTTTATTTGATTAATTTGATAGAATTTCATTTATTATTTATATTAAATTAACTAATTACCCTTAAAATGATAAATATAGTGTTTTGTTAATTTTCATAGATGGAAATAGATTTTTTTTTTTTTATCAAAACACGTGTCTATTAATTAGTAAGGTTAATCGAAAGAATAAATCGAGAAGAGAAAATACAAAGGAGAAAAAGGAAAGACCCAAGTTATACACAATCCCATGTTTTGTAAATATACTCCACCTAAAAAAAATGAAAAACTTAGCAATTTCCGGATTTTTTTTCTTCAGAAATTGCATATGTGTAGTGTTTTTTCTCTTTGGCAGTTTTGGGAAAAAATTCCAAAAATTGTCGAGCTTTTCGAATTCTTTCAGAATTTTTTTTTGGATGGAATGTATTAACAAAAGATATGAATGTATTTAACCTGAGCCCAAAACATTTGAGAAGCCATGCTACGGCCCAATTTAAAAAATATAGCAGTCAACTTAGATTAGATGTCATTATATTACTTGGACCTTCTATTTTCCATTATAAGCGTGAAGCATTGCATGTGGTCCCATCATAATACATATTAATCAAGTCATTCCTTTAATAAAGCAGGTTGCGGCTAAAAAAAAAAAAAAATTCAGCCCAACAAGTATTCTTTCCATTAACAAAGCAGGTTGCGTGCCAGAAAAAAAAAAAAAAAAAAAAAAAAATCAGCCCAACAAGTATTCTTTCCATTAACAAAGCAGGTTGCGTGCCAGAAAAAAAAAAAAAAAAAAAAATCAGCCCAACAAGTATTCTCTATAGTGAATCTTATTTATTCATCTCCAAATCTACTCACCAGAAAGATCATCGATTTAAAAAGCTCATTTTCACTTGAATTTTCGGTATATAATTGGGTGACAAAATTCTCTCTTTTGTCAATCCTCAGCTGAAACTCACCCAAAAACTCTGTTAACTTTCTAAAACATTCGCATCGGCTTAAATCATCCAAATTTCGTAGCGGCTAAAACTCGCTCTCAACCACTAGTAATCGCTCCGTGCCACCGAAAGACACCAAAATATGGCTCTGAGGTATATTATTTGGATTCACATACCCAGCTTCGTGATATGCTGTCAAATTCGAGGGAATGTTGCCTTCTTTTTATATATTATGATATTTTTTTGCAATGAATTTGTTTGCATCCTGTTTCTATTTTGTTATCCATAATATATAGAGTAGATTGTGAGCTTAAATCTAAAAATATTATATAAATGTCCTTCAATTTCCTTGGAGTGTCAAAGACTCAAAGTAGCTGGGTGAAGTGCAAGGTAAAAGTATGGAGTGTAATAAAATCTTAACTATCAATTTATAAATGGACGACCTCGAGAGGAGTGTTAATATTAGAGATTTACCCTGTAGTTGGATAGTTTGAGTTTAATTGATTGCAATTAATTTAGATGATTGCTGGATAAAAATCAATCCCTGTAATTATCGCACACCAAGTGATTGATAATTTGTTTATAAGACCAACAACTTAATGCAATTCAACATAATGTGCGACACCAACTCTCTATTCGCTCCATGCTACATAGTTTTACACCACACGCTTTTGATAGGAAATATCATATATATACAAAATTGTTATGCAATTTAACTTTGTTTTTCAAAACTCATGTGAAACTTTTCCGTGACTCTAATTTACCACCGGAGCTGCCGTGTAAGAAAAATTTTGAACTCCACAAACTTTGTGAATGTATAATGTGTCTGGTATCTTCTTTTCCAAGTCACTTGGCTTGTGATTTTTTATCTTTATCCTCATGCCTTTAGTTTCTGCATTGATATAATTCTAGGATTAGTGTTTTGTATTGTAGGATTTGATGCAGTTTTTGAGAAAGATAGTGCACATAGGTCAACTTCACAAAATTAACTGTTTTGATTGGAAAATAATTAGGATGCATGGAATACATCATTGGAAAGCCACGAGAGTCTACTTTCTAAGAAATTTCTAATAAGGCAATTTGGAATTTCGAGTTAAGAGTTATGATCAAATTACTAAAGTGTGACAGACTACTCGGAAATCTGTCAAGAGTTCGACTTTCAAACTTATCTTGTGTTTATATCTATTTTTATTGGTCAAAGTTCATCATTAAGTCATTATCATCAGAATAGGTAGTCAATATTATTTTTATTGAGTCAAAATTAACCATTTTCAATGCTAAGTTAATGAAAAGTTTGGTCTGGATGGATGTACCTATGTTTGGAGGGATGTTCCAACACTTGTATTTAAACTCATTCAAGTGATATGATATCGAGGATTTTTAGGAACAAAAATTATAATATTTCACAAGTTTTGTGAGTTTGAAGTTGAGTGATTCATCCTAAACAAGCAATAGGCTTGGTTGCGTCGAGTGATTCCGTAATTAGTAGCATCGAGCGAGTCAGCTACCGCCGGTTGGGTGAATCTAGTTATTCACTTCCTTCCCCCCCCCCACTTTTTGTAGGCCTTGGCCTGCATCACTGAAAGTACGCCACATCACATAAATGATATCAAGGAACTATTGAGGAACTTTATGTAGTTGTTTGGTTCTAGCTAGAAACTCTTATAATGCTTTATGACATTATTATCCTTATAATGTTTCAAGCTGAAAATGGTCAAGTAGTTTGACTCCATGTGTAGGGAACATTCTTAGTCAACTTCTCAATACAGTAAATGAGTTTGGTGCAAAGTACTATTCTCTATAATATGTAACAATATATTAATTGGTCAAATTCTGTTAGTTGCTAAATGGAGTTTTCAGTCTTGGTTGTTGTAGCAATTGTAACTTGAAATTAAGTCATTTCTCTTGCATCTAATGTTAGAATCATCAAGTTTATGATAGATTTAAGTCATGTCTCTTGCATCCAGATCCAGGAGAGTTTTGCTGCCTTTCCAAAGTCAAGAATCTGGTGACCCTCATATTCTGGCCAAAGAAAGCTACTGCTTACTCGTTGCAACGACTGAGAATACAATGAGATTACAAGCAAGACCTTGTTTATCCTTTTCCTTTTCCTTTGTTCTTTTTAAGCATTGCTAATTAGCAATATGTGTTGGTTATTCTATAACATGTTTACTTCAGATCTTGAACATGTGTACTGCTTTAATTATTTTAGTACTATTTTTCATTGATTGTATTTGATCTCATAATGAAGGTTAAGTTTGTTAGTTAGTGTAAATCTCAGTGTATTGATATTAGATTGCTCTGATACCAATTGTGAGTGTGTGTGGTTTTTTTCAGAGTCGTGTTAACTGAAATGTTGACAACATGCGCGACAACATAAGATGGTTACGAACAGTTATGAACATATCTAAGTAGTTCTAAGCAGCGGAAGACTTAAACACCTTGCAAACGGAATTCAAAATTTTTCATAGACTTAAATAAAGTCTATGAGGCCTCATGACGAAAAGCTTCACTATAACCATGTAGTGATACAAACAAAGATCTAACATAATATCTCAAAGTGAGGGTAAGGTGTAAACACACCGCCTAAACAGATCTACGATGACTAGAAAACTGATCACACTCAGGCCCTAATCTAGTCTATTTTCAATCTCAATACTGATAGAAGCGTTGCAGCGCTCGACCAACACAAAAGATAATAGTAACTGCCCTTCTACACTAGATGTACTTGAACACTCGATAGTGTAGCTCTCGTTTACTACTTTCTGGCTTGTTTCCCCTGGTTTTTCCTTCTTCTATCTTCTGGTATTTATCTTTATGTAGGATCCACCGGAAGTTACAATTACTAGATCAGTTTGGAATGACCTAGAAATAATTTCCTCCACTAACTCCATGATTAAGAAATAACCGCTCATGATGTATTTGATCTCCTCATTTGATAACC
This sequence comes from Ballota nigra, assembly GCA_947034835.1. NCBI lineage: Eukaryota > Viridiplantae > Streptophyta > Magnoliopsida > Lamiales > Lamiaceae > Ballota > Ballota nigra. Next base: position 6,068,005 of record OX344722.1, read on the forward strand.
ACAGCCGCATGATCTGGAACATTCTAGGTCTTTATCCTGCGAACACAACATCAAACACAACATAGAACAAAAGTGTTAGTGTTAGGAGAAAGGGAAAATTCAATAATGCTATCCAGAATGTTGCCTAAACATTTTTTACAACACTGGCATAACATTAACAATCTCCCCCAATTTGGTCTTTCTACTACAACACGCCTGATGAAAATCTCAGTAATATGCGTGTAATAGACAACAAATGAATATCTAAAATAGATATCAGTCTGCCAAAAATGCCAAAAGACCAGGATTTAACTAAGCATAAATCATGCTTAGCCCAAACATAATCCAAAAACAAACAAGTTGTTCTTAAGATAAGACAGCAACAACAAAACATAATATTGTTCAGAGCCTTTTGTATGAGAAACAAGCACAAACAATAACCTATGTCCAAACAACTATTGTTCAGAGCAAGGTAAGAACTTAAACTAATGATTCTAAACAATAGAAAAACTAAATGAGCTAGATAGAGCTATCAAAGCTAATCCTAGCTACAAATCTAACAGAGCTAGAAAGCTAACAGAGCCTTAGCTAGCTTCAAATATTCAAGAGATATTACAATAAAGGAAAATATAAACCAAGATGGGAAAGGATTGGGCTGTAGGATATCAAACAACTGCATCTTCATTAAATCCTCACAGACTCCCCCATACTTGAATCTCCCCTTATCTTCAGGCTCTAAATTGACCTTCAAAGGTCACCATCTTCATTCCTTGGTATAACATCAGCAGCAACATTGGCTTCAGCATCATCACCAGCATCTTCTCCTTGATTAGAACCTCCATGTCCAGATGGTCCAACATCTTCAGGTCTTTGTGGAGCATTTTCATCAGCTACTCTCCCTGTTGGAGTAGAAAGCAAGAATCTCCAAATATTTCTTTGTTGTTCCATCCTGGATAGAGTTCTCTTCAAGTTTTCAATAGTCTTGTCCAAATCTACAATTTGATTAGAGATATATGGAGCAGATATGGTAACTGAAGAAATAGATGACCCATCAACATTGATGTAGTCAGGTATGTTGATAACATTGAGATCAACACTACATCTGTTTTGAGTAGACTGTTGTTCTGGTTCAGCTTCTGGCATTGATTCATCAACTCTTGGTCCTGAAAGGGGTAAATCAATCACTCTGTTGTTGCCAATCAACAATTGATGGTTGATTCCAAGAGCAGGTGCATAGCTACTGCTTACTTCATCATCAGCTCTTTCAAAATCTTTGTCTTGCAACAATTGGTGTATCAAACAAGGGTATGGCAGTAAACCTCTTCCACTAATTTCTCCAGCATACCTCAACATGTTATTAAATATAGCTTGACCTAAATCAAACTCATTTAGCTCACCTATCCTATACAGAAGGATAGCTTGCTCTTCAGTCAAACATGTTGAATTGGTTGTTGGCAGCCAATTATGGATCACCAATCTATGCACTACAGAGTATAAACTTGTCAATCTAGAAGTCAAGATTCTCTTTGCCCAGATTCTGACTTTTCCACCAGTAATCACAGAAATCACCAAGTTTAAATCAGTGATAGATCTTTCCTCCATGTTCCTTGTTCTTAGAATGCGGTTGATTACCATAGGATTAACCATAATCCTATTACCTCTAAGTCTTACATTCCCATAGTTCTCAGAATTCACTCTACCAAGACTCCTATGCAAATTAGTATAAAATTCATACACCCAATCAACATAGTATGGTGTAGCAAACTGTAGTGCATGCATAAGATGTCTCTCAGTAAGGAATGGTATCAGATTCATGGCTTCAAACTCAGGTACCTTAATGACTCTTTCACTAACAATCACTCTAGTTCTAATAGTAGTGTACCTAGAACTAGTCATGTCATTATATGTCTCATCATCAGTCTCAGAGTCAGAGTATACCTCTTCAGGTTCAACAACTTCTTCTTCAGATTCTGATGTTGTCTCAGGTGAGGCAACATTTTCAGCAACATGAGTAGGATCACTTATTCTTTTGCTTCTGATTTCTCTCCTGGCAATAGAAGGACCATGTTTGTGCTTTGTCCTTCCTTCAGTTCTGTTTGCAAAGAAATCTTTCAGTTGGATCTCCATGTCAACATCTTCTTCAGATGACATTTCTTCCATCAAAGTATCAGCTTCAGATTCAGCCTCTTGAGCAGCTTCTCCTTCAGGTTCAGGTTCACTTTCTTCCTTCTCAGATCCAGACACTTGAACAGGCTTTGAGCGTATTCCATCAACCCTTGGCTTCTTCCTCCTGGACTAAGAATAGTCCACCTTCTTTCCCATAGTCCTAAATGACATCCTCCTTTTGACACCATACCTTGTGAAAGGTTTTGGATCATTCTTCTTCTTCTTCTTCTTCTTCTTCTTTCCTTTGGCAGCTACTTGTAGCAGAAAATACTAACTTTCTACTAGTAGTTTCCCCACAAGCGTACGGGTTCACTGTAGTATGAGTAAGTATAGCGACTAAGTATTATCGAACCCAAGGGAATGAGTGTATGCGAACAGATCCCTGAAGATCTACGTGTCGCAATTAATATGAGTGTATGTTTTTGGGTTTTTAGAAGAAAATATAATTTAAACTAAATGACTCTATGAATGCAAAAAGGAAAATTAAGCTAAGAAAGTAAAAGTGTGTTTTCAAGTATGAGATGATGATGCTCAGGATAGGAATTCCTACGTATACTAACGGAGCAGGTACATAATCAAGATAACCGTGACGCACAAGAAATAACCTAAGTAAAAGATTGTAAGATGAAAGCTCAAGAATTAAAACCCTAATACTTTATCCTAGCAATCGACTTCACTAATCCACTAACAAGTTAATAGATAGTGCTTAATTAACGAGACCCTAATTTAAAGCAAGGTGATGTGGTCGTCCTCCTTAGATAAACCGGTAGATTAATTAACCCTTTCTAAACCCTCTCATTAAGTCTACTAATTGTTAAAGAGTGATAAGATCGTCCTCTCTCGAACATTTTTCGAACGAAATTCAAAGGTAAAGTTAAGATTGATTTTAAGAATTCATTAATTAAGAGAATTAAAACTAAACGTCACGAATTACCATAATTACATACCCACATCCTACTTCTACGAGTTCATCCTACCCCAAGCATGCAATGGTTTTAGCTAGACATGGTTTTTACGGAAATAAAAATAATCGAAGAAGTAACGAACATGAACATAATGATTTTAACTAAGAAATTATCAAACATTAACTAGGGTTTAAAGAAATAAATGCTAAGAACTGAAATTAAATTAATAAAACGAAGTCTCAATGTATTCACGAACAAAGAACTAGAAGAAAGAAACTAAAAATAAAAAACCGAACTATGAATTCATAAATAAAACCTCGAAAACGTAAAACTAAAGCTTGCTCGTCTCTTCTTCTCTTCCTCTCTACAAAAACTAACTCTAAAAGTGATATGGTATCAAGTAGTATGTCGTGGTGTCAAGTTGTGTGTAAAAACGTGCTCGGGACGAGTATATATAAGCATCGGGCCAAATCGGGAACTCATGGGCCGAAAAACGAATCCGGAAGCACAAATCTTGAAAGTGCTCGAGCAGACACGCTCGAGCGATGGCGCTCGAGCAGTGTAGCTCGAATGGTGCAAGGGCTCGAGTGGTCCCGCTCGAGCTGCTCGAGTGGCGAAATTCTTCTGCATGTTTTGGGGCGCTCGAGCCACATGCTCGAGCGGTGGCACTCGAGTAGCTCGAATGCGAGAAATTTTCTGTAAGTTTTAGGCGCTCGAGCCACATGCTCGAGCGGTAGTGCTCGAGTAAGTCCACTCGAATGGCTCTCCCTCTTCTTCAACTGATACTTTTCTTCTTCCGCACTAATATCAATCGTATTTCTTCGATATCTTCTCATCCGGGCATCCGTTTGAGTTGATTCAAAGTCCTACAAACTCAATTTTTCGCTCTCGATTCACCTATAAGCATCAAAGAGACAAATTCATTAGTTTATGAAAATGATACATAAATGACTCTAAATACTCAACAAACTCGACCAAAACTGGGGCATTTCTAACGACGAATCATGACAATTTCACGCATAATCAATCCCCCCCCCCAAACTTACCATATTGCTTGTCCTCAATCAATGAAATAATAAGTCAAGTGAAATTGTTAGGAATGAGTCAGAGAATCAAATCATGCAAGTAAATGAACTCGAGCTTCAAAGATCAATCACACGTATACTCACTCACCTTCCTTCATCATACTCATGCAACAACAAGGAACACCAAGATCAAACATGGATGTGCACTCAATTATGTGTTTCACTACCTCACAAGTGTATATCAAGAATAAGAGACTCACTCAAATAATCAATCACACATATCGGCAGCCATATGCTTGTAAGCACTCTCAACTCCGACCATACTCTAGAAATCAATGCTGAATCAAAAAGGACTTTTCTCAAGGTTGTAATGTAGGCTCTTCGGACAGGTGGGATAACAATATGGGTAAGTGACTCAAGTGAATGGAGAATAGAAACTCAAACTTTAGTACTTCGAGATTAGGAACAGAATACTTCAAACATTTTTAATCAACACACTTTCAATTCCAATACTCTCAACACTTCAATTTTTTTTCTAACTCATTTCACTTTTTTTTCAATCATTTCACGTTTTTTCTTTTTCACACAACTCACATGAGCTCATTTTTTTTATTTTGCTCATTCTCAATTTTTTCCTTTCCCACAACTCATATTATTCATCGCACCTTCTTCTCATAACCACTCAAGCAATCACAATTCTCCTTTTTCAACTCAAACCAATCCCTTCACATTCACACTTTTCCTATTCTCCACTCAAATTGGGACAAAAAAGCTTAGGAACTTGGAATAGTGTTTAAATATGCTAGCAAATGAAATAGGCTTAAGGCTCAACGGGGCTAACAAGGGACAAATGTCAATGGTAAGGAAAATTTTGGCTAAGTGACTCAATCAAAACAAAGATGGCCTAAGATCACATTCGGCATATCAAACTAGACACAATCAAGAAGCAAGAGCACACACAAGTTCTAGCATCCTCTAAGGTGACGACTCACTCATAAACGAAGAGATCAATTCATGTATCTTAATCTCAAAAGGCTCAAAACTCACGACTTTCACATCCATGCTAGTCCTAGTGAATTCTCACTCTCATCACACAAGTACTCAAAAGGAAAACTCGCAAGCATACGAGTTCACTCTCAAATCCACTCTAACTCATGCAATCACACAGTAGAATTCCTAATTCACCTTCACAACTTAACTCTACTCATCAAAATCATACTCAAGAATAGCAATCAACAAGCATAAGATGATTGATAGGCATGAAATATGTAGTAGCAAATCAAACCAATATCAGCCCAAGGAGCATCTCAAGGTACCAAATAACCAAACTCAACTCAAGAGAGGGTGTGCACCTGTGCAATGTTACCATAAAACATATAAAAAAACTCCACCCCCCCAAACTTCGACCTTGTGAAGAGGTCAAGTTTGGGGTTGTGGGTTACCTCATCCAAATAGTTCAAGTTTCTCAACAACGTGTCACACTCCTTGGTCTCGTGTTGGTTCCTTCAATCTGAATAACTCCATAATACCTTTACTCCTTCGAGACAAGCCTACAAAATAAACTCTCAAGTACGAGGTTAAAACTTACGATTCAACAACACCCTAATAACATAAAAACACTAAAAAATAAATAAATATGGGTTGCCTTCCATTCAGCGCTATTTTTAAGGTCCTCATGCCGGACCGAGCTCAAAGGAGCTTATGGGACATAATACTCAAAATTACCTCTCTTACTCTCATAAGAGTGGTGGTTGAATTCCTTTCCTTGATTCCCCTTCATCATGAGCTCCTTTGCTTCCTTCTCAACCTCAAGTGGTGGGGGTCTCAACTTCTTCTCGCCTTTATCTGAAGGAGTCTTACTAATCAATTTCTTGAATTTTGACTTTTTCTTCTTAACTCCCCCTTTACTCTCCAACTGGACCTCGTCCACATTTTTCACTTCTTCATCCTTCAACTTCTTCCCTTTATCCCAATCAAAATAATCAAAATCGTAATGCTCATGGGTTAAATCATCAAGTGAAGGATTATCAAATTCATGACTAAAAGAAAGATTAGGGATAGGAGGTGTGTCTTCAACACTAGGATCATTGGCATCCATGCAATAAAAACTCTCATCCTCCTTCGGGTACTTCATGGCCTCATATAGGAAATTTTTTATCTCTTGATCGTCAACTTTCAATGTGATCTTCCCATTTGCCACATCTAGCACCATCCCCGCCGTTGCAAAAAACGGTCTTCCCAAGATCAAAGGCACGCGCTCATCTTCCTCCATGTCGAGCACTATAAAGTCGGCTGGAAAAATGTGATCCCCAACTTTCACGAGGACGTCTTCAACTACTCCTTGAGGTCGAGTAATAGATCGGTTGGCAAGTTGAAGCGTCATCATCGTTGGCTGAAGTTCTCCACCTTCCAACTTCTTGAATAGCGACAATGGCATCAGATTAATGCTCGCTCCAAGGTCTCATAATGCTCCCTTGTTGGTCCCGTTTTTGAAGGGGCAGAATGGGAATTTAGGAGAATTTTTTTTAAAAAAAAACCTTTTCCTCAGAGAGTTCAGTAAGAGTGATGGAAACTCAAGTCACTGCTTTACTCAGAGGCTGAGCTACCAAGTCAGTGAGAACTTGGAGGCTCATGCTCTGAATAAAGCAGTGACTCGAGATGCTGAACTCTCGAGTGCGTTGCCTGAACTGGCCAGTGAGAAGGATTCTCCCTGACCTAAATACTCTACCAAAGTTTTCTTTTAACAATGCTCTCAGTGAGCAGATTTTCATAACACTTTAGTAAATACTTTAAAGGATAAGTACGCTCAGTTTAACGTGGTTCAGAGACTCAAGCTCTTACATCCACGGCCTGATTTAACAGGAAATCCACTAACTGGGATTCTTGTTTTTAACGTGCCAAGGTGCACTCAGATCTATACTCCAGATCTTTCTTTCTTCCTTACTTCCTTACAAACAACTTACTACCAACAAACCTGACAATGGTTGTGGTTTCAGTTGGGGTTTCTCCAACTAGGTGAGGTTTTCCTTTACAATGTGTTAGCCTAAAGCTAAGATTAGGAAAACCTCTCTAAGCTATGAGTTACAAGCTGAACACTCATTTGTGTATATCTATGAACTCTAATGTTTAGTGTACAAGGTGTGAATCGTGCCTCCTTATAACTCCCATACAATGCACTAAACACTCACACCTTCACAGCTCGTAGGTGTTGATTTTTCTCCTCACACACACTTGAAATGAAACTATGAGCTTGTATTTATAGTGTGGATTCAAATGTAACCGTTGGAGGAAATTACATTTGAATCCATACAATTAATGGTTTCAACCACTTTTCTTGGAATGCGGCCTTATTAGTGTCAGAGTTGCTGCCTTGTGTTGATTGGTCCACGTGGGCTGGATCCAACGGATCTTTGACTCAGTGGGTTGACCAAGATCCACTGACTTTAGGCAGCTTCATCTTTCACTGACTCGATGATCTTCAGTGGACTGAACGTCTTCAGTGTAGTTGTCCTTCAGGGACTGTTTGAAGATCTCTCCAAGAAGTTTGTCATAAGGCTGAATGACAAACTTCCCTGACCACAGTAGCCTGACTCCTTCAGGGCCTACCTGGTGCAGCACTGATCCTCCTGATCATGCTCTTCACTGAGTGGTCCACCTAACTTAGCTTAGATTACTCAGTGGGACATCCTTCAGGCTTCTCTTCTGGTTCAGGTTACAGCATGGCTTCAGTTAGTTCTTCTTGTGATGTCATCTTGATTTCCTCAGGCTGTATTGCTGAGTTCCCACTCGCTGAGTTTCCCCTCAACTGAGTGTTCCCTCAGCTGACAGCCTATTCTACTGAGACATAACCTAGCCTGGCCTGAAACTAAAGATACAATCCTGACTGCTTTCAAACCTATTACATGTGGTTTTGGAAAATCATCAAAACTAAAATATATCCCAACATCCCTTCTTAACTCCATTCCCGATATCACATAAGATCGTGAAACTCCTGGGATCCTTCAACTTCGGTGGAAGCGCTTTGTGCACTAATGCACTCACCTCATGGTTCAACTGCACCAACTTGGGCTCATCAACTCTCCGTCTCTTCGCAATCAAATCCTTCAGGAACTTGGCATAATTCGACATCTGTTCCAAAGCATCATAAAAAGGAATGTTAATATGCAATTTCTTAAAAATATCAAAGAATTTAGCGAATTTCTCATCAAGTTTTTTCTTCATAAAGTACTGTGGATACGGAACGGGTATCACCGATTTGGGTACCTCTCATTCATTTCGTTCGGTCTCTTTCACTTTCTCCCTTGCTTCCTTTGTCTTCTTCTACTTAGGAACTCTTTCAATCTTCTCAATGCCTTCCTCTTCAGGCTCTTTGTTCTCTATCTCAATTTCTTCCTCAACCGTCTCACCTCCATCTTTCTTATGTTCTTGTCCCTCCATCTCAATCTCTCCTTGGGGCATCTCAGAATCAGCAGGCATCTGAGGACCATCATAGTTGGTCCCACTTCTAAGCTGGATCGTTTTGCAATGCTATTTCAGGTTCCCCTCCGGCATAGAAGGATATTTACCCGGCTCTCTACCCAATGATTTCACGATCTGGCTAATCTGGTACTCCATAGAAGTGAGCCGCCTATTGTTCTCTTGCTGAATTCGATTCAGCTCTACATCTCTCTTCTGGAGTTCTTGATCACGCTGATCACCTTTCTTATGCAACTCTTTAACATCATACTCCAAAGAGGACACTCTCTTGCTTCCTTCCTCCACCTTCTGAAGGATAGCTCTCAACATTTCCTCAGTTGAGGCACCCCCTTCTCCACCCGGGGGTTTTGAACCTGGATCAACACCTGGAGGAACTGTAATTACAGCCTTCGGATTAGCATATGAAAAATTCTCGTTCTTCCTCCATGTATTCTGAGGAGGCTGCTGGCCTCATTGATACCCTGGTGTGTTCCTCCATTGATTTTGAGGAGGTTGTGGACCTGGAGGTATAAATGGTTGGCCATAGGAAGACCTTCCAAATTGATTTCCACCTTGTGGATACCCGCCTTGATTGTAGTAAGGTCCTCCCATATAGTTGGCTACCTCTTGCTGAACTGTGGGTGATCCACTTTCTCACTCACTGCTACATTCCCTCCAACCAAACTCTGCCCAACCTCAATGTTACTAATCTTCTCCATCATAGCCATCAACAACTTCCTCGTCCCTTCACTCTCCTCCAACTTACTTGCTCTCTGAAATTCTGGATCCTCGTTCCATGCCCCGGCATTCGTGACAATATTGTCAACAATTTCTCTACACCTCGATGTACCTTGGTTCAGGAATACTCCACTAGCACATGCGTCAAGATGGGCTTGGCCAGCCTTGCTGGCTCCACTATAGAAGAATGCCATGATATCTCCCTCATTGTACCCGTGTTGTGGGCACTCAATTAATATGTTAGAGTATCTCTCCCACGCTTGACGTAAGTCTTCTCCTTGCTTCTGGCGGAAGTAAGATATCTTTATCCTTGCTCTTATGGTTCTAGATGGAGAGTAGAATCGCTCGAGGAACAGACGCTCGAGCTCGGCCCATGTGGTTACACCTCCCCGTGGGAGCGTGTTATCGTACCACTCCTTTGCTATTTCCGTTAAAGAGAATGGGAACAGCCTGAGCCTCTTGGCATCTTCAGACATGCCGTTATAATTGAAAGTGGATGCGATCATAAGAAAACTCCTTAGATGAGTATGAGGATTCTCCTTCCCAACCTCCTATTTGAATTAACTCTCGGTCAGCAGCTTCAGTATTCTAGGGGAAATCGAGAAGTTGTTTGTCTCTACAGGAGGCAATGCCACTCCATCATAGTACCGTTGCGGCTGTGCCGCAAACCTTCCTCGGATAGCCATGTTCTGATCAGCATTCTGAGGAACGTGCTGAGAATTAGCCGGTGGTACGGGTACTTGTTGGGCTGGTGGTGGGTGATAGACTGGTGGTGGGTTGTAAACAGGAGGTGGAGGGTACGGGTATGGTAGATACGGATATGGTGGGTATGTGTAAGGATAAGGTAAGTTGTTTTGTGGGAAGTTGTTCTGTGGGTAAGCAGGGTTGTTCTGAGGATGTTGGACAAGGTTATGAGCGAGATTGTTTACGTTCTGTGTACCCGAGTTTTGGCTCTGGCTCTCCCCTAACGGGACTTGATTCTGACTTCCATTCCCTCCAGTGCCCTCAACCCGGTCCATTACCTGATTAAACTCATTAGCTGCATCATCCAACTCATTACTAATATCCATGTTCACGTTCTCGTTCTCTCCTCCAGCAGCATTGATCCTTCTTAAAAAGGCTCTGTTTCTTCTTGCTATTGTCTCAGGATCTAGATGTAGTCTATCTTTGCTCGATTCACCTTGCGAGCGTATTTTCATAAACCTGAAACACTAACAAAAGAATATAAACGCAACTGCCGAACACGTACGAATAAAATAGAAAAGTAAAGCACTCACTACTAACTACTAAGCTATCTACAAGTCCTATTCAAATGACATACAATGCCATCCCCGGCAACGGCGCCATTGACTTGTAGCCGAAAATACTAACTTTCTACTAGTAGTTTCCCCACAAGCGTACGGGTTCACTGTAGTATGAGTAAGTATAGCGACCAAGTATTATCGAACCCAAGGGAAGGAGTGTATGCGAACAGATCCCTGAAGATCTACGTGTCGCAATTAATATGAGTGTATGTTTTTGGGTTTTTAGAAGAAAATATAATTTAAACTAAATGACTCTATGAATGCAAAAAGGAAAATTAAGCTAAGAAAGTAAAAGTGTGTTTTCAAGTATGAGATGATGATGCTCAGGATAGGAATTCCTACGTATACTAACGGAGCAGGTACATAATCAAGATAACCGTGACGCGCAAGAAATAACCTAAGTAAAAGATTGTAAGATGAAAGCTCAAGAATTAAAACCCTAATACTTTATCCTAGCAATCGACTTCACTAATCTACTAACAAGTTAATAGATAGTGTTTAATTAATGAGACCCTAATTTAAAGCAAGGTGATGTGGTCGTCCTCCTTAGATAAACCGGTAGATTAATTAACCCTTTCTAAACCCTCTCATTAAGTCTACTAATTGTTAAAGAGTGATAAGATCGTCCTCTCTCGAACACTTTTTGAACGAAATTTAAAGGTAAAGTTAAGATTGATTTTAAGAATTCATTAATTAAGAGAATTAAAACTGAACGTCACGAATTACCCTAATTACATACCCAAATCCTACTTCTATGAGTTCATCCTACCCCAAGCATGCAAAGGTTTTAGCTAGACATGGTTTTTACAGAAACAAATACAATCGAAGAAGTAACGAACATGAACATAATGATTTTAACTAAGAAATTATCAAACATTAACTAGGGTTTAAAGAAATAAATGCTAAGAACTGAAATTAAATTAATAAAACGAAGTCTCAATGTATTCACGGACAAAGAACTAGAAGAAAGAAACTAAAAAAAAAATCGAACTATGAATTCGTAAATAAAACCTCGAAAATGTAAAACTAAAGCTTGCTCGTCTCTTCTTCTCTTCCTCTCTCCAAAAACTAACTCTAAAAGTGATATGGTATCAAGTGGTATGTCGTGGTGTCAAGTTGTGTGTAAAAATGTGCTCGGGACGAGTATATATAAGCATCGGGCCAAATCGGGAACTCATGGGCCAAAAAATAAATCTGGAAGCACAAATCTTGATAGTGCTCGAGCGGTGGCGCTCGAGCAGTGTAGCTCGAATGGTGCAAGGGCTCGAGCTGCTCGAGTGGCAAAATTCTTCTGCATGTTTTGGGGCGCTCGAGCCACATGCTCGAGCGGTGGCGCTCGAGTAGCTCGAAAGCGAGAAATTTTCTGTAAGTTTTAGGCTCTCGAGCCACATGCTCGAGCGGTAGTGCTCGAGTAAGTCCACTCGAATGGCTCTCCCTCTTCTTCAACTGATACTTTTCTTCTTCCGCACTAATTTCAATTGTATTTCTTCGATATCTTCTCATCCGGGCATCCGTTTAAGTTGATTCAAAGTCCTACGAGCTCCATTTTTCGCCCTCGATTCACCTATAAGCATCAAAGAGACAAATTCATTAGTTTATGAAAATGATACACAAATGACTCTAAATACTCAACAAACTCGACTAAAACTGGGGCATTTCTAACGACGAATCATGACAATTTCACGCCTAATCACTAGGTTATGCAGTTTCTTGGCCAATCCACCATCAGAGTCAGATGACTATTCACCAAGGTCAGAATCAGTTTCACCTTCCTCAGGTTTAGAAGGTTCAACAGGTTCCTTTCCTTTTCCAGCTTTCTCCTCTTCAACTTTCCTCATATCAGCTCTCTCTTTCTCAACTTTCTCCTTGATATAAGCAAACTGGTTCAAGATGACTTCCCTACCATCAATAGTGATTCTATGCCTGGAAGAGCATCGAACCATATTCTCATAGGTTTTGATGATGTCATAAGCAGTTGCATTTGCATCTAAATCAACATGCATAAGAAAGTCTTCATCTGGTAACAGTGTTGGGTCAACACTTCCAGCAACATTAGAGGTTTCAGCTGGTTTTGGTAAATTTTGAGTGGGGTTAGGTTCAACTACAGGTTCAACAACAGGTGTAGGTTCATCTGTTGCCATAGGAGTTGGAATTTCAGTAGGTTTAGGATTTTCAGAAGGAATTTTTGGAATAGGGGTTTCAGAAATAGGGTTTTCAGTAGGAATTTGTGATTGAGATGAAGGGTTTGAAGGCTCACCACTTGATTCTGGCATATACTTAGATAAGTCAACTGGTACAGACCCAATAGTGATCGTGGGAGGTACATGTGCGCTAACAACGTCGCGTACAATTCGCTAGATCTCCTCCATGGTTGTGGGTTCAGGGAGAACCATGGAGAGAGGAATGGGCTGTTGTGTTAGCGTAGATGACACAACACTTTGGTCGACATTGAGAGTTTCGTTTCCAGTAACCATAAAAGCAAGTAGGTTGAGAGGATTTTCAGAGGTTGTGGATGTGTTTGGAGAATTTGGTTTGCTTGAGCTTTGTGAATTCGAAAAGGTTTGAGTGTTAGACATTATATCTGCAGGAATATAATGCACACAATTAAAATAATATTAAATTCCAATCACATAAGCAAGAACGAAACCGAAACAAATACATATGCAATAATATTTGAACAGAAAATACCTTTTAACTAACTCTGTGCTTAATCACTCAATTAATTTCAGCTCTTCGTATGTTTAACACACAAATTAATTCGATATTTATAGAGTAAAAAACAGTTAATTGAAGCACATCAAGATGAAGTGGAATCATGGGTAATGGAGAGAGATATCCGACGGTTTATGTTGAGTGGTGAAGAACGTGGGTAAGTTGTGAAGTATGTGGGATAATTAACTGAATAATTAAATAAATAAGTATCTACCTTAATTATATAAACTGTAATTAATCTAAAATCAAGTAATAACGGTGTAATTATCACATTAATATCCTAGAATGCATGAGAAAATTTCGAACATTCGAACCAACACAGTGATAATCAAAATGATGGCACACACACACCTCAACATACTTATAAATTTCAACTTTTCAAGCACAAAATCACTTTGATCATATTGATCCACCTTTTTGAAAGAGTACATCATTTTTGTGAGCTCCGTGCCCCATAGCTACTCAGTGGATTATGACCATATTGAATTAATTACCTTTTAAAAAGAGATCATCGTAGTAGCGAGCTCCGTGTCCCATAGTTACACAACAATTAACCCAATATCGATGCATATTTAATCACCTTTTGAAAAGAGATCATCGTATTAATGAGCTCCTTGTCCCATAGTTACTCAGTGATTAAGCATCTATTGTGATTTTCAATTACAAAAACATTCAAGAGATGTGTGTCCAGAAAATAATTTTCAAGGTTCAAATGAAAAACTTTCTACACGAAATTCACTTAATAGACAAAATAGGTTTGACACTTAGAAATAAAAACATGACTCATACTGATGTTGTTTAAAATATTGTCAATATTTTGCACAACATCCTGTTAAAACAGATTCAGATATTACATAAACCAAGAGATTTCCTAGGGGAAGAAAACCTCTCATAATCAAGGGCTTTAGTAAATATATCAGCTAACTGTTTTTCAGTAGAAACATACTCCAATTTCATAACTTCTTTCTCTACAAGGTCTCTTATGAAATGGTGTCTTATACTAATATGCTTAGTTAATGAGTGTTGCACAGGGTTTTTAGAGATATTTATGGCACTAGTATTATCACAATAAACAGTCAGAACATCACTATCAATGCCATAATCATAAAATATTTTTCTTAACCATAGAAGTTGTGTACAACAACTTCCTGCAGAAACATATTCTGATTCAGCAGTTGATTGTGAAACACATTTCTGCTTCTTGCTATGCCATGAGATCAGATTGTTCCCCATGAAGAAACATCCACCACTGGTGCTCTTCCTTTCATCTGCATCTCCTGCCCAATCAACATCACTATAGCCAACTAAAGCACAGTTAGTATCTTTTGAGTACATATTACCCATTTCATTAGTTCCAGCCACATATTTTATAATTCTTTTTGCAGAATTTAAATGAGACTCTTTAGGATTTATCTGGTATCTTGCACATAAACAAATACTAAACACGATGTCAGGTCTACTAGAAGTAAGATATAACAAACTTCCTATCATTGATATGTACAATGTTGGGTCAACATTCTGCCCAACACTGTCTTTACTCAGTTTTTGTGTAGAACCTATTGGTGTTTTCATGATTTTAGCATTTTCTAATTCAAACCTCTTAACCAGACTCTTAGCATACTTACTTTGAGGGAAAAATATACTATCTTTACTTTGTTTAATTTTCAATCCAAGAAAGTAATTCAGATCACCAACCATATACATTTCAAATGTAGAAGTCATCTCATGCTCAAATTTATTCAGCATATGTTCACTTGTTGAACCAAATACAATATCATCCACATAAATTTGAGCAATTAAGAGATAATTATTTGAATGTTTAATAAACAAAGTCCTATCAGCTTCTCCTCTAACAAAACCAAATTGAATTAGGAAATCAGTTAGTCTCCCATACCAAGCTCTAGGTGCTTGTTTGAGACCATACAAAGCCTTATTCAATTTATAAACATGATCAGGATATTCAGGTATTTCAAAGCCTTTTGGTTATTCTACATAAGCTTCATCTTTAAGTATTCCATTTAAGAAGGCAACTTTAACATCCATTTGGTGTAGCTTAATATCAACAAAGCATGCAATGGCTAATAACAGTCTAATAGACTCAATTCTTGCTATTGGAGCAAAAGTTTCATCAAAGTCTATTCCTTCTATTTGAGTATAACCTTGAGCTACTAGCCTAGCTTTGTTTCTAATTATATTACCAGCTTCATCAGTCTTATTTTTGAAAATCCATTTTGTTCCTATAACATTAGTATGACTAGGTCTAGGAACTAGAATCCAAACTTCATTTCTTTCAAACTGGTTTAGCTCTTCATGCATTGCATTTATCCAATTCACATCTTTAAGAGCTTCAGCTACGTTTTTAGGCTCAATTAATGAATGATAACATTCAAAATTTACCCGATTGCATATAGAGGACATGCAAATAGACCTTACCACATCCTTGGGGTCAGTTTCAAATTTCCTTCTGGTTTGCACTCTAGTATATTGTTCACCAATTATCTGATTCATTGGATGACTCTTTATAATCCTGGAAGAAGGTGTTCTTCCTGTTTCTAATATATTTTCTGACTTGACAATCTTTTCAGATTTTTCAGGCAGTGTTGTCCCTGATGACGTCTCGTTTTGGGTAACATCCTTTTTCTGGTCAGAAACTTTTGGAGTTTCAATGAGATCAGCAATATCATCCTCATAATTTGTACCTGCAATACTAGAAGTATCATTAAATACCAAATTATTGGATTCTTGAACAGTATCAGTCCTCAGATTATATATTCTGTAAGCTTTGCTATTTCTAGAGTAACCTAAGAAAAATCCTCTGTCACTCTTAGAGTTAAATTTGTGCAATTGATCTCTATCATTAAGGATGTAGCAAACACACCCAAAAACATGAAAGTACTTTAGACTAGGTTTTCTGTTGTTCAGGATTTCATATGCTGTTTTAGAAGTTCCAGATCTAATGAACACTCTATTTGCAACATGACATGCAGTATTCAAGGCTTCTGCCCAGAATCTTTTTTAAAGATTTTTAGAAATTAACATGACTTTAGCCATCTCTTAAAGAGTTCTATTCTTTCTTTCAGCAATGCCATTTTGTTGTGGAGTTTTGGAAGAGGAAAACTCTTGAAAAATACCTTTGTTTTCACAAAATTCAGTGAATGAGCTATTCTCAAATTCTCTACTATGATCTGATCTTATCCTGCTTACTTTCAAGTTATAAACAATCTTAAACCTTTTGTAAAGAATTTTGAATGCAGAAAAGACATCTGATTTTTCTTTCAAGAATTCAACCCATGTAAATTTAGAAAAATCATCTACAACAACTAAAGAGTATCTCTTACCACCTATACTTTCCGTTTCCATAGGAGCCATTAAATCCATATGTAACAGTTCTAAACATCTTGTTGTGGTACATGAAGATAACACTTTGTGTGTCACTCTTGATTGCTTACCTTTTTGGCATGGTCCACAGACTTTCACATCATTAAACTGCAATTTAGGTAAACCAGCATCATGTTTAATAAATTTTTTAATGTTTCTGTAATTAGCATGTCCTAATTTTTTATGCCATAAAATCTCATCAGTTTTCATGCTATTACAAATATTGTTTGAACCAATCAAGTAGCAATTATCAGCAGATCTATTTCTAGACATCAAAGATTCATTATTTAGGTTAAAAACATTACATGCATTCTTGTCAAATTTAACATGCAATTTATCATCACATAACTGACTAATACTAATCAAGTTTGCAAGAAGACCATCAACATGTAACACATTTGATAAACTTTGAAAAACCATTCACTTTAAGAGTTCATTTTCCTATGATTTTTTCTTTAGAACCACCACCATAAGTTACATTACCACCATCATATGACTCATAATCAGCTAAATGTTCAATTTGTCCAATCATATGTCTTGAGCAGCCTGAATCAAAATGCCATAAACCTGGTACACAAGCTTTCAAAGAAGTATACACAACATTACATGAGATTTTAGTTTTAGAAATCCAAGACTTATCAGTATGTCTCTCAGAATGTTGTAACACTTTGGGTAACATGCCTTTATCAATTTTCAACTTTGCACAATATGGCTTAATATGACCTATTTTAAAACAGTAATGACATATATAGACTTTATCATTTTTCCCAACATTCTTTTTTAGAATTATCAGAATTAACATTTTCATGTTTTGCTTTAACAAATTTCACATGCTTATCAGAATGAGAAGGTTCAGAAGTGTCACCAACAAAGCCAAGTCCAGCTTTGTTTGTCTGTCCAAAAGTTATAGCATCATCCAACTTCATTTTCCCTTGTGAGAATTTCTTGAAACTCAAAGTTGATCTTTTCAGATCCTCCTTAAGTTTACACAACTCCAAGTCCTTTCTAGTCAAGATCACTTCCAGCTTTGTAAGAGAATTCCTTAAATCAGAATTTTTCAGGGTCAATGACTCTAGAATCTAATTTTTTTATTCAAGTTCCTTACTCAGCTTATGTCTTCTAGATTCACAATCCTTGTGAATTTCAACTGTATTACCTGTCTCATCAAGTAAACCATTAAAACAATTCACATCTGGACCATTTTCACCCAGTGTTGTCTGAAATAACATGTCATTTTCGTCAACATCAGAGTAATAATCATCCAGATGATCATCAAAAGTATCATCATACTCTATCCTAGCAGAAAAAGCACATTCTTCTTCTTTATCAAATTCATTTTCATCACCAGAATTATCACTCAAAGTAGCAGTCAAACTATACTTCTTTTTCAATAAAGTATTAGCACATTCATTAGCATAATGACCAAAACCAGAACATGCATCACATTTCACATTCTTTCTGTATCCAGGATCATATCTAAATTTGTTATTTCTATTCTGAGGTTTAGTTTGATTGAAACTTGTTCTTCTTTCAGAAACTTGAGGTGAATTATAAATCTGAACTTTAGGTTGAGCAATACCTTTAGCATTGCTCATTTTCTTCTTAAAAAACTTATTGAATTGCTTAGATAAGAGAGCAACGTTGTCTGGATTGTCAAGACACAAACTGTCACGCCCCAATTTTCATAATAGTAAATTTTGCAAAAACACGAGAATAATCTTGAATAAAAAGGCGTGAACGAAAAATTTACTTAAAAATAACGCATGATATTTTATTTCGAAAGAAAAATACTTAATAAATAGGAAACAACGGAAGACTTAATATTAATTTAAAACTGTAATTCATATGAAAATATAACTATTTCATGAGAGCTTAACTTGAAAATACTGGATTAATATATAAACTTTATTTCAATGTAAAATAACTTGAAAGAGCATCATCCATCATCCATCGCCTCTCCACGCTTCCGCTGCGAACTCTGATAATGTTAAAATAAATGGGGTGAGCATGCAAGCACACTCAGTGAAGCCAAGTTATTCAAAACTTAATGCTAAAAATAATTAATCAAGTAAACATGGCGTAGCAAATAATATTCACATTTGTCACATATACTTTGCCACATAAACTTTGTCACAGATACTTTGTCACAAATACTTTGCCACATAAACTTTGTCACATATACTTTGTCACAAATACTTTGCCAACTTTGCCAATAGATAATTGTCACATATACTTTGCCACCTATACTTTCCCACTAATATACTTTGCCACCTATACTTTCCCACTAAGATACTTTGCCACCTATACTTTCCCACTAAGATACTTTGCCACCTATACTTTCCCACTAAGATACTTTGCCACCTATACTTTCTCACTAATTCAACATTGTCACATATAACATGGAAATTATTCACATAGCATATAACTCAAATAATTATTTAAAACATTAAATAAAGAATAACACATGCGAATAAACTCTACTAACCACTGTAGAGTAAAAGCAATTGAAACCCCACCTTGAACAAAATGTAAATGATGATATGGATGCAATAACTGGATAGCCTACGCCTCGCATTTACCGCCACCTAAAATAAATATAAATTTAAAATACTTAATTTAAAATAAAATCTCAACTAAAACACCTAAGTAGAATTTCCCAAAATTCCCGCATAGACCTCATTCTACAAAACTGTTATATAACTATTAAAATTAGGGATTGACATCTAAAGATAATCCATGAACCAATCCTAAAGATATTCCTTTAGACTCACAAACCCCTATTTGAAAACAATTAATTTCCAACATTGTTTACCATAATTGGTTTCCCCTTCATGTGAAACAAATCCAATTAACCTGTACCAACCTAAAACAAATCCATGAAATATATATATATAATGCTTGCATCGATAATATGCACCATTTGTTCATCAAGTTGAAACTGTATATGAACTATAATGTAAATAATGAACCTAGACGTCTACAAGTTGACTATAACAATCATACTAATCAATTAACCTTATTGAAATAATAAATCCAACCTAAATATCTCTCAAACTAAAAGTAGTACTTCTCGAAAAACAAGAAACTAACAATCTAATTAGTATTCATTAAAATCTCTAAAATTTACCGTACATACCCAAACTCTATAATGTTTATAGCACAAAGGAGAAAAGACGACACGAACCAAACTGAATAAAGAAAATGCAATAGAAGAAAAGGTACCGTGTTTTCTATTCATGAAGAAGAAACCGCACTTAGGGTTTGCGAGTTTAATATAGCTTATAAGCAAAGTGAGAATTTTGAGGATAAAATCTTATATAAATAGATGTATAAGAAAAATGGGCTTGGGCTTAATTGTTTTTTTTTTTAAAGATAAGAATGTGGGCTTTTAAATTTTTATCTCAATAAAATAGGAATTATAATATTAAAGGAAATATATTTCCAAGTGGCGGAAATAAGAAATTTGTATCTTTAATAAATATATCAGAGTTGATTTTGAATAAAATATATTTCTGTAGCTAATAATGAAATATTTGATTTTGAATAAAATATATTTATGTAGCTAATAATGAAATATAAAAGATTTCACTTGATAAAACTTGTGAGATAGGCATAATCTATAATTTTAATAAAACTCAATATTTTGAAATAATCTTAATAAATAATAACCTTGAAATTTTGGGTTGTTACATTCTCCACCACTAATAATAATTTCGTCCTCGAAATTCAGTAATTTGTCAACTCTTAATTCTTTATTCTTTATTCTTAATCTATTAGTCTCTACCCAATATAGCATCAACATCTCACACGTCAAACATGTGCAAATCCTCATAAATATCTTTTCATCAGTATCCAAAACAACACTTTGTCAACTTATCGACTATAATTATCTCAACTTATAGTATATCTACCTCAAGAGCTTCCATGCATTGTACTAGTTTACTCATAATCAGTATATTATTCTTCAATGCATTTATCTTCTAGTGTTGCATCTAAAATCATCTATCATCACCTTTGTTGGGAAAATGTATAAGACTTGTTTTGATTAAATGCCAACATGTCCCTCCCTAAGTTGTTTGTAAGTAAATTATTCAGCAGAGTTAGAGTTTAAATTAAACAGTTCTAAGTGTTAAGAACTGAAGTGCAGTTAGTAATAACTAGAGTGTATTTTAGTATGAAGTCCGCTGAAGTAAAGTCCGCTGAAGTAAAGTCCGCTGAAGTAAAGTCCGTTGAAGTGAAGTCCGCTGAAGACTGAGTGATCTAAGAAAGAAGTCTAAGTCTTGAATGTTTTCTAAGTACATTCTCACTAAGACTAAATCTATCAGTAGAGGACGAAGGTCCACTGATGGGAACTAACAAAGTACATTTAATGCTAAACATATTTAAAGCTGTTAGTTAATCTGGTTGGAACAAGGCAAAATGAATTTCAGTGAAGCTTACAATAAATGAAGGAATAAGAAGGTTCTCATCAGAGGAGTTCCACCTAAAGCAAGACAAGAATTTGGGCATGCAGACTTAAGGTCCAATGAGAAGATGACACGTCAGTGTACCTTACTGACAGCCGACCTGTCCCAGCCTGACAAGTACCAAAAGTCTTTCACCTAGCAATCTACAGAAAGTTGGTGAACAGGCATGGTTTTGCAGCCGTTTCTTGACAAGACTTAAAGCTTCAAATAGAGCCGTTTGAACCAATCAGATACAAGAAGACTTACTTGAGAAGATTCAAATCCAACGGGAAGATTTTCAAGGAAGCCTATAAATACAGAAGGACGTGCACCTTTTCCAAGGACGGGAAACTCACAAGATCAAAGCTATCTCTACATTCTTAACAATCTAGAAACACTCGAAATTATCATTGTTTCCCAAGTGTTTCACAATAGTAGAGAAACTAACAAACCTTCTGTAACCAAGCTTAAAGCTATATTCAAACCTTAGAAAGAGATAATTCAATCCTAAGCCTTGAGCTAAACTTGTAAGGATTATCTCAAAATAGTTGGAACCAAAACCCTACTCAAAACCCTACTCAGTGTTTAGGTTGAGAGCTAGTGTTAAGTGGTGTTAGTAAGCTGATTGTTGTATCAGTCTGAAAGCTGGTTTGTTTTTGGGAACTAGGACCTGGAATTTCCTAGTGATCAATCATCCTAAGAGAGGAAAAGTTGATCAGTGCACCTTGGCACTATAACACAAGGAATTCCAAGTGAAAGGAATTCTCCTGTTTGATCAGGCCAGTGGACGTAGGAGATTTATCTCTGAACCACTTTACATCTTGTGTACTTACATTCTGCTATTTCATAAGTGTGTGTTAATCTCAAGTTTATCAAAGTAAAACGAGTTTTCTAAAAGGGCTCACTAATCCGCATCTGAAAGCTAATTAGATAGTAGTTCAACTGAAAGTCTTGTGCTTTCAGTGGAGGTATTATCTCAGTAAGCTTTCACAGAGTAACTCTCAGCAGACCTCAAGTCCACTGACGAGCTACTGTCTTAAGTAACCTGATAAGTTTTAAAGAAGTTTAAATTTGTAACCACAGGTGTATTCCCCCCCCCCCCATACACCTGTTTACTCGTTTCGGGACCATCAATTGGTATCAGAGCAGTGGTTCTAAAGACCATTGTTCTAAGTATACCTTGTGCTCAAAGGTATTTTTATAAGGTCACCTGAATTGATCTTTTGATAAACTTGTTTTTATTCTATGGCTGACAACACAGCTAGGGTTGCACCACCTGCAGAGAACAACATGGGAGTGAATCCCTTGAACCATATGTCTCATCACAAGCTTCCACAATTCTCAGTGGAAAACTATGACTTCTGGAAAATCAGAATGAGAGCTCATCTTGCCTGTGTGCATGATGAAATGTTAAGGGTTATTACTAAAGGTCCATTTGTGTTTATGACACCTAACCCTAGAACTACAGCTGAAACTATTGCAGATCCTAGAGAAGAATGGCCCAAAGATGAAGATAATTTCACTGCAGATGAGAGGAGGAGAAACAACCTCAACTTCATTGCCATGAACATTCTCTACACCACTATTCCAGACTCTGTAATGGGAAGAGTGATCCACTGCAAGACAGCAAAGGAACTATGGGACACTCTTGCTCTCATGTGTGAAGGAACTGACAAAATAAAAGAGAACAAGCTTTCAGTAGCTGTTCAAAAGTATGAGCAGTTCACCATGGAGTCCACTGAGACCATAGACCAGCTTGATGGGAGGTTCACTGACATCATGAATGAGATTAATTCTCTGGGAAAGGTCTACACCAAAAGAGAAGTTGCCTTAAAGATCCTGAGAGGTCTAACCTCAAGATGGGATGTGTACTCTGTGATGATGCAGAATACCAAGGATCTATCCAGCATGTCTATGCAACAGGTATTCTCTGAACTTAAGGCTTATGAGTTTGATCTGAACAGGAAAAGGGCTCCTGATGAGACCTCAGCTGAGAAGGAAGTTGCCTTCAAAGCTAAGGAGCCTGAGCCAAATTCCCCAAAGCCTCAGAAGAGTTCAAAGGCAAGTAAGTCTCAAAGCAAGGCTGAGATGCAGGAGGAACTCAGCCTGATGGCTAGAAGGTTTGAACTACTTAACAGCCGCTTTGGCAAATATAAGAGATTTTACAGGGATAACAGGGAAGGTAGAAGTTATCCACAAAAGACTACCAGAGAAGGAGAGAAAAGCTCATCTGAGCTGGAAAAGAAGAAGGAATACAAGAATTACACCAAGGCTGAAGGTTCATCATCAAAGACCAGAGAGTCCACTGAAGAAAAGAATGATGATGCCAACAGGTGTTTTCAGTGCAAGAAGATTGGGCACTTTCAATATGATTGTCCTCAACTGAGCACTAAAGAAAGAAGAGAAAGGCAAGCCAAAAGAGACAGAAGATATGGAGAAAGGAAAGCCATGATGGCTGGGGATGTTGATGAAAACCTGGAGTCACCTGATGAACTGTTCTCTGACAGCAGTGAAGATGACATGTGCCTCATGGCAAGAGAAGAACCAGAGGTACAATCTAAACCATCCATTTCTCTAGAACACACACCTGAGCTAAGCTCAGAGTCAACTGAGGAACTCAATCTTCAGTCCGCCTTGGAACAATTGATGATTGATTTCTCAAGGTTGCAAGAAGCAAGTTTCTGTCTTCAAGATGAGAACAAACAACTCTTGAGTGAAAACTCCAAGTTAATCGAGTCTGGGAATCAAGTAGATCTGAACTCAGCCAAATCTACCATTGAACTGACAAAAGAGGTGGAAACCCTCAGGAGTCAAGGAAATGGTAGAGATCAACTGATAAAAGATCTCAATGAATCTAAAACAAAGTTAACTGAAGAGAATTTAAAATTAGTAAGCCAAATAAAGGATTCTATCCTGAAAATTGATGTCTTACAAAAATCTGAAGAGACCTTGTTAAAAAGGATTGATGCTCTAAACAAACCCTCTCTTGCCATAGAGGAGATCCAAAGTTTTCAAACCAATCCAAATAACAAGTGTGGGATAGGCTTTATTCCAAAACCTTCAGAAGGTCCTCTGAGTGTTGCTTCTTCAAGTGGCACAAAGAGAGTTTTTGTTAAGTCTGTGACATTTCAACCACAGACTGTAGATAAAGGAAAAAGACCAGCTGAGATCACACAAAAGAAAAGTCAATCTAAGCCAAAACCAAATGGAAAGGCTCAGGTGACTTATCAAAATAGATCTCAGCAGAGGTACTATCAGCCGAGGTCTTCACAGATGAAGCAACCTCAGCTGAGAACACCCAGGCATGAGCAGTCCTCAAGGAATGACTCATATGGAAGACCTAGTCCTTTTGTGCCTAAAGGAAAAGGTCCTTCATATCTTTATCAACAAAAACCAAGACCAGGTGCACCCAAGCCAAAGAGAAAGAATGTGAAGAAGGTTCCTGTTCCTTCAAAGGCTGACACCCATAGAAAGTTTACTCCTAAGGCACCCAGGGAGATAACAATCTATGTAGATGTTTATGGAAGACAAATTAGCCAATCTAAAATAATTAGAACTGTGAGGCAAATTTGGATTCCGAAAGGTACAGCTAACCTTGTAGGACCCAACACCAAATGGGTACCTAAAGCTTGATCTGTGATTGCAGGGCTCAGTGGACCTCAACAAAGGAGAAGCTCTTAAATCATCAGTCTGGTACTTGGACAGTGGATGTTCTAGGCACATGACTGGCAACAAAAATCTCCTAACAGAATTTGTTGAGAAGGAAGGTCCACAAGTCACCTTTGGTGACAACTCTCAAGGAGCCACTAGAGGTTATGGTACTTTAATAATTGGCTCAGTAAGAGTAAGCAATGTATCCTTTGTCAGTGGACTTAAGCATAATCTTCTGTCCATAAGTCAATTCTGTGATAAGGGATACAGTGTTGAATTTTCATGTAACCTATGTTTTGTTAAGAATATATCTTCACAACAGGTATTACTAACTGGGTCAAGAAAGGGAAATATCTATCTTGCAGATTGGAAGTCTTGCACACCAAATGCATGTCTTATTGCCAAAAGCTCAACTGACACTAATTGGTTGTGGCACAAAAGGCTAAGTCATCTGAACTTCAAGATGATGAACAGGATAGCAAGACATGGACTGGTAGAAGGAATGCCAAATGAAGTATACAATAAGGAACATATCTGTAAAGCCTGTCAGGAGGGGAAGCAAGTAAAGGCATCTTTCAAAAGCAAAGTAGCAACCTCTACTGACAGAGTACTTCAACTAATACATATGGATCTTTTTGGTCCAGTAACCCCTGTAAGTATCAATGGGAGAAAATATACACTTGTTGTTGTAGATGACTTCTCCAGGTACACATGGGTGATATTCCTTACAAGCAAGAAGGAGACTCAACTGAGACTGCCAGAGCTCCTGAAGAAAGTTAGCAATGAAAAGGGCCTGAACATTGTAAAAATATGATCAGATAAGGGCACTGAATTCATAAATTCTATCATATCTGATTATTGTAAAGAATTAGGTATTTTTCATGAGACATCAGCTGCAAGAACTCCACAACAAAATGGAGTAGCTGAAAGAAGAAATAGGACTCTCAAGGAGGCAGCAAGGACAATGTTAGCTGAAGCTCAGGTTCCTAAAAGATTCTGGGCTGAAGCTATTAACACTGCCTGTCACACTCAAAACAGATCCATGGTAACCAAACATCAAGGAAAAACTCCATATGAGTTATGGAATGGCAGAAAGCCACAGGTATCTTACTTTCATATTTTTGGTTGCAAGTGTTTCATTCACAACAATGGGAAAACACAACTAAAAGCTTTTGATAGCAAAGCTGATGAAGGAATTTTCTTAGGATATTCCCAAATCAGTAGAGCTTTCAGAGTTTACAACTGTAGAACTCTTGTTGTGGAAGAAACACCTCATGTGGTATTTGATGAATCTACTTTTGAGTCCAGAAGTAAGGAGAATGAGGATATGATAAGCAAAAGGCTAACTAGACTGAGTATCAAATCAAAAGGATATCCTGAGAATTCTGTTGATTCATTCATCCCAACCTGGGACAACCTCAATGATCAACAATTCAAAGAGGACACTCAAAATCAGACCACTCCTCAAAGCTCACCTGAGAGCTCTCCTGAAGATGTAACTGAACTGATGAACACCATCCCAGTTCAAGAGGTAACCAATGTCAATGAAGATGTGGTCACAGCTGAGACATTCACTGAACCCATCATTCAAGGGGGAACCAATGAAGTTACCATTGAGAATGAAAATACCTTGAATGATGACTCAGGACTTCAACCCTCTGTCTTATTTCCTGAATTCGATTTCATTCCAATATCTAGTGACTCAACTTCAGAAGAGTTAAACTCAACTGAAGGGCATCAGCCTAGGAGGACTTGGCTCTCAGATCATCCTGTTGAGCAAATCCTAGGTGATCCTTCCTCAGGAGTCAAAACTAGAAGTTTTCATGGTGAAAGTGCTTTGTTTTGTTGTTTCTTATCAAACCAGGAACCAAGTTCCATAGCAGAAGCACTTCAAGATTCCAACTGGATTATTGCCATGCAAGAAGAGCTCAACCAGTTTACAAGGAATCAAGTATGGGAGTTGGTGGACAGACCATATCACTGCAATGTGATAGGAACCAAGTGGGTATTCAAAAACAAGAAGGATGAGAATGATATCATAGTCAGAAACAAGGCCAGGCTAGTTGCAAAGGGCTACTCTCAAGTTGAAGGATTTGACTATGATGAAACATTTGCTCCAGTAGCCAGATTGGAGGCAATAAGGTTATTTCTTGCATATGCTGCTCACAAGAAATTCAAAGTGTACCAGATGGATGTTAAAAGTGCCTTCTTGAATGGAGTACTAAATGAAGAAGTCTATGTGGAGCAACCCCCAGGTTTTGAAGAAAGTCACAAAGTATATAGACTGAGGAAAGCTCTATATGGACTGAAACAGGCTCCAAGAGCTTGGTATGATACTTTGTCTCAATTCCTTTTGGATCATGGTTTTATCAAAGGGAGAGTTGATAGAACACTTTTCAGAATCACAAAAGGAGAGGACACATTGCTGGTTCAAATCTATGTGGATGATATCATCTTTGGTTGCCCTAACCAAGTCCTCTGTGAGAAGTTTTCTCAACTGATGAAGGGAAAGTTTGAGATGTCTATGATGGGAGAAATGAATTTCTTCCTAGGACTTCAAGTCAAGCAGTCCACTGAAGGAATCTTCATCAACCAAGCCAAATACACAAGGGAGCTGATCAACAAGTTTGGATGCCAGACCAGCAAGGTCGCAAGAGTTCCACTCAACACCAACACCAAGATGGAACCAGATGAGGATGGAGAATCAGTAGACCAGACTTCCTACAGAGCCATTATTGGATCTCTACTGTATCTCACAGCAAGCCGGCCTGATATCACATTTGCAGTTGGCATTTGTGCTAGATATCAAGCCAATCCCAAGAAAAGTCACCTGGAAGCTGCCAAGAGGATTCTCAAATATCTTAAGGGTACTGTGAATATGGGATTATGGTATCCCTCAGATGACAATCTAGAACTCACAGGATACTCAGATGCTGACTATGGAGGATGCAGAATTGATAGAAAATCAACCTCAGGCACTTGTCAATTCTTGGGAAGTAAACTGATTTCTTGGTTCTCCAAGAAACAAAATTCAGTAGCCACAAGCACTACTGAAGCTGAGTATATGGCAGCTGGTAGTTGTTGTGCTCAAATTCTTTGGCTAAGACAACAACTGAGAGATTACAACATCTTTGCCAATGAAGTCCCTATTTTCTGTGACAACAATAGTGCAATTGCTATTTCAGAAAATCCAGTTCTCCACACAAGATGCAAACATGTGGATATAAGGCATCACTTCATCAGAGATCATGTGGAGAAGAAGGACATCAAGATGCTCAAAATCCACACTGACAAGCAGAAGGCAGATATCTTCACTAAACCTTTGGCTGAAGCAAGGTTTCAAGATTTGTCAGTGGAGCTTGGACTCCTAGATCCAGGAGAGTAAAGAAAGGATTGAATCTCAGTAGAGTTACCTTCAACTCAGTGGAGGTTCATACTCAGAAGAGGATCTTCTCTCAGAAGAAGCTCCCCATCTCAGAAGAGATCTATATCAGACGAGGTCGAACCTCAGTAGAGGTCAAATCTACTTATGTTATTTTTTTTCAAAGATAAAGCCTCTTAGTATTATATATTTTAATGTGTTTCAAAATATTTACTAATGAGTGCTTTCTGAAAAATTAAATCCCTTTCCACTGTTCCGAAGAGATTTTGGTATGACAAGCATTTAATGCGCGTGGTACAAGTCAGACATGCTTTTCAATTTCCTATCTCACGCGCCCTAAAAGCCGGATGATGTGACCTTCCGGTTACCAACCTTTTCAATCCTTACCATTCAATAAGGCGGTTCTTTTTTTAACCGTCAAGATTTCTTAAAACTCCCCCCTAAACCCTGCAACTATCCACGATCTCAAAATCATTCAATCTCAAACGTTGATTGTGAAATTAGATCTAACCGTTTATTTCTAATATAAAATCCCCAACCTTAAGCTTGTAAACCTTTTCGAATACACTTCCAAGCAAACACTTACTATCCTACTCTGTAATCTGTTCTCTCAAACCCTCTTGTTCTAATGGCGAAACTAAATCTCAGTTTCCTTACCCAAAAAGATAACTTCTGGTATGAACCCATAGTGGTTTTCGATAACCCAGAAATTGAGTCCAGACCAGAGTACGCTCACATCAAAGAGGCCCTTGAAATGATAAAAAGTGCTGGGTTAGAGAAATTCCTATCTGTTCATCCAGAGAACTGTTTTGACAGACAGGTTCTTGATTTCTACAACAATGTCTCCAACTCAGATACAAAGATCAGGTCTCATCTGATCTTGCAAAGGAAGAAGAAAGTTATGAGGGATGACATGGAGGTCATTGAACACCAGAAGATAAAGAAGGAGATTCGTGTAAGCGGAGATGTCCTGAAGGAGCTTTTTGATCTTCCTTCTGAAGGTCCCAATCCAGACACGTGCATTGTGGAGAAGGAGGAAGAATGGGTCAAAACCATAATGCAGAGGAAGGTACCATACACTCCAACAATGAACAGAAGTGAACTCCTGCCAGTTTACAATGTTCTCTGTGAAATTGTGAGTAAGTGTATTTTGGGAAACCAAGGGAGTACTGAGCAAGTGAGCAAGCCAAAGCTCAGGCTGATGAAGGCGATTGTTGAGAGCAAGGAAAGGCCATACAACTGGCGGCAGTTCTTTCTGAGGGCCTTGAATAAGGAGCATTCAAAATTTCAACCCGACAAAACTCCTCAACTATCAAGTAAGCTGAATTATGCAACAAAAATCTCTTACTTGATAGAGAATGTAGACTTGGGCGTAGATTGGATCCCTGACAGGAAATGGAGCACTCTAAAAATTCTATTCAAGTCTGGAAAGACTCTGGAGGCTAGGATGATTAAACCTACTGTGGAAAGCCCAGAGGCAGTAGAGGAGGAGGAAGATACCCCAGCTGAGGGGAAGAAAACAAAGCTGAAAAGGAGACTGGTAAAGTTGAGTGACAAAATGGCTCAACACAAGGAGGCTGTGGCTGAGAAGGCCTTTAGGAAGGAGAAGAAGAGGTCTTCTGAAGCAGTGAAGGAGGCTGTTTTGAAGAAAGTCAGAGTCACAGACTCTACTGATGAGTCTTCATCAGGTAACCCTACCTCTTCCCCCAACACTATCTCAACTGAGTCTGACTCAGATGTTCCTGCTCCTACTCCTATTAAACCCAAGACCAAACCTCGCACCCCTGCAGCCAAAACCAAACGCATCTCCAAAATAACTCACACTCAAACCCCCACTGATGGCTCTCAAAAGCCAGCCAGTGGATCTCAAACTCAAACCCCTACTGAACTCATCTCCACCCCAACTGAAACCACCCCATCAAATCCTACTGAACCCATTCCCTCAACCCCCACTGACCTAAACCCAACCTCACCTGACACTCAAACCTCTTCTGAACCTAACCCCCCTGAAACCCAAACCTCAACTCATCTGGAATCTATTCCAGAAGAACCCACTGATATCAGATCCCCTACCCCTTCCCTTCCTTCAGACGATGAAGAAGAGTACTCATTCTTAGACACCCTTAAGGATGAGGTTGCTTACTCTTTGGAGTCTAAGTACCCTGAACTTGACAACTTCCCCACTCTCAAGGCTTTATTCTTGAGGCTGAGACTCCTTGTCCAGCTTAAAGATAGGAGGCTAGGAGAAATTCTATTGGCAGTCAGAGGCAGCAATGCCGATGATTGGAAGAAGGAGGAGATGGAGGTGATGCAGTTTGCAGGGATGACCAAATCCAGACTTCTCTGTGATGAGAAAATATTTGAGAGTCTGGTGATGGAGAAGATAGCTGAGGCTAAGAAGTCAGCTGATGTGGTTGCTGAAGCAGAGGAGGAGAAGGAGAAAGAGGTGGAGGAAAATGTACAAGGAGGAGGGACCTCACCAAGGCAAGGTGATGGTGAGGTAGCCAAGGATGTATCCAAGGCAAGGGATACTGAGGCTCAAAATTTGCCACAGGAGAATCCAGTAGAGGTGTCTACTGAGATTCTCCCACAACAGCCTTCAGTGGTGGCTTCAGAGTCAACTGAGGTGACTGGAATAGAAGGAGTTGAAAAGGAGAAAGAAAAAGATGAGGGTGCTGAAAGAGATGTTGAAATCACAGGAGTTGTGAGTGGCCAAATAAAAGCAATCATTCCTGCAAAGGATGAATTGGCTGAAAAAACCTTAGTTGAAAATAAGAGTGATGAAAGAAGTAAGCTGAGTGAGGAGGAGGGAGTTCCAATGGAGTTAGAGACTTCAGGTGATCTAGGTTGTGAGATTGAGGGAGGAAACACTAACACTGTCTTAAATGCAGGTACCCAAACTGATGAGATTCCCTCAGTCCAGGTCAACCTAACTCCCCTGAAGAATGAAGTGCTTAAACTTCAAGAAGAAAGAATCCCTGCTCTTGAAACTCAGCTGAAAGATGTCCAAGAAGTTGTCCAAGAGGAGGTAGACGAAATGATCATCCTCTCAGATCACATTGACGAACTCATGGAGTCCACAACTACATCACTTCAAAATCTCACACTGAAGATTGAAGATTCACAGCAGATGGTCACTGATGTAGTTGAGGGATAAAGTGTGCTAGTCATTGAGGCTCTGAAAGATCTGGAGAAGAAGGAGGAAGAAGCCAGAACTCAATTCCTGAAGGACTCAGTGGAGAACGTGTCCATCAAGCTAAAGTCTTCTGTTGAAGCTTTCTCAGCTGACCTTGTTGGGAAAGTTGAAGGGTTGTGGAACCAGAAGATGCAGGAGTTCGAAGCAAAGCACGAAGAACTCGGAGCCAAGCTTGGTGAAGTTCTCAAAAAGGCTGCTGAGGACTTCCCAACTCAAGAAAAGACCAATGTGCTAATCAATGAGAAACTGGCCCAATTTGTGCAATTTGGTCAAACTGCTGGAGCTGCACTGGAAAGGATGGAAGATGAAGTTGACCACTGCTCGACTGAACTGAAGGCCATCGCTCACGATCAGATGAAGTTAAACATCACTGTGGCTGAGTGCATGATTAATGCCGGAAAGGGGGAAAGATTGAGATCTTCTAAAGAGCTGAAGGCTGATCCAAGGAACAAAATGCAAATCATCTTTGAAACCCCGGAGTTCGAGAAAGGTCAACAAATCAAAAGCACCATAAAGAAAGTTGATGCTGAGGCCCAGAAGCTGGCTGAGGAAAAGAAGGGAAAGGAGATCGCATCAGTGGACCTCTCAAAGTTCAAGGAAGCTCATCTGAAGGAGAAGGAAGAGAGAGCTGCAAAGAAGGGGGAACCTGCCAAGAGGAAGGCAACTGATGTACTCTCAGCAGAGGTTACTAAAAAGACAAGAACCTCAGAGAGGTTAGCAGCTAAGTCCACAACCTCTACTGATGAAGTTGAGGTACTTCCCATTCTTAACCCTGATCCTTTGTCTTCTGAAATTCCCAAATCTACACCCACCCGAGTCACGGAGCTCACTGAGCTAATCAAAGAGGCTGGTGGAATGAACGAGAGAGCAAGGAAGCTAACAGCCCAACAGCAGGAGAGGAGAGATAAGGTGGTTGGGAAGATGGAAACCATTGCAGAACTGGCTGAGAGGAAGAAGCAGGAGAGGTTAGCCACTTTTGACAAAACTACTTCCAAAAAGTTCAGAAGTGGTTATCTTAAGTGGGCTGCCAAACTAAAGAAAGACAAGATCACACCTTCTCAGAACAGATACCCTCACCACGATGCCTGGGTTCCTAAGAAGCTCAATGATGCTTGGGAGACTGCAAAAAGGGACTTTGTATATTCCTTCTATGTCAGTGGAGAGTTAGGAAGGGACAATGCACAAGAAGTCTTCAACTCATGGTTGTTTGATGCCTATCCCAAAATCTACCCCGAGATCTGTGATGCTTGGAATGATGCCTTCCCAGATCATGCTCTAAAGGCCCCTGAGCCAATCACATACTGGCCTCCTCAAGATGCAACAGGAGCTGTTGATAGAGAAAGGATCACTGAAGAGTGGACATCCTTATGTGAACACCTTGGTCTCAGAGGACATTCCAAGGAGATGATGGAGAGGAAGAATGAGCTGAAGATTAGAGTTTTTAAGCAATATGGACTTGAACCTCTTTTTGAGTCCATCTGAGTAAGTTGTATCTTTTGCTGGGCATTTGTTTATAAGTCCCAGATGTTTTTAAGTTTGAAACTTTTTGAGAGTTGACTTCATGTAATTTGTACTTCATATTTTTTCAATGAAAGGAACTCTGCTGATGTTTTGCCCAAGATAATATCTCATTATCATTTAGGCTTATGTACTTGAATGTTTTACTTACAAATCTGTGAACTTTGAATGTCATCTGAAGAACTTCATCTGGAAGAAGATATGTAATAAGATGGGTTCCGGCATAATCAAAAAGGGGGAAATTGTTGGGAAAATGTATAAGACTTGTTTTGATTAAATGCCAACATGTCCCTCCCTAAGTTGTTTGTAAGTAAATTATTCAGCAGAGTTAGAGTTTAAATTAAACAGTTCTAAGTGTTAAGAACTGAAGTGCAGTTAGTAATAACTAGAGTGTATTTTAGTATGAAGTCCGCTGAAGTAAAGTCCGCTGAAGTAAAGTCCGCTGAAGTAAAGTCCGTTGAAGTGAAGTCCGCTGAAGACTGAGTGATCTAAGAAAGAAGTCTAAGTCTTGAATGTTTTCTAAGTACATTCTCACTAAGACTAAATCTATCAGTAGAGGACGAAGGTCCACTGATGGGAACTAACAAAGTACATTTAATGCTAAACATATTTAAAGCTGTTAGTTAATCTGGTTGGAACAAGGCAAAATGAATTTCAGTGAAGCTTACAATAAATGAAGGAATAAGAAGGTTCTCATCAGAGGAGTTCCACCTAAAGCAAGACAAGAATTTGGGCATGCAGACTTAAGGTCCAATGAGAAGATGACACGTCAGTGTACCTTACTGACAGCCGACCTGTCCCAGCCTGACAAGTACCAAAAGTCTTTCACCTAGCAATCTACAGAAAGTTGGTGAACAGGCATGGTTTTGCAGCCGTTTCTTGACAAGACTTAAAGCTTCAAATAGAGCCGTTTGAACCAATCAGATACAAGAAGACTTACTTGAGAAGATTCAAATCCAACGGGAAGATTTTCAAGGAAGCCTATAAATACAGAAGGACGTGCACCTTTTCCAAGGACGGGAAACTCACAAGATCAAAGCTATCTCTACATTCTTAACAATCTAGAAACACTCGAAATTATCATTGTTTCCCAAGTGTTTCACAATAGTAGAGAAACTAACAAACCTTCTGTAACCAAGCTTAAAGCTATATTCAAACCTTAGAAAGAGATAATTCAATCCTAAGCCTTGAGCTAAACTTGTAAGGATTATCTCAAAATAGTTGGAACCAAAACCCTACTCAAAACCCTACTCAGTGTTTAGGTTGAGAGCTAGTGTTAAGTGGTGTTAGTAAGCTGATTGTTGTATCAGTCTGAAAGCTGGTTTGTTTTTGGGAACTAGGACCTGGAATTTCCTAGTGATCAATCATCCTAAGAGAGGAAAAGTTGATCAGTGCACCTTGGCACTATAACACAAGGAATTCCAAGTGAAAGGAATTCTCCTGTTTGATCAGGCCAGTGGACGTAGGAGATTTATCTCTGAACCACTTTACATCTTGTGTACTTACATTCTGCTATTTCATAAGTGTGTGTTAATCTCAAGTTTATCAAAGTAAAACGAGTTTTCTAAAAGGGCTCACTAATCCGCATCTGAAAGCTAATTAGATAGTAGTTCAACTGAAAGTCTTGTGCTTTCAGTGGAGGTATTATCTCAGTAAGCTTTCACAGAGTAACTCTCAGCAGACCTCAAGTCCACTGACGAGCTACTGTCTTAAGTAACCTGATAAGTTTTAAAGAAGTTTAAATTTGTAACCACAGGTGTATTCCCCCCCCCCCCCATACACCTGTTTACTCGTTTCGGGACCATCAACCTTTAGTATATCCTAACGCGAGGTTTCTATAGAATGTAAAATGCATGTCTTGTATATATGCATGGAAAAACAATGATTTCATGTAGTAAATTTGTAAAAATATCTATGTAATGAATTGGTAAATATCCATGTAACTTATGTCCTTGACTTGAAATATCATGTACTTTGTAAAAAAAATGGTAGTAACATCTCATCTTGTCTTGTAACATGAAATAAAATGTACAGTGCTTGTACCTCGAAATAATTGACTGGATAAATTAAGGGTATTACATTATACCCATCTTAGAAAATTTTCGACCTCGAAAATCAGAACTTGATTTATGATGAATACATGCATGTGAATGCAATGAAATGTTTTAATTCTCATCACCTAAAATAAATAAAATAATATATATTTAAATTATTATTAATAAATTTAGTTAATATTAACTTAATTATATACCTTAGCTAATGGGGTTTTTTTTTTACACGACACTAACCTAAAATGATAATTTTATCAATAGATTAGAAAGAAGAATAATGGTTGCAATTGTATTTTTCAAATCAAAATAAAAGAAACATTAGCTTTTAAAAAATAGAAAATTTAATCCTTGAAATTAAATAACGGATTTAAAATAATTTGGATAATTCCTTTTGAAACAACAATTATCACGACGTAAACATAATTTCAGAAGCAAATGATTATTTCGATTCAAGAAATAAATTAAATAATTGGTCTACTTTTCAAAAAATAATTTAGAAAGATTTAGGTTGCACGTACAAATAATTTGGTTGAAAAATCCTTTGACAAATAAAGGTTATGACATTATTACCTCACTCAAAAGAATTTTTAGCAAGAATCGTAAATAGTAAAAGAAAGATTGAGATAAAAAAAAAATTGTTACGATACTGATATGACCTTTAAAACATACTTTGGTAAAAGAAAATAGATAATTTACAAATAATTGTCGAGGCTTACTGTGAAATAGTTACTATCATCCAAGAAGTATCTTTTATAAGATTTATGACTTTTTTATAAAGAAAGATAAAGAATTAACTTATTTTCGTAAAAAGTGATTTCTCTATCGATTTGTTTTGAGAAGACCGATAATAAAAAAAAAATAGGGAAGGGAAAATAATTTATGTTGAGAAAATATTGGAGTCAAAGTTATCACTTGGTGTGGATTTTGGGAAAACTTAAGAAATAATTTAGGACTCCATCAAAACAACTCTAAGATCACTGCAGATTTAAAAACATGTGAGATATGTGTAAAATAAATATTTATAATTATCTACACATAAAATCTATATTGTTATTATTTATATATTATTCTAAATATATTCATAAAATCTTTAAAGATTTAATCTATGATAATTTGACTTTTATAAGAAAATGTGATTTTTTTATAAGAATGGAATTTTCAATGCATTTCCAAAATAAATAACTTAAGAATTTTAGAGGTGGTACATTAAACCCCTCTTAAATAAAAATTAATTGATGATACATGTATGTATGTGGTAAAATGAAAATTTTATAAAAATAATGTACTTCGTGGCATATCATAACATAGT
Organism: Ballota nigra; assembly: GCA_947034835.1. Lineage (NCBI taxonomy): Eukaryota > Viridiplantae > Streptophyta > Magnoliopsida > Lamiales > Lamiaceae > Ballota > Ballota nigra. The sequence goes on from OX344722.1 coordinate 6,104,219, forward strand.
TTTGAATTGAAACATGAAATGTGATACGTAATGCATGTATCTTGGAGAGATAAAATGGGAAGTGATGATAGACGACCTTTACTTTTAAAAAAATTATTCGTTAATAAAATACACTAAATAATTTTGACTCTTAATAAAATAACTAAATAAAAGAGTGTTAAAATTATTTTTAATTGGATTTTAAAATAAACCTTAGCCTTTTAAAAAAAAATTAATTGAAGAACACAAACATGTCATCTAATATTACGACTAGACCAATGGGAACAAAAAGCAAGTGGTGAGCTATTGCAATAAACGTAAGTACATTGGCTGATTGTGAAAAAATAATGATCGACTTAGATGGTTTAAGTCAAAATCTAAGGAGGTGGATTTTTTTTTTTTTTTTATATAACCAACAAAAGAATTTGAATAATTTGGGTATCTCCTTTCCAAACAACCAATTTACTTGTTGTATACAAGATGTAAGAAACAAATAATTTTGGCTTAAGAGATAAAAAGTATTTTGGCCATTTGAAAGTTAAAGCATTGACTAATAAATTTATATTTGCAAATGCATAAAATACTAAAGTTAGGACCTTGAAGTCATGTAACTATTTGAGGCCTAAAAATAATCCGTCTTGTCAAATACATCATTTCGCATCAAAAGTGTCCAAAATTGTTTAGATGCAAAAATATTTGAAAAAATGATTCTAAAAGATTTGGTAAATTTGGACCTAATAATAATTTGATAAAAGTAAAATTATATTAATATATTAAAAAAAATACTCACTGAAGAATGAGCCCTTGGACAAGTAAGTAATCATTAACCTAAGACCAATTTTTTTATAAAAAGGATAGAGTAGTTACTAAGTTTTTGTATAAGATTTTTCATAAAAATAAAATGAAGATGACTTGAAGAGGTTTTTTTTTTTTTTTTTTTTTTTTTTTGCTGCAAATTTAAAATATTTAGGATAAGAAAACTGCATAGAGAGTGAGAGAGGTTTTTCCTTATATGTATATAAAATAATAGTAAGTGAGAGTATTTCAACTGAAAATTTTGTGGAATAAAGATTATCAAATTTGACGTACGTGGTTTTATTTTGGAAACTTAAAGAGAATTTCATGACATGATCAAAACCAACTATACCATAATTAAGAATTAATGTTTCAAAATGCTAACTTGACTAAAAATTTGCAGTGAGAAACTTCGATAGAAAACAATGAGATTTAATTTAAAATATTTAACTATCTTTTGATAACAAAGAAAATACCTATGCATATTTTAAATAACTAACTTGATAGTTTTAAGGTGCATCATCCTACTTCTCTTAGAAAAATTTTGTCCTTGAAAATCAGTAATAAACGATGTATATATGTGCTGAACTTTGAAAAGGTCACGTAGTAAACACACTTGATAGCATGATCTTATAGCATAAAATAGTTTTGCATTAAATATGAAATGTTGCATAATGACATGATCTTGAGGCATAAAATATAACATGGAATGAAACTTAAAATGTTGAATGATGCATGTACCATATCTCATGTGATCATCTTTTCCATGATCAAATAATAACTCTGTCACTTGGTAACATAGTCTTACCATAACTTTGTCTTGTATCATAAGGTGATAATTGTAACATGAATGAAATGTATAATGTACGTACCTTGTGGAGCTGAAGCGGGAGGCGGTGATGGATGACATTTACTTATAAATTTTCCTCATTAACAAAGTACACTATAAATAATTTTGACTCTAAAATAATGTTATTTTAACAAGTCTACAGAAACGTAAACCTGCTCTGATACCACACTGTCATGCCCCAATTTTCATAATAGTAAATTTTGCAAAAACACGAGAATAATCTTGAATAAAAAGGCGTGAACGAAAAATTTACTTAAAAATAACGCATGATATTTTATTTCGAAAGAAAAATACTTAATAAATAGGAAACAACAGAAGACTTTATATTAATTTAAAACTGTAATTCATACGAAAATATAACTATTTCATGAGAGCTTAACTTGAAAATACTGGATTAATATATAAACTTTATTTCAATGTAAAATAACTTGAAAGAGCATCATCCATCATCCATCGCCTCTCCACGCTTCCGCTGCGAACTCTGATAATGTTAAAATAAATGGGGTGAGCATGCAAGCACACTCAGTGAAGCCAAGTTATTCAAAACTTAATGCTAAAAATAATTAATCAAGTAAACATGGCGTAGCAAATAATATTCACATTTGTCACATATACTTTGCCACATAAACTTTGTCACAGATATTTTGTCACAAATACTTTGCCACATAAACTTTGTCACAGATACTTTGTCACAAATACTTTGCCAACTTTGCCAATAGATAATTGTCACATATACTTTGCCACCTATACTTTCCCACAAATATACTTTGCCACCTATACTTTCCCACTAAGATACTTTGCCACCTATACTTTCCCACTAATTCAACATTGTCACCTCTGATGCTCGGACCCTTCAAATCGGCCGGCGTACCGGTGTCCGGCGGGTACGACACGGACACCGACACGGGACACGTGTCGGACCTGCCGATTTGAAACGGGACACGGCATCTTCCTCTGCCTCTGCGATTCAGCCAAAAAAAATAGGTTGTTTCTCTGCTAACTTCGCGCTCCGATTCGAGGAAGAAGATGAAGGGGGAAGATTAAGAATTTAAGATGAAAGATGTACCGTTGGGCTGGAAGCCTGAAGACCGAAAACTCGAAAAGGCGAAAATGAAGATCAATTATCGAGGATATCGATAACTACGTACAACTGTACAAGTCTATACATATAGTCATATAGATTAGTTCAAATTTAAAAAAATTGTAGTGGGAAGTTATAGAAATTTTAGTGGGAAGTTAAAGAATTTTTAAGGATTAAATTTTGAAATATTAAGGAATAACCGAATAACACGTTTGACTCTTTTTTTTTTTTAAATTAACACGGTAGAGTCGTTTGGAAAGATCATTTAAAAAAATTAGAATCCTAATTTGTTGGAATTTTAAGATTTTTAATTGACTAATTTTGTGGGATTTTAAATTTTGGACATTTGGTTTTATTTGAATATTGAATGCTTGTTTTAGATTATTAAATTGTTGGTTTTGCTTTGAATTATTTCCAATTGGATAATTTTATAATTTATTTTTTTCAAATTTGATATGTAATTTTTTATTTTTTTTATATATCAACAAACGTGTCCCCGTACTCGTGTCCTAATTTTGGACACTTTTTAACCGAGTCCCCATGTCCTAAATATTTAAAAATTGAGAGTCGGACACGCGGACACGTACCCGTGTCCGACACCCGTACCCGTGTCCGAGCAACATAGATTGTAACATATAACATGGAAAATATTCACATAGCATATAACTCAAATAATTATTTAAAACATTAAATAAAGAATAACACATGCGAATAAACTCTACTAACCACTGTAGAGTAAAAGCAATTGAAACCCCACCTTGAACAAAATGTAAATGATGATATGGATGCAATAACTGGATAGCCTACGCCTCGCATTTACCGCCACCTAAAATAAATATAAATTTAAAATACTTAATTTAAAATAAAATCTCAACTAAAACCCCTAAGTAGAATTTCCCAAAATTCCCGCATAGACCTCATCTCTGATGCTCGGACCCTTCAAATCGGCCGGCGTACCGGTGTCCGGCGGGTACGACACGGACACCGACACGGGACACGTGTCGGACCTGCCGATTTGAAACGGGACACGGCATCTTCCTCTGTCTCTGCGATTCAGCCAAAAAAAAAATAGGTTGTTTCTCTGCTAACTTCGCGCTCCGATTCGAGGAAGAAGATGAAGGGGGGAGATTAAGAATTTAAGATGAAAGATGTACCGTTGGGCTGGAAGCCTGAAGACCGAAAACTCGAAAAGGCGAAAATGAAGATCAATTATCGAGGATATCGATAACTACGTACAACTGTACAAGTCTATACATATAGTCATATAGATTAGTTCAAATTTAAAAAATTGTAGTGGGAAGTTATAGAAATTTTAGTGGGAAGTTAAAGAATTTTTAAGGATTAAATTTTGAAATATTAAGGAATAACCGAATAACACGTTTGACTCTTTTTTTTTTTTTTTAAATTAACACGGTAGAGTCGTTTGGAAATATCATTTAAAAAAATTAGAATCCTAATTTGTTGGAATTTTAAGATTTTTAATTGACTAATTTTGTGGGATTTTAAATTTTGGACATTTGGTTTTATTTGAATATTGAATGCTTGTTTTAGATTATTAAATTGTTGGTTTTGCTTTGAATTATTTCCAATTGGATAATTTTATAATTTATTTTTTTCAAATTTGATATGTAATTTTTTTATTTTTTTTATATATCAACAAACGTGTCCCCGTACTCGTGTCCTAATTTTGGACACTTTTTAACCGAGTCCCCATGTCCTAAATATTTAAAAATTGTGAGTCGGACACGCGGACACGTACCCGTGTCCGACACCCGTACCCGTGTCCGAGCAACATAGATTGTCACATATAACATGGAAAATATTCACATAGCATATAACTCAAATAATTATTTAAAACATTAAATAAAGAATAACACATGCGAATAAACTCTACTAACCACTGTAGAGTAAAAGCAATTGAAACCCCACCTTGAACAAAATGTAAATGATGATATGGATGCAATAACTGGATAGCCTACGCCTCGCATTTACCGCCACCTAAAATAAATATAAATTTAAAATACTTAATTTAAAATAAAATCTCAACTAAAACCCCTAAGTAGAATTTCCCAAAATTCCCGCATAGACCTCATCTCTGATGCTCGGACCCTTCAAATCGGCCGGCGTACCGGTGTCCGGCGGGTACGACACGGACACCGACACGGGACACGTGTCGGACCTGCCGATTTGAAACGGGACACGGAATCTTCCTCTGCCTCTGCGATTCAGCCAAAAAAAAAATAGGTTGTTTCTCTGCTAACTTCGCGCTCCGATTCGAGGAAGAAGATGAAGGGGGAAGTCAAAAAGTGAAGATGAAGGGAGAAGATTAAGAATTTAAGATGAAAGATGTACCGTTGGGCTGGAAGCCTGAAGACCGAAAACTCGAAAAGGCGAAAATGAAGATCAATTATCGAGGATATCGATAACTACGTACAACTGTACAAGTCTATACATATAGTCATATAGATTAGTTCAAATTTAAAAAAATGTAGTGGGAAGTTATAGAAATTTTAGTGGGAAGTTAAAGAATTTTTAAGGATTAAATTTTGAAATATTAAGGAATAACCGAATAACACGTTTGACTCTTTTTTTTTTTTTTTTTAAATTAACACGGTAGAGTCGTTTGGAAAGATATTTAAAAAAATTAGAATCCTAATTTGTTGGAATTTTAAGATTTTTAATTGACTAATTTTGTGGGATTTTAAATTTTGGACATTTGGTTTTATTTGAATATTGAATGCTTGTTTTAGATTATTAAATTGTTGGTTTTGCTTTGAATTATTTCCAATTGGATAATTTTATAATTTATTTTTTTCAAATTTGATATGTAATTTTTTATTTTTTTTATATATCAACAAACGTGTCCCCGTACCCGTGTCCTAATTTTGGACACTTTTTAACCGAGTCCCCGTGTCCTAAATATTTAAAAATTGAGAGTCGGACACGCGGACACGTACCCGTGTCCGACACCCGTACCCGTGTCCGAGCAACATAGGACCTCATTCTACAAAACTGTTATATAACTATTAAAATTAGGGATTGACATCTAAAGATAATCCATGAACCAATCCTAAAGATATTCCTATAGACTCACGAACCCCTATTTGAAAACAATTAATTTCCAACATTGTTTACCATAATTGGTTTCCCCTTCATGTGAAACAAATCCAATTAACCTGTACCAACCTAAAACAAATCCATGAAATATATATATAATGCTTGCATCGATAATATGCACCATTTGTTCATCAAGTTGAAACTGTATATGAACTATAATGTAAATAATGAACCTAGACGTCTACAAGTTGACTATAACAATCATACTAATCAATTAACCTTATTGAAATAATAAATCCAACCTAAATATCTCTCAAACTAAAAGTAGTACTTCTCGAAAAACAAGAAACTAACAATCTAATTAGTATTCATTAAAATCTCTAAAATTTACCGTACATACCCAAAATCTATAATGTTTATAGCACAAAGGAGAAAAGACGACACGAACCAAACTGAATAAAGAAAATGCAATAGAAGAAAAGGTACCGTGTTTTCTATTCATGAAGAAGAAACCGCACTTAGGGTTTGCGAGTTTAATATAGCTTATAAGCAAAGTGAGAATTTTGAGGATAAAATCTTATATAAATAGATGTATAAGAAAAATGGGCTTGGGCTTAATTGTTTTTTTTTAAGATAAGAATGTGGGCTTTTAAATTTTTATCTCAATAAAATAGGAATTATAATATTAAAGGAAATATATTTCCAAGTGGCGGAAATAAGAAATTTGTATCTTTAATAAATATATCAGAGTTGATTTTGAATAAAATATATTTCTGTAGCTAATAATGAAATATTTGATTTTGAATAAAATATATTTATGTAGCTAATAATGAAATATAAAAGATTTCACTTGATAAAACTTGTGAGATAGGCATAATCTATAATTTTAATAAAACTCAATATTTTGAAATAATCTTAATAAATAATAACCTTGAAATTTTGGGTTGTTACACAAACTGACAACATCATCATTATTATCAGATTCAATTTCAGTAATATAAGAAGTCTTTTCAGAATTGGAAGAAGTACTACCTTTGAACATAACAACTTTTTTTATCATCTTTTGAATCTTCAGCTTGTGTTATATTCATTTAATAGATTTTTAGGATACTTACAAGTTCATTTTGAGGTATCAATATTTTTAGCTTCTTCAATAGCACATATCTTATAATCAAATCTTTTAGGAACAGTTCTAAGAATTTTGTGTACTAACCTGGAGTTGGAGATAGGATCTCCAAGAGCATGAGCTTCATTTGCAATCTCACTGATCCTTTCGTTGTAGGATGAGATTGTTTCATCTTCTTTCATCCTCATGTTCTCAAACTTTGTCCCAAGCATTCGAAGTTTGGTCCTTCGAACACTATCTGATCCTTCACAATGTTCTTATAATCTTTCTCAAGCATCCTTTGCAGAAATGCATGTTGAGATTAGTTTGAACATGGAAACATCAGTTGCTGTGAAAATAACATTCAAGGCCTTCGAGTTGTAACTAGACAATTGAATTTCTTCATTTGTCCAGTCTAGTTCTCTCTTAATCTGGGCCTCATTGTCCTCATCAACTGGTGTCCTCGGTTAAGTCCAACCAGACAACACACTCCTCCATGCGCGTTCATCAATGGACTTGATGTACATACGCATTTTAGGCTTCCAATACGCATAATTTGTTCCATCTAAAACAGGAGGCTTAAGTGTAGGAGTAAGGGGATATTCCATTGCAATAAAAATACACACAAGACAAAAGGATCTAAACTTAAAAGACTAAGTTTTTTGATCTGGTGCCAACTGTAAATCTCAGTGTATTGATATCAGATTGCTCTGATACCAATTGTGAGTGTGTGTGGTGTTTTTCAGAGTCATGTTAACTGAAATATTGACAACATGCATGACAACACAAGACGGTTACGAACAGTTATGAACATATCTAAGTAGTTCTAAGCAGCGGAAGACTTAAACACCTTGCAAATGGAATTTAAAAAAAAATTCATAGACTTGAATAAAGTCTATGATGCCTCATGGTGAAAAGCTGCACTATAACCATGTAGTGATACAAACAAAGATCTAACATAAGATCTCAAAATGAGGGTAAGGTGTAAACACACCGCCTAAATAGATCTACGATGACTAGAAAACTGATCGCACTCAGACCCTAATCTAGTCTATTTTCGATCCCAATACTGATAGGAGCGTTGCAGCACTCGACTAACAAAAAAGATAATAGTAACTGCCCTTCTACACTAGATGTACTTGAACACTCGATAGTGTAGCTCTCGTTTACTACTTCCTGGCTTGTTTCCCCTGATTTTTCCTTCTTCTATCTACTGGTATTTATAGATGTAGGATCCACCGGAAGTTACAATTACTAGATCAGTTTGGAATGACCTAGAAATAATTTCTTCCACTAACTTCATGATTAAGAAATAACCGCCCATGATGTATTTGATCTCCTCACTTGATAACCATAGCTGCATGACCTGGAATATTCTAGGTCTTCATCCTGCGAACACAACATAGAACAAAAGTGTTTTTTTTACAGGAAATAGAAATTAATATTAATGAAAGGTAGGCATATGCCTTACATCATTTTGAACAGATTGTTCACAACTCCGCGTAACTTCTTCAATCCACACCTCTTTAAAATTTTCTACAGCACCGTAGTGCGCTAGTTTGTCTGCCACAAAATTTGCTTCTCTTTTCTTAAAAGTAAACCTTGAGCAATCTAAACCTTCTGTCATTATCCAAATATCTTCAACAATATGCATTACGTACATCTCATCCATCACCTCTTTGTTGAGAATTTTTGCCAAGGTCTCCGAGTCAGTTTTAATGAGGAGAGCATACATCCCACAATCAATTGCAGTCCGTACAGCAAAACGAAGAGCCCTCACCTCTAACAGTGTACTGTTTCCTTGTGTTTTACAACATTTCGAGCCTGCCATCATTACCTCCCTATGATCATTTCTAACCACAAAACCAAACCCCCCATTTCCATTTCCATTTCCAAAAACAATTGCATCCGAATTCAATTTGTACACTCTAGCTGGTGGTGGTTTCCATTTTACTGCCTTGTTCGAATTCTTCTCTCTAGTCCTTACACCCCCCGTTGTGTTTTGAAACTCCTAAAATTTCCGTAGCGAAAGTAGAACCACATCTCTGGGCTACATTGTTCTATCTTCAAATATCCGAGAGTTTCTAGCCTTCCATATGTTCCAAGCAAGTATAGCGAACAGAGCCCCTCCCTCTTTTGGCAAATTTTCTAGCATATCAGCACAAATTTCTTTGAAGCTCGAACTCTGGTTTTGTAGGCTAACTCAAATCGGGCTTTGTTTCCAAGAAAACATAGCCGCTTCGCACCGCAGTAGTACGTGAGCCGTTGTTTCTCCCTCAAGCCCACATATCTCGCATAAAGCATCAATTCCCATTCTTCTTTTACACACATTCACCTTTGTGGGTAGAGAGTCCATACATGCTCGCCATAGAAAGTGGTGGATAGAAGGTGGTATTTTCAGACCCCAGATTCTCTTCCACAGCTTGTTCGGCGAGCTTGAAAATGGAAGATCAATACCACACTTTGAGAACTTTAGCACAGCCAAATGGTAAGTTGACTTGACACTAAATTTTCCATCTTTTGATCGATTCCACACGATTTTATTTGGTGGTAATCGGGCACTCAAAGGCATAGAGAGTATAATATTTGCACTTAAAGGTGTTAGTGTTAGGAGAAAGGGCAAATTCAGTAATGTTATCCAAAATGTTGCCTAAACATTTTTTACAACACTGGCATAACATTAACAATTAGTATTTATAATTACCTTATCATTTTGTTGGTTGGTGGACAAAATGCCTGTGTATCAGGTGATTTCATGTTTTTGGGAATTAGCCATCTTTTTTATCCACTATCTGGTCCCAAAAAGAAGTTCTTGAACTTGTGTAGGTTATCTTTACTGTGTTGTACTCCTAGGGAACTAGAACATTCTTAATGCTTAAGCTGCTAATTGTGCCTTGGTAGAAAATGGAATTCGAATAACATCTATATGATTACTCCCATATACAATTTAACTAGTAGTTACGTTGATGATAAGACTTAGTGTTAAAATTAACTTGACTTTAAAATATTGAGCTCGAGAATAGCTCAAGTTTAACTTGCAAGAAACTTGTAATTAGTGAAATTGTCAAGCGAGCATAGCTCTAAATCCCATTGAAAATACTTGGTTATTTTAATTGGACAATGTTATATATTTTTATTTAACATTATTAATTATTTTCATTGAATAATATTAAATGTTTTACCTAACAATATTAGTTTTTTTATTGAACAATATTATCTTTAATTTACATCATGATCTCTCATAAGATTTAAAATCAATTAAAATATGAAAATCAGTTCAAAATCAATTCAAATACTAAAATCTGATTCAAAATCAATTCAAATATAAAAATCAGTTTACATTGTTGTAAAATAAAGTACGCAATCAAGAACACCGATTTGTTTACCCAGTTCATCATGAATGACTACATCTGGGACGTACCAAGCCAAGAATTTTCCACTATATTTCTGTGTGTTTACAATACGAAGTACAGGGATATATTTATAATGTTGAAACCTTAATCGTAACCCTAAAACCTGTTTAGGTTATTAGGCCCATAAGTAATGTCCACATAAAATCTTTCGGATTTGGTATATTAAATCTACTGTATTTACAACACTCTCCCTTGTACATTACGATGTAACGTCCAAGTCACGTCAAAAAATCCATAGACTAGGTTGCCAGAATAAAAAATATTCGACTAGGGAAAGAGTACAACTATTGATCTTCCGGATCCAATCTTCAAGATTATTTCGATGTTGTTACTCCCCTGAAGACAACAACTTTCTAAGTCTTCACATCCAAATACCATAAACATATTTTTCAAAAATAGAGGTAGGTAGGGACTTAGTGAATAGATCTACTAGATCGTGGTTGTCACTAGGTCGCACATGTTGTATGGTAATTACGTCACTCTTCTGGAGTTTGTATGGGAAGAAGAATTTTGGGAAATATGTTTCGTTAAGTTCCTTGTGCAACACAAATTGCGTTGTCTTCATCGATTACAGTGGGGAATGTATTGTTTAATGGATCTCTATGAGATCACAATATCATCACAAAGAAAAATATAGCCAGTCTGAGTTATCATATAACGTGTTTAACATCATTCAATGTCTCCTCCTGGGAGAAGCGCTATATCTCACAAGCAAATTTATCGCAAATACGATGTTCGGACTTGTGCAGTTTGTGAGATAGGGTATGCACCAAGTAACGCTTAGATAAGGAACTTCTGGTCCTAGGATATCCACTGTATCTTCTTTGGGCCTAAATGGGTTCTTATCCACTTCAAGGGATCGAACTACCATAGGTGTACTAAGTGGATGAGATTTATCCATGTAGGATCTCTCAAATAACCTTTTCAAGTAGGTTGAGTGGTGTATAAAATTCATCGTCCTTCAGGGAGATATCATATTCATTTTTCCTTCAGGGAAATCCTCGAATTAGCAGGTTGAGACTATACTCGGTTTTATCCAAGATTTTCATTTTGAATTCAGCTTTCAAGATTGAACTGGATTCTTCAATCTCTTTGCATGTTCCGATTATGTTTAGATCGTCAACATATACAGATATGATGCAAAAACCACTTTGCAATTTCTACGCAAGGGAAAGCTATATGTTTGTATATTCCTTCTTTGGGAGGAATTCACTGAGTCGATCGTACCATATTTGATCCGACTGTTTCTGGATCATGTAATGACCTTCGCAGTTTTGTACTATACATACTGCGGTTTTCATCATTCCTCTTCTGGGGAATCTTAAAATCCATCAGGGATATAAATATTGGTATGTAATAACCATATACAATATGCAGTTTGCAAGGTCCATTAACTGCATTCTATTTTAGCTGTCAGTGATTGGCGGAACTTTGTTTATTCATACCAGGAGAATATATTTGATCACAAACAATCATGTGTCTCTGTGAAAACCATGGGTTTCTGCGAAAACCCTAAAGCTATTAACCTCGCTTACCACCCTTCTGTTGATTTTGTGTAAACACTCATTTTCCTACAGAGATAACTTTTCGAGTGTACGTACGATAGAACTAAAACTTATTAGCGAGTTTAGCTCTGCCACACTTTTGCTTCTTCCTTATTGCACCCAAATCAAAGTGCTTCGGGCACTCAACTTTAGGTACTGGATCCAGATTTTAGAAAGAACAATTGTGGACACAGATATGTTGTCGACAACGAATTTATATTGTTTCTCTGGTATTTATTTATTGTAGTCATATTAACCAGATCACATCATTTCCCTTATGTATTTGATCTGGTCGTTCAGCAATCCTAGTATTAGATTATTTTGTGCACGTGCTTTGTTACTAGGATTCTTCATCTTCAGGATGGATCTCTTTTGGAGATTTTGAGTCTTCTAGACGTATCTCTTCTAGAGATTTCAAGTTTAGCTGACCAGTTTTGCTAGCTTTCGTTTGAGGTGTGTAGGTTTCTTTTATAAGTCCATTATGCTTCTAGCGTTTGGGGCATGTATATTTGTTTAAATTGGGATCTCTACACCTTTGTGGTCAGTAAACGTATCTGGCAGATTATTTGATATACATTGCAAGTTACTTATCACTTTGAACTTCAAGTTCAGTTTAACTAGTGCATGAGTCTAGATATCGAGGACCTTTTTCCTTCAGGGAAATTTCTTGGTCTTTTTCCTTCAAGGAAAATATCTCGATTTGTTTCCTTCAGGAAAAATTCTCGGCATTCATTTAATTTTTGGATTCTAATCTCCCCCTAATGCCGAGAATGGACTTTTCATCAATTATGCAGTCAGCCAATAGGGTTGTTAACGTATTGTGGTGGTACGCGTACTGCACGATAGAATGTTCGTAGGTAGGAAATGATGTATCATTTTCTGCGCACTAGTTGTAGAAGGGAGTACTAATGATATGCAGTGGGTCGAATTTAAATTCGAGTAGCTACATGTAAAATTCATGCCCCTAATATGTAGCTAAGTTGGAATTTCTTGCAATAATGGTCTAACGAGTAGTTTGATGCATCATATTAGTAACTTAGCTGGACCATTATGATGTGGACATAAGGGGACTTAATAGTTCACTTTAATTTCCCAATGTCATATACTAAACATTGAATGCAATCAATGTGAGCTCACTGACATTATCCATTCGAATGGATTTAATTTGATAATTTGGGAAATGAGAACTAAGCTCAATAGTGTTGCAATAGGCTTGACAAAAGCGTGATTGCAGGTGGATGACAAGCATACATAAGTCCACCATGCGAAAGCATTAATTATGGTCATTAACTATCAAAATGGTCCTCATACTAGGATAATCAGTCCACAAATATCTCAAAGAAATTATTCTAAAAATGGGAGATTTAATTCCAACTTTAGTACGATTCAGCCGTACTCTAAGTTCACCCTTTGTACATGCCATGGATTTATTTACGAAAGGGTTTGACGTGTCATAGCCAATGAACTTAGACAAAATCCGACATATCACATTATTATATTAGATGGACTAACTGCTCATATAATAATATGTATGAATCTAAATTGGATTTTAAGACCAGATATACAACTCTTCAGGAGGTTGGATTCTGTTAATCAGGTCTTTCACGCTTCAAGCATTCTTTAGGTTCATTGGCATGTAATATTTTGCCCTTTAGGGACATCAATTTTAACAGGGGATTTTCTATATAAATATGTAATTTAGTAACTCTGCTGGAGTTGTTAAAGACATCCGGTAATTGAGTTGTAATTTTTTGCAAATATTAATCATGACAAAGTATATAGTCATAACATGCATAAAAATCACAAAATAATGACACTATGTATCTTGACAACTCATAGTCTTTAATGCCATGTCATTGACAATGTTCATGTTTGCTTCAGGCAAATTGGCATGCTGAGATTCGTTTGGGGAATACTCGATCTCGACCATCTTAATAATTATTTGACATCGGCCATGATTTTCATCTATCGATATTTTCTGCTATCGATTTTATTCAAAATTTGTCGATGAATATAATCCTTCAAGGATTTTTATAAACGACAATGAATATAATCCTTCGGAGATTTTTATAAATTACGGTAAATATAATCCTTCAGGGTTTTCCATAAACAATTGATATCTTATTGATATTGTATCGGAGAATTTAATCAGTGCATCTACCTTCTGGACAAAGATGGGGTCAAAATTTGATTACATTTATCCCAAATGAAGAAAGACGAATCTCAAAAACTAAGTCAGGATACTAATAATGTCCATTTATGTAAATCACTCTTTGTCTCCAAAATCTTCGAGCTCCAAGCTCAAAAGATCATCGTTGTCTATATCAAAATCTGCTTCAGGAGACTGACGTGGTGAGATTCACTCTGAGGGGCCATATCCTTGTTGTCCTTTTGTACCTTACGATAAGCCTCAATCAAGTGCTTGGGTTTGCAGATTTCTTCCCTTCCACGCTTACGCCCACTCAGGCTCCCTTGAGCTACAACATGTGCTTCAGGCACTGTTTGTGGGTCAATTGGTCTAGTATTGTGATTTCTCATCAATAGCTGGTTGTGTTTTTCTGCCACTAAAAGTACAGAAATTAGCTCTGAGTGAGAGGTGTATTGTTGCTGGAGTACAAGGCTACTAGCATGGAATGTTGATAAGATTTTATGTATCAACTCGGCCTCAGCAATTTGTTGCTGGCATAATTTTATCTGAGATACAATACAATGCAAGATAGAATTGCACTCTGTTTAAATCTTGAAAATGGAGATTCAGCCAGTCGTATTGTGCCCGTGGGATTATATCATTTTGTTGATAAACGCAATCCTTCCGGGATGTCCATAAGATGCTACGGTCCATATCAGTAAGGTGCTCATATTTCAAGCCCTGATTTAATTGGCATCTGAGATCAATCAACGCTTTTGCCTTCTGAGCATCAGTGGATTTTGGACCATGGACAATGATTCCGCTTAATTAGGATGAGGCTAGATGGATCTCAACATTTATGGCCCATGTTACGTAGTTATTACCATCGAGAGTAAGCTCAGAAAATTCTCTCTTAGTAATACCAAGCATTTTCACTACGTTTTAAATGGACATGGCGAGACATACGATTTGAATTTTTATTAACAAAGGAGAAATAGGATTTAATTTACATGCTCGATCACAAAGGGAGCAAATATTGGGTGCCGTCTACCCAAATATGATTTATGGTCCGACAAATACTGGGTGTCGCCTACCCAGACAATATATGCGGACTGTAACTAATAATGTAAATTTAATTCACATAAATAGGTATATAAGTAGGAGCAACTATTCAAGTTCAAATTTTAGTTGATGCTCATGCTTGCTTCAGGCAAACTTGTATACAAAAAATTAGGGCATTTGTTTGGGTGAATTAAATTAGCAGCAAAGGTAAAATAGGCACACAAGGATTTTCATATAAATCCTAATTTCTACAGCAAATAATTCACAAGCATATGTTGCAGCAAAGTAAAGAGCGCACACAATGCTAATTGCTGGAAATATAAAAGAAAGAATTAAGCCTTTTTACCAGAGCGGAACCTAACAATAAGGGTTCTCAAACATCTGATGAAACTTATCTCGCATCAAGTGCTGGCGGACGGATTACTTGCTTCCTCGTTTAAGCAGCAATGGATCATGTCGCGTCTCATAATGATCACAGAGGGATGAAGCTCCACAAAACTAAGTAGATTCTGAATCCACGGTGGAAATTCCTCAACCTTCTTCTTTAGCGACGAGACGCCGTAGACGATCCATGAGTTGCCTGCGAAGTCACTCCGTCATCTATACGAGAGAAAAGAATTTCATCCTCAAGAGAAAATAACTATGAGTCAGTTTTGTTTGGGCATAGAATAATAAAGAGAGTATTTTTGGTCAACAAGCATGAAATTTCCTTAGGCCCAATGATAGAAATAAATAAAGGCCCAGGTTAAATACAGTCACATGTTTTATGAATACAACCCCATCCAAAAAATTGTTCGGAATTTTTTTCCGAAAATTCATATTTTCAGTGTTTTTTCTTTTGTATTTTCGGAGTTTTTTTTTCCGAAAATTGTCAAAATTTTCGGATTTTTTTTTCCGAACATTTTTTAGGGGGTTGTATTAACAAAAGGTAGGACTGTATATAACCTTGGCCATAAATAAATTTCCTTAGGCCTAATAAAGAGGCCCAAGGCCTACAGTCAGTCTTCTCCATGTTGAAGTCAAGATCCGAATCAATCCTCCTTCTAAATACACGCTGAATTCCAAAGTACGCACAAAGCCGCTTCTTGCCTGGGCTCGTCGCACGTCTACTCAGATCGCTTAAAGTTCGCCTCTTGCCGCCGCAATTGCATTCATCATCGACGAACCGCTGCGCCTCTGCTCACACCCAGGAACCAGCACCGCAGCCTGCTATATCACCTCGGCCGGGAACCACCGCAGCGCCACACCTCCGAAGCTCGGCGGCGGCCATGGTTGCGGGACGGCGGTGCTCGGGGGAAAGAGCGCCATGGCGTTATGTGCCTCTGAGGCGACGCTGGTTGCGCAACGATAAGGCGGCGTCGCTTTGTTTCGTCGGCGGAAGGCGGGCGCTGTACGCGTACCAACACCACCAGCGGCGTGATTAATAAATAGAAAGAGTGTGGGGCGGAAGCGCCGCCGCGTTGGGCAGATCGAAGGCCAGATCTCACAATCGCCGTTGCCATTTGCGTCTCGGTTCTTTTATCTTTCTATCTATTGTTCCAGTTCCACCATTAGAAGAGGATGCACACGTTAGCATAGAAAATAGATAGAATATGAATAATCTAATAAAGATTGAGAAATATCCCTAAAATTTTTTAAGGGTGTCAATTTGTTGAGGCTAATTTGAATGGGGCACCCGTGCGATTAATTATGGGTAGAGACCCGTGCTGATAACGTGTTGTAAAATAAAGTACGCAATCAAGAACACTTATTTGTTTACCCAGTTCGTCATGAATGACTACATATGAGACGTACCAAACTAGGAGTTTTACACTCTGTGTGTTTACAATACGAAGAACATGAATATATTTATAATGTCGAAACCCTAATTGTAACCCTAAAGCCTGTTTAGGTTATTAGACCCATAAGTAATGTCCACATCAAATCTTCCGAAATTGATATATTAAATCTACTGGATTTACAAAATACATTATAAATACATTATGATCTCACATAATATTCAAAATCAATTCAAATATAAAAATCAGTTTACATTATAAAATACATTATGATCTCACATAATATTCAAAATCAATTCAAATATGAAAATCTGTTTAGGCTTTCCACAACCTATTTAATTTCACTAAAATATTATGCGAATAATACTCACGAAAACTATTACCTTAGACAACAATTTATTAAAATCTTAGTTGAAACAAGTAATACCTTTAGTGAAATTAATTAGTACTCACCGGGGGTTAATACCTTTAGTGAAATTCACTGATACCTTTAATGTAATTTACTAATACCCTTCAAATAAATTTTACATTTTATATCATTCACATAATATCTTATCATTCACATAACCGGTTAAATAATTATCATGACTCTATCCAATATACTAATACAAATAGTCCTTTTTTATGTGAGGAATAACTAACTCCATTATCTAATTACGAAAGACTTATTGTATTTAAAGGGTATAAGCATATTCAATTGAAAAAATATAACAAATGATTCAAATCTTACGGAGAGTTAATTAAATAATATAATTAATTAAAAATAATTTCTTATTTATATACACCACCCGTTTCAAAATAAGTGTCGTTCTAAAGATTTCGTATCAAATTAAGTTAACCAACCTAAACCTCTAAAAAATCTACTATATTTTGATAATATATAATAGGTCTATTATATCTTCAATATAATCCCTAAAATATATCTTATATTTTGAATTTGAATTTGGGGTAAATAAAAAAAAAACGCGAAAAAAGCACTAAAACGACACTTATTTTGAAATAGTATTTAACCTCTAGAATGACACTTGTTTTGAAATGAGAGAGTATTAAAATAAGATTTATAAATAGAGTTCTAGAAAATACTAATTGCATCTAAATAGGAAAAGGAAATTAAAACCTTTAATTTTTGCTTGGAAAGTTACTAGCGTCAAAGGAATTTTTTTTTCTTTTCTTTTTTCACTAATTGCACACAAAAAAAAGGGAAATTAAGACCTTTAATTTGCTTGGATAGTTACGAGTAGGGTTGTAAACGAATTAAACAATTTTGATTCGATTTGGTATTTGTCTTCGAAATTCGGTATTCGTATTCGAAATTTTATAATTCAAATTCGAGTACAAATAATTTTTTTGATTCGATTAGTTATCAAATACAAATACTATGATATTTGATTCGATATTCGTAAATATTCGGTTAAATATATAATTACATAATTATATAATAATAGTAATAATAAATATAACTATTTATAAATTTAAGTTCATTATAATTATTTTAAGGATATTAACATTTATAACTTCATGTGCTTTTAGGCAATTCTTAATTAAATATTTTAATTAAAAAATATTTAATGTAATTTAATTATTAAAAACATAACAAATTAAAAAAGAATTGCAGGTCAACACTCTTAATTTGATTATTAAAGTATTTTTTCCATGAATTTGATAATTAATTTTTTTTTCATTTACTTACTTGATTATGTTATGCAAATTTTATGTTTATAGCTTGTTTGTGAATTCAAACAATGACAATTTTGAAATGAATATTTGAATATTGACAAAATAATATGTGAATAGTACTCACGATAACTATTACCGTGAACAACAAATTAGTAATATCTGACAAAGTGCTGTAACTCAAGTGGTTAAAATTCCACTACCTATGATACAAAGGTTATGAATTCGAGTCACAACTTTATCGATAAAAATACTAATACCTTATGTTGAAACAACAAATATCTTTATTGAGAATAAATAATACCACTTCAACTAATACCTTTAATAAAAACAACTAAATACCCTTTGGAGCTGATAAATTTAGTGCAATTCACTGATACTTTTACTTTAATTTACCAATATCATTCAAACACGTTTCATTGTGAATATTGTTCACTTAATACCTTCTCTTGAATATTATTTGTTAGGAACATGTTTGAGAAAAAAATCGATTCGAATATTCGACTCAAGTATTCATATATTTTCTAATAATTCAATATGAGTTTCAAATCAAATATAAATCACATTTACTGTTCGAAAACTATTTGATTCGAATTCGATATTCGAAATAATTTCACAAATACAAATTCAAACATAGTGGTATTTGACTCGATTCGATTCGTTTACATCCCTAGTTACGAGCTTGACAAGAATACCTCTTTTTTTTAAATGATAAAAAAATCCCAATATATTCACATAGAATAAATAGTAAAATTGAGAAAATCCATCACCCAGTCGTTCAACACAGAGTTTACCGTTTCCTCTCCACTCAGCACGTCCCTCACCTCTCTCAGATTGAAGAACTAACTCCAGCAACTGAAATTTTAGTGCGAAATTGGACGCGGGAGATTGAAATCCTATATGGTATATATATGGAAGAAACGGAGCAGAGAAAGGATCGATCCAATCAATTATCACCAGGCAAGATTCTGTTTTCTTGTTTAAATTTTTGTTTATTGCATTCGTTTTTTTCCTCAATCATCCTATAATGTTCTTTGATTTATTTAGGGTTACAAAATTAATTTTTTGGGGTGATTTGATACCTTTATCAAGTGATTGCACTTATTATATTTTTACGATAATTTGGGTTTAGGGAGCACTACAACATAAGTGGCCTTTTGTAACACCTAAATAGTGTTAGATAATCATGTTAATGTGTTACTAATGAGAATAGGTAACACTTTTATTGGCGTCGTGGTTGTCAGTGCAACCTAAAGTCAATAGTAACACTTTTATTAGCTACTGTAACACTTTGTAACACTTTAATGTAACACTTCAAAAATGTTACATTCGATTTCAAACGTAACATTTTTTTTCTTTAAATGTAACATTAATTTGGTAGCACATTTGAAGTGTAAGGTAACACTTTTCAGAATAAATGCATCACTTTTAGCTTTATAATGTAACACTTGTTATCACTTTTATAATTATAAAGTAACACCTTTTACAAAATAATGTATCACTTTTAAGCTTCAAATTTGTTATTTGAAATTAATTATGTAACACTTTTTAAATAATTGTGCAACACTAACAATTAAACTACATTGGTTTACATATAAATATTTCACGAAAAATATAAAATCACATTTGATAGAAAATAAATATATTAGTAAATCTCTAAAATATATTAACACGTCATCAGTCTAATAGTTAAAATTGAGAAGTAAGATTGATTCAATCTAAGAAATTACTAAAGTGTCAAGAGCTCTTAAAGGCACTCATGAATATGCAAAAACTTCCAAAAACTATCACTTTGTTCTAGCCAAAAGCTAGTCAAATGGCATCAAAAGTACTGCATTTACAAGGTTTCCTAACCATCTACTGCCATTTATGGTAACAAACATTTGCTCCAAAAAAACACCTCCACGAGTATCAAGCCATCCAAGCACCAAAACAAATAATCCACAACATAAGGACCAGCAAACAGCAGCAACCTGACACAAATACAACACATAAATTAAAAAACAACAAATCTAAAAGTCATTACCACGACATTAAATCAGTGTAACAAACCTAAATAACAAAACAACACTAATAACCAACAAAAAGATACCTCTAAAGCACACAAAATATAAACTATAAACCAACAAACAACTATTACACATAAAATCCATCATCAAAACCAACTCTAAAAAAAACATCCAATAAAAATGACATGTAGTGATCTGCTAATTGACACCAAATCCACAATACAAGGATTATAATATACAATGCAACACTACATAGCCAATAACATCAACAATATGAGCATTATATAAGTTTTTATGGTTCAGAATGAAATCTCACCAACTAAGTGTGACTAGTCTTCATCTCGAAGTTCCTTTTCAAACACCTCATCACCTCTTTCAAGGTCATCATCATGATCATTTGCTTCAGCATCACTATCTCCATCATTTTAAAATAATAATAGTGTCATTAGTTGACTAAAAGTCAAGAAATATTGAAAATATTAATGAAAACCATAAAAAAAAATTAATAGTTATCACCTGACATTTATCGTTAACGCCACTAGAAGATTCCCCATTGATAAGTTTGTTAGATGGATAAAAAATTGATGGGGTAATACGTGCAATATTGTCAGTAGGAAGAACTTGTTATAACATTTTTGTCACTTGCTCGACTGTATCTTTCACTATGTTGGCTTTGTATGGCTGCAAAAACTCATCCGGAATAAGAACACCGGACTTTGATTGTTCTTTTACTCTTTTGGTGCACCGGCCAGAAAGTGTACGATGTCCTTGGGTTTGCATCTCTTCCATCTGACATGTCTTATTAACCAAAATATTTTTTAGAAAATTCCTCATAACAACTAAACTATATTAATCTTCAAAGAAATAATGAAACTTACAACATAAAAGGTCTTGTACTTTTTCTCTAGCTTTCTTTTACGCGTTTCTTTATACATTGTTGCTTCAGATGGTGGAATTTTTGTAGCTTGTTCTTGCCATAAATTTAGATAGTTAAATATTTCAATCACCTCCAATAAAAAAATCTCCATTTATGAAGCATGGACTGGTTTTGTTCGTATTTATTTGAATTAAGCTAGTTAATATGTTGTTGGGATATGATTTAGTTCTGATTATTTTCCAAAACCGCATGTAATAGGTTTGAAAGCAGTCAGGATAGTATCTTTAGTTTCAGGTCAGGCTAGGTTATTTCTCAGTAGAACAGGTTATCAGTGGAGGAAGAATTCAGTTGAGGAAACACTCAGAGGAGAAAAGCTCAGCTGAGGGGGAACTCTACTGAGGGGAAACTCAGTGAGGGGGAACTCACTGACACAGCCTGAGGAAGTCAAGATGACATCACAAAGAGAACTGTCTGAAGCCATATCAGAAGACCTGAACCTGAAGAGAAGCCAGAATGATGTCCCACTGAGTATAAACCTGGCTGATCTAAGCTAAGTCAGTTGACTACTTAGTGAAGACATGATCAGGAGGATCAGTGATGTACCAAGTAGGCCCTGAAGGAGTCAGGCTAATGTGGTCAGGGAAGTTTGTCATCCAGCTTTATGACAAACTTCTTGGAAAGATCTTCTAGAGTCTACTGAAGGACAACTACACTGAAGACTGATGATCTTCAAGTCAGTGGAGGATAAGCTATCTGAAGTCAGTGCGCCCTGGTCAAGCTCACTGAACCAAAGATCCGTTGGATTCAGTCCACGTGGACCAATCAAGTCAAGACAACATATCTGACACTGACAAGACTGCATTCCAAGAAAAGTAGGTGAAACCTATTAATTGTCTGGATTCAAATGAGATTCCCTCCAATGGTTACATTTGAATCCACACTATAAATACAAGCTCATAGCTGCATTTTGAAGTATGTGTGAGGAGAAAATCAACACCTACGAGCTGTGAAGGTGTGAATGTAAAGTGCATTTTCATGGGAGGCATAAGGAGGCACGTTTCACACCTTGTACACTGACCATTAGGGTCTTCACAGATATGTAGTGAGTGTTCAGCTTGTAACTCATAGCTTAGAGAGGTTTTTCCAATCTTAGCTTAAGGCTAACACATTGTAAGGGAAAACCTCACCTAGTTGGAGAAAACCCAACGGAAATCAAAACCCTACTTGTTAGGTTTGTTGGTAGAAGTTGTTGTTGAGTTAGGAAGAAAGAAGCAAGATCTAGAGTTGTATAGATCTGGGTGCACCTTGGCACGTTAAAAACAAGAATAACAGTTAGTGGATTTCCTGTTAAATCAGGCCTGTGGATGTAAGAGCTTGAGTCTCTGAAACACGTTAAACTGGGTGTCTTTATTGTTTAAGTACTTACTGATGGTCCCGGAATTGCTTTCGCAAACACTGAAAATATGGGAATTTAGGAGACGGTAATTTTTTTTAAAACTTTGCATTGCACCCTGAATGAATTCAGTGAGGGAACACTCAAGTCACTGAATTGCTAAGAGTCAGAGCACTCAAGTCAGTGCAGCTGACTTTCGAGCTCAGGCTCTTAACAAGGCAGTGACTCAAGAGACTGTACTCTCAAGTGCTTGCTTAAGCATGTCAGTGATATTGGTTCTCACTGACTAACTTACTTAACTAAGTTTTTTAACAATGCTCTCAGTGAGTAGACTTTTCACACCACTTAGTAAGAACTTAAACAATATATAACACTCAGCTTAACGTGGTTCAGAGACTCAAACTCTTACATCCATGGGCTTGATTTAATAGGAAATCCACTAACTTGGGATTCTTGTTTTTAACGTGCCAAGGTGCACCCAGATCTATACAACTCAGATCTTGCTTTCTTTCTTCGTAACTCCACAAACAACTTCCACCAACAAACCTGACAAATAGGGTTTTGGTTTCCGTTGGGTTTTCTCCAACTAGGTGAGGTTTCCCTTACAATGTGTTAGCCTAAAGATAAGATTGGGAAAACCTCTCTAAGCTATGAGTTGCAAGCTGAACACTCACTTTATATCATTGAAGACCCTAATGGTTAGTGTACAAGGTGTGAAACGTGCCTCCTTATACCTCCCATGTAAACGCACTTTACATTCACACATTCACAGCTCGTAGGTGTTGATTTTTCTACTCTTCACACACACTTCAAACCGCAACTATGAGCTTGTATTTATAGTGTGGATTCAAATGTAACCGTTGGAGGAAACTACATTTGAATATATACAATTAATAGGTTTCACCTACTTTTCTTGGAATGCGGCCTTGTCTGTGTCAGATATGTTGTCTTGACTTGATTGGTCCACGAGGATTGAATCCAACAGATCTTTGGTTCAGTGAGCTTGATCAGGGCACACTGACTTCAGATGGCATATCCTCCACTGACTTGATGATCTTCAGTAGACATGATTTTCTTCAGTGTAGTCGTCCTTCAGTAGACTCTTGAAGATCTTTCCAGGAAGTTTGTCATAAGGCTGAATGACAAACTTTCCTGACCACAGTAGCCTGACTCCTTCAGGGCCAACTTGGTACAACACTGATCCTCTTGATCATGCTCTTCACTGAGTAGTCCGCTGACCTAGCTTAGATCAGTCAGGTTTATACTCAGTGGGACATCCTTCAGGCTTCTCTTCAGGTTCAGGTCTCTGTCATGGCTTCAGTCAGTTCTTCTTGTGATGTCATCTTGATTTCCTCAGGATGTGTTGCTGAGTTCCCCCCTCAACTGAGTTCTTCTCAACTGACAGCCTATTCTACTGAGAAGTAACCTAGCCTGACCTGAAACTAAAGATATTATCCTGACTGCTTTCAAACCTATTACATGAGGTTTTGGTCATCAAAACTAAACCATATCCCAACACTTACTAAAGTGTTGTATAAAATGTGCTCACTGAGAGCATTGTTAAAGAAACTTTGGTTGAGTTATTTAGTCAGGGAGAACCAATCTCACTGACATGCTTAAGCAAGCACTCGAGAGTCCAGTATCTCGAGTCAATGCGTTGCTTAGAGCATGAGTCTCCAAGTCTTCACACTGACTTGGTAGCTCAGCCTCTAAGCAGTGCAGTGACTTGAAGTGCAATCTCTCGAGTCACTGTCTTGTTGAGAGGCTGAGTCTTCAAGTCACCACACTGATTTGATGCCTCTGACTCTCAGCAATGCAGTGACTTGAGTGTTCCTCACTGAACTCTTAAAGTTTAAAAAAAATTCTCCTAAATTCCCATTTTGGCATTAGAAAATGGGACCTTCAATTGGTATCAGAGCGGGTTGTTCACATGACCACTGATCCAGTTTTGTTAAGAAAAATGGTCATCTGAACCGATCTTAAATGTTTTAAACTATGAGAATTTTTGCATTCTTCAAACTATTACTTGTGTTCTGACTTCATTCATGTAATAGAAAATCTTTTTGTTAGAAGTTTTGGAATCATCAAAAAGTGGAAAATTATTGGGATATGGTTTAGTTCTGATGATTTTCCAAAACCTCATGTAATAGGTTTGAAAACAGTCAGGATAGTATATTTAGTTTCAGGTTAAGCTAGGTTATTTCTCAGTAGAATAGGTTATCAGTGGAGGAAGAACTCAGTTGAGGAAGCACTCAGAGGAGAAAAGCTCAGCTGAGGGGGAACTCACTGAAACAGCTTGAGGAAGTCAAGATGACATCACAAAGAGAACAGTCTGAAGCCATATCAGAAGACCTGAACCTGAAGAGAAGCCTGAATGATGTCCCACTGAGTATAAACCTGGCTGATCTAAGCTAAGTCAGTTGACTACAAAGTGAAGAGCATGATCAGGAGGATCAGTGCTGTACCAAGTAGGCCCTGAAGAAGTCAGGCTACTGTGGTCAGGGAAGTTTGTCATCCAGCTTTATGACAAACTTCTTGGAAAGATCTTCTAGAGTCTACTGAAGGACAACTACACTGAAGACTGATGATCTTCAAGTCAGTGGAGGATAAGCTATTTGAAGTCAGTGCGCCCTGATCAAGCTCACTGAACCAAAGATCCATTGGATTCAGTACACGTGGACCAATCAAGTCAAGACAGCATATCTGATACTGACAAGACCGCATTCCAAAAAAAGTAGGTGAAACCTATTAATTGTCTGGATTCAAATGAGATTCCCTCCAACGGTTACATTTGAATCCACACTATAAATACAAGCTCATAGCTGCATTTTGAAGTATGTGTGAGGAGAAAATCAACACCTACGAGCTGTGAAGGTGTGAATGTAAAGTGCGTTTTCATGGGAGGCATAAGGAGGCACGTTTCACACCTTGTACACTGACCATTAGGGTCTTCACAAATATATAGTGAGTGTTCTGCTTGTAACTCATAGCTTAGAGAGGTTTTCCCAATCTTAGCTTGAGGCTAACACATTGTAAGGGAAAACCTCACCTAGTTGGAGAAAACCCAACGGAAATCAAACCCTACTTGTCAGGTTTGATGGTAGAAGTTGTTGTTGAGTTAGGTAGAAAGAAGCAAGATCTAGAGTTGTATAGATCTGGGTGTACCTTGACACGTTAAAAACAAGAATCCCAGTTAGTGGATTTCCTGTTAAATCAGGCCTGTGGATGTAAGAGCTTGAGTTTCTGAACCACGTTAAACTGGGTGTCTTTATTGTTTAAGTACTTACTGATGTCCCAGCATTACTTTCGCAAACAATGAAAATATGAGAATTTAGGAGACAGTAATTTTTTTTTTAAACTTTGCATTGCACCCTGAATGAGTTCAGTGAGGGAACACTCAAGTCACTGAATTGCTAAGAGTTAGAGCACTCAAGTCAGTGCAGCTGACTTTTGAGCTCAGGCTCTTAACAAGGCAGTGACTCGAGAGACTGAACTCTCGAGTGCTTGCTTAAGCATGTCAGTGAGATTGGTTCTCACTGACTAACTTACTTAATTAAGTTTCTTTAAAAATGCTCTCAGTGAGCAGACTTTTCACACCACTTAGTAAGAACTTAAACAATATATAACACTCAACTTAACGTGGTTCAGAGACTCAAACTCTTACATCCACGGGCCTGATTTAACAAAATCCACTAACTTGGGATTCTTTTTTTTAACGTGCCAAGGTGCACCCAGATCTATACAACTCAGATCTTGCTTTCTTTCTTCGTAACTCCACAAACAATATCCACCAACAAACCTGACAAATAGGGTTTTGGTTTTCGTTGGGTTTTCTCCAACTAGGTGAGGTTTTCCCTTACAATGTGTTAGCCTAAAGCTAAGATTGGGAAAACCTCTCTAAGTTATGTGTTACAAGCTGAACACTCACTTTATATCATTGAAGACCCTAATGGTTAGTGTACAAGGTGTGAAACATGCCTACTTATACCTTCCATGAAAATGCACTTTACATTCACACCTTCACAGCTCGTAGGTGTTGATTTTTCTCTCTTCACACACACTTCAAACCGCAGCTATGAGCTTGTATTTATAGTGTGGATTCAAATGTAACCGTTGGAGGAAACTACATCTGAATCCATACAAATAATAGGTTTCACCTACTTTTCTTGGAATGTGGCCTTGTCAGTGTCAGATATGTTGCCTTGACTTGATTGGTCCACGTGGATTGAATCCAACAGATCTTTGGTTCAGTGAGCTTAATCAGGGCGCACTGACTTCAGATGGCATATCCTCCACTGACTTGATGATCTTCAGTAGACATGATTGTCTTCAGTGTAGTCGTCCTTCAGTAGAATCTTGAAGATCTTTCCAAGAAGCTTGTCATAAGGCTGAATGACAAACTTCCCTGACCACAGTAGCCTGACTCCTTCGGGGCCAACTTGGTACAACACTGATCCTCTTGATCATGCTCTTCACTGAGTAATCCGCTGACCTAACTTAGATCAGTCAGGTTTATACTCAGTGGGACATCCTTCAGGCTTCTCTTCAAGTTCAGGTCTCTACCATGGCTTCAGTTAGTTCTTCTTGTGATGTCATCTTGATTTCCTCAGGCTGTGTTGCTGAGTTCCCCCTCGATGAGTTCCCCATCAACTGAGTGCTTTCTCAACTGAGTTCTTCTCAACTGACAACCTATTCTTCTGAGAAGTAACCTAGCCTGACCTGAAATTAAAGATACTATCCTGACTACTTTCAAACCTATTACATGAGGTTTTGGAAAATCATCAAAACTAAACCATATCCCAACACTTACTAAAGTGTTGTATAAAATCTGCTCACTGAGAGCATTGTTAAAGATACTTTGGTTGAGTAATTTAGTCAGGGAGAACCAATCTCACTGACATGCTTAAGCAAGCACTCGAGAGTCCAGTATCTCGAGTCACTACGTTGGTTAGAGCATGAGTCTCCAAGTCTTCACACTGACTTGGTAGTTCATCCTCTAAGCAGTGCAGTAACTTGAAGTGCAATCTCTCGAGTCACTATCTTGTTGAGAGGCTGAGTCCTCAAGTCACCGCACTGACTTGATGCCTCTGACTCTCAGCAATGCAGTGACTTGAGTGTCCCTCACTGAACTCTTAAAGTTTTTAAAAAAATTCTCCTAAATTCCCATTTTGGCATTCGAAAATGGGACCTTCAATTGGTATCAGAGCGGGTTGTTCACATGACCACTAATCCAGTTTTGTTAAGAAAAATGGTCAACCGAACCGATCTTAAATGTTTTAAACTATGGGAATATTTGCATTCTTCAAACTATTACTTGTGTTCTGACTTCATTCATGTAATAGAAAATCTTTTTGTTAGAAGTTTTGGAATCATCAAAAAGGGGGAAATTTTTGGGATATGGTTTAGTTCTGATGATTTTCCAAAACCTCATGTAATAGGTTTGAAAGCAGTCAGGATAGTATCTTTAATTTCAGGTCAGGCTAGGTTATTTCTCAGTAGAATAGGTTATCAGTGGAGGAAGAACTCAGTTGAGGAAGCACTCAGAGGAGAAAAGCTCAGCTGAGGGGGAACTCTACTGAGGGGAAACTCAGTGAGGGGGAACTTACTGACACAGCCTGAGGAAGTCAAGATGACATCACAAAGAGAACTGTCTGAATCCATATCAGAAGACCTGAACCTGAAGAGAAGCATGAATGATGTCCCATTGAGTATAAACCTGGCTGATCTAAGCTAAGTCAGTTGACTACTCAGTGAAGAGCATGATCAGGAGGATCAGTGCTGTACCAAGTAGGCCCTGAAGGAGTCTGGCTACTGTGGTCAGGGAAGTTTGTCATTCAGCCTTATGACAAACTTCTTGGAAAGATCTTCAAGAGTCTACTGAAGGACAACTACACTAAAGACTGAAGATCTTCAAGTCAGTGGAGGATAAGTTATCTGAAGTCAGTGCGCTCTGATCAAGCTCACTGAACCAAAGATCTGTTGGATTCAGTCCACGTGGACCAATCAAGTCAAGACAACATATCTGACACTGACAAGGGTGCATTCCAAGAAAAGTAGGTGAAACCTATTAATTGTCTGGATTCAAATGAGATTCCCTCCAACGGATACATTTGAACCCACACTATAAATACAAGCTCATAGCTGCATTTTGAAGTATGTGTGAGGAGAAAATCAACACCTACGAGCTGTGAAGGTGTGAATGTAAAGTGCGTTTTCATGGAAGGCATAAGGAGGCACGTTTCACACCTTGTACAATGATCATTAGGGTCTTCACAAATATATAGTGAGTGTTCAGCTTGTAACTCATAGCTTAGAGAGGATTTCCCAATCTTAGCTTGAGGCTAACACATTATAAGTGAAAACCTGACCTAGTTGGAGAAAACCCTACGGAAATCATAACCCTACTTGTCAGGTTATTTGGTGGAAGTTGTTGTTGAGTTAGGAAGAAAGAAGCACGATCTAGAGTTGTGTAGATCTGGGTGCACCTTGGCACGTTAAAAATAAGAATCCTAGTTAGTTGATTTCCTGTTAAATCATGCCCGTGGATGTAAGAGCTTGAGTCTCTGAACCACGTTAAACTGGGTGTCTTTATTGTTTAAGTACTTACTAAAGTATTGTGTAAAATTTACTCACTGAGAGCATTGTTAAAGAAACTTTGGTTGAGTAATTTAGTCAGGGAGAACCAATCTCACTGACATGCTTAAGCAAGCACTCGAGAGTCCAGTATCTCGAGTCACTGCGTTGCTTAGAGCATGAGTCTCCAAGTCTTCACACTGACTTGGTAGCTCAGCCTCTAAGCAGTGCAGTGACTTGAAGTGCAATCTCTCGAGTCACTGTCTTGTTGAGAGGCTGAGTCCTCAAGTCACCACACTGACTTGATTCCTCTGACTCTCAGCAATACAGTGACTTGAGTGTCCCTCACTGAACTCTCAAAATTTAAAAAAAAAATTCTCCTAAATTCTCATTTTGGCATTAAAAAACGGGACCTTTATATGTAAAAATGGTAAATAATATATACCAACTCATGGCGCTTTCTTGCAAAAGAAACAGGGCATGATGTGTGTCGATCTTTTTGATATTCACTGATTACTTGATTTTTTTCACTAATTTCCTACATATAAATTAAATAGAAACTAAAATTGTTGCAATTGAACCAAGTTCATACAAAAAACAAATTATTTAGAGTATGTATAGAGTAAAATGGGTTTATGTGTGAAATTGGATCCAAATAATAAATGGGCTACACACAGTGCGGTGTGAAATGTGTTAATTGGTTGATGCGGATTTTATTTATTGGTTGATGCGGATCTTAGTGCAATATCCTTTATTTATTTTATTTTAATTCCTTTGTTGATTAGTTCCCCTTAAATATATGTTTTCTTCGGAAGGTATTATAATATTATATTAGTCATTATAATTGAAGTGCAGGACCTATATTACTAAAGGATATTATTCATGATAAGTCAAATGTATGACTTACATTTCAGAAGAATATTAGTGGTGATAAAGAAATGTATGACCTACATTATAAAAATGTATTAGTCATGACAACTATAGGTTATAACCTACGTTATACAATGTTATTAGTCGTTATATATGAAGGGTGTGACTTATATTACAAAAAGATATTAGTCGTAATAATTGAAGAGTATGACTTACATTACAAAAGGGTATTAGTTGTGATAATGGAAAGGTATTTCTAATGCTACTAAAATGTACTCTAGTTATTATAATTGGAGAGTATGACTTATATGTTATAAAAGACGAAGTATAAAGTGAAGATGGTCCATACATGAACCGTTGAAGGGTATTAGTTGTTTTCACTGAAGGGTATTAGTTATTTTCACTGAAGGGTATTAGTTGTTTTCACTGAAGAGTATTAGTTGTTTACTGAAAACAAACTAAGACTCTTTAGTGAAAAAAACTAATACTCTTCAGTGAAAACAACTAATACTCTTCAGTGAAGCCAACTAATACTCTTTAATGCAAACAACTAATACCCTTCGGTGATTCATGTATGACCAATTTCACCTCAAACATACTCGTTATAAAATATTATATTAATCATAGGATATTAGATATATCATATTTTAAGTAAATAAAAAAAATTTGGGTCCAGAAATAAAATATGAACTATTTTAAGGGTATTAATTATTTTTCACCAAAGAGTATTAGCTGTTTTCACCGAAGGATATTAGTTGAAGGATATGAAGGATATTAATTAATTACACTAAAAGTATTAGTTATTATACTAAAAAGTATTGTAAAGTGGATCATGTATAAATCAATTTTATTCTATACATAATTAAAAATATGCCAAAGAAAATAAAATGGAAAAAATATGGTAAACAAAATATTTGTAAAAGAAAAAAGAAATAAAATAAAACGAAATATGACTAATTACGTTAAAAAAAAAACCAAGGATGGGTGCAATCTAAATTAATGTAGTGATCTGTGAGTTTTAGCGGCCCGCGAAATTCTTGATGGATCAAGTCCAATCATTTAATCAATATGGCCCGCGAGTTTAATGCGGGTAAATGGATCCAAATTTATATAGAAACACGGTTTAGTCTATACTTTGCCAATTATTTAATATCCATTGACCTAGATATATGAATGAGAATAAGCAAAAGCTTTTGAACAAGAAAACAGATGGTTATAATAAATACCTGAATCTTTTTCAATTTCCAAAACTTTAACAACTCATGAAAATGTAAATCCGGAACTGTAGTTGGACAATTTTTCCATTTGTCGTTTGTGTTGTTGTATGCTTTGAAGTGGTTATTTTTAATTCTACTTTTGTAATTACGCCATAGAGCTGCAACTGAACGTAGCACATAACCTTTACCTTCATCTGGAATGATATACTTTTTCTACAAGGTACAAATGAGTTGGTTGAAGTTATTTTTGCACACAAATCAACTAGAGTTTGAAAAGAAAAGTTAGTAAC
The DNA here is from genome assembly GCA_947034835.1 of Ballota nigra. NCBI lineage: Eukaryota > Viridiplantae > Streptophyta > Magnoliopsida > Lamiales > Lamiaceae > Ballota > Ballota nigra. The sequence continues at coordinate 6,135,914 of OX344722.1, forward strand.
ATAAAAGCTGTCAGTCATATATTTGAATGTTAGTAAAAAAAAACTTGCAATTTGAAGAGGCCATACCTTCACATACTCCCATATACGATCCTTGTTGGGAACTTGGTGCCAATTGATCTTATTTAGTGGTGCAAGATTTGAATCCCGAGATAATGACCCTAAGAACCGACTAAATTCATCTAGAAAGTGTTTGAACATGGCCCAATTAACCTAACTTGTTTAATATGATATGTTGGGAAAATGTATAAGACTTAAGTTTTGATTAGATGCCAAAATGTTCCTCCTAAGTTGATTTGTAAGTAAATTATTCAGTAGAGTTAGTGCTTAGTTAATCAGTTAAACTGTTAAGGAACTGAAGTACAGTTAGTAATTTATAGAGTGTATTTAAGAATGAAGTCTGCTGAAGTCAAAGTCTGCTGAAGATGAAGTCCACTGAAGACAAGTGATCTGAGAAAAAGTCTAAGTCTTGAATGTTTTCTAAGTACATTCTCACTAAGACTAAAACCATCAGGAGAGGACCAAAGTCCACTGATGAGAACTAACAAAACACATTCAATGCTAAACATATTAAAAGCTGTTAGTTAATCTGGTTGGAACAAAGCAAAACGAATTTCAGTGAATCTTACAATAAATGAAGGAATAAGAATGTTCTCTCAGAGGAGTTCCACCTTAAAACAAGACAAGAATCTGGGCATACAGACTGAAGGTCCAATGAGAAGATGACACGTCAGTGTACTTTACTGACAGCCGACCTGATCAACGGTGATGATGAAAAATAAAAATCTGATCAACGGCCTAAAATGCTTCCCGCCAAAACTGTTTTAGGCAAAGTAGAGTGTATTATATATTATAGATATATAATTTATATATTAAATTATAAATTAGCACTAATTAGTCATCATGCAGGTTACTACTATAGTTTTGTACTTTTGACCATCGATTAATACCAATTAGTCAACAACTCAAAGTTGTACTTAAAAATGAACTCAAAATTAACATTAATTTCAATACATTCATATTTTTTTAAAAGATCAACTAAAGATTATGTAAATAATGAATTGAAATATAATTTTATTATTTATATTGTTGACTTTTAAAATATTATAGTTGAAATACAATCTTTTGGATTTCTAACTACATAATTTGCATTCATATGTTTTATATTTTTTTATTTGAATGTATTTAAAAAAATAGCATCAATATTTATAAATGACTTTTATTTTGATATGTGCAATATAATTTTTATTTTTTTAGGATATCCTTTTGACAAACAATTTTACATATCGAATATAAGAAATGTATCAAATGAAAGATTATGTTTTATTTATAAAGGTAACACAATCAACAATTTAAATTCAACAAATGGAAATATATATAAGAATGACTTCCCGTTTCTTGTGAAGAAAAATAAATAAGCATTGTAAATAAAATAATAAAAAATATAAATAATAAACGTGTATCATTTCTTCTAAAAGATAAAAACTATGCACTACTAAAAAGACCCCTCTTTAGTGACGGTTTTATGGTGACCCTTTTAAGTAAGGGTCACAATACTATCTAATATTGACGCTCACCTTATCCTTCAAGAAATAATGACGCCTAAAATTATACTGCCCACCAATATTATTTGTAAATTCAAAATAAAATTAATTAGATTAATGAGATAAATCTTGACGCCTGCCTAACCTTGTGAATAATTCCAGTCCCGCGCCTAATTTTTTCGCCCTAAATTTCCCTCTCTCTAATCAATCGCTCTATAGTAAATTAACCCTAATCATTCGCGAATGAGAAATATCCAGCGTCTTCATTTGTCTTCCAACAGTGATAGTAATTGCCGAATAACAAATCTATAAGTGGAGCTCAAATTGATACACGAAAGGGTAAGGTTTGGCGAAAACATGAAGCTATTTAATCTTTATTTTTGTTTTTGTTTGCAATTAGTTGCCTTTGTTGGACTCTTCCCTCTTTGCTCTTCAAAAATAATAGAAAGAATTGAATGTGTATCGTATGCCCTAACTTCTCCCCAAATCGTTTGACGCCAACAACGAAACTGGATTCACGCCGTTGTTGAAAATTTGGATGAAAAAATTTAAGGTTTGCTACTTGTAGATCTGAATTTATTATGCTATTGCGATAATTTAAGGCTAACATTATTCTAGTCTGGGCAATTTGCTTGCAACATTAGGCATGTGATGGTTGGGTTCTGATTTTTCATTAGCAGTTGCAGCATATTGTCTGTGGCATCTTAAGTTCTATTTTAGATGAATGATTAAGTTCTTTCGTTTAATTTATCTTAATCAGAAACAATAGGATCTCTTGCTGAATGTTGATGACATAAATGCTATGTGGGTTTGCTCTGATAAAAATTGCGTAATTGATGATGCCACTAGTGCTGAGAAGGTTAGATGTTTTTCACAACGAAATACTCTGCAGTCTCTTGGTGATTTCTATTTCAATCCAGAGTGTTATTAAGATGGAAGACAGAAAATAGAATGTAGTTTATAAAAGGGTCTATTCTGGTATGCATTAGTTTTAATGTCTTTGAATAATCAGTTTTTAACCTCCCAGCAACAAATCATTTGAGGCTTGTATGATTAGTTAAGTTGTATGATCTACTAACTCAAGGATTTGTAAGTTTTTTTTAAAAGATTTTTTTTGGTGTTGCTTTTTCACGGAGCTGATTGTATTGGTGTTATTTGTGTTACTGAAGTTGTGGGTATTAAAGACAACACTTTTTCTTTCCCTTATATTTGATTTACACTAGCTGGTTGTTAATTTTCAAATCCGATTCATCTCGTTAAACTGTGGGATACTTATTAAACTATATGCGTGTTTCATCTCATTTATCATAATACACAACTTGTGTAAGATGTTTGAATATAAAAATGTATAGCCAAATGAGAAGCACAATCAAGATTTATTTCAACCATTATAGCCTTGTTTTCACTATTTGTGTCACTAAACTCTTAACCCAAATTCAAGATAATGAACTAGAAAAGCATACATGTGAATGAAATTACAATTTAGCATGTGCACAATTCTTATTTCAATTCCCCTATTCTCATTTCCCCAATATTAAGCATATGAAAAATTCAATTATTGGCAGTGTTAATCCTTGATACAATTATTTTATATGCAGTTTGATTTGGGGGTGCTTCCTAATTAAACACTTATCAATTATATCCCACATCGATTGGATCTAAAGGTGCTAGAATAATATTCAGATAGGCTCTTCTTACAATCTTTGAGAGAGATGGAGGACAGAGCAGCATTGAAGGAAAAATTGGGTAGTACACTTTTGAATAAAAAACGAACAGAATAAGTGTTAGTAGGCTAAAGTTATTCATGGAGGAATTGTGGCAGAAAAGGTACTAAAGTTTCCTTTTTGCTGAATTTATTACCCTTGTATGATCTAATTATTGCTCTTTTGATTATTTATTATGTACATATGTCATTTCTCTTACCCGTACTGATCTTCTACTTTTAACTTAATTGATGAAGTGAAAAAGTAGTGTACATGTATATGTTCCTAAAGATGGATGATTCATGTGATTGCAACATACATTCCAATAGAGAACTTCACCCAGTGTCATTCTAATAATAATATTAACAAGTCGTTAATTACGAATGCACCCTGACTTGAGTAAACTAGGGATAGCTAGGAAAGGGTAGTATAATATCTATAAACATTATTATTAAAATTATAAAGGTGTAAAATCTCATATCAGGTTAAATGTGAAATATAAAGTCTTCATTAGTTACTTGTATTGGTAAAAACCTCTAATTCCCCACTTTACTTGAAAAATTACACTTATCAGGTACATTTTTTTACTGCTAAGATGGTAGGATAGGTGGAATTGTAGTTTTCTATATTTTAGTATAGAAAAAAAAATTATGCAATCATGGATATTTATATGCTGTTAGGATTGATTTTTCAGGTTCTTTTTATTCTTTGATTCTCACTTGGATACATCTTCATCAGTTAATTATCTCTAAGGAAGCTTTACATGATAGTTTAATGATATTCCTTGCAATAAATTCTTAGCATGTTCCTTATAATAAGACATAGTACTACATATTGTTCCTTACTGTGTTATTTGTAATTTTTTTGCATTGTTTAATTTTTCACATTGAGCATCTGTGGTATCCCTTAAATAGGTTCTCTTTATTAGATTTTTTAGGAGCAAGAATATCTATAAATTCATTTTACAGAAAAAAAATAAGTAGACTTTAAGATTATATTTACATTCACAAGGAGTTAAATGATTTAATCCTCTAAAACTACATTTTTGCTTGGACATATTAATTTACTCTCTGTTATGCATGACACATAAAGAAAATATAAGATTGGTGGGGGACAAGGTTCCCTGTTACACACACATTAAGCACTCTGGCTTAGCTAAGTTAATTAAATATTCTTTATGGGTTCATCCAACTTCACAACGAACTATCCCTTCTTTTTAGTAGAATTTTGTAAATAACTATTGAAGTTGATCCTGTTAATTGCCTTCTTATATAGCATGTTATTGATGCTTTTGAGCCTCTAGAGTTGACAAATTAAAGATCAAAATAGACTCAAGCTTTTTGTTTCTGTTTTAACATCTCTTTAAATTTCAGATTGCAAGATGCAAATTACTCTTTGAATATAAACAATACAAAACAAGCAGCTTTGACTCTTTTAATATACAATTCCTTACCCTCAGAATATTTTCAATGATCATTGTATCAATAAGTTTATTTCTATGCAACTTTATAGCTTTTCACTTTTATTTTTCTAAGAGCCTTATCGTGTCTGTGGAGTTGCATATCAAAAGAATGGTCTCTCTCTATTTTCAAATATAGGCAGGGAAGTTCGATGTACATGTTTAGATAAATTGATGCACAAAACATGAAACCTAAAATTAAAGCTTGATATCTCATCTTGTGGTTGGATAGTCTTGCTAAATAGAGCTTACAAGTTCCTACTTTAGGATTTTTTTATTATAAGCTCGTAGATCATATTTTAAATTAAGTGGTTATAGTGTTTGGATAAGATCATGGAGTTTATAACTTGTAAAGGTATTTGGTATTATAAGACTATTTATTGCCATCATGTCTGTTAGATCATCTTTACATGTTCTATATCTAATACATTTTAAAGCATTTTTAGAAGTATTGAATGGATAATAATGCTGCCAATTGTGATTTTGGATGTTTGAGATTGATTACTACTGTTGATCTATCGGTTGACCTATCTAAAAATGTAATAAACGTTATCATCCCTTTTTATTTTTAATGATTACTCATCCTTTTAATAATACGAACTCTTGTAGGTTTCTTTATTGAAGAACTCAAGCAAAGCATATTTTGGAAGACAATCAAGTGATCTGCATCATATTGCTTCAAGTTTTTTTTTTTATTATTGTTTTGCATTCTAAAGATTAAAATTAGGAAAGTGTTGAACTATATGAATTAGAAGACATACGTCTATTACAGATTGGTAGAGATGTCTATTTTATGGATGTATAGTTGAATGTTATGGATATTGTTGCTTATTTGCTTAATATATTTAATTTTTTAATGACGGTAATGTATTTTTTTAAATTTAATCTTTAATGAGGTTTAAAGTAGTACATCATTCAGTCATACATATAGACGTACTAAATAAGCCAATTACATTAGTTCGGAAAGTGTCAAAATCATCACAAAAAATATCTATTACCGATGATGATGTCACAAGACAATCACTCCACCTCACATGTAAACGTCACTAAATAAGGTGGTTAATTTAGTTATGAACTTTTACGTGACACGAGGAAGTGTCACTAAAGCACATTATCGTGATGTTAAATAACGTCACGAAATAGTGTTACTAATGTATGTTATTGAGACGCATAAAATCGTCACAATATACTTTGTAGTGATGCTATCCAAGTGCATGATAACAGGCCATTGAAACACCAAATCAGGTGACGCTTGCCCAAAGCGTCACTAGAAGTATTTTGTAGTGACATTTTTGCACGTCACTAAAGACAATATTTCTAGTAGTGATGAAAACAAAAAAATATAAAATATCATGAGGAAAAAATGCACAAAAGAGAGAAGAAAAACACTCTTTAAAATGAGAATGTTTACTCTTATCCTCCATATAACTATATAACGATTTTTAATTTAAGTTTACTATTTCCACTCAAGGGAGATTAAATTAATCAAATTTCATAATAAAAAAAAATGTGTTGTGCTTTTTGAGCGAGATGAAGAAAAAAGATGTCAAAATTCTTGGAGAGAGAAATCCTATAATTTCAGTATTTTAATAATAAAAAAAGTCCATTTAATAAAAGAATAATGTACACAAATATATAAATTTGAAAAAAAATTAACAAATAAATTCATTCGATAGACAACTTACACACATAAGAGACACAATTAACATAATTACATTAAATTATTCAAAAGAAATACAATTTCGGTATTAGCCTCCTAGTAATAAATTTCCATATAGTTGTATGCATAGATTTGGAATAATAATTTAAACAACCAATATGATACCAATATGATTATCCATTCAATTTTTGACATATTTTGTTCAATTAGATTAGGAGTAAAATTATATGCATAGACTTCAATTTTTTAATACAATAATTCATTCATGAAAAAAAAATGTAAAAAAATGAGTACAATAATTCACATGTTTTAGAAAGCTTAAACATTTCTAGATAGAGCATCCACACAAATAATTCGGAAGATATGGATACACTAAATCACAAAATCATCAACTAAGCTACTTAAAATATATTAGGATCTTCAATATACGGAAGAACATACTTAAGAAAGTAAAATGCCGATTCAATGAAAAATCTCTTTCTTCTTTACATAAGAACAATGAGAAATTCAAAAAAATTGAAAAAAAAGAAAAGAAAAGAAAAAAAGAATAAAATACATGCAAAATGGTAGTTAGATCATGAGATTTTAAACAATCTCTAAATCCTAGATAAGTTTCTTCAAAAATTTGAATCTATAAATTATATAGATTCAATGAAATAGACATTATAAACTAAATAAAATCTACAAAGGAATTCTACATAAGAACGATTACATATTCAATGAGTTCATGGTTGAGATGTTGAATATGTAAGAGTATAAATAGGCAACCAAATGTAACGGTTCCTCCTTCTAAGTCAATCATGGACAAATTATGCATCAATTAACCTTAATGAATATGAAAGAAATTGAACGGTGATGATGGAAAATAAAAATCTGATCAACGGCCTAAAATGCTTCCCGCCAAAACTATTTTAGGCAAAGTAGAGTGTATTATATATTATAGATTCTATAAACAATATTATTTATTTGATTGAAATTCTATGTTAATTTATAGTTTAACATTATATTAAATATTATTCTATAAATAATTTAAAAAATTGTTTCGAAGATGATGAAAAATCGTTCGAATTTTTTAGGAAAAATTGACTCTTTTTAAATTTGTTTTTTACTTGGTCTCATATATATATATATATATATTTTATGAATGTTGTATATACATAAATAAATTTAAAATTATATAATTTACTTATTTACATCAATTTTAAAATTATTGGTAAAAGATTAATTATATTATGAAATGTTGACTAATTTAATATGATAATTTGAGTTTCCTTCAATTAAGGGATTGTATTATTTATTAGTTGACTTACTCTTTATATAAGTTGAGACTTCTCAATAATATATAATGCAGAATGTAAAGTGTAAATTATCCATGCAAATATTAAATTTATATTCACATGGTATAATAATTTTACATATATCATCAATAAATTTTCCATAATTTTCTCCAATTAATTAGTATATGCATGTAGAGGAATTTATTTTAATCAAACTAATCAAATATGGTATAAACGGATTTTTCTAGTATAAAGCAACACGTCTATTCTATTAATTTAATATAATTACAAGATTTTATTAAATGAGATATGACACATTTTTGTCAAATTTTATTAGGTTTATCCCTTAATATCACGCATGTTAATATTAAAGCTTCCAAGTTATTATGATCTAATACTACCAAAATTATAGGAGTTGATAATTGAATTATATTTATGTCCGGATATATGATTAACATAAATAATATGAAAATTTTCTTTAATAGAAATGTATTTATTACTAATGAATAATAGTAATTAATCTATTGAGATTACTATTGATAAGCAATCAATATTATTATGGAATAAAAGAAAGAAATCAATTAGAGATCAATATACCATGAATGAATAAGTTAATAACAGCTAGAGTCCATAAAAATTATTTGAGCTTTTTAATTTGAGAAAGGGCGGGGCTATTCACCCACACAAAAATATTTTGTTCACCCGTATCTTATTTTATAAAAAATATTATTAATTTAAAATACTAAAATACCCTTATATAGTAAAATAAATATTATTTATTAAATACTCTTGCTTTTTAAACCCACATAAAATTTCAAAACTACACATAAACATACATTACTCGCTATTTTTTTTGTCCACACAAGAACTCTTTCACAAATAGTTAAACCATTAATATAATAAAAAAAATTCGATAAATACAAATAATATTAAATGATATTATTATTTTATTCTATAAATTCATTTACAAGTGTAAGGAAATTAAATAGATCTTCTTCATATGGTCGGGGAGGGGGTGAGAGTGTGGGGTTGGAAACGCCGAAAAAAAATAAAAGAAAGAAGGATACGATGAATGGTGGTTTTGGGTTGGGATACAGTTTCAACGTTCTTTTTTTTTTGGCGGGGGGAAGGGGGTTTACTTACGAGGGTGGTTTAAGAGGGTGAACAATGAAAATGAGGGTGGTGTTTTGTAATATTTTTTAAATTTAAAGTACAAATTGAATTGGTGGGTGTGTATATATTTAGTTGAGTGTTGTAAATGATAATTAGGGTTATAGTTGTAAATTGAAAGGAGGTGTACAAAGAAAAAGTAAAATGTAGCTAAAATATATGGTGGGTTATTTTATAAGTGTGTATAATAAGAAAATTTGTGGGTGTAATTAGTCGCACCCTTTGAGAAATAGTTAAACGAAAACTAATGTATAAATACTACTCCATTTGACTACTCCATTAATTAGTTAATAACTAAGTTTATTAAAATTAAGCATCATAATTGGCGCAACTATTAACAGTAAATACATCTTTTATTAAGTTCATAATTGATAATCTGATTTCTATTAATTTAAAAAAAAAATTCAATTTATTCACATATACATCATTTATGAAAAGAAAAATGATTTGTTTTTATAAGATTCTCACCATCCAAGAATTTAATAAATGTGAGATACACACATACACATATAGAATATTAGACCATGTCAAAATATATTTTTTAAAAATGTCAATTAAATTATATTAAATAAATCAAAAAATAAATATTTCAATATTTTTTTAAAAAATATTCATTTAACAAAAAATACATGTACAGAAATACTAAAAAGACCATGTCAAACATTATTGTCTTAAATATGATGATTGACATATTTAAACTCTCAAAATCTAATAATTAACAATACAATTTGTAATATGGTTGCTATATGACTAATTGTATAATACAAAGATTTCAAAAATTAAACTAACATGTGTAGAATAATTGAACATAAATTTGATCAATTTAAATTAAATTAGTATATTTTGAATTAAGCATAAGTGAAATTTAGATACATATTTATATATGAAAAAAGTATATAAAGACCATTAAATTTAGTAAACTTTGATTTTAAGTTCTCCCTAACACGTTAAATGTTATAAAAATTTACTAAGTATCATACCTAATGTATTCTATCCTAAGCATAGCATGCTTCAACTTAACATACTAAATAGGATGGATATCTAATAATTTATAATATTAAAAAAATTTGACCCATATTGATTATAAATATTCGTACCACATAAATTAAATTGTTCAAACAGAAGATCCACTCACAAACGATGAGATCAATTTAGTGAATTTTTATCTCCTATAAGTCTCAAATCTCACGGCTTTCACATCCATACTTGACCTAGTGAATTCTCATTTTTTACCACACAAGTATTAAAAAGTAAACTTCTTAAGTGCACGAATTCCCTCTCAAATCAACTCTACTCACTACACTCACATAATCTAATCCCTAACTCAATTTTTCACAAATTACTAACTCATAATTCACACTCAGTGATAGCAATCAATAAGAAAAGAAGAGTTAATATACATGAAAATAGTCAATAGCACTGAATTAGTTCACATCAGCAGCTCAAGTACCTATCAAAGCACAATATATAACTAAACTCAACTCAACGAAAGGGCGTGCGCCTGTGCAATGTCAATTAAACCTCTCTAGTGCGCCGGTGCATATGTATCACCATAAAACTTATAAACACTCCACCCCCTAAACTTCGACCTTGTGAATTAGTCTAAGTTTGGGGTTCGGGTTTACCTCATACACATAATAGTACCGGTTGACACATAGAAATCAAGCATGCCCGTGTATTCCCTTGAGTTGCTCCCCACTACAATTCTCCTTGAAACTCGTGCACCCTCAATGCAAACCTATAATCACTCAAGAACGAGGTTAAAAACCACACGATTCATAGACATCACACTCAAACATTAAAAACACACAAAAGCAAGCAAAAATGGGTTGTCTCCCATTCAGCGCTATTTTTAAGGTCATAATGCCAGACCGAACTCAAAGGAGCTAATGGGTCATGAGACTCAAAGGTACCTCCCTTATTCTCATAAGAGAAGTTATAGAATTTCTTTACTCGATGCCCATTTACCATGAATCCCTTCCCATCCTCCTTCTCAATATCAAGGGATCCACTCTTAAATACCTTCTTCACCCCTGGTGGTGGTTTCAATTTCTTTTTAGCTTTCCACGGAGATGTCTTGTCAAGCAACCTTCTGATTTTTTACTTCTCCAAATCTTCTCCTCCTTTTTCTTCCACTTGGGCAATGTCTACACACTTCACTTCTTTGCTCTCTTTCTCCATTGGATGTTTCATGGCCTTATAGAGGGAAATATTCACTTCTTGACCATCCACCTTCATCGTGATCTTCTCGTTCGCCACATCCAACACCATCCTGGTCATAGCTAAAAACGATCTTCCCAAAATCAGGGGCACTTGCTCGTCCTCCTCCATGTCAAGGACTACAAAATCAGCTGGAAACATGTGATCCGCCACCTTCACAAGGACATCCTCAACCACACCTTGAGGTCTTATGATAGACCTATGGGCGAGTTGGAGAGTCATCATTGTCGGTTGAAGTTTACCTCCATTCAACTTCTTAAAAAGCGACAGTGGCATAAGATTTATGCTCGTCCCAAGATTGCACAACACTCCCCTCTTGACTCCATTCCCGATGTCACACAAGATTGTGAAGCTACCAGGATCCTTCAACTTTAGGGGAAATACTTTGTGCACCATAGCACCCACCTCATGGTTCGACTGCACAAGTTCGGGCCCGTCCACTCTTCTCCTCTTTGCAATCAAGTTCTTCAGGAACTTGGCATAGTTCGGCATCTGCTCCAAAGCATCATAAAATGGTTTGTTAATGTGGAGCTTCTTGAAGACCTTAAGAAACTTAGCAAATTTCTCATCTAACTTCTTCTTCATGAACCACTGCAGATATAGTACCAGAATCACTGATTTTGGCACCCTCATTCATCTCGCTCGGTTTCCTTCATGTTTCGCTTAGCTTTTTTTTGCCTTCTTCCACTTAGGAACCCATTCTTCTTCCACTTTCCCTTCTTCAACCTTTTCATTTTCGCTCTCCTTCTCAATCTCCCTATCGACTTCCTCCACATCAGCAGGTAATGGTGGACCGTCATACTTGGTGCCACTTCTCAACTGAATCGCTTTACATTGCTCTCTCGGGTTATCTTCCGGCATAGAAGGAAATTTACCCGGCTCTCTACCCAACGATATTGTGATCTGGCTAATCTGAAACTCAATGGAGGTGAACTGCCTGTTGTTCTCTTGCTGAATTATATTTAGGTCCATGTCCCTCCTCTGAAGTTCTTGATCCCTTTGGTCATTCTTCTTACTCATCTCCTTCACATCATACTCCAAAGAGGACAACCTCTTACTACCCTCCTCCACCTTCTGCAAAATAGCTCGTAACATCTCATCGGTTAAGGCACCGCCTTCTCCCCCTGGGAGTTTAGAATCTGGATCTACACCTGGAGGTACAATTATTCTGGTTTTTGGATTGTTGTAGGAGACGTTATCGTTCTTCCTCCACTGGTTCTGAGTTGGTTGCTGCCCTCCCTGGTATCTCTGATTATTTCTCCACTGATTCTGAGGAGACTGTGGACCCGGTGGTACAAACGGTTGACCGTAAACAGGTTGCCCCTGCTGATTTCCACCTTGCTGATAACCACCTGATTATAATTAGACCTTTCCATATAGTTGACCTCCTCTTGCTGGCATCCTGGTTGATCCATTTTCTCACTCAAAGTACTACTTCCACTACTCAAACTTTGTCCAACCTCCAAATTACTAATCTTCTCCATCATAGTCATGAGCAACTTTCTAGTCCCCTCGTTGTCTTCCATATGATAGACCCTCTGATTCTCCTGATCTTCATTCCACTGCCCTGCGTTCTTCACTATGTCCTCGACTATCTGTCTGCACTCAGCTGCACCTTGATTCATGAATGCTCCATTCGTACATGCACGAGATGGCCTTGAGCATCCTTGCAAGCCCCACAATAGAAGTAGGCCATAATATCTCCCTCATTGTACCCGTGCTGCGAGCACTCAATCAGCATGTTAGAGAATCTCTCCCAAACTTGACTTAATTCTTCACCGGGTCTCTTCTTAAATGAGGAGATCTCTTTCCTTGCCTTCACCGTTCTAGACGGAGGGTAGAAACGCTCAAGGAACAGACGCTCGAGCTCAGCCCATGTATTCACACCCCCTCGTGGAAGTGTGTTATTGTACCATTCTTTAGTTATTCCAGTTAGAGAGAACTGGAACAATCTGAGCCTCTTTTCATCTTCAGACATCCAATTGTACTGAAAAGTTGAGGCTATCATCAGGAAATTTCTCAAATGGGTGTGGGGGTTGTCCTTCCCTACTTCTCTCTTAAACTGGTTCTCCATGAGCATCTTTAAAATTTCGGGAGAAATGGAGAAGTTATTTGCCTCAACTTGTGGCATAGCTACACCATCATAATACCGTTGAGGTTGAGCCTCAAACCTTCCTCTAATCGGAATACCCAGAGGATCTGTGTTCTTGGGTATTTGTGGTTGGTAGACTGGTGGTGGAGGGATCTGTGGGATTTGTGGTTGGTTATGGAATGATTGTGGAGGGTAATAGGGTGGATAGGGGTATGGGTAAGGTGGGTTGTTGTGTTGGTAGACAGGATTGATGTAAAGGGTTGTTTGGGTTTTGGTTTTGGTTTTGATTCTGGTTTAGTGGGTTCTGATTCTTGTTTAGTGCGGGGTTGTTTTAGTTATGTGGATTTGGATTTTGGCTGGTACTTTCCCCTTGGGGTACCTGCTTCTGACTATTAACCACGCTTGCTCCATCCACCCGTTCCATATTTTGATTGAGTCCTTCTCCATTAAGATCCAACTCTCTACCTAAATCCAGATTCATATTGTGTCTAGCTGCAGTAGTCATCCTTCTCTGGAAGACTCTATTCCTTCTGGCTATGGTCTCAGGATATAGCTTCATTCTATCTTCGCTCGTTTTACCCTTAGAGCGCTTTTTCATATACTTGAAACACCAAAAGAGAGATCGAAACACAACTAGCTAATAACTAATAAAACAGAAAGTAAATGCACTCAGTACTAGCTACTAAACTATCTCCAAGTCTTACTCAATGAGCATACATCGCCTTCCCCGACAACGGCGCCATTGACTTGATCAAAAAATACTAGCTTGACTAGTAGTTACCCCACAAGAGTATGGGATCACTGTAGTATGGGCGAGTATAGGAACCAATTAGTATCGAACCCAAGAGAAAGTTTGTATGCGAATAAATCCTTGGAAATGTACGTCTCGTAGCTAATATGAATGTAATTTTTTGGTTTATACTAATATTCCTAATTATTTTATACTAATTAAATTTTAATAGTGAAATTAAACTAAACTAACTTCAGTTGCAAATATGATGGTGATGCTCCGGATAGGATTCCATACGTGTATAACGGAGTTGGTACGATAATTAAAATAATCATGATGTTCAAGTTTTAATCCTAAGTGTACTAAAACTAGGCAATCAACTTTCTTAATCTAGCACAAGAAGTGAAAGAATAAAAGCTCGAGAATTAATCCCAATACTTAGTTCTATCAACCTACTTCACTAATCCACTAATTAAATTATATAAATTGTGCTTAATTATTGAGGCCCTAATTTACCTAAGGTGATGCGGCCGTCCTCCCTCGATAAACCGGTAGATTATAAATCCCTTCAAAAACACTCTCCTTAAGCCTATTTGTTATTAAAGAGTGATGCGGTCGTCTTCTCTCTAAAAATTTAGCAAAAAATTGAGAAAGGTGATGGAAAATATTTAGCAAGGTTACACAATTTATAGGGTAAAACAACGAAATGGAAAACTAAGATGAACGGAGAGAGAATATTAAGTCTAAGATATTCAAAAAAACTGAGAAATGCACGATGACTTACACGATTCGAAGCATGAGAGATTGACACATCTTGTTAATCTGTATCAAACACATTGAGAAAGATGATGAAGAATGTGTAGGAGGCTAATGCAATTTATAGGGGAAAAATAATAAAATGGACGATTAATATTGAAGAAGAGAAATATACGGTCGAGATGAGAAATGAAAAATTGAGGTAATGAGAAGAAAGAGTTTTTGAAATGTACATAAAAGAGGCATGCCACATAGGCACAAAATGTTTTGTCTTTATAAAGGTATTGATAATAAAAATGACACCACCATCATAAAACAAAAAAATAAAAATTATATATATTATCAAACCGAAAAAACACGATTTCACTAAAATATACACAACTACACCACCTATTTCTTATTCCCAATAAGAGAGACTTTTTTAAAACCCTAAACTAAACAACACAAATTGTAAAATTATACGACCATCACCAAACTAAACAAAGTCACCCATAAAAGATAGATTTGGTTTTGTATACAAAAATTAATTGACATACAAAATCACCAAGAATATTTGCATTAACATTCAACTGTAGTATATAAACATATGGAAACAACAAATGGAAACGTGATCATACTAAAGCATTTACTGTAAAATTATATGCATTAGCCATCAAAATTAAAAATATATATATAAAAATTAAACCAAAAAGATTATTTATTCACTCCACACAATAATAACCTTTACATAATTAATCTTGACAGTGTTATATTTGTGTGAGTTATATTTTCAACATTAATTTGTATTTTGAATCACAAATGCGAAATTAATAAAGAAAAATATCAATTATGAAATAAAATTTATATTTATTGATAAACATCTCAATAAGTAATATTTAATAACAAATTAAGTATTTTACAATAAATGAATACTGCCATCCATGACAGAGACTTTATACTCTGAATTATTAACAAAAACATGAAAATAAAAAATGCAGACACAACGTTGCATTTTACAATCAGTATGAATTAACATCCACAATGTGATAATAAAAAAAATTGGTCTTCAAAAATTTAATTCCACAATGGGCAGCATCGTTCTCTGCTTCTTCAAATGATCCACATATATCTCCATGTATGGTATGCAATCCAGAAGCTGACCTGATATAAACAGTAGATTGAAAAAAGGGAAACTTATCAACACTATTGTCCAAAGTTTCATATTCAACACCCAACAATCCAAGAATGACAATAAAGTCAGCAAGAATTATTTTAAAATTCAGAGTCATTATTACAGGAAGCATTGTATCGATGTGAAGACGATAGACGATACAAACAAATAGAATATGAAATGTACATACATAATATATATGCACTCACAAATATAAAAAAATTATAAAAACCAGATAAAATCAAGGTTATAATTATTCAAAATAGTCAAACAAAAATTATAATTGAATATCCAAAAAAAATTATTTGATTGATAGACAAATATTAGGAAAAAATTGTATAGAATTATAAAAATAAAACAAAACAAAAATGGAAAATATAACTGGAGAGCTACCATAAAAATTCTTCATCAAAGTAAATTTACATGACAGGAGCATTTAAAAGAGAGATTCAATCTTTCATAATAAAACCATAGAATCAAATGTCAATAACGCATGTAAATATTCAAAATATAAATTAATGAGACGAAAAAAAATTATACGGTATAAAAATAATGAGATAAATAAAAAATTATATTTACCATATTCGATAGATAATTTTTTACATCTGACATAACACAACTAAGGAAAAAGGATTCATCATCCATATTAAAGAACCTATACTTCACTTTGTCCACGACATCAAAATCTAGAATCTACAATAAGTATATACCAATAAAATAATCAACTCTAACACAACATATTAGACCCATATTCAAAAAACCAAAAATAAATTTTCCTTACTTAAAAATATCAATAATGAATTGCACTCACTTAAAAAAAATATAACACCCAAAATTTGAACAAAAGTAGCAAATAATAAAATATTGAATAAATACATTAATTGTTATATCAAAAAATCAAACTAATTTCGTGGGATAATATAAGATTCAGAAATAGGGTGGGTGAATATATCAATATTTTCATTAAGAATTGTCAGGAACTCTCACTGCAAAATTTATGATAAGGAAAATGTTGTAGAAAATCATATTTTTATAATCCTATATTAGTATATTAATGAATATTGATACATTAGTGAAAATATATAACCAGAACCATCTAAAATCAATTCCAATACCACGAATAAATTAATACATCTTAACAATGTATTATTTATATTGAATAAAAACCACTAATGTGCCCTATTTAAAAAACTAAACCTACTTAAAAAAAATGAAACGATAATAACTTCTAATAATATCGAATTCTATGATCTGTTAAAATGATATCCCTTATATTACTAATAGGGAGTTGTAATTGATGATGTGTCATGTTGTGGTTAATTTGGATGATGTGTCAAATTCTTATAAAGTTTGGATGAAGTGTCACATAAGTGCATATATGTGTTATTTTTCTATTGGTTTTGTCTTTAATATGTGACATCTATTTGGCATTTTAATATGTAGTTTAATTTTTAAAAAATTACAATAATTAAGGTTTGAACCCTACACCTCTTGCATTATTCTTATTTACATACCCACTAAACCATCTATAAATTTGTAAATAATTTTAATATCTTTTATATTAAACACTTATTCGTATTAATTTTTTTTATAAATTAAATATTTTGCCATACATCAATTTTCAAGCATATATTGAACTTAAACGTATAAATATGTATATAAAATATGGTTTGATTATTTATTGCATGAACTTGTGTTTTATCTCACTATATTTGAGATATTTATATGCTTTAGAAAATCTTTAATTTGTGATAATGAAAATTAAATATTTATAATATTGATGATTTTATAAATTAAAAAATTTATTATCCTATTATGTGAAAATTAATATTTAATTGACTTATTTATACTGTTTTGAATACGCAATAATTATATTTATAATTTATTTATTGAACCCTATCTTATAAAGAGATATTAAACTTTTATATTTAACTTTGCATGTGAATATATGTCAAATATTATACTACATATTATGATTTATATAACAATAATTTTAATCAGAAACATTAAAAAGAATTATGCATAACACGCGAGCACTGCACTGGTAATATTATAATATTGAGTAATATAATGATTTGTCAATACAATTTTAAATTTTAAATTAATTTTGTGAACAACCCGCGTAAAACGCGGGACACTTATCTAGTATACTACTATTAAAACCATAGGTGATCATATATACCCATCAATTAAATATACACTTAAACTAATATTTAATTTTCATATCAATAATTATATAAAAACGTTCAATACTCAAGGAAGGTTTCTAATTCTAAACAAAATATAGAAAGCCAAGTATGTAGTCAGTCATCACATAATGTACAGGACTACAAATAAGTAAACATCCAAAAGAAGAACATAACACTGTGTAATGAAACCTAAGACTGATGCGACAACTGAAGCACAAAAGGGCGGGATTGGACGATATCAATGCGAACAACATATCCAACAACAAGTCCCAGATCATTCACTATCTTCTTAAAACCAGATGATATTATTGTTGATGAAAGCTTGGAAGATCATCAAACAGGGTGTTTAAACTAGAATTAGAGGCTAGATTAAGATAAATAAAGATTGAGAATTGAATTTGCAAGAGTTTGGGCTATTTTTGAATAAAATGAACCTCCCTTTCCCTTCTCATGAGGGGGTATTTATAGGGTACAAGCAAGCATGAGGTGTCACCTTCTTAATCACCCTCATTTATACATTGACAAGTGTTTAGACACTTGTTTTAATCCTAAAACTATTACATTTTACACAATGACAAGTGTTAAGATACTTGTTTGCTCCTAATGCAATGTCTAATTAGTGGGATTCATGGTTGCTCTTCGAGGTACCTCACTGCTCGCCTGTTCGTCTTTGAGGTGAGTGCTTTAACTATCAGTCCAAGTTGTTCGCTCAACTTTCTTTGAGATATGATCAGCTGCTCGTCAGACCAGTTGCTCGCCCAATATGCTCTGATACTATGACCGACTGCTCATCTTATCAAGATTGCCGATGCCAGTGTCCAGCTGCTCACCTCCTTTGATCTTTTCACTTTTAATGATCTAATTGTTTATCTATTCTTAATTAGTTTAATCTCGTTGCTCGGCTGCTCGCCTATCAACAATGCCCCCTTGTTTGACCTATTAGGGTGAGAATCAACCACTTTTAGGTCAAACTATAGTTGTTAGACAATGCTTTGGGACTATTGGCGAGCAACATGGATTCAAAAATTTTGAACGGGAATATTTGGGCGACCAGTAGGGTATGACGTTTGGGCTGGTGACGGTTCGACTTGCAAGGCCCATTTTCCGAAGTGGCGTGGGTGGTTTGTGACATCATCCGCCGCCCACGCTTGTCGCCTAAATTGCACATAAGGGCTCAAAAACTCTTGTAATTTTACATCTCAACCCTGATTTTTTCTCTTATAAATACTCCTTCTTCATCCTCTTTCATTTCTTTTCGTATTTTCGTACGGATTCCACCATTGTTGAACTTTCAAAGCTTTTCTTCTCTCGAATTCTTACTCTCTCTCGATCAATTTATTCCCTTTATAAGGTAAATTTGTTGCTTTTCTCGTTTCTAATTTACTTTTTCACACTTGCATTTCAATTTCTCATCTTCCGATCATCTCCACCTACGAACATTACCACTACTGCATCTCCGCCTCTATCATCGCCGTGTTCTAGTTCTTAACGCCGTCGCATCCCCACCTTCGCCGCCATGTTTTTCATTTTAATTTCTTCACACTAACCAAAACCCTTATTTCTATTTCGATGGCCTCTCCATCTTTGAGTAAAATGATTTCCGATGAGCACTTCGGCCGGAATCCGGAGAAACAGCCTATAGAAGTTGAAGAGGTGCCCCCTGCTTCTCGCCGTTCAGCCCGTCAAGCCCTTGATCACAACCCACGGACCTTGCTTGTTGATGAAGAGATAAGTTCAGAGGCGAGCTCCGTTGAAGCTTTTTACGCTATGGACAGCTCGGGCAAGCAAGACGTCGTTCAACCAGTTGCTCGCCCGGATGTTGAGGGAAATACCTTATTTGATTTAGGGGAAGACTCCGGGGAGGTCGTTGTCGAGATTAACGAGATGAGCATTCCCGAAGCCACTAGAGTGAGCAACGGGCAAGTGGGTGAGATAAGAGGCGACCAATAAGTTCGGTCATCCCGTGGATTAACTTGGGAGTTCCTAAAAGAGATCAACTTCCCTATCTCCAGACCAACTCCTGAGTCTCAAATGCCAGAGGGGGTGGCACACAACCAAGAGTGGGTTGACTATGCTGCTCACCATCATAACTCTTTCCCGACTCCCGGAAGGACTATTATGCCAGCTCAAGAAATTGGATATACGGCAAGCAAAGTCCCCAGTTTAGTTACAGAGGACGATTTGGCGAGCATCCGGTCCACCTATCGGATCCCTTACGATAATTTCCTATATGCTCCACAGAAGGGATAAACAGTTGATCACCCGCCTCCTGGTTGCACGGCTATCAATCTTGACGTTCTGAACACCGGGTTTCCCTTACCTCTCCACCCCGTGATCGACCGCTTTCTTGAAGATACTAATTTGGCGATTACCCAAATTACTCCTAACGGGTGGAATAACCTGCTTGCTTTTATAACTCTCTTTGGGCTTGAGGGTTAAAAAAAATAAGATGAGCACCGTTGAGATTCACTACGCGATGACCATCTCGTCGACTACTAAGGAGGAGGGAGAGGGGTGGTATTATATCAAGGGCCGAAGTGGCGTAAAACTGATTGAGGGAATGCCTAACAAGGTGAAAAGTTGGAAATAGGCAATTCTTTTTTATTGGTGGAGATTGACGAGCATCCTCGGATTTTTCTTGTGGACCTGGCCATATTAACTCACCCGAAGACTTCGGCAAAATAAGGCGTATGTTTCACCGTTATCTTTCGATGGTCAAGGTGAAACTAATTTTAATTTTTTCTCTTTTGTTGTTTTGCAGGTCCACGTATCCTGAGGTGGGGTCATCCCGAATTGAGTGAAGAGTTTTTTTACGTTCTCACATTGATCACTCTTCGAAACGTAAGTGATCCCAGCATCGGTCACCTTTCTAAACCCCACTACTGAAAGCTCGCCCTGTTAACCACAAGTGCAGATCATTTGGAGGCCCAAGCTGCTATTCCGGAAGTTAACTTAACATTTTTTATTATCTTCCACTAGTGTCCTTTTGATCGCTTGGTCGCCTGGTCGCCTACTCATTATATTAACTTTTTTTTTTTGTTTCGTCTTAGAACAAAGAGTGACAGTTGCTATTCTTGAGATCCTAGAGTGTTATCACTTGCTCTCTCGTCGTGTTAAACAAATGGCCTCTGAAGACCCCTCCAAGAAGAAGAAGTATGACCCTCCTACTTCACTCATAAAGTTACGTGCTGGGGAAGAAGTTGAGCCTCCGAAGGCGAAAAATCCTGCTCCTCGCCCACCTCTTCATACCTCGTCGCCCCCCACTTCAACAACAAGAGGCCAACAGGGGTAAGAAGAGGTTGACAAAAGACGTAGCTCATGCCCGTAAAGGGAATGATCGCTTCAAGCGATCTAGAGGTCAATCTCTGCCGGACAGGAGGGATGTGTTGTGTTCCTCGTCTGTAGGGGAAGTAAGCGAGTAGCAAGTGGTAGGGGCCATGGTGGCAAGCAAGAGGAGAGATTCCTCCCCAGATAACTCGTACTTGGGCTATGACCCCGTTAAGCTGAAAGAGTAAGCCTTGTTCCTCGCTGCTCGGCTAATCGCCACCTCGTTGTTTACTTTTTATTAACTTTATTATTTCTTGTTATAGGTATAAACCCGAGTAGTACCCAGGGCAAGCGAAGGTACTCCATCAACTCAGCTGTGTCAAATCCGCCCCTTCTTATCAAGATATCCCTGACTCCCATGTTAGGCAAGCAGCTGAACTAATCCCCCGCTCCTGGACAAAGTTATGTGAGAATATCATCCAGGATCAAAGCTTGAGCGACAATGCTCACCTGCTTAGCTACAACGCCAACCATCAGACGATAGCTGCTAAAAAAGTCCTTGATCAATCCATTGAGCTGGAGAGGACAAACAGGAGCTTGGGGTGCAAGATTGAGTAGTTCGAGGTGGAGAAGGCTGCTATCTTGAAGAAGAAAAATGAGGAGTTGGTCAGGTTGAAGAACAAGTATGAGATGGTCAAGCTCAACTGGGAACGGGGTTTGAAGGCTGTAGAAGATCGGGAGAAGGTCGCTCTAAACACCTCTGAAAAGTTGAGGTTAGACCACTGATCGCCTCCAAGTCTTAGAAATTGAGCGTACGGGTCTAGTGGAAAGGGTAGAGTCCCTAAAGGTTCATGTCACCCGGCTTGAGCCGGAGGATAAAAATACCATTTCTTATACCAACTACGTGCAGGATGTAACTGATAATACCAACTTTGGTTACATCTGCGTGTATGCGGATTGTGTAAGATTTGTGAATTATAAGCTTGATAACGGTCTTGATGTCATGACTTCAGTGACGAAGGACTTCACAGATTATGTCACAGAAACCCTCCAGCCGCCGGCTTTGATGTTCCAGTTGCCAATTTAGGGGAGATGGGTGTGAACTTGGACATCTTCAAGGATGATGTCCGGGTAATCGCCTCAAGGCTAAGGACTGAGGAAGTAAACAAAGATGTCTCAGTCTTTGATGCTTTAAGCCCCCTTTGCTCCTTCAACCGAAGCACCATCTGCTCCCCCAGCTCCTCAAGGATGAAGACTTGTTTTTACTTTTTGAACCTAGCTTTGTAGTAGGTCTTTGCCTTATTTTTTCCTTTTGATTGTACTCCTCTATCTTTTATTAATGCAATGAACTTTGTCCTTTTCCGCAGCTTGTTTGTGTTATTCGCCCCCTTGTATTATGCTTCATATTTTTGCTTAAGTACTTCTCTTTTATTTTTCAAGAGTAAAGTACTTTTTGTTTGCAAATTTGCATGTATACCTTTGTATTGGTCTTTTTGGTTCCCACGGAACTTGACCTTCATTAATTGGGCTTTTCTTGGTCCTTATTGGACTTATCCTTTATTACTCTACATTTGAGCCTTGTTGGTCGCCGATGGTCCCGTTTTCGAATACCAAAATGGGAATTCAGGAGATGAATTTTTTTTTAAAACACAGCGTCGCACCCTGACTGAGTTCAGTGACGAAAAACTCAAGTCACTGCATTGCTAAGAGTCAGAGCACTCAAGTCAGTCCAAACTGACTTGTGAGCTCAGGCTCTTAACAAGGCAGTGACTCGAGAGACTGAACTCTCGAGTGCTAGCCTAAGCTTGTCAGTGAGATTGGTTCTCCCTGACTAAAATACTTAGATAATCTTCTTTTCAACCTTTCCAAGTATACTCAGTGAGCATACACTACAAATAATTAGCAAGTGCTTAAACAATTAACAACGCAAGGTTTAACGTGGTTCGGAGACTCAAGCTCTTACATCCACGGCCTGATTTAACAGGAAATCCACTACTTGGGATTCTTGTTTTTAACGTGCCAAGGTGCACCAGATCTATACTCCAGATCTTACTTCCTTCCTTACTTCCTCACAAACAACTTACTACCAACAAACCTGACAATGGTTGTGGTTTCAGTTGGGATTTCTCCAACTAGGTGAGGTTTTCCTTTACAATGTGTTAGCCTAAAGCTAAGATTAGGAAAAACCTCTATAAGCTATGAGTTACAAGCTGAACACTCATTTGTGTATATAATTGAACCCTAATGGTCAGTGTACAAGGTGAGAATCGTGCCTCCTTATATCTCCCATACAATGCACTAAACACTCACACCTTCACAGCTCGTAGGGGTTGATTTTCTCCTTTCACGCACACATGAATACGCAGCCATGAGCTTGTATTTATAGTGTGGATTCAAATGTAACCGTTGGAGGAAATTACATTTGAATCCATACAATTAATGGTTTCAACCACTTTTCTCGGAATGCGGCATTGTTAGTGTCAGACACGTTTGACTTGACTTGATTGGTCCATGTGGACTAAATCCAACGGATCTTTGAATCAGTGTGCTTGATCAGGGCGCACTGACTTCAGTTAGTATATCCTCCACTGACTCTGACGATCTTCAGTAGACATACTTGTCTTCAGTGATGTTGTCCTTCAGGGACTCTTTGAAGATCTCCTCCAAGAAGTTTGTCATAAGGCTGAATGACAAACTTCCCTGACCACAGTAGCCTGACTCCTTCAGGGCCTACTTGGTACAACACTGATCCTCTTGATCATGCTCTTCACTGAGTGGTCCACCTGACTTAGCTTAGATTAGCCTTGTTTACACTCAGTGGGACATCCTTCAGGCTTCTCTTCTGGTTCAGGTTGCAAGCATGGCTTCAGTCAGTTCTCTTTGGTGTCATCTTGATATCCTCAGGCTGTGTGGCTGAGTTCCCCTTCGCTGAGTTCCCCCTCAATTGAGTGTTCCCTCAACTGAGTTCTTCTCAACTGACAGCCTATTCTCTAGGAGCTAACCTAGCCTGACCTGAAATAAAAGATACTATCCTGACTGCTTTCAAACCTATTACATGTTGTTTTGGAAAATCATCAAAACTAAAACATAACCCAACAATTTCCTCATTTTTGATGATTTCAAAACTTCTAACCAAATGATTTTCTATTATAAGAATAATGTCAGAGCACAGGTAATAGTTTGAAATATGCAGGAATTTCCATAGTTTAAAACTTTTAAGATATGTTCGGTTGACCATTTTTCTTAACAAAACTGGATCAATGGTCATGTGAACAACCCGTTCTGATACCAATTGATGGTCCCGTTTTCGAATACCAAAATGGGAATTCAGGAGATGAATTTTTTTTTAAAATACAACGTCGCACCCTGACTGAGTTCAGTGACGGAAAACTCAAGTCACTGCGTTGCTAAGAGTCAGAGCACTCAAGTCGGTCCAAACTGACTTGTGAGCTCAGGCTCTTAACAAGGCAGTGACTCGAGAGACTGAACTCTCGAGTGCTAGCCTAAGCTTGTCAGTGAGATTGGTTCTCCCTGACTAAAATACTTAGCTAATCTTCTTTTCAACCTTTCCAAGTATACTCAGTGAGCATACACTACAAATAATTAGCAAGTGCTTAAACAATTAATAACGCAAGGTTTAACGTGGTTCGGAGACTCAAGCTCTTACATCCACGGCCTGATTTAACAGGAAATCCACTACTTGGGATTCTTGTTTTTAACGTGCCAAGGTGCACCAGATCTATACTCCAGATCTTACTTCCTTCCTTACTTCCTCACAAACAACTTACTACCAACAAACCTGACAATGGTTGTGGTTTCAGTTGGGGTTTCTCCAACTAGGTGAGGTTTTCCTTTACAATGTGTTAACCTAAAGCTAAGATTAGGAAAAACCTCTCTAAGCTATGAGTTACAAGCTGAACACTCATTTGTGTATATAATTGAACCCTAATGGTCAGTGTACAAGATGTGAATCGTGCCTCCTTATATCTCCCATACAATGCACTAAACACTCACACCTTCACAGCTCGTAGGTGTTGATTTTCTCCTTTCACGCACACATGAATACGCAGTCATGAGCTTGTATTTATAGTGTGGATTCAAATGTAACCGTTGGAGGAAATTACATTTGAATCCATACAATTAATGGTTTCAACCACTTTTCTCGGAATGCGGCCTTGTCAGTGTCAGACACGTTTGACTTGACTTGATTGGTCCACGTGGACTGAATCCAACGGATCTTTGACTCAGTGTGCTTGATCAGGGCGCACCGACTTCAGTTAGCATATCCTCCACTGACTCTGACGATCTTCAGTAGACATACTTGTCTTCAGTGATGTTGTCCTTCAGGGACTCTTTGAAGATCTCCTCCAAGAAGTTTGTCATAAGGCTGAATGACAAACTTCCCTGACCACAATAGCCTGACTCCTTCAGGGCCTACTTGGTACAGCACTGATCCTCTTGATCATGCTCTTCACTGAGTGGTCCACCTGACTTAGCTTAGATTAGCCTTGTTTACACTCAGTGGGACATCCTTCAGGCTTCTCTTCTGGTTCAGGTTGCAAGCATGGCTTCAGTCAGTTCTCTTTGGTGTCATCTTGATATCCTCAGGTTGTGTGGCTGAGTTCCCCTTTGCTGAGTTCCCCCTCAACTGAGTGTTCCCTCAACTGAGTTCTTCTCAACTGACAGCCTATTCTCTAGGAGCTAACCTAGCCTGACCTGAAATAAAAGATACTATCTTGACTGCTTTCAAACCTATTACATGTTGTTTTGGAAAATCATCAAAACTAAAACATAACCCAACGGTCGACGTATGTTGAGCTTGCGCTTAGTGTGCTTTGCTTTGAGCGAGTAGTTGGGCTTTATGGGCGAACAGGTGGGCCTTTGTGCCTTTATAACTTAAACTTAACACAATATACAATACATCAAATAACCATTTTTGTTGCTCGAATTTGATAATCTTATACACTTACTAGATTACTTCTATTTACATAGCATTCTAAACTAAAAAAATTTAAAATTTACACCCAAATTTATAACGTACAATAGTGATATGCAAAATTTACATCGACTCTTGACTATTGATAATACTTCTTCAATGAGGCCGCATTCCAGGAGTATTGGGCCGAATTGTCTTTCATATCTTCAAGGTCATACCTGTCGTTATACCATTTGTGAGTTATCCTGAATGGGCCCTCCCAAGTCGGTCCAAATACTCCTGGTGGTGGTGCTAACACTTTCCGAAGGACTAGGTCTCCGACTTCAAATTCTCTGATTTTTACTTGCGAATTATAATATTTTGCGATTCTTTTCTTGTATATCACATTCTTCATTTCTGCCGAAATTATTTTTTCATCGATCAGGTCCATTTCTGCAGCTAAAGCCATGTTGTTCGACTGCTCGTCAAACCTGTTGTTCGCTCCGTTGGTACCTTGAGCTCTATAGATATAACTGCTTCGGTGTCAAATGCCATTGTGAATGGAGTTTCACCGGTGCTCGTCCTATACGATACCATGTAGGCCCATAGCACTTTTGGCAACTCTTCTGGCCATTTGCCTTTCTTGTCAACTAGGCGAATTTTCAAAATATGTTTCATTATTTTGTTAACTGCTTCGACTTAGCCGTTGGATTGGGGATGATAAGGAGTTGAAAAATATTTTTTGATCCCCCATTTCTTAAAAAAGTCCCTTATCTTCTTGCCTTCGAACTGCTTCCCGTTATCTGTTAAGATTGCTTTGGGACTCCGAATCGGCACACGATGTTTTTCCAAATAAAGCTAATCATTTCTTCTTGTGTGATCGTCACGAGTGCCTCTGCTTCGGCCCACTTTGTGTAATAGTCCACGACCACTACCGTAAATTTTACATTCCCCTTTCCGGTTGGAAAAGGTCCTATGATGTCCATCCCCCACTTTGCGAATGACCATGGACTATTTACAAATATTAGCTCAGTTGGCGGCCTATGAATGTTGGGGGCGAACAGCTGGCACCTATGACATGTTTTTGTCACTTTTATTGCATCTTGCAGCAGGGTTGGCCAATAGTATGTTCAGAAAAATTTCGAAAAATGTTCCTTTGTTCGAGAAAAACAGTGCCAAACATTGTCAACACGCAAATACGAGAAAATAAATGCGTAAAACAAGTACGACCAACATATATTAGTTCCTATAACGTTTTAACTACACAAACAATATTAATATTCATAAAAATCATCAAATAAACAAAAAATATTACTTCTTCCGTCCCGGAACACATTGCGATATTTTTTTTGGCACACGGATTAAGAAAAAGGTTAATACGTACATTTTTATGTATATTATATGAGTGTTGTGAGAGTAAAATTAAATGAATACTTACCATTTTTAGGCATGCAAACTTTTCGTGGGACAAATTAAAATGGAAATTATGCAATGTGTTCCGGGACGGAGGAAGTATCCACATGTGTGCAAACTTTATCCTAGGATTGCAAAAAATGACGAGAACTAATATATGTATGTTGGGAATCATGAGTTTCAACCATTGAGACAAAAAAGTGAGTGATATTCAAGTTTTACTTCTTCTTTTTGTAAGATTTTTGTGGTTTTGAACAAATTTCACTTCCTCATCAAATCTGTTCGAATTCTGCGTGCTTTGATTTGAGGGGGTGAACTCATCTTTTTAATAGCTTTAAATATGAACAAGGGTAGTTCGGTCTTTTCAAGAATATTTTCAAAAGTAGAAAATAAAGAAGTGGTGAACTACTGAATAGGGGGGGGGGGGGGGGGTTTAAATATACGGGGGGTAAATAGACGCGTCCATTCTAATTATACAATTAAAAAAACCGAAGGGCCAATGAAAAAGCCCCAAATTTTTCGGGCCGAAGAAAAAGCCCAATTTTATTGTTTACAAATTTTGGCTTTTTTTGAAATTTTTACCGAAATAATATAGCTGAACATAAAACTGTTTTTTCGGAACTGATATTTCAAAAAATGGAACACGTTATTTTTCCGAAAAATTGTGTTACACTGTTAAATTGTTTGCTTTTTCTTTTCTTTCTTTTTTTGCTTTTTCTTCACCGTCGTACCCTTTTCTTGTTTTTTTATTTTTCGAATTCATTTTTGCACGATCTGTTACAAGAAGAAGAATCAGAATTTTTTTCTGAAAATTAAAGGTGGGTGTACGTGCTTTGAGATACATAGTGGTGAGAGTATTTGTGACACTTCTGTTTATAAGTAATAAAATAGAAAGGGGTGTGTATTATTCACGAAAATGTATGCATACAACCAGGGCCATAGCTTGGGTCAAACCCATTTTCGTAAAATAAGTAAGCCCCATAGTGAAGGCCCAAATACATCAAGTTAAAGAACCATGACGACTTAATTTGAATGGCCAAGGTTATATACAGCCCTATCTTTTGTTAATACCACCCCACTAAAATTTGTACGGAAAAAAAATCCGAAATTTTGACAATTTTCGGAAAAATTTTCCGAAAATTAAAAAAAAAACACTTAACTTATGATTTTTCGGAAAAAATTTCCGAAAATTGTATTCACTAAACATGGGACTGTATTTAACCTTGGCCAATTTGAATTACATTTACTTGCCTCGTAAGTCATATAGTGTCACCATAATATACTGAGTTACGAAACTTTTTATCTACCAACCACAAAAAAACACACAATTCTTGCATGCGTATGGAGCTTAATTTCTCGGGATATGAAATCGCAGACCCTCTGACGACAACCAGTCAAAGATGCCCATTAAACATTAATTAAATTAGATGTAGAAATTAAAAAAAATTTATCGGTAAAACGAACTATATTCATTAATGGTTTAGAGTATAAGACATACCCGCCCCATAAAAAAACAACAAGAAGTTCAATACAACAACAAAGTTACAAGTCAATCGAGGCCCTGAGATTAGCTACTCAATCACTAATCGATAGAGATTTACAAGAATTTTACCAAGCAATAAGCCAACTCCAAAGTCTCAACCTAAGCTCCTCCAAAATTTTATACATCTTAAACCAATCGCATTTCTCCATTTACATAATAGCCACACAACTCCGAGCTAAATACAATCAGCATCTCTCTTTCCCTTCTTACCTCTTAATATACCACTAAAAACCAGCAGATTAGTAAAGGTACCAGATGTAGAAATTCAATTAGCTAGTTCTTTTTGTTTTTCCAAGTTAACTCATTCAATAGTTAAAACTCTTTATATTGAAGAATATGGACTGACTACATTAAAATATATTGGTTGACTATACTGAAAAATTAACATTAAAAACCGATAACATTGAAGACTTTCCAGCGTAATCAACCCATATTTTTCAACGTAAGCAACGAACTCAACATGCACCAAATGTAAAAAAACTTGCATTGCATACGGGGAAATCAAGTTTTAGAGTGGCGGACGACAGTTGGTCAAAGATGACCCATTAAATATTAATTAAATAGGTATTAAACCAAGTCCAACCAATTGGTATTTCTGCAACACTGCAAGTTCTGCAACAGTATCAGGATAGCAACTCACGAAAAGTGAGAAGTAGTGAGATACTTTTGTTGGTCAAAGATTACATTTTGTGCAGAATGGGCGAAAGAGAGAGAGTACTCGAAAGAATGTTTTCCAGGGCACTAAAATGTCCACCGCAGGCAAACCAACAACTTAATTAAGCATCATCATTTCCACGTGCCCACTCAATCAAGATTCTATCCAAGATTTGGTCTTCTAAATTCCTCACTAAATTCCAAACGACAAAAACCGTCACGTCTTCTTTTTTATCTCTTCATCATCTTTAATTTAATATCTTCGCTATCTCCATAACACTCTACTTTTATACTTTTATCTCTTCATCGTCTTCTTTCATCGTCTCTTCATCATCTTTTAACTTTTGTGTAAAGAAGTGGAGAGTTGTAAAAAAGTAAACAAGAGTTGTTTATTAATATATGGAGTGTTATTTTTTGTTTTTTATGGAATATGAAACTTATAATGGAACATCCAGAAAAGGAAAGTAAGAAACTTACAGTGAGACGGAGGGAGTAATATTTTTTTCAACAAAATCGTGATAATATATACCCCTCCACCCCGCGATTACTTTCACACTTATCTTATTTTGATATTTAAATAAAGAGTGGGTTTTATATAAAAACGCTTCATAATAAGATTAACATGAAATAGTTTTAGAGTATCATTAATCTCATCAAGAGTATCATTAAACTTGTCAGGGGTATCATTAATCTGGGTCAGTGGTATTATATTGTAATTGTTTTAAATTTTCTTGAACTCAAACTAATGATACCCTTGATGAGAATAATGATACTCCCGATGAGATTTATGATACTTTAAAATTGTTTCATGATAAGCTTATCATGAACTATTTTCATATAATACTTCACAAAAAAAATAAAGTATAAATTTATTATTATTTTATTCAACCTAGCACTCACCTACTTCTTTTTTTTTCCTTATAGAAATATATCACTTTCATGTGTAATATTATCAAACACTCGTTTTATGAGAATAATTCTTTTATCGTATTTTCTTTAGATATGATTGAATGTTGAATTTCTATTGCAAACCGTTCAATATATGGTACTAGTTACATTGTAGTTAATGTGGTGATACCCGATCACGGAAGAAAACATTAACAGTTTACTTGTAACTAAACGTACAAGTTCACGACCTAGGTGGAATTGAACAATCCGCCGTGAAAGGTCGATGTGTAAGACTCAGATTGACCTGTCTTGACTAAGAGATTGCACTAGCACATTTAGTATGTGTTGAAGAGGACCTACAGCGAGAATAAATTCTTCTGTTCTGAAATGTGAAGAATTAGACCTCAGTGGTTGTTGATTTCTTAATCTCCGTCACTTAAATAGGACCGTGTGTGCTTAATGGTTACTGCTTTGATTCATGTTGGGTGAGAATCATTGTGACTTCGAACTTTGTGTCTTGGGCAGTAATATTAATCATACAACGGTTGCTAAGATTTAATACGGAGAAACACGTGCGAGTACGGCTCGTGTGATTAGTCCCCTTGGTGGGCTCAGAAGTTTTATCGTACCAAATCTTGCAAGTGAAGAATCAGTTTCTTCGGTACGGATAATAATGTTGAGCTGTCTTTACTCCAAGGTGAAATATATTAATTAATTTAGAGCTATTCAGAAGCTTAATTAATTAATGGACTTGATAATCTTAAATGCGGGAAATAATAACCGGGAGCCCATATTATCGTAATATGGATTAAGATGGATAGTGCAATATTAATTTATTAGTGGTAATAATTAATATTAATGGATTGAATTATATTGGGGCTCAATATTGAAATTCAGAAGTCCATTAGGAGGTCCAATCTTAATTCTCATTAAAGGCCCCTCAAGTAGCCCATTAAGTAACCCAATAATGATAAGGTGATTAAAATAAAAAGAAAATATATTGCTGATTTTTCCCTAAATTTTTCGAAAATTTGAAATCAAGAAGAAAGAAGATTTTGTTGATTTTCTTGGAAAGATATTATGGAAGATATGTATTCTTGGAATACAAGCAGTGACGGAGCCAGGAATCAAGTGCAGGGGGGCCCAATTAATACTACAGAAAAATAACTAATTGTCTAGAAAAAATTTATAACTACGAAATTTCCAAAAAAAAATTTATGTAGTGAAGATTGCCTACAACTTACCTATAAAATCTTCTAACTATGACATTTTCATTCCTTATCGAATTTTCATAGATAAATTGTTTTTAGGTAATTAATTACTTAGAAATTTTATTTTCTAGGCAAATTGATTTTCGAGATAAGTTGTTGTAGGTTGAGAGATGAAGATATCTATATTATAAGAATATTTTGTAGATAATCCAAATTAAAATTTTGAATTAATAAGAATTAAAAGTAGGATAATTTAATTAGGAATTAGCAGAAGTAGAAAATAAATTAGGAAAGTTAATTGAAACTAAAAATTGTGTTGTCCATGAGTATCGAACCTTTGTCACTAGGAGGAAAAAAGAATTTCATAACTTGCAGAACCACTAAACTAGACCAAGTTAGGATAATAGTGTGGAAATCAACTATATATATAGTAAAGTTTTGGAAAATTCCAGGGGGGCCCAATGCCCCCCTGGACCCCACGTGCCTCCGTCGTTGAATACAAGTATATCTTATATATTCAAAAAGATCCAAATCTTTGGATTTCCTCTTGTGATTTTCGAAAATTTCAAGTATAATTAGGAGGGTGAGATTTTTGTGGAATATTTTATTATTGAGAAAAGAATATATGGGATATATTCAAGATTTCTTAGAGACTAAGAAAAGATTTTCTCCAAGCCCATAAACCATGATATTTTCGGCCACCCTATATTATAAATAGGGGATGATTATTTCATCCCCAAGTACATAATTCCATGTGTTGGAAAAATCAAGAGCATAGATATTTTTCTTTTTCCCTAGTTATTTAAATTGTTCGATAGCATCTCCCACCGGTGATCGAATAAGGTGAAAGGGAATACTTGAGAAGGCTTTTGGGTTGATAAAGCGCGTACGTGTTAGTCCCATTTTATTCAAATGCCAAGTTCTACGAGAGGTACGTTAATCACATATTATCTTGTTTATTCCGCTATAGATTATATGTGAATTAATTCAACATGCATGATGTTAAATTGGTTGTTGGAATTATTATTTGAATTAATTAGGATTAATTCATGCTAGTAATAATTGTATTTAAATTCGTATTTAAATTTCATCCCGAATAGATTCCGGGCACCCCTATTTTCCCAACAGTCAGACGACTTCGCATTATTCCGATTAGCGACCGATTTCGATCGTAAACGTGGTGACATGTTTAGCGACCGCCTTAGGCGTTCGCAAGGCGGTCGCTAACCCCAAATCCCAAAGCCTGACAGGTGGGCAATAATGATCCGGTTTCGGTCCGCAGTTCAACGACCGCCTTTGACGATCGCTAATACCATTACGGCGGTCGCTGAATGCCTATTACAGAACAAATTATGTTCTTCTTTCATATTTTTTTACGAAAAAGACTCTTCTAAACTCTTTTTTGTCCGTTTAATTTATGACAAAGGTCGTTTTGAAGTGGTGGTAGCAATCGACTGTGTTTATATCACATTATGCCCATTGCTTCAACTTCACCTTACGTTTTCACACTTTTATCGTTTAATTCTTTTGTTGTATATATTTTATTTTTTTGTAAAAAAAAATAGGTAAAGAGTTTGGTTTATTTATTTGATAAGTTTAGCTAGTATGTGTGCTTAAATGTATAGTAGTGATTTAGTATATATGATTGTTATGTTGGATTTATGTGAAAAATAAATATATATATATATATGTCTATTTAAAGTCAAAATTCTGCCCAAATTTTTTAAATTAATTAATATGATGTATTTGATTAGTATATGTCTGTTTACAGTCGAAACTCCACCGTTTTTTAATTAACTTGTTATTTATTATTAATTTGAAACGGATGGAATTTCTCAATCATGGTTGAATATACTCAATGTCTCGTATGATACGAGGGGGCATCAACGATCAATTTTACCGTAAAATTGAAGAATTTATTGTGTTTGCATATTGTCATCCACATTGTCTTGATCGTTTCAATCAGCTAAAATGCCTGTGTTAAGGAAGAAAATGCAGGAATATGAGATACTTGAGCATTGATGAGGTTAAAATTTATATTTTTAGGGTTGATTTTGTTCCCTGCTACTACAATTGGACCAGTCACGATGAAGAGCGGTGGAATATCGATATCGACACACTTGAAAACTTTTATACTCATGAGTGGAGCATTGGTGAAGGTGAAGGTGAACGATTTGAGATCGGTGGTTCAAGTCATGTTCCGTATACTAAGGAGGAACCACACATTGAGGAAGCCCATGTTTCATACACTCAGTTCGAACCACCTATATAGGAGGGGCATGAAGCCTATAAGTACCACATGATGGTTAATGAATCTGTGTTGGGTGGTCACATAGCTATGTTGGAGTTATACGTGAAAGTATGTTTTCATTTTGTATAACTCATGTATTAAACACTTATTTATGAGAATAAATATTTTATCACTATTGCTTTAAATATGAATGAATGTTAAATATTTATTGCAAACCGTTCAATATATAGTATGTGTTACATTGTAGTTAATGTGGTGATACCAGATCACGGAAGATCACATTGACAGTTCCTTGTAACTAAACGTACAAATTCATGATTCGGGTGGAATTGAACAATTCGTCGTGAAAGGTCGATGTGTATTTCTCAGATTGGCCTATCTTGACCAATAGATTACACTAGCACTTTTTGTATATGTTGAAGAGGACCTACAACGAGGATAAATTCTTCTGTTCTGAAAGGTGAAGAATTAGACCTCAGTGGTTATTGATTTCTTAATCTTCATCACTTAAATAGGACCGTGTGTGGTTAATAGTTATTGCTTTGATACATGTCGGGTGAGAATTATCGTGACTTCGAACCTTGTGGTTTGAACAGTAATATTAATCATACGACGGTTGCTAAGATTTAATACAGAGAAACGTGTGCGAGTAAGGCTTGTGTGATTTGTCCCCTTGGTGGGCTCAGAAGTTTTATCGTATCAAATCTTGCAAGTGGAAATTAGTTTTCCGGGTTGATAATAATGTTGAGTTATCTTTACTCCAAGACACAAGAAGTTAATTAATTTAGAGCTATTAATAAGCTCAATTAATTAATGGACTAGATAATCTTAAACACGAGAAATAATAACTGGGAGCTCATATTATCGTAATATGGATTAAGATGGATAGTGCAATATTAATTTGATAGTGGTATTAATTAATATTAATGTGTTGAATTATATTGGAGCTCAATATTGAATTCAGAAGCCCATTGAAAGTATTATGTGAGAGAAAAGATTTTGTTGGTTTTTTTTGAAAATATATTATGGAAGATATGTATTCTAGGAATACAAGATTATCTCATAAATTCAAGAAGATCCAAATCTAGTATTTTTCCTCCCTAATTTTCGAAAATAATTGTATAGTTGAGAGGGTGAGATTTTTGTGAAATATTTTATTATGGAGAAAAGAATATATGAGATATATTCAAGATTTCTTGGAGATCAAGAAAAGATTTTTTCCTCCCCTATTCCACATGCAATTTTCGGTCACCTCCTCCTATAAGTAGGGGATGATTATTTCATTTCCAGTTTACAAATTCCATGAGTTGGAAAAATCGAGATCAATAAATATTTTCTTCTTCCTTTAGTTTATTAAAATTATTCGTGAGCGCTTCCCACCGGCGAACGAATAAGGCGAAAAGGGAATACTTGAGAAGACTTTTACGGTTGATAGGATTGTTTCACTTATCCCGTGTTGGGAAAAAGGGGTGCCCGGAATCTATTCGGGATGATAATTACGAATTTAAATATAATTATTACTAGCATGAATTAATCCTAATTAATTCAAATAATAATTCCAACAACAATTTTATCATCATGCATGTTGAATTAATGCACATAAAATCTATGGCGGAAAACTAAGAGATTATGTGACTACGTACCTCTTGTAGATATGGTCTTTGATTACAACGGGACTATCACGATCGTGCTATCAACCAAAAGACTTTCTCAAGTATGTCCCTTTCGCCTTGCTTGTTCACCGGTGGGAAGTGCTCACAAGCAATTAGAATAACAAGGAAGAAAGAAAAATAGTGTTGCTGATTTTTTTTTTCAACGCTGTGAAAAGTAAACTGGAGATGAAATAATCATCCCCTATATATAGGGGAGGGAATTTCAAAATTTTCATATATTTTAGAGGTGGAGAAAATCTTTTCTTAGCCTCAAAGAAATCTTGAATATATTCCATATATTTTTTCTCCATAATAAAATATTCCACAAAAATCTCAACTTCCTCATTAAGGGGCTAATTTTCGAAAATATTGAAGAAAGAATCCAAGATTTAGATCTTCTTGAATATATGAGATAATCTTGTATACCAAGAATACTTATCTTCCATAATATCTTTTCAAGAAAATCAACAAGATCTTTTCTTTCTCCTAATATTTCTTTTTCGAAAATTACAAGAAAAAATCAGCAAATATATTTTCTTTTATTTTAATCAACTTATCATTATTGGGCTACTTAATGGGCTACTTGAGGGGCCTTTAGGAGAATTAAGATTGGACCTCCAATGGGCTTCTGAATTTCAATATTGAGCCCCAATATAATTCAGCCCATTAATATTAATTAGTACCACTAATAAATTAATATTGCACTATCCATCTTAATCCATATTATGATAATATGGGCTCCGAATTATTATTTTCCGCGTTTAAGATTATCAAGTCCATTAATTAATTAAGCTTCTGAATAGCTCTAAATTAATTAATATATTTCACCTTGGAGTAAAGACAGCTCAACATTATTATCCGTACCGAAGAAACTAATTCTTCACTTGCAATATTTGGTACGATAAAACTTCTGAGCCCACCAAGGGGACTAATCACACGAGCCGTACTCGCACGCGTTTCTCCGTATTAAATCTTAGCAATCGTCGTATGATTAATATTACTGCCCAAAACACAAAGTTCGAAGTCACGATAATTCTCACCCAACATGAATCAAAGCAGTAACTATTAAGCACACACGATCCTATTTAAGTGACGGAGATTAAGAAATCAATAACCAATGAGGTCTAATTCTTCATATTTCAGAACATAAGAATTTATCCTCGTTGTAGGTCCTCTTCAACACATACTAAATGTGCTAGTGCAATCTCTTGGTCAAGACAAGCCAATCTGAGATATTCACATCGACCTTTCACGGCGGATTGTTCAATTCCACCTAGGTCGTGAATTTGTACGTTTAGTTACGAGGAAACCGTTAATGTGATCTTCCGTGAGCGGGTATCACCACATTAACTACAATGTAACATGTACTATTTATAATGAACTGGTTGTAATAAATATTCAACATTCAATCATATCTAAAGCAAATGTGATAAAAAAATTATTCTCATAAACAAGTGTTTAATACATGAGTTATACAAAGTAAAAGCATACTTTCACGTATAACTCCAACAATCTCCCACTTATACTTAAAGTCTGTCTTTTAGTATACATCATCATGCATGTCTAGTGTAGTAGCTCTACGTGACATCTCATGTCAACCTACACAAACCTAATAATTCCTCCCACTTATACTTAAAGCAGATTGGCAATGGTCTTGACTCTCATTCCATCCACATGTCTCTCGAATGTACTCTGAGGCAGACCCTTTGTGAATGGATATACTAGGTTGTCCTCCGACATTTATCTTTGCCACATCTTTATCTCCTCTTTTAACGATTTCTCGTATAAGATGGTGTTTTCTTTCAATGTGTTTGCTGGCCTTGTGGGCTCTCGGTTCCCTTGAATTTGCAACTGCTCCGGCACAATGATTGTGATGGGCAAATTCGGAACAACGTCCAAGTCCACTAAGAAGTACTTGAGCCAAACCGCTTCTTTCGCTGCTTCATAAGCAGTTACTTATTCGGTATTCATGGTCGAATCGGCGATGCATTTTTGCTAATCGCTTCGCCATGTCATGGCTCCTTCTCCCATGCAAAACACACTACCCGAGGTAGTTATTCTGGAGTCTATGTCTGATTGGAAATTTGAGTACGTGTATCCCATGGAAATTAGATTGTCTGACTGTTAAATCAGCATTCCATACCAAGTTCTTTTCAGAAACTAAAGAACACATTTAATTGCAATTTAATGTGCTTTCCCGGGGTTACTTTGATATCTTGCCATCATGCCCGCAACAAAGCAGATATCCGGTCTCGTACACAACATTGCATACATAAGACTTCCTACGTCCGAAACGTACGGAACGTCTTTCATGTCATCTATCTCCACTTGCGTCTTAGGGCATATTTCTTTGGATAGATGGATTCCGTGCCTAAAAGGTAAAAAACCTTTCTTGGAATCTTGCACACTGAAATGCTTCAAAACAGTGGCTTCGTATGAAACTTGCGATAAGCCCAACATCCTCCTCTTGCGATCTTGAGTGATCTTGATCCCAAGGATGTGATTGGCTTTCCCTAAGTTCTCCATATCAAACTAATTTGACAGCCATACCCTTACGTCTGACAATACCTTTACATTGTTTCCAATGAGTAGAATATCGTCTACGTATAATACTAAGAATACCATCGCAGTTCCGTCACACCTTTTATACACACAACTCTCGAACTTGTTTTGATCAAACCCATAAGACTTAATCACTTGATCAAAATACTGGTTCCAAGTACGCGATGCTTGCTTAAGTCCATAAATGGATCTCTTAAGCTTGCATACGAGGTGCTCTTGGCCTTTTTCAATGAAACCTTTGGGCTGTTGCATATAGATATCTATCCCGTCAAGACTTCCGTGAAGGAAAGCTGTCTTGACATCCATTTGCCAAATCTCGTAATCTAGGTGCGCAACGATCGACAAGAGAATACGGATGGACTTAAGCATAGCTACAAGCGAAAAAGGTTTCCTCATAATCGATCCCTTCTTTTTTAGTATAACCTTTGGCCACTAGCCTTGTTTTGAAGGTCTCAACCCTTTCGTCCGGTCCTCTTTTCCTCTTGTACACCCACTTGCATCCAATGGATTCTACCCCATTGGGTTGATTGACCAACTCCCACACTTGATTATGATCCATCGAACCCATCTCGGTTTCCATTGTTGTTTGCCACGACTCCGCGTCTTTGTCTTGGATTGCCTCGTCGTATGTCCATGGGTCTGATTCATCGCCGGGAATCAAGTCCGAAAATTCTCCTATTCCCATTAATCTCTCAGGTTGCCTAGCAATCCTCCCATTGCGATGGGGTTCCGGTTGTGAAGGTGTGACGTGTGGTACATCATCTGTTGGGAAAATAGGGGTGCCCAGAATCTATTCGGGATGAAATTTAAATACGAATTTAAATTCAATTATTATTAGCATGAATTAATCCTAATTAATTCAAATAATAATTCCAACAACAAATTTAACATCATGCATGTTGAATTAATTCACATAAAATCTAGGCGGAATAGACAAGAATTTATGTGACTTACGTACCTCTTGTAGACTTGGCCTTTGAATAAACGGGACAATCACGATCTCGCTTTATCAATCCAAAAACCTTCTCAAGTATTTCCTTTTCGCCTTACTTGATCACCGGTGGGAGATGCTTTCAAGTAATTTAAATAACTAAGGAAAAAGAAAAATATATATGCTCTTGATTTTTCCAACACATGGAATTATGTACTTGGAGATGAAATAATCATCCCCTATTTATAAAGAGTGATGGCCGAAATTTAGTGGTGTTATGGGCTTGGAGAAAATCTTTTCTTAGGCTCTAAGAAATCTTGAATATATCTCATATATTCTTTTCTCCATAATAAAATATTCCACAAAAATCTCACTCTCCTAAATAGGTTGTAATTTTCGAAAATTTCATGAAGAAAAAACCAAGATTTTGATCTTCTTGAATATATGAGATAATCTTGTATTCCAAGAATACTTATCTTCCATAATATCTTTCCAAGAGTATCAACAAAATCTTTTCTCTTCCTTATCATTAATTTTCAAAAATTAAGAGAAAAAATCAGCATAATATTATCTTTTTATTTTAATCACCTTATCATTATTGGGCTACTTAATGGGCTACTTGAGGGGCCTTTACGAGAATTAAGATTGGACCTCCAATGGGCTTCTGAATTTCAATATTGAGCCCCAATATAATTCAGCCCATTAATATTAATTAGTACCACTAATAAATTAATATTGCACTATCCATCTTAATCCATATTACGATAATATGGGCTCCCGATTATTATTTCCCGTGTTTAAGATTATCAAGGCCATTAATTAATTAAGCTTCTGAATAGCTCTAAATTAATTAATATATTTCACCTTGGAGTAAAGACAGCTCAACATTATTATCTATACCGAAGAAACTAATTCTTCACTTGCAAGATTTGGTACGATAAAACTTCTGAGCCCACCAAGGGGACTAATCACACGAGTCGTACTCGCACGCGTTCTCCGTATTATATCTTAGCAACCGTCGTATGAATAATATTACTGCCCAAAACACAAAGTTCGAAGTCACGATGATTCTCACCCAACATGAATCAAAGCAGTAACTATTAAGTACACACGGTCCTATTTAAGTGACGGAGATTAAGAAATCAATAACCACTGAGGTCTAATTCTTCACATTTCAGAACAGAAGAATTTATCCTCGTTGTAGGTCCTCTTCAACACATACTAAATGTGCTAGTGCAATCTCTTGGTCAAGACAAGCCAATCTGAGATATACACATCGACCTTTCACGGCGGATTGTTCAATTCCACCTAGTTCGTGAATTTGTACGTTTAGTTACAAGGAAACTGTTAATGTGATCTTCCGTGATCGGGTATCACCATATTAACTACACTGTAACATGTACTATTTATAATGAACTGGTTGCAATAAATATTCAACATTCAATCATATCTAAAGCAAATGTGATAAAAGAATTATTCTCATATGCAAGTATTTAATACATGAGTTATACAAAGTAAAAGCATACTTTCACGTATAACTCCAACATCCTGGTCTTCTCGTCGGACGTTGCTACAAGAGGTACATAGATATTCAGTCGTAGGATTTTACGTGAGTATATTCATGTGCATGAATTTGTTTGTTGTTGGATTATTTATTATTTGAATTAATTTAAGATTAATGCATGCTAGTGGTAATTGTATTTAAATTCGTATTTAAATTTCATCCCGAATAGATTCGGGCACCCTATTTCCCCAACAATTGGTATTAGAGCCACGGTTTCGGGCTCTGATCTTGAACTTGAAATTTAAATTGTTAAATATTTAATTGAAATTGGATAGTAGATTTGCTAGATTTTTTTTGCAGGTATCCAATTGTCACGGTTTTAATGTTTTATTTTTCATGCGTATGAATTATCGTTTTTTAATTCTATTCGTTCAAATTCATTTTTCTTGTGAGAAAATTCACGAGTAGATTAGTTGTTGTTTTTTGTTTGATTCGATCAATGTAATAGACTAGTCTAGATTTAGGTTTATTTATTTTTTGTAAATAAATTGGAACCGGATCGGAACGAAGACGAAGACGATCGGGTCTGACCCAAATTCTGTGTGACCCGGCCGGGTCTGTCCGTCGCAAATTCTGTGTGACCCGGCCGGGTCTGATCCGCCACTTTTGCGACGGATTTATCCGTCGGTAATTTGCGACGGACGGCGAAATCCGTCGCAAAAATTAGCTACGATTGTTTTAGGGACGGATACGTGTCCGTCGCAGAATCCGTCGCAAAACAATGTTTGCGACGGATTTTCCGTCGCTAATTCCGTCGCAAAACAGTGTTTTTTTTTGTAGTGAGTTATTAGATACTAGCTTATTTTAAATTAGAATTGCTAATTTGTAATAGTTCAATTACTAATGAAATTTTTTTCCATTTAATTTGTCATCTACATTTAAATTAAAAAACCAAAAAATACAAGTAAAAACCCTAAAAAAAAAAAAAAAAAAAACCCGACGGAACCGGAATCGAAACCGGTTTGACCACAATTCGATTTCGGTTCCACATATAAGACTTTTGAAACCCGTGGTTACGGAAGTGTGAGCATCCCTATATACAACCAAGTTGAAAACCCCATTTTCAACAAATTCGACACTTCTGCACCGACTGACGGAATTGAGTTGTATGTGTTTGGATTCATCAATAATTAAAGCAATAGTAGATTTTGCGGATAGTGACAAACAAGTGGATGAGCATCTTAATTGGTTGTACACGCATAAATATATATAACGGATAAACCCATGCGTAACAAAGATTCAATATTTACATATATGTCCAACAACAAAAGTTCGGTACTTGAAAACTTCCACCATATTATAAACACAACACACCTCCTGCCACATTCTCACACTTAATTAGCTACCTGCCCAAATTTATTCATTCTAGAGAGAGAAATTCATCATACATTAATGTTACTCATACACAAAACTCAAATTTAGAGACAAATGTACAAGAGAGAATTATAATTAAAAAAAAAAAATGTACAAGAAAAAACAAGACCAAAAAGCTCCCATGATGAGCCCTAGAATTTCTTTCTCTAATGATTTTGCAGAATCGTCTCATAACGACAAGGCTTGTTATAGGGACGCGCCGGTGTCGTCCGATTTCGAGTTTTCGGTGAAGAATTACTCGATGATGAGTGCTGATGAGCTTTTTGCCAAGGGGAAGATCCTTCCGTTTAAGGGCAAAACCACTACCTTAAGGGACGAGCTTCGCAGCGAAGACGACGACGTAGATTTTTCGTCCAAGCCTCCAAAGGGTCCCACAAGGTTGAGGGGTTTTCTTGGCCTAAGAAGACCCCATATTGGGTCTAAGAAGTCTCAATGCAGCAAGAGTTCTGAGGTTTGATAATGTGCATGAATATTAGGGTTTATGTTTAATTTTAAGTGGACAAAGTATCGAACCGAAGAGTATTAGTTATTTTCATTAAAAAATATTAGTTGTTTTTACTAAAAAGTGTTATTATTTGTTTACACTGAAGAGTCTTAGACTTTTCAGTAAAAACAGTTAATACCCCTCAGTGAAAACAACTAATACTCTTTACTAAAAACAATTAATACCCCTCAATAATTCATGTACACTTTGTTTTTATTATTTGCAGGATTGTGATGAATGAATGACTTCTAAAGTTGAGAGACAATTAATGTAATGGCAGTTTGATTTAATTAAGGTAATCAATTACGTAGTACTAATTAATTAATGTAGTTTGTTGGCATTTTCTTCTTTAGTTTTGGGATAATTTTATTCATGTATGCCATCAGTTTAGCTGTTCCATATGGTGCACTATTTTGATATTCTAATCTTTACTCTCTTTTATATTTTTAGGCCGTATAAATACTTACAGGAAAATACTACAAAATTATATATGAAAATTGTTAATATAATTACAAAATTTTCAACAAAATATTTCCTAGTGGAGATTGTTTACAAAGTTGCCTACAAAAGCTATATATATATATATATATATATATATATATATATATATATATATTCACTCTCTACCTACAAAAAAATTTGCTTACATAATTTTCGTAGGCAAATTGTTTGTGGGTAAATTTTTGTAGGTCAATTGCTTGTAGGTAATTAATGTCTCAGAATTTCATTTCGTAGGTAATTGACTTGTAGGTTGGGGAATGAAGGTGTCTACATGATTAGAAAATTTTGAGGGCAAGTCATAGAAATTCTTTTAGTGGTATATGCATTGATTGTAATAAAAATTGAGACATCGGGACTTTTGTGCAACAAGTGTATCATGCAATTTA
Source organism: Ballota nigra (assembly GCA_947034835.1). Classification (NCBI taxonomy): domain Eukaryota; kingdom Viridiplantae; phylum Streptophyta; class Magnoliopsida; order Lamiales; family Lamiaceae; genus Ballota; species Ballota nigra. Next base: position 6,179,457 of record OX344722.1, read on the forward strand.
AGTGCAATTTTTAACATTTTAATTTATTGTCTCTTAAAAAAATTATGATTATTTTCACTTGCATTACACTTTTGGGTAAATCAATAGATATTGTTCGAACTAGGGGCTGGTGAAGTCAAACAAATTGGTCGGAGGTAATACTCACTCCGTATTTCAAATCAATTTTCACTTGTTTTTTTTAAGTTCGTCTTTCAAATCTATTTATATACACTTTTAAAAAATATTATTTTATTATTATATTCATAAACAATTAGTTTATTTTTTAATGGACTCCACACACTACAAGAAAATAAAGAATTAACTACAAAATTAGAATTGCCTACAAAAATTTTCCAACAAAAAAGTTCGTCGTAAGAATTGCCTACGATTTGACTACAAAATTTCTAATTATGAAAACATCTACTTTTCTCAGCCTATAAACAACTTGCCTACGAAATTAATTTGTCTACGAAATAAAATCTCTAAGTATACTTACCTACAAGTCATTTGCCTACAAAAATTTCCTTACAACACAATATGTCTACGGAATTTCCGTAGACAAATTATTATGTAGGTGGGGAAAGGAGATACCTATACAATTAGAAATTTTTGTAGGCAATTTGTAGGCAATTTCAATTACGAATTATTTTATTGGAAATTTAGTAGTCATATTGGCAATTTTCGTATACAATTTTATGTTTTCTTGTGGTGACAATAATCTTACAATATTACTTTTATCGTATTTTCATTAAGATTACTTTCCATTCCAATGGAAATAAATTCTTGAGGAAGGAAAGAGCAATGAAATTTGATAGATATATGTGAGAAATCATTGTGGATTTTTTTTTTTATATATATAACTTTTATGGTAAAAACTTGTATGAGGCCGTCTCATAACATGAGACCACACAAATTAACATTCATTCTACTAAAGTGTTAATGATTCAATGCTCTAATTATACCTATTCCCATGAGACCGTATCTACTCAACTTTGTGCAGCACAGTAATGATATGGGCCGCAGATTTGGTTTCTGTGAATCAAATAAATAGAATTGGTCCAGTTAAATACAATCTTTTTTCTAAATACATTTTACCAAAAAACAAATGTTCGGAAAAGAAATTGAAAATATTGATAATTTTTTAAAATATTTTCTGAAAATTCAAAAAAAGAAAAAACAAAAATAATTTTAAAAAAAAAATCCAATTTTTTTAAATATTTCGAATTTTTTTTAGGGTGTATTAATAAAAGATGACTGTAGGTGACTTGAGCCATTAGGATTTATCCACATGCACTCTTTCTCATCTCTTCCCAAAAAATCAAAACATAACATCCCCTAAATTATAAACTAAAAAGGGTATACATTAACTATTTTGCACCATTCAAGTGTATTTTTAAATAAAAGTATTAATTATTTTATTTTTAAAAACTAATATATTAGTATTAATTGAATAATTAATTTTCAATTAAAAGTATTACTAGTAGTTTACAGTTGTACAAAGTGGTATACAAAAGTGTTGCTCAAATTATAAAGATCAAATAGCTCTCAGATTATATATATTTACTTGCTAGCTTTTTTTTTTTTAAGTACATTTCGCACTCAAATCCTTAACCAATTAAACTGAGTGTGCCATCTCTGCCATGCAACACTAACACCCTTTCTTTGTTCATGCATGATTGATTGAATATATTACTCGATATCATTTCTTCTCTTTAATTATTGATGATTGAAAACATTTGATTTCTGCTCTTTCACATTAAAAAGATGTTGGCAAGATAGTATACTCATTATGTACCCTGCTAATATTATTAGGGAAGGTTTTATATAAAAATAGTTCATGATAAACCTATCATGAAACTATTTTAAAATATCATCAAGAGTATCAAAAATCTAATCAAAAGTTTGAGTAAAAAAAATATCAATAACAATTACCATATAATATCATTGACCCCAATTTTATACTCCTAATGAAATTTTTGATACTCTTGATCAAATATTTGATACTTTAAAACAGTTTCATGATAAGTTTATCATGAACTATTTTCATATAAAACTTTATCATATTATTATTGTTTGTAAAATAAAACTTATACTCTCTACTTGCAAAAATTAATACTGTGTACAACATGTATATAATATCTTCTCCTGGCGCACAAAATATGCATCAAGTACTATCTAGCTAGGAACAGAACAAATCTATTTTAACTTATAATATTGAATCATTAAGGTCATGTTTTTTTGGGTTTTAAAAATTTAGATTTAAATTTTGTAATGTAAAACCCATTTTAGTTCGGGTTTTAAAATTAGGTTTTTGAAATCCTAAGATTACAACCCTATAAATAACCTATACAACACTTCTTTACTTTTACATAATAAAGTTAGAACCTACCCTACTCAAAATAAAAAAAGAACACAAATTTTAAAACACCATAAATTAAAAAAACCATTGGTTTTCAAAAACCGATTTTTAAAAATCATTTAAAACTCAAAAAGAACCTAACCTAAGGGAGTGTTTGGTGGCTATGCTAAGTTGACAGCCTTAAGTGGCTGTTTGGTGGAGATTTGGCGGCCCGCTTTTAACCTGAAGCCCGGTGTTAAATATTGTTCCAGTTGGATATATGCATCTACACAAATTGGAGTGTTTCATCAACATATATTTTCGCATCACATGATTCTTCGACCTACATTAACTCATGATGATACAACAAAGCCACCAAAATACAAATACATTAAACAAAACATAATCACCATGAAGCATTAGCCTCTTCTTGGAACATCGCCTTATACCTCTCTGCTTTCATTTTCAAATTCTCTACATCATCATATTTCCTCGATAACTCTTTCAATTCCACAAGCTTTTCTTCAAGATGTTGTATCTCGTCTTCCGTTCGACCCCGATCCAACCTAGCGTCCCAATAGCGTCTCGAACCCTCCGTTTCATACGCCAAGCTAACCAGCCGCCGTAAACGAGCCCGAAGAAACCCCACATTTAAACCTAAAATCTCGAACGACCTCAAAGACTTGTCCCATACATCGAATTCCTTCCGCGGGGTCGTCAGTTCACAACTACGTAAAGCATCAGCAATGTTGACAACTTCGACGATTATACCAGCAGCTAGGTTAGAATAGAGACTGGGGAGAAGGGAATCGTGAAGCAACGAATTCTTGCTGCAACATAGATCGTAGTATTTTCGACGAATATCTTCCGGAATCTCGGAGTCAACGATGGCCCCATTTATCGAAATGTGAAATTCCTTGAAGCTTTTAACTTGTTGAAAGTGAGAAGCAGATGCTGAGGATTTGGAGCCTTCTACAACTTCGGAAGCAACCTCGTCACTGTCGTTTCCAGAAGATTCCAGAGACTTCGGACGACTTTTTTTCTTGACTTGTGCATTCATAGTTCCCTCTGAGAGGTAGCTCAATCGATATTAAAATAAAAAAGGGATTGAAATTTAATAGAAAACGACAAGTGATACGAATCGAACCTGCATCACTTAGCTTCGTCTGAGAATCAAGAATTAGTAGGCTAAGAGCACCATCTACCTCGTTTAAATCATTCGCCCTTACTATGTAAACCTACAAATAAGCCATGTTAATATCAAGCTTTATATAATTCCAAAATAAACCATGACTTTTTCGTACTTTTTTTATTTCACAATTCGATCTTTCAAATCGTTGCAATTCTATCACATAACTCTTTTCCGTCAAGCATGCTAATGTGGCAGATTACGAAATTGCAAAAAACTTACTTAAAAAGTTGTGATTAAATTGAAGAAATAAAAAAGGTTATGAATTAGTTTGCAATTTTTTCAAAGGTTATCTGGCTGCCACGTCAGCATACGTCGCAGGAAAATAGCCTATAACTTGAGAAATTTAAAAACACATGGTGTAATTGAAAAAATGTGAAAATATAGTGATTTTAGTGGTTTATTCTATAGGATGGCAACATACATGGATTTACGCTACATATTCTCAACATTCTTTAGGAAAACAATAAGAAAAACATCTATGAATATATAATCGAAAAGGGTGTTGGATGAAAATATCAATAAACGCGCATCACCTTAAATCTGCAAGGCCCAATTAGTTGAAAGATGAGAGCATCTCCTTCAAGCAATTTGTTTCCAGAAACAAACTTTCTCCATCCTGCACTTAGTCCCGTCTTATGCGCAATGTATTTAATCGAAAACTCTTCACCCCTTTCATCTTCAAGTACAACCGTACAGTCCTCCATCGGTAAATGTAGTTTGCAAAAAGGCACGGGAAGACCCTACAACAAAATTGATTATTAAATGGATACAACACTGGTCAAAATAATACGATACACTCTTCCATTCACACAAATCAATTTTTCATTAATTATGATACAAAAAAAAAGACTCTTTTGCCCTTATCTGTTACTATCCGTCCCAGTTTTGTTTTCCCATTTGCTAAAAAGGTCCGTCCCAAATTTGTTTTTCTATGCCTAAAATAGAAATAAAGTGATTCGCCTTTTTAAACTCCAGTTACTCTACCCCTACAATTCAACTATTTTATTCATTTATATACTACATTTCAACTCTTAAATTAAACTCCGTGTAAAGTCAAACGAGAAAACAAAATAGGGACAGAGGGAGTACCAGTTTGTCTTGAAAATATAAAAGGTGTAGGACAAAATAATGAATTAATAAGTTTATAATTACAAGAAGATGGTTAGTGTTTATTAGTGGAAAAAAGAGAGTTATCTTTTGTTGATATTAGCAAAGTGCCAGGAACGCCATTTTAGATAGAATTGGACATACCATCCAGAAACAACTGGCTACGTGTGATCTGACTAACGCTTTCAAAAAGTTAGGCTGGTCGTGGCTCAAACTTGATCGAACTTCCTCTGCTCGTATCATGGTTGGCGACTTCAATTGGACAAGTTTTCCATCTCCTTTACTGTTGCCAACGAGCAGGTTATTCACGTAAAAATATGTGCACCACTAGAATATAGAAAAAGTTAAACTGACCTCATCAACGTTCCTCCCCTTTTAAGCACCCCCTGCCCAAATATTTGTTACACGGAAATATCATTGGATAGATAGTAATGATGTAATGTGATTGAATCAATCCATAAAACAAATAGAATGAGCCACTGCATCCACCAATGCATACAAAAAAATAAGGGGCACTTGGTTCGAATTCTTCAATGAGAATATTGAATGTTGAATTGGTGATTTTTGGCAGGGGTGCTAATGTGGCGTTTATGTCTGCTACTTATATTTGATTTTTTTCTTTTCTTTTACAATTTTATTATGCATCATGTATATTTAAATGTAAAGAAAAAATCAAATATAATTAGCATGCATGGACGCCACATCAACAGTCTTGCCATAAATCTCCAATTTCAAACTTCAAAACAACGTCGTATTGACTTTTCCGACCGATTTGAGACCTAAATTGGACTTTGTCAGAGAATTTGAGACTAAATCTGATAAAAAGTTAATTATGAGACTAAATCTGTTTTGTCAAAAAGTTATTGAACGATTTGTAATTTAAACTCAAAATGGGGTAATAATTAACTTATTTTAATTCTAACTAACTGGTACGAAGTATGATGAATGTGAATTGATCATCATTTATTAACTTCAACCACCACAATAACACCATCGAAGAATTTCGAATCAAACACCCCCTTATCGAACTTTAGACTCCAAATCTTTTAAATTTCATCAATAGTACAAATAATACATTGAGACTAATAGCATTCAAATGATTAAAAAAAAAATCTTTACAAAACGAACAAATATGCTATTTTTGTTTCACCAGTTTAGACATTATTAATTCTGAAATTTCTTTACAAAATGAATTAGTATGGGGAATGCAGTTGCACCTGGAGAATATTGCTTCATATATATAGAACTATAAATATTTAGGCTTACATCGAGTGACAAAATGTGCCACTAAAACACAAGGTATCATGGTGGAATAAAAGTAGTGAAAGCAAGGTCTTAATCATTAATAAGCAAACCAGAATATGGTTTGAACTGATTTAATTACTAAGGGGCCGTTTGGTTTGAGAGATTGTTTGGAATTGTCTTTATAATACCAGGTAATCTCGTGTTTGGTTTGAGGGATTGCACAGGACCATGACCTGGATAGACTATAATGACTATTTTCTGGTTCTAGTCCATCCGTTTTTCGATAGTCGTTCTAATTCAATCCTAACTAATCCAATACTATCCCATAAACCAATCGGCCCCTAAGAAGATTATCACATTGCTCTAATTTTGTTGTGGTAATTCAAAGGAGAGGAGACAGATATGATCTGATAATAAATTTCTTTCCCAAACACATACTTGAAGAAAATCAGACATTTAGGACACGAAAACACAAGATTTGGAAAAAAGAAGAAGAAATCCTCACTGACATTTTTAAATTTTGAAGCAGCGGATTTCCTCCTTCTAAAAACAGGGGAAATCTCATCAGCAATCTCTTTCGGCTTCCGCTTTCTCTTGCCCTAAAAACAAAAACCCAGATCTGATCAATTTTCTAACTTCCAAATTAAAAGCGCAGATTACTTACGGAAAGAAGCATGGGATCAGGAGCAGGGTCCAATAGCTCCATTTCCTTCTTGATCAACTGTTCATCGGCATCGCGATTTTCTTGATTTTGGCGAACAATTCGCAGTCTCATTTTCTTCTGGGTTTAGGCTTGCAGCAACAATGTTTGGTAAAAGGTGGAGAATTAACACATGTCCGGAGCGCCGGATTCGGGTTTGTGTTGAATTTGAGTTGAAAGTGAAACACACTCGGATTTGGTGCACACGTGTAATGTGGAGTTTCTTCACTCGATCTGTTTCCTGGACATGGTAACCGGGTCGACCCGGATTGACTCGTAAACTCCGATGAGAAAATTGGAAATTAAATGAGGACACTAAGTGCAAGTGCACTATGCAATTTTATAAGTTACTCTTATTATTACTATTGTTTTTGAAAAATTATCGCCTCTTAAATTGTAGCTGAAATAACTTTTCAATATTAATAGCAGTAACCTTTAAAAATACACTTGGTGCACAGTAAACATACTCATTAAGGTAGTGTTTACTCTCTGTTTGATCAAAAATGAGGATAGATGAGATAAGAAGAAAAATGTCATTAAGGTAATGTTTACTCTCTGTTTGATCAGAAATGATGATAGATGAGATAAGAAGAAAAATGAGGGTAATCAAATTGTTGTAAATCTGGAAGATTTAGGGGGCGCTTGGTTAGCAATTCTTCAATGGTAATGAGAATGAAAATTTATTTCCATCTATGCCCTCATAAGAAAAATGATATGTTAAGGGAAGAAGTATTCCAATGGTGACACCATTGCTAGTGTCATGCCCCAATTTTGGAATAGAAGTAGACAACAAATGGTTGTTGGTGGAGGAATGGGGGAGTGATTGAGGAGGATGATTGTAGGAAGAGAATAGGGTAATCAAAATGGAGTAGTGATTACCTTATTTAGGATGAGAGGTAGTGATTTTGTTCTCATGAACCATGTTAATTACACTAATTTTCAATCTCATTCTCATTACCATTGAAGAGTTATTAACCAAGCGCCCCCTTAATATTCCTAATCTAGGAGATTTGGTATGGACATTATTTATGGACCAAGAAACTCAATGGGTTTTATCTATTAGACTAGGGTTTTAGTATTATAAATATACATTTGTATTCATTATTGTAATCACTCATACACAAGAATAATAGTGGAACTCCTGGCTTGGATCGCCCCCAAACGTAGTCGTTCCCGACGAACTGGGTCAACAAACGCTCTCTCTTTATTTACGCACTTATTTACAACACGTTATCAACACGAGTCTCTAACCGAGATTATACGGTACGCCTTTAATCTATTTTTGTATGAAACACATGATTTGTTGTGTACTTTGAAATTTAATTTCGTTCCTGAATATACCTGCGTATAATTATTTTTTGTGAAAATTATTTTGTGAATTGAATCAACGTGCGGCGGTCGGTCGTCTTCGGCCGCCGCCGACCCGCGCCGCCGCGGGCCTACCCCGCGCAGCCACCGCCTCCGGAGCGCCGTCGCGCGCTGCCGTCCTGTTGCGCGAGCAGCCGCCGCGACGTGTTGCCGCCCCGAGTCGCGCGCGCTACCGCCACGAAGTGCACCGCCGCCCCGAAGCGCCGCGCGCTGCCGCCGCAAGCCGTCGCCCGCGTCACGCCTTGCACCGTCGCCCGGCCGCGCCGTGTGCTGCCTCCCCGCGCCACGCGCGACCCACAGCGATGTGCCGCTGCACCATGCGCCCCCGCGCCAAGCGCTGCCGCCCCGAAGCGCTGCGCTGCCGTCGCGCTGCCAGGCAGAGCGCTGCCGCACGCTGCTGACCTCGCCGCGCCGCAAGTCCGCTGCCGCGTAGCGCATGAGCCGCCGCCCCTCCGCGCCGCTGCCGCCGCCCCGTCGCGCCGCGAGCAGTCGTCCCGTTGCGCCTCGCGACCTCGTCGCTCGTTCCCATACGCGACACTCGCGGTGTTTTTCCGGATTTTTGTGATTTAAGTTTTTCATCCTTGATATCACATATCCGTGTTTATTCTTATTTTAATCCTGAAAATATTTCGTTAAATTGCGTTAATATACATGAAATTATTATCTTTATGATTATTCCCTCTGTCTATTAAATCGTATATTTTCAAGAAATTATTTTCATGTGATTATCTCCCTTATTTGTTTTTGCATGTTTATGTGATTTAATTATCCTACGTGCATTACTTTTGCGCACATAGTTTATTTTATTCATAGTCCACATATTATGCCCGGGTAGGCGGCGCCCGATATTTGACGGACCGTAAATTTATGTCTTGGGTAGACGGCGCTCAGTACGTGCATATATGTGCCTTAGAATAATTAAATGAATCTTTGTATTTCCCTCGTTGTCAATGAACTTTGTCATCCCCCTTACCTGTTGGGAAAATAGGGGGTGTCCGGAATCTATTCGGGATGAAATTTAAATACGAATTTAAATTCAATTATTACTAGCATGAATTAATCATAATTAATTCAAATAATAATTCCAACAACAAATTTAACATCATGCATGTTGAATTAATTCACATAAAATCTAGGCGTAATAAACAAGAATTTATGTGACTTACGTACCTCTTGTAGAATTGGTCTTTGAATAAACGGGACAATCACGATCACGCTTTATCAACCCAAAAACCTTCTCAAGTATTTCTCTTTCGCCTTACTTGATCACCGGTGGGAGATGCTTTCAAGTAATTTAAATTTTTAAGGAAAAAGAAAAATATATATGCTCTTGATTTTTTCAACACATAGAATTGTGTACTTGGGGATGAAATAACCACCCCCTATTTATAATTAAGAGTGGCCGAAAATTTTAGGATTATTTGGGCTTGGAGAAATTTTTTTCTTAATCTCTAAGAAATCTTGATATTATCTCATATATTCTTTTCTCCATAATAAAATATTCCACAAAATTCTCACTCACCTTATAAACAAGCTATTTTCGAAAATTACAAGTGAAGAAGCCAAGATTTGGATCTTTCTTGAATATATGAGATATTCTTGTATTCCAAGAATACATATCTTCCATAATATCTTTCCAAGAAAATCAACAAAATCTTTTCTTCCCTTGATACACAATTTTCGAAAAAATCAAAGAAAAATCAGCATAATATTATCTTTTTATTTTAATCACCTTATCATTATTGGGCTACTTGAGGGGCCTTTAAGAAGAATTAAGATTGGACCTCCTAATGGACTTCTGAATTTAAATATTGAGCCCCAATATAATTCAATCCATTAATATTAATTATTACCACTAATAAATTAATATTGCATTATCCATCTTAATCCATATTACGATAATATGGGCTCCCGATTATTATTTCCCGTGTTTAAGATTATCAAGTCCATTAATTAATTAAGCTTCTGAATAGCTCTAAATTAATTAATATATTTCACCTTGGAGTAAAGACAGCTCAACATTATTATCCGTACCGAAGAAACTAATTCTTCACTTGCAAGATTTGGTACGATAAAACTTCTGAGCCCACCAAGGGGACTAATCACACGAGCCATACTCGCACGCGTTTCTCTGTATTAGATCTTAGCAACCGTCGTATGATTAATATTACTGCCTAAGACACAAAGTTCGAAGTCACAATGATTATCACCCAACATGAATCAAAGCAGTAACCATTAAGCACACACGGTCCTATTTAAGTGACGGGGATTAAGAAATCAACAATCACTGAGGTCTAATTCTTCACATTTCAGAACAGAAGAATTTATCCTCGCTGTAGGTCCTCTTCAACACATACTAAATGTGCTAGTGCAATCTCTTAGTCAAGACAGACCAATTTGAGACTTACACATTGACCTTTCACGGTGGATTGTTCAATTCTACCTAGGTCGTGAAAATGTACGTTTAGTTACAAGGAGACTGTTAATGTTATCTTCCGTGATCGGGTATCACCACATTAACTACAATATAACTAGTACTATTATGAACTGTTTGCAATAAATATTCAACATTCAATCATATCTAAAGCATATGCGATAAAAGAATTATTCTCATAAACAAGTGTTTGATACACGAGTTATACAAAGTAAAAACATACTTTCACGTATAACTCCAACATTACCATGTCACTTTAATTAATTGTAGTGAAATATGTCTGACATGCTCATCGAATGGTAGCAACTACCCGACATGGGTGCTAGATGCAGAATTCTATCTAGCATCAAATAGGTTGAGCGAAACCATCATGGAAGGTTCGAAATCTACTAACGCCCAGAAGGCGAAAGTGTTGATTTTCCTTAGGCGAAAGTCTGAAATTTCAATATATCACACAAAGGGACCCTGGAATGTTGTGAAAATCCCTGAAGGAACGTTTCCAACAACAAGAACATATACCCTTCCCTCCATCACAATATGAGTGGCTGAACATCCGTTATCAAGACCTGAAGTCAATAACGGAGTGCAACTCTGCGTTACAGCGCATTGTAACCAATCTAATTCAGAACTCTGTATCTGCGTTCCACGTTAGTAACCCTGTACTCCAGCAGAAGTATAGGGCCAAACCCTCATTTAGTCGCAACCGTGGAAGAGGAAGAGTGAGTAAGAAGTTCTGGACTAATGACCGACGTCATAGTTCATTCGGTGGTCGCAAAACTCGGTTTACCGCTCCACAAAAACCTAGCTCTAAAAGCATGATTGAGCAGTCTTATTTCAGATGCGGATGCAAAGGTCATTGGTCACGCACGTGTCGCACTCCTAAGCACTTGGTCGAGGCTTACCTAGAGGTGCAAAAGGACGACAAGGAGAAGGCTCCAATTTATGAACCTGAAGATTACAAGCTGCCTGAAGCAGAATTTGATCAAGACAACGACGATCTCTTGAGCCCGTAGCTTGAGATAGGAGAGACAACAAATTGATTCGCGTATTTAGTTATTCTTAGTACTTTGTTTTCAGAATAAAATAATTTCTCATTATGTTTTGGATCCTTTCTTTCGGATATTTTATTTGTTAATGAATTTATTAGCTTTGATATGTTTACCTTAATAGCTTTCCATGTTTTTATTTTGGATATTGTTGTTCTCATTTATGACTTGTAAACAAATCAGCTATTAGATTTGGACTATTTCCTCTTGCATGATGGACGCCCATAGTGATTTATGTCTGGTAGATAGCGCCACCACACATACGATCCTAAAGGATAGGAAGTATTTTCATAACTTGATAGAACATAAGGGGAGTATAAACCACAATTGCTAATGATAGTTAGTTGATAGTGGGCTCTGGAAGAGCTTCCATTGTCCTCCCCATGGGTACCGAATTAATAATTGATAATGCTTTATTATTTCCGCAATCTAAGCGTACCCTACTCAGTTTTAGAGACATTAGGATAAACGGGTATCATATTGAAACTAAAACTGAGAACGATAACGAATACCAATTGATGACTAGTACTCGAGGTAGCCGTAAGCAAGTTATAGAAAAACTTCCTTCCTTCTCCTCCTGTTTGTACTATTCCTACATCCGGCCGTCTAGTTCCAATCTAGCGATGAGTATGAAATTCCATGACCCAAATTCTTTTAAATTGTGGCATCAGCGATTAGGTCATCTGGGACAAACAATGATACGTAGGATTCTATCTAATTCAGCTGGTCATTATATTTCGAATAATAGAATCCCTCCCGTTGATGAATATTTCTGTGATGCATGTTCTAAGGGTAAGTTGATAGTGCGCCCGTCGCGCACCAAGGTTGGACTAGAGTCTCCGGTTTTCCTTGAGCAAATTCAAGGAAACATTTGCGGACCGATTCACCCAACATCAGGACCATTTCGTTATTTCATGGTCCTTATTGATGCCTCCACTAGGTGGACATTTGCATGTTTGTTGTCCATCCGCAATCAAGCTTTTGCGAAGCTCATTGCGAAGACTATCGAGCTTAAGAGCTCAATTCCCGGATTATCCAATTAAATCGATTTGCATGGATAATGCAGCTGAGTTCAGCTCGAAGGCCTTTACAGATTACTGTATGGCCCTGGGAATTAAAGTGGAGCATTCGGTCCCCTACGTCCATACCCAAAATGGTCTTGCTGAGGCGCTAATAAAACGTATTAAATTTATCACGAGACCATTGCTTATGAACTCCAAACTACCCACCTCATGCTGGGGCATGCAGTCCTATATGCATCGCACTTAATTCAAATCCATCCAACTGCATATAATGATCATTCCCCCCTACAGTTAGTGCGTGGGAAAGAACTTAGCATTTCCCATCTGCGTATTTTTGGATGTGCGATATACGTACCAATAACGATACCAAAGTGAACCTCTATGGGCCCACAAAGGAAACTCGGTATTTACGTCGGATACGACTCTCCATCCATCCTGAAATACCTCGAGCCTTTGTCCGGGGATCAATTAACGGCTCGGTTCGCTGATTGCACGTTTGATGAAGATTACTTCCCGGCATTAGGGGGAGATCCGAATTCAAAATTGAATGAATACCGGGAACTTACGTGGAACGTAAGTAATCTTCAGTATCTAGAACCGCGCACTAATAAATCTGAACTTCCAGTTCAGAAGATCATTAACTTGCAAAACTTAGAAAATAATCTGTCAGACGCGTTCACTGGCCATAGAGGTGTGACTAGATCGCATATACCTGCAGTAAATGCTCCTCAAAGGGTTGAGGTCCCAAGCAAAATGAGTACTCATGCCCCCACACGCCAAAAGCGTAAGGGACCCTCAAGAGATAGTAACACACCTAAACGCAAGGCTAGCAAATCTGGTCAGTCGAATAGAAAATCTCTAGAAGAGATCCGTCTAGATAACTCCAAGTCTCTAGGAGACGAGAGTCCTAGTGATGAAGCACGTGCACAAAATATTCCATGCACTAGGACCGTGGAACGACCAGACCCAGATACAATGGGAAATGAGAAAGGTCTGGTTGATGTAAACGTCGAAGTCTCTGTGAACTTCACAGATACGGGAGAAACATACAATAGAAATATTACTATCGTCGACGATACATTTGCAGCGTCAATCGTCCTTTCCATTATAAATGATCTAGATCCAGAACCCAAAATAATCGCCGAGTGTCGGAAGCGCTCCGATTGGGTTAAATGGAAAGAGGCAATTGATGTAGAGCTCGCATCGCTTAACAAAAGATAAGTATTTGGCTCTATCGTTCGTACACCCGCACGCGCTATCCCTGTAGGATATAAATGAGTATTTGTACGAAAACTAAATGAGAACAATATTGTGGAGAGGTATAAATCGAGGTTGGTAGCACAAGGGTTTTTGCAGAGACCCGAGATTGATTTTGATCAAACCTATTCTCCCGTCATGGACTCAATAACGTTCCGCTACTTGATATCTTTGGCAGTTAAGTTGAATCTCCAAATGAGATTAATGGACGTAGTAACCGCGTACTTATACGCATCACTAAATGCCGACATTTATATGAAAATCCCATATGGATTTGACATTCCTCAGATGAGGGATGGTGAAAACCGCAGTATGTATAGCATACAACTGCAAAAGTTGTTGTATGGCCTGAAGCAATCGGGCCTCATGTGGTACAACCGACTTAGTGAATTCCTTCAGAAGAAAGGATACACATTCGATAAAGCTTTCCCATGCGTATTCTCGAAGAAATCGCAAGATGGTTTTTGCATCATATCCATCTATGTTGATGACCTAAACATAATCGGAACATGCAAAGAGATTGAAGAAGCCAGTTCAATCTTGAAAGCTGAATTCGAAATAAAGTCATTGGGTAAAACCAAGTACTGCCTCGGCTTGCAGATCGAGAACCTCCCAGAAGGAGTCCTTATTCATCAGTCGATCTACGTAAAGAAGGTATTGGAAAGATTTCACATGGATAAATCTCATCCACTTAGCACCCCGATGGTTGTTCGATCCCTTGAAGTGGATAAGGACCCATTTAGGCCAAGAGAAGATTCAGAAGAAATTCTGGGACCAGAAGTTCCTTATCTTAGCGTTGTTGGAGCTTCGCTCTATCTCGCAAATTGCACCCGGCCGGACATTGCATTTGTTGTCAACTTGCTTGCGAGATATAGCGCTTCTCCTACGAGGAGACATTGGAATGGTGTTAAGCACGTTCTACGGTACCTCCAAGGATCTCAAGATCTCGGACTATTTTACCATAAGAACCAAGATAAAACCTTAGTAGGTTATGCAGATGCTGACTATTTGTCTGACCCCCACAACGCCATATCCCAGACTGGTTATGTTTTTCTCTGTGGTGGAACCACAATCTCTTGGAGATCGGTTAAACAATCCATGGTTACCACGTCTTCAAACCACTCAGAGATCATAGCTTTATTTGAAGCCGCACGAGAATGTGTTTGGTTAAGGTCATTGGTAAAACACGTTGGTGACTCGTGTGGTATCGCCAAAAGCGATACACCTCCCACCGTTATATTTGAAGACAACGCTGCTTGCACCACACAAATGAGTAATGGGTACGTCAATGGAAACCTGACGAAACATATTTCACCTAAGTTTTTCTACCCATACGAACTCCAGAAGAGCAACATAATTACCATTCAAAAGGTGCAATCTAGTAACAATCTAGCAGATCTGTTTACTAAATCCTTACCTACGTCTACTTTTGAAAAGTACGTTCGTGGCATTGGGATGCAAAGACTTAAAGTGTTGTTATCTTTAGGGGGAGCGGTAATCCCGAAATAAATCTAGAAGATTTAGATCTAGAAGATCGATGACATTCCTCCCTACTTATTATTTTGGTCGATCCTAGCACGTGGAGTTTTCATGACAAGACATTTAAGTTATGTCGTAATGTCCAAGGGGGTGTGTTGTAAATCTAAAAGATTTAATATTCATAATCTAGGAGATTTGGTATGGACATTACTTATGGACCAAGAAACCCAATGGGCTTTATCTATTAGACTAGGGTTTTAGTATTATAAATATACCTTTGTATTCATTATTGTAATCACTCATACACAAGAATAATAATGGAATTCCTGGCTTGGATCGCCCCCAGACGTAGACATTCCCGACGAATTGGGTCAACAAACGATGTCTCTTTATTTAAGCACTTATTTACAACACAAATAAATAGTCAACATGTGTTTGGTTAGACTACATTTATCGGGCTTCTTCCCAATCGATTATCGAGAAACAAATAAAAGAAAAATTAAAAAAAGAAAAAAGAAATTAGTATCCACGATCGGTCCACTGAACCAAACTAATCGTGGGACTTTCTCCTTCTCCCAAAGCAAACCACGTTTCTAAATTCTATTAGTTAATATTAATTTTATTAAATAAGTTTTAAATTTTTTATTTTAATATAATTTGAATCACAATATTATATTCTATCTTTTGGCTACTAAAAACAAAGAAATTAGCCTTTGAATATTTTTTAAATAAATTGTTTGTAGATAAATTTTTGTAGGCGAATTGGTTGTAGGTAATTGATGCCTAGAAATTTCATTTTCTAGGAAAATTGTTTGTAGGTTAAGAAATGAAGAAGCCTACATGATTAGAAAATTTCGTAGGCAAATTCATTATGGATTTTTTTTGTAGGAAAATTTCGTAGGTAATTCTAATTTCGTAGACAATTTTTTTATCTATAGTATTACATTCTAATTCTTGTAATTTAGATCTTATTATTAATATTGTAACTTATTTTAAATGTATAGTAATTTTTTTTATAATTATGAATTTTGAATATCAAATAATTTAATATATCATTTTATAAATATAACAAAAATTTATTATAGATAAGTGTAATTATTGAATAACAACAAAAGAAATTAGTTTAGGTTGTGTTGGATTGTTGATAAAGTAGAAAAAAATGTGAAATTAGATTGTATTGTAGATTATATATGTGGAAGAGAGATAAATGAATTATTTATTGAGAGGTTGGGTTGTGACGGATTGTTGATAATAATAGTCTTAGGAATGGAGAAATAGTATTGGATGAAGCTTTATGTTAAATCAACAATGATGTTGTCATTTTTCTAAAAAAAAAACATTGATGTTGTAATATTTTATTATTTAGTTAGTGAGATATAAATTGAGTAAGATCAAAGTAACATAGGTGATAAGAAAAAAGTAGGAGAGAGAATGAATGAATGTGTAAGAAAAAAAAGTAAGAGAGATAATAAGTGGGTGAAAAAAAAAGGAGATAAAATGAGTGAGTGAGTGAGTGAGTGAGGAAAAAGTGATACTCCCTCCGTTCCATATTTGTTTGCTACATTGTCAAATAAGGTATGTCCCATACTTCTTTGCTACATCTATTTTTGGCAAAAAAGTAACAATATTTTTTAATATTATATTCTCCATACACTAATAACCAAAATCATCTACTTTATTATTTTATCACTTTAAATACGAATAAACAACTCTTTTCTTAAAACCCGTGCAAATAGTAACCTAGCAAACATAGGTGTGTAGGTGTATAACAAGGGTGAATGAGTATTTAAATGAGGAATGAGATGTGCTCATCCAAAATCAGATGGAATGGGGGATGGTTCATCCCCATACGGATGATGGGGGTGGATGGAGCACATCTAGATGGATCAAATCCTGTGAATAATAAATTTGTGTTACTTTGTGTTGATGTGGCAGGGTGGATGGAGTTTTATGTCAAATCAATACTTTTGAGTGAGGATGATGTATTATTTTATTATTGTTAGTTAGTGGAATAATAATTAGACGTAAGAAAAGTAGGAGAGAAAATGACTTGGTGTAAGAAAAAGTAGGAGAGAAAAATGACTTGGTGTAAGAAAAAGTTGTGATGTGATAGTTTTATAATTGTGGGTGTATAATAGAAATGTATGTGTATTAGGATAGCGAATAAAATGTGCAAATCCGAAAAGTAACTGGGATGGAGGAAAATTCATCCTTCATATGAATATGCACATTCCTAAGTAAACACTCCCTAAATGAGTTGACAATCTCAAATTTGCAAGGGTTTCAGGTCAATAAAGTGAAATAGTGAGGGAATTAGGGGCTAAACACAGTGAGTCTTGGTATTGGAAATTCAAGTAGACGTGACTTTTTAATAGGGATGAATGGTTAGAATTTTTTTGATTTGGGCAAATTTTATGTAGGTACAATCTTGATAAGAAAGATGTTGGAAAAATTAGGTGTTTGGTGTGGTGGTTGTAGACGAAGATGACTGTGCAAGACACAAACTTAATATGAAAGTCGAGGCACGAGTTTAACTCGTTCTCCATAAGACGTTATTGCACCAGTGTATGGGGCAATAACGTCTTACAGAGAGCGAGTTAAACTCGTGCCTCGACTTTCATATTAAGTCCGTATCTTGCATAGTCATCTTCGTCTACACACACCACACTATACACCTAATTTCTCCAACAAAAGAGACCGATAAAATCTATGTATCCCTTCTTGAACAATAAAATCAAGACTTAAGACAAGGATGGTCGGCTAGCTACTAAAGACAATCAAGAAAAAAATGGTATTTTATTGGGAGAAAGTGGAAAAGATTGTGTGTTTTGTAAAGAAATGAAGAGTGGTGACAAGGATGATCGGCTAGCTCTAAAGACAATCAAGAAAAAACAGGTATTTTATTGGAAGAAAGTGAAAAATAGTGTGTCTTTTATAAAGAGTAAAATGAAGAGATTAGCCATTTCTTTATGTATGTGTTCTTTTTACTTATAATGTTGAAGAGAGTGATATATACGTGTTCTTTTTACTTATAACGTTGAAGAGAGTGATATAAGTGGCTCGGATGTATAGTGATCATAACACTTGGATCAACATATTAGTTGTAGAAGATAGGAAGAAAGTATGCACATCGAGAGAAAAATAAAGAATAAATTGTATGATCTTATTCATGAATACAATAAAGCTTGCAACCATTTATAGATGATGTTGTGTGTTGCTCAAGCTATAGATATAACCGTCTAACTAACTAACAACTTAGCATGTGACTATCTTGTGCATTCTAACGAACTAATGTGTAACAGATTTTGTGATGCATAGCTAACAAACTCTGGCTGCATGCATGTAACAGTCATGCGTGCATTGCATGTGCATTGCCATGCATAATAATTCACCCCCCCCCCCCCGTCAAGTTGGACATGGATCGATAGAAGTCATGTTCAACCTGTCTCTGAATTTGAATAATGAGCATTTAGGCAAAACCTTAGTGAAAAGATCAGCAAGCTGGTCCGTGGCACGAACATGATGGAGACGAAGAAAAGCATCTTTGTGAAGATTCTGAACAAGAAGACAATCAATTTCGATATGTTTCGTGCGTTCATGAAAGACAGGATTCTCGGTGATATGAATAGCCGCTTGATTGCCACAAGTAAGAGAGGCATGAAAAGGAACTTGAAGGTGTAAATCTGTAGTAATGTATGTAATCCATTTAAGCTCCATAGCAGTAGTAGCAATAGCGCGATATTCGGCTTCGGCATAAGATCTGGAAACTGTAGTTTGTTTCTTTGTCTTCCAAGAAATAAGAGATGAGCCTAGGAAAATGCAATAACCAATGACAGATAGTCTAGTATCAAGACAACTCCCCCAATCCGCATCACAATAACCTGAGAGATGAAGAGGCTGAGAAGAGGGATAGAACAAACCAAGAGAAGGAGTTCCTTTCAAGGATTTCAGTAAATGAAGCATAACATTCCAGTGAGAAGTACAAGGTGAATTGACAAACTGACTAAGTTGCTGGACACTAAATGTAATAGTTGGCCTAGTAAAACCAATGTAAAGAAGCCTGCCCACAATCATTCTATACCTCTCTGGTTGAGGAAGAGGGATGTCATCTGTGTTAGATAAACGAGCACCCTAAGGAAATGGAGTAGGAACTGGTTTACAATCATCCAATTTAGAGTCCTTGAGCAAGTCAAGAATGTACTTCTTCTGAATTAATGTTGTACCTGAATCCCCTCGAGCAATCTCATTACCCAAGAAGTACTTAGCAAATTAGCCAAGACCTTTGATAGTGAAAACCTCATGAAGATGATGCTTAAGAGCAGTGATATCATGCAAATTAGCTCCAGTAATAAGAACATCATCCACATAAACTAAGAGGGCAAGAAAAGTGGAAGATGATCCCATGGTGAAAAGCAATGATCAGCAGATGATTGTTTAAAACCATACTTAACAAGTGTAGAGTAGAAATTCTGAGTTCCATTCTCTAGAGGCTTGTTTAAGGCTATAGAGACTCCTCTTTAACTTGCATACAAGACCTGGAGGACATTGATAGCCTGGAGGTGGATCCATATACACCTCATCATGTAGAAAACCATTGAGGAAAGAATTGTTAATATCAAGTTGACAGATAGCCAATTCTGAGTAGTGGCTAGAGCAATCAAGAACCTAACAGTGACAGGTCTAGCAACTGGAGAGAAACTTTCATCATAATCAATTCCATATTTTTTATGAAAACCTTTTGCAACAAGTCTTACCTTATGTCTTCCAACTGTACCATCTGGATGAAGTTTGAGTTTAAATACCCATTTGCAACCAATTGGCTTCTTATTGGCAGGTAAGGGAACCAAATCCCAGGTATTGTTCACCTCCAGTGCATGTAATTCTTGTTGTATGGCATGTTCCCACTGAGGATTACCCACAACTTGATGATAAGAATAAGGCTCTTTGGTACTAGATACATTGTTAGCAAATGAGGTATAAGCATGATCAAAGTGAAAAGAAGGATTACTTGAGGACTTACTGGAAGAAAATGAATCGGAGTGAAGGCAATGAGTGGACAGTAGATCAGTTGCTCCTGTTAAGACAAAATCATTCAACCAAGTAGGTTTAGAGGAAATTCTGGTAGATCTTCGAATGTGTGGAGAAGCATGGGATATATCTGTATGTGTGGGAGAGTTAGATGAAGGAATAAATTCAGTGGATAGAGTATTATCAAGTGGAGCTTGAGGTATATCAGTGGAAGGTGGATCATGAGTATCATCATCAGGAAAGTACATGAAAAGAGGTGTATGTGGGGACTGATCTGGGATAGAGTGGAAAGGAAAGATATGCTCATAAAATCTAACATCTCTTGAGCCAAAAATAGAATGAGTGTTTAGGTCATACAGTCTGTAAGCCTTTTGAGTTGC
The DNA here is from genome assembly GCA_947034835.1 of Ballota nigra. Taxonomy (NCBI): domain Eukaryota; kingdom Viridiplantae; phylum Streptophyta; class Magnoliopsida; order Lamiales; family Lamiaceae; genus Ballota; species Ballota nigra. The sequence goes on from OX344722.1 coordinate 6,200,032, forward strand.
CATATATCCCAGCATGACACATTTATTAGCTCTTGGGGTGAATTTGGTTTTTTGTGGAAAGGTATTGGTGGAGAAACAAAGGCACCCAAAAGTCCTTAGGAGAGAATAGTCTGGAACTTTGTTATATAACATTTCATAAGGAGATTTCCAAGGTAGGATAGCACTGTGAATTAGGTTCAACAGATGAGTGGCAGTAAGGATGGAGTAAGGCTAAAGTTTTATAGGTAACTTGGATTCAAACATTAAGGCCATGGCAATGTTGAGGATATGTCTATGTTTTCTTTCTACAAAACCATTTTGTTGTGGTGTGTAAATACAACTAGTTTGATGGGCAATGCCAAGGTTTCTGAAGAAAGATTGTGTATCATGGCTTAGGAGTTCAGAGCCATTATCTAATCTAATGGACTTAATATGTGTATCAAACTGAGTTTGAATCAATTTGATGAAATGTTGAATGGTAAGCAAAGTATCAGATTTGTGTTTCATCAGGAATGCCCAAGTTGATCTAGTTAAATCATCAACTATAGTTAGAAAGTATGGTGTATTTGTGACTGATGGATAAGTGTATGGTCCCCAGATGTCAATATGTAAGAGATCAAAAGCTTGAGAGGTACTTATTGAACTGGTATTAAAAGTCAGTCTTGTTTGTTTAGCTAAGTGACAAGTAGAGCAAGGCTTCAAAGAGGAATTAGTCGTTTTATTAATAGTTGGATAAAAGCACTAGTGCTTAAGTACATGAAATGAAGTATGGTCCAATCTCTTGTGCCAAATATCAAGAGAAGAAGCAGTACTAGGCAATACAGTAGATGGAATAGTAAGAGAAGAATTTACAAATGAAGAGGATCTGTCAAAAGATGGTGTAAGAACATAGAGTTTCCCAATCAACTGTTCAACAACAATCAACTCTCTACTCAGTTGGTCCTACACCGCACATTTAGAAGAAGAAAATAAACATTTTAGGTTAGAATGTGAGAGCGAATGTGAGATTGAAAGCAAGTTGTATTTGAAGGTGGGTACATACAGTACATCAAGGAGAATTAAAGTGGAATTAAAAGTGATATGACCATATTGTGTGACATGTATGGTTCTTCCATCAGGTAGGTAAACATAAACATGTTCAGCTAATGGTTTCAAGCCTGATGTGAAGAGAGATTTGTCATAAAACATATGTCTACTTGCACCTGTATCTAGTATCCGGTTACCACTCTTCCTGTCATCAAGTGCAGATAAACTACAATGGAAATTACCTGCAAAGTTCACCTGCAAAAGTATCAGCAGGAGAAGATGTCCTAGGCTTATCTGAAGAAGAAGTGAAATATTTTGCTAACTCCTGTTGTATGATCCTTGAGATATCATCAGATCCTCTCTCAGAACTGGAATTCTCCCCTGAATAGTTTGCAGCCGCCTTCTTCATTCCTTTAAGCTTGTCATACCAATCTGGATAGCCATGAAGTTTGATGCACTGAGAGGCTTCATGTCTCTTTGCTCCACAGTGAGTACAAATCAGCTTATTTTTATCCTCTTTAGTCCTATAAGATTGAGCAGCAGAAATGTTCTTGTTCCACAAATTTGCATTGGATCTGTTGCCCTTTGCCTTGGTGAATACAATGAAGCTTACAACCATTTATAGATGATGTTGGTGTTGCTCAAGCTATAGCTATAACCGTCTAACTAACTAACAGCTTAGCACGTGATTATTTTGTGCATTCTAACGAACTAATGTGTAACAGATTTTGCGATGCTTAGCTAACAAACTCTGGCTGCATGCATGTAACCGTCGTGCGTGCATTGCATGTGCATTGACATGTATAATCCTTCATTAGCATGTTTTCTCGCAAGAACTTCAAGCTGGTGATGAATATCATTTGACGTTGTGTGTGTGTGTTAGAGTTTATGGAATCGAAATGATATCATTTTCGAGAATATCAAATCGAAATTAGAAACAACAATGGAGGGTATTAAAAAGTGTGATCGTGTAAATGACTTTATGTTTATTTTTCTTCTTGTTTTTCTTATTCTGATCATGATTGGTGTACTAATCATATGCTTAAAAATGCAGAATTTTTGTAAAGTTTCGAAAATCTCTTGTACTCGATGACTAACGAAATTTTCCTTAAAAATGTTGACATACTTAAACTCGAAACTGCACGTTGATGCAAGTCTAATTCAGCTTGATTTACTATTTAAATGTTAATATAATTAATTAATTTAATTATATATATTTATATGTATAGTCAAATTAATTGTTATTATAAGTTAGTTTTATTTGCTTATATAGTCAAATTAATTGTTATTATAAGTTAGTTTTATTTGCTTTCTTGTATATGTCTACCAAAATTCCTGGTGCTATATTGTTGATAACGATGAAGCTGATCTTGCTATTTGATTTATGATATTTTAATTTCCTATCAAATGAAAAATCTTTCAATTTAATTATATAAGTTAAGTGATCAAGAAATTGATTAAAATAAGATATCATAATAAAATGAAAGGAATAATGTCAAAATGAAAAATGATTGCAAGTTTGTAATTACTATTTGATAAATAGAATTGATTTTTTTGCAATCCATATATAATTACCTTAAAATCTATTTTGGAGAAGGAGAAAAAACCTCTTCCGTATTCTAAAAATTAATTTTTTTTAGATTTATTTTTATTAATTTATTTTTATGCAATCACTTCCACTTTTAAATCAATTAATTTAAAAATATTTTTCACTTTTAATTTTACTACAAAAATCACTTAAATTTACTTTTGATTTTGCAGTAGAGATTCAAAACATACCCTAAGAGAAATAATTAAATGAATTAACTCTACACATTTCTACAAGTTTAAATTTTTAGATGAAGTAGAATTCTTTCATGCTATCAAACTCAAAAGTCTTACGTCCAGACAAAAATCCGGGTTTGATTCTCGCTGAGATCAACTCTACTCATATTAAATTGAGTGAAATGTAATCAAACAATTTATTTTGATATATCACTATAAAAATATTAAAATAAAATAACCAAACAATTTATCATGATAACTATCACTAAAAAAATAATAAAATAAAATCTAGGTCTAATTGCACTAAACCCATCAAATTATTGATGATTTTGCATTTAAACCACTAAATTATATTTCTTGGCACTAATGCATACAAACTATCAAATTTTGAAACATAAATCACTAAGGGTATGTTTGTTTTGGGACTCACACGGATGGACTTTGGACTTTGCAATCCACGCCCCATACGAGTTCGGGATTTAAAATCGGGTTTTCAAATCCCAAACTCAATCCCTACCTATAAACCTATTACTATTTTTCATATAATTAAATACAATCACATCATCACTTTTTTATCATCCACTCAACATCTCTCCTACTTTTCTCTTACACAATATAATAAAATAATACAACATCAATCACTAATAAACATTGATTTGACATAAAGTAAAATCTCACCCTACTAAAATCCCAAAACAAACACATACTCATATTATTCATCAAGATTTTCACATCCTAAGATTTCAAAGTCATGACTTCCCCCGCACACTTAAATCCCAAAACAAACGTACCCTAAACTTTTATTTTTGATCAATTTTTTCCAGGAAAAGAATATATATTATCACCAACGTGCATCAGAAAATGACATTTTTATCAAAACTCTCCATAATTTCTTTCCAATTGGAATGAAAAATACACAAACTCATCATCACTTCCGTCATCTACCACTTCACGTCTTCGCTCCGCCGTACACAGCCTCGTGCGTCCATCCGTTGACGTCATTCTCCGTCTCATGCGCCACTTTCTTGCACCGTTTGTCATCAATTAGACTTTTTTTTTTTACAAAAATACCCTCATGTGTTGAAATTGGAGAAACTTTTGTCTAAAAATTAAGTTTAGTCATTTATGTGCCAAAATTTGGTAATTTATATGTATTGGTGTCAAGAAATATAGTTTGATGGTTTAGGTGCAAAATTGCCAATATTTTTGTGGGATTAGTGCAATTAAACCTAAAATCTATATTACATTTAAAGTTCATCATTCATTAATAAATAATAATTCATAAAAATAGTCTCATACAATTTAAATTCATCAATCAAAGAACATAAACTTTACAAATTAATTTTAAAAATGTTATTATAATGGTTAAAATGTATACAAAATGTAAAAAAAAAAAATTTTTGGGTAATAGGCACGACCCAAACGTGTCAACCCATTTAGGCAATCTCTAAACAAGCTAAGGAATGCTTGGTCCAACCCTCAATATTTGTATGGAGAAACGGGCGGGCCCAATGAACCTATCCCGCTTTGAGACTTTATGTTCTCCATTCATCACATTAGAGTTGTTTTGAGCTTAAAAATACATGCAGAGTAATTTTTTTAAGAATTGTAGAAAAAGTTTAATTAATAATAACTTGGGTTAATCTAGTAACTTCACCATCATCATACTCTAATCAATGAAGTAAACAACAAGGGATAAGTGTATCAAAACAACTATAGTATCTTATACTATTACGTGGCAAACGAAGTAAATGTTAGATATCTAGATTTTAACAACCCCTTATCACCCCCACTATGATTATTCAGGGTTATTAGTGGACAATGGACATGTTATGCTGAATTATATTATTATGCACACTCAATTGGCGTGTTAGATGTAGAAGGAAAACAAGTACAACATAAAAATGAAGAGTGGCAAAAAAAAAAAAGAAAAAAAGAGCCCAAAGCCCTAATACAACAAGGTCCCAGTGTCTTTTGTTAGGCCCAAGTTAAATACAGTCCCTTCTTTTTTTAAATACAATCCACAAATAAAAAAAATTGAATTTTTTTTTCGAAAAACTTAACAATTTTGGGATTTTTTTTTTTCCGAAAATTCAAGAAAAAGACAAAAAAAAATTTACACATTTTTTAAAAGAATTGCGAAAATTGTCAAGTTTTTCGAAAAAATATTCCGGATATTTTTCTAGTAGAGTGTATTAATAAAAGATAGGACGGTAGGTAACCTAAGCTTTTTCGTTAAAACAATCCACTAAAAATATGTTCGGAAAATAAATCCAAAAAATTTGACAATTTTCGAAAAAAAAAATCGGATTAAAAAAAAAAGAAGAACACATTTCTGTAAAAAAAATCCATAAATTGTCAAATTTTTTGAATATTTTCCGAATATTTTTTTGAATGGAGTGTATTAACAAAAGATAGGACTCTATGTAATCAGAGCCTACAACAGGAAATATAACCCAATTATGTGGGTCTTGAACACTAGATATACAATGGGCCGAAACCCATATTGGGGAAAAAAAATAGTCACAAGTTAAATACAATCCTATCTTTTGTTAATAGACTCCAATTTAAATATGTTCGGAAAAAAATAAAAATAGAAATCCGAAAAACTTGATAACTTATGAATTTTTTTTTAATATTTTTTGGGTGAATTGTACTAATAATACGTAGGGTTGTATATAACCTCGGCCTAAAAAAAAGCCTAAAAGAATCTAAAACAATCAAGGCCTAACCAATTAATCGAAAAAATAACAATAATCAATTATGCTGCCTAAATATTGGAATAGTCGAACCCAAATCGTGGATTATTGTCTTCCAATTTTGATATTTTTTAAGTTACATTAGGCTCATCTTATTTTTTTTGGGAGAAAAGCAAAATTGCCCAAAATTTAAGGGACACTTGATTTTTGCCCTACTTTTTAAAAAATGTATTTTTTGCCCAAAAAATGTTGGCAAACCGGTTGGCAAAGGGTTGACACTCATGCCAACCTGTGTGCCAACCATTCGCCAACCTTTTGCCAACATTTTTTGGGCAATATACATTTTTTGTAAAAAAAAAGGGGGCAAAAATCAAGTGTCCCTTAAATTTTGGACACTTTTGTGTATTTTCACTATTTTTTTATCAGCAAAAATGAAATATATTAATACTCAGAAAAAAGGTAATAAGGAATACCCTCTATGGTGGATTACATCAGAGTACTACACATCTAATACACCTAGACTAATCTCTGTAGCAAAATTTATTGAGATTAATTTAGCAACTAACATTTAAAAAAAAAAAAAAAAAAAACTATGGTGATAGAAGAAGATAGTATTGACAAAAGAGGAACCGACAATGGAGTTATTGGTCTGAAAAGTATTCCATCGTCTAACGGTAGAGATTAAACGGAGATTCAAAATCTGACCTTACACATGGATCTAAGAGAGAAGAAAATATCAGGAATTACTTAATTATTATTGCAATTTTAATATTTGTTAGTTTTACATTTGAGTCCTTTATGTTTCTTGTATTTCATTTTAGAGCTTTGTGGTCCAAAGTTTGTTATGTAGTCTTGTACCTGCAAGTTTCCACTAAGCAAGAAGTTATTCCCTACCTCCTTCTTGTGCTCTCCTTCCCCCTCATATCTCTCTCTGATTTCCTCCCCATTTACCGTTTAAATTACATTTAACAAGAAAATAAAAAATATATTTATTACACTATTTTAATAACTTCGCTATAATTGGTATCCGGAGATAAGTTGAATCATCTTTTCGATGGCTGATGACACGCGATTCAAGGATCTGCAAGATTCCTAGAAAAAGTTAGAACAATTGCTTCAAACCGAGTCACTCAAATGACAGGCCTCTACTGATAAATTTAACAACAAATTTGAGGCTCTTACCTCCCATGTGGACAATCAAATGTCTGGTATTACGGGTAAACTCGACCATATGTTACTCAATCCTTAGTTGTTTTACAGCTTCAACTGCTTAATTGAGATAAAAGAAAAACTCATTTAAATGGGGATTCTCTATTGGGAGATCCACTTATGGGTTCATCAGCTTCCGTTCCTTTTACCCAAACCCAAGACAGACACAAAAACAAGCATCTCATGGATCCCAACCCCATATCCATCCATACCCCTTTACCTAGATTAGAATTCCCTAAATTTGATAGATCTAATCCTAGGGCTTGGATTTTGAAATGCACTAATTATTTTAAGATCATCCCTAGTGTGCCTAACTCCCAAAAAGTCACATTGGCTTCTATGCACTTTGAGGGGAAGGTTGCCCTATGGTTTCAAACTTTTTCCCCGAAGGCTTTTGATATTACTTGGCCACAATTTGTTGAGGTTATTTCAGCTCGTTTTGAGGAGTTTAAAGAGGTTACTGTGATAACTGATTTTAACAAGTTAAACCAATTAGGTTCATATTCTGATTATGTTGAAAAGTTTGAGGAACTTAATGTTTGTTTATTGATGTTCAATACAATTGATTTTACTGAGTCCTACTTTGTGGCTAGTTTTATTAGTGGCCTTAGTGTTGAACTTCAACCCTTCCTTACAATGTTTGAGCCGAAAACTCTTCAATAAGCTATCACTCTAGGGAAGCAACAAGATCTCACCTTGGAGGCACTTACTGTTAGTGTTAGTGTCCTAGAGACAATCCTTTTTAGGACATAATGCTAAGATAATATTCAATTTTTGTTTAATATTATGATTGATTTAATATTAAATGTATGTCGTTGTACTTATCTGAATATTATGTTTGGTTGTTTGCATTTATTCTTATATGTGTTCCCATGAATCACTACTGTCATTGAGTGAGTGAGAACTCAAATGACTTAAGTATGATTCTCAAATGGCCACAATCAACGATCATCAAGAATGGGATATTGATGATACAATTGAGATTGATGTGCGATCTGCATTATACTTTTGGGAGAGTGTAGTAAGATCTCACTTACTACGAGATACTAGGTATCTCATAATGGATGCACAAATACCTTAGAGGGCATTGTCATACCCATCTGAGAAATCATTTGATGTAATTCCACATAATGTGTCTACAGGTGTCTCGGTTAGTGGGAGCGATGTGATACTCCTCTAAATTGAGTTCAATACTCACGACATGTGTGGAGTGATGAACTTTGACCATGACCGACGCTTGCACCCTCCAAGGGTAGATATGGCATGAATTGGGTTCATCACAAAATGCATGTGTGTGGTAGTTGAGCCAAGAATAAGATTCATTCCTTGAATGTGGATTTAGAAAGAATACTCATTTTCTCATCATAATTGGATCTAAGCTGTCGGCCGACACGCATCAACTTAGACTTTGTGGCTAAGTGTGATATACTTGATCAATTAGTGATTAGTCATCATGTTCAAGATTTGATCGAGTATTCGTAAATAAAAGGAAGATATCACAATAACCTACAGTATTACAAGTAGTTGCAGATTTCCTTGCAACATACCTAGTATATTGAGAATGTCTGATTTATTGTTTAGAGTTCAATTAAGACCAGTAGTTTGACTAATCACTCGATATAGGAAGGTCTATGGGTCACACATAAAGTAATGGAAATATATCAATTATAGTTGGTTGATTAAATATTGTACTGGATATAATATTTAATTTATGGAGAATATAATAATAATTATATTTAGAATTTATTATTATTATTATTTAATTAAATTAGATTTAATTAAATATAAATATATACTAATAATATTTAGAATATTATTATATATAGAATATTATATAGTCAAGATAATAATTTGTAGGAATATATCTATAAGGATATAAAATTCGTAGAGATTTTATTTGACGGGCTAGGCCAATTATCTTGCTTAGGATTTAAGCCAAGATTATCCTTATAAATATGAGTCCTATGGGAATTTCATATCATACACAAGGAATATAATTTATGCATAAAATCTCTAGCTCGAATTTTCTTAGCAAGTTCGTCTCGATATTCAATGCTGGCAGATCGGTGCGAGTTGGTAAAAGATTGTTACGTGGATACCATAGTTGAAGACTCCGCGTACGAATCGCTATAAGAATTCTTGTTTAACTTTTCTCGTAAATATTATGTAGTTAATTGTTCGTTGTTGGTGAACTATTTTATTCCACTGTGCATATATTACGTATTTACGTGCCTCTAAAATCCAACACTTACAAAGAGATGCAAGTCTTTTTATAGGGGCTCACCCTACCCCTAATACTCCACACACAAAGCTGGAAAAAGTCAGATCCCTTATAAGGTTCACATGTAAAACATCCTGGTCCACCTCACAGAACCCCCTCCCCATTAAACTCCTTACACCTACAGATAGGGGTGGACACTTTTTTTCGGATTTTAGGTACCCGACCCGATTGGGTAATACCCGATCTGGTCGGGTATTTAATGAATTTTCAGATCCGGTTACCCGATCCCTTGGAGTTTCAGACCTCGACTCTCTTTAAGAGACCCGACAAACTTGACCCGATACCTGATCAAAATCAAAACACCCAAATCAGTATCCGAAATTAAAATACCCTAATCCCCAGTTTCCAATTCCCAATCCTAAATTAAAATACCCGTCCACTCCTGAATCACCCTCGCGGTGGAGGAAGAAGCGGCCACCATCCTACCACCATATCTGTGGGCCCAAGACTGCCCCACGCCACCCCCGTGGCAGAGAAAGAACCGTCACCATCCTGCCACCGTATCCATGGGCCCAAGACCGCCGCTGAAGAGTCACCTCCACTTTCTTTCCGTTCAGTTGCGTGCTTTGAATTGCTTCAGGTATACCTCAATTTCTAATCTAAATTAGTGAATGCTTTGAATTGTAAAATCTCGCTCAATTTCTAATTTGAGCCTTATTTTCAAATTTAGGGTATGCCAATTGAGCCCTGCTTTATTTTTTCTTCTTCTTGCAATTGAATGGGCATTTATAAGAAATTGCACGCTTGAATTAGTGAATGCTCTTGCAATTGAATGGGTATTTCATGTTAAAGTGTTTTTTCTTGCAATTGAATGCTCTTGCAATTGCATGTTTTATGTTTATTTTTGCCAAAATGTTAACTCAAATTAATTAATTAAAAGAGTGTGTAATTATATACAGTGGAGTTTTGTAGGCCTTGGCCTATAATGGGAACAATGCTTAATCTGAGCTTCTTTAATTTCCTCTTGAATTCTTGCATTTAGTAGGAACTACAACATATAGGATGCATGCTGATGAAGTCCCTTTCCATGAATCTCCTCCTTCATCTCTTATAGATTTTTTTATCCGATGTGATGTATTTTCTGTTTATGGGATTATGCTGGTATTTGATGTAGAGTTTGAAGGATTGAGTTCTTGAGTTGATTTTATTAAACAAATTGTTTTTGGTATTCATAAATTAGATTATCATGTTTGTTTTTCTACTTTTGAGTTGAATTTAGATAACATTGTGTATGATCATTACATTGTTAATAATTTGGCTCTAATCTTAGTATAGGTAGAGTCAGGAAATGATTGTTGATTGTTATTTTCCTGTAATAATTTTTTTATTTTGCATCGATTTCACAGAATCATTGAAGATGTCCAATTTCCAAGATAGTTTTCATGGGACTTGATGATCAAGAAGAATGGGTTGTTATGCAAGATAACACAAAATTAAGAAGAGAAGAGGTAGTGGAGGTAGAAGAAGTAGGTGGTGAGCCTAAGAGAATTTGGACGACGATAATATCAGTGAGAATGAGGGGACTAGTGGAGCAAAATCTAGAAAAGAAGGACTAGGGGAAATGTTACTACCTCAATCAGGTCGGTGTTTTGGATACATTTTGAGAATTTTATCTACAAGGTTGATAAAATTCAAAAGGCCAAATACAAATATTGTGGGGCAATAATTACGTTGGTCCTCATAAACACGAAATGGGACCTCTAAAGAAACCTTTTCTTAGATGTAAAAAAAAGGTTGTGTGATAAGTTGATGAACCAGACATCTGGTGATAACTCGAAGGAACCTCAAATCGTGTCTTGGAAGTTTGATCAAAACAAGATAAGGGAGGTTATTCGTTATATGATTCTAGTTGATGAGCTCCCTTTGAGAATGGTAGATAAACTGGATTTTAGGTATTTGATGTCCATTGTATGCCCGATGTTCAAGATGACATCTCGTAGAGCCATGACTAGAGATATATACGAGTTCTACTGTGATGAAAAGAAAAGATTAAAGTCTTTGATTACGAAGCATAATGGTTTAATTTCCATCACGACAACACATGGACTTCAATTCAGAGGATAAACTAAATGTGTCTCACCGCACATTTTATCGATGATGGATGGAGATTGAAAAAGCAAATTCTGAACTTTTGTCCGATCTTGTGACATAAAAGTGAATAAGTGGGACAAGGGATTGAAAAATGCTTGTTGGATTGGGGGATCGATAAAATCTTCACTGTCACCGTTGACAATGCTTCATCAAATGACGGTGCAGTTTCCTATCTGAAGAAGAAATTCGATAATTGGAGAATAAACCTTTTGGGTGGAAAACATGTCCATTAGAGCTGACAATTTTGGTCCGGCCTGCCCGAGATTTGGGTTGGGCTAGGCCGAAAATATGATGGCAAAAAAAATTGGGCCGTTTTGCCCCGATGGACCCGACCATATTAATTATTAAAAAAAATTGAACTACCTGATAACCTGAAGAAGACTGAAGTCGCATAACTTGTTAGGGTTTTCACTTTTCAGACTTCACTCTCTCTCTCCCTCTCGTTCGCTCATGCTCATGCAGACGCGGTGCCTGCTCCCCATGGTCTCATGGAGCTCGGACAGGTGGTGCTACTCTCTCTCTCTCTCTCTCTCTCTCTCTATCTCTCTGGCCACAGGCAGCGCTGCTCTCTCTCTCTCTCTCACTCACGGACTACGGGTGGCGCTCTTCTATGTTTTCAGAATTCCCATAGAACACATATTTATAAGGATTAACTTGGCTTAATTCATAAGCAAGATATCGGGCCTAGCCCGTAATTATAATCTCCACGGATTATATTTCCCTAGATATGTTCCTACGAATAATATCTTTATCATGTCAATTATTCTTCTATAATAATATTTCAAATATTATTATTGAGATTTCATATTTAATTAAATTCAATTTAATTAAATAATAATAATTAATTCTAAATATAATTATTATTATATTCTCCATAAATTAAATATTATACCTAATATAATAATTAATAAACCAACTATAATCGGTGAACTGTCATTGCTTATTGTGTGACCCATAGGCCCTCGTATATCGAGCGATTAGTCAAACTAACGGTCTTAATTAAACCCTAGAAAATAAATCAGACATTATCAATATACGAGGTACATTGCGAGGAAATCTGCAACTACCTGTAATACTATAGGCTATTGTGATATCTTTCATTCATTTGCGAATACCTGATTAAGTCTTGAACATGATGAAATGTCTATTCAAATAACTTAATCATATTATCTCAAATCACTAATTGATCAAGTATATCACACTTAGCCACAAAGTCTAAGTTGATGCACGTCGGTCGACGACTTACATCCAATTATGATGAGAACACGAGTATTCTCTCTAAATCCATATTGAGGAGTGAATCATATTCTTGGCTCAACTACCACACACATGTATTTCGTGGTGAACCCAATCGATGTCATATCTACTCTTAGAGGGTGCAAGCGTCGGTCATGGTCAAAGTTCACCACTCCGTATTGACCTAAAGTCAAAGGAACATCACATTGCTCTCACTAATCAAGACACCCGTAGATACATTATGTGGAATTACATCAATCAGTTTCTCGGATGGGTATACCAATACCTTCTAAGTTATTTTTGCATCCATTATGAGATACCTAGTATCTCGTAGTAAGTGAGGTCTTACTACACTCTCTCATAGAGTATAATGCAGATCGCACACCAATCTCAATTGCATCATCAATATCTCATTCTTGATGATCTTTGATCGGGGCTATTTGAGAATCATACTTAAGTCATCAGAGTTCTCACTCACTCAATGACAGTAGTGATTCATGGGAACACAAATAAGAATATATGCAAACAATCAAACATCATATTCAGATAAGTGCAACGCCATACATTTAATATTAAACAAAATCTGAATATTATCTTAGTATTATGTCCTTACGATGGATTTTCTCTAGGACACTAACACTAAAAATCTCCCACTTGGACTAGAGCCAATCACCTACATGTCTAACCCCTAGACCATCAAATGTCTAGTGTGTACATGAAAAACCAGTGAAAAGGATTTGAAAGATTATCCTTTGTAAGAAAAGTTTTAATTCCATTTCTCATATCATTATGATCTCTCGGATCAAATGATAACGCCTCTGTACATGCTTATTTATGTTATTAGATCTCGGTTCCTTTGCTCACGCAATTGCACCAATATTGTCATAATACAACTCTATTTGACAATTGGCACTCGGAACTACCCCTAATTCTCTCAAGAACCTTAAAATCCAGACAACCTCAAAGGCTTCTGATACATCAATGTACTTATTTTCGGTTGTTAAATCTGCGGTCAGGTCTTGCTTGGAACTATCCCAACTTACCGCCTCATCATTGAGAATGAAACATAATTTAACTGTGATTTGTAATTTTCGCAGTCGGTGGAAACTAGCATCAGCATAACCCGTAGCGACTAGCTCTGACCTTCCACCGTAGATAAGAAAATATTCTTTAGTACATCTGAAGTAATTCAAAATATTTTTTACTGCAATCCAGTGAGGTTCACCTGGGTTCTACTGGTATCTACCAGTGATGCTGACAGCGTAGGCCACATCTGATCTGGTGTAAGTCATGGTGTACATGATGGACCCAATTGTAGATGCATGGAACGTCATTCGTGTGCTCGATATTGGCTTTGCTAGAAGGACGATCCTTCTTCGATAGCCTTATCCCATTATTTGCCGGTAGAGATCCTCTCTTAGAGTTCTCCATCGCAAAAAGCTTCAACACCTTATCTACGTAGATGGATTGTGATAGCCCTAACATCTTCTTGGATCTATCCTCATGGATCTTAATCCCTAAGATGTAGCATGCTTCACCAAGATCCTTCATCATAAAGGTCGTTGATAACCAATCTTTCATGGACTGCATTAGTGGGATGTTATTTTCTATAATCAATATGTCATCGACATATACGACTATAAGGACAATACGTTTCCCGCTGCGCAAGGATCTTCCGAATTTCAGATGAAGTTAAAGGATTTGACAGCTTCATCAAATCGGATATTCCAACTCCTAGAAGTTTGCTTCAATCCATAAATGGATCGTTTAAGCTTGCACACAAGATTAGATTTTGGCTTAGATATAAAACTCTCTGGTTGAGTCACAAACACTTTCTTAAAAATATTACCATTTAGGAAAGTTGTTTTGACGTCTATCTACCAAAACTCATAATCGTGGTGTGCTGCTATCATAAGTAAAATTCGAATGGACTTGATCTTAGCAACTGGCAAGAAAGTCTCATCATAGTCAATACCTTCGCGTTGAATATAACCTTTCGCCACCAACCTATCTTTATAGGTTTGTACTTTATCGTTTGAATTGGGCATACGCCTAAAGACTCACTTGCAACCCTAGACTTGATTGGTGTACATCGAGTCCATCTCGGATTTTATGGCTTCATGCCACTTCTCTGAGTCAACATCTAATGTTGCTTCAGTATAAGTTCTAGGTTCGTCTTTATCCAGGATCACCACGTCATCATGGTTCTCCATGAGGAACCCATAATACCTAGTGGGTGGATTACGAATCCTAGTCAACTTACGGAGTTGTGGTTGTGCAGGCTGTACATTCTGATCGTGAAAATTTTGTGGTGCAGTGACTTCATCGTTGACCGGAGAGTCCTCAAGAGCAATACTTTCAGATGCCTCTTGGGCTGGAGTTTGAACTATGTTATTCTCATTCAGCCCACTTGGAGGTTGTTGCGAAGGCAATGCAACTCCAATTACGCTCCCACTGGTTGAAAGAGGATCACCTAGTGATAAACTTCCACCATGAGAGTTGTCGAACGCTCCCACTGATTCTTTGTCATGTTACTTTGACGAATCATCAGTCTCTATGTTAATTTTTGGTTCTTGAATATTTTCAAGTTCTATTCTCTTCGGCTTTGTTCCTTAAAAATGTACTCGTCTTCTAGAAACTTAGCTTGCCTAGAAACAATTATCGTTTATTTCTCAGGTAGATAGAAATAATGTCCTCTAGTCTCCTTAGGATATCCCACAAAGTAACCCTTTTCACCTTTGGATTCCAACTTATCAGTTAGCATTTTCTTCACAACAGCGGGGCAACCCCACATTTTAATGTGTTGAAAAGATGGCTTCTTGTCATGCCGCTCGTATGGAATTTGTTCTACTGATTTGGACGAAATCCTATTCAGAATGAAGATTGAGGTTTGTAATGTGTATCCCAATAAGAATGTTGGAAGGGAGAAAAAGCTCATCATGGACCTTACCATGTCTAACAAGGTTCGGTTTCTCCTTTCGGACACACCGTTCATCTGAGGTGTTCCGGGAAGAGTCCATTGTGACTGGATCCCATAAAGCTTCAAGTAATCGGTTAACTCATAGCTAATGTATTCACCTCCTCGATCCTATCGAAGAGTCTTGATACTCTTACCAAGATACTTCTTTACTTCAGCCTTGTACTCCTTGAATTTCTCCATGAATTCGGACTTGTGCTTCATAAGATACACGTATCCAAACCTAGAGTAATCGTCAGTGAAGGTGATGAAGTAGCCGAAGTGGCCCATAGCTAGAGTGGACAATGGTCCACAAACATCGCTATGAACCAACTCTAGAACTTCTTTGGCACGTACCCCTTTCCCAGAAAATGATTTGTTGATCATCTCGCTCATGAGACAAGATTTGCAATCACCATAAGACTCTAAGTCAAATGGGGTTAAGTAGTCTAACTTTTTTAACCTTGCAATTCTTTTCTCGTTTGCGTGACCAAATCTACAATGTCACAAATAAGTCGGGTTTTCATGATTACTAAGCTTGAGTCGTCTTATTTTGTATATTAAGAACATCATGTCCATTACTCAACAAATGTCCAGCAGTTTGAACTATTAGTGAACATGTTTATCTTAATAACAACCATACTTGTTCCAGCAGTTAAAGTACCTTGTGCTTTCTTCTCGGTTGCTAGAACCTTACAGTCCTTCTTCCAATGCCCCTTTCTATTACAGTGAAGTTGGGCTTAAAGCCCTAATAGCCTTACTCATTCGCTTCTTTTCGCCTTTCGGATCAGAAGAAGTAGAAGTACTCACCATGAGCACAGACTTTTCCTTACCAGTGGAAGACTAAAAAGTCTTAAGCATGTTATGAGGCTTCGACATCATCCCTTCCGTCTTATTCATATTACAATTTACTACGAAACTAGAATATGAATCGGGAGCGACTTGAGGATAGCACATGAGGTAAAATCTTCCCTCCTTTAGCTAATCGACATCTGAACAGATCTCTCATCACTTCATAAATCTAGAATCAAAGAGGTCCTTCAGACGCTTGAGCACCTCGAAGGGATCCATTTTCTCATGTTGCATTTGCAATTCGGGAGTTATGCCGAGCAATCATAACATGGAGTCTGTGAAGCATCATCTTGATGCTTCTTTTGAGTTGTAACGTCAAATATTACAGCCTAAACTGAACCAGGCTCATGGGTAAAGGGATTGTTGTGTCCATCACGTACTCAATATTTTTTTACCTTAGCACTGTTGGGTTTTAGAGGCATGAACACCATGTTCAGCGCAACGGAAGATAACGATTCACCAACAACAAATCTGCATATTGGTTGTATAACATAAAACATAAAGGATAAATAATAACATATAAATCCTTACAACGATTTGTACGCGGAATCCTCAACTATGGTATCCACGTAACGACTTTCTATCAACCCACACCGATATGCCAGCGTTGAATCTCGAGACGAATTTGCTAGGAAAATTCTGACTAGAGATTTTTTGGAGAAATTATATTTCTTGTGTGTTTTCGAAATTCCCATAGAACACATATTTATAGGAATTAACTTGGCTTAATTCCTAAGCAAGATATCGGGCCTAGCCCGTAAATATAATCTCTACGGATTATATTTCCCTAGATATGTTCCTACAAATAATATCTTTACCAAATCTATTATTCTTGTATAATAATATTCCAAATATTATTATTGGGATTTCATATTTAATTAAATCTAATTTAATTAAATATTAATAATAATTAATTCCAAATCTAATTATTATTATATTCTCCATAAGTTAAATATTACATCCAATACAATATTTAATCAACTAATTATAATCGGTAATTTTTCATTACTTGTTGTGTGACCCATAGGCCCTCGTATATCGAGCGATTAGTCAAAATAACGGTCTTAATTGAACCCTAGAAAATAAATCAGACATTCTCAATATACGAGGTACGTTGCAAGAAAATCTTCAACTACCTGTAATACTGTAGGCTAATGTGATATCTTCCTTTCATTCACGAATACTCGATTAAGTCTTGAACATGATGAAGTGTCTATTCAAATAACTTAATCATATTATCTTCAATAACTAATTGATCAAGTATATCACACTTAGCCACAAAGTCTAAGTTGATGTGCGTCGGCCGACGACTTAGATCCAATTATGATGAGAAGACGAGTATTCTCTCTAAATCCACATTGAGAAATGAATCTTATTCTTGGCTCAACTACCACGCACATGCATTTCGTGATGAGCCCAATCCATGACATATCTACCCGTGGAAGGGTGCAAACGTCAGTCATGGTCAAAGTTCATCACTCCACACATGTCATATTGCTCCCACTAACCGAGACACCCGTAGACACATTATGTGGAATTACATCAAACAGTTTCTCGAATGGGTATACCAATACCCTCTAAGGTATCTATGCATTCATCATGAGATACCCGGTATCTCGTAGTAAGCGAGATCTTACTACACTCTCTAAGAGTATGATGCAGATCACACACCAATCTCAATTGCATCATCAATATCCCATTCTTGATAATCCTTGATCGGGGTTATTTGAGAATCATACTTAAGTCATCTGAGTTCTCACTCACTCAATGACAGTAGTGATTCATGGGAACAGAAATAAGAATATATGCAAACAATCAAACATCATATTCAGATAAGTGTAATGACATACATTTAGTATTAAACCAATGCAATATTAAACCAAATCTAAATATTATCTTAGTATTATGTCCTTTCGATGGATTGTCTCTAAGACACTAACACTAACAATCTCCCACTTGGACTAGAGCCAATCACCTACATGTCTAACCCCTAGACCATCAAATGTCTAATGTGTACATGAACAGTGAAAAGGATTTACAAGATTATCCTTCATGGGAAATATTTTAATTCCATTTCTCCTATCGATATGATCTCTCTGATCAAATGATAACGCCTCGGTACATGCTTATTTCTATTATCAGATCTCGGTTCCTTTGCTTATGCAATCGTACCAATGTTATCACAATACAACTCTATTTGACAACTGGCACTCGAAACTACCCTTAGTTCTCTCAAAAACCTTAAAATCAAGAAAGTCTCAAAGGCTTCTGATACAACAATGTACTTAGCTTCGGTTGTTTAATATACGGTCAGATCTTACTTGGAACTATTCCAACTTACCGCCTCATTATTGGGATTGAAAATATAATTTGACTGTGATTTGTAATCTTCATAGTCTGACTGGAAACTCGCATCAGTATAGCCCGTATCAACTAGCTTTGACTGTCCACCATAGACAAGAAAGTTCTCTTTAGTACGTCTGAGGTACTTCAGAATATTATTGACAATATTCCAGTGACATTCACCCGGATTCTGCTGGTATCTACCAGTGATGCTGACAGTATAGGCCACATCTGGCATGGTGCAAGTCATGGCGTACATGATGGATCCAATTGCAGATGCATATGGAATGTTCTTCATGTGCTCGATATCTGCTTTGCTAGAAGGACAGTCCTTCTTCGACAACTTTATCCCATGATTTGCAGGTAGAGATCCTCTCTTAGAGTTCTCTATCGCAAAACGCTTCAACACCTTATCTACGTAGGTGGATCGTGACAGCCCTACCATCTTCTTGGATCTATCCCTATGGATCTTGACCCCTAAGATGTAGCATGCTTCACCAAGATCCTTCATTATGAAGGTCTTTGATAACCAATCTTTCATGGCCTGCATTAGCAGGATGCTATTTCCTATAATTAATATGTCATCGACATATATGACTATAAAGACAATATTCTTCCCGCTACGTTTACAATAAACGCAAGGATCTTCCGAATTTCAGATGAAGTCAAAGGATTTGACAGCTTCATCAAATCGGATATTCCAACTCCTAGAAGCTTGCTTCAATCCATAAATGGATTGTTTAAACTTGCACACAAGATTAGATTTTGACTTAGATATAAAACCCTCCGGTTGAGTCACAACCACTTCCTTATCAATGTTACCTTTGAGGAGAGCTGTTTTGACGTCCATCTACCAAAACTCATAACTGCGGTGTGCTGCTATCGCAAGTAAAATTCGAATGGACTTGATCTTAGCAACTGGCAAGAAAGTCTCATCATAGTCAATACCTTCGCGTTGAATATAACCTTTTGCCACCAACCTATCTTTATAGGTTTGTACTTTGTCGTTTGCATTGGTCTTACGCCTAAAGACTCACTTGCAACCTATGGGTCTAACCCCCTTTTGGCAACTCAATTAAGTTCTAGACTTGATTGGTGTACATCGAGTCGATCTAGGATTTTATGGTTTCATTCCACTTCTCTGAGTTAACATCTAATGTTGCTTCAGTATAAATTCTAGGTTCATCTTTATCCGGGATCTCCACGTCATTATGTTCCTCCACGATGAACTAATAATCCCTAGTGGATGGATTACGAATCCTAGTCGACTTACAGAGTTGTGGTTGTGCAGGCTGTACATTCTGATCGTGAAAATTTTGTGGTGCAGCGACTTCATTGTTGACCGGAGAGTCCTCAAGACCGACACTTTTATACGCCTCTTGGGCAGGAGTTTGAACTATGTTATTCTCATTCAGCCCACTTGGAGGTTGTTACGAAGGCAATACAACTCCAATTACGCTCTCACTGGCTGAAAGAGGATCACCTAGTGATAAACTTCCACCACGAGAGTCGCTGAATGCTCCCACTAATTCTTTGTCATGTTGCTTTGACAAATCATCAGTCTCGATGTTAATTCGTGGTTCTTGAATCTCTTCAAGTTCTATCTTCTTACGATTTTGTTCCTTAAAGGCGTACTCGTCTTTTAGGAACTTAGCTTGCCTAGAAACAATCACTGTTTGTTTCTCCGGTAGATAGAAGTGATATCCTCTTGTCTCCTTAGGATATCCCACAAAATAACCATTTTCACCTTTGGATTCCAAATTGTCAGTTAGCATTTTCTTCACAACTGCGGGGCAATCCCATGTTCTAATGTGTAGAAAAGATGGCTTCTTGTCATGTCATAGCTCGTATGGAGTTTGCTCAACTGATTTGGACGGAATCCTATTATGAATGTAGATTGAGGTTTGTAATGTGCATCCCCATAAGAATGTTGGAAGAGAGGAAAAGCTCATCATGGATCTTACCATGTCTAACAAGGTTCGGTTTCTCCTTTCGGACACACCGTTCATCTGAGGTGTTCCGGGAGAAGTCCATTGTGGCTGGATCCCATGAAGCTTCAAGTAATCCATGAATTCATGGCTAAGGTACTCACCTCATCGATCCAATTGAAGAGTCTTGATACTCTTACCAAGGTGTTTCTCTACTTTTGCCTTGTACCCCTTGAATTTCTCAAACAATTCGGATTTGTGTTTCATGAGATACACGTATCCGTACCTTGAGTAATCGTCGTTAAAGGTGATGAATTACCCAAATTGACCCCTAACTAGAGTGGGCAATGGTCCACAAACATCGCTGCAAACCAACTCTAGAATTTCTTTGGCACGTACCCCTTTCCCGGAAAAAGGTTTGTTGATCATCTTGCCCATGAGAAAAGATTCGCAATCGCCATTTCTCGTTTGCATGACTAAATCTACAATGCCACAAGTAAGTCGGGTTTTCATGATTACTAAGCTTGAGTCATCCTACTTTATATATTAAGAACATCGTGTCCATAACTCAACAAATGTCTAGCAGTTTGAACCATTAGTGAACATGTTTATCTTAATAACAACCATACTTGTTCTAGCAGCTAAAACACCTTGTGTTTTTTTCTCGGTTGCTAGAACCTTACAGTCATTCTTCCAATGCCCCTTTCTATTGCAGTGGGACACACATCCTTATCAACCCGCTCTTACTTTTGAACTCCACCTTTAGCCTTCAGGATGTTGGGCTTGGAGCCCTCTTAGCCTTACTCCTTCGCTTCTTCTCGCCTTCCGGGTCAAAAGAAGTAGAAGCACTCACCATGAGCACGAGTTTTTCCTTAGCAGTGGAAGACTCAAAAGTCTTTAGATATGTTATGAGGCTTCGGCATTGTCGCTTCCATTTTCTTCATATTGAATTTACTACGAAACTAGAATATGAATCGGGAGCAACTTGAGAATAGCACGTGAGGTGAAATCTTCACTCCTTTAGCTAATAAACATCTGAATAGATCTCTCATCACTTCATAAATCTCAAACGAGATCTAGAATAAAAAAAATCCTTTAGATGCTTGAGCATCTCGAAGGGATCCATTTTCTCATGTTCCCTTGCAATTCGGGAGTCATGCCGAGCAATCATAACATAGAGCTGGAAAACAACACCTTGATGCTTCTTCTGAGCTGTAACGTCAAACGCTGCAGCCTCAACTAAACCAGCCTCAGGGGTAAAGGGATTGTCGTGTCCAACACATACTCAATATCTTCTTGCTTTAGCACCAAACGCACGTTTCAGTGTCAGTCCAGAAAATTTGGCCTAGCCAACTTGTTCGTTTCCAGAACATTTCTCAATGACAATTTATTCATTTCAGCAATTTTAGAGAAATAACTAAAACGGGAATTAAATACATAATTCCTATGATCAATATTCAGCAATCAAAATAAACATGGTCTTTTGATTTATTTTGTCTCCATTATTTTCACATACTCAACGACCTCATTGGAAGAGTACGAATTTATATCTAATATAAATCGTAATGGACTAGGATCCACATCCTACTATTACAATGACTGCTAGGGCTGAACATTGCAACAATAGAACTGGTAGGTCTCTAAATCAATTGTCTCACGCAATTCCTAGTTGATTGAACCTAGTTCAATCGGATGTCACCTAATTCTCGTTTCCCTGCTAGGGCTGGTGAAATAAAATTAAGTTGGTTTACAACCATTAAGCGGCGACAAACGTGTCCCTATAAAAGTCCCGTTAGATGTAGATCCGAGCAAAAGACTAGGGCCTTAAATACTCATTGGAACGAAATCTCCGGTTTACTTTTAATTTTAATGGAAGACATCTTTCAATCTAATGAAAAACCATATTTTAGTTAGGATCATTTTAAAGGCGGGATATTAATTGCTTAATCGAGATCCAACATGATAACTATGTCACATTTGAGCAATTATTGAGTGCCGTCTACCCAAACATGACATTTGCGGACAAACATATATAAGGCGCCGTCCACCCAAACATTTAATACGGTCCGACAAATATTGGGTGTCGCCTACCAAATAATTTAATGCGGGCTATAATTAATAATGTAAATTTCGATTCACATAAGCAGTTATACA
This sequence comes from Ballota nigra, assembly GCA_947034835.1. Taxonomy (NCBI): domain Eukaryota; kingdom Viridiplantae; phylum Streptophyta; class Magnoliopsida; order Lamiales; family Lamiaceae; genus Ballota; species Ballota nigra. Next base: position 6,222,550 of record OX344722.1, read on the forward strand.
AGTGGGGAGTAACTAATTAAGTTCTCATGCTTTATTTCAAAATTTAAATTTGCACAAATAAAACATATATTAAATATTTAGCATATAAATTCAATAAACATGCAAAATATTTAATAACACGTGAATCAAATAAACGTACTTAACAATAATAATTCATAGGTAAAATATTGCTAAAATTAGAAATACCAACGATCTCCAAGCTCTCGGTCAATTTCTAAAGTCATTTTCAAAATTATTTTGCCCAAAATATTATCTTATCGAATCAATATAAATTTGGTCCAATCAAACTAGTCGTAATTTTATTTTCTAAAATTTTTAGAATTTCAGTCAAAACAAACAGGCCCTTAGCCAATTTTCAGATTTTAGTAAATCAAAGCATGCCAAACATGGCCTTAAAACTGATTTTTTTTTTTATAAATTCACAATTTCAGAAAAAACCCAAGGGCTAATTTGCAATTAAACATGTATTTGCTTAGAGGGGCCTGACACGAATCTAATTTTCAAAATCAGGCCCCAGCCTATTTGCTAAAAACACAAATTACGACTGGTCAAAAATCCACCCGTCGTCGTCATCATCGGCCAACTCCAGCCGACATGCCGCCACCGTCCATGAGACTACGGTGCGCGGTCTTCATGGCAGATCGAGACCCAATCGGCTAGCGCGCCCGTACGATTGATAAAAAATTATCCAGCGGTGTGAAATAGCTGCTGTCGCCACGAATTTGTGGCACCAGCCGTGAACCGCCACCATGGCGTCACATCCAACCGCGAATCACGATCGACGATGCACCAGTATTTCATTTTGATGAAGGAAAAATTCCGCCCAGCGAATTCTTCAAATTCGCGGCGGTTCTGGTTTATGGAGGAAGCACCTCTGCGCCGCTTCACAGCGATCGACCATCAGATCCACTGGTTATGCCGCGACGGTTCCGGCGCCACTCATCAACGTTGGTTCGGCGGAATATTCCTAGCAAATAAGTTTTTAGTGGCGCGCGGCGGCCCTGGATTCGCCCAGCGAGCTCCAACTCCGATGGTGCTGACGGGTCATGGTGGCAAACGTATCTAATACACTGCCACCCAATTTTTTTTTTAATTAAAACAATTTAGTCTTCATCGCCGGCAGATCCATAGTCTCTCTGTAAGAACAGGAATAGGGCAAACCCAGTTTTGCTATTCCCGTAATTAACTTTCTAGGAAATAGTTACAGTCAAACATAACTATTGATTATTTTTATTTCCAAAACAATATCTATAATCTATATCTATATCTATAATCTATATCTATAATACATTTAAAAGTGCCTTAGCATTATAAATCATTTTGGGACAGTTTTGCCCTTCATCCTTTTAATTTTGATCAGTTTCGTCCCCCTTTTATTTTCTTAATTAATAATTGAAGAGTCCATATGCTCCGTCTTTCCGATCCATCTCTGTCCGACTCCCTCTTTCAAGTCCGTATGCTCCGTCTTTCCGATCGATCTCTGTCCGACTCCCTCCCCCCAATTTTTTCCGCATCATACTTCGGCGGCCGACACTCCCTCCGACGCAACTGCTTTCTTTCTAATCCCTCCCCCTTGCCGGCCATTATCGTTGTTTCCTTCTGCATCCATTGTCAGAGGCCTCGATCGACAAGTGATCCTTTTTCGTCCATCCATTACTCCATCAGGTACTGTTTTTCGCTTGAATTACATTTCCCTTTTATGATTTGAAGGAGAGTCATATACCTAATTGGTTTTGATTTCTGAACAATTTCAATGATTGATCTTATTGGTTTTTGGGGGTTTTTATTTTTAATATACTGATGTAGGTAATAAGCTTGCCCTATATTAAAAAGTGCACCCTTCCATTGGCATCCCAACACCGTCCTTTCCAGATACAAAGTAGTAGAGTGTAAGAATTTCATGAAAATTATCGTTTATGAGCGAGCGTAATCGTAGTCAGCAGATTCTTGGAATTCAAATTTGGATGTACACTTTGCACGATGATATTGGTATTTTTTATAATTGCATTTGATAAATTATAGCACTTGATGCTCTTTGCCCAGCCCAACTCAGCAAATACTTAGTACTAATAAACTAATGTTTTGGAAATGCCTTCCTAAATTTAGAATCCCTTTGCGTGGTTTCCTTTCCAACCTTTCTTATTTTCTTCGTTTGGAGAAGCTTAATGTGGTTCCTTGGAAGCACTTTTTGAGAACTAAGCACATCAAGATGCTTAAGCCCTTTTTCGTTTGCTTAAGAATTTATCAATAGAAATTTGTCAGTGATTCCTGTGATTAGGTGCTGTTTGGAGAGAAGGCCAGATGTAAGTGTCTAGATGACTACCACAACCACCTCTGCAATGTAAGCAGTCATCTTCATATGCTTATGTAGATTTAATATTTTGTTTTCATGGTGAATATTAGCAGAAATTGACAACTTTTAAAGCATCCTTTTCTAATCGATGTTCATTTTCTTCTTCATTTTGTAGTGCAGCAATAAAGAACAGCCTTCCAAAAATTGTATATACCAGGTACTAAAGATCATGATTTCTGCAGCATTGGTTAATCCCTTATTCTAAATTCTAATCTTCAATTGTTCTTGCCAATCGTTCATCTCCGATGCCGGCAAAAGCCACCGCCCCTCGGATTGTCACTTTGTCAGTGATTCCTGTGATTAGGTGCTGTTTGGAGAGAAGACCAGATCTAAGTGTCTAGATGACTACCACAACCACCTCTGCAATGTAAGCAGTCATCTTCATATGCTTATGTAGATTTAATATTTTGTTTTCATGGTGAATTTTAGCAGAAATTGACAACTTTTAAAGCATCCTTTTCTATTCGGTGTTGCTTAAGCACTTTTTCGTTTGCTTAAGAATTTATCAATAGAAATTTGTCAGTGATTCCTGTGATTAGGTGCTGTTTGGAGAGAAGGCCAGATGTAAGTGTCTAGATGACTACCACAACCACCTCTGCAATGTAAGCAGTCATCTTCATATGCTTATGTAGATTTAATATTTTGTTTTCATGGTGAATTTTAGCAGAAATTGACAACTTTTAAAGCATCCTTTTCTAATCGGTGTTCATTTTCTTCTTCATTTTGTAGTGCAGCAATAAAGAACAGCCTTCCAAAAATTGTATATACAAGGTACTAAAGATCATGATTTCTGCAGCATTGGTTAATTCCTTATTCTAAATTCTAATCTTCAATTGTTCTTGCCAATCGTTCATCTCCGATGCCGGCAAAAGCCACCGCCCCTCGGATTGTCACTTTGTCAGTGATTCCTGTGATTAGGTGCTGTTTGGAGAGAAGGCCAGATCTAAGTGTCTAGATGACTACCACAACCACCTCTGCAATGTAAGCAGTCATCTTCATATGCTTATGTAGATTTAACATTTTGTTTTCATGGTGAATTTTAGCAGAAATTGACAACTTTTAAAGCATCCTTTTCTAATCGGTGTTCATTTTCTTCTTCATTTTGTAGTGCAGCAATAAAGAACAGCCTTCCAAAAATTGTATATACCAGGTACTAAAGATCATGATTTCTGCAGCATTGGTTAATTCCTTATTCTAAATTCTAATCTTCAATTGTTCTTGCCAATCGTTCATCTCCGATGCCGGCAAAAGCCACCGCCCCTCGGATTGTCACTTTGTCAGTGATTCCTGTGATTAGGTGCTGTTTGGAGAGAAGGCCAGATCTAAGTGTCTAGATGACTACCACAACCACCTCTGCAATGTAAGCAGTCATCTTCATATGCTTATGTAGATTTAACATTTTGTTTTCATGGTGAATTTTAGCAGAAATTGACAACTTTTAAAGCATCCTTTTCTAATCGGTGTTCATTTTCTTCTTCATTTTGTAGTGCAGCAATAAAGAACAGTCTTCCAAAAATTGTATATACCAGGTACTAAAGATCATGAATTCTGCAGCATTGGATAATTCCTTATTCTAAATTCTAATTCAACAGATAAATATATATTTTAGATGAATAGCTGTATCGCTATGTTATTCACATATTGTTATCCTTGAATTCCAATAGCTAGATTAGATATGTCTGAGTTGCTATGTGCTTTAATGTTTGATTCACTTCTAACATTTGCTGTTTACTTAACACACACACACACACCCTGAAATGGGAAAAAGATATAGGAGTATAAAATTATACTCCAAGACAATGGTACTAAAATGTTTCTGTGGTAAAAAGTTTATTATTGTCTATGAAATTTCTAAAATTTTAATCCAGGGCATTCAGTTTCAGCTATGGTAAGCTCTACCTTACGTCATTAGTCATATGTGATTTTCTGTGATGTTTTTCAGCACATATCTTGAATTTCTTAAGTTTGACATTTAAATCCTCACTGTATATGGTTTTGATAATGTTCTCATACACTTCTATGCATTCTACTTATTGACCAAAAATGAGGTGCCCATTTTTTTAGCGTTAGCATATTTTGACGTTTCTGAAGGAGTTAGGAAGATATGGAAGTGTATGGATGGCCTCTTCAATTCATGAGGGTGCAGCTAGCCCATACAGAGCTGATTTACTTCCAAAAGCTCCCAGGTATTCTATTATCTCACTTGCTTGTTATTGTTTTAACCTTTCCAGATTTCCATGTATTGTTTTGCTTAATTGAGATTCAACTACAATTGAATTTTAAAGTTTAAAGCATCTTATCCATGGATGCTATATATGCGGAAATATTTTTACTGTGCTTATTGGAAATCATCTTCAGATATCCTGGCAGAAAAATCAATCTGGTTATTTCAGTAATGCACATTGAGTTGTCGGGTTGGGCAGAATCATTAATATTCTCAAGATTGCTTGGACAAGTATAACAAATTTGCTATGTACTCCCTTTGTTTCAAAATCATTTTTAGACCATTTTTCCCTTGCCTTTGTTTCTTTTGCTCATTTTTCTCCCTGCTTCTAAATTTTTCTGTTCATTTTTCATCGCCTAACCGTCTTCCACAAGCCACTGCCCCTCGCTCATGGGAGAAATCACTGCCCTAATTTCCGTCAATTGTTCAACTTCCCGCTCCGATGCCACCACAAGCTACAACCACTCGCTCACGGGACGGGTGATTCAAGTGCTCGGTAAGTTTTTAGTATTTTGATTATCTTGATTTTTAAATTTGCGATCTATCTCCGCCCTAATCTTCGATCATTCTTACCAATTCTTCAACTCCCCGTTCCGATGCCGCAACAAGCCACCGCCCCTCGCTCACGGGACGGTGGATTCAAGTGTGTGGTGAGTTTTTCATATTTTGATTATCTTGATTTTTGAATTTGAGATCCATCTCCACTCTAATTTTCGATCATTCTTGTCAATTGTTCAACTCTCCATTTCGATGCCACCCAAACCACCGCCACTCGCTCACGGGACAGCCGATTCAAGTGTTTGGTGAGTTTTCCTTATTTTGATTAACTTGATTTTTGAATTGGAGATCCATTCTCTTTTTTTTTAGAAGATTTCAGGTTTGGTCATGATTTTGTTGTGGTTACATCTATTATTTCTAAATATGAAGAGGTAACATTGGTGACATTAAATTTATTACATAACTTGTGTTCTGTCGTGCTGTTTGATCGAGATATATGGGATTTGTACATTTAGTGGGAGCAGAATCTTATATGCATCTATAAGTCTATAACATAAATTGAGATATATGGGATTTGTAATGAGGTTCCTCTCTCACCTTACAATCACTGGTAAACCATTATTAATGCAGGTTCTGGTTAATTATGCAAGGTCATCGAAAGAGGCAGAAGAAGTTTGCAAACAGGTAAATTAGCACCTTTTAAATGCTTAATGCGTATCTTCCAACTATTTGTGTGTACATAATTTCTGAATTTTTTGCAATTATCTCATCCTTGGAGTTCTTCTAGGACTTTAAAAATGACCCCCTGCTTTATGGACTGAAAATCTTACTTGATTATTTTGGGAAAAACCTACTATTTAACTCAATAAGATTATGATGTGAGTATACTTCACTTAGCTGTATGTGTGTAATGTGACTCATTTTTTTATATTTTTCCATAAGGATTGGACCTTCTTCCCATCCCAGTACACCAGGCTATTTGTGCTGTCAATCAGTGCAAAATCTGCAGCCTGCTTAGTTAAAATGAAGAGGAAAAACTCATGAATTTGATCTTATGGGTATACCTATTTTTGTTGCTTTAATGTCAAAAATTAAATTGTAAGTGCTACTTCTTGCAGATAGAAGAATCCGGGGGACAGGCAAGTAGTTTTGGTGGAGATGTTTCCAAATAAGCTGATGTGGAGTCTATGATAAAAACTGTGAGATAGTTCTTCAGTTCTGTTAACTCAAACTTTATGCCGAATACATAATTATCTGAATCAAGTCTAATTGAGACATCTGCAGGCAACTGATGCATGGGGAACAATAGATGTTTTGGTCAATAATGCAGGTAAGTCAAAGGGCGAACCTTCTTTGGTTGCAAATTCATTTTGTGGTTCTGTTCTTTTAAAAATATATGTATATATGCAGGAATTACAAGGGATGGTTTATTGATGAGAATGAAGACATCTCAATGGAACGAGGTCATTAGTCTGAACCTACCTGGAATGTTCCTTTGCACACAGGTCAATTTGACAAACCTCTTATACTCGGATAAATATTGTATCGAATTCACACAAACTAAATTCAAACTTTTGTGGTTTCTTCAGGCAGCTGCCAAAGTAATGATGAGGAAGAAAAAGGTTCCCACTTCATTTGTTTGATAATGGTTGTATCTCCTTCATGAACTCATTTTATCTTTTTAATTTAATTTTCCTCGTTTCATTGTTGAGGTTTGTAGTTGCTTGCGTTTATGAAGTTTATTCTTTAACTTTATGTTACATTTTTCTTATCTTAAGATTCTAATGCAAGATTCTTACTGTCTATCTAGGGTAGGATCATCAATATCCCATCCGTTGTTGGGCTTGTCGGTAATGTTGGACAAGCCAATTATAGTGCAGCTAAAGTAGGGGTAATTGGACTGACAAGGTCTGTTGCCAAGGAATATTCAAGCAGAAACATTACTGTGAGTTTCCTGAAAGTGTTATCTTATTTAGCTTAGCTGTATGCGTGTGGCTAAGCATCTGTCTTGTGCTACATTTTGAGATTTAAATGAATGCTTGCATTAACAGGTAAATGCAATTGCTCCCGGATTCATCGTATCTGATTTGACTTCTCAGCTTGGGCCAGAATTTGAGAAGAAGCTACTGGAAGCCATCCCATTAGGTAACTTATTTCTCTCTGCCCATAATTAATTTATCCAGCTTTGGTCTGCAGAATCGAATTAATCTGTGTATGTACTGCTTAGAGGACCCGTTTGATTTTTACTAAGATATCCAGGAAGATATGGCCAGCCAGAAGAAGTTGCTGGGCTGGTGGAGTTCTTGGCGCTTAGTCCCGCTGCTGGTTATATTACTGGACAGATTTGTAACTCATCATCTATTTATTGAACACCTTTGCCCAACCACAATAACGATATGGCCCCAACCCCATCTTATCAGTATGAGCTCAAAGTTGTAGCTTTTATAGTTGTCCCTTTTTGTATTTTTCTGGGTTTCTTTTTCCATTATCTAAGAGAGATAAACAGGAATGAAGATTATGATAGGCGACTCATACTTGTACTGTGGTGGTGGTGGAGACTTGTAAATATATGAAGGTGGGGGTGGAGGTGATTCGTATTTATAGGGTAGTGCTGGAGGTGATCCATAAATATGAGATAAAGCCGGTGGTGGTAAAGAAAGTGTGAATGGGGTGTAATCAGCATTTGCTACAACTGCAAATGCGGCCAATAGTGCCAGCAGAACCCACTGCTGGGGTTTCATGAATCTCGACATCACTACTATGAAACGATCACACTCTGTAAGTTTCTCTTTTGGTTTGATTTATGGAAATTATCACATGATATTTATAGGCATTTCTTGTGGTCATGTATTGAAGAAGTTCACTATTATTTGTCTATATGCTTACGACTTCCTCTGTCTTTTTTTGTGTTTTGGTAGGGTAAAGAAAGTGGGAATGTGGTGTAATCAGCATTTGCTACAACTGCAAATGTGGCCAATAGTGCCAGCAGAACCCACTGCTGGGGATTCATGAAACTCGACATCACTACTATGAAACGATCACACACTGTAAGTTTCTCTTTTGGTTTGATTTATGGAAATTATCACATGATATTTATAGGCATTTCTTGTGGTCATGTATTGAAGAAGTCCACTATTATTTGTCTATATGCTTACCACTTCCTCTGTCTTTTATTTTGTATTTTGATAGCTGATTCTATGGTTGGTTCGGATGTAAGAATTAGTCAGTTTATTAAAATAACTTAAGATTCCTATTCAGGATTGGAAACAGCTTATTATTGTGAGGGTCGCCCAAAGTGGAAGCATCGTTATCATGTCGATTCACCATCCTTGTGAGTGTGATTTTTTCAATTGTGGCAGATGAACCCACCATCAATGATGAACTTAGTTCACGTAAACTTCATATTATCATCTTATTATTGTAGTTGGGCCTTTTAGTTTAAGTTCCTGAATAAATTTCCCGTAGGCTTTATTGCTTAGTGCTTAAGTTAGGGTTTAATTTTGAGATCCTATTTTTATTGATTTGTTTTTATTTGTTAGGGCATCTTTGGGGATCATTATTGGACGGGAGTTTTCTCTGTTTTCAGCAATTTATTTGTTGAGTTTGGTTATTTTGATTGCAAACTCCCACGATTTTAACAAATTGAATCCAGCAGGTCGGACAAAATTGTTAAGGCAAGGTAGTGCATTCATGAAATACTACTCAGTACTCAATAAACTCAAATTGCAGTAAGAAACAAAAGAAACACTAGGAAATTTCCTGTCCAAATAAATCTTCATCCATTCATGCATGCATTTCTACAGCTTTCAAGAGATGAGCAGGAGAAGCTACACTGCCCAAATACGAGCAGATTCTGACGCTATATCTGTCAGCATTCCTGAAAACATTACAACAGACGTTTCAGGGAATGGAAATAGAGCATTGAACACACTGCAAGTTAGGCACTGTATGGATACTCTCTTCTTCTTTTACAATTTTTGAATTTTTTATAATTTTTCCATATTCTTTAATATGTAGACTCCTGCCTGCAGATTCTGTTCCAGTTGAATCTTTGGTGCTTGCATTTGGTCTGACAAAAGCTAGGAGGATTGGTAGGAGTTGAATGGGAACATGAATGAGTTCATCATCTCAATTGTCATATAAATCTATTTATGAAGCTTCACTATTTTTTTTATGTTCTTCAGGGGCAGAGTATCAAGCTACTGATTTGAGGTTTCTTGTAAATGGCACGGATGTTGACCCGTTAAGTATCTTGAAGAAGATGGGAAGGAACAAATGGCTTTTGATCTCTATCGTGCTGCTACAATTGTTTATGTAAAGCTTGAGAAGTATGATTATCTCCCTTCTTGAAAATCTTAATTTAGGTAACAAATTAAAATGATTTAGAATTGCTTATTTCTCTGCATAAGATATTATTTCTGATCATCTGCTGCTATGCCCAATGCTCTGTTGAAAATTTGGCAATTAATATCCAATAACAGCTAACTGGAAGTTGTCATCCTGCTACCAAGCTGGTAAAATTAAATATTACTATCATGCTGATTAACCAAATATTACACTTCTCACATATTTCTGCATAATACATTCCAATAGTCCATTGAACAAATGAAAAGCTCTTTTTTTTTCCTAAGCTACCTTGAAAGTATTATTCCACAGATCTTAGAATAATATTCTTCTGGTTTCATTGCCCACAGGTACACAGATGCTGCAACTTTTCTTTTAAGGTTGGCCCTAGCAGCTGCTAACTGCAATGCCACCCATAGCCAATGCAAGGTGCTGAGATATCCACTATATTGTAACTCCCTTTATTATATATAAAAAATGAAACAAGTTATGTGCCTTGTAACCATGACAAAAAAAATGAAGAAACCATGCAAATGTTATCGGGACACAAAGAGTTACTTCAACTGCATAAAGCCTGACTAAATCAGATATCAACCTCCATTTAAAGTGGTATCATATTTGATATTATGGATATATTTTATTTCATGTTGAAACCTGTTAACCTAGGCATGGTTTACTTGCTTATACAGACTTACATTGCCTTGATGTCATGCTTCATGTTGTCCCATTGTCCATTCGTCTTTCAAAGGCAAATGATCATTGGAATGGTTTTTTTTTTTTTTCAGTGCTTTGATATTGTAATTGGTATTATTAATTAATTTCTCTTAATCACAGAAAATTAAATACAAACCCAACAGGTAATAATAATGTTTAAGTGATAATATACATATGCAGGTTTAGTTCTATAGAATAATACCAAAAAATTACTACAATTTCTTCACATTTTTGGCCTTTGAGTATCAATCTTTTCTCTTTTATTTGCAGAACATCATCTCCTGCCTAAGGATTCCCAACCTTCAAATTAATGGCAGCTCTTATTATTATACTTTTGATTATGTCCTAAAATTAAAACTTGCATTTCTTCAAAAATTATTTTCCTCTGTGTTTGCCTCTTTAGTCTGTAATCTTTCTCATCTTGCAGTTTATTTTGATCTTTGGTATTTATGATTAACAAATTAATCATTTGTCCTAATTATTTTCATACCACATCACATAAACACATCAACAGATGTTATATATGATCTCCATAATTGCATTTGGTGAAAAGCTAGGAGGTTTTGTAGGAGTTGAATGGGAACATGAATGAGTTCATCATCTCAATTGTCATATAAATCTATTTATGAAGCTTCACTATTTTTTTTTTTATGTTCTTCAGGGGCAGAGTATCAAGCTACTGATTTGAGGTTTCTTGTAAAGGGCACGGATGTTGACCTGTTAAGTATAGCTGGAAAGATAATAATCAATTAAAGGCTCAATAATCATCCTAGGTGATGCTACATCAAAGGATGAGCTAGGGTCTAGGATTGCTCATCTGAAAGGGGAATTCTTTGAGATAGATGTTGTGTATTACTTCGAGAAACTTGTTGAAAGAATTGTAAATTGTTTGGTGGGGTCGTTGCATCGAAGTCAATGCTGCAATAGAGACCGAGCAATGTTGCCGCTAACAAGATACCTTTCTTTGCGTTGTATGTGTGATTTCATTTTCTCTTTTGTTATTCATTGTGTTTCGTTTTTGTTTTCTGTGAAGTATTGGGTGAAAGTATGAAACTTTTTGTTACTTTTTATTGCTCTTGCATTATTGGTATTAGTGATTCAGCTTTCTTATTGAATTTTCTGGGACCATTGTTATATGGATATTCAATTTAATTATATGGTCATATAATCTTGATTTGGTTTTGAAAATGAAGTAGCTCTAGATTTTTGATATGTGGGGGTATCTCGGACAATACTCAAATTGACATAATTATCTTCGTTCTTGCATTGTATGACTACATACCTTTAGATTGGACCTGAAAGTTAGAGGATGGAAAAACCTGAAAATGAACTCCCAGGTGCAGCTAAGGAAGATGAAACTGGAGCGGAGAAGTGTATTAAAATCTGTAAGCAAATAATATCCCTCAATTCATCTAAATTTTTAATTAGCGCTCACCCAACAAGGATTCAAGTTTCTTGTTTGATGGTTAGATACATAAGCTAAGAGATCCAATATTAATGATCAAATTTTTTTTAAAATTAATTGTACCAGACGTGCAACGCACGTGGTTCAACCTAGTATATATAAAAACATGATAGTCTGCTAATTATGGCAACCCCTATTTTCCCGCCCATTTTTTATACTAAATATAGAAAGTTGTTTAGTTCATTCTAAGCTGAGCGCGTGAACTTGGGGAGTCCAACAGTTGGTCAGTCTTGATGATTTATCGCCCTTTTCAATAAGTTGTTCTCTCTCTTTTAATTTATCTTTAATTAGTAGATTGTTTCAGATTCCAGTTTTTGTTTCGTAATTCTTTTTAAATTTAAAAATTCTTATGGTAATATCCTGCTTGAATTGTATTAGACTTGATTCTTAAATTTGAAAAAAACAAACTCTTTACCTTTTAAAAGAAAAATCTCATTGTACATTCTACGAAATATAAATTCAAAATATGTAATTATTTTTTCGAACCTCTTAACTTTTTTTAAAAAAGTTTGTTACCGTTATATTATCGTTTTTCTAATATTCTACTTATTTATATGTGTTTATATTTAATAATTTCTAACTTAATATTACGAGCAACTCTCGTTTGCATTTAGTGTTTGGTGCACTCATTCCACAGTTAAGGTTGTTTACACTGAAAAGTGTAGTTAAATTACACTAAAAATTTACATAGAAAATAATTTTTCAGTGTAAATTTTTCAGTATAATCTAATCACATTTTTCAATATAATCAAATCATATATTTTAGTGTAATCTCAATCGTTGAATTCATGCACCGTGCATCTGGTGCATAAATGGAGTGCGTAATATATATTACTTTGTTGTAATTTATTGTATAGTAATATATTTTATTTAGTTGAGCTCGGTTAACTTATTTTAAAGTATTTTATTGTTGCACCCTTCAATAAAGCTTAAGATTGCACATTCTAAGTTTTTTTAGCATTTATAAAAAGATATACTGAATATGTTTGAACATCGATTTAAATTATCTTCCTTAATGTTTTTAAAATGGTTTTAGTTGATTTTGATTACATTACATTCAATTTAAATTAAGTTATAAGATTCAAAATATGATATTTAATGTTTTTTTAATTCATATATTGAAATTTAAATTATGAAATAAAATTGAGTTATAAGATTCAAAATATGATATTTAATGTTTAGTTAATTCATATATTGAAATTTAAATTATGAAATACTCACATGTATAATATTTTTAAAAAAGATATACATTAACAACAAAAAAATAGTAAGAAATTAAAATAAAAAAATGGTTAGTTGCAAATAACATCACAATGTTTTTACAAATTGCAATTTAATTTAAACTTTTAAATTTTTGTAAACAAAATTCCAATTTAATTTTTGGATGCAATTTGAACAATTTCGAAAATGATGTTTCACCTACCCGACATTGAATAAATAATTGTATTAATATATTTAGATTGATTCAGATGACAACACATAAATAATCATTACGTTCGGGTAGATTGAAATCAGTCTTTTTATTGGAATTGCTAATAAATTTTAAATTGAAATTTTGTTTGCAACGATTCAAAGTTTATATTAAATTGCAATTTACGAAAATATTGTAAATTCATTTGCAATTAACCCTTAAAACATAAAAATACTCAACATCTAAATGAACAAATAAATTTAGTTTTAACTTTCAAACACATTATTTTTTATATTACGTCGTGCATCGCACGGGAGAAATGCTAGTACATATAAAAGTGGCTTGGAATGGTAAATCATTTTGGCTTGGAATGGTAAATCATTTTTGGACGATTTTACCCCTTCCAACTTTTATATTTTACAAGGTAAATCATTTTTGGACGATTTTACCCCTTCCAACTTTTATATTTTACATTTTAATCCTACTTTTATTTTCATTTCATTCGTCCAATTCTCTTTCACTTTTTCCAACCCGATCTGTCTACCCCTCTTTACATCCAATATTGCATGATCTACCACGTTTTTCCATTTGGCTGATGCTACGCTTTCCCCCTTCTCTGTGTCTGTGCATCAATCGGTATAATTTGGAAGCTGATTTAGTTTTATAATTTTGTAGATGGGGTCTTTGCTTTCCACTCATGGATGTCTTCTTAACTGGTGTAAAGCTGATTCAAAGAGGGATCATTGTGTTACAGATGCAGAGCAAGGATCGAATAGAGTACTATTTGGTTGAAGAGAATGGAAATGGTGCTGATGTTTTGCCCCTAATCACGATGCTGCATCTGTTTGGGAATATTGCTTTCTAATTATTTTTCAGGTACATTTTCTCCCCCATCAATACACTCTAAGATTAAACAATGTCATGACCTTAAGTTAGAAAACTGTTATATTTGATCCTATGCTCGTTTTCTTCATTCATTTTAGACATTTTTTGGGGCTTTCATGCTCGTTGATTCCATCTTTTGAATGTATTGGGTCGACGAGATTAATGTTCTTGGTTATTTAAATGCCTTGTATAATTCAAATCAACTGTTTTGCTATAATGAGTATCAACTTTATAGGATCTCATGGATATTGGGGTCACTATATTTGTTCAAGCTTTTGCATCATCGTAAACTTAAGATAAAGATAACATCTTGGCTTTCGGATTACTCTGTTCTTTACACTTGGATGTGTATAAATTAGTTTGTGATCCGAACTCTATTGGTAAATTCTTGAGAGGGTAAGAAGAAAATAAATTAAATGTATTTTATCTATTTAACTGTTATTTCTAATTATTTTGCTAATTGGGTATTTGATGTCTTTGACTTTTATTACCTTAATTTCCTTGTCATGCTTTGGTGGCCGGTTTGCAGTGGCGAATTATTAAGATGTTGACGAGAGAAAGCACCAAATGGTCGTGTACTTGTATCAACTCCCAGCCTCTCCTCGAAAAAATAAAATTCGGATAATCAAGAGAAGTAGCACATAGCTTAGTTGGAATTATAGGACGGCACAAGATAACATTCCTTGTCGACTATTTGTTGCCGTCAACTGTTAAGTGGTTAGTTTATTGTGCATTTTCGCTTGATTACAAGAGCTTATGTATGAATACTTTCAACTATAGGAAACACGATGTTCCTTTTTAATTAGGCATAAAATGTGTGTGTGTGTATTTGTGAACCATTGCTAAAAAATCTCATATATTCGAGGTACTGCATCTATTCTTTTAGCAATTGAACCGATTTTTTTTTTTGTGAATATCTTAAATTAATCTGGATTTTATTGGGGTCCGAATCTCCTACTAAACATGGGGTCCAATTCCCTTTCATTGATAGAATAACTATTTTACTCATTTAGTAAGGATCAATGATTTAGAACAATCAAAAGATTGCAATTTGTAATGATATAATTTTGGAATTGATGAGTTTGAGCAATTTACATTATTGTGAAAGGAGAATTTGGTGAAGTATGGTGGTTTTTCTCCATGGAACAACATAATTTGTAGCTCCAGTTTATCCAAATTTAAAGAAATGTAGTTGGACTTATAAAGGTTTCGACTGTGATCATCAATGATAGTGATTGCCGTGAAAATTTGATGGCTCAATGGAGGAATAGTTAAAGTAATCATCAGTTGCTGTTATTTCTTAATGCTTCAGAAACAAGCAACACACCTAGATAAAGGTTTCGTAGCTCTTTGACTCTATTTACTCAATGTTGGATTCTCATGTTAAAGTGGCCTTAATAATTAAATATATATTGTAGCATCACTATATGGTTGGCATAACGGGGGAAGGAGCTGCTGGCTGCCAGTTCTGGCACATAAATTTAGGAATAAAAAAAATGTTGGCAAACATTCTGTTTTCTTTTCGAGAAAGGAATTTGTCAGTTGGCATTATGATTGCTGGCTGGGATGAAAATGAGAGGGTGAAATTAAGCATTATGTTAGCCAACCCCTTAAAATCTATGTGGTTTCAAACTCTTGTTGGTTCAACTTTCGTCTATATTATTTATTAAAGTTTAGTTAGTTATATACTTAACTTCATATATAGCTCTTGTTTTGTTGATCATATCTTTATAAGTTTCTTAAAGAAATCCCGATTTAATAGTTCAGCTTTGACTGTGCTTTTTACAATCTGAATATTCTCTAGATACCGTTTTGATTTATCTATTGAGGAAGCTACAGAGCTGGCTAGACGAGTTATCATGCTACATTCTGTGATGGTACATGCAGTCGGTAATGCATTTTCTCCCTCCTCTCACTGATGTAATTTAAATTTTTTTATCCTCTTTCTTATCTTGACCTACCCCAGCTAGCTCATAAATTTGAAAATTGAACAGAATTTATTCTTTTGATACTTTACTTAGTTTGTGAATTGATACTTCCCCTGTTACAATTTAGATTATCCAAAGCTACGAAATATAATTTTACTCTCTAAAACTAATCACTTCCAAACATCTCTCAGTTATACCTAATTGTACTATATATTTCAATATACCGTTTAGCAATGAACTAAACTCCCTACAATAAAGTAGAACAAACTAACATATCCTCAACTTTACATTTTTTAATATTAAGGAACAACTTTTTCATTAAAACTCACCCTATTCCATATGGATAATTTAAGGGGGTGCTTGGTTAGCAATTCTTCAATGGTAATGAGAATGAAAATTTATTTCCATCTATGCCCTCATAAGGAAAATGATATGTTAGGGGAAGAAGTGTTCCAATGGTGACACCATTGCTAGGGCCGTGCCCCAATTTTGGAATAGAAGTTGACAACAAATGGTTGTTGGTGGAGGAAGGGGGGAGTGGTTGAGGAGAATGATTGTAGGAATAGAATAGGGTAATCAAAATGAAGTAGTGATTACCTTATTTAGGAGGAGATATAGTGATTTTGTTCTCATGAACTATGCTAATTACACTAATTTTCAATCTCATTCCCATTACCATTGTAGAGTTGTTAACCAAGCGCCCCCTAAATTGTAATAGACAGAATAAGATTTTGCCTATTGGGTTGATAAAGAAAGAAAAATATTTTTATCTCCATTATTTTCACATACTCAACGACCTCATCGGAAGAGTACGAATTTATATCTAATATAAATCGTAATGGACTAGGAACCACATTTCTATTATTACAATGTCTGCTAGGGCTGATCATTGAAACAACATAACTGGTAGGTCTCTAAACCAATTGCCTCACACAATTCCTGATTGATTGAACCTATTTGGTTTAATACATGGAGTTGAAAAAAGTAAATGTAAACTTGTGGTAAGCTTTACATTTCTAAAAGTTCATTAGGTACTGCTCATTTTTGGCGTCATGTATCTGCATGCAATCCAATTCTTAAGTTTCATAATGTTGGGGCCTTAATAGATAACCAAACTACGTTATTGAAGAAGTGGAAATATAATAGGGCTGCTTATAGAGATGCACTAGCTAAATGAATTATCATGCATGATCTTCCATTTAGTTATGCTGAGTATGAAGGGGTTTTGTTGGTGAATCAACTTGAAGGGTGTGCATGGGTATTTTTCTAAAATGTTGTCGAAAGTGTTGAAACATAAGAGACAACATACACAGCGGAAGACTTAAAAAATAAAATTGCAAATAGGATATCAAAATTTGTCATTGATTATTAAATAATCTATGATACCTTATGGCGAAAATTCACTATTACAAAGTAGTGATACAAAGACAAAGTAAAATCCTACTGTAAGATTTTACGACAAGGTAATATACCCTAGATATATCACCAAAAGCCAAGAATTCTAATCGTGTAAACGACCTACTTATAGGCATTATTAAAACACTCTTAGAATTACAATGAAGAGAACCGAAGCTACTACACTTGCTATAGGTAAATAGGAGTCTCGATTTCCTCACTTTAATGTGTCCCATGCGTATGGTTTTTATAGACTTCGAAACTTGCATGTGAACACATGAAAATCATGGTTTCCCATGATCCACAACCGTCTACCACTAAGCTCCATGAACTTACAAAAACCGCCTATGCTTATCTTCATACTTCTCACTCTAAAACTGCAACCGATTGACCTGGGAACTTCCACGTCGTCATCCCTCATGTCTAGACATTAAAGACAACATTGAAATATTTGGCGTTAGTATTAGAAAAAAGGGCAAATTATGATATTGCAGAAAATATTGTAACATTTTGTATAACACTGAGCCAACATTAGGGGTGTAAGTGAGTTGAGCCGACTCGCGAGCTACTCGTGCTCGACTCGTAAAAAGATCGAAATCGACTGGAACCTAATCGAGTCGAGTTCGAGCTCGAGCTACTCGAGTAGCTCGCGAGTTCGAGTTCAAGCTTATAAATACTCAGCTAGCAAGGCTCGCGAGCCTAATCGAGCTTGCACAGTATTTACTATTTAGCCATTAATTTTATTTATTAATTATATTATATATAGTAGTATTTTTAAATATAAAATAAAATATATATACAAATGGTACGCTTACGTTCTTATAACTTCTAAAATCTGAATGAATATCACGTCTCACGAGTCACAACCCCCAAAATAATTAATATATTTTTTTTGGAATATTTGTCAATTTGACAATGTTTTTCAAATTTTTTGGATTTTAATGAATATTATTGTATTTGTGGACTTTGAATTGTTTAAATTTTCGAGTGTATTTGATATGCAAGATTTAGAAAAAAATAATGGGCCAAAATACGTTTTACACTTTATTTTTGTAAAATAGTAAAGTTATTGAGTCGAGTCAGGCCGAACTCAAGTTTATCGAGTTTTTTTACGAGTCGAGCTCGAGCTAAAAAAATTAGGCTCGATCGAGTTCGATCGAGTTATCGTGCATAATATAGTAGTTTTTAGAACCTCCCACAAATCTAGGAATGTGATCGTGTGTGTTGTGATGTAGAGGAACAAATATTAAAACTACCCATGATTTATACTAATAACTGCATTTAATAAATTGCTAGAAATATTCTTAAATGAATATCCTTAATATTATTCAAATTCGAAAATTAAATAACTCATGAAGGTAACAAGTAATTCGAACCCAAGTAAATGTTGTTTTAAATGTTGGAACACATACATATCAACATTTAACAATACAATCGTCATTGGATTGTTTTACCAATTTATCACAATGTTTCATATTGATCCACCTTTTGAAAAGAGAACGTCGTAGTTGCGAGCTCCGTGCCCTCATAGTTATGAACAAATTGATACATTTTTAATCATTTTTTTAAAAGAGTACATCGTAGTAGCGAGCTCCGTGTCTCATAGTTACTCAATAATTAAAGTATCTTATTGTGATTTTTCAAACTTTAGCACGCAATGATATGTGTCCACAAATATAAACACATTTTCAGGTTCAACCAACTATTACACAAAAGAGTTACTCAAAGATAAAAAAAAGAAATAATACTTAGAAAAATGTACTAATAACTTTATGATGTTGTGCCAAATGTCAAAACATTTTTAACAACATAGAAATAAACATTTCAGTGTGTGCATAAACCAAGAGATTTCCTAAGTGATGAAAACCTCTCGAAGTCAAGGGCTTTTGTGAATATATCAGAAATTTGTTTTTCAATGGAAATATTTCTAACTTCACAACTTCCTTCTCAACAAGATCTCTAATAAAATGATGTCTATACTTATATATTTAGTCAATGAATGTTGCAAAGAATTCATAGGTATATTAATTAGAACATGTAATATCACATAAGACAATTAACATATCATTTCCAATTCCATAATCATTAAATAATTTTGAGATTTACTCTCCTTCTTTTTCTAGTTTGAACTCCAGAAGTAATTTCACCTATAATCAAATTTGATGGATGATTTTTCAAGATTCTGGAAGGTGGAATTTTTTCTGATGCATGTGAATTTCCTGCTAAATTTGATCTTTCTGGTAATGTTGTACCAAATGTTGTAATATTTGGTGCCACATTTTTAATTTGATCAGAATTTAAAGAAACTTTAGAAACGTCAATAAAATCAGTAACATCATCATTTTGAAATATATTTATCTATTATGTGGTCAATATACTCACAAGTTCATTTAGACTTATTAGATCTATATTTTTTGTTTCTTTTATAGCACATATTGTAGCATCAAAATGTTTAGGAAGAGTACTTAGAATTTTGTGAACTAACCTGACAATGGAAATTGGATCACCAAGCGAATGAGATTCATTAGCGATCTCACTGATTCTTCCATAGTAAGATGAAATGGTTTCATCTTCCTTCATTTTCAGATTTTCAAAATTGGTATCACACATTCGAAGTTTGGTCCTTCGAATATTCTCAGATCCTTCACAACGTTCTTGCAATCTATCTCAAGCATCTTTTGCAGAGATACAATTCAAAGTCAATTTGAACATAGATACATCAACCGATGTAATATAGCATTCAAAGCTTTCGAATTGTAACTAGCCACAGTTACTTCATCATTCGTCCAATCAAGCTCTCGCTTGATCCGTGCTTCATTGTCTTCATCAGCTGGAGTTCTGGGTTGAGTCCATCCAGATAGCACACTTCTCCATGCTCGTTCATCAATGGATTTAATGTACATCCGCATCTTTGGTTTCCAATATGCGTAATTCGAACCATCTAAAATTAGTGGTTTTAGTGCGGGGGGTAAATGGATATTCCATTGCAAACGTAATTTACACACTCAAAGACACAGGATCTAACTAAGTATATTTATTTATGGCTCTGGTGCCAATTGAAAGATCCAAATGTATGATATCAGATTGCTCTGATACCAATTGAAGGGTATGCGTGGGTATTTTTCCAGAATGTTGTCGAAAGTGTTGAAACATAAGAGACAACATACATAGCAGAAGACTTGAAAAATAAAATTGCAAACGGGATATCATAAAATTTCATAGATTATAAAATAATCTATGATGCCTCATGGCGAAACTTCACTATAACAAAGTAGTGATACAAAGACAAAGTAAAATCCTACTGGAAGATTTTACAACAAGGTAATATACCCTAGATATATCACCAAAAGCCAAGAATTCTAATCGTGTAAACAACCTACTTATAAGCCTAACTAAAACACTCTTAGAATTACAATGAAGAGAACCGAATCTACTACACTTGCTATAGGTAAATAGGAGTCTCGATTTCCTCACTTGAATGTGTCCTATGTGTATGGTTTTTATAGACTTCGAAACTAGCATGTGAACACTTGGAAATCATGGTTCCTATGATCCAAAACCATCTACCACTACGCTCCATGAACTTGCAAAAACCGATTATGTTTATCTTCATTCTTCTCACTCTAAAACTGCAACCGCTTGACCTGGTAACTTCCATGTCGTCATCCTGTATGTTTAGACATTAAAGACAACATTGAAACATTCGGAGTTAGTGTTAGAAGAAAGGACAAATTCTAATATTGCGGAAAATGTTGTAACATTTTGTACAACATAGAGCCAACATCAATACAACTTTTGAATCCTGAATTCAAACCTGTCTCTAGAAATACGACAAAGTATGATTGTTGGAATGTGTATTTAATTGAAAAGGCAAGGCTTAAGAGTGAGTTAGCTGCATTACCTAGTAGAATTTGCTTGACATCTGATGTATGGAATGCTGTAAATGTGTGTGGTTACATGTCTATCACAGCTCATTATACTGATGGAAATTGGAAGTTGAATAGTAAATTGCTTGTACTTTATGAATTAGATTGTCAGCATATAGGTGTAGAATTGGCAGGAAAGATCTTTGGATTGCTTAAGGATTGGGAAATTGATTCCAAAGTATTTTCTATCACCTTGGATAATACCTCTAACAACGATAAATTGTAAAAAGTTTTGAAAGAAAGACTTGAATTGTAAAAAGACTTGTTATGTAAAGGAATTTTTTTTCACATAAGGTGTTGTGCTCACATCTTGAATATTATAGTTCAAGAAGGTATAAAAGAGGTGAATGAACCCTCAAGAAAGTTAGAGATAGTGTGAAGTATGTGAAGGGTTGGGGGGGGGGGGGGGGAGATTGAGTTAGTTTAAAAGATGTGTTAGCTTTGTGCACTTAAGTGATGTTGGTGATAGTTTTTTTAGGTTGGATGTGTCAACTAGATGGAATTCGACGTGCATGATGCTTGCAAGTACCATTAAATATCGTCAGACTTTCACTAGTTTGAGCTATGATGATACTAACTACAAAGATTGTCCATCGAATGAAGAGTGGAAATAGCTGAAAAGATATGTGATTTCTTAGAGCCATTTTATAACATCACCAACTTGATATAGGGTTCGTCTTACCCTACCTCTAATTTGTACTTTATGCAAGTTGCTTGCATAAAAATGAAGTTGAATGAAAATTTGATTTATGAAGATAAAAAAAATTAAAGACATAGCAATAAAGATGAATAACAAATTTGAGAAGTATAGGAATGAATATTACGTTACTCTTGCACTTGCATGTGTTCTTGATCCAAGTGCAAAGTTGGAGTTTTTGAGTTATTGTTATAGGCAAGCTTATCCCAATGATCATCAGGAGAAGGTGAATAAGGTTAAGATGTCATTGTATAAGCTGTTTGATGAATATGTAGTGAAGTATGGTGGATCTTCATCGACCTCATTCCAAGTCAAAACATCAAAAGATGGTGCATCTCAAGGACGAACAGTTTCAAAAGGGGCAACTTCATTTTCATCAAAGTCATCTATGCTAGATGTAAGTTTACTATATTGAGTTTATTAAATAAATAATGTATTTATAGTTTTATTTATATTATTAATATATTTTTATAATTGTAGGAGTTTCATGAAGAAAAAAAAAAGACAAAAGGCTTCAATCGATGGCAAGTCGGAACTTGATGTTTACATGGAAGAAGACTACATTAATGGTAAAGTGGAGGTGCTTGACTATTGGAAGGTGAACAAATATTAATTTCCTCTACTTGAAATCATGACTTGTGACATTTTAAGCATTCAAATCACCACAATAGCTTTACAATCATCATTCAGCATTGGAGGTCGTATCCTTCACAAATATAGAAATTGTTTACTTGGTGAAAAGTACAAGCCCTCATTTGTACCCGCAGTTGGTTGCTTGGCTTTAAAGAAATTGGACCCTTAAATATTTATAATTATATGTTAGAAAATAAATTGTTAATTTTGTAGATGTTAAAACCAGATGATGTAATAGGACCTGCTGAACCTGTTAGTCACCTAATGAAAATAGAATATGACTTAGTCTAGGGGGAACTAGCAGACCAGAGAAGTCAGACCAGAGGAGTCAACCAGAAGACCTCTTCCAGATGAGGTTCCAGAGCAGAAAGTAATGAAGTTAACCCCAGACCCAGACGAGTCTGGTGATTTAAGAAAAGCCTTATAATCACTTCCTATGTCTAGGCAAATCTTTAAATCACTAGCCTGGTCTGGACCAGACAACTTCCGAGTCCTCTAGTATCTGGTCTTTCACATCAGCAGACCAGCGAAGATTTCGAGGAAGTCTCTTTACCATTGGTGATTTAAGGCAAAATGAAGATCAAGAATGGGAAGTTAAAGAAGATTCAAATCCAAAGAATTTCACCAACCCAATCAATCAATTAAGGAAATTGATTGATTGACTTCCATTTATAGGGGATCTGATTAGATTAGCTCTCCAACGGCTAACCCTAATTCACCCCTATAAATATGAAGTACTGGAACGAAGATAGACACACGCGCAAGAAGCATTCAAACTATTATTATTTAAGTACTAGCATTCCAGTACTCGATCTAGATTCACTCTTATATCTATTATGTTAGGAGTTGTAGTTGGAAACAATACTCAACTTGTTCATCTATCTAGAATAGGTTGTTGTGTTGAGATTAGATCATTTGATCTAAAGGTGTAAGCAAGGAACCGGTACTTGTCAATTCCAGTGAAGTGAGTGAGTGAGAAGGATAGTACGAAAGACCCCTTATCAAAGGGAGAGTGGACGTAGGATTTTATATCCGAACCACTATATATCTTGTGTTCTTTATTTCTTGCATTGCATAAGTTTTATTCTTGCATTCATGCTTACAAAGGCATAGAAAGGATTTTATCAAAATTTAAGTTTAAAAGCTTCTGCATTCAGCATCAGGCGAGTCTCCATCAGACGAGTCTGATCATTTCCTATGGTTCGTTTAAAAAGTTCTAAAAATAAGTTTTGGTGATTGAAGTCTATTCAACCCCCCTTCTAGACTTCTTAAGCCTTTTCAAACAGTTATTAGTGGGACCAACATTATTTTTGCAATTTGTATTCAATTTTAATTATTTTTTTGTTATAATTTTTTTATTTTATGTCTATACAGATGTACAAGAGACAGAGGAGGAGATACACTTGCCAAAACGGGATTCCAATATTGTAATTGATGATGACTAGTTTGAGACACTAATGTATTTTTAAATTTTTTTTTTTTTACTTTGAAGTTATGAATGGTTTTTAATTCTATTAGGATTCTAAACTTATTTGGTATTGTAATGACTATTAATTCAGTTTGAAATTATGGTTGAACTTGTGATTTTTATTCTATTTTTATAATTAGTGTTGTTTTTTTTAAAATGATATTTAGTGTTGCTACTTGTTACTTATGAGTATTAGGCACTAAAGTACATTAAAAGATATAATATATGTGTGTGAATTGTGAAAGTGTAATGAATGAGTTGTACTTGTAGTAGTAATTATAGAATAATTTTTTTATAACAATAAAAAAAATTAAAATGGGCCAGACTGGCCCATTTGCCTGCGGGCTAGAGTAGGCTGGGCTAGGATCAATTTATAGAGGGCCGATCATAAATGGGCCGGCCTGGGTGGCCCGTTTTGCCACCTCTAATGTCCATATGAGGTGTATTACAAATATTGTGAACCCAATAGTGCAGGATGGACTGAAGAACAAGGATGAGCATGAGGCTATAACTCATAGCAGATGAGCGATAAGGTACATTCGGAATTCTCCTGCTCGGTATAAGAAGTTTATAGAGTATGTTGGATTTGAAAATTTAGACACAAATAAGCTTCTGAGCTTGGATGTGCCTACTAGGTGGCATTCCACCTACATGATGTTGGAGTCGGTTTTGTGTTTGAGGAATGCACTCGAAGCTTATGAGTATGCGGATCCCGGATACAGGACGGAACTTTCAAAGCCACCATATGATGGGGTTCCAAATAGTTATGATTGGGAGAGAGCTGAGTTATTAGTGAAAGAGCGGTTTTATAAGTTCACACTGAGAACATCTGAGTCTACAATGGTTACATCTAATAATGTATTCCATGAAATAAGTGCATTGGAAATGATTCTTACAAAGTGGATGGATAATGTTGATTTTGAACTGAAGATGATGTAAAAAAGGATGAAGGAGAAATTCGATAAATATTGGGGATTAGTTTAAAAGATGAACATGAATTTGTACTTTGTTGTGATCCTTGATCCACATCATAAAATGGAGTTCATTAATTTCTGGTTTATAGACTTTATGATGATGTTTCTGTTTGCTCTTTAATGAAAGAAAAAGTGAAGAATGGCATAGGAGAGTTGTTTGAAACATACAAAAAAGTATACAGAGCTCCAAAAAGTACGGTTGTAGGCATATCAGGCTCATCACCATTGGGTACTTCAGTGTTTCCAGAAACTTTGTTGAAAGATGAATTTAAACTGTTCAAAAGTGGAACAAGAAAAACACATGCAAGAACGGAGTTGGATAGATATCTTAATGATGATTATGAGCATGAAGAAGAAGTTGATGTGTTAGAGTGGTGGAAACTCAATTCTCATAGATTTCCAGTTCTCTCCAAGATAGCCCGCGATGTACTTACTATTCATGTCTCCACAGTTGCTTCGGAGTCTGCTTTCTAAGGAATAATATTTCGTCCTTCTCTTTACGAAATGCACACTTCAAGCTTAAATCATTTGGAATAATGTTTCTCTTGTGAAGCTCCGAGACTGTTGGTAATCTCTCCCATAAAACTCTCCAAGCATGTACCTTGGCTTTAGGTGGAACCTATTTGTTCCAAATTAATTTGGATTCATCGATCTCCTCTTTTGCATCTTCATGGTTCTTCCAAAATAGCCACGCGTACACATCTTTAGTCCTGTAAATCATATTTGCTTCCGGTGTCCATCTCCTTCGTCTCTTCTCAAGGGATACCTGTTAACAAAATTCAATATCTCGTTAGTTGTGACCCCCTCTCTCTCTCAAGTAAGTCTCTCCTCCACTCCAACTTCCAGCACTACACTCCATCCCTCCACTTACCCAAGTCCCTCACTTTAGCAACTTTATTTCGAGATAAGTAGTAAAGTCCAGGGAAACGACCTCCAAGAGGTATTTTCCCGGCCCATTTTTCATCCCAAAATAAAGTTTGTCTCTCATCCCCAACCACCTTCTCTGAACCATTGAAAAAGTAATCCTCATCCGATGGTCCCATTTAAAAGATGAACATGCATATGTATTTGTGAATTTTTTTTTTTTTGCTTTAACATTAATGTGGACTATTGCTTTGTAAACGTGTGTGTGATCAATGCAATGCTTAAGTGTGTCAGGATGATTGATTCGATTCTGACTAAAATCCTGATGCTATTTTTCTTTCCTCAGGATATGCATGACAATGTTATAGCAAGTATTTAAGAAAATCAGTTAAGCAATAAATAACACATCAATGTAAAGTGGTTCAGAGCCTCAAGCTTCTACGTCCACTATCTTGATTAAATATGAGAATCCCTTAACAAATGATTGACTTGTTTTATAGTGCCAAGGTGCACTCTCAACTGGACTCAGGTTGCCCAGCGGAATTGCCTTCTGAACTGGTCTAGAACCCCTCAGTGGAGTAACCTCACATCTGGACTCACATCCCTCTTCTCTCAGGGACTGTCTCTCAACAACCTAACTTTAACTCTGACACTCAGAAAAGCATTTGGGTTTGGTGTTGCTTTCTCCAACTAACTAAGATTTTCCCTTACATGGTTTTAACCTTTAAGTTAAGGTTGGGAAAATCTCTTTAAACTTAGGATGTATATGATGAGCTCGGATATATAAATTGGAACACTCTTATATGAACATAAATAACTCAAGTTAGTGTTCTTGATGGAGATGCCTATGGGTTTGGCTTTGTCAGGCTCGTTGCATCCATCCATCTCTCAGCACTTGGGCACAAGCACTCTTCATAATGAAGGTTTGAATTTTTATTTATAGTGTAGATTTAAATGTTACTGTTGGAAAGAGTAACATACAAATCCAGACCATCTCTGGAGTGAAATTCTCCTTCGCGGAGTAGGTACGACCTTGTCAGCTTTTGTCAGATTCATTGTCTTGACTTGATTGGTCCATTTTGACCGAGTCTAACGACTCTTTTCTTCAGGGTACTTGATCAGGGTAGCCCTAACTTCAGGTGACTTGTCTTCTAGCTGACTTGAAGATCTTCAGGATGTTTGCTTTCAGGAACTTGGCATCCTCAGGGAACTTGTCTCTCAGGAGACTTGAAGATCTTAAGTAGACATGAGATCTAGCTATTTGTTAAGCTTCCCAGCTTTAGTAGTCTGACTCCTTCAGGTTCTAATAGGCACAACACTGATCTCAGGATCATGCTCTTCACTGAGTAGTCTATTGACCAGCTTAGAAAGACCAGGTTTATACTTAGTGGGACTTCCTTAGGATGGTCTTCAGGATTCTGACTTGAGTCTTTAATCTGTGTGCTCGATGATAGCTTCTGACTTCTCCAGGTCCTTGAGTCAGCTGAGTTCCCCCTCAACCGAGTACCTGTAAATTGAAACAGACTAACCTAACCTGAACATTTACAAGACACAATCCTGGCTGCACATTTTCTATTACAAGTCTTTTTTGGAAAAATTATCAAAACTAAATATCCCAACATCATCCCCACCCCTACAGTTGTAGGAATCTTTCCCCACCATCCAACAAGAAAAGACTCCCTCCTCTTATCCGAATATCCTAACCCTTCCCCCAAGAGACACTTCCACTCTAGCCCACAAATACTCTCTCTCTCTCTCTCGTCATAGAATCTCCAAACCCATTTACCCAAGAGAATCTTATTAAAGCATTTTATATCTTTAACCCCTAGACCCTTATAAGTTTTTGGTTTACAAACACACGGCCATTTTACCCATGCGGTTTTGTTTTCACTCTCACAACCTCCGAAGAAAATTTCTCTGAATTCTCACTATTCCACTCACCACATTTTTAGGAACCCCGAAGGTGGACAATAAGTAGACAAGGACTGGAGAGAGTACAGTATTAACCAGGGTAAGACTCCCCCCTATGGAGATTTTTCCACAACTTATTCCTGATATTCTTTATAATATAATTCCAATCTGAATATTGTTTATGAGCACAACCAAACTTGACACCCAAATATATGAATGGTATATATGCCTTAGAGCGCTCCAACACTTCAGCGCAACCACTCAAAGAAAGTTCATCCATGTTTACCCCGTAAAGACAAAATTTTCCTTTGTTAATCTTTAGGCCCGAAATCAGCTCTAATAGGATAAGAAAATATTTTAAGAATCTTACATTTTCCATAGATGCATTTCCTAAGAAGATCATATCATCCGCGAATTGGAGATGAGACACAGGAACATTATTTCTTCCCACTAGAATCAGTTCGAAGAGATTACTTTCAACATCATTGTTAATCATAATTGATAACCCTTCAGCAAACAGTAGAAAAAGAAAATAAGACAAGGGATCCCCTTGCCTCAAGCCTCGTTCCAGATGAAAAAAGTGTGGGATTTCCGTTCACAAGGATTGAAGTCGTTGCCGAGGAAACACACTCTATAATTCATAAAATCTATTTCTAATTGAAACTCCTCATAATAGCCTGCAGGAAGCCCCAAACCAACGAATCGTAGGCTTTGGCAAAATTGATCTTAAAAAGCAGAAATTATTTCTTTCATTTCGTTGCATCTTCAATGATTTCGTTCAGAATCACCACTGAGTTCAAAATTTATCTATCACCCACGAAAGTCCATTGATGATCATAAATAATAGAATCAAGAACCTTACTCAGACTCCTAGCCAAAATTTTAGAAAGGATCTTATAAATTCCTCGTACGAGCGATATTGATCTATAATCTTGTAAATCATGGGCATCCTCCTTCTTTGGTATAAGGACTATAAATGAGGGATTGAGTCCTTTAACCAAGATTCCATTTGAGTGAAACTCACTCAGAAACTTTATGAAGTCCACCCTGTATATATCCCAGAACTGTTTGTAGAAGGTGAAGTTGAAGTCGTCCGGCTCTGGACTCTTAGAGCTATCACTGAAAGAATTTCATCTCATCTAAACGTCCAAACTTGTAGAGAGGTGTGAAATTAATTTATTTAATTATTTTCCTTACACTCCCCCTCACTTATGGGCCGAACTCAACTTTTCCTCTTTGGGGAGACACAATGAGTGGACAATTTAATATGGGTGTAATTGCTCTCTATAGGAATTGAACCCATGATCTTTGTGTTGGGAAAATATAGGGGTGCTCGGAATCTATTCGGGATGAAATTTAAATACGAATTTAAATATAATTATTACTAGCATGAATTAATCCTAATTAATTCAAATAATAATTCCAACAACAATTTTATCATCATGCATGTTGAATTAATTCACATAAAATCTATGGCGGAATAAACAAGAATTTATGTGACTTACGTACCTCTTGTAGAATTGGCCTTTGAATAAACGGGACAATCACGATCACGCTTTATCAACCCAAAAGTCTTCTCAAGTATTTCCCTTTCGCCTTACTTGATCACCGGTGGGAGATGCTTTCAAGTAATTTAAATAACTAAGGAAAAAGAAAAATATATATGCTCTTGATTTTTCCAACACATTGAATTATGTACTTGGGGATGAAATAATCACCCCCTATTTATAAGATGGAGTGGCCGAAAATACTAGTGGAATTGGGCTTGGAAAAAATCTTTTCTTAGTCTCTAAGAAATCTTGAATATATCTCATATATTCTTTTCTCCATAATAAAATATTCCACAAAAATCTCACTCACCTTATAAGACTTGTATTTTTCGAAAATTATAAGAAAGGAATCCAAGATTTGGATCTTCTTGAATATATGAGATAATCTTGTATTCCAAGAATAATTATATTCCATAATATCTTTTCAAGAAAATCAACAAAATCTTTTATTTTCTTATTTACCAATTTTCGAAAATTACATCAAAAAAATCAGCATTATATTTTCTTTTTATTTTAATCACCTTATCATTATTGGGCTACTTGAGGGGCCTTTAAGGAGAATTAAGATTAGACCTCCTAATGGACTTCTGAATTTCAATATTGAGCCCCAATATAATTCAATCCATTAATATTAATTATTACCACTAATAAATTAATATTGCACTATCCATCTTAATCCATATTAAGATAATATGGGCTCCCGGTTATTATTTCCCGCGTTTAAGATTATCAAGTCCATTAATTAATTAAGCTTCTGAATAACTCTAAATTAATTCATATATTTCACCTTGGAGTAAAGACAGCTCAACATTATTATCCTTACCGAAGAAACTGATTCTTCACTTGCAAGATTTGGTACGATAAAATTTCTGAGCCCACCAAGGGGACTAATCACACGAGCAGTACTCGCACGCGTTTCTCTGTATTAAATCTTAGCAACCGTCGTATGATTAATATTACTGCCCAAAGCACAAGGTTTGAAGTCACGATGATTCGCACCCAACATGAATCAAAGCAGTAACCATTAAGCACACACGGTCCTATTTAAGTGACGGAGATTAAGAAATTAATAATCACTGAGGTCTAATTCTTCACATTTCAGAACAGAAGAATTTATCCTCGCTGTAGATCCTCTTCAACACATACTACATGTGCTAGTGCAATCTCTTGGTCAAGACAAGTCAATCTGAGATATACACATCGACATTTCACGGCGGATTGTTCAATTCCACCTGGGTCGTGAATTTGTACGTTTAGTTACAAGGAATCCGTTGATGTGACCTTCCGTGATCAGATATCACCACATTAACTACAATGCAACATGTACTATATAATGAACTTGTTGCAATAAATATTCAACATTCAATCATATCTAAAGCAAATGTGATAAGAGAATTATTCTCATAAACAAGTGTTTAATACATGAGTTATACAAAGTAAAAATATATTTTCATGTATAACTTCAACACTTTGTTCGGGCGTGAGCCTTTTGGCTCTAATGCCATGAAAGTATGGAATTGATTAACAATATTGCTAAAGCCCATGGGGGTGTATCCGTATTTGGCGGAGTAGGTGAGCGTACTCGCGAAGGAAATGATATTTACATGGAAATGAAAGAACCTGGAGTGAGTAATGAAGAAAATATTGCAGAATCCAAAGTGGCTCTAGTTTACGTCCAGATGAATGAGCCGGCAGGAGCTCGCATGAGGGTTGGTTTGACTGCCCTAACGATGACAGAATATTTTCGAGATGTTAATGAACAAGACGTACTTCTATTTATCGACAATATCTTCCGTTTCGTCCAAGCAGGATCCGAAGTATCGGCCTTATTGGGTAAATTCCTTCTGCTGTCGGTTATCAACCCACCCTGAAAAGTTCGAATTTTTAAAAAGATGTGAAATTAATTTGTTTCATTATTTCCCTTACTATCGCAATCTTATTATTCAACTAGGACACATTACGCTCATCTTACATGTTCTACTTGTACTTTCTCAATACATTTTAAAATTATATTAATTGTAAAATTTACTAAATGGTTAGTTATTTTCATTTGAAAATATTATATATTTGTATTGAATAACATTAATTGTGCGTCAGTTGCATGATACAATTGGTATGTTCAAGTGTTACTCATCCAACTCAATGTTTCATACGTACTTGGTGCACGGATAAGATTTGTGTACTCGGCATGTTTCAATTAAAGTTAGTCACGTTTCAATTAAACCTAGTATCGCATTTTCAATCATTTTATTAGCCTGCACATTTTACTGTAGTATCACGTTTCAGTGAAAATTAGTATTATATTTCACCCTATATTTAACTGCACGTTGCAATTGATACACATGAAATTATCGCCTATCAAGAAGTTCTTGCATCTTCATCTAGATTACTGGATTCAAGGTGCATCAGATGAAGATTAATGGATTCAAGGCGCATCATTTTAATAACTTTATTATTTTTATTTTTTTAAAAATTGAACATTATAAGTCATAATTGAGTGCATGATAATAAATAGCTCATTCAGATTTGCA
Source organism: Ballota nigra (assembly GCA_947034835.1). Classification (NCBI taxonomy): domain Eukaryota; kingdom Viridiplantae; phylum Streptophyta; class Magnoliopsida; order Lamiales; family Lamiaceae; genus Ballota; species Ballota nigra. The sequence goes on from OX344722.1 coordinate 6,254,321, forward strand.
ATTCTTTGTATTGTTGAGTTTTTTATTTGATAAAAAGAATGAATTAATTTATCCCTTGCTCGTGAATCGCAGCAAGCACTATCTCCTCACAAGGAAATTTAAACTTTTATCAATCTTGCCAATTTAGAAAAATCAAATTTATCTATTTCAAAATTAAATCACATTTTGAGGTGGTAAATTAATTTCTAGGGGAGTTGAGTATGTGTCTATGTGGGTTTTTTTAAAAATATTTTTGGGCTTATGGATTTAATGGATTTGGGCTTGGCACCCATATATTAATTGGCTTGGGCTTCTGTATTTAATTGGGTATAATTTTTATGGTTTGTATGTAGATTGCTAAAATTTTAAATATTTAAAAATATAATATATATATATATATATATATATATATATATATATATAAACATATTCTCCCCAAATTGCACTCTTAATTTTTTGAAAACTAATATCTCCATATCCGTATCGTATTACTGCCGCACCCGTGTATCCGCACCCGTGCAATATAGCTCATAATCTAAGATTATGTAGAGTTTAAAGTATAAGTCTCCTGTGAAATCAATTTCATGTGAACTCTTTTTTTAAAAAATAATTTTTGGAGTATTATTTTTAAGCATTTGAAATTTAACTATTTTAATAAACATTTGATTTTATATTTTGTTTTTTTATTTTTAGAATCACTAAAAGGTTATTTTAAATGCTAAATGATGATATTTTTGAAGAAAAGAGTTTACTTGAATCTGTATTTATATTTCATTGGGAGTATCACTAATCTCATCAGGGGTATCATTAATCTGAGTTCAAATTTTTTTAAAACAATTACAATATAATATCACTGACCCAGATTAGTGATACCCCTAACAAATTTAATGATACTCCTGATGAGATTAATGATACTCTAAAACTATTTCATCTTAAGCTTATTATGAAGCATTTTCATATAAAATATATTTTTGTAAAGGGCATTTCTTTTATTGTGAATCCTGGATCGTTTCCATGTGTTATAGTGGGATTAATTAGTCCAACACTTAAAAAAAAGGGTGTAAATAGATAAAATAATAGTCGAGAGATCCAATAAGAATGCTTGCCATCAAAATACGCCCCGAAAGTCCAAAGCTCTGTTTGCCGCTAGAATCCACTATTGGATGCAAGTGTATTAAATAATTAAATTAAATTAAATTAATTAAAGAGTTTACTTAGTAATTATTTACTAAGTCACACTTACATTGGGATCCTAAAATGATCCACATTCATATTCCACTCTCTGTCAAGAGATCTTTTATTCTAATCCAAATAATCTACTTTTAGTTGAAAAGGGGAACACTATCCATGTGACGAAGATGCTTATAATTTTTCACTTATAATATTCTACTCTTTTTAATCTAATTTTAAAAATGGGTAAGTGTTTTGGGTACCATTTGCACCATTGAATTGGTGTCCAAGTAATATTATTTATTTAATAAAAATAAATAATATCAATAAAAAGTACATTGAATTATACAATTCATGTGAACCATACAAAATTGACAAAGTATAGAGTAAAAATGATTTATACATGAATCATTGAAAGGTATTAGTTATTTGTACTGAAGGGTATTAGTTATTTTCACTGAAAAGTATTAATTATTTACTGAAAATAAAATAAAACTTTTCAGTGAAAACAAGTAAGACTCTGAATAACAACTAATACTTTTTAATGAAAATAACTAATATCCATCAATAATTCATACACGAACCAATTTCACTCTATACACATCCCACAAAATTTTATCATTTAGAATAACATTGAGTCTCCATCGACTCTCTTTTAAGTACTTCATTTTTCATTTAAAATTATCAAATATCCAATATTTATGTAAGATTATATTTCATGTGAGATTGATCAATGCCTATTAATTGATAAAAAAAAGTAAGACATAGATTTAGTCGGTGAAGACGAACAACATATATTTAACCTGAACTCTAACTGTCAAACAGTGTCTCACACATAAACATACACTGCATAATAATAATTCGCACAATGGCGACTAAAATCGATTTAAACCTAACAGCATGATTTATACAAAAGTAAATTTATTTTTAGATTTCTTTAACTATTTTAATGCGGTTGCCAGCTAAAAGAATAATATATATGAGACGATTCACATATTATTATAAATTAATATTTATTTCTTTAAAAATGTTAGTGCACCCCAATTTATATTTCTTCATACCATAAAACGGTCCTAAGGAAGAGCTAAAAACACCTTCATGTACCTCAAAATGAACTACATTTTAACAAGAAAATATTAATCATTACAAGAAGACGTTCTTACGTTGCCAAATTTAATTATGAGTGTCTTATTTAAAATTCGAACAACGCTAAAAAAAAAATATAGAATTATCTTTAATAATTGTTATTATGACTACAAAATTTTTAATAAAAAATGGAGATTGCCTATAAAATTGTCTAATTATATATATTGTAAATCTAAAAGATTTAATATGTCAAATCCAGAAGATTTGATGTGGACATTACTTATGGGTCAAATGGTCCGATAGACTTTAGGGTTTTGATATTATATATATATATATATATATACTCAGTATTTTAAGATAGAGATGTACATACACAGAAAATATAGTGGAAAACTTCTGGCTTGGTGTGCCCACAGATGTAGTCATTCATGATAAACTCGGTAAACAAATGGTGTTCTTATTTGCGCTCTTTCTTTTACAACACGTTATCAGCACGAGTATTCTGCCCCCGAAACAAATAAAATCACGTCTCCTAAATAAATTACAGAGGTATGAGATCCATCTCCTTAAAACTTTTTAAAATCGAAAGTTTCTATGCTTTGGCACAAAATCTGATCAGTTTGGGTTATATGTTTCTATTTGGCTTAACACAATTTCAAGCATGGGTATATATAGTGATACATACGAATTCGTTTGGCCTTGAGAAGGTATATTATTAAAAGAATTCAAGAGGAGTAGACTATAGGCAAAAGAGCATAAGTGGACCATATTTTGCCATCGTATGCTATACGTAGACCATATTCCAAATTCTTTTGCCGTAGATTGTATGTTTATTTTATTGCCTATATATATATATTCCGAATTTTTGAAATAAAAATCGAAGGTGCTAAACCATAAGAAATCAAAGCCAGGAGTTTTATTGTTTTTTTATTTTTGGCTAATACGTCTCGGTGTTTGAGTTTTTCTTTTGGACTCGGTACTTGTTTGGTTATTCTACCCACACGAGACGTGCCTAAGGGCGATGGAACTGTCCTCACTTATTAGTCGGGGAAGAAAACGTTTAGGAACCCTTACCATTGAGTTCCACTCTGATAAAGTGACTTAATCCCTTTTAAATTTCAGCACGTAGAACCGCTTGCCGCAGAATAGGCTTGAAGATTATTTGATGTAGAAATTAAGATTTATGTGAAAATCTTTGTGTGCCTATCATTATCTTTGCTGCTAATTTAATTCACTCAAACAATGCCCAAAAATTTCATATACAGGTTTTCCTGAAGTAAACATGGGCATGGACTAAAATTTGAACTTGAATAGTTGCTCCTACCTGTATAACTTATGTGAATTAAATTTACATTATTAGCTATAGTCCGCATGGCGGCACCCAGTATTTGTTGGATCGTAAATCATGTTTGGGCAGACGGAACCCAATATTTGCTCTTTTGTGATTGAGCATGTTCAAATAAATTAAATTCTTTTTCTCCACTGTTAATAAAAATTCAAATTGTATGTCTTAACATGTCCATTTAAAACGTAGAGAAAATGCTTGGTATTACTAAGAGAGAATTTACTGAGCTTGCTCTCTATGGTAATAACTACGTGACATGGGTCATAGATGTTGAGATTCATCTAGCATCATCCTATAATGGAGTACAATTCCACCTTGCATCGTATTGTATCTCAGTTAAAATTATGCCAGCAGCAAATTACAGAGGCCGAGTTGATACATAAAATTTTATCAACATTCCATGCTAGTAATCTTGTACTCCAGTAGTAGTACACCTCTCACTCAGAGCTAATTTATGCACTTTTAGTGGCAGAAAAACACAACCAACTCCTGATGAGAAATCACAATGCTAAACCGATTGGCTCTCAAGCAGTGCCAGAAGCACATGTTGTAGCTCAAGGGAGTCAGAGTGGGCGTAAGCTTGGAAGGGAGGAAATCCGCAACCCCAAGCACGTAGTTGAGGCTTATCGAAAGATACAAAACGACAACAAGGGCAAGGTCCCTCAGAGTGAATCTCACCATGCCAGACTGCCTGAAGCAGATTTTGACATAGACAATAATGATCTTTTGAGCTTAGAGCTCGGAGATTTTGGAGATAGAGAGTGATTTACATAATTGGACATTATTAGTATCCTGACTTGGGCATTGAGACCCGTCTTGCTTCATTTGGGACAAATGTAATGAAATTTTGACTCCATCTTTGCCCAGAAGGCAGATGCACTGATTAAATTCTCCGATACCATCTCAATAAGATATCAATTGTTTATGAAAAATTCCTGAAGGATTGTATTCATCAACAAAAATGAATATCTTATTGAAAAGAAATCGTCGTTATAAAGATCCCTGAAGGATTATATTCAACGATAAAAAATGAATAAAATCGATAGCAGAAAATATCGATAGATGAAAATTATGGCTAATGTCAAATAATTGTTGAGGTGGGTGGACGAGATCGAAGATTCCCCAAGCGAATCTCAGCATACTAGTTTGCCTGAATCAAACAAGGACATTGTCAGTCATATGACATTAAAGACTATGAGTTGTCAAGATACACAGTGTCATGATTTATGATTATTTTATGCATGTTATGACTATATGCTTTGTCATAATTAATATTTGCAAAAAATTACAACTCAATTACCGGATGTCTTTAACAACTCCAGCAGAGTTACTGAATCACATATTTATATAGAAAATCCAGGGTTAAAATTGATGTCCCCGAAGGACAAAATATTACATGCTAATGAATCTAAAGCACGCCTGAAGCGTGGAAGACCTCAGTAACAAAATTCAACCTCCTGAAGAGTTGTAGATGTGGTCTTAAAACCCAATTTAGATTCATACAAATTATAGCATGAGCGGTTAGTCCATCTAAAATAATAATGTGATATATCGGATTTTGTCTAAGTTCATTGGCTATAATACGTCAAAACCTTTCGTAAATAAACTTATTTATATGGCATGTACAAAGGGTGAACTTAGAGTACGGCTGAATCGTATTAAAGTTGGAATTAAATCTCCCATTTTTTTAATGGTTTCATAGAGATATTTGTGGACTGATTATCCTAGTATGGGGACCATTTTAATAGTTAATGACCATAATGGATGCTTTCACACGGTGAACTTAAGTATGTTTGTTATCCACCTACAATCACGCTTTTGTCAAGCCTATTGCAAAAACTATTGAGCTTAGTTCTCATTTTCCAAATTATCAAATTAAATCCATTCGAGTGGATAATGCCAATGAGCTCGCATTGACAGTATTCAATGTTTATTATATGTCATTTGGATATTAAAGTGAAGCGTTAAGTCCCTTACGTCCACATCATAATAGTTTAGCTGAGTCACTAATATGATGCATCAAACTATTTGATAGACCGTTATTGCAAAATTACAACTTCGCTACATGTTAGGGGCATGAAATTTACATGTAGCTACTCGAATTCAAATCCGACTCATTGCATATCATTAGTACTCCCCTCTACAAATAGTACGCAGAAAATGACACATCATTTCCTATATGTGAATATTCTATTGTGCAGTACGCGTACCACCACAACACGTTAACAATCCTGTTGGCTGGCTGCATAATTGATGAAGACTATATTCTCGGCATTATGGGAAGATTAGAATCCAAAAATTAAATGAATGCCGAGAAGTTTCCTTGAAGGAAACAGATCAAGATATTTTCCTTGAAGGATAAAGACCAAGAAATTTCCCTGAAGGAAAAAGATCTTCGATATTTAGACTCATGCACTAGTTAAACTGAACTTGAAGTTCAAAAGATAAGTAACTTGCAATATCTAGCAAGTAATCTGCCAGATGCATTTACTGACCACAAAGGTGTGACTAAATCGCATATACCTGTTGTAAATGCACCCCAAAGGGTAGATGTCCCAATGAAAACAAGTATACATGCCCCTACACGCCAGAAGCATAAAGGATCTATAAAAGAAACAAACACACCTAGAATGAAGCTAGCAAAACTGGTCAGTCAAACGTGAAATCTCCAGAAGAGATTTGTCCAGAAGACTTGAAATCTCCAGAAGAGATACGTCCAGAAGACTTGAAATCTCCAGAAGAGATTTATCCTGAAGACGAAGAATCCTAGTAACAAAGCACGTGCACATAATTATCTAATACTAGGATTCCAGAACGACTAGATCAACTACATAAGGGAAATGATGTGACCCTGGTTAATATGAGATCAATAAATAAATATAGGAGAAACAATATAAATTTGTTGTCGACAACGTATCTGTGCCCACAATTGCTCTTTCTAAAATCTGGATCCAGTGCCTAAGTTGGGTGCTCGAAGCACTTTGATTAGGGTGCAATAAGGAAGAAGCAAAAACGTGGCAGAGCTAAACTCGTAAAAAATAAGGTTTGGTTCTATTGTACGTACACTCCAAAAGTTATCCTTGTTGGATAATGAGTGTTTATACAAAAACCAAAATGAAAATAAGGTGGTCAGCGAGATTTATAGCTTTAGGGTTTTCGTAGAAACTCATGGTTTTCACAGGGACCCATGATCATTTGTGATCCAACATATTTTCCTTGTATGAACAAACAAAGTTCTGGTAATCACTGGCAGCTAAAATAAAATGCAGTTAATGGATCTTGTAAACCGTATATTTTATATAGTTATTACATGACAATATTTATATCCCTGGTGGATTTAAGATTCCCCAGATGAGGAATGATGAAAACCACAGTATGTATAGTACAAAACTGCGAAGGTCATTACATGATCTAAAAACAATCGGATCAAATATGGTACGATCGACTTAGTGAATTCCTCCCGAAGAAGGAATATACAAACAATGAAGTTTTCCCTTGTGTATTTATGAAGAAATCGCAAAGTGGTTCTTGCATCATATCCGTCTATATTGATGACCTAAATATAATCAGAACATGCAAGAAGATTGAAAACGCCAGTTCAATCTTAAAAGCTAAATTAGAAATAAAAGTCTTGGTAATAACCAGATATAGTCTCGACCTGCTGATCGAGCATTTCCCTGAAGGAAAAATAAATTCAAGTATTTCCCTGAAGGAAAATTAAATTTAAGTATTTCCCTGAAGGAAAATTAATTCAAGCCTTTCCCTGAAGGAAAAACAAATTCAAGTATTTCCCACTGTAATCGATGAAGACCACGCAATTTGTGTTGCACAAATGAGCAACGGGTACCTTAAGAGGAACTTAACGAAACATATTTACTCAAAATTCTTCTTCTCATACGAACTCCAAGAGTGATGAAATCACCATACAACAGGTGCGATCTAGTGACAATGCTGCAGATTTGTTCACTAAGTCCCTACCTACCTCCACTTTTGAAAAGTATGTTTATGGTATTGGGATGCGAAGACTTAGAAAGTTGTTGTCTTCAGGGGGAGTAACAACATCGAAACAATCCTAAAGATTGGATCCGAAATATCAATAGTTGTACTCTTTCCCTAGTCGAATATTTTTATTCTGGCAACTTAGTATAAGGAGTTTTTGACGAGACATGGACGTCACGTCGTAATGTCCAAGGAGTGTTGTAAATCTATAAGATTTGATATGTCAAATCCAGAAAATTTGATGTGGATATTTCTTATGAGCCAAGTAGCCTGATAGGCTTTAGGGTTTTGATATTATATATATATATATATATATATATATATATATATATATATATATATATATATATCCCTGTACTCAGTATTGTAAGATAGAGATGTACATACACATAAACTATAGTGGAAAACTTCTGGCTTGGTATGCCCCCAGATGTAGTCATTCATGACGAACTGGGTAAACAAATATGTGTTCTTGTTTGCGCTCTTTATTCTACAACAATATAAACATCTCCATTCCCTATATACAAAAAATTTGCCAACGGTATTTTCAGGTAAATTTTTGTAGAAAATTTGCTTGTGTGTAATTAATTACCTAGCTAGGAATATCATTTCGTATGCAAATTGATTTTATAGGTAAACTGTTTGTAGTTTGAGGGATGAAGATGTTTTACATAATTAGAAAATTTTATAGGCAAGTAACATATAGTTATTTCTGTAACGGAAAAAAAATTGTTTAATTTTTTTTTATTTCGTAGGCAATTCTTGCGAATTGCATTTGAAAATACTTTTTATTAGATATTTTTTGTGCGAGTAATGCATGAAAAAAATAATAATTTACATGCATGCTGTGAGATGTATGCCTTATTTACCCGGTGATAACATGATTTAATTTATTTACTTTTTTAGTATATGGGCAGTTTTACCATAAAATTGATCAATCCATAGAACAATTAATACCCTTTATTAGTACTGTTTAATAAAATAATTAATACATTTCAGTGAAAAATAATATTTTTTAGTGAAACTAACTCATGCACTTTAATAAAACAACTATTACCCTCCCAACATATTTGTGGTGAAATTTGTTCACTCTATCTTTTGCTTTTCTTTCTATTAACCGATGAATTTTATTCTCACTATTATTATATATTATTGTCGTAATAAAAAAATATTATTATGGTAATAATAATGATGGGGTTGGAGGTAATGGCATTTGAGTGGCTCCATAACCATCACCCGACATTCTTTTGATCCCGATCGACCGAAGTGCCGATCTAAACAAATCTTTATTTGTTAAGCCCAATATCACAGATCCAACAAGCTTAATGACATTAAAACCATTATGTACTACTTTAATACACATATATATATATAACCCATTATCTATCTTGTAAATAGGGTTTGTGTTCACCATGCAATGGATGCATTATTAATATGGTTGTATAGAAATTATTTTTAGTGAAAATAATTAATATTATTCAATTTAATTAATAGTAATCAATAAAAACAACAAATATTATTCATAGGAAAGAAGTAATGACATTCCATGAATACAACTAGCAGTGAAACCACAGTACTCCCTCCGTCCATGAAATATAGTCATGATTGTCTTATTTGGCTGTCCACGAAAAATAGTTTTGTTACCTGAAATGAAAATAATTAATTTTATCTACACTTTTCAACATACACACATAACATTTTTAAAATAATTTTTTTTGTACTTGATGTGACACAAATTCTTATTTTTTTACATATTATATCAATTTTCTTAATAACCGTGCATAAAGCAACATAACTATATTTCATGGACAGAGGGAGTACTAATTAAAAATACACGTCAATTATATAGTACTGTAACTGATATATACAAGAATTTACCCCCTTTTTATGACCTAATGCATTAAAAGTAGGGAAAATTAACAAAAATGTATTATATATTGACAATAACGATGAAAATACACTTTAGGAAGAATTTCATATCAAGACCCAAATTTTAGGTTATGTCTTAAGTTAAGTACTCATTTTTAAAGTGTCTCAAATCAAGTCTCAATTTTTATTTTTTTCTCAATTTAAGGCTTGCTATGAATTTTTGTGTCTCAATTCAAGACCCAACAAACAAATAAATTCATTCAATACAAAAAATATATTAGAGACATTAAAAAAAAAAATATTAGAGACATTCGTCTTAAATTATAAAAAACTTTAATTATAAAAAATTAATATTTTTATTAATATAATATATATTTCTAATTTTTACTTATTATCACCATGTATTAATTTAGTATTTTAAAAAATATGAAAACTAACATTTTCCCCCGTATAATCTTTTCCCATCGTATATGAAAAATGTTAGTTTTATTTTTTAATTTCAAAATGCTAGTTATCAATATTTTTTAAAAAATAAATTAAAATTTTAAATTAAATTAACACGGTGATATTAAAAAATTAGAAATATTCATTATATTAATAAAATGTTAATATTTTTTTAAAATTAATTAAGTTTTATTTATTTATAACGGATGTCTCTAATTTTTTATTTTTTTATATTGAATGAATTTGATTTAAAAAATAATTGTTTGTTGGGTCTTGAACTGAGACATAAGAATTCAAAACAAGCCTAAAATTAAGAAAAAAGTAAAAATTGAGACTTGATTTGCGACACTTTTAAAATGAGTACTTAAATTGAGACATAATCTAAAATTTGGGTCTTGATATGAAATTCTTCCTACACTTTATGTTTTCCACTTTATGAAAATGTCCATTATATTTTTAAAACATGGCAAAAATGTCCCGTAAGCGACTACAACTAGTTTGTAATCGGTATATGCTGATGTGGAAGTATTTTTTTCAATGAAAATGTCATTTATATTTATATTATTTGATAAAAATATCCTTTATATTTTATTATTAAAAATTAAGGATTAAAATACAGAAAGCTATTTAATAAATATTTTTAAATTAAATTAGAAATTAAACAATCAAATTCAATATTTCATTATAAAAAATATCTCATTTTATTATTTTACCTTCATATTTATTAATTAAATTATATTTAATTTAAAATGACAAATAGTAAAGTAATAATTAAATTTGGGACAGGGCAAGTATTAAACAATTTTAATACAAGATGACGATTTTCTTCTTCTTTTTGGGTTTTTTGTTTTTGTTTTTGTTTTTTTATAGGGTATTATGTGAATTATATTTACGGTAAAACTTATTCGAAGCGTATTAGTAAGTTACACTAAAAGTATCACTGAATTACACTAAATGTATCAGCTCTAAAAGGGTATTAGTCTTTTTTTTCACTAAAAGTATTAGTTGAAGTTGTATTAGTTATTTAACTCAAGTATTAATTGTTTCAGTATAAGATATTAGTAAATTATTGTTCATAAATAATACCTTCTCCGTCCATAAAAAGTATGTTCATGTTTTTGCACATGGTTTAATGTGATATGTCGGAGGGTATTACGGAGTATTGTGGGGTCCGTTTATAAATAAAGTGATTATATATGGAAGGTATGTATTTTCATGAACGGAATGAGTATTATCCATGAGTATCATTCATATTTTGTGAGTATTTTTTTATAAGTTCGCAAATCACACGTCTCAAAAAAGATATACAACGACCAAACGGAAATCATACGTACAGGCTAGGCATTTTGAACTCTCCTAAATATAGTAAGAATCATTGATAAATTAGATTTATAACATTATCCTCTTATATATTATAATACGTGTAGCAGAACATATGACCAAATTTTATAGTATAAAAATAATACTATTAAATATTTATTGATATCATTAAGCTTGTAAACTAAAAATGTTGTGTATATTATGATATCAGTAAATACATTTAATGATATCAAATTCATATTATGAACAAATTTCACATGAGTCATCTCTATATTAGTCACCTATTATTGATTTTAATATCAAATTTGAACCGAGTGCTAAACATAATTTTTTTTTTTGTTTGATATATATGACAAGCTTAATTCAGACCCTTTTTTTTTTTTACTATGTAATCTATTAAAAAGTGTTAGTAATGTTCACAAAATAATACTCTCTCTGTCTACCAATTTATTTTATTCTTTTTTTTTTTTTTTGAGTTGCCCACTAATCTTTCACCCCTTTCCTTTATGTAATAAATTAAACTTACAAATAAATAAATGAGTCTCACAATATCCCCACAGTACTCTTATTTTATTTACTTTTTCATTAAAATTCTTTTTTTTTTATTAAATTTTGTGTCAAGCAGTAAATGAGTAAAAAAATTATGGACAAAGGAGGTAAATTTTAGTTATGTATATATATATATATATATATATATATATATATATATGTATATATATATATATACACTCCCCCCATACCGGTATTATTCGCACACAAAAAACGACAAATATTTTAAGAAAAGATCATTTTTTTAGTAAAGTAATGGCATATGGATAAATATGTGTATATTATTGTGAGTGTGCACGCAATTAATGTTTTATTTTTTATAGTTTGCAAATAATTTTGGGATGGATGAAAAAGAAAGTGGGTAAATAATTTTGGGATAAACGAAAAAAAAAGTGGGCAAATAATTATAGGACCGAGGGAGTATATTTTTTTTTCTTTGTTTCTTTAGTACTAAGATCCATGAAAATAGTCAAATATTGATCCATGAAAATGATGTGCATAAATTTTGTCAGCACTAAAACTCACAGAATAACTTGTTTCTAATTGGATTTTAATTAGTTGAGTATTTCTTTTTCTCCCCATGATTTTACTTACGTATCAGTGAAACTCTAACTATTGGAACAATCTCACCTTATTAATAAATCAAGTTGAATTGAAAACTAATTGATTTGTTCCTCACAATTTACCCAAGACAAAGTATAGAGTGGGAATGGTTCATACGTGAATTATTGAAGGCATTAATTAATTTCTCTAATTAGTATTAATTTTTTCCACTGACGAGTATAATTAGTTTACATTGAAAAATCTTAGTTATTTAGTGAAAATAAACTAAGACCCTTCAATGAAAACAACTAATACTCTTTATTGATAACAATCAATATTTTTTGATAATTTATGTATGAACCAATTTAAAAAAAAAAAAATTGTTACTTAGTTTAAGTTTGTTTAATTAAATGAGATGTTAGATTTAAATAGAAAGTAATGGGCATAATTAGTTGCCATAATTACAGGCTCTGGCGCATTACCAACCGAATCAAGTAAGAATCTGGGGCATGTGCTTCCTCTTTCTCTTACATTTCCTAATCATTATCACTCACTCTCACACACACCATGCCATACATACTTCCCCTTCCAAATCCCAATGCTACTTTCTTCTTAATTCACTCTATTTTACCTCCACTACCCTTCCATCACTTAACTCCCAATTTTTTATTAAAATATAATATTGAAACCATGGTCTACACACTCTTATTAATCTACTGCTATGTTGCATGGATAGTGGATGCAATACGATGCGGATACGGATATACTACCATGTCCCAAGCTCGTTTGTTACATTGTAGGAAATGTTTGTCCCAAACTTATTTGCTACATCTATTTTTTGCAAAAAAAATGATACTCCTTCCGTCCCCGAGCTTTCTTCCCACTTCTTTTTGTTGAATGGTTTAAGAAAATGTATTTATTTATTAATATATGGTGGATCACATGTTGACTTTTGAGATAAAGTAATAAATAGTGTTGAAAAGTGAATTGAATGAGTGACACTTTGGTAATATTGTGTGAATTTGAAGGTTAAATGTTATATGTAATAAAATGTTATTTTTAGGGAGTAAACGAATCGAATCGAGTCGAATACTATTGTGTTTGAATTCATATTTGTGAAATTATTTCGAATATCGAATTCGAATCGAATATTTTTCGAATAGTAAATGTGATTTATATTTGATTTGAAACTCATATCGAATTATTAAAAAATATACGAATACTTGAGTCGAATATTCGAATCGATATTTTTCTCATGCATGTTCCTAACAAATAATATTCAAGTGAAGGTATTATGTGAACAATATTCACAATGAAACTTGTTTGAAGGGTATTAGTAAATTAAACGAAAAGTATCAGTGAATTGAATTAAAGTTATCAGCTCCAAAGGGCATTTAGTTGTTTTTATTATAAGTATTAGTTGAAGTGGTATTAGTTATTCCCGCTAAATGTATTAGTTGTTTCAACATAAGGTATTATTATTTTTTATCAATAAGATTATGACTCGAATCCATGACCTTTGTATCATAGGTAGTGAATTTTAACCACTTGAGTTATACCACTTCGTCAAATATTAGTAGTTTGTTGTTCACGGTAATAGTTATCATGAGTATTATTCACATTGTCAATATTCAAATATTAATTTCAAAATTGTCATTGTTTGAATTCACAAACAAACTATTAACTTAAAAATTTGCATAACATAATCAAGTAAGCACATGAAAAAATATTAATTATCAAATTTATGGAAAAACACTATAATAATCAAATTAAGAGTGTTGATCTGCAATTCTTTTTTAATTTGTTAAGTTTTTTAATAATTAAATTACATTAATTATTTTTTTAATTAAAATATTTAATTAAGAATTGCCTAAAAACCCACTTGTTGGATGAAATTATAAAGGTTAATATCCTTAAAATAATTATAATGGACATAAATTTATAAATGATTATTTATTATTAATATTATTATATAATTATGTAATTATATATTTAACTGAATATGTAATCGAATATTTACGAATATCGAATCGAATATCGTAGTGTTTGTATTTGTATTTGATAATTAATCGAATCAAAAAAATTATTTGTACTCGAATACGAATTAATACCAAATTTCGAATACAAATACCAAATCGAACCAAAATTATTTGATTCATTTACAACCCTAGTTATTTTTGTCATTTATGGAATGTGAAGTTTATTGGGGGACGACCCGAAAAGGAACGTGAGAAGTTTACTTAGGGACGGAAAGAGTAATACTTTTTAATATTATATTCTCCATACACTAATAACCAAAAGCATCTACTTTATCACTTTAAATATTAAAAATAATTTTTTTCTTAAAATCCGTGCAAACAGTAAATGAGAAAATGAGTTTGGAACGGAGGGAGTATCAATTTTTTAAAATTTATTGTCTGTTTCGATAAAAATATATCTATTTATTTACATTTTATTATGTAAAATATTAATAAAAAAATCATAAACCAAATATATGTGATTCACATTTTTCTCTCCTCCAATTTTGTCCAATTTCAATAATTCAATTTAATTAATAAAAAAAACAAATAATTCAAATTTCATCAGTTCAATACATAAATCATATTCCCTCCAATTCATTTTAGATTTACTCATTTCTCCATAAAAGGAAGATTTTTTTTTTCACTCATTTCCAAAATAGCAAAAAAAAAAAAAAAAAATCATATTCTTTTAAATTTACCTCTCAAAAAGTTTTATAGGATCCTTTTACCCTTATTAAAAACAAACAAATTACCCACACATACTAATATTGAACAACTCTTTTATTAAAATATGTGCGCTTTATTCTGGAACAATCTAAAATAAATAGAATGAAGTAATAAACAATTAAGTTTAAAATAAGTGCAACGTTATCAATATAATTAAATTACATTACACAATAAAGTTTAATGGAAATAACACATCTAAGTGTTTAATAGCATGACCGTGTATATTATCATACTAGTTATAGACCCGTGACATTTCGCGGGCTTAAATACTCTTTGTTTAAATATTTTTTACTTTTTAAATTTGGTTGTATAATTTTGGTATGAACATATTTTATTACATAGTATTAAACATAAATATTACATTAATCAATGGACATTTATTTAATAATATTATTATTTACTAATGAATTTAATTTTATATTATTATTTCTAAAAACAACAAATATTGTTTACAACTAAAGTAAATGGCATTGTGTTTAGGTGAATGTGATAAATTAATTTTGAAGTATTTTGTATTATGGGTAAAACATATAACATCATACATTTTCACTGATATACTTCATTTTTTAATCTACATTATTAGTTTTAATTTTTTTAATTGATGTTATTTATTTATGACCAAAATTATAGCAACTGAAAATATAGTAGGAATTTTTTTATGTATAACTATTAGTTTAGTAATATATAATTTCGTAATCAACACAGAAAGGAAAGCTAAAAAAAATGTAATGTAAGGTAGAATACAAGTTTTAATTATTATTTTATTATGTAAAATTTATTTATTTGTAAGATGTATCACAAGTGTCTAAAAACCTCTCTATAAACCACATTTATTGTATACTTGGATGATTTTCCTTCAGAATCTATAGCCAATATCTTCAACTCATCCCTTCTCTTAACCCGAGATAATGCCACGTACAATTGGCCGTGTGTGAAAACTGGTTTTGGAAGATATAGTCTTACACTTGAAAGAGACTGTCCTTGACTTTTGTTTATGGTCATTGCAAAACACAATGATATTGGAAATTGTCGCCTAGTAAAATTAACAGACATATTTACAATTTGTAAATCTGATCTTATAGCTGCAGATAGTGTTTTCCAAATAAATATTTTTCCAGTACCCCCATACCCATACAAAAAATAAATACCACCAATGTTGTTCAAAATATCATCAAGTATTTCTCTAAACACAATATTCTGCTCTCCTGTAAGAATTATACCCAACCTTTGATATTCACCTTTCAACAAATCTCGATCATAATTCATCTTGTCACGTATCAACTTATTACCAGAGGTTGATATTATATCCTGATCCGGCAGAGGCATTGTAGGATATCTAGACAAAGTACTGCCATTTAATTGCAGTAATTTCTCTATTTCAAGCAAAGGTTAAATCTGCCAATTAAAAAAATATAAGAATTCAGAATTTTTTTAATTACATGTAAATTAAAGTGAAAGAGATAAGTAAATGTACCAGATAAATTCAACATTCTTCGCTTTTATGTTTGTATATCGTCCGACAAACAATCAAATGTTCTCTCAAAAACATTTTCAGGGCAACTCATAGATGACGACAAAAATAGAATTGAAAAGAGATTTCTGACATAATGTGCTGATGCCCAGAAGCTTGACTCTATTATTCCATCAATGTATTCTCTATCGTCATCCAATAATCCTAGGGAATAGCAAGCATCCTTAAAAGTGTTATGTAGAACAATATCAATTGTCGGTATTTCTTCGTAAGACTCAACACCCGGACTATGTGGAAGTAGCATTCCTAGGTAAAAAAATTCTCCAGCACATGGAAGCACATTATATAATCTTCCCAAAGCAAACCTAGTATTGCGTCTTCTCTCCCATGTGTATTTTTTATTATCCCAAACATACTTAGAAGGGAACTCCATGTAAGTTAGAGTCCTTGCATCAGGATCTACTCTGTTGCGCTCCATCCACACTGTAAACTTTGACCTGTATGCATTTGGCCTTTGAAGTACATCATCAATATATTCCTCATCATCAAACACAACACTCTGCTCATTTGGGAGATGGTAATTTAGCCTTACAATTGGTGAAAATCTATGGTGTATATCAAACTGAAGAGTCCTCCACACCGCTTCACAGGGAGATATGTATCTGCATGTGATGAAATTCTCAATCTCATCCTTTTCATATGTGGAACGTTCTTCACCACCCACAGAAACAGTAACTCTATCTGATCCCTTATTAATATATTTGAACAGATACTTAATAGACTTATGTCTATTGCACCACTCAACATTGATATGGCCCTCATATCTCTTTAACAATATGGGACTATATGGTACAACAAAACCATTGTCTAGCTCAACCTGACTCTTAGTTACTGTTCTTCCATTGTTACGCCTTCTATAGAGTGGATAACCATCCTGATCAACAGAAGTATTAGTAATATACTTCTTGGGAAATTTATTTGAACAATACTTACCGTCTATGCATGGTGACTTCAGTCTAACAAATCCATATGGACCGTGCATCATATATTCTGTAACCAAGTTATGCAACAGGGGGTCCTCATCTTTATCAGGTATCTCAGTAGATATTAGCCGATCGACATCATCTGGATTTGGGATCTTGTTATCACGATTCAAGAAAATGAGGATGTGGGTGTTGATAGGCGAACATCATCCAGCATGAAACGAGCAAAAGTTAGGGGTTTAAACAAAGATAATCAATATTGGGGTGCATCTACCAATCTGAGAGGTACATAAAATGACGAACAACTCCTCCGACAAACAACTAATGGGCGAACAGGTATTAAGACCCGAGACCAAGAATGAGCCAACTGTGAAGTCATCAATGACGAACAAACTTGGTCAAACTATGATACAACATCAAGGAGGTTTGTACAAGTGAACAAAGGACAAAGATCCCAAAGCCAAGCTGAACAAAGCCATAAGGTGAACAACTTCCAAAGTACAACCTCAAGAGGCGAACAACTTTCGGTTGGAGAATCAACAAAGATCAATCAAGCCGACCCAGACGAACAACAATGAGTTCGAGATAAGACCAAAGAAGACTTTGTAACTAAGATTCAGCTTAGATAAGATCAAAGGGACACATGTCAAGCATGCAGGCTAGGGAGACCAAGAGTCTTGGACACCTCATGCTTGCTAGTCTCTATAAATAGTTGTTCTCCAGCTTACTTATGTAATTTTTCGAATTTCAGACTAAAAATACACACAAATACACCCAAACTTACACATATACGAAATAATTTAAATTTCGATCTTCATTTTACCCGAATTCATTAACCCAAGACTCGTTTTACCATTTACGGTGGTAATCAATCACACGTTATTGATTGGTGACGTACAAACGGATTAAAACAGCCACTAATCCTCCCGATTAGATTCGTTCACCAACAATTTGGCGCTAGAAGGAGGGTTCGAACCTCCGGTTTAGTGTGATTACTCAAGAACTTCAAGTTGAAAACTTGAAGATTCAAAGGAAATCTCAAGAAATATTTGAAGATACAAACAAAAGTGTTCTTGGTGTTCTTGGTGTTCTTCAATTTATAAATTAAGAAGTAATCTAAATTGAAATGCCTCAATCTAAAGAGACCCAAGGATCACGTTTGTCGAAAAAAGCATCTCAGACCCGAGCCACGTCGGCCGACCACCAGGACCGTGACCCGAGACATGCGAACAGGTCACAGCATACGGCCATAACACATAACCTCCCCCCTGAGATGGAGGCTTTGGCGAACAACCCCAACGAGTTGGCCAAAACCATTGCTGCTCTCCAGGCCCTCCAGAGGCAACAAGAGCAGGTTAGGCCAACACAAGCAAGTCCAAGGGACAAGTCCCTAGAAGTTGTTAGACCCAGGACCACTAGGGGCGAACAGCGAGAGGTTGATAGTGCCCAAGTCAGACGGAACAAGGGAAAGGCCAAGGTGGTCGACCAACAAGAAGTACAGGCTGAGTCTGGTCGCGGACGAACAACTATGTCTAGCCATGGGACAACACGTTCCAGTGCCCAAGACAGGCTTAGCCAACCCCAACGGGAAGCTGCTCACCGGGGAGCAGCAGACGGGCGAGCAACTTTTGAACAGCCTCGACCATCAGTCCATGAAAGACTCTCCCAATCAGCCTTCAGGCGCCTGGGGCCGAATGCGGCGAACAACATTAGGAGGCAAGCCCAGGAAGTGCCCACTCCAAGCGAGGGACTGCGACGAGCAGAAAGGTTAATGCCTTTGCTCGCCGAACAGCCTCCAAGTCAGGGGGCACCTCTTGATGAATTATCAAGCCTAAGGAGGGCTGTGGAGAGTATGCAGGGGCAACTAGACCAACAGAGGGGGATGGGAACGACCAGCATGCCATCCTCACCTTTGGCAGCTCACATTTTGAAGGCCCCGATCCAGAAAAAAATTCAATTTCCGGCTAGCATTCAATATGAGGGCATCACCGACCCCCGGGTCCACTTAACGAAATATACGGACTACATGGTCTCCGTGGGGGCCAGCGACGCCACCCAGTGCCGGAATTTTCCGTTAACATTGGGCGATCGGGTTCACAAGTGGTTTTCATCAATGCCGCCGGCATCAATCCACTCGTTCGTCCAATTAAGTCGAGAATTTCTTTCTCACTTTTCAACGGCGGGGTCGTATCTTTCCCGAAAACACCGGCTATCAGATTTGAGGCAAAATGATGATGAAACTGACCGGGCGTTTATGGAAAGATTCGATAAAGTTTTACTAGAAGGAGAACCGGTGAGCGAAGATACAAAGATCGTCGCTGTGATGGCCGGGTTGAAAAAAGGGTCGAAGTTATGGAAGGAGGTACGTCTGAAGTGCCCAAAGACTTATGCCGAGTTCAGAAACCAAGCTGGCATTTTTGTTTCCATGCACGAGGCCCTACAAACAAATTTAGGGGAGAACAAAGCTGATCCTAAGGAGAATAACAAAAAGCCCGTCGGGACAAGCTACAGGGTCCCAAAAAATATGAAAGCATTCACCGAAGGATCGGATTTGAAGGAAAAATTAAACCAAGTATTGACGATATCAGTTGATACTGTATACGAAAGTGTAAAGGAGAAAGAGTTGCTCTCCCCACCACGTAAAATCCGCCAGGATACTGGTAAACTCAACCCAAATAAGTATTGTGCCTACCATCAAAGTGTGGGGCACTTTACAAGTGAGTGTAGAGATTTGCGTAAGCAACTCTGGCGATTTTATGAGGAGGGGAAGCTCTCCGATTTCGTTAAAAGGCAACCTGGGAAAAGAGCCCGGGAGAACAACTCAGAAGACGAAGAGGATGGTCAATCCCAGAGAAACAACAGACCCGGGCGACCAGTTCCCAATATGCCAGCTCAACCTTTAGAAGATATGTTCATGATGGAACCCGCAGGTCCCGCGGGAGGGTGTTTTGATGGACAACCACCTGAATCTAACCGGAAGAGGAAAGCGGAGCTACGAGCGATTGGCCAAGTACAAGAGATGGGAGTTAAGCCGTCTATCATGCAAACGGCAGAATTAACTTTTACCGAAAAAGACCTTGAAGGCGTCTTAACTCCGCACAATGATTCGCTCGTAATCTGTGCAAAGATTATGGGGACCAGAGTCCATAGACTGTTGGTGGACACCGAAGCTTACACGAACATCTTATTCAAGAAGACCCTCGATAATCTGGGAGATTATTCGGGTTATGTTCGGAATACAACACATAGAATCATAGGCTTCGGGAATGCTGTGACAACACCGTTGGGAATTGTAACATTAGCTGTACAACTTGTAACGGTCAATGAACCCGAAAGAAATATAACAAGAATGGTAGATTTCTTGGTTGTAGACCAGGAGTCGACCTATAACGGGTTTCTTGGCCGACCTTTTCTTAATGAATTTAAAGCTGCGTGTTCCACTTACCACTATTGTTTGAAATTTCCAACAGCTAGTGGAACAGGCACAATTAAAGGAGACCAACGGAGAGCACGAGAATGCGTTCAACAGCTACGAGCAAAATTTGTACAAATATCCATGATGGAAGCAACAAGTTATCCCATCGACGAACCATCAATACTAAATAATATGATGGACATAGACGACCACACGGATGCGGACGAACAACACTTGGACGAGCAGGTGTTGGACGAACAACTCGTTACCACCCGCGAGGAACCTCCATCTGACGAACAACAAAGGGGTGATGACGAACAACCTTCAGTGGAGGACATGGAGGGCCAAGTACAAACGAACAACAATGGGACGGAGCCAACTGATGATCTTGAACCCCGCCTGGGGGCAGAGCCCATGAACATCGAAAATGATTCCAACCCTGAGGAACCCATACTTGATCCCCGTTGGAAGGGACAAAAAGACGAGCGACTCCAGTCGAAGAGCTGGAGGCGTTCAAAGTTAATCCCAACAACGAAGATCTTGAATTATTCATAGGATCTGAGCTCCCAGAGCCTTACAGATCCCGAATGAAAGAGTTCCTCACCAAGAATCTAGATGTCTTTGCTTGGTCTCACGCAGATATGGTGGGGATAGATCCAAAACATGCTTGCCACAAGCTGAATATAAACCAAGCCAGAAAGCCCGTCCATCAAAAGCGGAGGAAGTACGGCCCAGACAAATACCAAGCTTTAAATGAAGAAGTTAAGAAGTTGCTAGACAACGATCTCATTCGACAAGCACTCTGTCCACAATGGGTAGCAAACCCAGTACTCGTGAAGAAACCAAACGGGACCTGGAGGCTATGCATAGACTTTACAGATCTGAATGCAGCATGCCCGAAGGACAACTTTCCTCTCCCGCACATCGATCAATTGGTGGACAGCACTGCAGGTCACGAAATGTTGACATTTATGGATGCTTTCGCCGGGTATCATCAAATTCCTATGCATCCAGATGATCAAGAGAACATGGCATTTTATACAAACAAAAACTTGCTGTGTTGGAAGAGAATGCCATTTGGCCTCATAAATGCCGGAGCAACATATCAAAGACTGGTGAACAAGATGTTTGATCAACAAATTGGAGACACGGTTGAAGTCTACGTGGACGATATCGTGGTCAAAAGTCCCAAGAAGGAAGACCATCTTCAACATCTGACTCAAGTGTTCGAAATTCTTCGACACTATAACATGAAGTTGAATCCAAAGAAAAGCAGCTTTGGAGTCCACTCAGGGAAATTCTTGGGTCATCTTGTTAGCCAGCGGGGAATTGAGGCCAACCCTTCAAAAGTTAAAGCCATCCTGGATATGCAACCACCACGTTCGGTAAAAGAAGTGCAAAGACTCACCGGGTGCCTAGCAGCATTAAACCGGTTCATATCCAGGTCAGGTGACAAGTGCCGTCCATTCTTCGAGGCCGTCAAAAAAGGAAAGTTTGCATGGACTAACAACTGTCAAGCAGCCTTCGATCAACTTAAAGACTACTTGGGAGATGTCAAAATCCTATCAAAACCAGTCCCAGGAGAAAAGCTCTTTCTATACTTAGCCGCATCAGAGGTCGCCATTAGTTCTGTTTTGGTGCGGGAGGACGGCAAATTCCATCAACCAATCTATTACGTCAGCCAAGCTTTACACGAAGCAGAGATCAAATATGCCCCAACCGAAAAGCTGGCGTATGCTTTGGTTATGAGCGTGAGAAAGTTACGACCATACTTCTTTGACCATCAAGTCAAAGTTCTAACAACTTTCCCGCTCAGGCAAATTCTCCATCGCCCCGACACTGCAGGTCGTCTCTTAAGATGGTCACTAGAGATTAGCCAATTCGGGGTGACCTATGCTCCTCGAACAGCGATCAAAGGGCAAGCATTAGCCGACTTTATAGTCGAACTAACTTTCCCACCAGATCCGACGAGAGGACTTGATCATCCTTGGCATCTCTATGTGGACGGATCATCAACCAACATAGCCTCGGGGGCAGGAGTAGTATTAATAAGTCCAGACAGACAAGTATTCACCTCGGCGATCAGATTTGGTTTCATGGCAACCAACAACGAAGCTGAGTATGAAGCTCTTATCGCTGGTCTCCACCTATCACTCGCAGTTGGTGTCAGACGCTTGCAAATATTTGGTGACTCACAATTGATCGTGAACCAAGTCCGAGGTGAATACGAAGCAAAAGATGATCACATGATCGAATATCAACGGATTGTTGCTCACCTGATGTCCATGTTGCAGCAAGTTTTCATACAACAAATTCCAAGGACGAGCAACACTCAAGCAGACGCGCTTGCCCGACTAGCAACAAGTGAAGGCCCCGTAGAGTTGGCAGATATTATAGTTACAAAGATGAAAGATCCATCAACAGTAAGCTATAATGTCAATCAACTCGACGATCAAACCAGTGAAGAAGAAGACTGGAGAGCAAGTATAGTCAAATACTTGAAAAGTGGGGAAAAACCAAACAATCCTTTTGAAGCTGCCAAGCTAACAAAGCGAGCCGCCAGATATACTCTGGTAGGCGAGCAACTCTTCAAATGGGGAATATCAATCCCACTTCTCAAGTGTTTGCCTAGGGGGCAAGGGCAAGCAGTACTCGAAGAGATACATGCTGGAGTATGTGGAAATCATACTGGGGGGCAAGCTTTGGCATACAAGACAATCAGACAAGGCTATTATTGGCCGACCTTACGTCAAGATGCAATCAAAAAAGCCAAGACTTGCCATCAATGTCAGATTTTTGCCCCAGGCATCCATACCCCGGCTCAAGAACTTGTGTCAGTATACAGCCCATGGCCTTTTGCAAGATGGGGGATGGACATCATTGGTCCTTTCCCGGCTGGAGTTGGAAATGTTCGATTCGCCGTCGTGGCAGTCGATTATTACACAAAATGGGCGGAAGCAGAGGCCATGGTGAATATCACACAGCAGAAGATGATCAACTTTATTTGGAAGAACATTGTCTGTCGTTTTGGAGTTCCACAAGCAATTGTGACAGACAATGGTCCACAATTTGATGGACAAGAGTTGAGAGAATTCTGTACGAAGTGGTGGATCAAGAAACATTACTCCACACCTTATCACCCCCAGTCGAATGGACAAGTTGAAGCTGTGAATAAAATCATAAAGCATACATTAAAAGTGCGACTGGCGGAGAGTAAAAGCAGTTGGTCTACAGAACTTCCGGAAGTCTTATGGGCATACAGAGTTTCTCCCAGGTCTAGCACCGGAGAAACACCTTTTGCAATGGCTTTCGGGACAGAGGCTGTAATACCAATTGAGTTAAAGGCCACTACATTTAGGACGACCAACTTTGATGAACAGGAGAACAACTCTGCTCTAAATGCTGAATTAGATTTGCTCGAAGAAAAAAGGTTGAATGCCGAGCTAAAAAATGCCACATACAAGCAGCGAGCAGAACGTTACTATAATTCCCATGTAAAAGTTAGGGAATTCAGAGTTGGAGATTTGGTTCTAAGAAAGTTGCTCGCCCAACCTCCAGGTGTATTGGGACCAACTTGGGAGGGCCCGTATCGTATAACAGAAAAATACATCAATGGCGTATACGATATTGAGGACATGGAAGGCAAGCCGGCCCAATACTCCTGGAATGCTGTACATCTAAAGAAGTACTATCAATAAAGTTGGGCGAACAAATGTCTTGGGGGGCAAGGGATGCGTATGAGTTGAAGGAAGGCTAAGAAGGCTAAAAACTTGCCTAATTTTTTAAATTTTCTTAAGTATAGATTCAAAAGTTGCTCGGCACATTGTATAGTCTGGTGCTAGTTCTTTTGATTTTATGGATAGAATTGCTCGGCAAAAAATATTATAAGCGAGCAAGTTTTAGTTTGTGTTTAAAGCTGTTCGTCAGATTGTATGTGATAGTGATGGACAGTCTTATAACACTTGTAATTATTTTGCAATGTAAATATAATAGTTGTTCGTCAAAAAAGGAAAAGTCCAAAAGCTCGAGGTACAAGTCCATTCAAAGGTTGTTCGTTTTACAAATGAACAGAACCTAAGGACCAAAGCCACTTAAAGGTTGTTCGTTTTTTAAAAATGAACAGAACCTAAGGCTGAACCCTGATTCCACTATAGGCAAAGTTCAATTCGAACAAAAGCCCAACACTATATGTTATAATTGTAAAAGTATTGACAGAAATGTAAAGGCAATTAACATATATAAGAAAATGACCGAACATAAGAAAGACGTTCCATTAATCAAAGGCATTAAGCCTAAAAAATAGTACAAGCTGAAAGTAGCCATTACAAGTACTACAAAAGAGGAACGAGCAACTATTACAAAAGAGATGAAGAAAAAAGCTAAGTCCTAAAACTACTGCTGTTCGGCGGGAGGAGGATCTTGAGGTTGCTCGGCAGAAGGGTCGACAATCATGTCTCGAGCAAGGCCTTCAGCTGCCTTATCCTCCGCCTCTTTGGCAATTTGCTCGGCCGCGGCAGCCGGCTCATCTCCTTGCTCGCCATCATCAACAATTGGTGGAGGATGAGTGATGGTGATACTGGGGTCGAGTTTATCCAGTTTAACCCCTAGCACAGCCAGATCCGCCAACTGGATTGTAACGTTGTTCGGCGGAGGATAGTTCTCGAGGAACTCGTTCAAATCTTTGCTCATCTCCTCTACCATCTCCTTGTAATCATAGGCATCGGCCGTGCGGATGCTGTCCGCGTAGGCACAAATATATCCAAGGTTGGAGATGGGGCCAGTACGAGCTTGAACCTCCTCTTCAAGTTGCTCGCGGGTAAAGAGGTTGGTTTCGGACTCCCGGAGACGAGCAACCTCCACCTCAAGATCAGCGATTTTTTGCTCGGCCGCTGACAGTTTGCTCTTCTCCTCACCAAGCAAGGCCTCTTTGCTCTTCAGCTCGGCAGATAAGCCTTGAATGTCTTCAAGGTGCTTTTTCTCGCCGTCAATATAGAGGGAAAGCTGGTCATTGAGCCGAGCAATCTGGCCATGCAAGTTGTTCGCCAATTTGTCTTTTTCCTCGGAGAGTTGCCGAGCAGTACTCGCATAGTGGCGAGCAGACTCTTCCTGCTCGGCAACTTGGGCAATTGCTCTTTGGGCAGTGACGAGGCCGTTGGCAACGAGCATCATCGAGAGATGGAGATTGTCCATTTGCCCCTGTTGGAGGATGGCCTTGTCCAGGGGACGCGTCCAGGCTCGGGCGACCAGCTCCGTTGCCTTGCGAACATGCTCGCCAGGAATCTCCCTTATGTTAACGGGAGTCTTCAAGCAAGCATACTGATGTACAACACTTGCTCGGCCGGGATAATCGTCGGCACGATATCTGCAAACAAGAAAGAGATTGATACTTAGAAAAAATTAAAAAAAAAAGATGAAAGTTGTTCGGCAAAAGAGGGTAGATACTTACTCGGCAAACTTCCGATCATCCCATCCAAGGAACGTAAGATCTTCTGGGCCACGGGGTGAGCCTACATCTTTGCTCGCTTTTCCCGACCTTTCCGTAGGCTCCGCAGAAGAACGCCTAGTGACATCCCCTTCGCGGCGAGCATGACTTTCGCCCACCTTTTCTTTCCCCTTGCCGGTGACATCTCCAACCAGTGGGGTCCCGTCTGCCTTCTTAAGGAGTTTCCCACCACGAGGTGGGGAGACGGGAGGGGACCGGATTTGGACTGGGGGGGCAGCCTGTCTCGGAACTTTAGCCCCCTCAGGCTTGTTCGACATGGCGAGCACCGCTTGAGGAGGGTCACCTCTCCTTTTCTTCCCTCTTGGTGGCCCCATTTCAAGGACCCTTTGCTCAAGAAGAGCGTAGCTTGGGGGAACGGCAACTGTTACTTGCTCGGCTAAAAAAAAAAAAATGAAATGATGAGAAAAAGAAATTAGGCGAGCAAGTTAAACAAGACAATGACGAACAAAGTTTGAACCAGGAGTTAGAAATTTTCATACCTGGGGGCACCTCAGCTTGAGCCTCCAGGTGGTGAGGATAAGTCAAGAGGCGAGCAGCTTTTTGACACCTTGTTCGGCAAAGATAGTCAATAGTCCTATCTGCCCGGTTGCGGAGGCCGACCAAGCACGAGGTAAACAGGAACTCGGAGCTCAACTCCTCCTCTTCCGAATCCCACTTGAGTAGACGAGGACCTGCGAACAGACAAAAAAAGTTAAATTAGAACAATTTAGCTCAAAGGCGAACAAGAATTGAACTTACGTTTCAATTTTCCATAGGCTGCTGGAGAATTTATTCGTCCAGGGCCGCCGTGTGGACCGGAAGATGCTCGCCAATCACCCCCAATCCAGAAGAAGTGCTGCTTCCAGTCACGAACCTTGTTCGGCACCTCTTCTACCATTTTCAGCCCAGTCCTGGCCTTGAGATAGTGATAGCCTTCTTCTCCTTTGGGGCAGTTTGTGATTGTCATCAAGTAGTTGATCTCTTCCGCAGTGATCCGATCAACGTACCCCTCTAAGGCGAACAGGCACATGGAACCTAAGAGGTTCATCCACCCAATTGGAGTAATTTGGGTGATGGCCAAGTTGGTCGCCTCCAAGAATCGACCAACAACGGGTGGAAGAGGCAACTTTAGTCCGGCAATTAAAGTGTGAATGTTGATCGCCGTACATCCTGGAAGTGGGCGATCAGCTCTTTCCTTTCTCTGAGGAGCCCACATGTGGATATCATATGGGATCTTATAGTCCTTCCGGATGGAGTCCAGTGCATCTTCGCGAACAATACTTTTTATCTTGCTCGCCTGGAATCCAGTTTTCACCTTATCCATTATTTGTCTCTGGGGACGGGGAAAGCTGTTCGCATATCGTTCAGCATATGCTCGCCATTTAAATAGACGAGCAACCCCAGCTGGGATCTCACTTTCTCGCATCTTTGGGGATGGAAAATTGATACCCTCCAAAAACTCGCGAGTGAGTTCGTTAAGGTCTGGATCTTCAGATTCGGCAGAAGACGAAGAACTTTCGTCCCGATTGTTGTTCGCCACAACTGTCAGTTCTCTCCCAGATGGGCCCACACCGGTGTCCTCCATAGAGCGAACAACTGAATCCACGTGAAGATCCGACGCCGAGGAAATCTCGAAGGGAGGTTGATCGACGGGGACCGCGACTGGAAAGAGTGGGTCTAAGGTCTCCTCAGTCTTATTGCTCGAGTGCGAAGACATAGAAGAGGAAGAAAAATCCAGGCGGCGGTAGAAAGATTTGCAGACGGCGGCGCTATCCCGGAGAAGACGGTAGCACTCAAACCCACACGGCGGCGATGGCGTTTTCGAAAGAAAAAGTAAAGAAGAGAAAAGAAATAAGAGGATAACTACCTTGTTTCGAGGATTGGAAGCCCAAACACTGGAAAAACAGATGCCGGAGAAGCTTGGAATCGCCGGAGAAGAAAGAATCGCCGGAGTACTGTAGCAAGAGATGAAAAAGTGGGAAAAATTTGTTTCCCCCCACTATTTATACCCAAAAAAAAAAACGGGGTCTGGGGCATAATTTTTTGAAAATTCAGGGACTCAACTGAGAAAATACGGGGTCAATTCCGAGCTAAACTAAAAATTGAAGGACCTATAGGCAATTATATGGGCGCGTGGCCTCGGGGCTGCTCGCGCGTGGACGGCGCGCAATCATTGCGCTGGCGTCATCTTCGTGATCTCCCCAGATCATGGGAAGGCGAAACGGTTATCCCGATGTTGCTCGTCACAAAGATGCTGTTCGTCCAAGTCTTGACCAGAACAATATCCTAACTACAGTTGCTCGCCACAAAGTTGCTCGTCTGATGCAACATCTAGTCTGGATAGGGGGCAATTGTTGATAGGCGAACATCATCCAGCATAAAACGAGCAAAAGTTAGGGGTTTAAACAAAGATAATCAATATTGGGGTGCATCTACCAATCTGAGAAGTACATAAAATGACGAACAACTCCTCCGACAAACAACTAATGGGCAAACAGGTATTAAGACCCGAGACCAAGAATGAGCCAACTGTGAAGTCATCAATGACGAACAAACTTGGTCAAACTATGATACAACATCAAGGAGGTTTGTACAAGTGAACAAAGGACAAAGATCCCAAAGCCAAGCTGAACAAAGCCATAAGGCGAACAACTTCCAAAGTACAACCTCAAGAGGCGAATAACTTTCGGTTGGAGAATCAACAAAGATCAATCAAGCCGACCCAGACGAACAACAATGAGTTCGAGATAAGACCAAAGAAGACTTTGTAACTAAGATTCAGCTTAGATAAGATCAAAGGGACACATGTCAAGCATGCAGGCTAGGGAGACCAAGAGTCTTGGACACCTCATGCTTGCTAGTCTCTATAAATAGTTGTTCTCCAGCTTACTTATGTAATTTTTCGAATTTCAGACTAAAAATACACACAAATACACCCAAACTTACACATATACGAAATAATTTAAATTTCGATCTTCATTTTACCCGAATTCATTAACCCAAGACTCGTTTTACCATTTACGGTGGTAATCAATCACACGTTATTGATTGGTGACATAAAAACGGATTAAAACAGCCACTAATCCTCCCGATTAGATTCGTTCACCAACAGTGGGCATGTGGAAAACCTCTCTTCTGAAACTCTAGAGTGTAGACAACTGTACAAAATAACATTTTATAAATATGTAGTTAGTATCAATATTTTTTATAATTTTAAATTCATTTATATTCACAAATTAGATATAAAATTAGATGAACTATATTTGATTTATAATATAGTGGGGGAATACTTACTTGCATCTATCTGTCCAAATATCTGGAGATCCTTGAAATCAGCTACAGTCTTATCAAGTCTCATTTTAAAAATACGGCACAAAATATCCGGTCTATCAGATGCGTCGAGACCTCTAGTAGATAAATATCTTGATATTTCTGGCCATTTGGGATTGCACGTAATAGTGATGAATAAGTCTGGATAGGAATAATACTTGCAGATTGCCATAGCATCCTGGAAATTTTGTATCATATATTTTGGACCATCCGTGAACGAAGATGGTATTATTCTCTTTCCATCGGTGGATGGATCTGTATGACCTGTCTGAACTGCAGATGAAATGTCACATACTCTACCACACCTCAACTTCACCTGATTAAACTTTAGGTACGACAATCTCTCTGCCTCTATCATAGTATATTAATCTACTAAAAACTGTTGAAACAGTCTCCTGGACATAAACAAAGTATTAGATTTGTTAAACCTCTCGTGAATTCTGAATGCAAAGAACTCATGCATTGTCAATCTAATCCTCTTTCTACTTGTAGATTCTGAGTCATTATGGCTAACATCGATTCTATAACCATCTTCGCCATAAGGAAATAACAAAGGATATTGTAGAGGTAGATACGATGGATGGAGCTCACTTATTCTCAGTAATTTTCCATCACATGTCTTTAATAGAACATCTCTTCTGTCTACTATTGCCTCTATATCACCTAAAATAAGAGCTGCAACCTCAGAAGTTGTTGGAAAATTATGTGTCCTTCCATCAGTACTTTGCAACTGAATCAAGTTCAACCTCAACGAAGGATCACGTCCAGACATTATTCCGTCCCTTGCATTTCGAAATTGGATAGCAAATGGATTAACCCGATCAATCATCCTCCCCAACGCACCAACAATAACATTAAAAGTTTGACTATAATAATAAGCAAAACAAAAATAGTATTAATAATTGAAATACAAAACACACCACGCAAAATTATATCATCAGCAGCAGACTGATCCAAAATATGCCTGAAACTAACATAATCCAGCGAAGAACGAACAATTTTTAACTCAAAGCACTTATCAATTGATGTTGACTCAAGGAATTCCAAGTTATAAACATGCTTGGTGAACTTAATTTGTCCAATATTACTAACAACCGTGAAATTCATAACAAAATATTCTGCCGACTCCTCAAAGAAAGTCTCAAATTTTGATACCAAATACCAGGGAACAAATGCATGGATTTTGGTTCCCTACAATTTTTTTATAAAATAAATATATTAGAAAAATAAAATTTAAAATAATTAAGAAACAAATAAATTGCTTTAAAAAAATAGACAAATAATTAAACCTGATCATCCATCATTAAAACAACCATGCTACCCCTCCCTTCATTAATCCATGTCTGCAAAACTCTAACATGAACAATAAGTGTACAAATGTCGCATAGTGTAAGAAGTAACAAAGGAGTCATAACTAAAAAATTAAATGTATAAACACTACACTTATTAATAAAAATAATAGTGTATATAAAAAGTTTCATTAAACATTCATTTTTATATACACAAATATGCATGTAAACATGCACATGCATGTTATACAATTGCAATTTTAGAATAGCAAATTAAATTTAATGAAACATTATTGTAATGAAAGAAAAAAGCACTTTCTAAAAATCAAAATATAATTCAAAAATTTACAATCTAATAAAAGAGATTCCAAAAACACAAAATTAAATTTATATACACAAATTAAATATGAATGTAGACATGCACACGCATATAATACAATTAAATTTTATAAAATCCAATTTTAATCCACACTTATGTATATGCTTGTAACTCCTACTAATATCTACAATAAAAATTATAATATTCAACCTTAATGTAAAGCGTGTTTATTTCTTAGAAAAAATAGTATTATATATATGATTTTTTTTTTTCAAATTAAGAATTTTATAAAGTCCAATTTTAATCTACACCAATGACTTTGCCTGTAACTCCTACTAATATCTACAATAAAAATTATAATATTCAATCTTAATGTAAAAAGTGTTTATTTCTTAGAAAAAATAGTATTATATATATGATATTTTTGTCAAATAAGAAATATAAAAAAATAATGTATGAAATTGAATAAATTATTATACTTAGAAATATACATGCTGTAAACACTCCTATACTATAATTTCAATAGTAAACCATCCAACTTACCAAAAAAAATATAATTTATATACACAAATATGCATATAAACATGCACATGCATATAATACAAATGTGTTTATAGAATGTCAAATTAAATTTAATGAAACATTATTGTAATGTCAAATTAAATTTAATGAAACATTATTGTAATGAAATAAAAAAGCACCTACCAAAAAATAAAATATAAGTCCAAAATCTATAAACAAACATGGAAAGTGATTTAAATAATTGAATTTAACAATATAGATGTACGGTTATATAAATTCACTTAGTGGACATAATTTGACCAAATCAACTCCATTCTATAAAGTCGGAAATTAATTTTGCACCAAAATTACTCAAAACGGTTATATCCCACTACGTTACATATTTTGTGGATTAAATAATTAGACATAATTATTCCGTGGATTAGAGAAAAAAAATTACTATTCACTTAGTGGACATAATTTGACCAAATCAACTCCATTCCATAAAGTGAAAAATTAATTATGCACCAAAATTACTGAAAACGGTTATATCCCACTAAATTACATATTTCGTGGATTAAATAATTAGACATAATTATTTCATGGATTAGAGCAATTTTTTTTACTAATCCTCTAATATTTCAAAATTTCAGCTACGAAATATGGTACTCTCCTTAATTTCGTGGTTTGAAAATGGTACTCTCCTTAATTTCAAGTAATCCTCTAATATTACTAAAACGCTCATTAACTTAACAATATTTGTGAAGATCGATTAGAGCTCTTAACGGACTTGATCGGATAGATGAATCTTCTAAGTTGTGGACATTGGGTGGAAGGACTCGAAAATTCATCTTTTTACCAAAATACACGAATAACACAATGAATAATAACATGGTACCAATTCAACAATGGAACAAAAAACAATGAATAATAAAAAAAATGGGAAACACATGACCAATTTATAGGAATTTATTGAAAAAAACGTTATAGGAATACACTCTGTTAGTTATTTTTTTTTTAAATCGTATATATATCTAATATTACTAAAATTATGTATACACTCTTATAGGTATTTTTTTTAAAACCGTATATATATATCTAATATTACTAAAAAGATATATACACTCTTCTAGATATTTTTTTTAAAACAGTATATATATCTAATATTACTAAAACGATATATACACTATTCTAACTAAAAAGATATATATACTCTTCTAGGTATTTTTTTTAAACCGTGTATATATATTTTCAATAATGGAATATGATTTGTTGAATATAATGGAATATTACTAAAACGATATATACACTCTTCTAGGTATTTTTTTTTTTTAAACCGTATATATATATATATATATCTAATATTACTAAAACGATTTATACACTCTTCTACATATTTTTTTAAAAAAACCGTATATATATATATCTAATATTACTAAAAAGATATATACACTCTCCTAGGTATATATTTTTTTTTAAAAGCGTATATATCTGAAAATTTATATGAATCCTGAAAATTAATATAAAACGTGTAATTTTCACATCAAACATCAAACAATATATTCTGTTTTCATCGATAATTATACGGAAAAACCTATAAAATATTGAGATTAAAGGATATAAAGTGTGATAATTTTCATATACTTCATACCATATTAGTAACCGAACATTACCAATATACATTTATATCAATGAAGCAATATACATTCTGAAAATTACATCAAACATCAAACAAAATAAATCATGCAGTTACTTCCGACGTCGTTCCCAATCGAGTCCGATGACATCGTTGTTTCGTCAAAAAACAACAATTCTATCAAAGAGAAACGCCCATTAACTTAACAATATTTGCGAAGATCGATTAGAGCTCTTAACGGACTTGATCGGATAGATGAATCTTCTAAGTTGTGGACATTGGGTGGAAGGACTCGAAAATTCATCTTTTTACCAAAATACACGAATAACACAATGAATAATAACATGGTACCAATTCAACAATGGAACAAAAAACAATGAATAATAAAAAAATGGGAAACACGTGACCAATTTATAGGAATTTATTGAGAAAAACGTTACAAAACCAAGGGATGAGATCAAAAGAAAAATAGATTAAAGGTTAGGATCAAAATTAAAAACATGGACAAAGGAGGATGGAAAAATACAAAAGAGAGGCAAAACAAAGGTGTCACCTAGGCTAAAAATGTTTCCTCTATATATAAGTATTGATAGTTGGATCGTGCATTGAATTCCTGACTTTTGCACAACATGGTTTTTTTTGGAAAATTTGTGCATCATAAATCTGCTACACTATCTTTCGGATTAAATGTCATTTTTTCAATTTTAAAAAATAAACTTAAAATCTAAGCATTTTAATTTGTCGATCCTCTATCAAGTTTCGTTAATTAACAAAATTAAGGGAAGAATAAAAAAATTCATTAATTAGAAAATGGCAAGAGATCTTTAAGATGAGGATAAATTGAAAAAAAAAAAATTATGAAAAGATAACTGTAAAAACAAATAATTACGCACAAGATTTAAAGTCTAAATGTCCAAATCTTAAAAAAAAAAAAAATTACACTTCTGATAACGAGC
Organism: Ballota nigra; assembly: GCA_947034835.1. NCBI lineage: Eukaryota > Viridiplantae > Streptophyta > Magnoliopsida > Lamiales > Lamiaceae > Ballota > Ballota nigra. Next base: position 6,288,754 of record OX344722.1, read on the forward strand.
CTTCACTGACATTAAACGAATTTTTTAAGATGAGGGATATTAAACGAATTAATTTCCCTCACAAATGAATTAATTGTTTTGTACTTGTTATTGGTGATGTGAGAGAATACGTATTCAACCAGTATCTTCTTTACTGCATATATAATAATATAAATATATGTCCAAAAAGTAACAAAAAAAAATAGAAATTAGTTTTTTTTGTTTGTGACGTGTATAACAAAGTTTCCAATAAAATAGCAAAAAATATCCCTTCCCAAATTTGGAAAAATTACACAAACATGCATAAGCTAATTTTTACCTCACCCCATCTATATTCTCCAACTCTACCTGTCTCTCGTCAATTTATAATTATGACTACACACGTACAGCGGAAAACCATGTTTTACAAGATAAATTAATTGACAAAAAGGATAGTCGAAAGTGAGAAAGTGTAAGTAGGCTACTCCCTCCCTTCCGGAACACATTGCGGACATTACTTTATCTCCGTGTTGTAGCAAGCGAGGTGTTTATTATTATTTGAAATGATAAAATAATTTTTAAGGTAGGGTATAATAGATCTACCTCTCCTCTATTATAAAGTAGTTTTAAAATTACTTTATTATTTAAAATACTAATAAAAAACTTGCTCGCAAGAACACGAGAGGAATAGTAACCCCGCAATGTATTTCGGGACGGAGGTAGTATTATTTTTTCCACATTTGCCAAAAGTGTGCTCACTTTTCTCATTTGTGTGTTATTTTTTTATTTGTCAACAATCACTTTATTTTAAACTCACAAATAATTATTTTATTCATATTTTATCTATTTTTTTTTTAAAACTTGTGCTCAAGCAATGTGACACAATTTTGGTGGACGGTGAAATATTAAACAAATAAAGTAACACAAATTTTAATATGCACTTATATTTTAAGATAAATCTTGTTTTCAATTTTGATTTTTTCAAAACATACACAAACACCTAAAATGTGTGTTTTTCTATCGTTTGGATATTACTAATTACTTTTTTGGAGTATTATTGATTTCTGAGCGCCATAAATCTCTGAGCCGGTCTGGATTTCTCAACGCCTCGAAAATGCATACCATGCACTCAAGTATATACTAGAAGTAGTGATAAAGTAAATTACAGGAAAATGAGATTAAGATTAAAATGCTTAAAATTGGGGCGTGGAAGTTGTAAAAATTACATAAAAATAAGTCCTTTCTGCTTGGCTTTTATTGACAAAAGACATTGAGAAGGGGAGGGAGAATATGCGAATTATGTAAATTCACAAGTAGGGTGATTGAAAAGCTCGTAATAATGGCCACTCAAAAGTTAAAACATAGGGAATCAAAATATATAGTTGAAGGAGGGCCTATTACTCTATAGCCGTATAGAGTAAGAGGGGTTGGCCTACCACCCTTTGTCACCTTCTCTTTCTATATGTTCATGCACCAATTTACTATCGGAAATTTATGGACCACTACTCACCATGCCACCCTCTCCTGTTCCCTTCACTTTGTGAAAATACCCAATCCCCCGGGCCGAGTCGAGTCGAACGCATAAATTGCACGAAATGGTATTCCGCTTTAAAATTTAATTATCTTTAATAATTAACTGAGTCTGTCGTCGTAAAGTAGCTCCCCACGAAACTTTTGAGAAGCTAAACGAGAGGTGCATCTATTTTGATCTAATTCAATACTTCAATTATTGAATAACTTGATTTGATTTCGAGCCCTTGAAGAATACTATCTTATACAACGTGTTAAAACTACAAAAGAAAGGAATTACTTCCTCCGTCACAAAATAAGTTTTTTATGGATTTTTTTTACAGATATTAAAGAGTATTAATATAAAATAAAGTGTAGTACAAATAATGTGATTGAATAAAAAAAATAAAGTAAATAATGTGATTGAATAAAGATAATAAAATAAAAGTGTGGTTTATATGTTTTAAAAAATGATATAAGAGAAGCTTACTATGAATTATTTGATTCAGAAAGATGTGAAGATTACCATGGTGCGGGGAATAATAATTTCTATTTGTTGTACTTTCTAATGCAAGAAAGGGAGAATAGAAAAAAACAGTAGGGAAAAAAAGAAAAAAAAAATCACACACATACACACACTCACCAGAGCCACATGGGGTCAGTCAGAACAGCTTTCGTGAATTTTCAGCACGTGCCCGTTGCTTACACGGCAAGCTCTGTTCTTCCATGGGATTGTCAATTGTACCACACACTCATTCCCCTTTCTCTCACCTCTTTCTCTCACTAAAACTTCCACACCACAGGGATATTCCGATCTATTTCAATGATACAAAATCGGACAACGAAAAATATATACACATATACATTCTTATGTCATGTGAGTCTGCCTAGTTACTGTTGTAGAATGGTATATTCTTGAGAACTGTGAAGAATTAAAAACAATGGGAAAATAGTAAAACCAAGTGCAGGAATTCCATATTAAGGGGTGGTAAAAAATGGAAAGGAATATACATAACTGCCTTTACAGTTATGGGGGTAAATCTATGAATGGAAGTGTCACAAGCATCAGCAAATTGCAGGCCAGAAATACTGCAGATATGGAAAATAGAATGCTAAAATTAAAACAAAGTGTTTTTATTGAAACTAGGTGGTTCTTCAATCTTTTTCCTCAAAAGGGATTGAATTTCCATTCGGTTTTAGAGAGAGAGAGCTTTCACCAATAAATAATTTACCTTACTATATATTGAAAAACCATATCATCTTCTTCTCTAAGGTTGCAACATTTATGTGCAGAAGATGGAAATGGTGAGAACGCCTAGCTGTACATCAAAGATAAATTAAACCTAGAGAAGATAATTAAGATCCATCCTTGTGCTTTTAATTAGTGGAAGAGAGCATCGATCATTGAGTTTTGGATTAGGTATTGTAAAGCTGTGAATATGTTCTTCTTTATTGCTTAATTTGAACCCACTCGTAGCGCCCTTCCAGTGGTTGATCCTTCACTATGTCATAATTGTACCTTCATTTTCATATGAACATGCACAATTCAGTAAGAGAGAGAGAGAATTCAGTAAGAGAGAGAGAGGTGTTAAAACTTACTTGTCCATGAATTTTTTCTGGATGGTCTTTTCAGCGACGGAGAAGAATTCCTCGAGTTCAGCTTCGGACGGCATTTTCTCCACCGTGTGTGGCCTTGCCGTCGACTCCAGCTCGCCGGACTCAGCTTCGGCCTCTCTCAACGGCGTCGTTTCTCTTCTGCCAAAATCACTAACAGAATTCATTGCCGGAATTGAGAGACTGGGAGAGAGAGAGGAGATTAAAAATTTGAGAACATCTAACCGTTAACTATTACTGTTCCACACGATTGAGATTCAAAATTTTGAATTGTGGAAACGCATTTCAGAAGAGTAATCACAATTTTTTTAAAATTGAAAATTCACCTCTCTCTACAGTCGAACGAATCACCACCCGCCGACGTTGGGGAAAAATCGACAGTTACATCATTATCCTGAAAAGGAATTCAAAATTTAAACATCTCATATCATCAGAAATGTCAGCAATTAAAGCACTGGATATTCATTCATTTCGTCACCTGTGATGATTTCAATCGAAATTAAATAGCATGACATTTTTTTATGAATTAAAATCTTTTCAGAATTAACACATACCTCCAGATCTACAAACTTGGAAGTTTCCTTGGTCACCTCACTCGATCCGTTGCTTGAGCAACACGACGCCGAAGCATTATCCGGACCCACAGTCTCACACGACAAATTTCCCGAACTCTGCGATACCGAAGCTGAATTCTCCGCCGCTAAACGCCGATTTTTCAGCTGAATTGAGGATGCCGAAAACTCCGATCCTCCTCCGACGCTAATTTTTCTCTTCCTTCCCACGGTCGCCGCCTCGATCTCCGCTGCCGCCCGTTCCATGACTCCTGCTTACGAATTTCTTCAATTCGTACGTATGAGGGAGAGGTCACTGAAATTCTGCAATTCTAGATTTATATTCCTGTATTCTCTCTCTCTCTTCCTCTGCACGTACGAGTATCGTGTGCTGGCGAAGGTTATCTGCTTTTTCGCTGCGCTTTTTCTGTTACAAAAGTTTCAGTAGAGAGAGAAAGTGTGGGTTTAGTGAGAGTGAGTGGAGGTTATGATGATGATGATAGAGATGCTTATGGGCATGGAATTTCGTTCAGAGGGTTCAGATTGGGTTTGAGTAGTACTTGTTATTTTGGCACGGCGTTAGCCTCTAACTCCGTTAACGGCGGCAGACGGAACTGTTGGACTTCCCGTTACACAGATCTAACATGCAAACGTTGCCCGTTCAGCCCCCGTGGAACTTGCTAGCCACCCACTAAACCTCCGACACGTGTTCTTTCCAGTTTTGTTACCGAATTTACCCGGTAATTTCTGCGTGACTACTAGGATGTGCAACCTAATGCTCCCTCCTATTCAAAATAAATATGTTTGAGTTTAAATTTTGTTTTAAAATAAGTGTTGTTTTAAAAATATGTTTGAGATATTTTAGACATTATATTAAAATATAATATATCTATTAAAGATTATCAAAATATATAAATTTTTTAGAGATTTATGTGGGGTATATATATCAAAATTTATATAATTTTACTTTGTCCTAAAATATCTAGAACAACACTTATTTTGAATTAGAGGGAGTATATTTTAAAAAAATTTGTAATGAATAGATTGTTAAAAAAATAATTTCGTAAATTTTATTTATAACATAAATAAAATAATTGAATTGATTGTTTGTATGAGCACTTAAAATAATAATATGTCTTTTGTTTTCTGTGTAAATGTATGAATATTGTGAAGTGAAGTTAATTTTAAAATAGTTTTCTTTATCAAATGTTAAAATAATTATAGAAAGTATTAATTAAATAAGTGTGCAGAAAATTATGAGGGTGGAATGTTTATTTCATAAGACGTTAGATAATAAAAAAGTTTAACTACTTTCTAAATTAGTTCATGATTATTGTTGATTTTAGTGTCTGTTGGTGGAGACAAAATTACACTATTTTGCAAATTGAAATCTAGTTTAACCTTTAGGTTTGGGTAAATAGAAGTCTAATTTTTTTTTTAAAAGAAAAATTACAATTCGAACGACAGAAATTCTCTTCTATCAAGAAAGGACACAATTAATTATTCATGATTGACATCCGAAACAAATTTAAATATGTTAATATGTTTAATTATCGTTGTTGGTTAATGTCATCTTATTAGAGGGAGGAGCATATGTATGGTTAGAATAAAAAAAAAAGAGATTTTATTTTAAAAATTCAAAAGTTTAAAAGAAATTTTCTTGTACACTTGGTGTATGGTGAACTCATTTAACAGTTGATAGTATAATTTATTGGACCAATTAAGCTATACTATGAATGTATACAAAGTTGGAATATCTATTGTATATAATTTGAGTCCATAAAAATATATTATATTGAATTGATCAATTAAATTTAAAACTCCAATTATATGAAACTTTAATGTTTAATTAACTTATTTTATTGTCTCACTATATTTGAGGATTTTCAATTAAGAAAATCTTAATTTGTTAATATAAATTAAAAATGAAATTAAACATATTTAATAGTTTTGATTTTTTTTTATCGATTAAATGATTGATTGAATTTTTTTGTAATCGCATAATTATAAATTTTAGCATTTAATTGACAAATTTTTATTGTCTTTGAAATACAATGCAGCAAAATTTTAATTATTTAATTTTTCTAATCTCAAATCAAATTCAATATGTTGTTATGTGTGGCATTATTTTGATTATGTTTATTATATAATATAATTATATTATTAAAATGTGAACAAATTTATAATATTATTGTATATATAATGCATTATAATTTATAATCATTTTTCTATGAAAATCCCACCTAATACGCGGGACACTTATCTAATTTTTTAATAATATATTGAAAGACACAAGAGTCGATGCATTAAGCATCGGTTTTGCGGGACATTTTTTTTTAAAACAACATTTTAATTAAATTACTCTTTTTCCCTCTAGATTGTATTTTGATCTCAAGAGAATGTTTCTATTTTAAAATGGTCTTTTTTTTCTAGACACTTATAGTTGTGTAGTTTTTTTTTTCTTTTTTTTTAATATATATATTTTTGGTCCCAAGAAAATAGGATAAATTGTAGTTTTGGTCCCAAGAGAATAGTATAATGCAGTTTTGGTTTCAAGATAATATGACGAATTTGTAGTTTTGGTCCTGCAAATTAATGGACGGGACCAAAACTACAAAAAAAAAAAAAGACTAATTTCGTACATAGATATCAAAAATATTTTACATCCATTTTATTGGTACAAAAAATGCAATTTGTTTATTAAAAGTATGTTCATTTGTCATATTTGAACGTCGGCAAAAGTCCGCTCATTCCCTTTTTAAGACACAATCACTTTACTTTATTAAAAAAAAAAAACAAAATACCTTTAAAATACTTCCATTTACTTTACTTTACTAAAAAAAATAACAATACTTTAATTTTTCTTGTATCCAATCATATAAGAAAATAATATATCGTGGTAAAATGCAATTACCAGTTGCAATATATGTCAGAAATGAAACTGATGTCACGTACCTCAATTTTACTCCTCATAGTCATATGATTGCATTTCCTTAAAAAAATAAATTGCATATTCCTTTTAAAAGCTTTTCCGATATATACGTTACCAGAAATAAATATTTCATTTTTCACGTTTAATTTCTTTTCATGCTTCTTTCTACTGTTCCTATTTGCATGGCAAAAAGTATAACATAAGATAAAAAATAAATAAAAAGCTATTAAGAAAAAAAAATTCACCTTCCTAATCCTAGCAGGAGTACATAATAATTCGTCCAAGTCTATAAGTACTATCCAAATTAGGGGCAAATCTAGAAATAGATGATGGGATGGACTAAAACATATAAGTATATATTAGACTTGAGTACATTACATATGGAAATGTTTTATGATATCTAATTTAATTTATTAATTACTATTTTTTTTTTGTCAAATAATTAATACTTAAAATAATTTTTTGAAGACTTGATTATAATACTGTTTTTTTAAGACTTTGTATTTTAAAGTTACATATTATAATTTTACTATAAAAAAATTAATATCGTTTAATTTTTAATGTATTATTGTTTATATTTCAAAGTAATTATGTCTCAGAGTTAAATGTACTACTCCAATATAACCGTTTGTTTATGAAATAGTTTTACGTATTACAAAGAATAATACTATTTTAATTTTTTCTCAGCTGATACTATTTCATTACATATATATACTACCCCGTCCCCGCTATTAATTTTTCACTACACTATTCACCTCTCTTCAAACATTCTTAAATTACATCTCATTTCATTAATGGTTACTTAGAAAAACATATTCATCTTGTTTATTGACTTATATTAAATAATATATCATTCTCGAAAATATATTTTATCCATTTAAATACTTTAAATTGAATTTCAGATTAAAAGTAAAAAAAAAAAAAAAAAAAAGTCAAACAGAAAGTAAATTAATCATTTTGTGTGGATGATTTGCACAAAATGTTGAAAATTTTGTGGTGGGCAACTGATCGAAACGGGTATTTATTGCGGGGAGAATGATAATAACAATATGTATTATGTGGGGGAAAATGTTTTTTTTTTTTTAAGTAATTAAGAGGTTGTTGTATTTTAACGACAATATGTTTTCAAGCTTGTTAAAGTAGGACGATATGTTTCAAGCTTGCAAAAGTAGGACAATATTTTTTAAGCTTAATTGCAAATAAAAACACCATTTTTCCGCAAATTGCAATATAAGCTAAACTTGTACATTTTGGCAAAAAAAAAATCACCACTTTTATATTTGTTTTCAATTTTAACTTCGAACAGTTTTGTCCTTGCCCCAAAGCCGACGTGTACAAATATATACGAACAATCATCTCCTAAGTATGCATCCACATCGTTACTTATTTATAAAAATAATAAATAAAATTTAAATTATAAATTAATATTATATAATTATAAATAAATTTAAAATACATATAAATATTAAAATGGTTAGTCTTATTTAATAAAATATTTAATTATATTTATAAAATTCAAGATTTTATAATATATTTAAAAAAATAAAAAATAATTAATTTAAAATATCGTCATAAAAAAAAAAAATTAAGCACTTTCTTAATTAAAAATAAATAAAAGAACTCTCTTCTTCAATTACCAAATCATAAATCCCTCTGCAATTATCAAATTCAACCCTAAAACTATTGTTCATCCTTATTTCTTATCTTAACCATCCGACCTAGTCGCTCCACCCTTCCAATGCCGACACAACATCATCGAACATAGATTAATTTTTTTTTCTTTTGAATAATTACAATTTCAATCTACCCAAAAATCAAATATTTTTTTCTACATATTATTTTAAGATTGATACCTTAAATATTGCATATCTCTGGTCTTTACTGTTAGTGTTAATGTTCTAGAGACAATCCATCGAAAGGACATAATACTAAGATAATATTCAAATTTGATTTAATATTATTGTTATATTTAATATTAAATGTATGGCGTTACATTTATCTGAATATGATGTTTGATTGTTTGCATATATTCTTATTTGTGTTCTCATGAATCACTACTGTCATTGAGTGAGTGAGAACTCAGATGACTTAAGTATGATTCTCAAACAGCCCCGATCAAGGATCATCAAGAATGGGATATTGATGATGCAATTGAGATTGGTGTGCGATCTGCATCATACTCTTAGAGAGTGTAGTAAGATCTCACTTACTGCGAGATACCGGGTATCTCATAATGGATGCACAGATACCTTAGAGGGTATATGTATACTCATCCGAGAAACCGTTTGATATAATTCCACATAATGTGTCTACAGGTGTCTCGGTTAGTGGGAGCGATGTGATACTCCTCTTACTTGAGGTCAATACGCACGACATGTGTGGAGTGATGAACTTTGACCATGACCGACGCTTGCACCCTTCCACAGGTAGATATGGCATGGATTGGGTTCACCACGAAATGCATGTGCATGGTAGTTGAGCAAAGAATAAGATTCATTCCTCAATGTGGATTTAGAGAGAATACTCGTCTTCTCATCATAATTGGATCTAAATCGTCGGCCGACGCGCATCAGCATAGACTATGTGGCTAAGTGTGATATACTTGATCAATTAGTGATTGGAGATAATATGATTAAGTTATTTGAATAGATACTTCATCATGTTCAAGACTTAATCGAGTATTCGTGAATGAAAGGAAGATATCACAATAGCCTACAATATTACAGGTAGTTGCAGATTTCCTCGCAACGTACCTCGTATATTGAGAATGTCTGATTTATTGTCTAGAGTTCAATTAAGACCGTTAGTTTGACTAATCGCTCGATATACGAGGGTCTATGGATCACACAATAAGTAATAACAATTTATCAATTATAGTTGGTTGATTAAATATTGTATTGGATATAATATTTAATTTATGGAGAATATAATAATTATATTTGGAATTAATTATTATTATTATTATTATTTAATTAAATTAGATTTAATTAAATATGAAATCCCAATAATAATATTTGGAATATTATTATACAAGAATAATAGATATGGTAAAGATATTATTCGTAGGAACATATCTAGGGAAATATAATCCGTAGAGATTATATTACGGGCTAAGCCCGATATCTTGCTTAGGAATTAAGCCAAGTTAATCCCTATAAATATGTGTCATATGGGAATTCCGAAAAACACAAGAAATATAATTTCTCCATAAAATCTCCAGTCGTCTCGAGATTCAACGCTGACATATCGGTGCGGGTTGGTAGAAAGTCGTTACGTGGATATTATAGTTGAGGATTCCAGGTACAAATCATTGTAAGGATTTATATACGTGTTATTTATCCTTTATGTTTTATGTTATACAACCATATGCAGATTCGTTGTTGGTGAATCGTTATCTTCCGCTGCGCCGAACATGGTGTTCGGGTCTCTAAAATCCAACATTTACCTCAAACCAATATCTTGAACTCAAGATTTGCAAGGAAGGGGTGGAGAATGAATATAGGCATGAGGAAGATTATTCGCAGAGTTGTCGGATATATCGTATGCTTGGGGATGAAGAAATGGAAAGAATTGAGGGTTAATTTAATTTATTTTCTTCAATTAATTATTAAATATTCTAATTGGAGTTTAGATATTTTGAACATGTATTGTGGACTGGAGTTAGGACATTTTAATATTTTATAAATTGGATTTTGATTTTTAAAATTATTTCAAATGTAGTTGAACTATCCATTAAAAAAATATTAATAAATTTTTAAAGTTTCAAAGCACAAATAAGTATTTTAATTTTAAGAAATATAATTAATTCTTTTATGTTTAAATTTATTTAAATATTTATAATACAAATGTGTTTTTTTTCTTTTTTTTTTTTAAAATATTTAATGATGTGGATGCTTACTAAGACGATGATTGTGTATTTATTTGTACACATCAACTTTTGGGTAAGGGACAAACTGTTCGAAGTTAAAATTGCAAACAAATATAAAAAGGGGGAAATGCAGTAGGGGACATGTGTTAAGAGTTAATTGCATATTGGGACACCTCTTTTTCGAAAATACACTCCGCTGCACAAAAGACATTTTTACCCCTGTCTTTTGCCTTGCCAGTCACAGCTTTTGATTGGACGTTCGATGTCTTGTTAAGGGAACTGATGTCGTAGCTTTAGCACTCTGAGTAGCTTTAGGTACCTTGCTTCTTTTTGGGGCAAATTATTTGAATTTGGGAGCGGCTGCATCTTGAATTCCATAAAATTTGAAAGGGCATTTCAAAACAAGAAGCTAGGGAAAAATAGGTGAAGCATTTCATCATCTTGAAGTGCACCGGAATATTTGGGGTATATTTCGTGGGTCGAATAGGTGAATGTGTCTTTTAATATTGTTTTAAACTTGATTCATGTTTCTTTTAAACAGATAGGTTCTTGGAAAAAAATCATTTTTTTTGGTAGAAAAACGGGGGAAATCTTGTTTCTAAGAAAATCGGTTACTTATAAATGATTTGGATTTGATTTGCTCTAGCTTTTTGCATTCCCTGCTATGAATGAACGCATTGGTTGAAATCCCGCGGAATATGTTTACAACGTTTCTTGGGGTTTTTTTCTTTTCTTCGAAATAAGAGTGTATGTGTGTTGTTTGTATGTCCACTAATCTAATTTGTGCTTCTGTATGGATGTTTAGAAGAATCGGAAATGCGGAGTAGACGGAGGCTTGTGCTTGATTCCGAGTCGGAGGAAGAACGGGGTTCCAAGGGTTCCGGCCGCGTGTCTCGGAAGACTGGCAATCGAGGAGGTAGGTTTCTATAATTGTTTTATTATTTAGGAAGAATTTATTGCTGCGGAGGAGTTTCATTGATTGTGTTGATGGAATAAAGTTGAGAAATAGTTGCTTACGGGAGTAATTATTCTGGAATATCCCTAACATATGTAATATGTTAGTTGGTGAAACGAGGTGTACTGTTAGTGGTAGATGATGAGATTAAGATGTGTGAAACATATGATTGTTGTAGTGCATGTTCATCCAGGACCATTAATGTACCATAGTAGGGAATTTGATGTCTGTTGTTGTGGTGCATGTACTTCTCTTAACTGATTGTACTACAATGGTTTCTTTGTGTACCAGTAGCTTATTATTTCTTGATTGTACAAGTCACATTCACTGATGTAATATAGTTCATGCACTGTGCCTTAGCAAATGTGCTGTTAATAAAAGTCTTAAGGTATTTGTGAATGACCATGGGAATTCACTCTTATGAATTTAGCGTTGTGGTCCCTGAACGTGTATTAATCATGTGCAGGTGTTAATAAGGGACATGACGACAATAGCAGAGTAAAAAAAGGAAAGGAAGGTAGGAGTTTTTTTCCTATTTTTTTTTAACTTAGAGTGTATGTATTTTGTGTGGAGTTTTTTTCCTATTTTTTTTAACTTAGAGTGTATGTATTTTGTGTCTTTCCACCAATCTAATTTTTCCTTCTGAATTGGTGTTTGGAAGAACCGAAAATGCGGAGTAGAAGGAGGCTTGTGCTGGATTCCGAGACGGAGGATGAACGGGGTACCAAGGGTTTAGGCGGCGTGTCAAATAAGAAGACTGGGAATCGAGGAGGTATGTTTATATAATTGTTTTATGCCTAAGGAAAAATATTTTGCTGCGGTGGGAGACTGATTGAATGCATTGAGGGAAAGAAGGTGAGAAAAAATTGTTTAACGGAATAGGTATGCTGGAATTTGAACAGACATGTAATATGTTTTGGCGGTGCAACGAGATGTGCTGGTAGTGGTATATGCGTAGTATACTATATGGTAAATATATATTCGTTGTAGTGCATGTACCACCAAATATATATGCGTAGTATACTATATGGTAAATATATATTCGTTTTGGAATGTGCTTTCTGGAATATACTAATGGTCCAAACAGGCTATATTAAATGGACTGTAGTGCATGTACTTTTCTAAAATTTGTGTACCATAATGTTGTGTGTGATTACCGTAGGTAGATGTAGTCTTAGTATACACTAGATTCATGTCTGGAAATGTAGTTCATGTACTGTTCCTTAGCAATTGTGCTATTAATATTTAGGCAGTGTGTATTTGTGCGTGACCTTCTGTATTGAACCCATGTTAATTCCATCATATGAATTTAGCGTGGTGGTCCTTGACCGTGTATTTGTCATATATAGGTGGTAATAAGGGGCATGGTTGCAGTCACAATATAAAAAAATGAAAGAAAGGTTGGAGTTATTGCCCTAGAATTTTTTCTTTTTGGTTGTTACTGAAAATGTATTTTTTTTGTGCACCGCTGACTGCTGCCAGCTTTGATTTGTGGCTAGGAGTTGACACAATAGATTTATTGTTGGAAGGGTCAACCAGTGATTCAAGCGACATCGGTAAACATTAATACAAAATTTGTATGTTTTCGTTTATGTTATTCTGTTTGTATATTTCTAACACTTGGAAAATGGGTTGATGGATTAATTAGATGGTGGCTGGGGCAAGGATAGGTATACGCTCTACAGGAGTAACTTGGTTACTAGTATGAGGGAGTTGCAGGCTGTGAAGTATACCGAAGAGCAGCTGGTGGAAATACGAAAGACCCCGTTTAGGTTGTTGTTTGATGGACTTAGGTCGGCGGACCTTGAGTTTTACAAGAATGCCTGGTGGAAGCACGAGGAGGATATAAAGAAGATATTGCTAACGTTTGATAAAAGTTCAAGAACGTTCAAGATTGGTGGAAAAAGTCTTAGAATTTGTAGGGAGGATGTGCAGCTAATTTTAGGAGTTACAGGTGGAACAGGGGAAATACCTATGAAGAATACTGAATTTGGTGATCCAAAATGGGTAAAAAGGGTGTTTGGAGATATGAGTGATAAGGGGCCAAGAGGGAAAGTTCTTAAAAAAAAAGGAATATACGATAAGTTAGTTGACGTAGTTCGTTCAAGGAGCGGGGGGTATTTGATATCCGATGTTGCCAGGCTAACACACTTGTACCTGCTCGCTTCTTTGCTTGCCCCGAGGCGGAACTCATCTGTGCCAGGGTATTATACGTACTATTTGGAGAAAGTGTCAGCAATACGGACGTATGATTGGTGTATGCTGGTAGCAGATTATTTGTTAGATCAGCTACGGACGACTAAGAGCGTGAAAATAGCCGGGTGTGCTATGTTACTTCCGGTATGTATTGAATATCCAAATTTTGTTTGACGGAATTAACTAAAAATTCATGTGAAATTTTAACAATTCCGTAATTATGTGTATTATGTTGTAGTTCTGGCTATGTGAGCACACATATATGATAAAAGTAACTGTTGGGGTCTCAGTACCGCGTATTTTGAAGTGGGATTTGGGTTTGCTGAACAAGAAGCTGAAGAAGATAAATTTGAGCCAGCTTGAGAAGAACACTGTAAATCGGCTAACTTGATAATCCATAGTTGATGTTTATTATTTTTTTTGGGTTTCATGTTAGATGGCAGTTGTTTGCGTTAATTTTTCAATCGGTGTGTTCCGCAGGTACGTAGAGTTACACTTAAGGCAAACTCTAGCGAGAAGGATGTCCTGCGAATGATCAAAGCTGATTGGAGTAATGATTCTGCAGATGAAGAGTCGGACCACAGCAGTGGGGCCGGTTGTAGTATGAAAGATCATGGGAAAAGTATAGTTGAGAGCGATGGTAACTTGGAAACGAGTGACGCTGGGGGGACGAGTACTAGTAAGAAAAAGTCTGTTCCCATTGATGGGGAAAACCTAAGCATGGCGATGGTTTTATTTGGTGGCAGTGGTGTATTTGTTGATGGCAGCAGCAAGTGCCCAAACTATGGTGATGAAACTGATGTGGCTAAGTCAAAGGGTATAGAAGAGTGACAGGAGTTTGAGTCAGTGTACGAAGGGGGGCATGGGAAGGGGGATAAAGGCATGGGTAGGGAGACTGGTCTAGACTGTAAAGGTGATTATAGAGGGGACTTTAGTGGTGGCGGTTGGGATCTAGGTGTGGAGGATGAAGATTATAATCTTGATGAGCGGGATGGGGGCAAGGGCGCATTCATGGTTAGGACACCCGGCGACAGATTTGGGGAAGAGGGAGTGGAGAAGAAGTGTAATGAATGCAAAACAAATGCTGAAATTTTGGGTAAGTACAAGATGGAGCTGGATGCCAAAGAAGATGAGATCAAGCGTAAGGATGAAGAGATTAGTAGGATGGGGAAGGTGCTGTTAGAATTACAGAAGAAGTACAAAGAAGTGACAGAGCCTTCTGCAACACGGATCTTGGAGTCCCCGGAGACAATACAACATATTGAGGTGGTGACTGAGCTAACTATAGTCCGTAAAGAGAATGAGGAGTTGAAGAATCTGAACGAGGGTCTAGAGGAAACCTTGAAGTCTATTGCTTCAGTTGATGGGAATGGGATTGGGCAGCATTTTTGTACACCGGAAGTGGGCAAAAGAAGAACAAAGAGAGCTATAGGTCCTAGCACACTTACAAGGAACGTGAAGGCCAGAACAGCTGTTGATGACAGGAAACACATGGAGATCACTCCACAACTAAACACCGCGGACATGGAAAAGTTTTTAGCGGACGGGCAACCTGTTGTTGGGATGAGATGGGATGAGTCAAAGGCAGCTGTTCGCAAAACGAGAGATGACATAAGGAAAGGGATCGAGGATGGATGGAGGGATGCTAAGGAAAGGTAATTGGTAGTTTGAAAAATGCTATTGTATTCCTGGCTATATAATAATATTGTTATTCTTATGTATTGATGTGATACATATTTGCGTTGAGTAGGTTTGTTGTGTGGTGTGGGAGAGGACCAATGGCAAAGGTGACGTTGGGTGATGTGTTAACAGTGCTACACAACGAGAGCATTTCCAATTCGGTATCTCCTAAACTTTTGATCTACTGTGTTTGTACACCAAAAAAACTATATGAATGTCATCAAATAAGTCTGTTGAAAATATGATGCAGGTGATAGATGCGTGGTCTGAAATGTTAGTGGACAAACTAGGGTCCAAGTATGAGTATGCAAATAATTTTTGTGTTTTCTCGACTATGTGCTGGGTACGTTATATTTTAGGTCATGGATAGAATTTTTAATTTTCATCGTAGTTAGTATTTTACATGGGCGTGGTCGTTGTTGATGAATTGGGTTTGCTGTTGTTTTATGTGTGTAGCGTTTGATTACGCGACACAGGAAGAATACGGTAAACAGGAATCTGATTGGTACGGTAGACAGAGTTTTGGATAAGGTTGGAGGGGAAACTGTGTTGTTGTTCCCATTGCTAACGTACAGTGGTCGAGGGGCGGGTTATCACTGAACACTGCTGAGGATGGATTTAAAGACATGTCTTTGGAGTTTCTTTAACTCAATGTCACCTCGGAGCGGAGCAACGAAAGACGTGCACCTGGAGAGGTCAATGAAAGTGGTAGGGTTAAAGAATAGTTTTTTTTATTTGATTTGAATATGAGTTGTGGATTAATTTACTTGGGTATTATCAATTTGTTGGTTGGGTTTTTGTGATAGGTGGAATATGTGGTGAATTACTTGAAAAACCATTGGAAGACCACGAACCCGGGACATCTGCTGCACAAGGCAAAGTTGGGTAAACCTCAACCGGTAGATTGTTTGCAGCAACAAGATGATTCTGTAGACTGTGGTGTGATTGTGTGTAAGAACATCGAGAGCGAGCTGCTGAATAGGGAAAGAGGGAGGAAGATTTTGAGCACTAATGCTGCGGCCGAGTACTAGAAGAAGATGGTTGAGTGGTTCGTAGAGCCATTGAATGTGGAGCTCGAAACTCCGTAAAGGAGATTAATTTTTGGATGTAACAAGTTGTTGAGAGATGCTTTGTAGTTAGGCTGGCTCATGTATAATGTCTTTTTTAATTTAAATGTGTACCCTGGCTTTTGTTATGCAAATTTTAGACTATGTGGTTGTGTTTCTTTACAAATGGTATACCAAAGATATTATGAATTGGACTGAAAAAATGATGGTAAATGCTCTGTTTATTGGGTATAAACAATCTTTCATAAATGAAGAATACTGCAAGACCCATAAGTGTTCTGGATAACTTTGCATTCCTCCAGTTTTATTTTCTAAGGGTCCTCCATTCAGATGTAGATTGTTAATTAGGGGAAACATCCGGTTAAAAACTCGTGAAGAATAATTTAGGAATTAAACCAAAAATACAACCATTTGTGAAGAATTATTTAGGAAAGAAACATAAAATACAGGATTGTTTGTTGATGTCGAAAAAATAGTAGTGTATCAATGACAGATGTAATTAGATTTTACAAAATATCTTAATTTCTGCAATGAGTGCTTTTAGATTTTCCCAT
The DNA here is from genome assembly GCA_947034835.1 of Ballota nigra. Lineage (NCBI taxonomy): Eukaryota > Viridiplantae > Streptophyta > Magnoliopsida > Lamiales > Lamiaceae > Ballota > Ballota nigra. The sequence goes on from OX344722.1 coordinate 6,305,638, forward strand.
CTATAATTTAGATAAAATAGTACTAAGTTGTCAGGTTAGTAATCCATAAAGTTGTGTACCAAAAGTATTGTGGTATTACATATAATATTATTTTATTGGTTTTAATTTTTGAAAAGGTAAATGAAAAGACACTTGCCTTACACGCGAGAACTTAACCATATCCAGCCTTCTCCAATGGCACGTGGTACAATCCTAGTGAATGGACATCAAACTAAATCGGTGAAAATCTTTGGAATGAAAAAGGTGGTCTTCAACGCCTCGGTTAGAATAACTGGCCGTCCAAGACTGCCCAGAGGGGACACAACCCTTCAGTATAAACTGTTCAATATGATGTTTGATGGGAGGTTACGGGTATCTCTACTATCTATATAAGTCTTGTACCAAAATTATACACAAGAAAAAAGCACAAAAATACGAAAATGGCAAGAAGGATGATAGCGGCTTCGCCGGAGGTTGGGGGCACGGTGTTCCCCGATGAGATAATGATGGAGATCATGTCAAGGCTCCAGGTGAAACCGTTGATGCGTTTCAAAAAAGTCAATCGGTCGTGGAAAAGGGTGATAGAATCTCGCTACTTTATCATCAAGAAGCATCTCCGGGAGATGAAGTTGCAGAACAATGTTGGATATGTGCTGCAAATGCAATACGGGTTCTATCCCTTGGGGTACGATCGTACACCTCCTGGATTACCAATGAAGAGGTATTTGATGGACGGCGACCCGGACATCGACTTCCTGTGCAGCTGCAACGGGCTAGTTGTCTACTGCAACCTTGGAGATGAGTTCTTCATTTGGAACCCTGTGACCGATGGAAATGCGGGCATACCAACCACGCCCATCAACTTTGTCCCAACGTCGCTTGGAGCATCCATGTTCTTCGGCCTGGGATATGATGAGTATAAAGTGCTGAAGGTCGCCGTGTTCAGTTCCCCGAGATTTGAGACCGAAGTTAAAATACTTTCCTTGAGGACGATGGAATGGAGGAGCGTTGGAGATTTCCCGTATGAGTATCCGGTGGCAAATCCGGGTGTATTTGTCGGAGGGTGTTTGAACTTTGTGGTGACGGAGCCAGACAAGCTACTTGGGATTGCTACATTCTCATTGAGTCGGGAGGAGTACGGGTTCATTACTTTACCACCGGGGCTGGATAGTGTGCAATTCTACGGGGAACTCGGTGCACTTGACGATGAGCGTATAGTTCTCTACTCAAACATGTGCATGGCATTCAATGGGTTCGAGATGTGGATCCTGGAGGAGCACATGATGCCAGAAACTTGGATGCGGGTACGATTCAACCCACACTGCCCGGTGATCTACAATGACCGTGTTATTAGCCCTCAGCCACTGCGACTCTTGAAACCAGGTAACGATAAATTGCTCATGAGGGTCGAATCGGTGGGGTTGATACTTATCTATGACATGGTGACTGGGGCATACCTCATAATTGATGGGCCAATGGTTGGGGAGGAGTACTTTACGGTTTTCCCGTATGTCCAGAGCCGAGTGTCCTAGGATGCTTGTTGGGTGATGGAAACATTTAAAAATGTTGGTCAACCGTGGGAAACTTGTTGCATCGTATGGGGTTTAACTAGGGTGATTGACAATTAAAGTGTTATGTGGGTATTTATGTATTAGGTGTTATGCAAGGTTATTTTGTAAGTTGTCTGCTCCTATTAAGTGAATGCTCCTGAATCTATTGATGTTAGTCTATTTTGGGAGGGGTTATGAGTCTTGATGTTAAGTAGGAGCATGACTTGTTGTAGTCTATTAAATGACTATTAATGATATATGGTTTTTTTGTTTAATAACCTTTTCTTTTCCATATCATCGTTGGGGAAACATTTATGGATCACATGAATGGTGGTACGTCCGCAGTTATGGTGTCATGAACTTGGATTGTGTGCAATCTGGCGTTAATTACCTGTGTGGGCCTTTACTGAACTTTGGTATTTTACTGTGCATGTACCATAGAGTATTGTATGGACCATTCATTGAATTGTATGCACTAATGTATGTCGTGTGTACCATTAGCAGAAGCTGCATTTGGTGGTCTATAGTACACAACCACGTTCTGTTAGTAAGTGCAGTACTGTAATAGTATTCAACGAATATAACGTGTACTTCTATAACACTAAGGTAGTGGTAAAAAAAACATAATTATAAGGACAAATTTGTGGGCCCCACACCCCTGTTTCATGAAAATTTTGCAGTTGAGTCTGAATTTTATTAATGGTCCCATGCATCAGAAAAATTTACCGTTACAAGAAATGGGGAAAATGACTGTTGCAATAATGGGGATTCAAAAACAGAATGGAAAAAAAGTATAAATAGAGGGTAGAAGGGTTGTTCAAGAGCAAGACATTCGTATACAATGTCTAGCTCAAGCAATGTTACGGGGGCAATGTCGTATCCACAGTACGAGAAGTCGTCTTGCTCTTTATGTCGTCGGCACACTTGGATTTGAATCAGTAACACGCCGAAAAATCCGGGGAGACTATACTACAACTGTGATGACCATGGGTTTTCGCACTGGTGTATGCCGAGCGGTTGGGTCGAGAGAGGTGATGCTGTCGAGAGTCAACCGCAATCCCCGAAGACCGTGAAGGTGGTGTATGAAATCAAATTGCCAACACTGGTCATTGGAAACATGTTGTTGGTGCTTGTGGTGCTCCTGCTTGTTCGCATTATAACATGAAGAAGAATGTCGTACGATCCGATGACGACTGAATTTGTATCTAACATGTTGCTGTTGTATTTTCTGTTTTACGGGAGCTGTTGTCATTTTAAAATTGGACATGCAGGCACCATGTATTATTATAGTCCCCATGACTGTGGTATACCTAAAAAAATGCAACATGTTTTAGTTTACTGGCAGTGGGTATAGCGAAAACTGAGTACATTTCGGATTAGTTGAGTATGTTTCCTGAAATTAATATCATGCGATGTGTATGACGAGAAACAAAATAATTGGAAAAAACAATTCCAAAAACAAGCAGGAAAAAGTATACATACCTTAAAGGAATAGAAATAATTAAACAAATACCCAGAAGTCGGGCATCCCCCAAAAATTCATGTGCGGTACAAATCATGTGGGGGGGTGGGGGGAGTTGTGTGAAAAAATAATGAGGCCTTCATCTAGCGCATGGTCGTTTTTTTCTTCTTGTTCCTTCCATGCTCGCCAAATGACTTCATTCGCGTCTTCTTGGGGCGTCCGGGCATACGTTTAAGTAAAGGTGGGAGTATGTTAGGGCAGTCAGCAATTGACTTGATAGCGTGTCTTTCTCCGTCGGGTATTGGATGAATGTCACTTGCATAGCATTCCCGGTATGTGGAAGTAAGGAAACATTCCTCGACGTATGCCGCAACCGTTGGCCCGTGGTAATTTATGACAGTCGTTGCGTGAGGGCATCGGAATCCTGATAATTGCCATTTGGAACAGGAGCATGTTCTATATTCAATGTTAACGGCTGCAGTTGGAGATGATATAACTTCAAACTCGATCAGGTTGCGTTGTTGGACCTTCCAAGAACGAGAAATGTATGAATCGTTCTTTTATAGTATATCCTTCTTGGGACATAGTAAGCTGTCCCATGCTTTACTTTGAGTACGACGCTCAAAAAACCATCTGCTAGTCTCCGAAAGAAAAAAAATACAGCAACATTATTCACGGCATGTGGTATTATGTTACACAATGGACATAACACGAGTACACAACGACCGCACAAAATTAACCTGAACGTATGTGATCCAACATATTAGTGATTGGTAGTCCGCGTGATTGCTTAACCCACGAGTTGAGTGACTCCGCTGCGTTTGAAGTCATCTCACCATACTTTGAGATTCCGGGTGAGAATGCAACTGCCCATTTGTCAAAGGGTAATTGTGACAAGAAATCGACAGCTAGAGTCCCACCAGAAGCCTTAAAGATTTCAAGTTTCTCCGCGAAGATACGATGGTCCGGGGTGTATGCACACGCCCTGAACAGATCGACCAGTTTAGCACCTTTTGAATTCTTGGACCCCCGCACCTACCTTTCAAATTTGTTAGTAGATGGAACAAGCAGAAAAAATGTAATGGTTTTTCAAATACTAAGGGGAAAGCAGCCATTAGCCCACAATTCCGGTCGGAGATAAAGAAGATTTGCTTCGGGTGGACACACACACTACTAAGTTTCTTTAGGAACCAAACCCAATTATCGGTATTCTCGGCGGATACAACTGCAAATGCAACAGGGAATAGACCTGAAATTAAAGAGAGAATTAGAAAATATGCATATGTAAACGGAAGGTGGATGGAACGAATGGGGATTAACAATTGTTTCCATCCTTTGATGTTGCTGTTAGTAGTATCCCTTTCGCACGCCCATACATAAATGTGCCGTCTATGAACAACATAGGGCGACAACTCTGAAATCCTACTATGGAAGCATTGAACGCAATGAACAATCGTTCAAAATGGTGTGTTTCAACATTATATTCCAAATCCGCTACACTACCTGCATCAAAACCAAAGGGAATGAGTACATAAATGATACGTACTAAAATAAGTTATCATACCGTAATATATATGTTAGGTAAACATGCCTAGGTTTGTATGCTTTATGGCATAGCAGTACCAACGAAGCTGGTCATAGGAATCAGAGTACGTGCCAAATAAATGGTCCCTAGCCTTCTCGGCAGTTCTCCACCCCTTGTAGTATGGTATGGTTACACCATAGTTGAGTTGGAGGATGTCAACTATTCTTTACCGGTTATGTTTGGGTTATCTCTAACCTCGTGAATAACAAGCTTCCCAATAATCTCCGGGCTAAGTCGAGCGTGATGTCGTGCTACTTCCATGCCCAGACATTTGTGACTGAAGTGTCCATTGTATATCTCAAATTTATCAGTAATATCTTGTAACCTAGCTTTGACGTACCATTCACAATGACAAGTTGAATGTTTACTACACTTTACATGGATGTACTCAGCCGAATTCCTCACAAACATGAAATTATAACCCAATATGACTGAGTGCTTGATTAATTCAGTTCTAAACCCAACGGCACCACCGAGAAAAAGGGAGCCCACCCCATCCTTAAATATATTCCCCCATAGATCGGACAAAAGTGGTTGTTCAACAATAGCAAGGCAAATATCATATACAGGCAGTGACCCCATTCCGCTAAACTCTTCGTATTGGCCATCATCCCGAAAAACCTTAGCGCTCCTAAATGGTAACTTACTCTGATGATAAGTTTTTTGTTTCAAGGGTGTAATATCATTGCTAATGGGAGCAGAACAAACGAGAGCAAGGTCACAATTGGAGTCACTTAGACGAATAGATTCATCTGAAACGATAATTGGGGGGGCGACATTGCTTGATTTACTAGATAACTTCGTACTGATACTCCCAACGACAACAGATTCAACGGGCACTAATACTTCGACAACAACTAGTTTTAGACACAAATATTGGCAAACCAAAATCATATTGTTTATATCGTCATCGGAACTCAAAATGCAATTAGAAATACTGCCGATGGAGTACCTGAATGATGTAAATTCCGGCTTCAAATCCGGCCACATAGAGAATACGAGGTTGGCAAAGTCGATAAACATAAGACCACAGGGGCATTTGACAATCTTGCACTCTCCACGGTGTTTGACGGAGCACAACAGCTCGATGAGCGACATAGCACCTAATTTTCCGATAGTGGCTAGCAATTATTCCGACGAAATCCCCTTTTTCCGAAGAAAGGGGATTTTGGGCGATACTGCAGAATGAGAATAGACTATTCCGACCACGGATAGCAATTATTGCGACGAACCCTGCATTTTTCCGATGAAGGGGGATTTGGGGGGATATGTTATTGAGACATTCAAAATTCGAATTTTGAATGCATATGGGTAGGCTAAACTGGTACATGCGCTTCCAGTGATGATACAAGAAATTTGGGGGAGAGAGGATTAGATGGTTAGTAGACTTTTTAGGGCAATTTGAGGGTGAATAGTATAGCTGGGTAGAGTGGCATATAGTCTGAGGAAGGAAGAATGTGTAGCCCATAAATATAATATAAAATAGGACCCGTATGCGGTCAAATCAAGGCAAACTTACAACTAATGTATTCCCATGCAATTTATTGTATTTTTATGTTAAAGGGTTAAAACCCAAAACTGTAGTGTATTTTGGTATGTAATGGTGCAGCAGGGAGCAATTATTCCATATAAAAATGATGATTTTTTTTGGTAAAATTCAAAAGTTTAGCTTATATTGCAATTTGTGGAAAAATTGTGATTTTATTTGCAATTAAACCTATTTTTTTAACTTGTAAAAGTAGGACCATATATTTTTGAGCTTGTAAGAGTAGGACAATATTCTTGTTTTTTACAAGCTTTCTAAATATATTGTTGTTGGGAAAATAGGGGTGCCCGGAATCTATTCGGGATGAAATTTAAATACGAATTTAAATACAATTATTACTAGCATGAATTAATCCTAATTAATTCAAATAATAATTCCAACAACTAATTTTCATCATGCATGTTGAATTAATTTCACATATTAACTATGGCGGAATAAACAAGTAAATATGCGATTAACGTACCTCTTGTAGAATTGGTCTTTGGATATACGGGACAATTACGATCTCGCTCTATCAACCCAAAAGTCTTCTCAAGTATTTCCCTTTCGCCTTACTTGATCACCGGTGGGAGATGCTTTCAAGTAATTTAATAAACTAAGGAAAGAGAAGAATATCTATGCTCTTGATTTTTCCAACACATGGAATTACGTACTTGGGGATGAAATAATCATCCCCTATTTATATTAATAGGTGGCCGAAAATTTGCAATATTTTATGGGCAAGAGAAAATATTTTCTTAGTCTCTAAGAAATCTTGAATATATCCCATATATTCTTTTCTCCATAATAAAATATTCCACAAAAATCTCACCCTATTATTAAAGGGTTAATTTTCGAAAATTACAATAAGAAATCCAAAGATTTGGATCTTCTTGAATATATGAGATATTTTTGTATTCCTAGAATACATATCTTCCATAATATCTTTCCAAGAAAATCAACAAAATCTTATTTCTTCTTGATTTTCTTATTTTCGAAAATTACTTGAAAAGTCAGCATTAATATATTCTTTTTATTTTAATCACATTATCATTATTGGGCTACTTGAGGGGCCTTAAGGAGAATTAAGATTGGACCTCCTAATGGACTTCTGAATTTCAATATTGAGCCCCAATATAATTCAGCCCATTAATATTAATTATTACCATTAATAAATTAATATTGCACTATCCATCTTAATCCATATTACGATAATATGGGCTCCCGGTTATTATTTCTCGCGTCTAAGATTATCAAGTCCATTAATTAATTGAGCTTCTGAATAGCTCTAAATTAATTAATATATTTCACCTTGGAGTAAAGACAGCTCAACATTATTATTCGTACCGAAGAAACTAATTCTTCACTTGCAAGATTTGGTACAATAAAACTTCTGAGCCCACCAAGGGGACTAATCACACGAGCCGTACTCGCACGCGTTTCTCCGTATTAAATCTTAGCAACCGTCGTATGATTAATATTACTGCCCAAGACACAAAGTTCGAAGTCGCAATGATTCTCACCCAACATGAATCAAAGCAGTAACCATTAAGCACACATGGTCCTATTTAAGTGACGGAGATTAAGAAATCAACAACCACTGAGGTCTAATTCTTCACCTTTCAGAACAGAAGAATTTATCCTCGCTGTAGGACCTCTTCAACACATACTAAATGTGCTAGTGCAATCTCTTAGTCAAGACAGACCAATCTGAGCCTTACACATCGACCTTTCACGGCGGATTGTTCAATTCCACCTAAGTCGTGAGAATGTACGTTTAGTTACAAGTAAACTGTTAATGTTGTCTTCCGTGATCGGGTATCACCACATTAACTACAATGTAATATGTACTATATATTGAACGGTTTGCAATAGAAATTCAACATTCAATCATAACTAAAGCAAATGTGATAAAAGATTTATTCTCATAAAACGAGTGTTTGATACACGAGTTATACAAAGTAAAAGCATACTTTCACGTATAACTCCAACAATCTCCCATTTATACTTAAAGTCTGCTTTTAGTATACATCACGCATGTCTTAGTGTAGTAGCTCTCCGTGACATCTCATGTCAACCTACACTAACCTAATAATTCCTCCCACTTATATTTAAAGCAGATTGGCAATAGTCTTGACTCCCATTCCATCCACATGTCTCTCGAATGTATTCAGAGGCATACCCTTTGTGAATGGATTTACTAGGCTGTCCCCGACGCATATCTTTGCCACCTCTTTATCTCCTCTCTTAACGATTTCTCGTATAAGATGGTGTTTTCTTTCAATGTGTTTGTTGGCCTTGTGGGCTCTCGGTTCCCTTGAATTTGCAACTGCTCCGACATTATCACAATGGATAGTGATTATGATGGGCAAATTCGGAACAACGTCCAAGTCCACTAAGAAGTACTTGAGCCAAACCGTTTCTTTCGCTGCTTCACAAGCAGTTACTTATTCGGCTTTCATGGTCGAATCGGCGATGCATTTCTGCAAATCGCTTCTCCATGTCATGGCTCCTTCTCCCATGCAAAACACACTACCCGAGGTAGTTATTTTGGAGTCTATGTCTGATTGGAAATTTGAGTCCGTGTATCCCATGGGAATTAGATTGTCTGATTGTTAAATCAGCATTCCATACCAAGTTCTTTTCAGAAACTAAAGAACGCATTTAATTGTAATCTAATGTGCTTTCCCGGGGTTACTTCGATATCTTGCCATCATGCCCACGACAAAGCAGATATCCGGTCTCGTACACAACATTGCATACATAAGACTTCCTACGTCCGAAACGTACGGAACGTCTTTCATGTCATCTATCTCCACTAGGTCTTAGGGCATATTTCTTTAGATAGATGGATTCCGTGCCTAAAAGGTACAAAACCTTTCTTGGAATCTTGCATGCTGAAATGCTTCAAAACAGTGGCTTTGTATGAAACTTGCGATAAACCCAACATCCTCCTCTTGCGATCTCGAGTGAACTTGATCACAAGGATGTGACCGGCTTTCCCTAAGTCCTTCATATCAAACTGATTTGACAGCCATACCCTTACGTCTGACAATACCTTTACATTGTTTCCAATGAGCAGAATATCGTCTACGTATAATACTAAGAATACCACCGAAGTTCCGTCACACCTTTTACACCCACAACTTTTGAACTTGTTTTGATCACAAACCCGTAAGACTTAATAACTTGATCAAAACACTTATTCCAAGTACGCGACGCTTGCTTAAGTCCATAAATGGATCTCTTAAGCTTGCATACGAGGTGCTCTTGGCATTTTTCAACGAAACCTTTGGGCTGTTGCATATAGATCCCATCAAGACTTCCGTTAAGGAAAGCTGTCTTGACATCCATTTGCCAGATCTCGTAATCTAAGTGCGCAGCGATCGACAAGAGAATACGGATGGACTTAAGCATAGCTACATGCCACAGGCCACAAGCTTTGCTTTGAAGGTCTCTACCCTTCCGTCCGGTCCTCTTTTCCTCTTGTACATCCACTTGCATCCAATGGGCTCTACCCCACTAGGAGGATCAACCAACTCCCACACTTGACTATAATCCATCGAACCCACCTCGGTTTCCATTGCGGTTTGCCACGCCTCCGCGTCTTTATCTTGGATTGCCTCATCGTACGTTCATGAGTCTGATTCATCGCCGGGAATCAAATCCGAAGATTCTCCAATTCCCATGAATCTCTCGGGTTGCCTTGCAATCCTCCCACTACGACGGGGTTCCGGTTGTGAAGGTGTGACGTGTGGTATATCATCTTGTATACTTGGTATAGGAGTTTTCCATCTTAACTCGTCTAAGGTAATCTCACTTCTGGGCTTTCTTTTGTTCATATAGTCTTCCTCCAAGAATTTAAAGTGCGAACTAATCACGGTCTTTTAATCCTTGAGACTATAGAACATACACCCTTTCGTTCCCATGGGATATCCTATAAACAACCTTAATTCCGAATGTAGATCCAATTTACCGGCTTCCTTGTCTAGCACGTATGCCGGACAACCCCAAATCTGCAAGTGTCTTAGACTGGGCTTGCACCCGGTCCACAATTCTATTGGGGTTTTAGGAACCGATTTGGATGGCACCAAGTTTAGAATGTAAGTCGTTGTTTCCAAGGCATTACCCCAAAACGACTTGGGTAAATCCGAATAACTCATCATGGATCTGATTATTTCTAAAAGAGTCTGCTTCCTTCGTTCCGCCATACCGTTCTATTTTGAGGGGTTCCCGGTGCGGTCTACAGGGACACAATCCCTTCGTCCGATAGGTAGTTCAAGAATTCATTGCTAAGGTATTCGCCTCCACGATCAAATCGTAGAGACTTGATACTTCTTCCCTATGCATCATAAGGTAGATGTATCCATTTCTCGAGTAATCATCAAATTACTCATACCACTTTTTGCTATGATCGTCATTGAACCACACATATCCGTATGAACGAGTTCTAACACTTTGGTGGCTCTATTCCCCTTGGCTCCAAATGCCCTCTAGGTCATTTTACCCTCTAAACAGGATTCACAAGTTGGAAATGACTCAACTTGAAGTGACTCCAAGGATTCATTTTTCACCAACCTTTGTATCCGCATTAGATTAATATGACCTAATCTTAGATGCCATAGAAGTGTTTCGTTCATGTCTGAAGAATGCTTTATTTTATAACTCGAAATAATCGATGTGTTATTAGATTCAATTTTATGAGTGGTGTGCCCAAATAATGGTATAAAGATCATCCATTGAAGTTCCGGAACAGATAAGCTCATCGTTTCAAGCAATAATAACATCCTTAATAAAAGAAACTGAGTATCTATTCAAACAGTTTAGAAACTGAAGGTTGAGTTCTTTCTAAACTAGAAACATGAGGAACGTTTCTCAAGACCATAACTCTATCTTCACAAGATAGGCGCACTTCTCCCACTGCTTCAGCTGCCACTCTCGTAGCAGTGCCCGATGTGATGGGGATCTCACTTCCGTTAAGTCATCGGGTTAGCTTGCACCCATGAAACAAATGTGATAAGTAGCTCTCGTATCCACTATCCACGAATAAACAGCATACGCCACTTCACAAGTTTCGACGACTAGAGTGTGTGAATTACCTAACTTTCCTAGCCTCTTAGGCTTGGAACAGGCAGACCTCCATTGTCCTCTCTCACCGCAACTAAAACACTTCCCCTTCGATGCTAGCCTTTGCATTTGCCTTTCGCAACAATTAGATTTGCTTGGATCCGGCCTTTGGTTCTCTTCCTCTTTTTCTCTCCCTTGGGACCAAAAGAGGTAGATGGACCATTAGCCACCATAGCACTAGACTGGTGCTCCATTTTCACCTCCATCGAAACTAAAGCTTGCAAGAGCTCGGACAAACGATTTGTCCGTTCATTCATCTGACAGTTCAGATGAAACTGCTCAAAGCTTCTCGGTAGAGAATGGTATATGAAATCAATCAAAATCCGCACCAAGTACTTCCAACTTGTTAAGGTATGCTATTATCTCGAGAACGTGCTCCCTCACGGGCGTTCCTTCCACCATTTCCAACTTGACCGAGTCATGTTTGGTGAACTGATTTGTCATGGGATTCTGATGTGAAAACATCTTCTTCAAGGTGTTCCATGATTTCAACAGCGGATACAATGTCTCCATGAACGCGCCTCAAATCCTCAGACAGAGATGTCAAGATGATGCACTTCATGTGTTCATTGTCACGCTTCCAATCATAAACTGCCTTTTCCCATTGCTTGACTTATCATTAGGCTTGCCGGGTATATTAACGTAAATAACCCAATTGTGTTTTCGTGCAGTAAGGATAAATTAAAAAAAAAACATTTCCAATCGATATAATTCTCTCCAAAAAAGTTTATTAACTTTAAGTATATTAAACAGTGGATTAAAAGGTTGCGACATGATGAAATGAGAATAAAACATACATTCATATTAATATCTAGAAAAATACAAAATTATCACATAATTCAATCACATCAATTATATTGAAACCTTAAAACAATATAATCATGCATCAGCCAACATCTCGAAACAATTTAAATGCGCCACGAGGGGTGGTCTATACATTTAAATACATTCAAGCGGATTACAAACTCGAAAGTTACAAATCCTTAATTCAAAATTAATAGTTGGCTCCCACTTTGACCACATAGAAATTGATAGGGACTCCGAGGGGAGTAAGTTAATATCAATTTCCTATGCCTAAGTAATAACCATAATTAAATACAGGATTATTATTTCGCTTTGAGCAAGCCACTCGTGGTGAGGGTCAATACCGCCACTAGTAATAATCCACAATCATCATTTCGGAATTTATTCATGTGAAATCCGTTCTTTTGGCCGATCCGAGGGGGAAATGTATTCCAAAAGAACTTCACAAATAAATAAATTATGGAGGCCAAATTAATCCAATCTTAATATCCGGAATAAAATTGCGATTAAATAAACATACTTAGTAATTTTCGAAAGTAAGGTTTTTCTTGGACAATTAAATTCATGCAAACACATATTAACAAATAATAATAGGTGCACAAAATAAAACATCCATCAAAACAAAATTAAACACATTGGAGCACTCAAATCCAATTGTCACGGTTTAATTTCTTCGCGTCTTGATGCGAAAAATCGTCCTTGTTGCTTTCCGACGTTCGTCTCGACGTGCTCCCACTCGAACAGCAACACTTCATCAAAAACAACATCGTTTGGGGTTCGGGACGATGTTTAAAATCACACGGAAAAAAAACACGAACCGAAAAATTCCACGGCCCGAGATACGGCGCGCGTCGGCCCACGAAGTGGGCCCGCGCGCCTCCGGTCCAAAAGGCGCCGAAGCGCTGCACGGAGGCGCACCCGAGGCGCTGCACGGAGGCGCGCCGAGGCGCTGCACGAGGCACCCCGAGGCGCACCAGGCCGTGCCCGAGGCACGCGCGCGTGCGCGCGGCGCCTGCCTTCCGTCGCGCTCGGGTCGTGCGTCGTGCACCTCGTGCGCCGTTTTTCGCCGTTCGTCTCCGTTTTCTTCACCCCTTGCATGATTTTACATCCATACACGCGCCACGCTTGTATGCGTCGTCCGGGTACGCCGTTTTTAATTCTTCGTTCTTCGTCACGATCCGGTTACAATTTATTTTTACAAAAAAATAAATACTAGATCTAGACTAGTCTATTACAATGATCGAATCAAAATAAAAACAACTAATCTACTCGTGGATTTTCTCACGAGAAAAATGAATTCGAACGAATCGAATTAAAAAATAATTAATTCACACGCATGAAATTAACAACATTAAAACCATGACAATTGGATACCTGCAAAAAAGATCTAACAATTCTACTATCCAATTTCAATTTAATGTTTAACAATTTAAATTCCAATTTAAAATTCAGAGCCCGAAACCGTGACTCTGATTCCAGTTGTTGGGAAAATAGGGGTGCCCGGAATCTATTCGGGATGAAATTTAAATACGAATTTAAATACAATTATTACTAGCATGAATTAATCCTAATTAATTCAAATAATAATTCCAACAACTAATTTTCATCATGCATGTTGAATTAATTTCACATATTAACTATGGCGGAATAAACAAGTAAATATGCGATTAACGTACCTCTTGTAGAATTGGCCTTTAGATATACGGGACAATTACGATCTCGCTCTATCAACCCAAAAGCCTTCTCAAGTATTTCCCTTTCGCCTTACTTGATCACCGGTGGGAGATGCTTTCAAGTAATTTAATAAACTAAGGAAAAAGAAGAATATATATGCTCTTGATTTTTCCAACACATGGAATTACGTACTTGGGGATGAAATAATCATCCCCTATTTATATTAATATGTGGCCGAAAATTTGCAATATTTTATGGGCAAGAGAAAATCTTTTCTTAGTCTCTAAGAAATCTTGAATATATCCCATATATTTTTTTTCCATAATAAAATATTCCACAAAAATCTCACCCTATTATTAAAGGGTTAATTTTCGAAAATTACAATAAGAAATCCAAAGATTTGGATCTTCTTGAATATATGAGATATTCTTGTATTCCTAGAATACATATCTTCCATAATATCTTTCCAAGAAAATCAACAAAATCTTATTTCTTCTTGATTTTCTTAATTTAAAAAATTACTTGAAAAATCAGCATTAATATATTCTTTTTATTTTAATCACCTTATCATTATTGGGCTACTTAATGGGCTACTTGAGGGGCCTTAAGGAGAATTAAGATTGGACCTCCTAATGGACTTCTGAATTTCAATATTGAGCCCCAATATAATTCAGCCCATTAATATTAATTATTACCACTAATAAATTAATATTGCACTATCCATCTTAATCCATATTATGATAATATGGGCTCCCGGTTATTATTTCCCGCGTCTAAGATTATCAAGTCCATTAATTAATTGAGCTTCTGAATAGCTCTAAATTAATTAATATATTTCACCTTGGAGTAAAGACAGCTCAACATTATTATTCGTACCGAAGAAACTAATTCTTCACTTGCAAGATTTGGTACAATAAAACTTCTGAGCCCACCAAGGGGACTAATCACACGAGCCGTACTCGCACGCGTTTCTCCGTATTAAATCTTAGCAACTGTCGTATGATTAATATTACTGTCCAAGACACAAAGTTCGAAGTCGCAATGATTCTCACCCAACATGAATCAAAGCAGTAACCATTAAGCACACACGGTCCTATTTAAGTGACGGAGATTAAGAAATCAACAACCACTGAGGTCTAATTCTTCACCTTTCAGAACAGAAGAATTTATCCTCGCTGTAGGACCTCTTCAACACATACTAAATGTGCTAGTGCAATCTCTTAGTCAAGACAGACCAATCTGAGCCTTACACATTGACCTTTCACGGCGGATTGTTTAATTTCACCTAAGTCGTGAGAATGTACGTTTAGTTACAAGTAAACTGTTAATGTTGTCTTCCGTGATCGGGTATCACCACATTAACTACAATGTAATATGTACTATATATTGAACGGTTTGCAATAGAAATTCAACATTCAATCATAACTAAAACAAATGTGATAAAAGATTTATTCTCATAAAACGAGTGTTTGATACACGAGTTATACAAAGTAAAAGCATACTTTCACGTATAACTCCAACAATTGTCCTACTTTTGCAAGCTTGTAAAAAATATAGTCCTACTTTTACAAACTTAAAAATGTATTATCCTACTTTTACCAATAAAAAATATAATGTTTTTAAAATACAATCACCCCCAAATTACGGGTAAAAAAAAAAAAAAAACAATTTACCCGTATTATGTGTGTCAATGAAAGATAGGCATGTGGTTTGCTTTCTCAAATGGGTGAAATCTTTGCTTTGATGACACAGTTACAGTGGGAGTTTATGCTAAAAGGGTGTACGATGTGATTACTTCTAATTTAGCAAATGTGTTGTCTCTTCATAGGGTCAGATTTATATTGAGGTAAGCCATAACAAATGTCTTCCCTGGATTTTCTTTACTCCCTCCGTCCTTTATTAAACTTCTCACTTTTTTTTTTAATCGTCCCCCATTAAATTTTTCATTCCATAAATGGCAAAATCAACACTCTATTACATATAAATTTTAACCTTCAAATTCACACAATATACCAAAAGTGACACTAATTCAATTCAATTTTCAACACTATTCATTATTTTATCCCAAAAATCAACGTGTGGTCCACCATATATTAATAAACAGATATATTTTCTTAAACCATTTTTATGTATTTTTTTATGTCGATATTTGATTTTTTTTTTCTTTTCAATCTTCTTTTAAAACATTGTTAGGAAGTGATTGGAAGATTTTGATTAAGATATCAAACCCCTAATATGAATTTGTAAGTAAATGGTCTATCAGTCTAGATCGCCAGTGTATCTGTTATAGTAATAGTCTATCAGGCCAGTGGGCATAAGAGTTTATGACACTATAAGAAAGTTTAATATTGTCTATGGAAATTGTCAATATAGTTACGAAATTACCAACAAAAAAATTCATAGGGGGGATTGCCTACGAATTGCCTACAAAAATTTCTAATTGTATAGGCATTTCCTTCCCCACCTACACAATAATTTGCCTACGGAAATTCCGTAGGCAAATTGTGTTGTAGGTAAATTTTTGTAGGCAAATGGCTTGTAGGTAATTATACCTAGGGATTTTATTCCGTAGGCAAAACAATTCCGTAGGCAAATTGTTATAGGTTGAGAAATGTAGATGCTTTCATAATTAGAAAATTATGTGGGCAAATTGTAGGCAAATTTTACTATAAACTTTTTTGTTGGTAAATTTTTGTATGCAATTTAATTCCGTAGGCAATATTTTCTTGTAGTGTCACTGAACCACTATATATATTTGTGTTATTTATTACTTATCTTTACTTCTCCGATATTTTGTTGTGTGTTTGAGTTCATTAAAAATGTTATTTTTAATACTGAAACTCGATATAAATATGAAAATTTTAATATTATAATATGTGTTGATTGTTTTTATAATTTAATATATTAATTTTATCGAAATTATTATAAGTTTTTAATTTTTCTAAAAATTGTTATGTATTATTATTTTGATTTTTTGGGTACCTGGGCAAAAATCTTGTGTTGATAATGATGATATGCATTGCCTTTCATAATATTTGAAAAAACAAAATTATAGCATTTTGGAATGTTAAAATCATTTTAGCATTCATATGTTATGTACAAGGATGACACAGAATTTTCCAAACTTTTGTCTTGACTGTATTGTGGAGCTATTATTCCTAGCCGGACGAGGAAATCGGAAAGATCAAATGACGAGATCAAGACCCCAAGCTTGACCTCGCCAAGCTTGGACCTCGTCACCAGTTTTCTCCATTTGTTGAACCCTGGCCACGCCGAGGAACCAGATCCATGTTGAGGTCCATAACAGACCTCGACATGGTTTGTAGTACTTCGTCATGAAGGCAATCACGATTGTGTCTCACCAAGGATGGGATCTCGACATCCCAAAGATGGAACCAATCACAAGATAACGATGCGGCCAACGTCCGCCCATCTTGGAAGAGAAGGCGACGAGAAGGTCACGTATTCGATCTTATCCGATGAGATCTGTGTCAGACGCCTCGTCAGGATATCATTCCATTTAAGGACAAGGAATAGTAAATCGACACCAACCCCAGTCAGTAGGTTATACTTAGAGTACTAAACACCAAGATATGGGATATAAGTACATATTACTTTCCACTTGTCATCCTTGTACTGGGCCAAGTCTACTAACTCAAGGGAACTCGGTCCAGCCTTGAAACTAGGGTCAACCCAAACATTTAATGTTTGAGCTGCATTGGCCAATTAGGGCATACCTTTGAGCTATAAATAGAGTCTTCCTAGCATTTAATAAAAGATCATCAACCTTAAAGTCCAAGTCTACACAGAGACTTGACAAATTTACTGCTTATGTTCTTCATTTATTATTTCATTCCTCATAGCAAATAATGTATTCTTCACCCATCATTTATTAGTTGTTAGCCAAACAAAGCCACATCCAAACTTTAATCTACATATATTTTGGGTAACAAACGGCTGGAAAAAATCTTGTAGTCCCCCTGCCTCTTCACATATTTTGTTGAGGGAGAATCCTTGGTATTCGGGTAATTTGGTGTGTCGGAGTCTCAATTTTGCTGTACAAGCATCTTGGGATTTTATGTAGAGCTATTATTCGAGTCGAGCTAAGTAGTGGAGGTTCGAGCTTGACTCGAGTTCTTATTGAGTCGAGCTGAGCTCGGCTCGATAATATTAATGAGTGAGAAAGCAAGCTCAGCTCGACTCATAAACGAGCCTAATGAGCCTTAATGAATTGAGCCGAACCGAGCTCATAAGCAGCTCGATTTGCATAACAACACTAATTTTATGAGATCCCTCATTGTTATCAAGACTCTGAACTTTATAAATTGAGTATTTCAAGTGTGCACTTAAGTGCATAGTATGTACTAGGGGTGTAAGTGAGTTGAGCTGACTCGCGAGCTACTCGTGCTCGACTCGTAAAAAGATCGAAATCGACTCAAATCTAATCGAGTCGAGCTCGAGCTCGAGCTACTCGAGCAGCTCACGAGTTCGAGTTCGAGCTTAAAAATATTCAGCTCGCAAGGCTCTCGAGCGTAATCAAGCTTGCACAATATTTACTATTTTGCCATTAATTTTATTTATTAATTATATTATATATAGTAATATTTTTAAATATAAAATAAAATATATACAAATGGTACGCTTACGTTCTTATAACTTCCAAAATCTGAAAGAAAATCACGCCTCACGACCCACGAAATAATTAATTTTTTATTTTTTTGGGAATATTTGTCCATTTGACAATGTTTTTCAATTTTTTTAATTTTAATAAATATTATTGTATTTGTGAACTTTGAGTTGTTTAAATTTTCAAGTGCAGTTGATATGCAAGATTTAGACAAAAAAATGGACTAAAATACGTTTTACACTTTATTTTTGTAAAATAGTAAAGTTATCGAGTCGAGTCGGATCGAGCTCGAGTTTATCAAATTTTTGGACGAGTCGAGTTCGAGCTAAAAAAATTAAGCTCGATCGAGTTCGAGTTCGAGTCGAGTTTCAAGCTTCGAGTATTGCATTCGAGTCGAGTTCGAGCTCATTACTACTCGACTCGACTCATTTACACCCCTAGTATGCACTTAGATTTAAAAAAAAAAAACTTTAAGCAAAAATCAGCAATACCTCAAGAAGTAATTAGTAATACTCCAAGAAGACATCAATAATACCCCAACTTCAAAAAAACACACAATTCGGTGTGTTTATGTGTATTTTGAAAAAGTCAAAATTGAAGTCTAGATTGAGCTTAAAATCCAAGTGCATGATATGCAATTGGATGCACCCTAGAATTTGTCTTATAAATTACCTTCTAAATTTTTTTTGTAATTACAGTTAATTTTTAAAATGAAATAGTTAAATTAATGTGTTAGTAATAGATAAAAAAATCCAAATTATATTGCTATCCTACAAACTGAGCACTCTCCCGGCCGACATATTAGAGAAGAAAAATGTCAATGAAAACCATTTCTCGTATTATTATTTAGTGGCACTACCTAATCTTAATTACAATTCCCAACGTTGAAAATAATGAGATTCTCGTACGATAAAGGAAAAGGCAACTAAGATTTGTAAGTAGCAAACTTTAATCATTGCTTAGGTACAAAATAATTAAACTACTATATCTTTGGTTCAAATTAAAGTTAATCACAGTGATTTATGATGTTTGGTTGGAAGGTAGCTAATGACTAGTGAGATTCCTTAATACAGAGAAAAATTGATTGAGAAAAGCATTGGAGTATGAAGGGTATGGTGAATTAGAACTCGTTTAAAAGCTTAAATTATATTTATATACTGCAAGAAAAATTAGTGTTCCCTTCATTAATTCAATATAAGTAAGTTTAAAATTTTTTTTTTATAGTTTAATATAAGTAAGCTACTTTTTTAAGAAGATACTTCATTTATCCGATACTTATTTTCTATATTACTGTTAATCGTTTTGAATTCACAAGAAAACTTGTTTCCGGGAATCGGAATATGGAAGCAACAAGAACGAAATTGAAAATCAACAAGAACACCAGTTTACGTGGTTCAGAGATAAATACTCCTACATCCACGGGATCCGAGAGGATAGACTTTTCACTAAGAAATAAATGGAAGTTACAAGTTACAATCACACAATCTCACAAAGGTTTGCGCTCAAATTGATGAAGTTACTTCTCTCAGCCGAGAAGCCCTCTTTTATAGATACAGAGATTGAGATGAACCCTAGATTCGATTCAGTTGTAACAAACTCAGATGCAAGTTAGTTATCCAGCTGGCTAACGACTTCAATAACCGTCATAGTTGATTCAGTTAGAACCGTCATCGAATTAGCTTCAATTTGGTGTACTTCGCGAATAACGGACTTCAGGATCAGATGACAAGACCTCCTCTGGCTCTGGTCACTTACACCAGATGACCTCTGGTCTCAGGCCTCCTCCGATAGACTCCTCTGATGTCTCATCTCCCAGACTCGTCTGACCAGACCTCACCTGATGGACCTCCTCTGAAAGCTCTTCTGCCTGACTTCTCTGGTCAGGCTTCTCTGGTCAACCTCATCTGGTCCATCTCCTCTGGTACCCCAAATTTACTAATCCCTCACGGCTAACACTTTACCAACATAGCCTCATATTGAATTAAGCCCAGCAGATTACATACTTCACATATGACCCTTCACAATTCTCCACCTCAGATGAGAAGTATCAATCTTCTCCTCCTCTCCTCCATGCTCCAGCTTGGGCCTAAGGAACATCCCATACACTCATCTTTACCAATTCAACACAGAATTTGAATTTCGTCCCTGATAAAGACTTTGTACACATATCTGCAGCATTGTCCTCTGTAGATATCTTCTGGATGAGAACCACCCCTTTGTCAATGATTTCCCTTACAAAATGCAACCTTACATCAATATGCTTTGACCTCTCATGGAATACTTGATGTTTAACTAGATGAATTGCACTCTGATTATCACAATGAATGACCACAGCCCTTTGACTTATGCCAAAATCCTTGATTATGCCTTTCAACCACAAAGCCTCCTTAACAGCCTCAGACACTGCAACAAATTTTGTTTCTGTAGTAGACAATGTAACTCCACTCTGCAGAATAGATCTCCAGCTTACAGCAGTATTGTAAAGAGTAAAAATATACCCTGTTAAGGATCTTCTGGTATCCAGATTAGCAGTAAAATCAGAATCTACAAATCCTTCCAATGGACTCTTCTGGTCAGTCATCCTCTCAAACATCAAACCCAGATCAGATGACCCTTTAAGGTATCTGAATATCCATTTCAAAGCTTCCCAATGTAATCTTCCAGGATTAGCCATGTATCTGCTCACCATACTCAATGAATAAGCTAAGTCTGGTCTGCTGCAGACCAGAGCATACATCAGGCTTCCAACCCCACTTGCATAAGGTACTTTCATCATGGTCTTCTTCTCTTCATCAAACTTTGGTTCCATTTCCTTAGATAATTTGAATTGTTGTCCCAGAGGAGTTTCCACAGCTCTACTCTCATGCATGTTAAACCTCTTCAGGACATTCTCAATGTAACTCTTATTGGATAAGAATAGTCTTCCAGCTTTTCTGTCCCTAAAAATATCCATTCCAAGAATCCTTTTAGCATTTCCCAAGTCCTTCATATCAAATCTAGCACTTAGCTTCTTTTTAAGACTCTTACTGGCAATAAGCATGTCATCCACATAAATCAGAAGATAGGCTATCACATTACTACCTTGCCTTTCCAGGTATACACAAGTATCATACTTGCTTCTTACAAACCCAATGGATAGCATAACTTCATTGAACTTCTTGTGCCATTGTCTTGGACTTTGCTTGAGGCCATACAATGATTTCTTGAGCAGGCACACCTTCCCTTCTCCACCTGGTTCAACAAACCCTTCTGGCTGGTGCATGTATAAACTCTCGATAAGATCCCCATGCAGAAACGCTGTCTTAACATCTAGTTGTTGTAGCTCCAGATCTTCTTGGACAACTCTACTGAGAAGTAGCCTGATTGAACAATGCTTAACCACAGGTGAGAATACCTCATTGTAATCAATTCCTTCTCTCTGAGTAAATCCTCTGGCAACTAACCTGGCTTTAAACCTCACTTGATCTTTCACACCAGATTCAAGCTTCCTTTTAAACAACCATTTACAACTGATTAGCTTCTGCCTAGGTGGTTTATCAACAAGAATCCAAGTATGATTCTTCTTAAGAGACTCCATCTCTTCTGTCATGGCTGTAATCCATGACTCCCTATCACCACACTCAAGGGCTTCCTTGTAGCTTTTAGGTTCTTGGTACTCTATGGCTTCTGCTGTAACAAGTGCATAGGAGACCAGATCCACACGGCCAAACCTTGCTGGAGGATGTATTTGTCTTTTGGATCTGTCTCTTGTCAGACTATAATTTCTCAAGTCTGCTTCTGACACTTCTTCCTCCTCCTCTGCAGGTGCACTATCCTCATCTGATGACACATTCCCTCCTGTTTCCCGCTCTGGTTCAGAACCAGATGCATTATCATGATTAGGCTCCACCTCAACTTGAGTAATTGGCTCAGAAATAATACCATCCATCTCTTCAGTTAATGGCTCTCTATCACCTCCACCAGACTTGTATCCCATCTGTGATTCATTAAACACAACATCTCTGCTGGTAATACACTTCTGGTTCTCAGGCTCTAGACACCACAACTTGTACCCTTTAACACCCTTTGGATACCCAATAAAAACACATTTTAAGGCTCTAGGTTCAAGTTTGTCTTGCCTCACATGAACATAAGCTAGGCACCCAAAAACTTTCAACTTTGAGTAATCTGATATCTTTCCATACCAGACCTCATCTGGGGTTTTAAACTCAATGGCAGATGATGGTACTTTATTAATGAGATAAACAGCTGTGTTAACAGCTTCCCCCCAAAAACTCTTAGGTAAATGAGCATCAGATAACATACACCTAACCCTTTCCAGAATAGTTCTATTCATTCTCTCTACTAGACCATTCTGCTGGGGGTTTGAAGGAACAGTCTTATGCCTAGTAATACCCTTCTCCCAACAAAATTGTTGAAACTCCTCTGATAGGAATTCAAGCCCATTATCAGTCCTTAAGTGCTTGATAGTTCTGCCTTTCTTATTATCAAGTTCAATCAGTCATTCTTTGAACTTAGTGAAGGCATCACTCTTCTGTTTAAGAATGTAAACCCAAACCTTTCTGGAATAATCATCAATAAGGGTAAGGAAATACCTGCCTCCACCATGAGTGGATACCCTTGTTGGTCCCCATACATCAGAATGTATGTAATCCATAACCTCCTTGGTGGTATGCTTCCCTTTCTGGTATGCTTGCTTCTTTGATTTCCCCAGAACACACCTCTCACAGAATTCCAGCTTACATATCCTCTTCCCAGGGATTGCCCCCTTCTTGGATAACTCCACCAGGCCCTTCTCACCAACATGTGCCAATCTCTTGTGCCACAAGTTAACATCAGAAGACTCCATGGTAACATCAGCTGACCCTGTTACAGTTCATCCAATCAAAGTATACAAACCATTCTTGATCATACCCCTCATAACAATTCTTCCAGACTTGGTTATTGACAGAACTCCTTTTTCTGTCTTGAATTCAAAGCCCTTAGAATTCAATGTACCTAGAGAAACAAGATTTCTCTTCAACTCAGGAACAAACCTGACATCAGATAAGATCCTATCAACTCCATCAAACATCTTGATCTTGATAGAACCAGATCCTTGCACTCTACAGCTCTCATCATTACCCAAAAGAACAAGACCTCCATCAATTTTCTCAAGATCCAGGAACCAGTCTTCATGTGGACACATATGAAAAGTACACCCTGAGTCCAGGACCCGCTCTTGACTTAGTCTCTCATGACTAACCATCAAGACCTCTGCACTATCATATCCTTCAACCTCCACAACAGCTGCATCTCCATCTTGATCACCTTGATTGTCTTTCTTCCTTCTTTCAGGACAATTCTTTCTCAGATGACCTTCCTTATGGCAAGTGAAACACTTTCTCTTCTCAACAAAATCAGATTTCTTCCCACCCTTATTCCATTTTCCACCATCCTTCTTCTTGGACTGAAACCCCTTCTTCTTCTTGGATTGAACATTCAATCCTTCAGCAGGCTTCTTCCCATCGGTTTGGATCTATAAAAACTTGGTTTTAAGGGCAGTTTGAATATCATCAAACATCACCTGATCTTGTCTTCCAAATAGCAAGGCATCCTTGAAATTCTCCAGAGACTTAGGTAGAGAATTTAACAGCATTAACGACTTGTCTTCATCATCAATTGCAACATCCAAACTCTCCAGATCATCCACCAATCTGTTGAACTCGTCCAATTGATCACCAGGATTCTTATCTTCACTCATCTTGAAGACTTGAAGCTTCTGTTTCATGTATAACTTGTTCGTAACAGACTTGGTCTGGTATAACTGCTCCAACTTATTCCAGATTCCAAGAGCGGTTTTCTCCTTCGATACTTCCCTCAATGGCTTATCCCCAAGACACAAGATGAGCGCACTGTGCGCTTTCCTCTTTTTCTCCTCTACCTTCGCCGGATTTGTTCCAGAAGCCACCTGATCTGGTGGCAACAAGGCTTCGTACAAACCATTGTGTACCAGGAGAGCCTTCATCTTGATCTTCCATAAGCTGAAATCGTTCTTTTCCGTGAACTTCTCAATGTCAAACTTAGTTGCAGCCATGATTGCTTCCCACAGACGACGCCACTTGTTAATCGTTTTGGATTCACAAGAAAACTTGTTTCTGGGAATCGGAATATGAAAGCAATAAGAACGAAATTGAAAATCAACAAGAACACCAGTTTACGTGGTTCAGAGATGAATACTCCTACATCCACGGGATCCGAGAGGATAGACTTTTCACTAAGAAAGAAATGGAAGTTACAAGTTACAATCACACAATCTCACAAAGGTTTGCGCTCAAATTGATGAAGTTACTTCTCTCAGCCGAGAAGCCCTCTTTTATAGATACAGAGATTGAGATGAACCCTAGATTCGATTCAGTTGTAACAAACTCAGATGCAAGTTAGTTATCCAGCTGGCTAACGACTTCAATAACCGCCATAGTTGATTCAGTTAGAACCGACATCAAATTAGCTTCAATTTGGTGTACTTCGCGAATAACGGACTTCAGGATCAGATGACAAGACCTCCTCTGGCTCTGGTCACTTACACCAGATGACCTCTGGTCTCAGACCTCCTCTGATAGACTCATCTGATGTCTCATCTCCCAGACTCGTCTGACCAGACCTCACCTGATGGACCTCCTCTGAAAGCTCTTCTGTCTGACTTCTCTGGTCAGGCTTCTCTGGTCAACCTCATCTGGTCCATCTCCTCTGGTACCCCAAATTTACTAATCCCTCACGGCTAACACTTTACCAACATAGCCTCCTATTGAATTAAGCCCAGCAGATTACATACTTCACATATGACCCTTCACAATTACTATTTGCATAAGTTTAAAAAAAGAAGTGTTTACTAGTATTTAAAGTGATAAAATAAATGTTTTTATTAGGATTGTATGAAAAATATAATATTAAAAAGTATTGTTGTTTTTTTTGCCAAAAATAAATATAGCAATTGAATATGAAACAGACCATTTTAGCAATGTAGCAAACAACTTTAGGTCAGATTGAGTAATATTTAACTCTATCAAACTTACAATCTCTTTATATTTATACACAATATACCTAATTTCCTAAAACTCGTGCAAAAAGAAATACGTCCGCTAAAATAGAATGGAGAGGGTAATAATTAGTAAGACATATTGTAAATTGTTATACTTGTCCCACCCATATATTTAGTAAAACATATTGTTGGTCGCAGATGAACCTATAATACAGGCATGGGTAGAGCTGTCAAAACGGGCCAGCGGGGCGGGCGAGGTAAAACCTGCCTTTTGGCGGGGCGATACGGGGCGGGCCAGAAATTTGGCGAGCTGCAAAACCCCCAACCCAATCCACTTATTGGCGGGCGCGGGCCGACCCACTTTTAATTCTTTAATACTCCCTCCATCCCAAATTCGTTTGCTACATTGCCAAAAATGTCTGTCACATACTCGTTTGCTGCATCTACTTTTGGCAAAAAAGTAACAATATTTTTTAATATTATATTTTCCATACACTGATAACCAAAAACATCTGTTTTATCACTTTAAATATTATAAACAAATTTTTTCTTAAAATCCATGCAAACAGTAAATGGGAAAATGAGTTTGGAACGGAGGGAGTATATTTTTTATTTTAAAAAAATTTAGAAAATATCATTTAAAAGCTCTAATACATAAAATTCATCAAAATCAAATGTAATCAAACAATTTATCTTGATAGCTATCACTATAATAGTATTAAAATAAATTTTATTTTTCGAATAAAGTTCATTATTCTTTAATCAGAAAAATAATTTTCTACAACTTGAAGTTTACAATATATTAACGATAATAATTCATAAAAACATATTCCTATAATTTAAATTCATCACTTATGAACATAAATTTTACAAAATAATCTTAAAAATGATACTATAATAGTTGACAATGTACAAAAAATATAAAATTTTATTTTTAAAGAATACATATTTTTACGGCGGACCGGCTCGCCCCAACCCACCAAAACCCGCGGTCCAAACGGACTAAGAAATTCTTAACCCAACCTCATTTTAAGTATGGCGGGGTGGGTCGGCTCAACGGACCCAACCCACTTTGACAGCACTAGGCATGGAGGAGAATACACGTATGTCAAATCATTTTGCTAGATCCCCTACAGTACTAAGTTAGCTAGCATGATAAGTATTCTTGACTTTCATTCTATTAGAGATTTTGACCTGAATCAAATAAGTTCAGAGTACTCAAGTGAAACTTGGTTCAAATAGCACACCAACTAGATAGTTTTAAAGTTTATTAGTTGGATAGCTATTTAGCCTAAGCTATAGTGAGAAAGTTGTGAGCCCTTAGTTTTTTATACTCGTTTTAAGTTTTCTGAAGAACTCTTTTGATTCCTTTGAAATCCTAATTCTTAGAGGGTCATTACAAAGCTTATGCAAAATCGGATGAATTTTTATTTTATCGGTAAAGTTGTGATTCAAACCTATGACCTATTAGTTATAGGTAGGTGTGGCGGATCGAGAAGAGTGACATGGGGGTACAACTTTTTTTTAACTATGTATACTATGTATACAAAAAAAAGGTTATGCTGGTGCATTAATTCAATTGACGGAGTGGAAATTCACCAAGTTCTCATCTATACTAGTGCCTACAGCTTTCCTATTTTTCTAATAATATATTATTTAACTCAATTAAAACTACAAGTTTGTCATTTACTTATTAATAAATAAGAACTAGAAAACAGTATCTTCGTGAATAATTTATGTAAAAATAGGTTGCAAAATAACACAAGAGAAAGAATTGTTTGTACAAATTCCTAATAATAATGTTATAGACTGTTTTCAGAAAATAAACTCGTTTGACACCGTTCACTACAAAAAAATATTGAATTGTATATCAAAATTGTTAATATAGTCACATTTTTTTTAATTATATAGACAATTTAATTTCTTACCTTCAAAGACAAATTGATTACATAGGCAAATTGGTTGTAGGTTGAAGAATGAAGACGTTTACATGATTAGAAATTTTTTGGGCAAGTTGTAGGCAATTCCACTACTGAAATTTTTTTGTTGAAATTTTTTGCAGACAGTTCTAATTTTGTAGAAAATTCTTTATTTTCTTGTAGAGGTTATAACTTGTAGTTATAATTTTTATTTAAACTTTATAAAAATATCTTATTAAAATAATATTTATGTTCAAATATTCATAAAATTATCTACAGACTGTACCCCCAGTTTTGAAATCCTGGGTTCGCCACTGATACTCTTGGAGTTCCAACCACTTGAATTATACCACTTCGTCATATAAATCGGAATGATTAATTCAAACCTGACAAAATTACTAATACTGTTTTTAAAAAAATATGCAATGACAGTTTATAATAAGTATGAGAAAAGCAGTAAAACACACAAATACACGTATAAATTGACTTAGTAGCTCTCCTAACAGATTAGATTTTTAGACAAAGTAGTTTTTAATTTCATAAGATCCACATGATTATTAGTCGACCCGACCCGATCCATTTCCACTCGCATGATTTTCGTTTGAATCAATTAGTTTTGATGGCGCCGTTCTCTAATAATTTTTTTTCTTTTTCGGTGAAAATGCTCATGTATTACGATCCACATTATCATTACTATCAAGGACAGAGTATTGGTGAATCTTAACAGTTAAATGATGGCATCAATAAACGATTTGTGACAAACTACAAAACACCACGTTCAGTGTTTGTATCTAGTTGGTACGTGCCTTAAACAACAAGTCTTCAAGTGCTAGGTGGTGTGTTTTTTTTTTTTTCAAATTGGAGAGAGCAATTTGATCAAGACAAAGTATAGAGTGAAACTGATTTATACATAAATCACTGAAGGATATTAGTTGTTTATATTGAAGAGTATTAGTCGTATTTACTGAAGAGTATTACTGATTTACACTAAAGAGTCTTAGTTGTTCAGTGAAAATGAACTAAAACTCTTCAGTGTAAACCAGTAATACTCTTCAGTAAAAACAACTAATACTCTTCAGTGAAAACAACTAATACCCTTCAGTGATTCATATATAAACCAATTTCACTCTATACATACTCTTTGATAAAAAAAACAATTCTAATACGACTAGGTTTTATATGAAAATAGTTTATGATAAGCATATCATGAAACTATTTTAAGTATTAAATTTTTTATCAGGAGTATCATTAATTTGAGTTCAAGAAAATTTACAATTACAATATAATACCACTGACCCAAATTAATAATACCCCTGATGAGATACTTTGAAATTTTTTCACGATAAGCATATCATAAACTATTTTCATATAATACTTCACCTTTTAGTACATCTTACATATAATTATAAGGAAAGGTTAATCTTTTTGTCCCTTTTGATTTTAGACTCTATTTCGTAATTTTCAAAATTTTCGTTTCTTTTCAGGCAACTCAACCGGCTGTGTTATTTACACTAGCTAGCGGGTCGAAAGAAAAAATAGTTAAAAAAATAATATAAAATTAGAGGACCAAAATCAAAGTGCAGAAGTTATGAATTACTAAAATTTAAATAGATTAGGATAATGGAAAATCTAAATTAATTAAAATCCTAATTATAATTTAGAACTTTATGCGATAAGTTTATTACTAGACGGGTACTTTAAAAACATCACAAATTCTAGCATGCACTGATCAAGTGCATAGCATGCATTTGGATTTTAAGCTCAATTTTTACTTAAATTTTAATTTTTTTTTTCAAAACGCACCGAAATGTGTGTGTTTTTCAATTGGGATTTTACTAATTATTTCTTAGGGTATCACTGATTATTTCTTATGGTATTACTGATTTCTGCTGGGGTGTTTTTTTCAAAATTTAGGTATATACCATACATTCAAGTACACACTAAAACTACTCTAGAAACATATATATATATATATATATATATGTGATTATGTCAAATTGCCTCATGAATGTTTTCTGTGAAACAAATTTCAAATTTAATTAATCGATAAAAAACAAAGTCGAACATAGATTAAAATTTGGTCACATGAAACAGTTTTACAAAATCACAAATTTCAGCATGCACTTGAATTTTAACTTCAATTTTAAATTCAATTTTATTTTTTCAAAACAAAACACTAACATGTTGAACTGTGTGTTTTTTATTTTATATTTTTGCATTTGTGGTATTAATAATTATTTTTTTGGGTATTATTGATTACTTCATGGTACTTTTTTCGAAATTCAAGTACATATCATACATTTAAATACACACTATAACCACCCCTACAAAAATCATTGTTAGGATAATTTCTTTGATCATATCATTGTCGATTTTCTGTATGAATATCCCAGGGGGAAATTGGCATAATAATTAAGATATTTTGGTTGTATTTAGGGGTGTGCAAAATACGGTTTGAACCGAAAAAACCGATCAAACCAAACCGAAATAAAAATTTTGGTTCGGTTTTTGGTTTATGGTTCGATTTTCGGTTTTGAAATTTGAATTTTTTTTATTTCGGTTCGGTTTACGGTTTTTACGAATTAAAAACCATATAAACCAAACCGAACCGAAATATTTTTAGTAATAATAATAATATATTTATATTAATATTGACTAAATTAATATTTAATAGCTTATATTATAATATAATATAATATAATATAATAATATTAATATTAGATAATTTAGATTCACGTATAAAAGATTTGAGTTGATTTGTGTTTTGCATAAAATATTTGAGGAATGGTGTTTTGTGTTGTATATTTTTTTCAAATTGTTGCTTAGCTTTTGAAAACTATTATGTTGATGTTTTTATTGGATTATGTAATAGGTTTATTGATGCATCTTTGCTTATATTAGATATTTAGATGTTGACATGTTGCAAATAATTGAATGAAACATGTGTGTTGATGCTAAAAAAATTAAGCTGATTTTAAAAAAGAAAAGTGTAAAAAAAAAAAACGGTTTGTACGGTTTGGGACCGAACCGAACCGAAATATTTCGGTTTGGGACCAAACGGATTTTTAAAATATGGTTCGGTTTTTGGTTTGTAAAAAAAATTCGGTTTGGTGTTCGGTTTGACTAATACGGTTCGGTTTGGTGACCAAACCGACCGTTGCACACCCCTAGTTGTATTTATACTGTAACGCGTAAAATAAAAATAAACCTAAAGCTGACTTAATTTAAAACTTTCGAGGAATGGAGGGCAAATACATAGGTCATCTTTTTGTTCTCAGTTCAAACTAAAGTGGAAAATCCAGATATCAGTCAGCTTTTTATTATATATCTCCCTTTTTAAGTAGGAATTAATTGCAAAATCATAATTTTGACTTTTTTACTTTTTCTAGCAAGTGTCAAACATAAAGCAAAACCGTGGAAATACTTGTTATATTCATATAAGTATGGAATT
Organism: Ballota nigra; assembly: GCA_947034835.1. Classification (NCBI taxonomy): domain Eukaryota; kingdom Viridiplantae; phylum Streptophyta; class Magnoliopsida; order Lamiales; family Lamiaceae; genus Ballota; species Ballota nigra. The sequence goes on from OX344722.1 coordinate 6,336,362, forward strand.
ATGATTTTTTTTTTTTATTCAATTGAATCTAGCTAGTTGTGAGATTTTTTCTTTTTTTAAAAGATGATCAAGATATATATACTTTTACGTATGATTTGTCTTCCTCTTTTTTCTTTTATGAGTCTAGTTGATTGCGAGATGTTTAAAAAGAGAATCGGATGCTTTGACATTGTTAAAAAATACATTTAAATTCAAATACTATGTATTTATAAGAAAGAAAACTTTTAGTTTCTTTAATTTTTTTTTTTATCTCCCTTCTATATGTTATTTTTTCGTTTAAAAAAACACTTTAACTAGCATATTTTTCAAAAAGAAAAACAATCGCACATATACCTACAATCAATTATACGCGTGAAATCATCTCATACCTATATGTATATAGTCTCAAAATTATTTTGTGTTTGGATTAAAATAATGAGAAATATATGCATTCAACATTTAAAATTTTACCAATTTTTTTAATTCATCAAAAATCCTTTAAAACTAATTTAAAATAAAAAAGATGATTTCAAATTCATTCCATCCAACCAAACCTCCTCTATATATTTCCTAAAACAATCTAATCGTAAAATTAATTATTTTGAGTATATATAGAGTGAAATTGGTTCTTATATGAATTATTAAATGATATTAGTTATTTTTATTAAAGAATAATAGTTGTTTCGCTAAAGAGTATTAGTTGTTTTCACTGAAAAATCTTAATTTCTTTGCAGTAAATATTTAATATTTTTTAATAAAAATAACTAATATCATTTCACATATTCAACTCTATACTTTGTCCATTATTTTTCCCCAATTCAAATTTGTTATGTCGCCACCCTCCAAAATATAGATCTTAAAAAAAGAACAAAACAAAGTGGAAACAATCACGGATGCTTCATTAATCCATGAAAGCATATTACTGTTAAGTGGACCCCACTACGTGAAGATAAGAGATTGGGGGGTAGGGGGAGAGTTTCAAACTTTAAAATTTAGTGGTGGATCCAACTAGAAATGCAAGTGAAAGATGGGGGTAAAAAGGGCAAAAAGACCATCTTTTGCTGTCTTTTATTTGCATCAAAGTCGTCCAAAGAGCAGAATTTATTTATTCATTTAATTTATTTTGAAATGAGTGTTTGAGAATTGATGAGCTTATAATAATAATAATAATAAATTATTGTATGAAATGATAACATAATATGGACGGAAAGTGACATAGATCCGAATAAAGTTTAATTTACTCACTATTGGTTAGTTTTTTTAATTAATTGATAAATTTTGATTGTTTCACGTTATGAGATAAAGTGAAAGGAATCTCAAATATTGAGGGTTGGAGATAAAAGAAAATTGATGAGATTACGTAAAAAGAAAATTGGAGGCAAAGATTCCATTTCCATGTCCAAGACATGTTTCCCATTTTTAATTCATGGATGGACCATACACGTATTTAAAGCAATTTCTTTTACTTTCTGTAAGTCTGATCATTTCATCTTTCTAAACTCCTGACTTTTGTCTCTCTCCATTTACAAGCTAAAAACACACACAAAAATAAATAAATAAATATATATATATATATATATATATACACTCGTTATTAGCAATGATCACGGAAACCTGAATAGAAATTCGCACAAAAAAGTACAAATCGAACCGAAAAAATCTATTGATTTTTTTACTTTAAACGTACTAAAATCGAATCGAAAGTATTTTTGTATGAATATGGATGTTGCCAAATTAATCTATCCGAAAAACCAAATGAAACCGTACTGAATTCAACCGAACCGAATTACCAAATACAATATGTATTAAGATTTATTATTATTTATTTTGTATTCATCAAATTGTATTATAATGTTATTGAATTCAAGTACAACTATATAATAACATAATTTATTTCAATTTTCATAATATAGACACTATTGTATTTATCATATTAATTTCTTAAAACGTTAACTCATGTTTAAATGTATATCAAAATTATTTAAATTTAATTTGTTTCATCTTTTATTTTTGTTGACAGATAATTTTGTATGGATATATTTGTGATGGTTGGTAGGATCGATATCTATCGAACAACATAAAACAAATGAACAAGAACGAAAAACTCATTGATTTTTTATGAATGTGAGGGATGAGGGAAAAAATGAGAACCCGTCTAATGGGGAGAGTGGACTTCTATTTATATGATGTAGTGTGAAGATAGAATTGAGATGGAGGGAGTATTATTTTTTAACTAAACATCAAAAATATACTCCCTCCGTCCCGAAGTAAATTTTCAGTTTCTTTTTATTGTTTTGTTTAAGAGAGTATTTGTTTATAAATATATGGTGTAAAAAGTAAAGAGATAATTTTTTTATAAGGGTATTTGTTTATTAATATATAAAGTTTTGCTTTTTTGTTGGACGGTCTAAAAAGAAAAGTGGAAAACTTAATTTTGGACCGGGGGGGGGGGGGGGGGGGTATAATATTAAAAAAATTAAAAACATAAAAAAAAATTGAATATAAAGAATATCTTAAAAATCAAGTAAAAAATTTAAAACATTTAATTTTAAATATAAATCTGGAAAAAAAACTAATTTTTTTTGCAAATAATTAAGAAAATATATTCAAAACTAATTAATTTAAAAAATTGATTAAAATCTTTAAACCTAAATAAAATATGAAAATATATAAATAGATTAAAACTTAAATTTAATTTATAGTAAAAAATCAGAAAAAAAGTTAATTTCGAAAAAAAACCACTTAAAATATAATAAATGTTAAAAAGGTAACTAAATCTTTAAAAAAAATTAAATTTGAAAAATCAAATAAAATTAAAACTCTTTTAAATAGGAAAGGCTAAAAAATATATTATTTTTTTAAGAAGTCAATAAAATCTTCTTAACTAATTAAATTAAAAATTAATTGACAAAGTATAGAGTGAAAATGGTTCGTACATGAATCATTAAAGAATAATTGTTTTTACTAAAGAGTATAAATTGTTTACTGAAAATAAACTAAGACTCATCGGTAAAAACAACTAATTTTTTTAGTGAAAACAACTAAAATCCTTCAATGATGCGTGTATGAACCAATTTCACTCTATACATGCTCAAATTAATTATATTTATATTTTTACTATGCTTTAATTGAATTTTGAAGATTATTTTAATTAATTTCTCAGTTTAATTATTTTTAAGATTTAGTTGATTTTTTTAATTGTTTTTAGTTAATTGAATTTTTTTAAGACTTGATTGATTTATTTTAATGTATTTTAGATTTTATTCATTTTTTCAGATTTATATGGACTTCTTTTATTGATTTTTTTATTTCATTTAATTTGATGCTTTAAATATTTTTTAAGATTCTAATTGATTGTTTTTCAGATTTTTCAGTTATTTTTTCGATGGATAATTTTTTTTTATCATTTTAAACTTAAAATAATCTTTTTTTTTAAATTAAATAACTCTAAAGACTAAATTTAAAGTCAACAAAACTTAGAAAATTAATAAATTAATTTACCCTATATTTATATAAGGATAATTTAGTCATTATATATATTTGGAATATGACTTGTGGGTAGAGCTGTCAAAATGGGTTGGGCCCGTTGGGCCGGCCCGCCCCGCCATACTTAAAATGAGGGTTGTGTTAGAGATTTTTTAGCCCGTTTGGAAGCGGGCCTAAATGGGCTGGCCCGTTTGGGTCGCGGGCTTTTGCGGGTTGGGGCGAGCCGACTCGCCTTAAGAATTTTTTTTTAAAATAATTTTTTACATTTTTTTGTACATTGTCAACTATTATAATATCATTTTTAGGGTTATTTTGTAATATTTATGTTCATAGATGATGAATTTGAATTTTATGAGTCTATTTTTATAAATTATTATTGTAATATATTGTGAACTTCAATTTGTAGAAAATTATTTTTCTAATTAAAGATAATAAATTTAATTTGTAAAATAAATTTAATTTTAATATTTTTATAATGATAGTTATCAAGATAAATTGTTTGATTATATTTGATTTTGATGAATTTTATGTATTAGAGCTTTTAAATTATATATTTTAAATTTTTAAAAAATAAAAAATATATTTAAAAAATTAAAAGTGGGTCTGCCCGCCAAAACTCGCGTAGAGATGTTAAAAGGGTCGCGGGCTGGCCCGTTTAGCCCTGAACCGAACAAGCATTTGGTGGCCCGGACCGTTTAGCCCGCGGGCTAAAAGGGCTAGCCCGCCGGTCTACCGGGCCAGCCCATTTAGCCAGATTCTTTTTTTTTACTTTTTATATATTTTACTTGTACAATTACAACCGGGTATGCAACCTACCTATTTTACTTCAACTTCAAATTTTCAATCCAAGTTCAACTGTCCGCTATATATATATATATATATATATATATATATATATATTTAGTTAATTTATTTATTCATTTAGTTAATTTATTAAATTACTTGAAGTTGAATTTAGCCATTTAATTAACACTAGAACTTTATGAACAATGTGTGAATGTAATTTTTATAAATTCATGAACAATGTAGGGCTTCAACATCAGTACTTCATTATTATCTTTCCAATTAGGGTTCATCGGTTGTCGCATGACTCTCAAATTATCATCGTCGGTTGCCACCCACTCTTAAATTGTCATTGACGTTATAAATTTATCTCATGAAAAAGTAAAATGTTGAACAATGTTTAAATGTAATTTTCATGAATTTTTTTAACTATGTGTGAATTTTAAGTGTAAATGACATCGTATTACAATTGCATGTCTATATTTTATATTAAAAATTAATTTTTTTAGTTTTTTCTTTCGGAGCCCGTTAGTGGCCCGTTTAGCCCGCAGGCCGCTAGGGTTAGGGTTAGGTTTTGAGTGTTAGTGGACCGATTAAAATGAACCGATAAGGCTCGGGACCGTTTAGGCCCGCAGTCCGTTTAACATCCCTAACCCGCGGCCCGCCAATAAGTGGGTTGGGTTGGGATTTTGCAGCACGCCAAATTTTTTGCCCGCCCCGCTAGAAGGCGGGCTTTTGCGGGTTTTAGCTCGCCCCGCCCCGCTGGCCCGTTTTGACAGCTCTACTTGTGGGCCTCATTATTTTTAAATGATAAGAATTGTTTTCATTGGACATTATTCGATGTTTCACAGAAAAGTAATATTTGTGTTTCACTAAAAAAAAAAGTATTACTCCATCCGTCCTGCAATTACTTCCACACTTGTTTTACTTGGATGTCACAATTACTTTTGTTGTAAATAAGTGCATAAATTAAAGAGACAACGTTTGTTGACCCAGTTCGTCGGGAACGACTACATCTGGAGGCGATCCAAGCCAGGAGTTCCACTAATATTTTTGTGTATGAGAGTCCTTACAATAATGAATACAATGATCTATTTATAAGAATAAAACCCTAGTCTAAGATATAAAGCCCGTTGGGTTTCTTGGTCCATAAGTAATGTCCACATCAAATCTTCTAGATTTGGAATAAATCTTCTAGATTTACAACACTCCCCCTTGGACATTACGACATAACATAAATGTCTTGTCATGTAAACTCCACATGCTAGGTATCGGCCAAATAATAAGTTAGGGAGGAATGTTATTGATCTTCTAGATCTAAATCTTCTAGATTTATTTCGGGGTTACCGCTCCCCCTGAAGACAACAACACTTTAAGTCTTTGCATCCCAATACCGCGAACGTACTTTTCAAAAGTAGACGTAGGTAAGGATTTAGTAAACAGATCTGCTAGATTGTTACTAGATTGCACATTTTGAATGATAATCACGTCACTCTTCTGGAGTTCGTATGGGTAGAAAAACTTCAGTGAAATATGTTTCGTCAGGTTTCCCTTGACGTACCCATTACTCATTTGTGCGATGCAAACAGCGTTGTCTTCAAATATAATGGTGGGAGGTGTATCGCCTTTGGCGATACCACTCGAGTCGCCAATGTGTTTTACCAAGGACCTTAACCAAACACATTCTCATGCGGCTTCAAATAAAGTTATGATCTCTGAGTGGTTTGAAGACGTGGTAACCATGGATTGTTTAACCGGCCTCCATGAGATTGCGGTTCCACCACAGAGAAAAGCATAACCAATCTGGGATATGGCGTTGTGGGGATCAGACAAATAGCCAGCATCCGCATAACCTACTAAGGTTTTGTCTTGGTTCTTACGATAAAATAGTCCAAGATCTTGAGACCCTTGGAGGTATCGTAGAATGTGCTTAACACCATTCCCATGTCTCCTTGTAGGAGAAGTATATCTCGCAAGCAAATTGACAGCAAATGCAATGTCCGACCGAGTGCAATTTGCGAGATAGAGCAAAGCTCCAACAACGCTAAGATAAGGAACCTCTGGTCCCAAAATTTCTTCTGAATCTTCTCTTGGTCTAAATGGGTCCTTATCCACTTCGAGGGATCGAACAACCATAGGGGTGCTAAGTGGATGAGATTTATCCATGTGAAATCTCTCAAATACCTTCTTTACGTAGGTCGACTGATGAATAAGGACTCCTTCTGGGAGGTGCTCGATCTGCAAGCCGAGGCAGTACTTGGTTTTACCCAAGGACTTCATTTCGAATTCAGCCCTCAAGATTGAACTGGCTTCTTCAATCTCTTTGCATGTTCCGATTATGTTTAGGTCATCAACGTAAATGGATATGGTGCAAAAACCATCTTGCGATTTCTTCGTGAATACGCATGGGAAAGCTTTATCGAATGTGTATCCCTTCTTCTGAAGGAATTCACTAAATCGGTTGTACCACATGAGGCCCGATTGCTTCAGGCCATACAACGACTTTTGCAGTTGTATGCTATACATACTACGGTTTTCACCATCCCTCATTTGAGGAATGTTAAATCCATCGGGGATTTTCATGTAAATGTCGGCATCTAGTGATCCTTATAAGTACGCGGTTACTATGTCCATTAATCTCATTTGGAGATTCAACTTAACTGTTAAAGATATCAAGTAGCGGAACGTTATTGAGTCCATGACGGGAGAATAGGTTTGATCAAAATCAATCCCGGATCTCTGCGAAAACCCTTGTGCTACAAGCCTCGCTTTATACCTCTCCACAGTATTGTTCTCATTTCATTTTCATACAAATACCCATTTATATCCTACGGGGATATCGCGCGCGGGTGTATAAACGATAGAGCCAAATACTTGTCTTGTGTTAAGCGATGTGAGCTCTGCATCAATTGCCTCTTTCCATTTAACCCAATCAGAGCGCTTCCGCCACTCGGCGATTGTTTTGGGTTCTGGATCTAGATCATTTATAATGGAAAGGACGATTGACGCTGCAAATGTGTTGTCGACGACAGTAATATTTCTATTGTATGTTTCTCCCGTATCTGTGAAGTTCACAGAGACTTCGACGTTTACGTCAACCAGACCTTCCTCATTTCCCATTGTATCTGGGTCTAGTCGTTCCACGGTCCTAGTGCATGGTATATTTTATGCACGTATTTCATCACTAGGACTCTCGTCTCCTAGAGACTTGGAGTTATCTAGACGGATCTCTTCTAGAGATTTTCCATTCGACTGACCAGATTTGCTGACCTTTCGTTTAGGTGTGTTACTATCTCTTGAGGGTCCCTTACGCTTTTGGCGTGTGGGGGCATGAGTACTCGTTTTGCTTGGGACCTCAACCCTTTGGGGAGCATTTACTGCAGGTATATGCGATTTAGTCACACCTCTATGGTCAGTGAACGTGTCTGGCAGATTATTTGCTAAGTTTTGCAAGTTAATGATCTTCTGAACTTCTAGTTTAGATTGATTAGTGCGCGGATCTAGATACTGAAGATTACTTATGTTCCACGTAAGTTCCCGACATTCATTCAATTTTGAATTCGGATCTCCCTCTAATGCCGGGAAGTAATCTTCATCGAACGTGCAATCAGCGAACCGGGCCGTTAATTGATCCCCAGACAAAGGCTCGAGGTATTTCATGATGGATGGAGAGTCGTATCCAACGTAAATACCGAGTTTTCTTTGTGGGCCCATAGAGGTCCGCTTTGGTATCATTATTGGAACGTATACCGCACATCCGAAAATACGCAGATGGGAAATGCTAGGTTCTTTCCCACGCACTAACTGTAGGGGGGAATGATCATTATATGCAGTTGGACGAATTTGGATTAAGTGCAATGCATGTAGGACTGCATGCCCCCAACATGAAGTGGGTAGTTTGTAGTTCATAAGTAATGGTCTCGCGATAAGTTTGATACGTTTTATTAGCGCCTCAGCAAGACCATTTTGGGTATGGACGTAGGGGACCGAATGCTCCACTTTAATTCCCAGGGCCATACAGTAATCTGTAAAGGCCTTCGAGTTGAACTCAGCTGCATTATCCATGTGAATCGATTTAATTGGATAATACGGGAATTGAGCTCTAAGCTTGATAGTCCTCGCAATGAGCTTCGCAAAAGCTTGATTGCGGGTGGACAACAAACATGCAAATATCCACCTAGTGGAGGCATCAATAAGGACCATGAAATAACGAAACGGTCCTGATGCTGGGTGAATCGATCCGCAAATGTCTCCTTGAATTCGCTCAAGGAAAACCGGAGACTCTAGTCCAACCTTAGTGCGCGACGGGCGCACTATTGACTTACCCTTAAGATACGCATCACAAATAAGTTCATCAACAGGAAGGATTCTATTATTCGAATTATTATGACTAATTGAATTAGGTAGAATCCTACGTATCATATATTGTCCTGGATGAGTTAACCGCTGATGCCTTAATATAAAGAAGTTCGGGTCATGAAATTTCATACTCATGGCTAGATGGAGATTTTGACGGTCGGATATAGGAATAGTACAATCCGGGGGAGAAGTAAGGAAGTTTTTCTATAACTTATTTACGGCTACCTCGAGTAATAGTCATCAAAAGGTATTTGTTGTTGTTCTCAGTTTTAGTTTCAATATGATATTCATTAGTCCTAATATCTCTAAAACTGAGCAGGGTACACTTAAACTGTGGAAACAATAAGGTATTATTCATTATGAGTTCGGTACACACGGGGAGGACAATGGGAGCTCTTCTGGACCCCACTATCAACCTACTATCATTGCTATTGTAGTTATACTCCCCTTACGATTTAACAAGTTATGAAAGAACTTCCTATCTCTTAAGATTGCATGAGTGGTGGCACTATCTACCAAACATAAAACACAATCTCAATCCATCATGCCAGAGGAAAAAGTTCAAACCTAATAGCTGATATGTTTACTAGCCATGAAAAGCAATATCCAAGTAAATTTAATGGACAGCGTTAAGGTAAACACATTGAAGCTAAAACATAATATTATCCATAAAATAAAATATCCGAAAGAAAGGATCCAAATATAAAGTAATAAAACAATCAAATACACAAATCACTCATCATCTCCAAGGTCCTTGAGCTTGATGCCCAAAGGATCGATGTTGTCTTGGTCAAAGTCTGCTTCAGGCAATCTGGCATGGTGAGATTCGACTCTAGGGATCTTCCCCTTGCCGTCCTTCTGCTGCTTTTGATAAGCCTCAACCAAGTTCTTGGGAGTGCGACACGTGCGAGATCAATGGCCTCTGCATCCGCATCTGTAGCAGGACTGCTTAACCTTGCCAGATGAGGAGCGAAATTCGAGGTTCTGTGACCACCGGATGTATTACGACCTCGACCTTTAACCCAGATCATCTTACTCTCTCCCCCTTCCACGTTTGCAACCAATAATATAATTGTCCCTATATTGCTGCTGGAGTATAAGGTTGCTAGCGTGGAATGTTGACAGATTGTTCTGCATCAACTGGGTTATAATACGGTGCAAAGCAGATTTGTACTCCGTTATAGACTTAAGGTCTTGGAAACGGAGTCTCAACCAATCGTATTGTACCAGAGGGAGGAGTATATCATTTTGTTGTTGGAAACAATCCTACAGGGAGTTCCACAACATTCCGGGGTCCCTGAATGAGGATCTGAATGATGAATTCCTCACTCATGTGGTTCACGAGAAAAATCAACGCTTTCGCCTTCAGGGCGTTAGTGGATTTCGAACCTTCGAGAATTGTTTCGCTCAACTCATTTAAGGCTAGATGGAACTCGACATCTAGCACCCATGTCAGGTAGTTATTACCATCGAGAGCAAGCTCATCGAATTCTTTCATGGTAATATCATATATTTTCACTACGATTTTAAAGTGACATGGTAAGAGTTGTGACCAATTTATTGACAACGGAGAAATAAGGATTTATTTAATTATTTTAGAGCACATAGATACAAGTATTGGGCGCCGTCTACCCAAAACATAAATTTACGGTCCGATAAATACCGGGCGCCGCCTACCCGGGCATAATATGCGGACTATAAAGAAATAAACTATGTGGGGAAAAGTAATGCACGTAGGATAATTAAATCACATAAACATGCATAAACAATTAAGGAAGATAATCACATGAAAATAATTTCTAGAAAATGTACGATTTAATAGACAGAGGGAATAATCACAAGGATAATTATTTCATGTATATTAACGCAATTTAACGAAATATTTTCAGGATTAAAAATTAAATTAACACGAATTTTGTGATATCAAGAACGAAATTGCAAATCACAAAAATCCGGGAAAAAACACCGTGTGTGTCGCGCATTGAGGACGGGCTGCGGCGCACAGAGGATGGCGGCGGCGGTGGCTGCACGCGACGGGCGGCGGCGCGGCATCGGGTGTTGGCGCATGGTGGCGCGGACAGCAGCGGCGCGGGGCGCGCGCGGCCCCAGGCGCGGGAAGGCAGCGACGCGGAGGCGCGCTGCGATGCGGCGGCGGCTCGGAGCGCGCTGCGACGCGGCGAGCAGCAGCGGCGCGGAGGCACGCTGCGATGCAAGCAGGCGGCACGCGGCACGGAGGCGCGGTGCGGCGCGAGCAGGCGGCAACCGACGCGGAGGCGCGGTGCAGCGCGATGATTAGGCGTGAAATTGTCATGATTCGTAGCTAGAAACGCCCTAGTTTTGGTCGAATTTATTGAGTTTTTAGAGCCAAATGAGTACTATTTCTATACATTGATGAATTTGTCTCTTTGATACTCATAGCTGAATCGAGGACGAAAAACAGAGTTCGTAGGACTTTGAATCGACTCAAACGGATGCCCGGATGAGAAGATATCGAAGAAATACGATTGGTATTAGTACGTGTGAAGAAAAGTGTTAGTTGCAAAGGAAGGAAGACCCATTCAAGCATCGTCACTCGAGCGCCCCGCTCGAGTGAAGTAGATCGAGCGCCTAAAAACATACAGAACGTTTGGACCGCTCGAGGGAGATAGCTCGAGCGCCCCGCTCGAGCACCAGAACCGCTCGACCAAGAGAGCTCGAGCGCCCCGCTCGAGCTCCTGATCCGTTCGACCACCATAGCTCGAGCGACCCGCTCGATCGGGTCTGCTCGAGCGCTTCCAAGGCATTTTCTCCAACTTACGTTTTTCGGCCCACTAGTTCACGAATCGGCCCGTTGCCTATATATACCTCTTCCAAACACGTTTTGAAGGATCCCGGAACGCAACACATCACTTTAGAAATAACTTTTAGACTTAGTTTTTGGAGAGGAATGAGAGAAGCAAGTTTACGTTTACGTTTTGTTGAGGTTTTTCGTACGAATTCTTAGTTTCTTTTCATTTATTAGTTTCTTTTCGTTAGTTTGATTTCTTTAAACACTTTGAAACTTCGTTTGAGTTAATTAAATTTCAGTTCTCGGATTTATTTTCTTTTAAAAACCCTAGTTCATGTTTCTTATTTTCTTCGTTCAATTCATTATGTTTATGTTCGTTGTTTCTTCTATTGCTTTTATGTTTGTTAAAGCCATGTCCGGCTAAAACCCTTGAATGCTTAGGGTAGGATGAACTCGTAGAAGTAGGATGTGGGTACGTAATTAGGGTAATTTGTGACGTTAGTTTTAATTCTCTTAGTTAATGAATTCTTAAAATTAATCTAGACTTCGCTCTTGAATTTCGTTCGAAAGGTGTTAGAGAGAGGACGACCGTATCACTCTTTAACAACGAGTAGACTTGACGAGAGGGTTTAGGAAAGGTTAATTCATCTACCGGTTTAGCAAAGGAGGACGACCGCATCACCTTAGTTAAATTAGGGTCTCATTAATTAAGCACAATCTAGTAACTCGTTAGTAGATTCGTGAAGTCGAGTGTTAGGGAAAGTATTAGGGTTTAGAATCTTGAGCTTTCACCTGACATTCTTAGACTTAGGTTAAATCTTGTGTGTCACAGTTATTTTGATTATGTACCTGCTCCGTTAGTATACGTAGGGATTCCTATCTTAAGCATCACCATCTCTCATTAGAACACAACCCTTAGTTAATTTGATTTCTTTAGTATTTTAGTTTACTTAGTTTAATTCAGTCTTTTAATTAATCTTTCAAAAACCCAAAAATATTACACTCATATTAACTACGACGCATAGATCTTCAGGGATCTATTCGCATACATACCTTCCCTTGGGTTCGATAATACTTGGTCCCTATACTTGCCCATACTACTGTGAACCCGTTCTCTTGCGGGGTAACTACTAGTAGAAAGCTAGTGTAGATCGCTTCAAGTCACGCGAGCAAGCGGCAGCGCCCGGCGCGACGAGGCTGCGGCACAGGCGGCACGGCGCGGGGGCGCAGCGTGCGCTGCGGGGGGAGGTGGCAGCGTGCGGCGGCTGCGGGCGCGCGGCTGCTGCCGGTCGGCGGCTGATGTCGAGCGGCGGTCGATCGTCTACGGATGACGGTCGTTGCTCGTTGATTCAATTCACAAAAATAATATTTTAACGTGATACGATTATGCGTAAGAATATTCAGGAACGAAAACAAATTCAAAGTACACATCAAATCATGTGATTCATATGAAAAAAAATTAAGGTCGTACCGTATAATCTCGGTTAGAGACTCGTGCTGATAACGTGTTGTAAATAAGTGCGTAAATTAAAGAGACAACGTTTCTTGACCCAGTTCGTCAGGAACGACTACGTCTAGGGGCGATCCAAGCCAGGAGTTCCACTAATATTCTTGTGTATGAGAGTCCTTACAATAATGAATATAATGATCTATTTATAAGAATAAAACCCTAGTCTAAGATATAAAGTCCGTTGGGTTTCTTGGTCCATAAGTAATGTCCACATCAAATTTTCTAAATTTACAACAACTTTCACACTTAAAAAAAATGAAGTAATTCTCTTTCACAAAAGTTAATTAAGTATAAAGTTATTAGTATTATTTCTCAATACTACACTCACATACTCTCTTTCTTCTTAAAAAATATACAACTTACACATGTAAAAGTAAATGTGAGATAGAGAAAATAGTTATTTTTTTAATATTATTAATTGTGCACCAAGTCTACACTATACACACTGATATTACCAATATTGCATATGAGTTTTGTGGTCTTTATATAGCAATATTTATTAAGGAAGAATTCAAGTCAACCAAAATTCCCTGAAATATCTCCCTAAATAGGAGGACGATCATTCATAGGAGTAGAGAGAGGCTTAGCACCTTCCATGCGGTGGCGCTGCAAGAGCTCGACTGTGTACTTGTGTTGGGAAAGGAAGAGGCCCTCTTTGCAGGAGGCAACTTCGATGCCTAAAAAATAGGAGAGCGGCCCGAGATCCTTAACAGCAAAATGAGTTTGAAGGTGAGCTATGATTTTTGTCGTCTGAGATGGATCAGAACCTGTAATTATCAAGTCATCGACATAAATAAGTACAAACATATGAAGAGAATTTCGATGAAGAGTGAACAGCGAAGTGTCCGCTACGGATTGAGTGAATCCGAAAGATAACAAGGCCGAGCTGAGAGCATGATACCAAGCCCGTGGTGCCTATTTTAACCCATAAAGAGATTTTTGAAGCATGCACACGTGATGTGGGTGAGAGGAGTCCCGAAACCCTGGAGGTTGGCTCATAAAAACTGGTTTATTCAGGCGACCATGGAGAAAGGCGTTGGATATGTCTAGTTGCCGAATAGACCAATTGTGCATGAGAGCAATGGAGAGTACGACTCGAATGGTGACCGGTTTAACAACGGGACTGAAAGTTTCATCATAATCGATGCCGGGACGTTGATGAAAACCCTTAGCTACTAGACGCGCTTTGTATCTATCGATAGAGCCGTCGGGTTTGCGTTTGATACGGAACACCCACTTGCAGCCTATGATATTCGCATTGGGAGGGGGATCAACAAGACTCCATGTACCATGTGTGAGAAGAGCCGAGAACTCTTCAGACATTGCAGCTCGCCATTTTGGATGTGAAAGAGCCTTAGAGACATTAGTGGGTTCAGCATCATCAGGGAGCGGGTGCTTGGTCGAAGCAAGGAGAGTGCGAGGTTTAAAAATGCCACGTTGACCACGAGTGACCATAGTATGTGTGCGTGTTGGAACTGGATCTGTAGCTGTAGAAAATATATCAGTGTCAGGAGGTATCGATGATGGCAGATTGACTATGGTTGGCTGATCAGATTGCCGAGGCAGCGTGGTCGGCTGCAAATCCGATGGAGGGGACGACAATACTAGCAGATTAGAATCAGTTGTCGTGGCAGGAGGGATGGTAGGCATTGTGACCCACTCTCGCGCCGGATACCGATCCTCGATAAACTGAACATGGCGCGAAATGTACAAGCGATCATTGAGATAATCATAACATTTGTATGCGCTTTGACTTGTAGAGTAGCCAAGGAATACACAAGGCCGAGATGAATATTCCAGTTTCCCTTGAACATACGGTTTCAGCCAAGGAAAACAGAGGCAACCGAAAACACGTAATTTCTCAATATTCGGAGGACGCTGAAACAATGCCTCAAAAGGCGATCGATCCTGCAAAACACCTGTAGGCATGCGATTTATAAGATATATAGCTGTTTGAAACGCATGAGACCAGTAAGTAGATGGTAGCCCCGAATGATGAAGTAGAGTTTTCCCAGTTTCAAGAATATGGCGATGACGGCGTTCTGCTGTACCATTTTGTTGTGGTGTGTGTGGAGCCGTAGTTAACCAACTAATCCCATTAGAGTTCAGATAGCCACGTAAAGCCACAAATTCACCACCATTGTCACTGTACAGGTTCTTAATTGTAAAACCAAATTGCTTCTCAACTAACAGACGAAATTGATGAAAAATAGAGAATACTTGAGACTTTGCAGCAATAGGATATAGCCAACAGTATTTAGTGAAATGATCGACAAACAAGACATAAAAGCGGGAGCCAGGACCCCAAACATCCGAGTAAATGTAATGTAATGGGTGCACCGAAGCAAGAGATGTTTCATAAAAAGGTAAACGACGTGTCTTGCAAACATGACACGCATCACATAAATCAAGCAAAGTACTTTTATTGTCTGAGACAGGTAATTTAAAAGCAGAAATAATAGAGTGACTTCTGGTCTTGGATGGATGACCCAAACGAGCATGCCACGTGGGTAAAGAAGCTCGAACACCTATCCTCGCAACGTTGATATCAAACTTCGTGGTAGGTGGTGGCCGGATATGATAAACTCCATCACTGCATAGCCCCCGTGCCAGAGACGCCCCCGTAACCTGATCCTTTACGAGAAAATGAGTTGGATAAAATTCCAAGGTTACACCATTTTCCTTTGTAAACTGATGGACAGACAATAAGTTTTGCTTCGCAGAAGGGACATGCAAGACATTCGATAAATTGAACTTCCTAGCAGGAAAAGGTAAAACAGTTTTACCAGTATTTTAGATTGGGAGACCAGAACCATCGGCAAGCTGGACCTCCTCTGTGCCATCGTATTCGGAGTGGATAGTCATGTTGGACAGATCCGAAGTGAGACTATGGGAAGCACCAGAATCCATAAGCCAAGATTGGGAAGGTGGTGGATTTGTGGGCGATCGGGCAATATTGGCAACAGCGCCCAAGCGACGACAAAAAGGTGCAGTATGGCCTGGATAACCACAGATTTGGCAAACAACAGAAGGACGAGTCGAAGAGGAACCACCCGAATTAAAACCACCACGAGAAGAAGGATTACCTGAAGAGGGTTTTGGGCTATGAAAACCCCCGCCATTATTCTGGGAGGAGTGACCACCATTGTTAGAGGTATTAAAACTCCCGCCACGGTTAGATTTGCCACCTTTGCCGAAGTTACGGTTCCCAAATCGGTGGTTGGTAGAGGGATGACCACCGGTGACGACGTTGGCAGTTGCAACCAACGACGACGTTTGCTGATCAAGTTGTTTGAGATAGGTTTCCTGAGCAATCACTTTATCATGAAGTTCAGAAAAGGAAATAGGCGTATCTCGCGCTTGAATGAAGGACGCCAGTTCACGATAATTGGGACCGAGCCCGTCCAAGACATAGAATGTAACATCATCATCAGAGAGGCGACAATCGATGATCGCAAGTTCATCGACTTTCGATTTAATTTGTTGGAGAAATTCGGCGGCTGACTTGCAGCCAAGTTGGGTTTTGGCGAGATCCTTTTTAAGTTGAAAAACCCTGGAGCGAGACTTGCTCGCATAGGTCCCTGCTAGTGTGGACCAGGCGCTGGCAACGTTTTCAGAAACAGCAACCAGCGAATGGATTTCGGGGCAAAGAGATCCGAGAATGGCAGCGAGCAGCAACTGATCTTGCTGGAACCACCGAGAGTAGTCTGGTGAAGAGGAGGTCTGAACCTTCGATGAGTCGAGATGATCAGCAAGGCCAAGACCGTTCAGTAGGGCGGTAAGGTGAGCACGCCAAGCCGGATAGTTAGGACCGGAGAGTTTGATCGGAAGGTTATGATGACCATTGATCGGAATGATCTTCGGTGCAGAGGAATTGGCCGTGTCAGTTAGATCACTGCCGTTAGTCATGAGGATGACGATTGGTGAGGGAAAACTTAAGAAAGTAGTGCGGAAGAGTGAAAGATCGGAGAAACTCGTTAGAGAGAGACTCGTGATACCATATAAAAGATATGAAATTGTGCAGAAAGCATATATTCATCAGGACGAGAACGTCCAATATATATACAAGTAAGGTGAGGTACTAGGTTAAACTATATACCAAAGATAGAAGATATGCACAATAATTACAAAAGAATCAATCAATGATTTACAACAATAAGGCCGATTAGAATCCTTGATTTAGGGAGATATTTCAGAGAATTTTGGTTGACTTGAATTCTTCCTTAATAATATTTACTTAACTGCTATTGTTATTTATAGGACTTGAAAATATAACAATGTACAAATATATGATCGTCCAATTAATTGACCTACACGCCAAAAATATTGAACACGACAATCAACTCAAGTGACTTTCCGTAAGTATAGTCCCATTTATTTAAATAATCCAAAACGAAAAGAACAAAAAATAGAAAAATAAAACAAATAATTATGGGGGCAACATTGTCCATAGTGAAACAGATGGCACATACAATAAAGGTTTGACATTTTATTATGTGGTCCATATCTTGAAAAAAAGATAAATCAGCCTTAACTCTAATATAGAAGAGTGTGAAAAAAAAGGATGGTATTACTATTATTAGGACCATCAAACATGTGCCTTTGAGCAATGCCCTAGATCAGTTTTACACTTTCGTATACGTGGTCCTATATTATAGTATTAATTATCCCCCCTCAATATAATATTTCTCGATTATATGAATATATTCTTCAATTTTGTTACTCATGGCATTCTCTGCCACCCTAAATGTCCATATTATGTTTTTCTTTTACCGTTTATATTATTACTTTATTAATTAGTTTAAAATGTCATGAATTAATATAAAATTAATCCTTACTTTTACGGGATAAAATTCATGAAAACCTTTCTATGAGAGATATAATAGACTTTTCATTTATGTTTTTATTTTTAAAAAAGAATTCTCATTAGCTATTTCAATTTAGTTTGGTCAAGTGTTGGTAGCTCAAGTGGTTGAGGCCACCACCTAAGACCCAGAGGTCTTGGGTTCGAGACACGGAGATGGAATTTATTTCCCTCTTGTGGTGGGGTGGTGTTCCCCTCTTGTGGTGGTTGCGCTTCCGGCTACAGTGCGGTTGTGGTTCGGAGTTGCGGCGGGTTCGGGTGGTCCCCCTCTTGTGGTGATTGCGGTTCCGGTCTAGAGCGAGATGAAAATATGTTGCCATGTACCCGGTGGTCGAAGGAACTATTGTAATTGATTATGTTAGGAAACTATTGTAATTGATTACCTTTCCAAAAAAAATAAAAAAATTAGTTTGGTAGATTCTAATCTCTTCTTTCCCGCTTTTATTAACGTTGGATTCGTTCAATTCCTTTGAAAATATTAAAATAAATCATTTATGCTTAATTACAATTTTATATTTATAGTATTAGTTATTTAATTTATTTTAGATTTTTATCATCAATTATTAGGATTCGAAGAATGAAATGTTAACTCTTTTGCTATATCAATTATCAATGCACAAGAAAGAAATTAGTTGTGACAATGATAGTGTTCCATTTTATGTTCAATTTCTTGAATGTATGACATACAAAATCTTTAAAAATATGGGACAATCACAATCATGGGTCCATGCGTTAAAGATTCAACAAGTGGAATACAAAGTGAAATATAAAAAGTAGCACGTATATCAATGATTGTTTTGCTATTATTATTTGATTATTATATTTAAATTTTGGTTGCTGATTTATAATTCGTATAATAATTGATTTAATTTAATGTTATTTATATCATATATTTCTCATACATAATTAGATGATACTGTATATATAAAGAAAAAAAATAGCTAAATAAGTAATTTCTTCAGGATATATATATTATCATATATAAAAATTGATGCAATATTTTGATTTTATCAAAACTGTTAATTGATAATCTTATTTTTACAATTGCGTATTGCTCTTTCTATTAATCAAATCAGGTGGCTTAGCCTATCTGACCATTGGGTTCCTCACTTTAGTGAGTGGTCTAGGTTCGATTATCTTTGGAACGAATTAAGGGAGTTATAAGTTGGTTTGGAGAATTCTTAGAGTACTTGGGCTTGGTGAACTAGCTTCTAACTACTAATAGCTAACATTTACCCAAAAAAAAAAAAATCTAGTTTCGTCACTGTCAACCAACGTAAAACTCTATATATACTAGTGCATGGACATTACAATTTTTCTCGATACAAGTACATAGGGTAATTGATATGATACTTCAATTTAATGATAGTATTAAAATGAATGTAAGAGTTGTCCCCAATTGTGTGTAAAGAAGTTACGAGTAGAAGTATACAAGATGAGTTGCATCAATGATGGCTGTTGGAAAGTGAAATGTTAACTAATGCCGTGAACGCTGGGAATCAATAAAAAAAAAATATATGACTAAAATATAATATTTACTTCTTTTCATCAAAAGTGTCTATTATATTTTTGTCAACAAATTTTTTTTTAATCATCGTTATCACTTAGTTACTTCACGTGACACTAACTTTACACTCAAAGACATCCAGTAACCCCTAATTTATAAGAGAAAGTCTTTGGTGCACTCACTCAACAGTTGATGGTGTTTACATTGAAAAGCGTAGACTGATTATATTGAAAAGTGTGAGTTGATTATACTGAAAGTTTACACAAAAACAGATAACTTTGAAAAAATTATTGTGTAATCAACTCACACTTTTTAGTATACACAGACTCAACTGTTGAGTGGGTGCACCATGCACCAGGTGCATATGAGATCTTGACAATCCATAAATGCATCATATAATACTTCAAAGTATTTTTATTTTATTTATTTTATCTACTTTTTTGTAAAATATGTTCAAAATAAATAGATAAAATTTTAATGGAGGGTGGGAGTTCACATTATGTTTGTATATATTTTCCGTGTCTATAGATATAAATTTATATAGACAAAACAACGTGGGGTTGAGGCTCAATCATAATCAAGTCAAGAAATATGAGTGGGGGACTAAGAATGAAATGTTCCATCTCCCTTCTTATCACTCCAAATTCTAGAAAGAGACCTCTACTCATTCTAAAATCGTACAGTAAAATTAATGGTGTGAGCCACTTTAGAGCTGGGGAAAATACTTAAAATTTTGGTATATTTAGTTTACAATATTAAAAAATATTGAATTTGTCAAAAAGTTTGGTATTCCAAAAATTTTAGTATGATATGTTATACCAAAAATAATAATGGTATCAAAAGTGGCATACCGAAGTATTTCGATATATACTAAAATACCAAAATTAATATATTATTTAATAATATTTAATATTGTACCATTATAAATTATTAGATTGTAGCTTTATTATTTAAAATGTGGAAGTCCAAAAACTCTTACTCCCTCCATCTCAAAGTGTTTGCTACATTGCCAAAAATGTATGTCTCATACTCAATTGCTACATCCACTTTTGGCAAAAGAATAAAAATAAAATAACAATACTTTTTAATATTATATTCTTCATACACTCTAAGCAAAAACATCTTATTTATCATTTTATCACTTTAAATACTAATAAATAATTTTTTTTTAAAACATGTGCAAACAGTAATGTAGAAAACAACTATGGAACGAAGGGAATATTATTTAAAAAGAGCACAAAGTGATTTTTTTTTATTAATTAATATAGCCATAAGCCTATAGTCCATCCTTATACAAGTGGTACGCTTATCATTTTTCTGTCTCCCTTAATCCCCACCCTCTAACGCAATCAAGGGTTGTGTCTCTCAATCTCTCATTTCGCTAAAAAGAAATAAAGAAACTGGTGGTCGAATATTATATTTAAAACATCGAAAATCTCTATCTAGACTAGAAGTTGGTTTTAGTCAGTTGTTGTCCAGTGAGTAAATTAATGACAACAGTAACAACATATGTGGGGTAAATCTGAAATTTATTTTCTCTTTGGAAAATTATTTACACATTCACATCCATATTTTTTCTCCGTTAGTTCTCGTGGGTTAGCATTTCGAAAAGATGTCTTCTTTTTTCGTTTATTAGTAGTTTATTTTACAAAAAAATTGGCAGAGAATGGTATACCGAAATTTTACTAGTAATATACCGAAATTTCGGTATACTGGATTACGGTATACCGAAACCACTACAAGAAAACATAAAATTGCCTACAAAAATTGTCAATATGGCTACGAAATTTCCAACAAAAAAATTCGTAGTGGGGATTACCTACGAATTGCCTACAAAAATTTCTAATTGTATAGGCATCTTCCTTCCCCACCTACACAAAAAATTTGCCAACGTAAATTCCGTTGGCAAATTGTGTTGTATGTAAAATTTTGTAGGCAAATGACTTGTAGGTAATTATACCTAAGGGATTTTATTTCGTAGTCAAATTAATTCCGTAAGCAAATTGTTTCTAGGTTGGAAAATGTAGAAATTTTCATAATTAGAAAATTATGTAGGCAATCGTAGGCAATTTTTACTATGAAATTTTTTGTTGGAAAAATTTTGTAGGCAATTCTTTATTTTCTTGTAGTGAATTGTACGGTACAGTAACGGTATGACTTTTCATATACCAATATTTTCGGTACGGTATAAGGTATACTAAAAACTACGGTATACCGTACCGAACCATCCCTAATCCAATTTGTGAGACGAATTTAAATTAAGGGGGCGCTTGGTTAACAATTTTTCAATGGTAATGAGAATGAAAGTTTATTTTCATCTATGCCTTCATAAGAAAAATGATATGTTAGGGGAAGAAGTGTTTCAATGGTGACACCATTGCTAGTGTCATGCCCCAATTTTGGAATAGAAGTTGACAACAAATGGTTGTTGGTGGAGGAATGGGGGAGTGATTGAGGAGGATGATTGTAGGAAGAGAATATGGTAATCAAAATGGAGTAGTGATTACCTTATTTAGGAGGAGGGATAGTGATCTTGTTGTTCTCATGAACCATGCTAATTACACTAATTTTCAATCTCATTCTCATTACCATTGAAGAGTTGTTAATCAAGCGTCCCCTAAATGCATTTTTTTATTAATTTATTTATTTATTTATTTTACTTACAAATTAATTTTGACCACGGTCTTAACAGAAAGTGCCCCGTTTTTATTTTTCGTGTTTTCAATTTCATATATGATTTCATCGGTTAGTGGAATATAGAAACGGCGTTTGCTAGTTAATAAAACAAAAGAATGTTGTTTTTTTTTTTCTTTTAAAGATTGTTTTACAATTTCTTCTTATGATTTCATATATAATTTACAATTATTAACGGGTTAAAAGTGAATATTAAAGCTTTAAAGTGTTTAATACTGCTATAGAACTGATCTAATAGATTAGCGTCAGCCAAGTTCAACATTAATTTTGGCGTATTCGAGTCACTGTGTAATTTTCCTTGCATGTATGCCAATGATGTGTAAAAGACAAATTTTTTTTTATTTTTTATTTTTACAGCAAAGAAATAGCCCAACATAGTACATACAGTAACAAGTCAATTACACAACAAAATGGGCTAATTTACATATTGGTTAAAAAATGTGGCTATAATTACAAATTGATTCAAGACATTTACACAAATGTATAAAAATATTGGCACAGAAGTATAAAATTTGTGTCTGTGCAAATTGTTTTGAACCAATTTGTAATTAAAGTTTCTTTTTTTAACCATTTTGTAATTTTTTTCATTTCATCAACCTATCAGGAATCCCTCCTCCATTCCAATCTAGAGGAATCAACCTACCAGGTTCTTTTCCCTTGGAATATGATTTATGACTCCCACCAAGTCATGCCTCATTTCCTTTCTTATAGCTTCCAGAATTGTGCCTCCGCGCTGTAGCATTCTTCCATCTTTTGCATCTCCCCATTCCTACCAAGACCGCCATCAATTCGGCTCCCAACACTGATCCAGTGAAGTTTATCTTCTTTCCTCCTGCAACAATATATTCACAATTACTATCAATAACACAATTGCCCACTCAGGATGTTATCTTGTCCTCGTTCAAGCTCGCATCCACAATTAACGTATTTCCGTCGAAATGCCCATTAGAAGGCTCAACTTTTTCTGCTTCATAGCTTGGGTTGCCAATGCTTTATTAGCACTCTGGAATGTTTCAAGGAAGCTTATTGCCCAATCAATTTTGCTCGGATGTCATATGTTCTTTCTTCATTCTTCCACTTGCATCTCTCCTTCCATATTCCCCATGTTGTTGCAATCACCTCAAGATCAATTTCCCTGTTATTATCTGTTGTGTGACGAATAATCCTCGTTGGACGAGGCGAAGCCAAGACAAGGTAGACGAGGTCACAGTCGAAGCATTAGAGACGAGGTGACAAAGGACACGAGGTTTGAACCCACTTAATCGCGGTCTCGACAACTAGAAATGATTCAGGGAAGAGCCTTTGGTCGTCCAGTCATAACCTCGACCTAAGGGGAACTTCGCGCCAGCATCTCAGCATGAAGGGCGAAGGACAAGGATCTGAACGGCCTAGGCAAGGCAGGCCTGGAGCTCCGTGATAAAGGTCATCTCAAATAAAGACAAGTATGGAGCGAGGTAAAGTTTAAAGATAGAGAGTGATCGGCCTCGACAACCTTCATGACGAGGGCGCCACATGTTTGATCTTATCTTAAGTAAAGCCAAATCTGGACGCCATCAGACAATCATTCCATTCCAAGTACGAGGAACAGTTAATCGACGCTAACTCCAGAGGGACAGACCATACTTATGGCAGGAAATCCCACGATCTCAGGAATAAGTACAAGCCGCTTTCCACGTGGCCGGCACCTACACGAGAGGCCTCGGCCCATTACTCGAAACTAGGGTCAGCCCGAGCATTTAATGCTGGGCTGCCCGAATAAAGCTAGGTCAGCCCAAGGGTATGCCCTTGGGATATAAATACTTGCTCATTAGCATTGAATACACACATATCACTTCAAGCTCAAATCTACACAAAGATTTGATAAATCTTCTTGCATTTATTGCTTTCAGTTATCATTTATTACAAATAGCCTCAAGCATTAATTATCCAAATCAATGAAAATTATTAAGTTAGTTACTCGACCCAAAAGCCACATTAATCGTATTATGATGCATATTTCGAGTAACAATATTATCCTCAATGTTCTGTAGGAAAATTTTAGTTTCCAGATACCTGTTTTCCTTGATCCGTTCCCACAGACCCAACCACTTCCGTATTGATTTTACCATAGGGCACAGGAATATGGCGTGGATCGTACTTGCAGTTGCTGGCCCACACACCAAGCAATGAGAGGAGATAGGTACATGATGGTAATGAAGGTTACCCTCCGTTGCCACACTGTCTAATGACATCTTCCATAAAAAAATTCAAATTTTGGGTGGGACATTAATTTTCTAGACCTTTTTCCACCAAATTGTTTCACCCCTTATGTTGGACGGCCCTATTTCGTTCATGTCCACTTGCTTCTCACCCCTGTACAGTGCATAACCAGACTTTGTTGTGAATCTCCCTTTCTTAGCCGGTCTCCAAAATCTCAAATCACCTCTTACGTCAGTGTTAATTGGTGTTTTTAAAATTGCCTCGACTACGAATGGTAGAAAGGCCTCTCTTAGCAACCGTTCATCCCAATTTTGATTTGGTGTGATAAATTTTGCAACGTCCGAGCCACTGGCTATTCTCGATTTAATTTTCCCATCTTGCAGCCCCAATATCCATGCATCTTTGAAAATACTTATCGACTTCCCATCCCCAATCCTCCATTGCAAACCCAATTCAAGAAGGTCTCTGCTCCAACACAATGAAATACATACAAATGACGTGTTCGAGCCAATACCAGCCTCCATCACATCTGAATGTTTAAAGTAGCGCGCTTTAAATAGCTTTGAGTCAAGCGACGATGGTTCGCAGATCATTCTCCAAACCTATTTTTCCAACAAGGCCTTGTTGAATATAAATAAATTCTTGAATCCCAGGCCTCCACGTTCTTTTGGCTTGCTAAGGTAATCCCAACTTTTCCATTTTATCCCTTTTTCTTGTGCACTGGAACCCTACTAGAAGTTAGCAATAATGTTTTCCATTTCATGACAGATCGAGAAGGGTATCCTAAAACATGACATGGCATATGATGGGATTGCATTCAAGATGGCCTTAATTAGGATCTCTTTACCCCCTTCCGAAAAGTCTTTATTCTTCCAAGCTTCAACCTTACTGGCCATTCTGTCTATCAAATAAGAGAATTGGTATCTTTTCTGCGTCAGCTAGAAAGTAGGGAGGCCAAAATAAATTTCATGGCCTTGCTTAGTAGAAACTTTCAGAATATCAGGTACTTGACCTTTGTTTTTCGGCTTTGTATTCGGACTAAAAGTGAGCGCCGATTTTTCATAGTTTATTAGTTACCCTGAAGCCTTTTCGTAAGTAGAGAGATATTCTTTTAAATTATTACAATCCATCACTGATGCTTTAAAAAGCACAAGACTATCGTCTGCAAAAAGCACAAGACTACCCCTAATATTTTCTTTCTTTCCATGGCCTTTTGGATAAGTGAGGACAATTCTTGAGCACATAGAACAAAAAGGAATGGAGATAATTGATCTCCCTGTCTAAGTCCCCTCATTGGTTTGATGTTGCCAGCTCAATCCATCTCTGGCTAAATCCCATCTTCTGCATGATTTTCTCAAGGTATCTTTGCTCCACTCTATCGTAGGCTTTAGACATATCCAATTTAAGCGTTGTGAAACCTGTTTTGCTCCTATTGTTCCTCAACCAGTGCATGCATTTGAATGCTATAAGTATATTATCTGTGATGAGTCTGCCCGATAAAAATGCGCTCTGTGTTGGATCAATGATTTACGTCATTACTTTCCTCAGCCGATTAGTAATAGTCCTCGCCAATATTCTATAACTCACATTGCACAAGCTTATCGGCCTATAATCTCTAAGGCACTTCGGTTCCTTCATCTTTGAGATTAGAGAGATAATTGTGGTATTCCACTGCTGTAGAGAGTAGCCTTCATTTAGGACCTGCAAAATATATTTTGTAATATCTTCACCAACTATTTCCCATGATTTTTGATAGAACGACGCAATAAAGCCGTCAGGTCCCAGAGCTTTCGAGGGATTAATTTCAAATGTTTCTTTTCGAACCTCCTCCTTCGTGAATGGTGATTGTTGACGATCAGTTCTAATCTTGAAGGTTAATGGCTGTTTTAAGCAATTTTAGGTGGTTAATTGATCATCAAACAATTACGTGTGATTGATCACTATCGTAATTAGTGAATACGATTTTTTGGGTTTAGGTGGATTAGAATCGTATAAAAACTTACGTGTTTAAGTTCGATTGTAAATTAATCGAGCAGCTTTAGATTCGTAATCGAAGTTTGGACGTGTATAATAATTTGGGCTTATTTTATTTGCTGCAAAAATCCAAGTATTTATAGACTTTTGCCCTGCAGGAGGTGGCACGTCCTTTGGCCGACCAAGTCTGCATGCTCGACACCTGTCCTTTGACTAGTTTGACCTTATCTTAACTAAATTCTATCCTTATCTACTGGACTTGCTCGCAGTCTAGAGCTGTTCGTCACTTTGGACTTGTACTTGAGGAGTCTTTAGTCTGATTCTGATGGTCTTTCATCTTGTTTAATTGTTATTTTGGCGTTGTAGTTGGATCTGATCGGCAGGATGCCGTTTGAGCCCGTCATGTGGCTTTTGATCTGATTTTGTTCGCCTATGTGTCTTGATCGCATGTAGGTTTTGCTCGCCGGATGTCTTGGGTGAATCATGTGTTAATTCCAGTTTAAATTTTGTGTGATTTGCGCTAATCCTGGTCGCCCAAATGATGATCCTGCTCGCCTATCAACAATTGCCCCCTTGCCGATCAATAAATTGTGAAGATGGTGAATGAGCACTTTTTGGGTTGGCAACTTTTAAGTGTCACTAAGGCGAGCAAGAATGTCCCTGGGGCGAGCAGCTTTTCACGGGCGGACAACATTGGTCGAGCAGACTCGGGTCGGGGACGGTTGGGATCCCAAGGTCTGGGCACGGCTCGAGATGTGACGTGGGCGGAATGATTGCTACCGCCCACGCGCACACAATCCCGAGGAGACGCGCCTTCCCGTTTTGTCGGACAGGTGCTGCACGCGCCCAAAATTTGCAATTTGGTCCTTCCACTTTCAATTTTGTTCGCCCGGTACCCCGTTTTTCCAGAAGTATAAAAGGAAAATTTTCTTCGTTTTTTTCATTTTCACACTGTTTCTTAAGCGCGAATTCCTCTTTTTTCCTTCTTTCAAATTTCCGGCGACGTTTCCAGATTCCGGCGATCTTCGAGCAACGTCAAGGTAGTTTTTTCTTTGCTTATTTTCTTCTCTTTCTTCTCTTTTTGCTTCGTGTGCGTTCTTGATTCACCGAGAATTCCTACTCCGCCGTGGAAAATTCTGAGCCGCCGTGTTCTTCCCTTGCCGGAATCTGCAAAACCCTAACATCTCTCCCTTAACTTGTTCGATGGCGTCGCACTCAGAGACCGGTTCTTTTCCTCCCCGGAATCCCGAAAAACGGTCCGTCGAAGACAATCTGCCTATAGTTAATTTGGAATCTGATCCCGAGGCGGCTTCGGTTGCACGCTCGGTCAATTCTGGAGCCCATCCCTCCGGGGAAAGAGAGGAGCGAGCAAATCCTGCTCGCCAGCTCTTAGAAGAGACGAGCTCGGACCTCCACGAAGACGAGGATGAAGAAGTCGAGGTACTTCAGCCGGTGAACCTTGACGAACTGACTTGGACCTATCTCAAGGATATCAACTTCCCCGCGCCCAGATTGATCGAGCATCGGGTTCCAGTCGCGTTTGCTCGCCGTGTCGACTGGAATGAGTACGAAAAGGAGCACTCCAATCGCTTCGTCTTTCCTGCTCGCGGAGTGCGGAAACTTAAAGCGACCGAGTTCGCAGCGAGCTGTATCGTATCCGCCATCACTGAGGAGAATTTGATCGAGATTCGGAGGGATTACAAGATTCCCTTTGATATCCCAATGTATGCTCCTTTGGTGGACGACAGAGCTGATCGCCCACCACACGGATTGACGGCGATCAACCTTGCCACCCTAAATGCTGGAGTTTCATTGCCGTTGCACCCTTTGGTCGGCCAATTTCTACATGACGTGAACTTGGCTATCACCCAACTTACTCCCGTTGGGTGGATAAATCTGATGGCCCTGATGGTAATGTTCGCTCTGGAGGGGTATCCCAACAGGCTGTCCGCCGAGGAGGTTGGCTACCTAATGACGATAACCGGCTGCACTGGGGAAGAGGTGGGCTGGTACTATCTGAAGGCGCGACCAGGGCAAAAACTTGTCGAGGATATTCCTGGGAAAGTGCGGGATTGGAAGCATGACTGGTTCTGGATCGGAGGCGATTGGCGTGCTTCTGCTCGCTCTTCAGGGGGTTCTGAACGAATTGAGACCCCGGCGGAGTTTAGGGAATTAAAGCGTGAGTCTTACCTCTTCTATATCTTTGAAGTGGTTGGACTAATTTTAATTCTCTTTTCCCTTTGTTTCAGGTCCCAAGAACTTGGGGTGGCGAACTGTGAAGAATAGCATAAGCGATCTATTCCTGTTCGTTGCGTGTTTGATCGCCCTTCGTCGCCGAGAAGATCGAAGCATCGGCCACCTCTTCTCCGAGGACACACTGCGAGTTGCTCATCTCACGACCTACCCTCACCATCTCGAGGCTCTAGCTCGTATCCCAGAGGGTAAGTATCTTCATGCTGGGCGAGCAGATCTGATCGATTTTATACTTGGTTTTAATTTGTTTTCCTGTCCTTTACAGATCAGCTCGCCTCCGTTGTGCTTCACCCTTCCTTCCTAGAGCTTGATAACCGTGTCTGGGAGATGCCGACCAAAAAAGGACGCAAGAAGTCGGATCCCCTCTCCAAGATCATCGCCCTCGCGGCCAAAGGTGGAAAAGGAGACCCTCGGCAAACCGGAGGGTCGAGCTCGGCTCAGCCTCCCGCCCCCGCAGCGAGTCCGCCCAAGACACTGGTCCCGAGGACGAAGAGACTTCTTCGTGGAGATGGCACTCCCGTTACTGAGGCTGAAAGGGCAGTCAAACGAACAAAGACTGCCCAAGAAAAGGTGACAGTGGCTGTCCGACCATCTGAAGGCGACAGCGAGCAAACTCCTTCGGTGGAGCGTCCCGGCGAGCAAGCTATGGTCGTCACCATTCGTGAAGGATCTGGTCCCTCATCTGACCCTACCTACCTTGGCTGGGATAAAGGTCGTCTTGATAGGTATAACCCTGTTCGCCCAGGACACTTAGCATTTTTTTTTTAACTAACTGGAAAATTTCTTTTCAGCTATTCGCCCGAGCAGTATCCAGGGCGATCTAACCTGGTGCATCGTTTCGCCTGCTCAAAGGTGCCGACCAATCTGCGTGAAATCCCAGACTCTTTTGTTCGCCGCGCCTCTGAGGTCGTTGCTCGTAGCTGGACCAAGGAGCTAAATGAGACCGTCAAGGCACAAACGCCTCGTGATAATGGCCATTTGTGTCTTGTCGAGGCGGGAAACACCTTGGCGGCCGTGCAACGTTTGGTCGACCAGGTTGAGGACCTTGAGAAGGACTCACGCCAGCATGCGGCCACGGTCAGCCGTATTGCCAGAGAGCGTGATGATGCTAAGGCTGAGGCGAAGAAGATTATCGCCGACCTCGAGAATAAAGCCAAAGCTCATCAGGTTAGCGAGCAGCGTGCCTTGGACCTGCACGTCAAAGTCTCCGAGGAGCTGAAGGTCAAGATGGCCGAAGTCGAGCACATGCGAGCAGAACTTGCTCGCGCTCAGCAGCAGAAGGAGGTCGCCGAGAAATTCGTGACTGAGGCAACGGCCAAAATTGCGGACCTTGAAATCCAGCTCGCCAACTCCATTACCCAAGAGG
The DNA here is from genome assembly GCA_947034835.1 of Ballota nigra. NCBI lineage: Eukaryota > Viridiplantae > Streptophyta > Magnoliopsida > Lamiales > Lamiaceae > Ballota > Ballota nigra. Next base: position 6,366,103 of record OX344722.1, read on the forward strand.
AACTTATTCCTAAGATGGAGGTGAGCTCGATTCTTGGTTACGTAACTGGTTATGCGGAGAGCATCCGTATTGCCCATGAATTCAAGGCTGCCGAAGTTGTTGAAGAGATCGGCAAGGAGTTGTGCAATTTTGTTGAATCTAACCCTCCTGCTCCGGGCACAACTCTGCAAATTGGCGACCTGCCTGAATATGGGATCAAGCTCGACTTCATTAGCCCCGAGATAATTATCACAAGTCCTGCCGAGGACGAGGAAGAAGAGGGCGATGCTGCGGAGGGCGAGCAAATCCTTCCTGCCGATCAAAGTGAAAGAGCTCTAAGGGAGCGTGCTGATGCTGAGGGATTGATTGTTGAGCTAACTGAAGTGGTCCCAGTTGATCCTGCCATTGAAGGCTCTCCACTTGAAGACCCCAAAGATGACAACATATCTCCTCCTGCCGGACAAGGATCTTAGCGGACAGGATTAGCTAGGAACTTGTACTTCTTTTTTGTTGTTGTTCATCCTTTTGTAATTTTTGGGCGATTAAGCCTTATCATCAATGGATATATTTCGCTTACTTGCTCATCTTTTATCTTACACTAATTGTTCTTTGCATCTTTTTCTGTGCTTCAACAATCTTAATGTAGTTGGGCCTTGTTCCTTAAGAACCTCTTTTTTTTTTTTTTATACCTTAGGATTTGATGGGCTTTTGGCCTTAGGCTATGTCCATTTAAAAACGAACAGCCTTCAATGGGCTTGGTTGTATAATCAACTTGCGCCTTGAGCTCACACTTCTATTTCGAACGAACAACTTAATATTGAACAAACATTTAAAAATTACAAGTACAAACGCGACCAAGAATGTAACCCTGCACTAGCTAGGTTGGATTTGCTCGACAGAAACAATGTTAAGCTTCCAACTTATTAAAAACATAAATTACACCAAGAGTCAGAGTTGCTCAACTACTATACAATTTGTCAAGACATCTTTAAACTCTTAAGAGGAAATGAAATTATCACAAGATACTAACATCCCAGCATGCGACCAGACTTGACCCAATTCATCTTTGTTCGACCATTTATACTTGGTGAAAAATTTCAAAAAATTAGGCAAGTTTTTTGGACCCATCTTGTATCTCTGTCATTCCAGTTCGCCCAATGGACTTAGTAGCTCGCCTATCTTAACTTCACTCTCTCACGAAGCAGAACTGGTCGCCTACTGAAAGTATTTCCTTAGATTAGCTGCATTCCAGGAATATTGGGCCGAGTTGCCATCTAAGTCCTCTATGTCATATGCTCCATTGGGTAACCTATCTGTTACCCTGTACGGGCCCTCCCAAGTCGGGCCAAATATGCCTGGAGGTGGGGCAAGCTTCTTTCTTAGAACGAGGTCACCAACTTCGAATTTTCTTATCTTGACTTGAGAATTATAGTAACGCTCTGCTCTTTGCTTGTACGTGCCATTCTTTAGCTCAGCGTGTAATCTTCTTTCTTCGAGCAAATCTGCTTCTGTGGCTAAGGCAGAATGATTTGTTTGTTCATCAAAGCTGGTTGTCCTGACTGTGTCAGTCTTTAATTCAATTGGTATTACCGCCTCTGTTCCGAAAGCCATTGCAAAAGGTGTCTCTCCGGTGCTTGACCTGGGAGAAACTCTATATGCCCACAAGACTTCCGGGAGTTTTTCTGACCAGCTGCTTTTACTTTCTGCCAGACGTATTTTCAATGTATGCTTGATGATCTTATTTACAGCTTCAACTTGCCCGTTTGACTGGGGATGATAGGGAGTTGAATAGTGTTTCCTGATCCCCCATTTTGTACAGAAATCTCGTAATTCCTTTCCATCAAACTGTGGGCCATTATCTGTCACGATTGTTTGTGGAATTCCAAAGCGACAGATGATGTTCTGCCATATGAAGTTGATCATGTTTTGCTGTGTAATCTTCACCATGGCCTTTGCTTCTGCCCACTTTGTATAATAGTCGACTGCTATGACGGCAAATCGAACATTTCCCACTCCTGCCGGGAAAGGGCCAATAATGTCAATCCCCCATCTTGCAAATGGCCATGGGCTGTAAACCGATACAAGCTCCTGGGCAGGGGCATGAATGCTTGGAGCAAAAACCTGACATTGGTGGCAAGCCTTGGCTAATTGGATTGCATCTTTCCGCAAGGTTGGCCAATAGTAACCTTGCCTTACAGTTTTGTAGGCCAAAGCTTGCCCCCCAGTGTGATTTCCACAAACTCCAGAATGTATATCCTCCAGGACTATCCTTCCTTGCCCCCTAGACAAACACTTGAGTAGCGGGAGTGAGAAGCCCCTTTTGTAAAGTTGTTCGTCTACCAGAGTGTATCTGGTTGCCTGTTTTTTAATTCTTTGAGCTTCAAATGAGTTGCTTGGTAACTCCCCGTCTTTTAAGTATTTGGCTATAGGAATTCTCCAATCATCATCGTCGTTGTTCTCGACTATTTGATTTACTTCGTAGTCCATTGTTGATGGTTGAACTTTTTTGGTAATGACAATGTCCGTCAAGTCTGCCGGCCCATCACTTGTTGCTAATCTTGCCAGGCCGTCAGCTTGTGTGTTGCTTGTTCGTGGTATCTGCTGAATAAACACTTGGTCTAATTGGGATACCAAGTGTGCAACTATTCGTTGATACTCGATCATTTGCTCATCTCTGGCCTCATATTCGCCTCGTACTTGGCTTACAATGAGCTGGGAGTCCCCGAAAATTTGGAGTTGTCTAACTCCAACTGCTAGTGACAAGTGAAGACCTGCAATGAGGGCCTCGTACTCTGCCTCATTGTTAGTGGCCATGAATTCAAATCTGACTGTTGAAGTGAAAACTTGCCGGTCGGGACTGATAAGCACTATTCCTGCCCCCGAGGCCAGATTTGTTGACGAGCCATCCACGTAAAGATGCCATGGGTGATCTAGCCCTCTCGTTGGATTTTGAGGGAAGGTTAGTTCAACTATAAAGTCAGCTAACGCTTGTCCCTTAATCGCGGTTCGAGGTGCATAAGTCACGCCAAACTGGCTTATCTCTATGGACCATTTCAAAAGACGGCCAGCGGTGTCGGGTCGGTGTAATATTTGTCTGAGTGGGAAAGTTGTCAGGACTTCGACTTGGTGATCGAAAAAGTATGGTCTTAATTTCCTGACACTCATGACAAGAGCATATGCCAGCTTTTCAGTTGGTGAGTACTTTATCTCAGCATCATGCAGGGCCTGGCTGACATAGTAGATTGGCAGGTGAAATTTGCCATCTGCTCGAACTAACACCGAACTTATGGCTGTGTCAGATGCTGCCAAGTATAAATATAGCTTCTCACCGGGAATTGGTTTTGACAGAATTTTTACATCTCCCAGATATTCTTTCAATTGATCAAAGGCTTTCTGGCAGTTTTCTGTCCAGGTAAAGTTGCCCTTTTTGATGGCCTCAAAGAATGGACGACACTTGTCTCCTGATCGTGATATGAATCTGTTTAAAGCTGCTAGGCATCCGGTTAACCTTTGTACCTCTTTAACAGAACGTGGTGGCTCCATATCAACGATCGCCTTTACTTTTGCTGGATTAGCTTCGATTCCGCGTTTGCTGACCAGATGGCCCAAGAATTTCCCAGAATGTACTCCAAAGCTACTTTTCTTTGGATTTAACTTCATATTGTATTTTCGGAGTATGTCAAATACTTGGGAAAGATGATGGAGGTGATCTTCCTTATGGGGACTTTTGACTACGATGTCATCAACGTAGACTTCAACTGTATCTCCAATTTGTTGGTCGAACATTTTGTTCACCAACCTCTGGTAGGTTGCTCCAGCATTAATTAGACCAAACGGCATCCTCTTCCAGCACAACAGATTTTTGTTTGTATAAAAAGCCGTATTTTCTTGGTCGTCCGGGTGCATTGGAATCTGGTGGTATCCTGCGAAGGCATCCATGAATGTGAACATTTCGTGACCGGCAGTACTGTCCACCAGTTGATCGATGTGCGGGAGCGGAAAGTTATCCTTCGGGCATGCTGCACTAAGATCTGTAAAATCTATGCATAACCTCCAGGTTCCGTTCGGTTTCCGTACCAGGACAGGATTCGCAACCCATTGTGGACATAACGCCTGTTTAATTAAATCGTTGTCCAGCAGCTTTTTGACTTCTTCGTTTAAAGCTTGATACTTGTCTGGTCCATATTTTCGCCGTTTCTGGTGGACAGGTTTTCGGGCTGGGTTGATATTCAACCTGTGACAGGCATCCTTCGGGCTGATTCCCACCATATCAGCATGAGACCACGCAAAGACGTCCAAGTTAGCCTTCAGAAAGTCCGTCATGCGCGTTCTGTAAGGCTCAGGGAGTTCAGATCCAATGTAAAGTTCAAGACTGTCACGCTCAGGATTAACCTTGATGGCCTCCAACTCTTCAACGGGAGTTGCCCATCGTTTTTGCCCTTTCCATCGAGGGTCAACTATTGGTCCTTCCGGACTTAGCTCATCCTCAATGTCCATGGGTTCAGCACCCAATCGAGGGTCAAAATCATCTGCGGGCCTTGGGTGAGACTCGGCCACCGAAGTTGGACTTCCCTGGTTATCACTTGGGCACGAACGGTCGGCTACGGGAGGTAACACGACTTTTGGCTGGTTTTGCCCGTCGCCCTGCTGTGCCTGATCGCCTATAGGTGAAGGTTGGTCGTCAATGTCCATCTTATTGTTTTGGGCTCCAAGGATGTCCTCCAAAATTGAGGGTTCATTTTCGAGTTGACTAGTTGACGCTTCCATCATAGATACTTGTCCCTGTCTTGACTGAATTTGCAGAAGACATTCTCGAGCTTTTCTTTGGTCTCCTTTCACCGTGCCAACTCCACTTGCTGTTGGGAATTTTATGCAATAATGGTAAGTTGAACATGCGGCCCTGAATTCGTTTAAGAAAGGTCGACCCAGGAATCCATTGTATGACGACTCTTGATCGACGACCAGAAAATCCACCATTCTTGCAATATTCTTCTCAGGCTCTTTGACCGTCACAAGTTGCATAGCGAAAGTTACTATTCCCAACGGGATTGTCACGGCATTTCCGAATCCCAGGATACGGTGATTTGTGTCTCTGATGTAGCCTGCATAATCTCCCATTTGATCAAGTGTCTTTTTAAAAAGGACATTAGTGTAGGCTCCAGTATCCACCAGTAATCTATGCACCCTTGTTTCCATAATCTTGGCACATATCACAAGTGAATCGTTGTGGGGGGTCAGAACTCCTTCCAAATCTCTGTCGGTGAAAATTAATTCCGGTGTTTGCATGGTAGGTGGAATGACCCCCATTTCCTGTACATGTCCGATTGCTCGTAATTCTGCCTTTCTTTTCCGGTTAGAGATCGGTGGTCGTCCATCAGAATAACCACCTATGGGTCCTGCGGGTTCCATCATCTGGATATCCGGTATTGGCCCCCCGGCTGGCGCCTGAGCTGGTCGTCCAGCTCGATTCCGATGAGGTGCCTGGTCCTGGTCTTCTTCATCAGAATCTTCGTCTCTGGTTCTTTTGCCGGGCTGTCTTTTCACGAACTCTGATAGCTTTCCCTCTTCGTAAAAATGCCACAACTGCTTTAGCAAGTCACGACATTCGCTTGTAAAGTGCCCTACACTTTGATAGTAGGCACAATATTTATTCTGGTTCAACTTGCTCGTTTCCTGACGTATCTTACGGGGAGGCGTTAGCAATTCTTTGTCCCGGACACTATTATAAACTGTATCGATTGATACAGTGAGAATGTGGTTCAGTTTGTCTTTTAGCTCAGTGCCCTCGGTAAATGCCTTCATATTTTTGGGAGCTCGATAACCAGTTCCAGGTTTCTTTGCACCCTCTTTTTGTTCTCCTTTGTCTCCCATATCCTTTTGTAGGGCTTCATGCATTGAGACAAAAACGCCTGCCCGATCCCGAAACTCGGCGTATGTCTTTGGGCATCTTAGGTGCACATCTTTCCAGAGTTCAGTACCCTTCTTGAGTCCAGCCAAGACAGCCACAATCTTGGTGTCTTCACTAACGGATTCTCCCTCTAACAAGACCTTATCGAATCTTTCCAAATACGATCGGTCCGACTCGTCGTCAGTTTGTTTCAAGTCGGATAACCGATGTCTTTGGGATAGATAAGACCCGGCTGTAGAGAAATGGGATAAGAACTCTTTACCCAGCTGGGCAAACGAATGAATTGAAGCTGGTGGCAGGGCCGAAAACCACTTATGGACACGATCCCCGAGAGTTAAAGGAAAGTTTCGACATTGGGTTGCATCACTTGCCCCCATTGATACCATATAATTGGAATATTTCATCAAATGCACTCGGGGATCCGCCGTGCCCTCATATTGGATACTTGCTGGAAACTGGATCTTTTGTTGAATTGGAGCCTTCAGAATTACTACTGACAAGGGTGAGACCGGAAGAGTCGTGTTCCCATAACCTCTCTGTTGATCCAGCTGGCCCTGCATGCTTTCGATGGCCTTTCTCATGGAGGCGAGCTCCTCTAAAGATCCCCCCTGACTCTGTGGCTGTTCGACGAGCTGAGGCGCACAGCCGTCTGTTCGCTCCAGTCCCACATTGAGAATGGGAATCCCCTGGATTGGCCTCCTGGGATTGGGCTCTGCATTCGGACCAAGGCGACCAAAAGCTGACCTAGTCAGCCGGTCAAGGACCGATTGGCGAGCAGGTATTACGGCTGGGCGAGCTGCTTCAGCAAGGGGATGTATCTCCAGGATTCCCCGGCCACGTCGACCCAATCTTTCCAGAGCACTTTGGCGCGTACCCTGACTTGCCGCCATGGCCGGGTTCTGAGTTGAACCTCCCTGACTGGCGACCTCAATGTTCAATTTTTCTTTGCCTTTGGCCTTACGAGCTTGGGCGCTGTCAGCCTCATTCAAATGATCCCCCCTAGCCTTAATATGTTCGCGAGTCTTTGTGGGGCTACCCCTTGCTCGCACATATGATGGGCCAGGTTGGACTTGTTGTCTCTGTAAAGCCTGGAGCATGGCAATTGTACGCGCCAATTCGTCGGGGTTGCGGGCAATGGCGTCCAACTCTGGTGGTATTAACTGGCGAGCAACATTAGTTTGATTCTCTTGGTTGTTTCTGCTCGCCCTTGCTCGCCCACCAGCTTGGGACATTCGAGAGTGCGAATCCCGGGTTATATGTTGAGAACGTTGTGTCTCCCTTGATTGAGGCATTTTCACAATGAATATCAAGTGTTGTTCTTGGTGTTCTTGAGTTGTTTTCTTCAAAAACTCAAACTTGTTCTTCAATTCTGGGATAATCTCCTTGTATTCAATGAATCGAAGGTTCGATACCCTTCTTCTAGCGCCAATTTGTTGACGATCAGTTCTAATCTTGAAGGTTAATGGCTGTTTTAAGCAATTTTAGGTGGTTAATTGATCATCAAACAATTACGTGTGATTGATCACTATCGTAATTAGTGAATACGATTTTTTGGGTTTAGGTGGATTAGAATCGTATAAAAACTTACGTGTTTAAGTTCGATTGTAAATTAATCGAGCAGCTTTAGATTCGTAATCGAAGTTTGGACGTGTATAATAATTTGTGCTTATTTTATTTGCTGCAAAAATCCAAGTATTTATAGACTTTTGCCCTGCAGGAGGTGGCACGTCCTTTGGCCGACCAAGTCTGCATGCTCGACACCTGTCCTTTGACTAGTTTGACCTTATCTTAACTAAATTCTATCCTTATCTACTGGACTTGCTCGCAGTCTAGAGCTGTTCGTCACTTTGGACTTGTACTTGAGGAGTCTTTAGTCTGATTCTGATGGTCTTTCATCTTGTTTAATTGTTATTTTGGCGTTGTAGTTGGATCTGATCGGCAGGATGCCGTTTGAGCCCGTCATGTGGCTTTTGATCTGATTTTGTTCGCCTATGTGTCTTGATCGCATGTAGGTTTTGCTCGCCGGATGTCTTGGGTGAATCATGTGTTAATTCCAGTTTAAATTTTGTGTGATTTGCGCTAATCCTGGTCGCCCAAATGATGATCCTGCTCGCCTATCAACAGTGATGTTAGAAAAGCATTCATGGCTCCAGAGATTTTCGAATCAACACTTTGAATCACCAAGTCAATTTTCTCTATTGTCGACCCTTGTGTAGAGAAGAGTGTATTATAGTATTCCAAAACAATCTTCTCTACTTCCTTCTCCTCTGTACACCAAACTCCTGCATCATTTTTCAATCCCTTGATTGAATTCACCCTTCTCCTCTTTGAGGCTTGTCTATGAAAATAATTTGTATTTTTATCCCCCGCGGTTAGCCATGTATATTTAGCCTTTTGGTGCCAATGTATCTCCTCTTGTGCTTCTAATTTGCTTAGCTCCGCCTCTATCTTCTTCACCTCCCTCATATCCACTTCACTTTGTTCTTCGTTTAACACCTCTTCGAGCTTTGCCCTTGTCTTTTTAATCCTCTTGTTGATATCCCCTACTTTCACCCTTGCCCATTTTTGTATTTCCGCTCCACAAATTCTGAGTTGTGTTTGCAAGTCCTGGTTGTTTTTATTCTCCTTCCATACTTTTGCAACCATTTCTTGGTAGTCCTGCTCAACTATCCACTTGTTCTCGATTGAAATCTTTTCCTCTGCCTCATACAATCTCTTGGCTTATCTTCCATGGTTCTCAGCTTAACAGCTCTATGGTCGGAGCCATAAAAGTTGAGATTGTGCACCTCAAAATTCTTGATCCACTCTAGCCACAAATGATTTGCAAAAAATCTATCCAATTTTTCCCTGATCAAATTGTTTCCACTTCTTTTGTTTATCCAAGTGAATCTTGGACCCTTGGCTTCCAGTTCTTTGAGTTCCAGGTCATTCATAACCTCATTAAACACATTAATCTGGCTGGAACTCCGACTCCCTCCTCCTATTTTTTTCACTTTTTACTTTTATTTCATTAAAATCCCCCCTATCAACCAGGCTAAGGGAAGACCAGTGTGGCTTTTCTCAATTTTCCTCAACAATTCCCAACAAAATTTATGAAGATCAGATACCGGATTCCCATAGACCCAGTGAACCTCCAAGCAATAGAATTAAAATGAATACTACACTCTATATGAGCAATCAAATAAGAAAGTAACTTGACATTCAACACTTTATTCCAAAACAAAAGTAAACCTCCAGACTTTCCTACAACATCAACTCCAAAACAACCATTGAAATTTAACAACGATTTCCATGAATAACCTAACTTACTGGGAATTCTCGATTCCATAACAAAAAGGACACAAGGATTGTGGTCAGCGACAAGTCGCTGAAGAGCTCGAAATGCGTGTTGATAGGCGACCAACAGGGACATGATATTAACATAAAAAATATTAATCTAATAAGATTAAGAAATCAAAAGTAATAATATGGAAGAGGACGAGCAACAGGGACTGTATACCCGAGGAGGCGAGCAACAGGGACTGTATGCCCTAGGAGGCGAGCAGAAGGGACTAAGGTCCTAATGAAGGAGGCGAGCAACTGGTCATAGAGACCATTACGAGGTAGCGAACAATAAGAACAAGAAGACCCAAAGTCTCAACAAGAGGCGAGCAAGCGAGCAGGCGAGCAACTTGGGTTATAAAGGTTTCCAACACCCAACGAAGACATACAGACGAGTAGCTGGCCACCAAGGAGAGCAGCTGAGTGGTTCCAAAGACCAAGTACAACATTGGGAACTCCAAGAGTCACTAACTTTAGAAATAGTCCATGTGTCTTAACACTTGGCACCCATTCATTGGGCAATAGTTTAGATGCTGTACAAGTATCTTGACACTTGGCAAAAATCCTATGGCTAAGCCATCAAGATGGTGACACCTAGCCTCTTTGTATGCCTATAAATACCCCTTCATTTACATGAAGGGGGAGGATTTTTTCCATAATAAAAAAGAAACCAAACTCTTGCAAATTTCATTCTTAAGTATAATCTATGATTTAAATTCTTGTTTGATGATCTTATGTAGTAAAAACAGCCACTAATCATCATCGATCAGAAAAGGTCATCAACAATTGGCGCTAGAAGAAGGGTTCGAACCTCCGTTTGTTGAAGATTTGAAGGAGTTTCTACAAAAAAACTCATCGGAAATTGCAATATTCCGGCAACAAGTCGCCGGAAACTGAGATTTGTAAGTAAGTTTGAGTATTTTTGGGTGGTAATACACAAGACCTACAAACTTGAATGCATGTATGTGAGAATAAAGGTTTGTAAACAACCAAATTCTCATACACAAGGCTAGTTGTTGAATGGTCAAAACATCCACAAACACAAGATCGTCTTCAAAGAAACATTAAAATTTGGAAAATGGTGCGGTCACAAGAACCACAAGAATCGAGTAATCACCCGTCAAACAAGTCACGAACGAGGGTATCGTCAACCGGAGGACATGCAAGAACGGTACGAGCGATATCCCGGCAGAATGTTCAAGTCACCATTGACACTCTTCCCCCGGAAGTAGAAGCATTGGCTCAAAACCCGGAGGAGTTGGCCAAAACAATAGCCGTTCTGCAATCCTTGCAACGGCGACAGGAGGCTGCAGGACCATCAAAGGCCCGGGAGGTGAGCAACCGGGCAACAGGGCAAAGACTATCCAAGGCCCCGGAGGCGAGCAACCGGGCAACGGAGCAAAGAACAAAACAGCGAGAAGACACAAGGATAGAAGAAGTCAACAGCGAACAAGTAAGAAGAACTAAGGGCAAAAAGCCAATAAGTGAGCGACTTAGAAGTCGAGGAGAGTCCACTCCGGGGACAGGTGAGGAGTCGAGCAGCGAGGACACAAGGAGTATAAGCCACTATCACACAAGAAGAGCAAGTAATCACGGAACGCATAGGGAGGATCAACTGAGAGGCGAGGAGCGAGCACCAGGACAAACACACCATGTTGCTCGCCGCTCGGTACACGAAAGGCTGAGAAGATCAGCCTTTGGGCGATTAGGTCCCAATGGAGCCAGTAACATCGCTAGGCACGCCACTCAAGAGAAACGTCCCATTAGCAAGGGACTGCGTCATGAAGAGGTCATTGAACCCAATCATGACGAACAGCCTTCTAGTGGAAAAACGTCTCCAGATGAGTGGCAAGCTTTGAAGAAAGCGGTGGAAGAGATGCAAAAACAGTTGGAGGACAAAAAAGGTGTCGGATCGACGATATTGCCATCATCACCCCTGTCCCCGGAGATCCTTAATGCGCCGGTACAAAAGAAAGTGCAATTCTCGGCCATTAATTTGTACGAAGGAAATTCAGACCCGAAAGTACACCTGTCCAAGTATACCGATTACATGATATCGGTAAAAGCATCTGATGCAACTCAATGTCGGAATTTTCCATTAACTCTTGGTGACGGTCCTCACAGATGGTTCTCCGCACTAGCTCCGGGCTCCATCAGTTCGTTCATGCAACTCAGCAAGGAATTTCTCTCACACTTCTCCACGGTCGGATCTTACCTTACGCAAAGACATAAGTTAGCAGATCTGAGGCAAGGAGACGAGGAGTCTGATAGAGCTTTCCTTGAGAGATTCGACAAAGTCTTACTGGAAGGAGAACCAGTAAGTGAAGACACTAAGATAGTGGCAGTTATGGCAGGGCTTAAGAAGGGGACAGATCTGTGGAAGGAAATGCACCTAGCTTTCCCTAAAACTTATTCTGAATTCAGGCACAAGGCCGGAGTATACATTTCGATGCAAGAAACTCTACAGAGAGAGCTGGGAGACAAAGCTGATACCAAGAAATCGGGAAAAAAGTCAGGAGGGGAATACAAGGCCCCTAAGAACATGAAAGCTTTCAGTGAAGGGTCCGAACTGAAGGAGAAGTTGAACCATGTCCTGTCCACATCAATTGAGGTTGTATACAACAACGTGAAGGATAAAGATATGCTATCTGAACCACGTAAGATACGACAGGAACGAGGAAAAATGAACCCCAACAAATACTGTGCATACCATCAGACCATAGGTCACTTCACGAGTGAATGCCGAGATCTTTTGAAACAGTTATGGAGATTTTACGAAGAAGGAAAGTTATCAGAATTTGTGAAGAGGCAGCCGGGAAAGAAACCAAGGGTGGCGATATCCTCCGACTCGGAAGATGATGAGAGCGACGAACAGCCAAGCAGGAGGGATCAAAAAAGGAAGAAAACGATGACAGCCCCAGCCGAACCCGTCCGAGAAATCTTAATGCTTGAACCATCCGGACCGGTAGGGGGCTGTTCTGATGGTAGGCCACCGATGTCTAAAAGAAAAAGGAAAGCAGAGTTGAGGGCGGTAGCTCAAGTCAGGGAAGTTGGGGTAAATCAAGCTACTAAAAAGACAGGCGAGTTGGTGTTTTCTGAGAAGGACTTAGACGGGATACTTACCCCACACAATGACTCACTAATCATCTGTGCTAATATCATGGGGGCCCGAGTTCACCGTTTGCTTGTGGACACAGGCTCCTACACAAACATCTTGTTCAAAAGCACACTTGATCAAATAGATGATTGTGAGGGGTATATAAAGGAATGTGATCATAAGATAGTAGGATTCGGAGATGCTGTAACCGTTCCTTTAGGACTAGTTACGTTGTCGGTTGAACTTGTATCGACCGAGAATCCCGAAAGGAGACTGACTAGAATGGTAGAATTCTTAGTTGTAAATCAGCAGTCTGCCTACAACGGGTTTCTTGGTCGACCTTTCATAAACGAATTCAAAGCGGTCGTTTCGACGTACTACTATTGTCTTAAATTTCCAACTCCAAAAGGGTCAGGTACGGTTAAAGGTGATCAAAGGAGAGCCCGAGAATGCCTCATGCAACTTCAACCCACTGACAACAGAATATCCATGATGGACGAGCAGCCGAGCAGCAGGAACGAAGGTGAACCCTCCATCCTAGATGAAATCATGGAGTCCGTCGACACTGAAGTGATGGAGGTGGACGACCAGCAGGGCGTGGACGAGCAGGAGGGCATGGGCGAGCAACAGGGAAGAGAGGCCGTACCCGAACTAAATCAGGTTGAAGACTTGGAGCCAAGACTGGGGGCAGAACCAATGATCAAGGATGAGATCAACTTTGAAGGGCCCATTATCGATCCTCGATGGAAAGACCAAAAAAGGAGAGCAACCCCGGTAGAGGAGTTGGAGGCAATAAGAGTTGACCAAAATCGAGAAGACTTGGAATTATTCATTGGATCTGAGCTCCCTGAGCCATACAGATCCAGAATGGAAGAGTTCCTCAAGTCCAATCTCGATGTATTCGCATGGTCACATGCTGATATGGTAGGCATCAGCCCTGAGCATGCCTGTCATAAGCTAAATATTCATCCAACTAAGAAACCAGTGAGACAAAAAAGAAGAAAATTTGGGCCCGACAAATATGAAGCATTGGACGCAAAAGTGAAGAAGTTACTCGATAATGATCTTATCAAAGAAGCATTATGTCCTAGATGGGTAGCAAACCCGGTGTTAGTGAAGAAATCAAATGGTACATGGAGGTTATGTATCAACTTCACTGATCTGAATGCCGCTTGTCCTAAGGATAACTTCCCACTACCTCACATCGACCAGCTGGTGGACAACACGGCGGGACACAAGCTCCTTACCTTTATGGACGCGTTTGCAGGGTATCACCAAATACCAATGCACCCAGATGACCAGGAGCACACAACGTTCTACACCAATAAAAACTTATTATGTTGGAAAAGGATGCCGTTCGGGTTGATTAACGCAGGAGCCACGTACCAAAGACTCGTTAACAAAATGTTCGATGAGCACATCGGCAAAACAATGGAAGTGTACGTGGACGACATAGTCGTAAAAAGCCCGAGAAAAGAAGATCATTTAGAACACCTTGCACAAACATTTGAGATACTTCGAGCGTATAACATGAAGCTAAACCCAAAGAAAAGTAGCTTCGGGGTACACTCGGGAAAATTTCTTGGGCACCTGGTCAGTCAACGGGGTATTGAGTCGAATCCATCAAAAGTCAAAGCAATTATGGATATGCAACCGCCAAGGTCTGTTAAGGAAGTTCAACGACTAACCGGATGTCTGGTGGCCCTGAACAGATTCATTTCCAGATCTGGAGACAAGTGCCGACCCTTCTTTGACGCCATCAAAAAAGGACAGTTCCAGTGGACGAGTAATTGCCAACAAGCATTTGAGCAGTTGAAAGAATATCTGAGTGATACCAAGATTCTATCGAAACCCGTCTCTGGAGAAAAACTGTACCTGTATCTAGCCGCATCAGAGGTGGCCATCAGCTCGGTCCTAGTTCGAGCAGAAGGGAAATTTCACTTGCCAATCTACTACGTGAGTCAGGTCTTGCATGAAGCAGAGGTTAAGTATTCGCCCATGGTAAAGTTAGCCTATGCACTGGTGATGAGTGTGAGAAAGCTAAGGCCGTACTTCTTCGATCACCAAGTGGAGGTCTTAACAACTTTTCCATTAAGGCAAATCTTACAAAGGCCTGACACCGCTGGTCGCCTTCTCAAGTGGTCGCTCGAAGTAAGCCAATTTGGAATAACTTATGCACCTCGAACAGCGATCAAGGGACAAGCGTTAGCCGACTTTATTGTCGAATTAACATTCCCTCGAGATCCGACGAGAGGTCATAATCACCCATGGCACATGTATATAGACGGATCATCAAATAACACAGCAGCAGGAGCCGGGATAGTGTTGATCAGTCCAGACGAACAAGTATTCACCTCAGCCGTAAGGTTTGAGTTCATGGCCACAAACAACGAGGCTGAGTACGAAGCATTGATAGCCGGGTTACGACTAGCTCTGGCTGTAGGGGTTCGAAGATTTCAAATTTATGGAGATTCCCAGCTGATAGTCAATCAAGTCCGTGGGGAATACGAAGCCAAGGATGAGAACATGGCTTTATATCAAAAGATCGTTGCTCACCTGGCTTCACTTTTCGAGCAAATTTACATCGAACAAGTGCCAAGAGATAACAATGCGCAAGCAGATGCACTTGATCGTCTAGCTACTAGTACGGGACCAGCAAAACTTTCAGAAGTCATCATCACGAAAATTTCTAACCCGTCCACCAGTGACTACAAAATCAATCAGATTGAAGAAGAATTGACAGAGGATGACTGGAGGGCACCGATATATAGATACCTCAAAGATAACACAGTACCTGAAGATTCCCAAGAAGCAGCGAAGATAGCCAAGCGAGCAGCAAGGTTCACAATCATGGATAACCAACTCTACAAGAGAGGATTTTCACTGCCCCTATTAAAATGCCTAGCAAGAGGGCAAGGCCAGGAAGTTCTGAAAGAAATACACGAAGGAGTATGCGGAAATCACGCAGGGGGGCGGGCATTGGCATATAAAACAGCAAGACAAGGATACTACTGGCCAACCTTATTGCAAGACGCAATCAAAGTTGCGAAGACTTGTCACCGATGCCAGCTATTCGCCCCCAACATACATAGGCCCCCAACGGAACTGATTTCGGTAAATAGTCCATGGCCGTTCGCAAAGTGGGGAATAGACATCATAGGACCTTTCCCAACGGGAAAGGGGAATGTCAGATTTGCAGTGGTAGTCGTGGACTATTACACAAAATGGGCCGAAGCTGAAGCACTGGTAACGATAACACAAGAAAAAATGATCAATTTTATCTGGAAAAATATAGTTTGCCGGTTCGGAGTCCCACAAGCAATAGTGACAGACAATGGAAAGCAATTCAAAGGAAAGAAGATAAGAGATTTCTGCAAAAAGTGGGGTATCAAGAAGCATTTTTCAACACCATATCATCCTCAGTCTAACGGTCAAGTTGAGGCAGTTAACAAGATAATCAAGCATGTCCTCAAAATCCGTCTGGTGGATAAGAAAGGCAAGTGGTCGGAAGAACTGCCCGAGGTGCTTTGGTCATATAGGGTATCACATAGAACAAGCACTGGAGAAACACCGTTCGCTATGGCATTCGGTACAGAAGCAGTTATACCTATAGAGCTCAAAATACCAACTGAGAGGGTAGCCGAGTTTAATGAACAGGAAAACAACAAGACACTAGCTGCAGAGATGGATTTGATCGACGAAAAAAGAATCTCAGCAGAAATAAAAAACGAGATATACAAAAGAAGGATTGCAAGGTACTACAACTCACAAGTAAAAGTCAGGGAATTTGAAGTCGGGGATCTGGTACTCCGAAAAATCCTAGCAGTACCTCCAGGTGTATTTGGACCGACTTGGGAGGGCCCATTCAAGATAACTCAAAAGTGGCACAACGGCACATATGATCTCGAAGACATGGAAGGCAACTCGGCCCAATACACCTGGAACGCGGCTTTGTTGAAGAAATATTATCAATAATTAGGAAACCAATGTAAAGTTTTTTTATAGACTATCGTGTCGTTTATATTTTTGTAAGGTGAAAGATCGATGAAATCTTCACACTTTTTCGGGCAAAATTTGTAAGTGGATGAATGATGGCTCAGTAAATTATGTACGTAAGAAAGCAAAAGGTGTTAAAACCCAACTGTTCGCCAAACAGAAAAAAAAAACTGCTCGCCGGAGACAAACAAGTATAAAAAATACAAGTCCAAGATGAGGCGAGCAGCAGGGTCCAGGAGACTCAGGAGCCCCACCTGATCGCCCCCTCACAAAGAGTTGCTCGCCAAAGATACTAAGTGCATAAAGCACAAGTATGGTGGAGACGAGCAACAGGGCACATGTCAACACATAGTTGCTCGTCCCGAAGTTGAATGCACTTAAGTACAAACACAGCAAGTGACGAGCAACAAGGCATAGAAAGAAGCATGATAAGGGGTTAAGTTCTTAAAGAACAAAATAGACCCATACATGAACAACATGTATAAATTTGCAAAGAAAAGTATTTTACTTTCAACTTAAGAAAGAAATACTTAAGCAAAAAGTAAGTAAAGGGCAAATAAGAGGCGAACAATAAAATAAAAGTGCAATCCTCATTCATTAGCACCAAAAAATTACAGAAGATGAGCGTACAACCATCATCCTACTACATCAACTAAACAAAAAAGAAACGAAGCCTAAGTCTCGGGAGCTGGCGGAACAGGTGGCACCGAAGGATCTTGGGAAGAAGGAGGAGGTGGAACATCTTGCACAGTTACCCCGGAGACCTGCTGCTCGCCTACTGCAGCAGAGGAGCTTGCTTCACCAAGAGGATTCGGGAGAAGGGGGCCCAGAGCTTCAAAAATAGTCATGTCCCTATCCGCCTCCACTCTTTCCCTGGGGGCCACAACACTGACGTCATCTTTGAAAACACCCAGATTAACCCCCATCTCTCCCAAATCAGCCACCGGGATTTCAAAACCAGGAGCCGGAGGGTTTTCAGTGACATAATCCGTGAAGTCCTTGATGGTCGAAGTCATCACATCCAAACCATTATCCAGAGCGTACTTCACATTCCTCACACTATCAGCATATGCGATGATGTAACCAAGATTGGTATTGTCGGTTACGTCTTGCGCATAAGTGGTGTAAGAAATGGCACGCTTGTTCTTCTTCTCCAGCTGGTCGACGTGGACCTTCAAAGACTCCACTCTTTCCACCAAACCCACCCGCTCGGTCTCCAGGACTTGCAAACGATCAGTAGCGACACCCAAATCCAGTCTAAGCTTCTCTGAAGCATTAGACGCTATCATCTCCCGGTCCTCAGCAGCCTTTACCTCCCGCGTCCATGTGAGCTTGGCTCTCTCGAAGTCAGCCTTCATCTTAGCCAACTCTTCATCTTTCTTCTTCAGCTCCTCATCCTTCTTCTTCAATTGAACAAGTTGAGCATCACGATCTGCCTCAACTTGCTCGATCCGTCGCCCCAGACCACGATTTGTTCGCTCTAACTCGATGGCTTGATCCAAGACTCGTTGAGCTGAGATTGATTGATGGCTTGCATTATAGCTCAATAAACGAGCATTATCACTAAGGCTTTGGCTCTGAATGATTTCCTCGCCGGTCTTGGTCCACGAGCGGGGAACATACTCCATGGCTCTGCGGACGTGGGAGTCCTTAATCTCATGAGGTGCCGGAGGGGATTTCACACAGCTAAACTGGTGAAGTACTTTTGAGCGACCAGGATAGTCATTTTTCCGGTACCTGTTCGAGGGAAAAAGCCGTCAGAAAACAAAGTTAAAAGGAATAAACAATCAAACTGAATAGGAAAATACTCACTCCCTCATTTTTACGGGGTCATAACCCAAGTACGAGTTGTCAGGGGATGAGCTCCTGCCTTGACCAACGATCATCGCGCCAACAACTTGCTGCTCGGTCACCTCCTCCACCGGCAAGGAGCGAGCAGTTTTACCCACTTGGGAAGAACCCTGCCCTTTTGTTCGCTTGGCACGGTCATCTCCCTTGCGAGGGGCAGTTTCCTTGGCAAGTCTTTTCTTGCCCCTCGTGTCTTGGGGAGGCGGCGAGGAGCGAGCAGGAGGGCGGGGAACGGGAGCAGGAGCCTGAGGAACAGGGGGAGGAGCCTGAGGAGCTTCTTCTTCCTCCTCGTCTGCTTCAGCTCTAAGTCTGATAAAGGAAGTGCAAGGATCAAACTTCTTCTTCCTTGAAGGTTGATTGGCTACCATTTGCTTAACCCGGCGCACAAGCAGGTGGTAACTCTCGGGAATAGGGAGAACAGCAACCGTTACCCTTTGAGCTAAAACAAAACAAAAAACACAGAATTAAAATAAGACATGATAGCGGCGAGCAGCTGGGATCAGGCGAGCAACAGGGGTGGGGGCGAGCAACGGGCATAAGTCGAGCAGCAAGGAGAAAATCAAGAATTATGTGAAGTTACCTTCAGGGATTTCCGTCTGCGCTTCCAAGTGATGAGCACTAGTAGTGAGCTGAGCAAGCTTGCGGCAGTGTGCTTGAGAGAGATGATCAACACTCCGATCTTTAGCGTCCCGCAGAGAAATCAGCGCAAGGACGAACAAAAACTCTCCGCTCAAATCCGGATGCCCCCACCTCAAGATACGCGGACCTGCAAAATAAGGAAAAAGATTAAAATTAGTTCACCTAAAAGTTTGATGAACTAAGAATTAAGACCTACGCCGAATTTCGCCGAAATGCGTAGGAGAGTCTATACGTCCCGGTCCTCCCGAAAGATCGGAGGACGCCCGCCAATCGCCGCCGATATAAAGAAATTACCTATGCCAACCTTTGACTTTATTAGGCACCCCTTCAATTAACTTAACGCCGCTGCGGGCTTTGATGTAATACCAACCAAGCCCATCTTCATTAACGGCCGAAGAGATGGTCAGTGCGTAGTGTATCTCCGCCGTGCTGATCTTATTCCGATATCCCTCCAACCCGAAAAGGGTGATAAAGGCCAACAGACTACTCCAACCG
Organism: Ballota nigra; assembly: GCA_947034835.1. Taxonomy (NCBI): domain Eukaryota; kingdom Viridiplantae; phylum Streptophyta; class Magnoliopsida; order Lamiales; family Lamiaceae; genus Ballota; species Ballota nigra. Next base: position 6,385,386 of record OX344722.1, read on the forward strand.
TTAAGAGTAATCTGGGTGATTGCCAGGTTTATATCCTTCAAGAATCGCCCGATCACTGGATGTAAGGGAAGTGGGAACCCCGTGTTGAGTATGTCAAGGTTGATGGCAGTACAGCCTGGAGGTGGGTCGTCAGCTCTCTCTCCTGGTTGAGGGGCGTACAAATGAATATCATACGGAATACGATAGCGAGACCGTATCCGAACTAAATCCTCCTCTAAAACCGCACTGGCTACCTTACTCGCTGTATATGTCGATGGACGAGTTTCCATAATGGGTCGAGCGGGAGTAGGAAAAGTCTTATGATACTTATTGGCGTAATCAATCCAATCCTGCCTTCGGACTACAGCTTTAGGGATAAGAGACTCGGGCATTGGCCTTGAAACGGGAAAGTTTATCTCTCGGAGAAATTCCCATGTAACTCCCGCTTGCTCGCCCCCTGATCCAGTTGCTCGCTGCTCGCTCCTTGCCTGGTGCTCGCTGCTCGCTCCCGTATCTCCTGGGATACTCATCCCTTCTATTTCGGCAGCAACCTCATAAGAATCTTCACCCAAATCCGAGTTAGTCCCCTCTCGAGCCGAGGAGCGAGCAACGGGGCCTTGAACGTCCTGATCGCCCGAGCTTTCCACAGCATAGAAAGAGTCAATGGAGCGAGCAACGGAGCTCGCCTCAGAGCCCGTCTCTTCGTCAACGAGCAGAGTCCTAGGGTTTCGCCCAGCTGCTCGCCGGAGCGAGCGGCGAGGAACAGGGACTGACGGTTCATCTTCCATGGGCCTCTTTCCCGGATTTCTCCCAACAAACTCAACAGATGGCATATTACTCGAAGAAGGTGACGTCATCTTTAGAAATTTTTGAAAACTCTTCGTACAAATCAAGTAAGGAGATTTGACGAAGAAGCGAAAAATCAAGACGGCAACACGGCGGCGATGCGGCGGCGATACGACGGCGGCGCAGTGGCGATGCAGCGGCGGCAATGGCGGAATAACAAAAAGAAGAACGAAAATTGCGAAATTGAAAGAAAAATACAAGTAATAACAAGAGTAAACAAGAAAAATCAAAGGATTCATCTTTGATTTGAATGAAATTGGCTGTAGAATCGAAGAAAACAACGAAAAGAAAAGCTCAAGAACTCTTCAATGGCGGTTTGCTTGTGAGAAATCGAAAAAGAAAGAAAATGAAAGAAGGGAGCTACTTATAGATATGGATTCGGGGGCAAAATGGAGAAAATTGAAAAGTTGAGGCCCCTAGATGCAATTTTAGGGGCACACGCGTGGACAGCCACGTCACGTCGCTTCGTGTTTCGTGCCACGGGAAGCGAAACGGCGCGAGTCCAAGAGTCGCTCCCCGCTGGACGCTTCCCAAAGTTCCCGCCTAAAAGAAATTCAAAACTCAGTTGCTCGCTCCATACAAAATGGAAAAAGGTCGAGTTCCCTGTTGCTCGCCTCCCACTGCAAAACATATCTTACCTTATAGTTTGACATAAAAGGATAAAAATTCATCCTTATATGCCAAACTAGGGGGCATTGTTGATAGGCGACCAACAGGGACATGATATTAACATAAAAAATATTAATCTAATAAGATTAAGAAATCAAAAGTAATAATATGGAAGAGGACGAGCAACAGGGACTGTATACCCTAGGAGGCGAGCAACAGGGACTGTATGCCCTAGGAGGCGAGCAGAAGGGACTAAGGTCCTAATGAAGGAGGCGAGCAACTGGTCATAGAGACCATTACGAGGTAGCGAACAACAAGAACAAGAAGACCCAAAGTCTCAACAAGAGGCGAGCAAGCGAGCAGGCGAGCAACTTGGGTTATAAAGGTTTCCAACACCCAACGAAGACATACAGACGAGTAGCTGGCCACCAAGGAGAGCAGCTGAGTGGTTCCAAAGACCAAGTACAACATTGGGAACTCCAAGAGTCACTAACTTTAGAAATAGTCCATGTGTCTTAACACTTGACACCCATTCATTGGGCAATAGTTTAGATGTTGTACAAGTATCTTGACACTTGGCAAAAATCCTATGGCTAAGCCATCAAGATGGTGACACCTAGCCTCTTTGTATGCCTATAAATACCCCTTCATTTGCATGAAGGGGGAGGATTTTTTCCATAATAAAAAAGAAACCAAACTCTTGCAAATTTCATTCTTAAGTATAATCTATGATTTAAATTCTTGTTTGATGATCTTATGTAGTAAAAACAGCCACTAATCATCATCGATCAGAAAAGGTCATCAACAACGCGCTACGGTTGCCCAGGCCTCTCGCGTTCCACATGATGCAACTCATGGCTTCTGGCGGGACTGATCAACATCAAATTTGGAATTTATCCACGAAGGGGTAGATAAAGCCATCTTGGCCGGGGGGGGGGGGGGGGGGGTCGCATTAAACGCGCGGAACATCTCACTAGTAACCCAAGCACCAATCTGGGCAAACTAGGAGCGTAAGCATCTCATTGTATCCTGGCAATTAATCCGGCATCTCTCACCCAAGGAGAGAGATTTCCCGGCGCCCTGAGAGTTGAGGAGTGAAGCACCGGTGAGATTCGACGGCGTGAGAACGGGGAAAGAGGCTAGGGTTTTTTCTCCCGTAGAGAGAGCATTTTTTGAAGACACCTAATGGAACAAGACAAATAAAAATTTTAAATGTTAAATTGAACGCTTAAGAGGAGGAGATCTGCAATTGTATTGTTTAGATAAAACTTAAAAAAAATAAAAGAATAGCACAATTTTTGTCTACTTAATACTTGATTATTAACAAACTCTTATATACACCGACTGCACCGTACAACTAGAGCGTAAAAATAGTTTAGTTATTTTCACTGAATAATATTAGTTAATAAGTATTAATTATTTTCGAACAATATTAATTATTCTAATGAATAAATGTTAATTGTGCATTAATGGCACGAAGCAGCTGATACACCCTAGTGCTAATGTTGGTTAAATTTACTTTATTAAAGCGGTATCAAAGCAAGATTAATTCCACTCTATTCACCTCCCACAAATGTTAACGTTTTTTTTTTTTTTTGACAGAACACAAATGTTAACGTTACCTTGTTTGATTTGATAATTTCTGGAAAATTGACCCTACTAATTATTGCAAAAATGGAGAATAGCGAAATTTCAAATAATAATATAAGCGTGTTCTTTTAAAAACTATAATATAAATCAACTCAAGCAATCATGAATTTGGAATAGAAAGCTGCATAGGAATATAATATTATACTGATTCTTTCGTGCACCCAATTTGAATTTTGAAAATTAATTGTACAAAATATACAGTTAGGTTTGTACGGTGCGTTTTGTATTGGTAATACTTTGAACAGTAGTCAATAATACCTCAAGCAGTAAACAAAAATGGCTCAAGTAATAATCGATAATATGACGAGCAATAATCAATAATACCTCAAGTGGTAGTCAGTAATACCTCAAGCAGTGGCCTGTAATACCCAAAGCAGTACTCAACAATACTCCAACTTTTTTTTATTATACAGTATTTTTAATTGAAAAGGTCAAAATTAAAATCAAAATTGAGCTTAAAATTTTAAATACATGTTATGCACTCGAGTGCATACAAGAATTTGTGATAATATTATTATATAGTAATAATTAAGCAGTAAGAAAGAAAGAAAAAAGGAAAAATATCTCATTGTGGGCCTATTGTACCTTTGGATTCCAAAATTTGTCGTGAAGTATTAGCAATTGATAACGATTGACTTGGTTGCAGGCCTAATCTATGGGCTTTGCATATTATTACACATTTACACCAAGCCTCTTCTATCCATCCTAGGTTAATATTCTTTTTGTAATAATCTGCTTGTCACCTAGTAATTTAATTAAACACCCTCTGCTCACAAAATCTTCTCCATGTTGTGTTTCAGGTGATTTTTTTTTTTTTTTAAGTTTAATGGGGCAAAAATGCGATCAAATTATATATGTGTCTGAATTTGTGGGGTTTGTGGGATTTTGTTTTGATCTATAAAAAATTTATAAATATTGATTTTGTTGTTATTTGAGTCGAGTCAAGCACTTAAAGTTCAAAGTCAACTCGAGCGTTTGTCGAGTCGAGTTCGATCTCGCTCAATTACACTGACGAGTTGAAAATAGAGTTTGACTCGATTCGCAAATGAGCTTGACGGATCCTCATATATTACAATCAAGATAAATGAGAGTTTAGTATTAACATTTCTCCCACTGTGTGGAAAATGAAAATTTGTTTGGTTATAAGAATTTTGCTTGAAATTTTTATTGGTGTAAAATGATAATATATTCTGTTTTTAGATGATGTTATTGGTTGAAAAATGTATTGGATAGATGAGAGGGGGAACTAATGAAATGTACGCTCTTAGATATTGTTTTCTATCATATTTAAAAGTACGTACGATTAAGATTTATTATACCTAATTTTATAATGCATCCAATATTCCTTAAAAAAGATGATGGCATTTCAAACTACACCATTATATCACAATCATTGAAAATTTGAACGTCTATTTATTATTATTTTTATGTTAGAAGTAAAAAGTGTTTCAGGGATGATAAAAAAACTTTTTTTTTATTCGAGGAAACTGAGTAGAAATAATTCTTTAATTTAATTCCGTTCTATTTTAAATGCAAAACAGTATATGTATATCAAAATAAAAGGACAAACTCTCCTGCAACAAGTGTACGGTGCACTTACTCAACAGTTCACCATGTTTATACTGAAAATTTTGTTTTAATTACACTGAAAAGTGTGATTGGAATACACTGAAAAGTTTACACTAATAATTTTTAATGTAAACTTTTCAGTGTAATCCAACCACACTTTTTAGTGTATTAGAATAAAATTTTCAGTGTAAACAGGATCAACTATTGAATAAATGCATCATACACCAAGTGCATGAGAGAGTTAATCAAATAAAAATAGGTATGAAGGAGAAGGAATATTACATATGTAGATGGTTGAAATATGTATTGTAAAATAAGGAACGTGGATACACAAATTTGTTTACCCAATTCCTCATGAATGAGTACGTTTGGGGACATACCAAGTCAGGAGGGTTTCACTATATTTTGTGTGTATTCTCTATTGTGTATACAATACAATAATCAATTATATATATATATATACACACACACACACACACACACTAATGATAGGGATGTAACCTAAAAGCGCATTAAACATCTCAACCCATCAAGTATCTTACCCTACAAGTAATGCCAGAATTATAATATATATACAACACTTCTTCTTGGACATAATGACGGTGATGTTCATGTCTCATTAAACCTCGATAAAATAATTCAGAGGAGAAATGTTAGGATATAGATTAGATGTTTTGAAGATGTTAAAACAAGAACTTGTAATAGGACTAGCTGAACCTGTTAGTCAGCTACAGATTAGTCTTGGTCTAGAATAGGTCTTTGGTTAAGGGGGAAGAAATCTGTGCATACCAGATGAGGTACCAGATGAGGTGACCAGAAGAGAGGTGACCAGATGAGGTGTCCAGACCAGAGCAGATGAGTCATCAGAGTAGAGGAGTCTGCCAGAGGAGTCTGACCAGAGGAGTCTGCCAGAGGAGTCTGACCAGAGGAGTCTGACCAGAGGAGTCTGACCAGAGGAGTCTGACCAGAGGAACCTGACCAGAGGAGTCTGACCAGAGGAGTCTGCCAGAAGACCTCTCCCAGATGAGGACCAGAGCAGAAGTGTTACCTGACCAGACCAGACCAGACCAGAAGACCCCAGACCAGACCAGACCTGACCAGATGAGGGAGACAGATTAGTTCACCCACATGGAGGCTGCGTATAATCTGGAGACAAAGAGATTTTGGAGATCATGATGGAGAAGAAGGCAATCTGGATAGTCAACTGATGGGGGATTTGATTGATTGATTGAAAGTCATATAATCAATCATATAATCAATCTTTGATTGATTATATTCCTCCAATTATGGTTGTTTGAATTGCTAGCTCTCCAACGGCTAGTTAATTCACAACTATAAATTGGAGTGCTTGGATGAGTTCTAGAAAAGAGTCGCGCGAGAGCACACTAAGAACATACGAACTCTTCCAATCACTCACCTTTGTCCTTTCTAGTTTATATACACTCTATTAGGAGTTTAGTTGGATTATTACTCAACCTGTTCATCTTGTTAGATAAGGTTGTTGTAAGCAGTTGTACGAAGGAACTGGTACTTCGGAAATTCCAGTAAGTAAGTAAGTTGGTTGGAGAGAGAGTAAGTCCCCTTTGAAGAAAGGGAGAGTGGACGTAGGACCTGTTGTCCGAACCACTATAAATCCTTGTGTTCTTTATTTTCTGCACTTTAAAATTTCTGCATATTTCATTCTAGCACTATTTATTATAAACGGGTTTTTCTTAAAAATTAAGTATAAAACGTTTCCGCTGGATAACCTTTTAGGGACCAACAAGTGGTATCAGAGCAGTGTGTCCTATAGACCACTGTTTTGAAATCATCTCGGTGGTCACCAGGGCAGATCCATTTTTTGAAAACCCAAGTATTTGTTGTGCTAACAAATTTTGCAGAAATGGGCTCAAAGAGATGCAGTAGAAGAGACACCAGGAGGTACTCCAAAAGGAGCCTAGCAGATGAGGAAGGTGAGGTATCCACTTCTGGTTCATCATCCAATTATGGACCAGATGAAGAGATATGTCTGGTAACAGACGAGGTATGTAATCGAACTCCCTCTTCTTCTTCCCATTCTTCTTTTTCTGAACAATCAGAGGAGTCTGATATGCAGAAGATGCTATTAGATCTCCAAACTTCTATACAACTTTGTCAAAAATTGGAAGAAGAGAACACAAAGTTGAAAGCAGAAAATCAGAAGCTTTCACAATGTTTAGGCAACTCAGCTAATCTACCAGCTGAACAAAATCATACACTAGTTGAAGAGTCTTCTGACTTGACAACCAGGTGTAATGAACAAGTTAAGCTGATAGAAAGGTTGGTTGTTGAAAACATTGAGAAAGACAATGAATATAATCTGCTTAAAGCTAAGTTTGATGAACTCTTCCACCAAAACAAAATTGTAAAAGAAAGTGAGGACAAGCTCAAGATGAGACTGGAGCAGCTGACAACAGCAAACAATGCTGTGTCACACATAGCTGCCTCATCTCAAAGAGAACATGATAAAACAGGCCTTGGTTTTTCCAAACCTGAATCCTCACATGTTCAGAAAGAAGAACAGACTAGTAATTTTATTGATAAGGGTAAAAGGCCAGCTGACCAGGCAACTCAGCCTAATGGGCAGATGAGTCCTAAAACTCAAAAACCCAAAAGGCAGATGAGGAATTTTAAGAAGGGCTATACCCAGAATAAAAGACCTCAGCCAGGCCAGCAGAGTAGAAGACATTCTGGATCTTCTCAAAAGAGGCAGAACCAGATGACTCCTACTCACCTGCAGAAAACTTTCAAGTCATCTGCCAGACCAGCTGGAACCTTTGATGGTTCTAGTAAAACTTATCCTTATCAAAAGAATTTCAAGACTGTTGCTTTAAAACAAGTTACTTCTTCTACTGGACAAGCTCATAAGAGAAGAAGAGCCTCTAGAAGAAATAACCATGTCGAAGCTTCTTATGTTCAGTGTGTTTTTGTGGATATGTATGGAAGAAAGATAAGATCACCTGATTCAAAAAGGGATGATCTATTCTTGTGGCTTCCTAAAAATTGTGCTAACCCCCCTGGACCCAGTAGGGTACCAAAAAGTTGATTGCCTGCAGATACACAAGAAGACCAGCTGATGTTTTGCCCCAAATATCAGCTGAGCATACTTTGAGGGGGAAGATCAGTTGACCCAGCCTGCTAGAATCTCTATTTAGATGTTTCAATATTTTCTTGTCTTGTTTTATTTAAAGTTCTTCCAGTTTTAACATCATCAAAAAGGGGGAAATTGTTAGGATATAGATTAGATGTTTTGAAGATGTTAAAACAAGAACTTGTAATAGGACTAGCTGAACCTGTTAGTCAGCTACAGATTAGTCTTGGTCTAGAATAGGTCTTTGGTTAAGGGGGAAGAAATCTGTGCATACCAGATGAGGTACCAGATGAGGTGACCAGAAGAGAGGTGACCAGATGAGGTGTCCAGACCAGAGCAGATGAGTCATCAGAGTAGAGGAGTCTGCCAGAGGAGTCTGACCAGAGGAGTCTGCCAGAGGAGTCTGACCAGAGGAGTCTGACCAGAGGAGTCTGACCAGAGGAGTCTGACCAGAGGAGCCTGACCAGAGGAGTCTGCCAGAAGACCTCTCCCAGATGAGGACCAGAGCAGAAGTGTTACCTGACCAGACCAGACCAGACCAGAAGACCCCAGACCAGACCAGACCTGACCAGATGAGGGAGACAGATTAGTTCACCCACATGGAGGCTGCGTATAATCTGGAGACAAAGAGATTTTGGAGATCATGATGGAGAATAAGGCAATCTGGATAGTCAACTGATGGGGGATTTGATTGATTGATTGAAAGTCATATAATCAATCATATAATCAATCTTTGATTGATTATATTCCTCCAATTATGGTTGTTTGAATTGCTAGCTCTCCAACGGCTAGTTAATTCACAACTATAAATTGGAGTGCTTGGATGAGTTCTAGAAAAGAGTCGCGCGAGAGCACACTAAGAACATACGAACTCTTCCAATCACTCACCTTTGTCCTTTCTAGTTTATATACACTCTATTAGGAGTTTAGTTGGATTATTACTCAACCTGTTCATCTTGTTAGATAAGGTTGTTGTAAGCAGTTGTACGAAGGAACTGGTACTTCGGAAATTCCAGTAAGTAAGTAAGTTGGTTGGAGAGAGAGTAAGTCCCCTTTGAAGAAAGGGAGAGTGGACGTAGGACCTGTTGTCCGAACCACTATAAATCCTTGTGTTCTTTATTTTCTGCACTTTAAAATTTCTGCATATTTCATTCTAGCACTATTTATTATAAACGGGTTTTTCTTAAAAATTAAGTATAAAACGTTTCCGCTGGATAACCTTTTAGGGACCAACAAGAAATTTACGCATCATTATGATCTTCAGGATTATTTTGAACTTGTAACTTCCCCTGAAGACAAACAGTTTTCCAAGCGCGTGCATTTCAATGCCATGAACATATTTCTCAGTAGATGTTGGAAGAAGACAAGTCTGTCAGATTGTCACTAGCACATCTTTTGTATAATGATGTCACAACTCTTCTAGAGTTAATGTGAATAGAAGAATTTTGGGGATATGTTATTTGTCATTACTTCGAATAATACCACATGAATCACAAATGTGTTTTACCATCAACTTCCAAACACATTCTCGTGAAAATCTCATATAAAGTAATAATCACTGAGTAGTTTGAGGAGGTGGTAAAAATAGGTTATTTAATATATCTCCACGGTATTGTAACATTAGTGCAAACAAAAATATAAGTGTATGAAGATCATAAATATAACTAACATTCATATAATAGCTCTATGTTGGTGCTCACATAAAGAACTTCTGGTCCATGCAAAAATCCATTCAAATGGATTAAATAAATGTTCATATGGATGAAATTTATACACATAAAAATTTTAATACCTTCAACAAGTATGTTAACTTGTTTATAAAATTCATATGTCCTTCACGGAGATATCAAAATCATTCTTCCTTCGGGAAAATGCTTAATTCATTTGTCCTTCGGGGAAATGCTCAAATTCATTTTCCTTCAGGGAAAAACATCATTATGTAAATATTTTTTCTTCAGAAGGAACGATTGTATTACATTCGACCCGATTATTTTTGGTCATATAATGACCAATGTAGTTTTATACTATACATATTGTAATTTTCATCATTCCTCATCTCGGGAATTTTGAATTCATAAGGGTTTTCATATAAATATTGGCATCTAATAACCAAATAAATATGTGGTTACAAGGTCCATCAACTGTATTTTTAAATTCATATTTGCTGCCAGAAATATATAGTAGTGGTACTTTATATTGTTCATATTAGGAAAATATGTTTGATCAAAATCAATAATGGATCTCTGCGAAAATCCTTGAGCTACTAATCTCGCTCACCACCTTGTAATTCTCATTTGGTTATCGTACAAGTACTCATGTATATCCAGCTGGGATAACACTTCGTGTGTACATACGATAGAGTCAAATATTTTTCTTTCATTTAGTGAGTCTAGCTCTGCCATATTTTGCTTCTTTCGATTTCATCCAAATCAAAGTGCTTCGGGGACCCAATATGAGTACTGGATCCAGATTTTAGAAAGAACAATTGTGGACACAAATATATAGTTGACAATGATGATATTTTAATTTCTCCTGTATTATTTATAAAATTCATATCAACCAAATCCTCATTATTTCCCAAAATATTTTGATCTGGTCGTTTTGCAGTCCTAGTATTTTGAATAATTTGTGTATGTGCTTCCATGCTAGGATTTCTGTCTTTGGGACGAATCTCTTCAGGAGATTTCCAGAGTGACATAACATTTTGCTAGCTTTAAATTACCGCAAATTTATATCTTTTATGTTTGGAGGTCCTTTACGCTTCTAGCGTATTGAGGCATTAACATATATACTTGATTTTATTGGAACCTCAACCATTTGTAGTCACTTCTTTATGTTTAGTAAATGCGTATGACAGATTACTTGCTAAATATTGCATGTTATTATCTTTTGAACTTCCAGTTCACTTTGACTAGTGATTGAGTCTTAATACAGAAGATCTTTTTTCCTTTAGGGAATTTTTTTGGCATTCATTTAATTTTGAATTTTTATCTCCCCTTAATGCCGAGAAAAACTCTTCATCAAGTGCAGTCAGTCAACTGGGTTGTTAGATTCCTTTTGTGACTAAATACTCACAAATGGGAAATGATTATTATTTTCTACGCACTAGTTATAAAGGGGAGTAATAATATTATGTAGTAGGTCGGATTTGAAATAGACTAGTTGCATAACAAAATTTCATGCCCCCAACATGAAATACGTAAGTTGAAATTTTGCAATAACTATCTAGCAATTAATTTGATGCATCATATGAGTGATTTAGCTAGACTATTCTAGGTGAGGATTTAAGGGACTGAATGTTTCACTTAAATTTTTCAATGTCATATGATAATCATTGAATGCCTTCAAGGTGAGCTAACCGACATTATCCATTCGAATAGATTTAATAGAATAATTATGGAATGAGACCTAAGCTCAAATAATTTTGCAATAAATTTTGCAAAAATGTTATTAAAGGTGGAGAAAAACACATACGAAATTAATCGTGTGGAAGTATCAATTATGGCCATAAATTGCCAAAATAGTCCCAGTGCCAGATAAATCAGTCCACAAATATCTCCATGAAATCATTCAAGAAAAATAAGAGTTTTAATTTCAACTTTAGTACGAGATATTCGTACCATAAGTTTACCAAATTCATCTACATAAGGGTTGATGTTACTTTTCATACTCTAACCAATAAATTTAGATAAAATCCGACTGATTGTGTTTTACCTTGGATGGACTAAACGCTTATGCTATAAATCTAAAATAGATTTTGAGACCACCTCTTCAACTCTTCAGGAGGTTGAATTTTGTAATCGAGGTCTCCCGCACTTTATTCGTGCTTTAGATTTATTAGCACTTTAATATTTTGCCCTTTCAAAGATATCAATCTTAACCATAATATTTTCTATATAAATATGTGATTTGTTAACACTTCTGGAGTTATTAAAGACATCCGTTAATTGATTTACAAGTTTTAGCAAATACGTAATTGAGTTGCAATCAATAATATGCACACAAGGATTTTAACATAAATTCTGATTTCTTGGGAAAATAATGTACAAGTCTATTCTGCGGCAAACAATTATAATTGCTAAAATTTAAAAGGGATTAAGCTACTTTACCAGTGTGGAACTCAATAGTAAGAGTTCCTAAATGCATGTAGATAGACCTGGCTCGCATCGATCGCAAACTCAATGGAATTACGTTGGCCTCAGACATGTGATCCAACAGGTAGAACAACCAAACAAGTATCAAGTTCAAAAGAAAACTTAAACACATTGAGAATTAGCCAAAAATAAAAGGTAGTAAAAATTTAATGGAACCACAATGTCCACACTTCTACTGGTGTTAAAAGGATACAATCTATTCAAATCCATTATATATCACATGTCGAGCAAACAATATATCAACGATCTATATATTAATTTCTCAAGAAAATAAATAATCAAATAATATTATTCAGTAGTGATGCTAACACCAATATTTTCTTAAGTTTACATACTGACATTAGCGCAGGGATGCAAATTTATTAACTTTAAACAAATATCTGTTACAGAGGTCAAATTTCCCCAAATATATAAATCACGCAACCCATAAAATATTGTTGTTCCGTATACAAACATATCCATATATTTTCATCCCATAACAATTTATTCACTTATTTACAAATTCTAACGAAGTACGCATTGTATTGCATCAATCTTCAATATATATGAGTCGAGAGAGTTCAGAACATACCGAACTACGGCCGAGTATAATAAATTACCAATTCTTGTGGAAGGGAGAAGAGCACTCGTGTTGATAACGTGTTGTAAAATAAAGTACGCAGAGACACAAATTTATTTACCCAGGTCGTCTTGAATGACTACATCTGGGGACATACCAAGCCAAGGGAGTTTCAATATATTTTGTGTGTATTCTCTATTGTGTATATAATACATTAATTAATAATATATTTATACTAGTGATAGGGATGTAACCCTAAAAGCACATTAGGCATCTCGACTCATCAAGTATCTTACCCTACAAATAATGTCCAAAAATTATAATATATTTATGAGTTGTAAGTTTTGATTTGACGTTAAATTAAGTCTAACTCCTAATAGGTTAGCTATGTGTATATAAATAGTCTTAGTTTAGTTTTTACATTCAATAGATACTCAGTTGGAAAAAGAATTAGGTGGTGTTTACTTCAAACTCTTTAATCAAAATGAAAATATATTTTTCTTTTATGTCTCTAGATATATTTAAGAAAAGATTATCTCCATGGTTACTACATTATTAGAGTTGTGCTCCAAATTTAGAAAAAATAAGACTAAAGAAAGTTGTTGGTAGCGGTGGAGGGGAATGATTGAGGAGAAATTGTTGATGTTGTCATCAATGTTAACAACCTCAAAATTTGAATTTCTTCTGTTGGGATATGTTTTAGTTTTGATGATTTTCCAAAACAACATGTAATAGGTTTGAAAGCAGTCAGGATAGTATCCTTTGTTTCAGGTCAGGCTAGGTTAGCTCTCAGTAGAATAGGTTGCTCAGTTGAGGGGGAACTCAGCGAGGGGGAACTTCTCAACACAGCCTGAAGATATCAAGATGACAACCAGAAGAGCTGACTGAAGACATGCCATCAACCTGAACCAGTGGAGAAGCCTGGAGGATGTCCCACTGAGTGTAAGTCAGGCTGATCTAAGCCAAGTCTGATGGACCACTCAGTGAAGAGCCTGATCAGGTGGATCAGTGCTGCACCAAGTAGGCCCTGAAGGAGTCAGGCTACTGTGGTCAGGGAAGTTTGTCATTCAGCCTTATGACAAACTTCTTGGAGTGATCTTCAAAGAGTCCCTGAAGGACAACTGCACTGAGGACGAGTCAGTCCACTGAAGATCAGAGTCAGTGAAGGAGAAAGCTACCTAAAGTCAGTGGGTCTTAGTCAAACCTACTGAGTCAAAGATCCGTGAATTCAGGCCACGTGGACCAATCAGCACAAGGCGGTAAATCTGACACTGACAAGGCCGCATTCCAAGAAAAGTGGTTGAAACCATTTAATGCTGGATTCAAATGTATTTTCCTCTCCAACGGATACATTTGAATCCCCATTATAAATACAAGCTCATAGCTTGTTGTTAGAGTGTGTTGTGTTGGTAGATTATTGTAAGAAAATCAAAAGAAAACAAACACCTACGAGCTGAGAGAGTGTGAGTAGTAGCATACGTGCATGGGAGATATAAGGAGGTTCTACTCACATCTTATACACTGATCTTGAGAGTTCACAAATATATACATAAAGAGTGTTCAGCTTGTAACTCTAGGCTTAGAGAGGTTTTCCCTATCTTAGCTATTGGCTAACACATTGTAAAGGGAAAACCTCACCTAGTTGGAGAAAACCCTAACCGAAACCAAAACCCTCTAGTCAGGCTTGTTGGGAGTAAGTTGTTAGAAGGAGAAGGGCAGCCCAGAGAGTGGCGTGAGTCCAGTTGTAAGTGCACCTTGGCACGTTAAAAACAAGAATCCAAAGGAGTGGATTTCCTGTTAAATCAGGCCGTGGATGTAAGAGCTTGAGTCTCCGAACCACGTTAAACCAAGTGTTATTATTTGGAATGTCTTTTCTTCTAAAGTATTGCGAAAATCTGCTCACTGAGAGCATTGTTTAAAAGGAACTTTGGTTAAGCATTTCAGGTCAGGGAGATTCCATCTCACTGACTAAATCAGGCAAGGCACTCGAGAGTTCAGTCTCTCGAGTCACTGCCTTGTTGAGAGCCTGAGCTTTCAAGTCTCATCTCTGACTTGATAGCTCTGACTCTCAGCAACGCAGTGACTTGAGTATTTCGTCACTGAACTTGCTCAGGGTGCAAGCTGTGTTTTGATAACGCACTCTAGAGTTCAGCTTCTCAAGCCACTGTCCTTGCTCAGAGTATGAGTCTCCAAGCCTTCTCTCTGACTTGGTAACTCAGTCTCTGAGCAGAGCAGTGACTTGAGTATTTCTCACTCATGCTGAACTCCCTGAGAAAATGGTTTAAAAAAAAAAAATTTGTTTTGTGCTCCTGAATTCCCATTTTGCCCTTCGAAAACCGGGACCATCAATTGGTATCAGAGCGGGTTGTTCACATGACCACTGATCCAGTTTTGTTAAGAAAAATGGTCTACCGAACAGATCTTAAATGTTTAAACTATGGGAATTCCTGCATATTTCAAACTATTACCTGTACTCTGACATTATTCTTGTAATAGAAAATCATTTGGTTAGAAGTTTTGGAATCATCAAAAAGGGGGAAATTGTTGGGATATGTTTTAGTTTTGATGATTTTCCAAAACAACATGTAATAGGTTTGAAAGCAGTCAGGATAGTATCCTTTGTTTCAGGTCAGGCTAGGTTAGCTCTCAGTAGAATAGGTTGCTCAGTTGAGGGGGAACTCAGCGAGGGGGAACTTCTCAACACAGCCTGAAGATATCAAGATGACAACCAGAAGAGCTGACTGAAGACATGCCATCAACCTGAACCAGTGGAGAAGCCTGGAGGATGTCCCACTGAGTGTAAGTCAGGCTGATCTAAGCCAAGTCTGATGGACCACTCAGTGAAGAGCCTGATCAGGTGGATCAGTGCTGCACCAAGTAGGCCCTGAAGGAGTCAGGCTACTGTGGTCAGGGAAGTTTGTCATTCAGCCTTATGACAAACTTCTTGGAGTGATCTTCAAAGAGTCCCTGAAGGACAACTGCACTGAGGACGAGTCAGTCCACTGAAGATCAGAGTCAGTGAAGGAGAAAGCTACCTAAAGTCAGTGGGTCTTAGTCAAACCTACTGAGTCAAAGATCCGTGAATTCAGGCCACGTGGACCAATCAGCACAAGGCGGTAAATCTGACACTGACAAGGCCGCATTCCAAGAAAAGTGGTTGAAACCATTTAATGCTGGATTCAAATGTATTTTCCTCTCCAACGGATACATTTGAATCCCCATTATAAATACAAGCTCATAGCTTGTTGTTAGAGTGTGTTGTGTTGGTAGATTATTGTAAGAAAATCAAAAGAAAACAAACACCTACGAGCTGAGAGAGTGTGAGTAGTAGCATACGTGCATGGGAGATATAAGGAGGTTCTACTCACATCTTATACACTGATCTTGAGAGTTCACAAATATATACATAAAGAGTGTTCAGCTTGTAACTCTAGGCTTAGAGAGGTTTTCCCTATCTTAGCTATTGGCTAACACATTGTAAAGGGAAAACCTCACCTAGTTGGAGAAAACCCTAACCGAAACCAAAACCCTCTAGTCAGGCTTGTTGGGAGTAAGTTGTTAGAAGGAGAAGGGCAGCCCAGAGAGTGGCGTGAGTCCAGTTGTAAGTGCACCTTGGCACGTTAAAAACAAGAATCCAAAGGAGTGGATTTCCTGTTAAATCAGGCCGTGGATGTAAGAGCTTGAGTCTCCGAACCACGTTAAACCAAGTGTTATTATTTGGAATGTCTTTTCTTCTAAAGTATTGCGAAAATCTGCTCACTGAGAGCATTGTTTAAAAGGAACTTTGGTTAAGCATTTCAGGTCAGGGAGATTCCATCTCACTGACTAAATCAGGCAAGGCACTCGAGAGTTCAGTCTCTCGAGTCACTGCCTTGTTGAGAGCCTGAGCTTTCAAGTCTCATCTCTGACTTGATAGCTCTGACTCTCAGCAACGCAGTGACTTGAGTATTTCGTCACTGAACTTGCTCAGGGTGCAAGCTGTGTTTTGATAACGCACTCTAGAGTTCAGCTTCTCAAGCCACTGTCCTTGCTCAGAGTATGAGTCTCCAAGCCTTCTCTCTGACTTGGTAACTCAGTCTCTGAGCAGAGCAGTGACTTGAGTATTTCTCACTCATGCTGAACTCCCTGAGAAAATGGTTTAAAAAAAAAAAATTTGTTTTGTGCTCCTGAATTCCCATTTTGCCCTTCGAAAACCGGGACCATCATCTTCTAATGACTAACTTTTATTTGATTTAGAGTTACACTTGATGTTGTTGACTGCAAGTTACAATTCCATATTACTCTACAAGGATCCAGAAGGTTCTCACAATGATCAAGAATAAATGGGAGAGATCTAGATCATGTTGCTTTATAATTTGAAGAAACAACTACTTTAGTGATTATTTTATGCAGCACATCGTGGATAGTTAGTTGTAAATATTTCTAGATCCCTCTACAAGGATCTATGGATGGAGAACATGGGTCTTTTTCTTTCACCTTGTTGAGTCTATTTTGGTTATGTAAGAAAATAAAATTTGCACCCAATTAAAAAGCAACACGTGGAAATTACGTGTTAAATATCAATTGAAGTTTTTTTTTGGATTTTGATACATTTAATTCCTAAAATAAATAAATAATTGATATATCAAATTGAGTAATTAAAGTCCAATAAGTCAATATATGACTCTAAAGCCTATTAAATCAAATTGGGTCTCTAAAGTCCAATAAATTGAAATGGACCTCTAAAGTCCAATAAATTCAGATAAGACCTCTAGAGCCCAACAAATCATATCAAGACCTCTAAAGCCTGGATGATCAAATTAAATTTTTCTATATCTTTCTACTCATCAAATCTGGAATGTAAACCTAGAATTCTAATCTAAATAGGGGTCTTATTTTAGTCATTCAACACACACCAACAAACAAAAGCTTCAGGATTTCATAACTCTCTGCAGGCATTCTTCGTAGCTTCATAGGCGTTCTTTGCTACTTAAATGATGTTTGATTCGAGATGAAGGTATGAAATCTGTTTGATAAATGTTTTCCTCAAAGGTCTTCATCAAATTTGAAGGTGTTCTTCATCAGAGGTTTTCATCAAATTCGAAAGTATTCTTCATCAAAGGTCTTCAACAAATTCAAAGGTGTTCTTCGTAAAATTCAAAGAAGTTCATCTACAAAGTTCCTAAAAATAATATTTAATTCGAAATAAGGCATTAAGCCATTGGATTAACGCAATAAATCTCTAAATCCAAGATCAAGCAAGATCAAAGTAAGGATAAATCAGCAAAGTCAAAGTCAAAGATTCGAAAAGAAGAATTAGAGGAGCAAATTTAGAGTTGTAACCCACAAATTTCTCGGTTTGATCCGAAAAAGTTAAATTGTAAAATATGTTTGTGTTTATATTAATAATAATAAATTTGAAACTAATTGTTACAAATTTGGCACGCCCATTGGGACATCTCTACCTCTCATCCCTTCTCTTCCCAAATCAAAGCTTCTTGATAGCAAAAATTATCTATGATGCTCTTTGATACGAGCGAAAACTATCTAAAGTTCCGTAAATCAAATCTCCTTGATATGAGATTAAACTATATGCGACTCTCAAATTGGGTCCTTCAATTCAAGGTTCTTTGATAGAATAAAAAACTATCTAAAGTCTCTTAAATTAAATCTCATCGATACGAGACTAAACTATCCAGGACTCTCAAATTGAGTCCTTCGAGTCATGGCTCCTTGATACGAGTGAAGTCTCTGAAATCAAATCTTCTAATATGAGATTAAAATATCTATGACTTTCAAATTGAGTCTTTCAAATCAAGGCTCCTTAATACGAGCGAAAACTACTTAAGTCCATTAAATCAAAGTTTAAGAATCAAGATTTTCCAATGCTTTATTCACTCTAAGACAGAAACGTTGTGAACAAAGCACGAGGGGACGTTTGTAAGCACATTAAAATTGTAACTTACTGTACTTTTGGAGATATGAAATAATATTTACCAAAATTGAGAAAAATCAAGAGAATCAATCCAATCATATCAAATTGATATCTCATAAGAACGGAAGAGAATAAAGAAAGCCAAATTAATTTGCCAAATCAAGAAAATCAAATTGGGTCACGTGGAAATACGAAGAAGGAAGGTCTTCAATCCCTCTTCTATAAATAGAGTTCTTCATTCAATTAATACAACAAAAATATGAAGAAGAAAAAAAGAATAATTAGAAAATTCTAAAAATTGTACTCAATATTCGCATATGATAAATTGATTTTTTTTTTTTTTGTAATTTCTTTTTCGTGTTTTTGTTTTACTAATTCGAAATTAATTGTTACATATAGGAAAAATAGCACACTATCGTCTCCAAATAAATATGATGAGAAAAACTACGTGTTTTACAAATAACCGTGTGCAATGAAACTCAGCCGCTCCATTTTTTATTTTTCTTTAACGTTTCCCTTTTCTTTCTTTTTTTTTGTTGATTTTTAAAATGAAAATTAAATTACCTTAGGTAAGAAACAATAGCAAACATCAACAAAAAATGTTGCCCATAAAATCTTTATTTCAATGACAAAGAGTCATGGACTCATGGCCCATAATAATTATACCATATATACACAAATACCAATTCAACAAAATTTTAGAAGGCCCCCACTAAATTAGAATGGCACAGCTATTTATACCCATAAAATTTATTTAGTATACACACTCTTAAATTTACCCATTATATATTTTAACTATATATTTTTTTAATACATCTTTTTAAAATTTACAACTATATCCCTAATAATCATTTAGAGCATCCACAATGGTTTTGTGGTTACAATTTCTCTCTCTCCTCCACATCATTATTTCACTCAGACTAACCAATATTCACTAACTCCCACATTTATTATATGGTTATAACCTACTTTTTGAGGGTCCACCATTCATTAGTTTTTATTATTTTACAATAAAAAGAGAGCAAAAGACAAGTAAAAAAAAGAGAAAATGACGGTTACTCTGCAGTAACCATTTTGATGATAGAGAATGTTATTTATGGTTATAACCAGGGACGGACGGATTAATGGGCCAAGGGGGGCACTGGGCCCCCCTCAACTTTTAAAAAAATTCAGGGGTATTTTAGTAATTTCATAAATATTTAATTAAAATAAATTTTTAAAAAGAATTAATAACTTTCCAGCCTCTATACGTGGGTGAACCCACACCATTCCTTTAACTCCTCATTTTAGACTTGAGAGTTGAGAGACATTCCAACAATTTCACAATCTCCAACCTCTCTCTCTCTGCTAGTTTGCTACGGTTTGGGTAGAAAAGCTCCAAAAAAAAAAAATTCTCCTCTCATCAAGGTAAATTTCTTATTATGCTATTATTTAAATTATATTAACATGTATTAATAATTGTTAGTTGCTAAGTGTTATATCTTTATGTCATTTAATTTATTTTATTTTGCTAATATGAATTATGTTTTGTCTTATTTAGAATTTGGGGCTTATTTAATTCACATAAATCAAATTGCAATTGAATTAGAAACACCAAATTTTGAAAATATTAAGGTAATGTATTTATAATAAACTCACAATTCACATTTCTTTTGATCCTCTTAAATTATCAATTTCTAGGGTTTTATTTTATTGACTTAATAGAAAATTATGTGAATGCAAAATTTAGACATTGTGATTTATTTGTTATGTCATTAAATATTTGATTGTAGTAGTTACTTGAATTCTTAATAGTTAATTTATTTTAATGTTGTATTATTCTAATTTAAATATATTTATGGTAGATAATGGAGCGATATTATAAACAAACACAATTTAGCGTGGAGACATCATCTTCTTCGGTAAATGTCCCTATTGTTCACCCTCAACTACCATCGAGAAAGGATAAGAGCTTTGAGGTTGATTTGGAAAATCTTCCAAGTGATCCAGGACTACGACCTAACATAATGAGTTACCCACCTAATTTAATTGAACAGGTGCGTAGATCTTATTTATTAAAAGGTCCTTGTCAACCACGTGAGCATGATTTTCCTCAAACAATAGATGGAAATCGAAAACGTAAATTTGTTGCATCATGGTTTGATGAATTTAATGATTGGTTGGAGTATAGCATTACAAAAGATGCAGCATATTGTTTGTATTGTTATATTTTTTCTACGGGGCGTAGTGAAAGAGGGCATGATGCTTTTGTTTCAGAAGGATTTAATACTTGGCGTAAGAAAGATAGATTGAGATATCATGTTGGAGATCATAATAGTGATCACAATAAGTGTAGAATGGCTTGTCATGATTTGATGAATCAAGTTCAACACATTGAAGTGTCTTTTGCAAAAATATCAGAAAAATCAAAGATTGATTATCGTTGTAGGTTGAATGCATCAGTTGTTTGCTTGCGTTATCTCATTACGCAAGGATTAGCTTTTCGGGGAAATGACGAGTCAGAAGAATCATTGAATCAAGGAAACTTTGTTGAGCTTTTGAAAGTTATTGCTTCGTGTAGTGAAGAAATAAATAATGTTGTGTTGCATAATGCTCCTGAAAATCTCAAGCTTACGTCTCCTAGGATTCAAAGGGATATTGTAAGTGCAGCTGCAATTGAGACAACTAATGTCATTGTTAAGGATCTTGGAAATGAGTTTTTCTCTATTTTAGTTGATGAATGTCGAGATGTGTCAATCAAGGAGCAAATGGGAGTGGTGATACGTTATGTTAATAAGAGTGGATGTGTTATTGAGCGTTTTCTTGGTCTTGTGCATGTTACTGACACTTCTGCAGTTTCACTTGAGAAAGGTATTGAGTCATTGTTCTCCACTTATGGCTTGAGTTTTTCTAGTTTGAGAGGTCAAGGTTATGATGGAGCCAGCAATATGAGAGGTGAATTTAATGGACTAAAAAGTTTGATACTAAAGAAAAATTCCGCTGCTTACTACGTTCATTGTTTTGCTCATCAACTCCAATTGACACTTGTTGTTGTTGCTAAAAAACATCCAATTGTTGGTTCTTTTTTTAATACCGTTGTGCGCTTATGTAATGTTGTTGGAGGTTCTTGTAAGCGCAAGGATATCCTCAGAGAGACACAAAGGGAAAAACTAATTGAAGGGATTGCAACTAATGAAATCAAGACTGGACGTGGATTAAATCAAGAGATGGCAATGAAGCGACCGGGAGACACCCGTTGGAGTTCTCACTATGGTACTCTCTTAAACTTGATGCATTTATTTTCCTCACTTGTTGATGTTCTTCTGTATGTTGAGAAGAAGGGCAATGATAATTCTCAAAGGGCCGAAGCATTTGATTTGTTAGAGATTGTGAATAAATTTGAGTTTATCTTTGTCTTACATCTTATGAGAAAGATTTTGGGGATCACACATGATTTATCACAAGTTCTACAAAGGAAGGATCAAGATATTGTTAATGCAATGAATCTTGTAAAAGTAGCAAAAGCCCGTTTGCAAGCAATGAGAGATGATGGTTGGGAGAGTTTGTTAACTGAAACTTCAGATTTTTGTGGAAAACATGGGATAGATGTAGTGGTCATGGAAGATTTATATGCACCTCGAGGAAGGTCGAGACGTGGAGAAAATATGACTAATTATCACTACTATCGGGTTGAGTTATTTAGTTCTGTGATTGACAAGCAAGCTCGAGAGCTAGATCGTCGCTTTGATGAAGTGAACACAGAGTTGCTTTTATGCATGTCATGTTTTGATCCTAGAGATTCATTTGCTGCCTTTGACAAAAAGAAGCTTCTTCGTCTTGCAGAATTTTATCCTTCTGAATTTTCCGGAGTTTCTCTTTATGAACTTGAAAGTCAACTTGAGAACTTTATTTTTGATGTACGTTTGGATGGAAAATTTGCTGAAGTGAAAGGTATTGGCGGGCTTTCCCAAATGATGGTCACCACAAGAAAGCATACTGTTTTTCCATTGGTTTTTCTATTAATTAAGCTAACATTGATCTTACCAGTTGCCACTGCCACCGTGGAAAGAGCTTTTTCAGCAATGAAGCTTGTCAAAAGTTCACTTCGGAACCGGATGAGTGATACACTTTTGAATGATTGTTTGGTAACATACATTGAAAAGGATGTATTTCAAAGTGTTAGCAATGAAGCTATTATGCAACGATTCCAAAATATGAGAAATAGAAGAGAAATGTTGTAATTGAATGATTTATTTTGAATATTTGTCATTGATAATGTAATATATTGACTTTGTCAAAATTGTTTTTTTTTATAACATGATTATGTATTATTAAATTAGTTGGGCCCCACTGAACAAAAATCATGCGTCCGTCACTGGTTATAACCCACAACCACAATGGTAGTAACCAATTATTGACAGGTTATAACTCTCCAACAGTAACCATTGTGGTTGCTCTTACAATACTCAATTAAATATGTACACATTCATTAATTTAATTTGTAATTTAATTTTTTTTTTTTAAATTACACACCACACCCTCATTTTCATTGTTCACCCACCCTCGAACCACTCCCCCCCCCCCCCCCCCCCTCCCAAAAAAAACCTTGAAACCACATCCCAACCCAAAACCATCATTCATCGCATCTTTCATTTTTTTTCAATGTTCTCAACCCCACACCCCCTCTCCCGACCCGGACGGGATCTCCTGTAACACAATGGTGTAACATCTCCTGTAACACCTATCGGATTGCTGACACGTGTAATATAGTTGATATATTACCTTCCATTTAATATATTTACCTTAATCATGGTTATCAAATATATCAAAAAGATTTATTTTCTCTCACCAAATTATTAGCATATCTAAATCAAATATTATTTCACTCTCTCTCTCCTATTCTCCTCTCTCTCACGTCCGGGTGTAAAAAAAATTCTTTCTCTCTCCCAACATAAGATATTAAGTTTCTTTCATTTTTCTTTTAAAATTTTTAATTTTTTTTATGTTATCCAAACATATCACAAAGATTTATTTCTTTCACCAAGCATATCTAAATATTCTTTAATCTCTCTCCTATATATCATCCACTCTCCTCACGTTGATATATCACATTGATCTCCAATAAATTTCTAACTTATACATTAATTTCAATTTCTCCTATAAAAAACCAATCAACATAAGGAATATTAGAGATATTAGATTGATGTTTCAGATCATTATGGAAAACACAAGTTTGAAGGATAAAAAATCCAATACTTAAATCTCAAACATACTCTTATTTTAATTAGGTAAAAAATTTATGTGAGACTGTTTCATGACATGATCATATATCACAGATTAACGCTCATTATTGTCAAAGTGATCGTCTCATACAATGAGACGTCTCACACAAGACCTATTTTTTTTAATTATTATATGTTCTCAATAATTTCTTCATTTTCCAATTTTTACTAGGTACTACTGAACTAGCTAGAAAAATAAGATATTAATATCATGTCCTTTTCCTCAGATATGAGTTGAAACATTATAGATCAATACATGTTCTAAAATGATTTGAGATAATTAGTTAGCAAAATAAAACAAAAAATTGCAAACATGTGAACAATCTCTTAAACTTTAATATTGTTCCTTACTAAAAATAAACTGATCTTTGAATCAACAATATTGGCAAACATTAATAAATGGTTTTCACCCTCTCAATCTTGCGATGTAGAATCATAAGAATGGACTTCCTCATGTGCTTGGGTGTTTGTATGTTGTTCCTGTAAAAAAATATAATTGATAAATATACGTAAACTAGTAAGACATAAAAGTAACCAAACTAAATATATATAATGCATATACAGTAGAAAAACCTGCGAGAGTTGCGAAGAAGTAGGTAAAGAGTTGCATTGGGAGGAAATATCGATGCTTGACATGTCTTCAGAGGGAACATCAACACCTGAAGTATTGCTTCGATAATTTTCAATATCCTGTTGCATAATAATTAAAAATATATCAAGTAACACATAATAAGTTAAAATTTAAATTCTAAGTAATAAAAAGACAGCAAATTATATACCTGCACACTATTGTCAAATGATATATTTTCTTTTCGAATCTTCTTTTGTCGAGACTTTTCTAAGCCACTTCTTTCTCTTTTTCCAGATCTTATAGGTTTCTTTTCTTTCTTTTTCCACCCCTTAACCGTAACTGCACCAGATGCATGTCCATCTTTGTCGACTAACTTTTCATGCACCATAGATTTTGTTGCAGCTGATCTAACAAATGAAGTATTCTCCAAGCATGCATCAATTTCTTCAATTCCCTTGATAAAACATTGTTTTGCAATTTCAAATGTTTTTGTGGTTAGAGCACCTCGGATTGTTAATTGGTTAAATAAATTGCACAATTCTTTGTAGTGCACTCCAATCAACTTCTTTTCCTCATCTTCGTTCATAGATTTAGAAGATTCTACTATAACTTCTTCTGGCCGGCCTTCAACAATGTTTTTCTTAGCTTTCTTAGTCCATCTCTTCAAAATATATTTCTCAGGAATCTTCATAATATTTTTTGAAGAAAACACCTTAAGTACATGTGAACACAAAATACCTGCAAACTCAAACTTTTTGCAACTGCACGAAACTTCTTCTTCAGACTCAGATAATATTACCGTGTGATGATGAATATTTCCAAAAAGAGTAACTTTATACTCGAACGCTTCTCCAATTTTACCACATTCAACTGCTTTAGCATCGTAAGCCTTACGCAACTCATCTTCAAATAACTTCAACACTTCATGCGTATAAAGACTAGTTGCATGCTTCAAAATTTGTACAGGAAATGAGGCCACCGGTATAGTATGACTTGTTCTATAATCTGCTCTCAATTCTTCATATCGGCGGTCACTAACCAATCGATCAAAATGCTGGCAAAATTGTAGCAAGTTGTGTTTGTAGCTCACATACCTTTTAAGAACACTGTTCATGCTTTCACTACGTTGAGTAGTTGTCATATCTGCACAAAATGATTTTCTCCCATAAACCATTGCCCATTTTTCTCTTATTTTAAACAACCTTTCCAACCACTCATTATCTTGAAGTTCATACTTCACTAACATGTCCTGCCATCCTTTTAAAAAATCTTCTTCCTCATCATAATTATAAATACAAGAATTGAAGTCCTTCGAGAAAGATTTAAAGGTTGTAAACACATTACTCAAATGTTTGGCAGCGTTTTGATATATGTGCCAGATACACAGTCGATGACATGTTTCAGGCCACTTAATTGATAAAGCTTTTGCCATTGCTGCATCTTGATCTGTGAGGATGGTTTCTGGTTGTTTACCAGACATAGCTCTTGAAAATGTCTCAAATAACCAGCTGAATGTTGATGCAGTTTCATCGTACAACAATGCTGCACCAAAAATAATAGTTTGTCTATGATGATTCACACCAACAAATATAGCAAATGGTTTACCCTCTTTATTTTTCTTGTATGTGGTATCAAAACAGACCACGTCACCAAAATAAGCATAATCATTCTTCATTTGAGCATCAACCCAAAGAATAGTAGCTATCAAATCATTTCGATCAACTTGAATTGCATAGAAAAAGTTAGGATTATCAAGTTGTCTTTGCTGCAAATACTCCAAAACTCCTCCAGTATCACCAGCATCCATTTCCATGGTCCTCCTTGATTGCAAATAATTTTTGTAATCTTGATATACAAAGCCGACATTTTCTTGACCACCAACTTGCTTAGAAAACAAGGCAAAACCTGATTTTGGTGCTATTCCAGAGTTATCTAAATAATTTGCTTGTAAAGCTTGAATATCAGATATTCTCCTATGGGATCTTTTCAGATGAATCTTTTTTGGACTCACTAAATCATGTCCTCGGTGTTCAGGTATGAAATTGACAACCTTATAATTAGCACCATATCTACCATTGATCTTCATCATTGCTTCACACCCCGTTCTTGTCTCTGGTCGATGAGACTTAATAAGTGCATCTCTTTTGTCAATTGGTCTGTGCCCTTGACATTCACAACAAAATATCCTATTGAGTATTCTTCCATTTTTATCTTTATGAGCACTATATTTTCTAATTCCAAATCCAGCTGCTTTTGCATATTCATTGTAGAAATTGTAAGCATCCTCTTCACTCTCAAATTCCATACCAATTTTTGGAATTTTATCTTCTGAAACATTTATGTGTGCTTTATTTTCCAATTCCTCTTCACTTACACTTTGAAATTCATTTTCTTTATCAACTTCATCAAAATTTAGTTCACTTTGTGGATTATTAATTTCGTCAAAATTCAATTCTCGATGTGGATTATCAGCTTTGTCCATAGCTTATAAAGAATGACCTGAAACTAACAAAATATATATTAAAAATTAAATTATATAGCATGTAATTACAATGATAATTATATGGAATGATTTACATACTATAACCACTACAAAAAAAAAAAAAAAATTGCCTATGAATTTAGAATTGCCTACGGAATTTTCCTACAAAAAAAAATTCATAGTGGAATTGCCTACGACTTTGCCTACAAAATTTTCGAATTTTCTAATCATGTAAGCACCTAAAATCCTCAACTTACAAGCGAATTGCCTACGAAATCAAATTTACCTACGAAATGAAATTCCTAGGTATTAATTACCTAAAAGCAATTTGCCTACAAAAATTTACCCACAAAAAATTTATCTATGAAAATTCCGTAGTCAAATTTCTTTGTAGGTAGAGAATGAAAATGCCTATATATTTAGAAATTTTTATAGGCGATTTCGTAGGCAATTTTCACTACAATTTTTTTTTTTTTTTTTTTTTTGAAAAATTTGAAATTATATTGACAATTTCCGTAGGCAAATTCATGTTTTCTTGTAGTGAACATTCCTTATATGATTTCTTGACGGCAACAGTTTATAAGTCATCAATTAATTAGTTGCCTTGTTGATTATAATTATCCTCCAATCCAACCACACCCCATCAAGAATTCAAGACTCTTTTATTTAACATTTTCAACCTTCAAACGTTTGAATCTTGTAGGAAAATAATGAGGAAACCAAGAATTATACAAAGTACAAGTAAGGAAAATTCAAGAACGCACATATTATGAAGCAAGTAAATTGTCTTTTCCACTCCACATTCAAGGACCAACCATAAGCTACGTTTGAAGAAAATAATGAGGAAACAGAGAATTCAAGAACGAGAGAAAAGACACATAATAATTTGAAGCAAGAAAATTGTCTTATTTTCCTCTCCAAATAAACCATTAATATTTTCACAAAATCAAACCTCCCACCCACAGTAAAATTAATGATAAATTTGATACTAAGAATAAGTTTTATAAAAGAAATTAATTAATTGATAAAACAACGGATCGGGCATGATGATCATAATTTCATAAGTCAATAGTTTCTATTTTTAGTGAATACCACAAAATTAGGTAACTATCCCAAAGAAACTACATGCATCTCCCTTAAATCCTTTCACTGGGAATTATAAAAAAATATAAAATCTCAAATTAATTAATAATATGTCATGCAATTTTTTTTTTTAAACAGCAGAAAAATTACAACACACTATTCATTCTCACCTCTATAATATGAAAAAAAATTGCTCAGTTAGTTTTCAATTAATAATATTCTAGTGTTTTTCGGCTTTAGCGCCAAAGCTTGGATGGAAGATAATCGTGTAACAGGTGTTCTACAATCCAATGTTGCAAAACTCAATGTGTCTATTGTAGTTGACCTAATATCCTTTAATTTCTAATTGCACCATTGAAACGGATAAATAAGCATTTGTTATATCTGCCAAAACTTCTTAGCACCCTCTTAAACCAACAATTTAGACGGACTGAAAAACTTAACCTTCTAAAGAAACAAAGCTGAAAAATAGTCAACAGATTACATAAAAACTCATATTAAATTACTCAAGTAACAAAAACTCATGAACAGAGCAAGGATATCCTCATCAATTAAAAGCAATCCCCAAATAATGCAGACTTAATACTTGAAAATGAACATAAATTTTCGTAGTAATAAACCCCAAAAAAATCTCATTAATTACCTGATGAAGGACTTTCCGTTTAGGGGTTTACTAATATCATCATTGGGCGCAATTTTGTTGGTCGGGACTTGGGAACTCGGCGCTGTGAATTATATCGGCAGAAGCTAAGAACACAATTTCTTAATAATACAGGCTTAAGGGACGTATGAGAGATACATTGAATTTTGTTTAACACAAAAACGTGAGGAGGGTGGATGATATATAGGAGAGAGATTAAAGAATATTTAAATATGCTTGGTGAAAGAAATAAATCTTTGTGATATGTTTGGATAACATAAAAAAAATTTAAAAATTTTAAAAGAAAAATAAAAGAAACTTAATATCTTATGTTGGGAGAGAGAAAGAATATTTTTTTACACCCGGACGTGAGAGAGAGGAGAACAGGAGAGAGAGAGAAATAATATTTGATTTAGATATGCTAATAATTTGGTGAAAGAAAATAAATCTTTTTGATATATTTGATAACCATGATTAAGATAAATATATTAAATGGAAGGTAATATATCAACTATATTACACGTGTCAGCAATCCGATAGGTGTTACAGGAGATGTTACATCATTGTGTTACAGGAGATCTCGTCCGCTCCCGACCATATGAAGAAAATACATTTAATTTTCTTACACCTATAAATGATTCATAAAAGAAAAATATTAATATCATTTAATATTGTATGTATATTATTTAAACTTATGTGATTATATATTTTTATTATATTAATGGTTTTTTTTATTTGTGAAAGAGTACTTGTGTATGCAAAAAAATTGTGAGTAATGCATGTTTGTTCGTGATTTGAACATTTTATGTGGATTTAAAAAGCAAGAGTATTTAATAAATAATATTTATTTTATTATATAAGGGTATTTTAGTATTTTTTTATTAATAATATTTTTTCCAAAATAAGAGATGAGTGAACTTAATATTTTTGTGTAGTTGAATAGCAATGCGCAAATTAGAATCCAAAAATGATATAAAAAAAAGTAAAGGTAAAAATGTTGGGTATAATTGAGATAAGACAAAGTGTAGAGTGAAAATGGTTCATACTTGAATCATTGAATAATATTAATTGTTTTTACTGAAGGGTATTAGTTGTTTCACTGAAGAGTATTACTGATTTACACTAAAGAGTCTTAGTTGTTCAGTGAAAACAAACTAAAACTCTTCAGTGAAAACATCTAATACCCTTCAGTAAAAACAACTAATACTATTCAGTAAAAACAGTTAATACCCTTAAATGATTCATATATAAACCATTTCACTCTATAAATACTCTTGAGATAATATGTATCCATAGGATTTGCTAAAATAATGATGTTATGAAATAATAGTACATACCTAGTTCGATGAATATGATTGTGGCGAGACCAACTTTTTAATTATTTAATATGTATATAATTTAATCTCACAAAAATTCAAACTCCTCATTAATATTTGATACTTTAAAACAGTTTTATAATAAATTTATCATGAAATATCTTCATATAAAACTTTATCTTTATTAATTAATTTGGATGCAGATTTAGGGTCCTGCTGCAAAGATTTTTGCTAGGGGATTATAACGATTTAATTAGAGGATTAGTAATATAATAATGAAAAATATTACTATTTCTGTTTCGTACTTTAATATTTCATTGCTTTTGGATATGAATTTTAATGTGAGAGATGTCTATTACTCCCTCCGTTTCAAGAAAATTTACACTCCTATAATTGCACGTGGATTAAGAAAAATAGTAAAGTAGTGACATATAGATAAATATGTATATATTTGTGTGAGTGTGCATACAAGTAAATATTTTCCTTTTAGATAGTGTACAAATTGGTGTGGAACGTCCAAATAAAAAAAGTGTACAAATTTATCTGGAGCGGAGGGAGTTGTATTTGAAGGTATAAAGTAAAGGGTATAATAGTCTTTTCCACTTTATGAGATAAAGTAGAATAATTAAATTGTGAGTATGACGTAATTTTGAGATGTTTGAAGGAAGTTTAAAAAAAAAACAGTTTCTTCTTTCCCTTTTGGATATGAGGAAATAAGTAGACTAAATTGCACAATAAGAAATTAAGTAGGGGACGTAAGGATTATGTGATATCGTAAGCAATAATGTAAAAGAAAGAAGTATTTTTTTTTAAATATTATTAAAATAATATTTAGTACTCTCTTTATCCCACTTAAATTTGCACCATGAAATGATCACAAATTTTATGGAAAAAAAAGTGGGCACCATATAAAGTATTACTTTTTACATGCAGTAATACAATATTATTAGTTCTCTAAGAATTTCTCTCATTATAGGAATGTAATCAAACCATGTCGTTAGTAAATTATTCTAAATCAGATCATAAAATATTTGTTTTAAATTGTTTAATAAAGCTCGTCAATATAAACTATCAAACCAAGAAGAGATGGTCAATAGTTTCTGAGCTTCCATTCCAGTAGCTCGTGGGCTAGTTCATATAAATTATTACGGGTGGTTTAATTCTAATTTATAATATTTATATTGAAGATATATGATAAATATAAAAATATACAATTAAACTTAATTGAATGAAATTGTAGAATTTAGTATATAAATAAATATGATTTTTAAAAATATATAAATTTATATTTATAATTAATTAATAATTTAATTAAAATTGACATTATTGAATTTGTATAGATTTGTATAGGCTCTATTAAATTCGAAAAAGCTCTTAAATGTTTTATTATTAAGCTCTAACTCAACTCAATAATCAACAAACCGAAACCGAATATTTTAAAGTTTAATTCCATTCAATTCGATTATATTTCAAACTCAATATAATACAGTCTCTGTGAAAGTGGTTCGAGTGGAAGAAATTAGGAGTATGGGATTAGGATTAATATTGTAATATTTATAATTTACTTATTTTATTGAAATATATTAGTTGTATAGTATTAATTGTTTCATAAAAATATTAGTTATTTTACTATAAAAAATTATAGTTGCGAATTAATTTTACAGTCCAATTCTTCAAAGAAAAAGTATTATGTGCACTTTGTGTATCATTCACCACTTTTCATATTGGGTAATTTAAGTGAGATATCCTTTAATACCATAACTTATATCTTTCGATTATTTAGGTGATATTTTTTAGTATCAAAATTTATATAGTTGGGTGATGTTTGTTTTGGATTTTAATATTTAAAATCAGTTCTAATTTGAGATTTTGAAAACCGATAGAATGCCTATAAACCTATCCTCACACTTTCTCAAACAAGCTATTCTATCTCCTTATATCTTAATATATGTCTTAGTCTTTTGAACTTTGTTGTAAAAAAAAAAAGGTGTATTTTACCCCGCATTGGTTGGAGAAAAAAGGAAAAAAACTTTGTAAGACTATGTAAGATGACTAGGTGTTTTGGTTTCAAAGACACCAATCAATACACTTTAGTTTTTTTTTTAATTCTAGTTAAAATTATTTTCTCATATTCTCTGAGTTTCGTGCGAAAGATGAGTCATTGTAGATTTAGAATAGTGTAGAAGAGTTGAATGTCATATAGTGATATTTCTTTGGTGGGTCGTGGTTTTTTCTTTCGGTTTTGGAATTTCCTTGTTAAATCTTGTGTTGGTAATTGTGTTTTTTTCTTCATTTTATTTCCCAACAAGTTTATGCACCATTGAACAAAAGTAATCACCGAAAGGAGTCATAGTAATATAGTATTCCTTCTATGTTCATTTCTGATATTTATCATCACCAACAATGCTGATAAATAAATCTTTAGTGGAGACCTTAATTGACCATTTGAATACTTGGAGCTCAACTTCTTCTTTACCTTTGTTTTCGATTTTGCTCAACTACAAATTTGAATCTTCTCTCTTTTTTGTTTCCTCATATATTTGAAATTTTCATATAATCATCAAATTACTATCAAGGAAATCAGCATTTAAAGAATTTCGAGGTAAATTTTTTATAAGTTTAAACTTCATATACATAGTTTTCTTTTCTTTTTTATGTTGGACAAAAGCAACAGATATTTGAACAACTTTTTTTTTCTGAAGCAACATATTAAATTGACTTTAGAAATTTAGTGTAAACCCATTAACAAAAAAACCTACTCTAAAATCAATAGTTTGAGATATGTTACATGCATGCAAATTAAACAGTTCCAACAAAATTGTTCCAATAATCTCATTTGGGCCATTATAACCAAGTCTTCAATTTGCAATTAGGTAAATAAATTAGTTTCTGCAGCCAAATTGTAGCATACGGATTAAATAACTCCAACAATATAAAAAGAAACCGATTAAATAACTGAACTTGGGAAGGCTATTATTTCTTGAAAACTATGGACCTTCACAAGAGTGTATTTTCTAAATACAAATATTTAGGCATCCACCTCTGGTTGGAAAAAGTTTGTCTTCAAAACATCATTCCTTCACATACTTTTCAACTTGGTTAGTAAGTTGTATTTCCAAAGGCTTGCTCCAACATCAAATCTCACACAACCATGCAAACTTTGATGAGCACTCGACGAATTCTTGAGTTCGAGCAAGTGCTTTTTTCCCCCCATAATTAAGAAAGATGCCAAAATTCACAATTGCATCCATCAGCCTGTGAAGATGCATAATTCCTGAGTATTTACATATGTAATCACACTGCAAAGCCAAAGAGATACTTAAGTAACTCAAAATAACAAACACGCGAACAAATATGTACTTTTCAAGATCCAAACCAAAATTAAATCATCGAACCATATTGGGAATTAATATGAAAGCAACTGTCCATTGTTTTCTCATATTATATCTAAAGCTCAATTTACATTACACAAGTTAGTATTTAGTTTTGTATTTCCGGCCATTATAGATTGTATATTCACTCAAATAGATTTTCTTTTCATACGTCTTCAAGAAATGATCAACTTAAACAAAAATTAGTGTCATATTATGAGTTAGTCTAGGTTTGACTAGAATTGCCCATACTGGGGGTATAAGTAAGTCAAGCTGCTCAATAACAGCTCGTGCTCGACTCAGAAAAACTCGAAATTTGATTACAAGGCTCATCAGGCTAGTGAGCCTAATCGAGCTCACATAATCTTACTATTATAATATGCTAAGAGTAGTTGTAGTGTGCACTTGAGTGCATGGTATGCACTTGGATTTTGAAAAAAATATATCTCAAGCAGAAATCAGCAATACCCCAAGAAGTAATCAGTAATACCCCAAGAAGACAACAGCAATACCCCAAGAAGACAACAGCAATACCCCAAGAAAGTATCAATAATACCCCAACTGTTAAAAAAAAAAAAAAAAAAAAAAAAAAAAACAGTTTGGTGTGTTCGTGTGTATTTTGAAAAAACGAAATTGAAGTCAAAATTGAGCTTAAAATTCAAGTGCATGCTATACACTTGGATGCACCCTAGAATTTGTCTTATGCTAATTATTTACAAATATATTCTAACTATAAATAAAATATACATTTCTAATTAATGTTGTGCAAGTTATCGCCTCGATCGAGCTTTTTAATCAACTCGATTTCAAGCTTGACACTACCCGACTCGGCTCATTTATACCCCTAGCCCATGCTAATCAAACTTCCAGACTGTGCAGCAAGATAGATTTAAAAAGGTAAGCAGAATAAATAAAGGTAGTAATATCACCTTCAAGATCTCTCCCATCACCTGCCCTGCACAATTCTGTAGTTAAGGATAAGGTCTTCGGGTTTCTTCCATATGTAGGCCCGAACAGTGGCCAAGCTCATGTCTGGAGCCAATACCTGAAACATCATTAAACAACGTTTAACTAGGGAAGGAGAACAAAACAAATAAAAGGTTAATTGCAAAATAAATCACGACCTTTTCATGGTTTTTCAATTACAACATATGTTTTGGAAATTTATAATTTGATACACGACCTTTCAAACTGATGCAACTCTCACAGGACTATTTTCCGGCAAGTCATGCAGGCATGACAGTATATGAAATTTAAAAAAAAAAGAACAAAAATTAAAAGATTGTGATTAAATTGAAACAATAATAAAAGGCTGTGATTCTATTTACAAAGTTCTTTCAAATATTTTTCGGCAGCCATGTCAGTTTAAGTTGCCGGAAAAATAGTCATATACGATAGAATTGCAACAATTTGTAAGATAGTATCGAATTGCGAATTTTGAAACATACGATGTAATAGGAAAAAAAATGTCAAAAGGTAATGACTTTTTATGCAATTAACCCTAAAATAAAATAAACGACTCCATCTATAATTGAACCTTTAACAAGAAACACAATCCAAAAATCAAAAATGAATTGGAAGAAAAACATCTAAAGAAAAGGTGTACCGGAAACAGCAAAACTGTGGTAAAGGTACACAAACTAATTTCAAAAGCCATGTTTTATCTAAAATTGACATACTTAGTAGACAAAAGGAAATAGAAACACTTTGAAAGCCTAGAGTCACATTCACGAATACATCAAGAACACTGTGAATAGAACAACAATTGTAATTTGTATTGCCTTTTGCAAACGAAAGACGGAGCTTTTTTTGGTTGGGATTTTATATGTGGAAAGCATTTTCTCCCACTAGAGCGGAGTTCATAAAACATACTCCCTCCGATTCATTTTTGTTTTCCACTTTCAAAGTGGCACGGGTTTTAATAAAGGAGTTGTTTATTAGTATTTGTGGGTATAAAGTTGTTTTTGTGGATATAAAGTAAGGGTAAAAGGGTCCTTTCAAATTTTTAAGGGGTAAAGTTAAAATGATGTGTACTTTTTTGCCATTTTGGGAAAGAAATTGAGAAAGTGGAAAACAAAAAAAAAAACTTCCTTTTATGGTAATACGGACAATCTAAAAAGAATCGGAGGGAGTATCTTTTATAATGAGTCTTGACAGACTAATTAACTAATAAATAAATTATCAAATAGATTATAAGTGAACTTGCCTGGTTATTGCAAAGGATCTCTATAGAAGGCCTAAGTTTTTGCCATGGTTTTAGTCCTGATCGAAAAGAACCATCTCCGATGAGTGGAGGAATTTGACTTCCAGATATACTCGGAGCAATAGTTCCATCAGCATTCAGACTATCAACTGGCTTGTCAAGAACCATCTTTTCAACCACATAGTTAACAACCTATAAAAGAAAATGTGGAATACCATAAAATCAATGAGCCAACTGAACATTGTCTAGTTGATATAATGATGTTTGTGAGAATCGTAATAAGCTAGTACCAAAAAACCTAAGAAAATTTGAATCTCAAAATTTCATACAAGCATGGATATTCGTTTGTAACATGATGTTGATAATACCATTATATCAAAAGAGCTACACAGAAACAACCAATATCAAAATTAATATAATAATATAGTCTATCAACCAAAGTACATTTTGGCCGATAAGATTAGTTTCATCTTCAAATGGAAATTACCCTAGTAAAATCTCCACATAAGTCTATGCTACTTCTGAAAACAACCTTAAGTTATCTAGTAGAAATTCTTACTTTGTGTACTCTCAAAATGCGTGGAGCACTAAGTTTCCCTTGTGTAAGGATCTGAACATTAGCACCTTCACATGGATGCAAATAGAAGCTACATCTGAAATAGAGAACATTAAAATTACAAAAGATAGGGGGTAGACACAAAAAATACGAGGAGAAGAAGCAAAAGGAAAGTGGTAATTGCATTTGTATGTAAATAAGTAGAAATTACGTACTGAGAGATCTTACAAACGGACACATCGATGAAAATTTCCATTTCTGAAAATCTCTAAACTACGCGGGTTTGATAAAGCAAAACCAGATTCACAGAGCAAATGCAGAAGTAACGTATCTAAGAGATTAGTTTTTTTGCTCAAGTGCAAAAATATCAGGTTTTTCAGTCTCAAAAAAAAATTTAAAACAATTATTGTGGGCCAGCAAGGAAGAGAACTTCACTAGGATATTACTTGTTATTTTCCCTTGGAGGCAGGCGATTATTCAGCACACAATCAAGAACCCACCATGGAAAATCTTTCTCATCTTCAGTTCCATCTAGGTCAGTAATTTTCTTTCTCCATGGGCCTCCCTGAGAGCCTTCTGTAACAATGGAAGGAGGGGAAGCCACCGAAAATTCAAAGGGTGGATATACTGCCGAATCATTTTCTGAATTACCATCTCCTTCAACTCGAGATAGGGTTAAAGTTCTCATTGGCATTTCTTTTCCAGATGTAAGTTCTCCATTTACTGAAGATTGAGATCCAAATTTCTGTCTTCTTTTAGTTAACCAATGTGCCAACAGCCCTTTTAATGTTTCCCTCGCCAAATTAACCTACATATTTACAAAGGTCAATTACACTTATTCGCAATGACAATGGAAATTTAATGTTTTGCAACTTTGTATATTTGCAAGTAACAATGGATCAGAAAGGTAAAAGTAGGGAGCGCCCAGATTGTCGTAACAAGCTTTAGGATAGGCACCCATCGTGCATTTTTTAATTGCAATGATAATGATGGAAGGAAAGAAAAGACAATGTTAAGAGCAAACAAAAGCCTTGGCATGTGTATCAGTTTATCATCATAACAAAAAAGTGAAGCTACAAAAACGTACAAATTTGTAAACAAAAACAACGCATCCTAGGAATAGAAGGTGCAACTAACCAAAGTCACCGTACATTGAATAACAAAACCAGATTTTACATAAAATGATACTCCCTCCAACCCACTATTATTTGCACATTTGCCTTATTGAGACGTCCCACAACAATTTGCACACTCCAAAATAGTAAGCCCTCCACAAACTCCACCCTCACAATATCCCCTTATTTACATAAAATGCCATTGAGGTGAACCCACACATAAACCCAACCCAACTTATTCTTCACTTTATGCATAAAGGTAGATGAAAATTGCCCCTCAAACCCCAATCCATCTCTTCACTTTCTTAATATGTGTGCCCATTTAGGGTGCAAATTGTTATGGGGCAGAGGCAGTTTATTAAATGGAGGTGAATACCAGGAAGCTTTTTTAAAATTTGTCCAAATCAAAAAATTAAATAAAGCAATTTATTCATAACTGCACACAACAATCTGAGAAGAAACAAGTAGAGGGTGCTTGGTTGGAAGGAGTGGGGGATGGGTAAGGCAATGACTTTCATAGTCGAGCTCAATTTTGAGGACTCATATTACTACTCCCATACCTAATTGCCAAACAATTTTTTTCATTCCATTCCTTCATCTCCATACCCCTAAAGCCCCACCCCCACCCCCCCCCCCCCCCCCACCCAATAGCTTGCACAGAGGTGGAGTAGAAAGGTAAATACAAGAGTAAATACCTTGTCATCCTCAGGTTTCCCCACAATGCCTAGATCAGCAGAGTACATCTCAGCGGAAAAACATTGTGGTGTATCTAGGTGCACTGACAAACTCCCAAGCCTTGTATCTACCGTAAACCAGGCCGGAACACTCACCTGAATAAGCTGTATTAGTCAAAGGATGCAAATGGAAATATAGGACATGCTAACAGCAGTATGATGCATACCATCTCAAACAATTCTTCTTTCTTCTTCTCAAATGGAACCTGCATTTAGAGAAGTAAAAGGCTCAAATGCCATGGAAACTACAAAAAGTATCAATAATCTAATATACAAAAGTACCGAGTAATGATCTAACATATAAATCAATGCAATGTTATCAGCAGAGCACCCCCACTCCCACATAAACTGACAATGTATAAATTATTAGGTCCAGGAACATCACTCACCTCTCCATAGTTCTCGGTGACCAGACCTCTCGTAATTTCCCATAACTTCACAGTACCAGCAGTGTCCTTTGAAATATAAGATTGAGTTTAGAAAACTAAATTTGGAAAAAGGACCAACAGATGCAGGGAATTGAAAAGATAAATTATGGGTTAAAAGGAATCAGTGTCAAATTACCTTTGTCAGGACATGTCTTCTATTATTTAAAATCTCATGCTGCACTATAGCCGACGTTCCCTCAATGCTTAAAGACGGTTCTCTAAAGACAGGAACCTACAGAAGTTTAAAAAATCAACTGCCTGTCTTGCTAAATTATCTTACTAAATTCACCAGAGAACAGAATAACTTATTAAGTTCTACAGATGATAACAGATCATAACAAAGAGATAATGAACATGTGCTTGGGTGAACAGCAAGTATTGAACCAATATGAACTTGCTATGTTCACAAGTTTACCCGTTACTCATGGACTTTAATCATTAAATGGTTCAACACAGAGTGGCTACTATTTGACAGTCGCTAGGGAAATAAATGAAAACAAACACCGATGTTTAGTTACATTTTAAAGCCTCCATTCATCTCGCAAAAGATAATCAAACATTTAAACAACATTCCCTCTATAAAATATCTTCCCCCAAAAAGTATTCCAAATATTAAAACACTGCTGTCCAAAGCACAGCTCAACGAAACCCAAATGACATCAAATTCTGGTATACATTTTGCAAAACACCCTACAACAAAAGTATCTTCTCCTAAAATATCTAAGATAAATCCAAAAATTCCCAAATAATTAGATAAGCAATCCATTATTTGAAGACTGCTTAGAGAACAATTATGGCTTGCTCCCTCATAAGTGGTGCATGGTTGCCACCCCCCCCCCCCCCCCCCCCCCCCACTCCTCGGCACGGACACACACACAACAAAAACCAAAAAGTATATTTTAATTCAAGAATTTAAAGAATCAGATAAAGCTTTTGCCCAGACTAACTTGATCAGGATTGCGCTTTGAACAGGAAATAACATTCAACTGATTCTTACATTGGACTCGATGTTGGAAATGTGATTTGAAGCACAAGGAAAGGAATGTGACTCACAGGTGTAGAACCTTCCAGCGAAACCCTTGCCCTTGAAAATGACAAGTTGCCAGCTAAGAAAGAACCACCTCTTTGGAATACTTTCAGGGGATTATGTGCTTCAGCTGGCCATCTATGTACAGAAGAATCAGTTGTAGCCGCCCATATACCATCATCATGCAATGCTAATTGCAATATAGGATGTTCTTTCGTACATAGCAATACACTCTCTCTTGTTGAAATATCTGTCAGATACAACTGCATGTACAAAACAAAAAGGATTAGGTTAAAGATGAGCAAAAGCAGCATAGATAGAGAGGCTCCAAGAACTTCATATTGTAACTGAGTTGCACTCACAGAAAGATCTCTTCCACCACTATAAACATGACTAAAGGTTGGAGTGCTGGCTAGTGCCCAAACAGAGTCTGTGTGCACCGCATAGGTATGAAGGCATCGCTGTTGAGCAAGATCCCAATATCTATGAAATTTCCAGCATAAAAATTTATCAGAGGGGACATCTACAAGCCATATTATCATTTACAAGGATACTTGTCTCATCGCTAAAGCTTCCAGAGTAATTGGTATGAGCAAAATATAGAATGTCATACCTGATCATAGAGTCAGAGGAGCCAGATATGCAATATCTGAAAATTATAAGATGGATCCATTAGTTATATATACCGAGATTCTGACTTGAAACCAGAGATAACAGCAAATGAATGCTGCAGGACAAGATGTCCTCCATATAAGTAGAAAAGGAAATGTAACTAGAACAAGAATAAATCATAAACCAAGTGGAAATTTGAGACACAGACCATATAGCTTATGGAGTAAGAATTTCCCTTAGCCCCCCCTCTCTCTCTCTCTCACACACACTGGTGGGACCATGAGTTGGGGGTTGGTGGACAGCAAAACTTTTTTCATGTCAATGAAAACCAAAAAATGGATTTATGTGGAACCTAGAATAATACTAAATTATAAAATCAAGCTAGCATGATATGGGCAATATCCATGCCTGCTCACTGCTCATAACACTTAAACAGATTTATCATCACACAGTTTTAAAGTATATAATGGCAAAGCTAAGGTTTAAAGCTAAACATAAATTCCACATTAAAGTTGATATCAACTCAACTTAAGCATCCACATCAATCCTCACTGACCATGAAGGTTTACAATCAACAATACGCTATATGCGCAACACATGCAAGTCAGAACGTTGTTTCGAGGAGCTAGTGCTTGGTTATGGTTTCGGCGAGAAAGCTGAAGGTATGAATGCCTACCACAAAAATATGTCATAAAATGTGGGCTCTCAGATGTCAACAAAGTCCCATGCAAAAAGACAAGCTTAATGGAAAACCCTTCAACGAACCTGCCTGTAGGATCCAACAGTAGCGCCCTAATATTATCCGTATGTCCTCGAAGCTTCATGGTCTTTGAACCAGTCCGTGGATCCCAAACACGCACAACCTATGAGAAAATCATCATACCACATGGAACCAATTACACAATGTTAACCGAAAAATTAGGATGTGAAGCTGTATTGAACGAGAGAAAATGAAAAGCATCTGAGGATAGAATTCTCAACAGCGGATAAACTAAAAACGAGCAATAATTAAAAATCAGTCAAACAACCAGAACTTACCTTTTCAGTTCCACCAGAAACAAGAAGTGTTCCCCGGTCATTTGTGGCCAATGCATAAACTGACTCTTTGTGGCCTTTTGCGGCAATAGGAGTGTAGCCTTGAGATTGAGTGGCATGCACAGAAATGTTACTGCTTGAATTGATAGGACGAATACTTGTATTTGACAAAGATCCCAAACCATTAGTACTAGTTGAACAATCATCTCCAGTCGCATCATTTGATTTGGAAACAGGAGCAAGTGCAGCTTCAATATCCCATATGAACACCTCCCCACCAAGGCCTGCAGAGGCAATGACATTGCTCTACAGTGCATAATACAGAAAAAATCATAAGATGATTATGAGGTCTGGCAATTTCGGACATGGCTACACTTCTCAAATAAACACAACACAAGAATCAGAGGATATTGTTAATGTACTCGAAGAAAGATTACATTTTTCTCAGCTGCCGCAAGGCATGTGACATAGTCAGTGTGTTGATGAAATGTCCTCACACATGTTCCATCAGACAAGCCGTTCCACACCTAATATTATCACCAACACAAGAATATATCAACTCAAGGTCAGAAAAGATACAAATCAAGGCACAACTAAGATTGCTCTCACCTTAACAGTGGCATCTGAGGAGCAAGAGACTAATGTATTACCACCCGTCAGAACAGCATCATTAACCTGCACAGCCAACATATCCCAAAATAGACATCTAAGAAGCTCATTCCTTACTTAAAAGAACTCCAGACCCATGAATGTACGAATTAAATGAAAATGTCAAGTCCTAATCTAGAACAGCACTGTTGTGTTTAAGGGAACTATCTGTAAGAACATGAAAATTTATATCTTAAAATCTTGGTATTTGATGATTCTACTAATCATTTATTTCAACTTAAACCATGTTTAATGTGGCACATACCAAAAGATCGATACACTTGGATGATATTAGCCTCTGCCTTTTTCCCAAACCAAATAGCCTAGTGCCTTTTACAACATTGGTTTATTGCCCTACATTCCTACATCTTGTAGTCTTACATGATTAAGTTCCTTTTAGAGTATGCGATTAGGCAACATTAATATGTTAAAAAAGAAAAATGATAAACAACAGACTTAACCAAAGATGAGATTAGCTAGTACCCAATCAACATGAGACTCAAATGTTGCAGAGAAAGTAGCACCATGTTCAGATAACGCCCATCTCTTCAACGTGCCATCACGGCTACCCGTGAAGAGGTAGTCATGTCCATCTTGTTCCGGTGAATTCAACACAGCCAAGCAGTTTACACCAGCACAATGCTACAAATAATAACAAACTTAATAATCAATATCCCTTCAGCAATGCAGACATGTTGTTTAAGACATGGTCAGTGATTCATATTGTTTGGTAATATATACCATATTGAACACTTTGTTTCGGTGTAATAAATGCAAAATAAAGTGATTTACATAATGGAAAAGAGAGTGCATGTAATTTACAGCTCACTTTGTAACAAGATCTCGTTGAAGTCAAGATAAGATGATCTTAAATACAAGTAAAGATTATTTTGCAGTGGACAATAATGCAGTCCAATGAACTCCCAAAGTTCATCCTGAGGAAATATAGAATGTGTAGTGCAAAAATTCAATGTCATTGACTAGGATTTTGATCAAACCAATAAATAAATTGAGCCAGACCTAACTGCTATTCTTCAATTCAATACAACTTTGTAAATTGATGATCATTCGTGTAGGATCAAGAAGAAGATTTTTTCATCATTGGTGCTCTCCTGATGAGAGTGAAACAATCAGCAAGAATAGAAGTGACATAATTTTGGTGCAGCAGTCAAACAAAACCAAAACTTCGCACCAGCTTCTCCTTATAGACAAAAATGAATTAATGAGAATTTATACTTGAACTAAAACAAGCATCACCTTGGTATCATCTGCATCGTTTAATACGTAGGTTAACCTCTTTTCTTTGCGATTACGAACTGAATTGGACGTGTTCCCTGAACTGCCAACACGGTGCATCGCGAGAATCGCTGAAGATAATAGAGAAAACAATAAACACAAATGCCTCTTCCTGTTTATAATGTGTTGAACGCTGAAATTTCATCTACTATCATGTGAATTACTTTGATAAAATATTTATAACTACCAAATCCCAAAAAAGGAAGACTGACAAGAAAAACAATGGTGATTCTTCATCTTGATGATGTTTTCACTGCAAGAACTTCTACTAATTCTCAACAGATTAATTTTTTTTTTTAAATGATAGCTTTTCAACTCCAAAAAAAAAAAAAAAGTAATGGGGACAATACCCAGAACATGCGTACTATTTTCAGGAGACAAGGAGTCAAAGCATTGAGAGGGGATGATACAGGGACAGACCTAGATACCGAGAATTAAGACATCTGCTTGCCCTTAATAATTGGGAATTACTCAATAATTTTCATAACTATTATACCTTCAAGTTATATATAACCCGTTTGTAGAAGTCAAGTATGACTGCCCAAAATAAAGCTGGCATGTGAACCCCAGCCAGCTTACTCTCTTTATCACTCATCAGAGGAGAAAAATGAATATATAATTTGAGCACTCTATTCGACTATCAGCCAAATCCATCCCATTCACTCCCAGAAACAGAAAAATAGCATGGAGCAACCATCACAATATGCTGATCATGATAATCACTCAAGGAATTCACTACTGATCTTTCTTTTTTGAGGCTTTGTTGCTGCCTTGTGTATCCTAGTTGTGTTTCAACCATTAAGTCTGATAAGTTTTCAGTCATTTGACGCTGATTGTTAACCCTTTTTTTACAAGTCATGCCAGTCTCTATATTTTATTTTAGAACTTCTAAGTTGGTTCATAAGAGAGTCTTACTGATCTTTTGTTTTATTTCTTAAATGGTTGTATCTGTACAAAGCTGAAAGCATAATATGCTCCAATTGAAAGGGGCATGTAAGATGGTATTCTACAATTATATTAGAGGTGCAATCATACTTAGAAATACTCAAATGGCTCACAAAAGTACTATGTAGACCTCAATTCCTAGAACCTACAAGATATCAAAGCATCTCTTCGATCTATTCTGCCTCAATCAAATCATATTCCATGTATCCATTTGTTTCAACTAGTTGTCAATTCCTTTACTTCAATATACCATCTCCAAAGCTTTGATCCCATTTGACTGTGTTTAGTCCCAGAATAGAAAAACTAAACCTTCCAAATACATTTTAAAGCTTCTGAATGAGAAGAAAAGGTACTTTTCTTATAACAATTATTACTCCCAA
This sequence comes from Ballota nigra, assembly GCA_947034835.1. Lineage (NCBI taxonomy): Eukaryota > Viridiplantae > Streptophyta > Magnoliopsida > Lamiales > Lamiaceae > Ballota > Ballota nigra. Next base: position 6,429,478 of record OX344722.1, read on the forward strand.
AATGCAACCAGCATGGCTAATTAACCACTACATGCAACAGCATTCTCAATAGAGATATTAACACCAACACTCATATACAAACACATTAGTTTAAAGATATGGAGTTTTAGAGGTAGGTTTTAGTAAATTGCTTCTAGTAGCTGTCTAAATTCTAAGAGAAAAAGATCAACGAAATAGAATGATACTAATAGGATTGTAAAACTTGATCTCAAAGCACTTGACAAATAGTGCTCCTATTGCCCTTGTTTCTTTTTTAGGCTATACGTCCTTCTCTTTTTTTAATTAGCTATAATTATTCGCCATAAAGTAGGGGCATCTAATTAGGATAGGAGTTTACAAAACTCGTTCTTAATGAGATCATACAAACGATAGGTATTTAATAATAACATGCATATCTTGAACCAAAAAAATAATAACATGCATATCTTGGCAAAACAATTTAGCGGAATTTCCATAGCGAATGCAGCTACCTGGATTTTAAACAAGATTCTATAACAAAAAATGGAAAAACAATCATTTACCTGCAAATGATGGCCTGAGTGAGCCGATTGAAAGAGAGCCAGAATGCTGAAAATAAATTAAAAGAAAAGAAGCAGACTAAATCGCATTAAATTACAGAAACCAAAGCAAAAACCTAACAAACAGAATCACAATTAAGAAAATTAAATCTGAAATCAAATTTGCAAAGTCAACAATGATAGAAGCACACTAAAGCGTATAAAATATGTCACAGGCAGTCAATACCCTACCCAAGTTCCTAAGAACGCAGATACCACGCGAATTTAAAAAAAAAAAATAGAAAATCCTAGATATTTTTGCAGAAAGAACGATCGCAATTGAACGTGCCAGAGCGAGTGAGGAACATAAACTGTTAAATAATAGAAGAAATCGAACTGATGGTGGAGGAATTGCCTTCTTTGTTGTCTTCGGCGGCGGAATTCCCAACTGGATTAGAAGTAACACCTGGCAGATTCGAAGGACGAAGAGAGAGAAGAAACAGCTAGGCCGATTGAAAGATGAAAGTGAACACTTCGGAGGTCGATAACCGATGAGCGGTTCGGCGGTGGACGATTACGGCGGCGGCGGCGGCGGCGGCGAGGGGAAGGGCGGTGGATGAGTGAGTCGGATAGGGGAGAAGGGAGGGGGTGGGGTGTTCTCTTTTTCCAAATTGAAGACCAATTTCTGAAGAAAACCAAAAAATACCCCAATTTCGCTTAACTCCGATTGTTTTCGCTAAATTAAAATTTTGATACAAAATTTCCTAAACTAATACTATAATTATGCTTCACATATATTACTATCTCAAGATGTCAATCCAAACACTAAGTCAATAGGAAAGTTGATGTTATTAGTTTAAATTATAATTATAATTATTTTATTTTTAATTTCAAATATTTTGTAAGTCCAGCCTTACAAATTAAAAGTAATTGACAAAGTATAGAGTGAAACTGGTTTATACATGAATCACTTAAGGGTATTAGTTATTTTCATTGAAGAGTATTAGTTGTATTTATTGAAGAGTATTACTGATTTACACTAAAGAGTCTTAGTTGTTCAGTGAAAATAAACTAAGACTCTTCAGTATAAACTACTAATACTTTTCAGTAAAAACAACTAATACTTCCAGTGAAAACAACTAATACTCTTCAGTGATTCATATATAAACCAATTCCATCTCTATACATACTCAAAGTAATTTAATGTCAATGTAATATTAAAAGTTTTATTGTAACCGAAAAGAAGAAAGAAGGATTAAACCTAAATTATTTGACAACTTTGAAAAATAATGAAAAATTCACACATTAAATCATATAGTCAAATAAGATAGCAGTATTTCAAATTACAAATTCTTAAAAATTTATTCGTAGACAACATTTGTTGAATACTTTCATGGTATTTCATTAGAATCGAGATAAAAAAAATTCAATCATATTTTGATCTTAACTCTTGAAACGACAACACTTAACTGGCCATGCATAAAAAGAATGGCTTCGGAAAATACAGAACTATCGTCGACAGTGATTGACCTCGACTTTTATTTATTGTCATCAAAAAATAGGGGAGTGCAAAATACAGTCCGAACCAAAAAACCGATCAAACCAAACCGAAATATAAATTTTGGTTCGGTTTATAGTTTTGAAATTTTAATTTTTTTTATTTCGGTTTACGGTTATTACGAATTAAAAACGATATAGACCGAACCGAACCGAAATCTTTTTAATAATAATAATAATATTATATATATATATATATATATATATTAATATTTACTAAATTAATATTAATCACTTATAGTCTAATATAATATAATAATATTAATATTAGATAATTTAGATTCACGCATAAAAGACTTGAGTTGATTTGTATTTTGCATAAAATACTTGAGGAGTGGTGTTTTGTATTGATTATGTATTTTAAATTGTTGCTTAACTTTTGAAAACAATTGTGTTGATGTTTTTATTTGATTATGTAGTAAGATTATTGATGCATTTTTGCTTAAATTAGTATTTAGATGTTAACATGTTGCAAGTAATTGAATGAAACAAGTGTGTTGATGCTAAAAAAATTAAGTTAAATTTTAAATAAAGAGAAGTATAAGAAATTTCAGTTGGTTCGGTTTGGAACCGAACCAAAATATTTCTGTTTGGGACGGAACGGTTTTTCAAAATATGGTTCGGTTTTTTATTTATAAAAAATTTCGGTTTAATGCTCTGTTTGGCTAATATGGTTCGGTCCGGTGACCGAACCGACCGTTGCATACCCCTATCAGAAAACACAAAAGAACCAGAAATTGTCTCCCCTGAATCTCAACCGATAATATTTTATCTTAATTACTCAAGGTCATTCAGTGGATATATATCGTATTTCCTATGTTTCTTCCTAAAGAATTACTTCAGCTTTAAAAATATGGTTTTCAAGTTTCATAACAATCAATCTAGATTTAATGCACAGCCCTAACTTTTAGTCGATATTTATGAGAAGCATTATAGACACACCAATCTTCAATATCAAGTGCTTCAGAAATCTAGAACACTTAACAGAGTTCAAGAAATCAACATAAAACAACTCTCCATTACCACCCAATCCATACTCAAATATGCAAAGACTATCAGAACTCAAATATTGTCTTTGTCATCGGGTAGTACAAGCAAAAATCTCTTTCATTAATGCATTCCACTTCTCTATGGGTTAGAACGAATATTGTTTTATCCTCAAAGTATTTATGTGTGTGTAAATTGTCGAATAACTGACGGTTATATATTTTCAACTATAACAACAACATGATCACATACATCATAAATCAAATTAGCTTCAAGACCCTGATTATCTGCAAAAGTCATCTCTGCTATCTCCTTGTTCATCATCTCCAACTTTCAAAATCTAATTGGATAACTCAAAGGTCTCATGAGAAGTTGACATGAAATTTGCATTTCAACTTCATGTTTTTTGTTAGTCTTAATACCTTGCAATATTGAAACAAATAGTATGAATAAATTATGGAGTAATATAATTTTCTTAACACGAATATTTAAATAAATATTTAGTATATTTTCAAAAATATAAAAATTAAAAATTACATTTTGAGCATAAATAGAAAAATTAGTGAATGTTTTAATCATGCATTGTTTTATAAATAAAAAATAATATACTACAATATAGCAAAATAATTTTAAATTTAAAACTCACTTTAAAATTTTCATATCAAAGTGTGGATATATTAACATTATATCAAAATAATACTACTGCCATCTCAAAAAAAAATTCACAGCTTCAATATTCATCCATCCGAAATAGGGTTGTATTTATACATTGTGTTTATCATTTTGGTGGGAGGTTGTGGTCACTTCAATAGTGGAGATTAACTTTATTATGAAAGTTAATCTTACCATCAGAATGATAAACACAATGTATATACAATCCTACTTCGGATGGATTAATAGTAAAGTTGTGAAAAAAGAGTTGGGACGGATGACAGAGTATGTTTTTAGAAGATTTAAAAATAAAACAAACAAACTAAATATGGCAAAAATACTAATAATACGTTGTAATGTTCATATTAAAATAAGATGAACTAACGGTAGAGTGCACAACATTCTCTCTAGTATTGTTTTGTAACGCCCAGAACCCAGAATATATTAATTATATCGGATTCGAAGTGTTATTGTGATCAAAAGTCCGAACTATAAAATTTTTGAAGGGAATATAACTGAATTGAGAGAGAGAAGTTTCATGCAGCGGATAAGTGGGAAGAAATATTATAACGTAAGTGTATTTATATATATATATATATATAGATGGATAGAGGGTTCTGTATCTTCAGGATAATACACACTAAGTTTGGATAATTGAAACACACGGTAAGAGTATCGTCTTGCATGGCAGTAGCGATAACATTTATTCGGGAAATAAAAATAATAGGCATCATTGTATTAGTAATAATATTTTAAGCAAATGGAAAACTTTGTGTCTTCTGTGTCACTGTCCTTGCTCCCCGTAATTGTAATCTGCAAGGGGTTAGGAAAAAGGGGCGTGAGAATTGAATTCTCACTTATGGGTGATTGCAACATCATGGGATTGGTAAATCCGAAATATATTAAGTTATACTCATTAATAAAGTATTTATTTTATTTAATCAGTTGACATATATAAGATTTTAAAGTTTAAACGGCATTTAAGCATATTTCGCATAATATAATTGAAATAGCACAAGTTGGTTCACATTAAGGCAAAGCCCAAAGTCATACCACATATTATCACAAACTGACAAACCATAAACGTACGATCATTCCACTTCCAACAAAGTTACTCTTTTCAACTCAAACCAATCAACAAAGTTATCATTTTCAACTCCAACCAGAACTTACTTCATCCAACCACACAAACTCACATCATCCAACCATAACATCCCTCAAAATAAGCAAGTATCAATGGCCTTCTTCCCAGTGCGTCAAACGACAGCTGACCGGGGACCAGATCTACTTGATCAACAACCTTGATTCCGAGGGCGTCCCCGACAGCGGCCCCGGAGGTCGGATTTAAAACTCGATCCCGACTCCGTACATACTGACTTTCCACAAAAATGACTCAATAACTTTACAAAGAATAATACTTGACTGATAACTGAACTGATTCATGCTCATGTAAGGTGTTTACTCATGCAGTGGTGATCGATTCACAAAACAACAGGCAATATATAACATATATAGTTATATCACATAATACAAACAGTTATATAGATAGGTGTTACATTTATGTTGGATTAGATATTTTTGATTTGATTTAATCGAGTTCAGGAAATACCGGCACGACGTTATTATTAGCAGATCAATCAACAGATCATCACCCACCTGATTGTTCTGAGTTCTGGGAATATTGTATATGCAGACGGTCGAGTCCTTCGTGCGCGTTCCAACTAGTACCGAATCCTAATAAGGAGTATTCCGATTAAAAGATTGACTTTTGAATTTGAAAAGCTTAAGAGTGTGAAACTCGAGGATTGAGTAGATTGTTGTCTTTAGAAAAACTATTGAAAACTAAAGTCTTCAAAGGTTGATTTCTAATTGATAATTACACCCCTTTTTTAGAGGAGGTGTATTTACTAATTTCAGTGGTGTCCTTAATAAAGGTCCTTTAAGGAAAAAAATATAATTATTAAACTTGGAATTACTTAGAAAAAATAAGATTAGTACTTAGAAAAATTAATAAAATTAAAGAAAAGGTTTTTCTTTCTTAAGAATTCTATTTTTCAATTTTAAAAGAATTTATTAATTTCTCCAAGAAAACTCTTTTACTAAAAAGGATATTTTTTTAAAAGACTTATCTCTTTTTTTTTTTTTTGATTCTTAATTTTCTAATGGTCGCACAAGGGGAAGACGAGTTTCCCTTTGACTATGGATTCAAAACGAAAGTATCAACAAGCTTCGACACCATTCAATTAAAAATACTAGCCACTAATTCATAACATCATCCAACTAAGTCAAAAAATACTACAAAATCTAAAACAATAATACTTCAACATTCAAACACTATTACTAAAACACTAAACTAAAAATTCCAATCTCATGGTTTGTGAAGGAATAAAAACAAGGAAAACAACTATCCAAATCCTACTTCTAAAGAGTGATACAAAAGGGCTAAACTAACAATACTACACAAGTCAACAATTAACACTAAACCATCTAACCAACTAACAGTAAGTTTTTCTTTCATTTCTTTTCCTTGTTCCAAGCTTTTAACAAATTAACAAAAATAACCCAAAATCCACCAAAGAAGAAAACGAAGGTAGAAACCTTACGATTCCGGTTCGAGGTGTTAAACGGGCGGCCTAACGGCGTCGGTTGGAAATTCCAGAAATTCGGCAACAGCAACCGGTTCAACGGCGTCAATTTGAACGGAAAATTAAACGAAAAGAAGGTCTCGGTTAGAAATTGGAATAAACCGGTGTTCGAAATCGAATTTAAACGGAATGAAATTCGAACAATAGAGGAAAGAATTCAACTCACTGGGGATTGAGGAGGAGACAGCGACGGCGGAGCTAGCTTCGGCGGCGGCGCTACGGCTGAGGCGGCGACGCTCGGCTTTGCACGGAGAGGGAGAGCGACTGGAGGCAGGGGAGCTCGGAGGAGGGAGTCGCGGCCTGGGGCTTCGTCGCGGCGGCGGAGGAGCTTCGGCGGCCGGAGAAGGAAGAAAAGAGACGGAGGAGGCGGCACTGGCGGCGAGCGGCGAGGGCGACGGCGGTGTTCCGCGGCGGAGCTCATCGCGGCGGCCTGCGTCTGGAGAAGGGAAGCGGAGCTCGGCGGTGGGCGACGCGGCTGAGCGGGAGGCGCGACGGCGGAGCTCGTTCGCCGTAAGGAGGAAGAAGGCGTGAGTTGAGAGAAGCAGAGAGAAATTTTGAGAGAGGAAGGAAAAATGTTTAAGTGCGTGAATGAAAATGAAAGAAATGAGGAGAGAGAGTTTGGCTTTTTCCTTTTTATACCCATTCTTTCAAGACTTATCTATTCCTCAAAATCTTATCCAAATATTTGATATTTTCGTTCCCAACTGATACGGTTTAGGAGTCGTTTGGTTCACGAGTGTAACCCCAATTCGGAAATTAATACAGTTTTAAAACTCAATTAATATTTTATTGTATTTTGATTTTTCTCAATAAATTAAACGGATCGAAATCCTTTATTTAATTTGAATAATTAATTTCTCGCAGTCCTTTATTCGTTTGAAAGAATTCGATTTCTTTCTTCGAATTTAGGAATTTATAAAAAGGGGTTTATATATTTAAAATACACAAATAACACACAAAATAATAAAATTAAAAGAAACAAAGAAAAGAAAATAAAATAAGGTTTCTAAATAAAGAAAAAGGGTATAGAACGGGACGGGGTATTACATGTTTGATATAACATTTATTTGTCTAAAATCTCTACCAAGAACGATGTCTTTCCTCCAAATGACAAAGTAGATGTTGACTCATCATAACATCTAACAATATCTCTGAGAATTTGGTTTAAAGCTTCAATAGTTAATCATCAGCACCTCATCCCATATAATGCATTTTTACTTTTCTTAAGTTATGTTAAGTTTGTAATGGGCCTTATGTTACAGGTGGATGACGCATTGATTCAACGGTATAATGAATTTTGAATGAGTTGTCCAACCTCTAGTCAATAGAAGATTTGTTATTTCGCTCGATGCCACATTAAGAACTATGTGTCCCTGCAGTCATAAGGTTGTTGGAAGAGTTCTCCATATGAATGTATTTTTGTTCCACCGTATTCGTACAAGAAAAACACACTCTTGTTATCCGATCAAACTAGTTCTAGTATTTCTTGAAGCACATTATTTTATTCAGAAGTTGGTGTAAAACTCAATGTCCCATGCTCCTCCATCAAATATGTCGGATCATAAAAGAATTCTTCTTATATGGGTTTATTAAGCCCCTCATACACTAATGCCTGAATTAGAACTGGTATTGTGGTAAATTTATTTAAGGCGTTCTCGTTCATTTGTAATAACTTCTTGATCTCAATCAAACCAATTCAACATCGCTTAGATTCGAATTTGTTTAAAAATAGACCAACGTGGTGTTTATGTAGTTTTAGTATATAAATATGTTTACCATATTAAAAAAATACACACAACTCATACCTTGAACATTTAGCAATTGTCTTTGTCTCGAAAGTATTCTAATATAGTCTTTCATGTATTTGTTAGGGAAATCGGGTTGTCCGGATCTATTCGGGATGATATTTAAGTATAAATTTAAAATTCAATTATTACTAGCATGCATCAATCCTAATTAATTCAAATAATAATTCCAACAAGACGCTTTATCATGCATATGAATTAATTCACATAAAAACCTATAGCAGAAACTCTAGAAGTTTATGCGATTACGTACCTCTTGAAGTGATGACCTTTGAGAATAACATGACAAGTTTTGATGATCTTATCAACTGAAAGACCTTCTCAAGTATTCCTTTTAGTAGGGGTGGCAATTCGTGCTAACGGATCGTGTTTCGTGTCGACACGATAGTGACACGACACGATAAGCCCCGACACTAACACGACACGATAAGCATCCGTGTCGACACGACACAAACACAATAAAATTTGTGTCGACACGACACGATATTTTTCGTGTTAGTATCGACACGATTCATTCCGTGTCGACACGACACGATAACGACACGATTCATTCCGTGTCGACACGACACGATAATGACACGATTCATTCAGTGTCGACACGAACACGATATAAACCTGATAAAAAAGATGGCTAAATTTAAAAGTGAGAGGGAGAGAGAAAGAGTGATATTGTGATGACCGATTAGTGTTTTTAGGGTTTCCAAAAGTAATTTTTATTCTTAATATGGTCCATATACTTAGTTTATAAATTGATGGGCCTAGGAGTTGGGTTTCCTCTGCCTTTTTTTTAGTTAGGGATAAGAATTTGAGACTAAATTCTTAATGGGCTTGAAAAGATAATGTTATATATTATTATTTTTATAAAAATATAATTAAAATATATTTCGTGTCACTATCGTGTTATGTGTTATTTCGTGTCACTATTGTGTTCATGCTTAACGAGTTGTTAACAAGTTAATGGGTTATCCGTTAATTTTATCGTGTTTAACGTGTTGACACTAATCCGACACTAACTCGCCACGAAATTTTCGTGTTCTTATCGTGTCGACCCGATAAGGACACTAACCCAATAAGATCAACACTAACCCGCAATTTTCGTGTCGGATTCGTATCGTGCTATCGTGTCGTGTTCGCAATTGCCACCCCTGCCTTTTAGCCTTGCTTGTTCACCGGTGAGAAGTGCTTAACGAACAACTAATAAAATAAGGGAAGAAGAAAAATATATGTTGCACTTAATTTTTCCAACTCATGGAACTTGTGAATTGGGGATGAAAATATCACCCCCTATTTATAATAGGTGGTGGCCGAAAAGTACATGTGGAAAAGGGGAAGATAAAATCTTTTCTTGATCTCTAAGAAATCTTGAATATATCTCATATATTTTTTTCTCCATAATAAAATATTCCACAAAAATCTCACCTCCTTATTATATCATTAATTTTCAAAATTTTAAGATGAGAATTCAAGATTTGGATATTCTTGAATTTATGAGATAATCTTGTATTCAAGAATACATATCTTCCATAATATTTATTCAAGAAAATCGACAAAATCTTTTCTCTTTCTTAATTCACAATTTGAAAATATTAGGAAAAATAAGCAATAATATTTTTCTTTTATTTTAATCGTCTTATTATTATTGGACTAATTATTAGGCTACTTGAGGGGCCTTTAGGAGAATTAAGATTGGACCTCCAATGGGCTTCTGGATTTTCAATATTGAGCCAAAATATAATTCAGCCCACTAATATTAATTAATACTACTATTAAATTAATACTGCACTATCCATCTTAATCCATATTACGATAATATGGGCTCCCACTTATTATTTCTCATGTTTAAGATTATTTAGTCCATTAATTAATTTAGCTTCTGAATAACTCTAAATTAATTAATATCTTGTGTCTTGGAGTAAAGGCAACTCAACATTATTATTCGTACCGGAAAACTAATTTTCATTTGCAAGATTTGGTGCGATAAAACTTCTGAGCCCACCAATGGGACAAATCACACAAGACGTGATTGCACACGTTTCTCCGTATTAAATCTTAGCAACTATCGATGATTAATATTATTGTCCAAAACACAAGGTATTGAAGTCACAATGATTCTCACCCAACATAAATCAAAACAATAAGTATTTAACCACATACAACCCTATTTAAGTGACAGAGATTAAGAAATCAATAACCACTGAGGTCTAATTTTCCTTCGTTTATAACAGAAGAATTTATCCTCTCTGTAGGTCCTCTTCAGCACATACAAAATGTGCTAGTGCAATCTCTTGGTCAATACAAGCCAATCTGAGAACTGCACCTCAACCTTTCACGGTGGATTGTTCAATTTCCACCTAGGTCGTGAAGTTGTACATTTATTTATAAGGAATTGTTAATGTAATCTTCTGTGATCTGGTATCACCACACTAACTACAATATAACACGTATGTAAGGATATAAATTGTTAGTATTGAAGATGTTAAAACCAGATGATGTAATAAGACCAGTTGAACCTGTTAGTCAGCTGATGAAAATAGAATAGGATTTAGTCAAGGGGGAACTTCCAGACCAGATAAGTCAGACCAGAAGAGTCAACCAGAAGACCTCTTCTAGATGAGGTTCCAGAGCAGAAAGGAATCAAGCTTTCCTAGATCCAGACGAGTCCTGAAAGACCAGACGAGTCTGGTGATTTAAGAAAAACCTTAGAATCACTCCCTGAATCTAGGCAACTCTTTAGTTCACTAGTCTGGTCTGAACCAGACGACTTCCGAGTCCTCTGGTATCTGGTCTTTCACATCTGCAGGCCAGACAAGATGTCAAAGAAAGTCTCTTTACCGTTGGTGATTTAAGGCAAAATGATGATCAGGATTGGAAAGTCAACAAAAATTCAAATCCTAAGGATCCCACCAACTCAATCAATCAATCAATTAGGGAAATTGATTGATTTCTAATTATAGGGAATCTGATTAGATTAGCTCTCCAATGGCTAACCCTAATTCACCCCTAAAAATATAAAGTACTGGAACGAAGAAAGAGATATGTGCAAGAAGCATTCAAGCCATTATTGTTTTAAGCATTAGCATCTCAATACTCGATCTAGATTCACTCTTATATTTACTTTGTTAGGAGTTGTAGTTGGAAACAATACTCAACCTGTTCATCTATCTAGACAAGGTTGTTGTGTTGAGATTAGATCATTAGATCTAAAGGTGTAAACAAGGAATTGGTACTTGTAAATTCCAGTGAAGTGAGTGAGTGAGAAAGATAGTAAGAAAGACCCCTTGTCGAAGAGAGAGTGGACGTAGGATTTTAGATCTGAACCACTATATATCTTGTGTTTTTTATTTCCTGCATTGCATAAGTTTTATTCGTGCATTCATACCTAAAAAGGCATAAAAAGGGATTTTATCAAGAATTATATATAAGCTTCCGCATTCTGCACCAGACGAGTCTGATATTTTCAAAAAGCTCAGAAAATTAAGTATTTGTGTTAGAAGTTTTTCCAAACCCCCTTCTAGACTTCTTAACACCCTTAAACAGTTACTAGTAGGACCAACAACGTATTATATATTGAATGGTTTGCAATAAATATATATAACATTCATTCGTATATAGAGCAACAATGATAAAGGATTTATTTTCATAAATAAGTGTTTAATACATAGGTTATATAAAGTAAAAATATACTTTCACGTATAATCCCAACAGTATTTTCAAAAACAATTTATGAAGAATTCATGTTTGCAGAAATGGGAAGAATTACAAATAAATAAATGTCTAACTTAATGAATTTCGGAATTCCGAGTTGTTAATTATTGTTTGATAAACGTAGATCAATCTTTTCAAATATATAACTTATACAAAAAAAAATCACGTAAATATATAAAAATACCTTTTTTTTTATAAATATAAGAACACCATATATTGATTAGACAATTATAATGATAACAATTAATCATTTTTTTAAATATATATTTTCAATAGTTTGGTACATTCATCTTTTAATTTGTTATTCATATTTGTCTCAAAATAATATTTACATCATTAAATTTTTATAATTAATATACTATTATACTTCATATAAATTGCTCAAATTATTTTATTAATGACTTAAACAGTTCATCCTCTTTAAGTGAATGACACCACCCATATATGGTATTATAAATTTTGAATTGTCATTCTTTACATATATACATCTTTATATCAAGTATGTGTGTGTGTGTATATATATGTATATGCATATATATATATTGTAATGTTTTAACTCTGTCTTAGAATAATATTAGAATGAGTAGATTTATGTGAAAATATTTTTTGATAAGTTTATCATTACACTGTTTTGAAGTATCAAACATTTGATCAATAATATATAAAAAAATCTCATTTTCAACGAAGCTATTTCAAATCCAATAAGGTTGGCAGACCCAATTAAAGGAAAAGCTTGGTCTTGGTGTAGTATCCACGTTCCCAAGTTAAGGAAATATTCTTATGGAAATTAGATTGGAGATCCCAGAAATGTGTGTACTTCTATTTAGTTGAAGAAGTATTGTTAAGGTGAATTGGAGCTTTGAAATTTTTGTATTTTCTGTAATCTTATATCGATGTAAGGGTTGGAGTACCTCTTATATCCTTTTATTTTATTTTAATATATTTCTTTTCGTATACAAAAATTCTCATCAGAAGTATCAAGAATCGGAGTTCATTATATTATATTTTAATTATTGTTAGGGATGTTTAACGGGCCGCGGGCTGGCGGGCCAGCCAGTTTAGCCCTGCACTGCACAGAATTAGGTTCGAGGTGTATAATAGACAGTTTAAAAACCGAACTTTTTTGTCTGAACCAGTTAGCCCGTCGGTTTACCGGGCTGACCAGTTAGCCCAAAAGCTTTTTTTTTAAGAAAAAATAATAATTTCTTACCTTATGTTAATAAGTACTAAAAATAATTTCATTAACTTCCTTTCCAATTAGGATTAGGAGAAAAAGTCCATCTTGAAATCTTGGTTAGGAGAAATCATAGTTTGGCCAATAGAAATTGTTTGGTTTGGCAGGAGTGCGTTTACTGTAAAGGATAATTTCAGAAATTTAATGGAAAGAAGTAGTGTGGTTAGAATTGTGGTGCAAAGAGAGTGTGCCATTTCCAAATCTATAAATAGGAATTTGTTTCTAGTGTTATACAAATGAATTGAAGAGCCTTTTATATTAAATTCTTAATTAATTGTTAATGCTTGAATTTTATGAATAATGTTTGATTTTTTTAATCAATTATGAACTTTATGAACAATTTTTTTAACAATATTTGATTTTTTAGTTTAAATGGTAGCGTATTACAATTACAAATCTATATTTTAGATTTTTTTTTCACGGAGCCCATTAGTAGCCCGATTAGCCCGCGGACCGCTATGGTTAGGGTTAGGTTTCGAGTGTTAGTGGACTAATAAAAATGAACCGATAAGGCCCAAAATCGTTTAGGCCCACAGCCCTGTAGGGTTGGCCCTATAGGGTTAGGGTCAGCCCGTTTAACATTCCTAACTGTTGTTGATAATTTTTTAATGAAATATGATACCACTGACCTACCAATTAAGTTTTTAAATTTTTGCAATCGCAAATTCAATTTTATTATTATTATTTTGTTCTTTTTTATCTAATTATGGAGGAATTAATCTTCTATTATGTGGAAATGATAAACAATTTATGTAGGTATTTTAAATGAAGATTACAAAATTTATAACAACTATTGAACTAAAATTCCATATCAATTACAAACATATAAAACACTGCAATGACAAATTTATAATCTAAAAATATTAAAATTACAATGACAAATTAAAAACATTCATTACATGTCGAAATCCAATTGCCCATGAAGGAGTTTAGACGTGAGATAAATGTTTTCTTCGCACACGTGACATCAAAGCTCTGTATGCTCCTTTAAAAATATAAACTTTGTTACATTGATTACAAATACATAGAATTCTTGGTTGACTCTTATCAATTCTATAGTGGACGGTAAATACATGAGACTCAATACATGTTGTGGAATTGGAAAATTTGGAACTGAAATAGGTGATGGTGGTGGAGGAAGAGTATCTTCATTAGTAATGTTAAGATGCCTTAAACCCCCTACGCAGAGTTGGTTGGGGGTCTCTCTACCTGGTCAATGAGTCGGGGGTCCAGGGGCGACACGCCCTTGGCTCGGGTGCTTGGGGGGTGATACTCCCTCGATGGAGATGAGATGGAGTCACTTCAAAAGAATATGACTTGGGACTTGGTGAAATAGCCATTTGAGAGAATGATTGTTACTTGTAAATGGACTTTCAAGAAGAATGAAGGGATGTCTCCTACTGAGGCATCAGGTATAAGGTCACAATCGTCGTTAGAGGGTTCACTTAGAGAGAGTTGACAACGATGAGATATTTTCATCTGTGGTTAGATATACGTCCATCAAGGTGTTATTGCAAATGGTTGTCCATCAGGATCTTGAATTTGAACAACTCAATGTAAAAACAACTCTTCTACACGGAAAGTTGGATAAGAAAATATACATGACTCAGCTAGATGGTTTTTGAGTTCTGGGGAAAGAAGGTTACATTTACAAAATGAAGAAGTCCTTATATAGGTAAAAGTAGTCTCCGATGCAATGGTACAAGAGATTTGATAGTCAAATGACACATCTTAACTACAACGGGAGTCTGTATGATAGTTGTGTGTATCACAGCAAGCTGAAAGATGGTTCATTCATCTACTTGTTTCTCTATATAGATGATATGTTGATTGCTGCTAAGAGCAAGTCTGATATTCGGAAGTTGACGGGTCTTCCTAGTGCTAAGTTTAAGATGAAATATTTGAGTTATGCTTAGAAGACATTAGGCATGTAGATTCATAGGGATAGAAGTCGGAAGAAGTTTTTCTTTTCTCATTATATTCAGAAGATATTATCAAGGTTTAGTATGTCTACAGCTAAACCTATTGATATTCTAAGTGTTGTGAATATTCATTTGGCTATTGCTTTTACCCACAAATTTGTTGAGGAGAAGGAGTACATGTCTCGAGGTCTCTATGCTATTGCAGTAGGAAGTTTGATGTATGTTATGGTCTGCAATAGACCTGATCTTGCACATGTTTTTAATATTGTTATCAAGTTTATAGCTCAACTTGGTAAGGAATCTTGACAGGTTGTGAAGAGGATTTTTCGGAACTTTCGAGGTATGTCTAATGATAGTTTCATTTATGGAAGTGATGCTAACTATTTAATAGCAGGATATTGTGATTTTGATTATGCATGAGATGTGGACAGTTAGATGTCCATGACAGATTATGCTTTCAATTTTGGTGGTTCTGTTGTCAGTTGGAAGGTTACTTACAGCCTACATTTACTTTGTCTACTATTGAAACACAGTATATGGCGTTGACGAAAGCAGCCAAAGAGGGAATCTAGTTGAGAGGTTTGGTCAGTGATCTTGGTCTATATCATGATTATGCATCTGTGTTTTATGACAGTTTACATGCGATATATTTAGCAAAAGACCACGTTCATCATGAGAGAACAAATCATATTGACGTCAGGTATCATTTTCTGAGAAGAGAGAAGAGGATTAAGGTAAAGAAAGTTGGGACTACTGATAACTCTACTAATATGTTCATTAAGTTAATTTTGGGTAACATTTTCTAATACTATTTGGACTTGTTAAATATCGGAAGTTGTTAGTTGCCTCTTTTTTTTTTGGCAAATTTGAGTATGGTGAGTTATTCGTACGTCTGAGCACTTTGATGGTGCATCTGATACATCTGATCTGTAAAGTTTTCAAGTCAGGATGGAGATTTGTTGGGATGTCTTGAAATCCCTGCGCAGAGCGAGTCGAGGACCAGACCCTAGTCTGGGGTTTTGAGGCTCGTTTTGAGTCTTGAGCCTATTTTCACGGTGTATTTTTGTTTGAACTTGTTTTTAGTTTTAGGTCTATTTTCGGGCTCAATCTGTTAAGGATTTGTAAATATCCTAATTATTTGACATACATCATTCTGTCCTCTGAATAGCGTTGAGATTTCATAATAATATATGATGCTCTCTTCTGATTGTGGATGTAGCTAACACAACATAAGTGAACCGCGTAAATCTGTGTTATTTGTTTTACGTTCATGTTTCATTCTCACATTGGTTATAACAAGTAAACTAGTTAAAAAAATTGGAAGATTTTATATAAATATTTAATTTAAAACTATAATACCTATAATATTTTACTAAAGAATTTTAAATCTAAAATTTAATTCTGAATTAGTTTAAGTTCAATCTATACGTACTAATGTAATAACAAAATAGTCTAAAAATAGAAACTAATTGTAAAGTCATACCAAAAGTTTTTTCTAGTTTTATAAATATGATATTTAATATTTTGATATATTTAATGTGCAATTAATTAATAAAATATTTTTTCATTGTATTTTTTAAAAGGACTCTAGAAAAATGTTTTATTAGATTTTGTTTGATTGTTTTTTTTATGTTTTTTTTCCTCTAATTATTGTAACTTATTATATTCTAGTATTGATTTTAGAAATAAAAAAATTCTAGCAAAATATTTTGTTTATTAGGGATTTCTGTGTGAGATGAGATCATATATGAGACAGTGTTTTTACTAAAAAAAGTTGGGTCATTGTCTTCTTTAAAGAATAGTTGGCTTAAGCATCATAAACATATGGATTATATAGTATAGTAAATAAGGTTTATTTCATGTATAAGACTATCTACCTATCTTAATAAAAGTCTTGAAGCATTTATTTTGACAGCAATTTATAATTGAACTTTTCTTTTCGGGATAGAGTTATTAATAGCCTAATGTCTAAAAATATAGAGTGATTCTAGGGTGCATTCAAGTGCATACTATGCACTTGGATTTTGCACCTAATTTAAAAATCAATTTTGACCAAACCTTAAAATTCGCGAGTCAGTCCAACCCGAAAAAAATTCGCGGGTCAGTCCGACCCATTATCAGCGGGTCACATATCTCATCTCTTCTCCATCTCCTCTCAAACGCAAATCGCATATCTTCCATCTTCTCCATCCTTCGCCTCCTGCTCACAGAATTTCGCAAGTGCAACACATGTGGTCTCGCCTATCACCAGTACTTTCTATTTTCTCACTTTTGTACTACAGTACTAAATCTCACTAAATACATCCGCTACAATCCAGAAGAGAGAAATGTGAATGAAAATATATTTTTCTTAAATAAATTAACATAAAAGGGAATTATTGAAAGGGGAGTTGAGTATGTAATATGGGGGTGGTGCATTCAGGTAGGTGTTGTTGAAGTGATTATACTATTGGGCTAAAATAGGAAATTAAGATCTCGCAGGTCATCGACCTTTCATCCTTTGCGAGGCCTGTACAGAATGGTCCTTCTCTTTCTATTTCCATTGACAAACAGGTTTACCAGAAACGAGTTTCTGATTGTTCCCAAAGCCTCATTGGGCATGTTTTATTAGCAGCTGGTGAAAAACCATGGTTGGCTGATACTCTGCGGGTATGATTGATACATTTGTGGAACCTGCACCACAAGTTTTCTGTGGTTACTTTGGGCTGTGGGCTTTTTATGCTCTGGTTCGGTTCGATTGATGATCGTGAAAGGGTGTTTAAGAGATCAACTTGGCACCTTGATCCTGGTGTGATTAGATTACGCCGTTGGGTTAAAGGTTTCAATCCCTACAAGCTTGTAACTTCTACAACTCAGGTATGGGTACGTATTTATGAATTGCCCTATGAATTTTGGGATCCTAAACTCTTGATGTGTATTGCGTCTTCATTGGGGACCCCTATTAAAATTGATGAATGGACATTATCTAGTGTAATGGGGCATTTTGCTCGTATTCTTGTTGAAATTGAATTTCAGATTGAATTACCAAAACATATTTTGGTAGAAAGCAGAGGTGAGTGCACTTTTCCTATTCTTCGGCCAGAGAATCCACCTTTGTTTTGTTCTCATTGTATGATTATTGGGCATTTGATTAATTCTTACCGCTCTAAGGACAAATTGGGTACAATAGATACTATGGGCACTACTGTAGATACTAGTGATGTTGGTTTAAAAGATGATGTTGAACACACTAGGCATTTAGCTACTGTTGGTGATTTGGTTGTCGACAATATTTAGGCTATGGCTGTCAAAAATTGCAAAGTGGGTGTATCTACTGACTTAGGGTGTGTATATGAGATTTCTGCACAAGGAGTTGTATCTACCAATCTTGAGAGTGTGGCAGTCCAGCAGTATGCACTTGCACATGGAGGTTCGTCTGCTACCAATATGAATGGATCAACACAATTAGGAGGCTCACCTCAGCAGGGGGTTTTTGACAGGAAAACAGAGGCATCCACACAAGGCTTTGAGTCTCCCAAAACCTTTTCATTGTTACAAGATACGAAATAGGGTAATTTTCAAGACAATCATGCGATGATTATCGATTTACAGAAGGACATAGTGAAGAAGATAACAGGTACTTTCGTTGAAAGTTTGGACACTGATAGAGAGTGGGAAATTCACACCACCAAAAGTTGTAACAAAAAAAAGGGAGCCCAAAAGCAAAGTGTTGTTACTAGTAACTATAATTTGAGGAAGACTTTTAAACCACCATAACTTCTAGCTTTTGTATGTGAGACTTTTAAGGTTCCTTTTCTCACCTAGTTCGGTTCCCCATTGGGGTTTTACGACGAGGTTTAGAATGAAGAGCTTGTTTGGTGACCTTTGCCCTGGGTTGTGGGGCCACTAACCTTTTTCTTTTTTCAATTTATAATATCATTTATTTGCTATTGGGCTAAAATAGGTAAAAGATAGTTAATTTATTTGGCAAAGAGTATTAAATACAAGCTTCAGTGGAAGTGAGATCATCCCAGTTACCACTCCAATCAACATCAGTCAAACTATTGAGGGTGGGAGAAAAATCTCGTCTGAAGTGAAAAGCGAAATGTCTAGTGTCGTTTGGATAACGAAGGAGGCGCTTGACAACACCCCAATAATTCTCAGTTGGAGCATGCATAAATTTAAAAAAATGAAAGCAAAGGCAATGGTCTCGTGAGTGAAAATAATTGAAAACTTCCAAGGACTCAACAATATATGGTGGCATCAGACGGGCCACTGTCATTTTGAAGTGAGAGTTTTGCTCCCGGTCCTATTAGTGTTTGAACGAGTTTGGCTTCAAGCACGTTGTGTTGAGGTAGTAAATCTGTGACATATTTGTGCTGAGATAGATAGTGGGATGATGGGATACAGAGAACATCAACACTGATAAAATAGGATAGTGGTCCAAGATTGAGGTATTGTTGGTGATGGTACATTAATTATAATAATAAAAATTATTTGGAATATTCGTGATTATAACTCGGGGTATTGTTGAGTAATTCTTAGGGTATTTTTTTATTATAATTTGGGGTATTGGTGATTATAACTTGAGGTATTGGTGATTATAACTCGGAATATTGGTGATTATAACTCGGGGTAATGGTGATTATAACTTGAGGTATTGGTGATTATAACTTGGGGTATTGGTGATTAAGTCTTGGGGTATTGGTGATTATAACTTGGGGTATTGGTTATTAAGTCTCGGGGTATTGGTGAATAATTTTTTAGGGTATTGGTGATTATAACTTGGGGTATTGGTGATTATAACTTTGGGTAT
The DNA here is from genome assembly GCA_947034835.1 of Ballota nigra. NCBI lineage: Eukaryota > Viridiplantae > Streptophyta > Magnoliopsida > Lamiales > Lamiaceae > Ballota > Ballota nigra. The sequence continues at coordinate 6,449,276 of OX344722.1, forward strand.
TGGTGATATAACTTGGGGTATTGGTACGAAGCGTGCGCAAACCATTTGCGACCCGGTTTGTTGCCAGACCCGCGAATTTTGGACGGGTTGGGCCTGACCAGCGAGTTTTTAATTTTTGGTCAAAATTAATTTCAAATTGGGATCAAATTCCAAGTGCATGCTATACACTTGGATGCACCCTAGAATTTGTCAAAAATATATTCATTTTTGTCATGAAATTTTTTAATTGTTCATTTTTAGTCAAGAGAATAATTATTTGGCCCATTATACCCTTAATGAATTAACTCTTTTAACTGAGTTTGTACCACCATTAGTTCACCTCATACCACCGTTAATTAACCCCGTACCATACTTTATTTAAGCCTGTATTGGCATACGTTCAGTTTGTACCCCAAATATTAAACTCAGTATCTTATTTTATTTTTGCCCATACCACCATATAAATAGTATGTATCATAATTAAATTGCCTCGTACCACACTTTATTTAAGCTTGTACCACCATTACCGTATCACACTTTATTAAGCTCGTACCATAATTCATTTAAGTATGTACTATAATTAATACATCACTTTGTCTCATAATATACAATTAAATCACATTTTATTAAGTTCTTAGAATAATCTATTTAAGTTCGTAACACAATTTATTCACAAAGTACCACCACATATTTAGTCTTTACCATAATTATTTCATCCCTGTACTTTATTTTATCTTGTACCACCATTAATATACCACGTATTGAATCACATTGTACCATATTTTATTATGTTCGGACAATAATTTATTTAAGTTTGTACCACTATTAATTCACCTCGTACAACAACCGTTCCACACTTTATTAAGTATACACCACCATGAATTCACCTCACCACACTTTATTATGCATGTACCACCATATTTTAAGTATGTACCACCATTTTAAGGACCATATAATTTTAGTGTTTAGCCTTATACAACAATTTGGACGATGCATATTCATAATCTTTAACCCCGCATCACCATGTTAAACCCTTTATTATTAAACCCGTATCACCATATATACTAAACCCTAAAATTATATTTTTAAAAAATGAAGAGTGATGTTGGAGAGGGGAAAAATGAGAGAAAGAACGGTTGACAACAACTTACATACGAGAAATTAAAAGGAAAAAAAAGATCGAAGAAGCGACGCACAAAAGGAAAAGGAGAAAAAAAAATAAACACAGAAAAAAAAGATGAAGGAGAAGAAAAAATAAGCGTAGAAAAAAAAAGAGAAAAAGGAGAAAAGAAACCTAATCAAAATTAAAAAAGAGGGATAAGGGTAAAATTGGTAAACAATATATTCTCTTGGCTAAAAAAGAATAAAATTAAAACTCTTGACACAATATAACTTTTTAAATTAGAATTCGCTAAATATGGAGGTTTCCCTTTCTCTTTTATGAGGGTCTCCTATGTGAGACGGTTTATCTCATACACATGAGATGATGCTTCACTTAAATATTTATGTCATACTCTCCTTTAAACCAACTATTAAATTCTCATAAACTCATAAGCATATATTAAATGAGTTTATTTCATGTATAAGAATGTATCATAACTATCATAATAAAATATTAATTTGAGACAAAAAGTAAAAAGAAAAAAAACATACAAATATTGAAACACGAAGGCTCCACTTGGTAGGTCTCCTTATTTGAGGTGGGATAATAGTAGTGGATACAAATTTAGTAGTGATTAGGTATATTACACTGCTCGATAGATTGTATTAGGAAGATTATTCTTTTCAATCCATAATAAATATGTAGGGGTAGGAAGCCAAGACAATTTATTGTTGATTTGAACATATAAAAACTCATTTTGTACCAATACAACGATAATCAATTCGAATCCATTTTAAATAGTATGCCCCATCAAGCAACTTATAAAGATAAAATAAGGTCATAATACACATGGACAACACCTATATTTATGGAACACTTATTAAAATAATATCTATAAGTGTATTTCAAATATAATATAGGGATATTTTAAACTATTAAAAAAAATTATTACTACTATATTTTTAAAAAATACATTGAGACTTTTATTTTTGTTGTATAAGTTATGTGTAAGACTATATATAAAGTGTAGGGTCATCTTAGATGTACAAAAGATAAAGCATCCTAAGTGTCAATTTGCTCAAACTGGAATCATCGTTAAATTACACATTCTTTATTACATGTTCTTTAAATTGCACGAATAATGTCATCGTTAATAAAAATATTACAAAATTTATATATTACATAAGTTTTAAAAAATTTAGAAGGTACACAAATATGTAGAAAAAAACTTATATGAGACGATGTGCATGAGACAAATCTAATTTACTATGTTTTAATGGTGCGTATAATGTAAATACAAAAATGAAAACTCATCTCATATATGAAATTGTCTCACATGTCAAGAGTCAAGACTCCCTCAAATATATATCCTCTATTTAAATTTTAAGATTTATAATACATATTATACGTATAACGTTCATGCATCACACGGGTTACATACTAGTTCTAAATTAACAAAAAAATCTTGTATTCAGTTTAATTTTTAAATTAAGATTAATTTTGTTTAATATCACTAAAAATAAGTTTACGTGACACTACATGCGTCATGAGTCAGACATTAAATGACATAAGTTCTCCTATGAAATTTGTTTATAATATAAAATTTATATCATATCATTAATCCAGTGATATCATAACATTCATTTAACAATATCATTAAACTTATATAAACTAATAGCACAATGTAAAATGTTATGGACATTAGTTTATAAAAATAATTGTATCACATAATAATAATATGATATCAGTTTTATGTTATGAACAAGTTCTACAGAAGGGTGACTCCTAAATAAATATATATATATATAAGTGTTAAATATAAAATCAAGAAGTGATATAATATATATATAATATATATATAGATGTAACTCTCTTATAAACCAATTTAACCGTACAACTTGAAAAATATTCACAAACTACAACATAAAGTGTTTGGTTCAAACTCACGTAGAAACACCTAAAAATAAATATTATTGTCTCATATCATGAGATGTTGGGATGAAATATAAATTGGACATAATACATTAATATTTTAATAGTAGTGAATGTTAATTTGTATTGTTTCAGGGTTGAAACAGTCTCACGCAAGTTTTGCCAAGATTATATTAAAAATATGGTTCAATTTAAATACAGTCTCATGTTTTATGAATACACACCACCTAAAATAATGTTAGAATTTTTTTCCGAAAAATGTAACAATTTTTGAATTTTTTTTTTCCGAAAATTCATATGTTTAGTGTTTTTTTTTTTTGCATTTTTGGATTTTTTTTTCTGAAAATTGTCAAATTTTTCAGATTTTTTTTCCGAACACTTTTTGATGGGGTTGTATTAACAAAAGATTGGACTGTATATAACCTTGGCCATTTCAATCTAAAAAAAATAAAAGACAAAATAAACTCACTGATTATGCTGAGATTACAATTACATATAGGCCAAGGTTAAATACAGTCTCATGTTTGGTGAATACAACCCCACCCAAAAAATTGTTCGGAAATTTTTTCCGAAAAATGTAACAATTTTCGGAATTTTTTTCCGAAAAATCATAAGTTTAGTGTTTTTTTTTAATTTTCGAAAAAAAATTCCGAAAATTGTCAAAATTTTCGGATTTTTTTTCCGAACATTTTTTGGTGGGGTGGTATTAACAAAAGATAGGACTGTATATAACCTTGGCCTTACATATATGGCTTGCTAGTGGGCGGCCTTTTTAATCATGGGCAATTGTTTGTTTGCAAATGGGCTGTCTCTTTACATAAATTGGGCCCAAAAATTGCTGATTTTTATTAAAATAAAGACCACGGTTATTAACAGTAGCCTCTGTGTTAAATACACTACCCAGATGAAGACACTACCATTTTTTCCGAAAAATTGAAGCATTTTCGAGAGAAAAAAATCCAAAAATAAACATAAATTTCGAATTCTTTTTTCGAAATTTAGTGCATTTCATCAATTTAAAAAAAAAAGTTCGAAAAAATAAAAAAAGTTTGAAAAAAAAAAACCGAACAAAAAGTAGTGTATTCATCCGGTAGTGTTTTTAACAAAGAGGCTAGTGCAAATAACCTGCGCCTAAAATAAACCATCTTCCATTTTTCTTAAGCCCATTTACTTTCTACTTTCTATTGCCATAGCTCGTTTCGTCTTGTCCTTGGTCCTTTCTCTATTCACTTTTTTAATTTAATTGATTTCGATAAATATTAAGTACGTGATTTATATTCAAAAGTCCTCATTTTATCTACAAAAATAATAAAATGTTATATTTCACATTTTAAATGTAATTAGTCCATTTTAGTATAAATAATAAATGTAATTAGAATAAATTAAGCAATCAAATAACATTAATGAGAAATCAATAAGTCAAACTCAAACTTTTTAAAACTAATGGTAAATACAAAAAAGAGTTGGGACTTAACTCAATTAAGTACAAATTGCACCATGGACTGAAATTATACAAGTGCAAGTCTTTTTGTGAATAAGACTCAAGTGAACTTTTTTAACATACAAAATAATATTCTCTTTATTCAATTTCAAAATTCTATATTCCATTTTCGGTTGTTTGTATTTATTATTCTATTTTTTTTGGTAACAAGTGTTTAGATGGATTGATTTGAGCTATGAATTTTAAATCAACCCTCTATATTCCACTCCACTTATTTTGGTAAAATATTCAAATGATGGATTTCAAATTTCTGGATATAATCCTAGTTCAAAACGGATGAGTTTTAAAAACCTAGCAAAATCATGTGTTTTTCATGGATTTGAGAATTAATTCATTTTCAAATATTTTGCATTTCGAATGACCAGAAATGATCATATGCCCACCCGTGAGAATAATATTATATATCCACCGCGAATGTGTTAATGACACATAAGCAGGGGGCCAACTATTATTTTAATTAATTGTTTATATCTGCTTATGTGTCATTAACACATTCGAGGTGTGGGTATATAATATTATGTCCAGCGGTGGACATGCGATCATTTTCGTTCAAATGACTTCATCCAAATGCAACCTTTAACACCATTTTATTCTTTTAATTAAAAAAAAAAAAAAAAGACACTACTTTATCCTCACCCTCCAACTACCATTTATTTACCCCACTTTGTCATTGAGAGACCACATAAAAATCTCCTTATTTGACCCACATCACTAAAACACAAACTCTCCTAAGAAATTTATACTATTGTATTCATTGATACCATAACATCTTAAATATATAATAGCAACATTTTTTCCTTAAATAGTTTAGGCGCCAAACACTTTTGGCCGCTGATCTATTTTTCAACAATTGATCAGCACCGTTCACTTTATTATCTAACATTTATGGTGTTATTTATTTACAAAACAACAATATTAATTATGTTTGCCTGAAAGAAGCCAATGACAACAATTTATTTTTAATTGATGGTTGACTATTGAATTGATTCCTATAAATTAGCAACTGTTATGTTTTATATATCCTTATTTATACGTCTCAATTCTTTCTCATTGTCATCATCGACAAATTATTAATTGCTTTTGAGTTTTTTTATTTGTGTTCGTATGAGTTTCTCATAGTTTGTGTATGTTTATTTGTTCTTAGGTAATTTGGGATTCACACTTGGTAGCAGAGGAGTGTTTATGTCCTGTCTGAGATATAGTCACCGGAATTACGATGGCATTGGTTAGTGCATTTGTAAGAACCTATTGTTTCAATTTCAAATTTTGTGTTCTACTTCTCTTTATGACTTTGCAGATTCAGATTTTGCATCAGAGAAGTTTTTGCATTTCTCAGCGTCCATTCAGTTGTTCATCGTTACGATAACTTAATTTTCTGATAGATTAGGAAGCAAATAACTTTTTCTTTCTTTTGGTTTTGGTAATTTATGTCATTATAGCGACTAACATAACCTTGCTATATGTAATAACTAGTGCGTACCCCCGCAAATTTTGCAGACTGGAAAAAAATGTTATTTTTATTTTCAATTTATAAATATAAATATTTATTTATTTTAAATATCTTATAATTTTGATATAATATTAAAATTGTAATTATAATTCGACGAACAATAAAAAACACTAAACATGAACAAATAGAAAATTTGAAAAATTCTAACTAATTCACACATTCCATCTTAAATTATTATTACAAAATATTACTTAAAATTAAACGTTTATGAAAACTTCTCTGTAGACTACATTTTTTGTATATTTGCACAACCTTCCATTGGAATCAAGACAGAGAATTTTCAATCCTCTTTTACCTTTAACTCTCGAGACAGCAACATACAATTGTCCATGTGTAAAAACTGGTTTCAGAAGGTACACACGGACAGTGGACAAAGATTGACCTCGACTTTTATTTATAGTCATTGCAAAGCACAAAAGAATTGAGAACTATCTCCTCTGAATTCTAAAAGGCAAAGTATAACCAGAATTAGTTAGGGTCATCCTCGGAATATATACCTTACTCTCAATATTTCTTCCAGATATGATTTCAGCTTCTAGAATATGATTTTCAAATTTTGTAACGACCAATCTAGTAACGTTACATAGTTCTGACTTTTGATCGATATTTCTGAGAAGCATTACAGGGACACCAACCTTCAATACCAAACGGTGGTGTGAAATTCCGGAACACTTGACCGAGTTCAAGTAATCAATAGAAAATAGTTCTCCACGACCACCGGGTCTATACAGGGATCTACAAAGAGTTTCAGAACTCAGACACTCTCTTGTTTCACCAGGTATCATAGACAAAACCTTCTCATTAATGCATTCCACTTCTCTGTGAGTTGGAGCAAGTATTGTTCTATCCTCAAAATAACCACGCGTGTGAAAATTTTATTAAATTGAAGGGTATATACTTTCTATTATGGCAGCTACATGATCAACTACATCATAAATAAGATTTTCTTCAGAAATCTGAATATCAGTAAAGCCATCTCTGCTATTCTCAAGTTCATCATCTCCAACTTTCAAAATCCAATCTGAAAACTCAGATATCTCATCAGAAGTAGATGGAGTTAGACACATGTATTATGGTTCGCGGCTTTAATAAGCAATTAATTTAAGTTTTTAATTTAACATTGTATGCTTAAGTCGGCATAGACATGTTACGCATCATAAAAATTATTATGGTTCGCAGATATTTTTTTGGTATGCTTTAGTACATTATCATTTTTTTTAAATTTAGTACGATATTATATCATATTTTATATACATATTGAGTGTAAAGAATATAATAAAAAAATAGAGCAACATCAATATTATTTAGAAACATTCATAATAAAGATACTCAAATATAGAATACAACTGTCTGAAAATATAGAACATATACTGAAATAATGGTAGCAACGCAAACACACTCAAATTAAAATCAAACTTAAAAAATATAAATTAAGTATAGTATGAAACAATCAAATCTTCATTAAACCGAACACTCCAGATAGATCCACATTGAAATGCATCTTGGTAGCCATGATATCATTTGTGAGACATTTCTCTTAAAAAAAAAGAGTTTATTTAATATAATTATATATAATAATAATAATTTCGGTTGAATATAAAAGTATACTAACCTCCATTCTGATGGATGCTCTTTGAATATTCAAGAATAATTATCACGGGAGGCTCAGGTTCTTGCACAATTTTTTTTATAAATTGTTCACATAAATCTCGCTCCAATATACATTTCATAGTTGTACCTCTATAAAAAAATTGAGTAAAAAAATGAATACTTACATCAAATTATAAAAAAAAAAACTTATTATCTTCCATCTTCAAGTTCAAGTTCTATTGTCCTATATATGATATCACCATATCCATAGACTGTTTCAACTTGTCCAATGAAAATAACATGTGCATGGATATCTGAAAAAATATATAAATGAATTTAATTTTATGTGAATAAAATTTAAATAATTTTACTCAAAATATAAAAAGAACTTACCTTGAAGAATTGAATCGTCTTCATAAGTCTGATTAAGTATATCTTGAAATGTAACAAACTGAAATATATGTCTCATAATAATAGATTCACCACATTTAGTCATTTGAGTTGAAGAAAGAAATTTGAAGCACTAGTTATGTTTGGTGAAATTTATGATATTAGAATTTGGAGCAATGCTAATATATTGTAAAATGCACTCCTTCCCCTCAATCACAACATTCTTACGTAGACATAAGATTCTTAGGAATAAAAGCATGAATTCTCGTATCCTACAAAAATAATTTAACTATATTAATTTTATAAAAAAATTGACAATAAAAAATAAATGTTATCAATGTGTATGCATCAAATAGCAAATTTTTTTTTTATAAGGATGATATGTATAATTTATAAAACTTAACCTGTATATCTAACAATACTATCACCATACCGAGATTCCCCCCATAGTATGAAGATGCAACATAAATCAAAAGTAAAAGTTTGACTCTAAACATAGATACACAAATTTCGGATCTAAATATAACACTTGACAAAAGAGATGTCATACTTAAAATGGAATAGTGTGTAGATGTTTGTGTAGGAACCATTGATTAATATGTTGGTATTTATATTGGAAAAATCCAATGATAAGAATTATATTTAAGCGTCAATCAAATTATTTAAAAAATTCAATTCCCTCCTAAAAATTTCATGTACACATATATTTTGAATTTTTTTTATTAAAAAAATTGAAAATTAAAAAAAATTGCTAACTTTCAGTGACATAGTATTATACATGGTAAGATATTGTTTATCATGGCAAGATTTTTTTGGGAATAATATGTTATTTCAGTGACAATATCTTTTGGGTAGTAAAATTTTGTCCAAAAAAATAATAAAGTTACAATCTATTTTCCATGGTAAGATATGGTATTGGAAGACAAGGTTCTTTGGAAATCTTGCCATCTTTTACGTGACAATATCTTTTACAAAAATATTTATTTCAAAAATATATCTTATTGTATTATATATGGTAAGATTGCATTTCATGGCAAAAAAAATTGGGAATAATATACTATTTCAGTGATAATATCTTTTGGATAGTAAAATTCTGTCCAAAAAAACAATAATGTTACAATCTATTATCCATGGTAAGATATGATATTGGATGTCAAGATTCTTTTACGTGACAATATCTTTTTCAATATATATATCCTCCTACAAAAATTAGCATATATAAATATTTTGTAAAAATAAATTCCAAAAATATCCAAGTAAGAAAATCGTTGAACTGTGGAAAAAATATATGTTTTACATCTTAGAGGACATAGCGGCGGCGTCGAGACTATTCAATGGAGGATGACAAAAACTAAAAAAAGAGGTGAAAAGAAAAAAATTAAGACCAAGAAAAATACTGTAAAAAATCAGTATCATACCTTCGGTTCAAGGCCGCGGTATCAGATGCGGTTTGAGGCGGCGGGAGTAGAGCAGCGAGGCGGCGCCGGTTTGTAAACAATCTAACATGAAAGAGATGACGGGGTGAGAAAAGAATAGAGGAGAGGTGGTGGGGGTTCAGGATCTACATACCTTGGATTTATTCCTATTTTTGCATATCCACTTTCAACGCGCTCGCCGGAGTCCACGATAGATGCCCACCACTTGAATCACTGGGCTAGACGGAGAAGCCGCCTGAGATGAGTTCAGAGTAGGCATAATGATCGATCAAGTCGGAGCAACGGCGGCGCGTAAGCAATATTGGTGACGACGATGTCGACTATAATAAAGGATGCGCCGCCGATTATGGCTGCAACGGGAGAGAGAAACGGGCGGCGTATTTGAGAGAAAGGGGATGGTGTGTGCGATACTTTTAATAAGAGATTAATAAAATCTAAATATAAAATTAATGATTTAGATTTAATTTTGTGAGATGAATGGTCAAGATCAAAACTTAAACCAACTTTTAATGAGAGCGCAATATTTCGAAATGAAGAGATTTGAGACATGTCACATTAACCTAAGAATAAGGTGGTGTTGACACATCATCTTGAAGAGATTTAGAAATATATTATAATAAAATAATTGAGAATTTTATATTATATAGTTGTACTTTTTGGTCTATAATATATTAACAAGCCCAATATATAGTCAACAAAGGAATCTAACCTCTCCCTTTGAATTTCTCTGCTTCTTTTTTTACAGTTATTTATTATTTATAAATCACCAAATCAAACCAAGACTCTTCTCCAAATATAAACATAAAATTCCAAATGAACTAAGCGTTGGCAAAGCTGTTACAAATATTGGAGGCTGAAATTTAATTTACAAAACAATAATTTTTATAAGTGAATAGGAAAGACCGCCGACGAGACGCGTAATCTCAGTTCGTAACTGATGAGGAGGTGATAAAGGAAATTATTGTTCTTTAAAGTATCCAATATAATATAATAATTTTCTTAAAGTATCCAATATTAAGATCTTAGTTGGAAGTTGCACTTTCAATAAAAATATTTTATACAATGCAATTAACTAAAATTATTAGAAGTTATATAAATTCAATAATTTTTTTAAGCATACAATAATAAGATCTTAGTCGCTAGTTGCATTTTCAATATTAATTTTTTTTTAATACAATGCAATTAACTAAAAGAATGTATTAGAAGTTATATAATTTCTTTCTAGGATTAAGTGCAGGATAATACAATTCCAAACCACTTTTTACAAATTGGTACAGCATAATTGAACAGACGCACAAAAAAAAGTTGAACATAAGTATATATTTTTTGAACACTGTACTATCTTGTAAATAGTGGTGTTCAATTGTATTATTTTGTGAATGCCCCTTCTTTCTAATATTATATAGAGAACGTTTTTTATTTATACCATTAACCAATCAAATTTATTACTAAAATTTATATGATTAAGACACCAGGTATACCGTGCAATTTATGTGTATTCTTTAATATATATTTAGAGTTGTTTTCATTGAAAATTAGTGTTATTTACACTGAACGGTTACGATTGAAAAATCCTAATTGTGCAATAAAAACAACTCCAACTATTTAAAAATGCATTTAAATTACACTTGCAACTGACGCATAAAGACTTGAAGAATTCATATAATCTTTGACATCTTGCAAACCACAATAATTTTATTTATCTTAGGTCTTCACAATATTTATTTTGAACAATTCATATAATCTTTGACATCTTGCAAAACACAATAATTTTATTTATCTTAGGTCTTCACAATATTTATTTTCTCACTTTTTCTTATCATATATCTACCATATATACCTATCATATGAGCACTAAATGTATATATATATATATATATATATATCAATTGGTATTCAGGTATTCTCGGTTTACATTTTCAATTTTATTTTTTGTTATTATATAATTTGTTCACCTTCTTATCGAGTTATTTTTTAAATAATTTAATTGAATTGCTATCTGGTCCATATATTCTCCAACTTACTTTTTAAATTAATTAATTTAATTAAAATACATTGATCATCATATTAAATAATACAACATTAAATTTAAATGCATAATTTTTTTTATATTTATTGTTGATAATTTTTTTTAACATTTCAATGAATAGTGTAAGTGATCTTCAATTCCGTATAAATTGTTATAAATCCAGTAGATTTAATATACCAAATCTAAAAGATTTGATGTTGATATTGCTAATGGGCTTCATAACCTAAATAGACTTTAGGTTTAGATTAGGGTTTCTTTATGGGTCCAACTAAATACCCCTCCATTATTACTGGATACACCATTAAAATTTTAATTAAAAAATAAATGGACAAAACTGCCCTTTACTCTAACTTCTTCTTCCTTCCCCTTTTCACCTAAGATCCGCCCAGTACTCGCTGGTTTATCAACCCAAAGAACCGCATCGTTCTTACAAATCAACCGTACCATTCAATGGGTTTATCAATAAAATGAAGAAAAATCAAAATATTTGTTCATGAATTCTGGGAGACAAAAACTCATTGTATTAATTTATATTGTACAACTTTTCACAAAAACTACTAAAAGTTATCCCTTTTTCAAACACAAATTTAAAGGACAATTTTTTTTTTCGAAACACATCAATGGTTCGAACAAGAGAGAAAACACCGTGGCTAGCATGATAATTTTTGGATCTGCAAAAATTGAAGATTGAGGAAAAAAATAGGAGATTCTATATTTGAAAAAAAAATCATGTGATGCAGCGTTTGAATCGTTGCGAGGGGACGGGACGGTGCTGGCTTGGATGGTGTTGTGGGGCGTCTCACGGTGGAGGCCGGCTGTTAAATCAGCGGAGGAAAGAAAAAGAAACAGTCAACCAAAAAAATTAGGGAAGAAAGGGTATAATAGGTAGTTTGATGCACATTTAGGTGTATTTATTAATTACGGAGGGGTATATAGCATGACCCTTTCTTTATTATATATAGATCATTGTACTCTGTATTGTATACATACATAAATATTAGTGAAAGCACTTGGCTTGGTACGCCCCCAAACGTAGTCGTTATTGGCGAACTGGGTAAATAAACTGATATTTCTATTTTACGCTTATAATTTACAACACGTTATCAGCACGAGTCTCTGCCCGCAGTTAATCGATATGAATCTCAATTTATTTTTCAATAACATGATAATTAATTATCGTCTCAATTTCTAAATCCTTATGTGCTATGAATTTACTGTGCATTTAATTTATAATTGCATCTGTATTACTGTGTTTGCAATTGTTTATTAATTTGATCGAAAAAAATGACCACCAACGGCCGTACGTCACCACCTTAAGCCCCGACGGTTGCTAACCGTGGCCGACATCGACTACCGCGAGCCACGTCGGCCGAGGACCGATAGCCGCGAGCGAAGCCAGCCTTGACGGTCGAGATCCCTGACAGCCGCGGGCCGACGACCAAGCTTCCGCTGCGAGCGAAGCCAGCCTTGACGGCCGCGGGCCAACGGCCAAACTTTCACCGCGAGCCACCGTGTTAACGCACCGCACACCTATAGCCCAATTCGGTTTGGGCTACTAAAAAAAAATTGGGCTTGCAGCCCGATTTCATAGGCTGAAAACAGAAAATTAATTAATATCTTTTGGGTTATATATATATATTTTTAATTGGACTAATTAATTTATTTTAGGCCTCAATTTTTTTTTAAATAAACTTCCTTTTAATTTGAGCCCTCACTTTTATTTAGTTCACATTATATTTGAAAAATAAAAGGTGATAATTCTTAGCATATTAATTAAGCTAAAAAAATTTGGAATTAATTTTAAAATTAGTTCTCTATAAATTATTATTTTATGTGCTTACTTGCTATATGCGCATGCTATTTATGATTAATACACTTGCATGCATTATCACTTTTGCACATAGTCCTTATTTTATAGTTCGCATAGATTGTCTGGGTAGGCGGCGTCCAGTACTTGTCGGATCGTAAATTATGTTTTGGGTAGACGACGCTCAATTCTTGCTTCTATGTGCTTGAATGTGATCAAATAAATTCGTATTTCTCCGTTGTCAACGAAAGGTCACAAAACTCACCATGTCACTTTAAATATTGTAGTGAGAATGTTTGATATTACCAAAAGAGAATTCGTTGAGTTTGCTCTTGATCGTAGTAATTACCTGACATGAGCTCTAGATGTTGAGATCCATTTAGACTCTACTGAGTTGAGCGGAGCCATTGTCTAAGGTTCAAAATCCACTAATGCCCAGAAGGCGAAAACATTGATTTTCCTCAGGTATCACCTGAATAAGGATCTGAAAAATGAATACCTCACTGAGAAGGACCGATTCTAACAACAAAACGATATACTCCTCACTCAGGCACAATACGATTGACTGAACCTCCATTTTCAAGACTTTAAGTCTGTGACGGAGTACAATTCTTCCTTGCACTGTATTGTATCCCAGTTAAAAGCTATGCAAGCAAGCTAAAACTGAGGTCGAGTTGATACAGAAAACTCTATCAACGTTCCATTCTAGCAACCTTGTACTCCAGCAGCAGTATAGGGCCAAAAATTACACTGTCCACTCTGAGCGAATTTCTGCACTTCTAGTAGTAGAAAAGCACAACCAACTCCTTATGAAGAATCATAATTCGAGACCGGTTGGTTCACAAGCAGTGCCCGAAGCACATGCTATAGCTATGGGAAATACGAGTGGTCACAAGCGTGGAAGAGGGAGAGGAAGTAAACGAACTCGTGGCAAAGACCGAGGTCGTAGTAAATCTGGTGGTCCAGGAACCTTGAACAACAATCAAGCTCAAAATCGTGGAAAGGGCTTACTCAACACGAATTCCGCTCCACAAAAATCTGGTTCTTAAGACAAGGTTGAGGCTTATCAAAGGTCATTGGTCTCGCACGTGTCGCACTCCCAAGCATTTGGTTGAGGCTTATCAAAAGCAGCAGAAGGACGACAAGGGGAAGGCCCCTAAGGTCGAATCTCACCATGCTAGTCTGCCTGAAGCAAAATATGACCATGAAAATGACGATATCTTGGGCTTGGAGCTCAAAGACTATGGAGATAATGAGTGGTTCAAATATTTGATCATTTTAGTACTTTATTTTTTGTTAAGACCTTTTATTTGGATCTTTTTTTTGGATATTTTATTATGACATTTATATTTTAGCTTTGATATGTTTACTTTAATATATGTTATCTGTTAAATTTATTTGTGTTGGGTTTTAGAGGCACGGACACCATGTTCGGCGCAGCGGAAGATTACGATTCACCAACAACGAATCTCAAACATGGTTGTATAACATAACAATTAAAGGATAAATAACGATGTATAAATCCTTACAACGATTTGTACACGGAATCCTCAACTACGGTATCCACGTAACGACTTTCTACCAACCCGCACCGATATGCCAGCGTTGAATCTCGAGACGAATTTGCTAGGAAAATTCAGACTGAGATTTTATGGAGAAATTATATTTCCTGTGTCATTTCGAAATTCCCATAGGACACATATTTATAGGGATTAACTTGGCTTAATTCCTAAGCAAGATATCGGGCCTAGCCCATAATATAATATCTACAGATTATATTTCCCTAGATATGTTCCTACGAATAATATATTTACCATATCTATTATTCTTGTATAATAATATTCCAAATATTATTATTGGGATTTCATATTTAATTAAATCTAATTTAATTAAATAATAACAATAATTAATTTCAAATATAATTATTATTATATTCTCCATAAATTAAATATTATATCCAATATAATATTTAATCAACCAACTATAATTGATAAATTGCCATTACTTGTTGTGTGACCCATATGCCCTCGTATATCGAGCGATTAGTCAAACTAACGGTCTTAATTGAACCCTAGACAATAAATCAGACATTCTCAATATACGAGGTACGTTTGCAAGGAAATCTGCAACTACCTGTAATATTGTAGGCTATTGTGATATCTTCCTTCCATTCACGAATACTCGATTAAGTCTTGAACATGATGAAGCGTCTATTCAAATAACTTAATCATATTATCTCCAATCACTAATTGATCAAGTATATCACACTTAGCCACAAAGTCTAAGTTGATGTGCATAGGCCGACGACTTAGATCCAATTATGATGAGAAGACGAGTATTCTCTCTAAATCCACATTGAGGAATGAATCATATTTTTGGCTCAACTACCACGCACATGTATTTCGTGATGAACCCACTCCATGCTATATCCACCCGTGGAAGGGTGCAAGCGTCGGTCATGGTCAAAGTTCATCACTCCACACATGTCGTGCGTATTGACCTCAAGTCAGAGGAGTATCACATCGCTCCCACTAACCGAGACACCCGTAGACACATTATGTGGAATTACATCAAACGGTTTCTCGGATGGGTATACGAATACCCTCTAAGGTATCTGTGCATCCATCATGAGATACCCGATATCTCGTAGTAAGCGAGATCTTACTACACTCTCTAAGAGTATGATGCAGATCGCACATCAATCTCAATTGCATCATCAATATCCCATTCTTGATGATCCTTGATCGGGGCTATTTGAGAATCATACTTAGGTCATCTGAGTTCTCACTCACTCAATGACAGTAGTGATTCATGGGAACACAAATAAGAATACATGCAAACAATCCAACATCATATTCAGATAAGTGTAACGCCATATATTTAATATTAAACCAATAATAATATTAAACCAAATCTGAATATTATCTTAGTATTATGTCCTTTCGATGGATTGTCTCTAGGACACTAACACTAATGTTTGCCAAATTTGTTAAACACGAATTCAACTACTCGCAAGTGCACGAGTTCGTTGTTGTTGTAAGCACTTGACCAAGTTTAATATCGAACCAAGGGATTAAATTGAAGAACATAGCCCTAGGAATACACGTCGCCACATAATTGTAATGCAAATCGAGTTTGATAAGGTTGTTTGTTTTGGAAAGTAATGAATGAAACTTGAAATGAAATAAAGAAAGTAAACAAGAACAAAAACAATTAACAAGATTTTTTAAGTTTTTGACAAATATGAAAAGGTGTTCGGGTGTTCTTCCTTACATGAGAATCAAGTAAATGTTCAATAAGCAATCATTACTCTAATTTTCGGTCATAAAAAATGAGCAATCACTAAATATTACGCATTAATCGTACTTGATAGGCCTAGACAAACACGTCAATTAAAACCCTTGGATTGTATTCTCCTCACTAATTACCCAATAACTAAATCAAGCAATTAATGTAGAAATCATGTAATTCTAATGAAAACACCCAACTCTCGTTGCGATGCCTCAATATTAACTCAAATCACGTGAAGTACTCACACCCATACTATTTCATGCAAGCATCCAACTCTCGTTGAGACAATCACACAATCTAATACAAATTACAAGAGCAATTCATGCAATCGAACAATCAAAACCATAATCCTATGAGGATGACCTCCAACTAGAGCAATAATCTCCAATCAAATCATGTACCTAACATCATAGAAATAAACAAAACATTCATTGAAATAAGAGAAATAGTCATTAAAATAAAATTGAACAAATGGGTAAACAAGATAAAGAGTAGAAAACACCTAATTAGAAGAAAACTCAGCAACATCTTCAATCCATCCTTCAATTACATCCATACTTGAGCTTGAATTCAATAACAAACAAAATCTAACTCTATTGAGTGAAAGAAAAATTGAAATCTAAAAATGAAGGTGAAAACCATCTAGACTAGTGTGCGGGGTGTGTGCCCCTAAAGGGGGTGTATGGTGTTTTGCAAAATCTGAGAAAAGAGGTATATATAGTGTGGGAATGAGGGCTTGAGACGAATTTGCAAAGAAAACCCTGAAAAATGAAGAATTTTCACATTTTTAACCATTACCGAATTTATCGCGATATATCGTGAAATCTCGCGAGATTTTCAATATCTCGCGAGATTTTGAAATTCTTGAAATTGGCTTGAAATTCTGCAGCACAAGTCTTGCACCGGTTTGCATTTTTTTTGTACCGGCCGGTATGGATGGGCGTTAACCGGTATTCAAGGGCCGAAGCAATCATACCGGTTTGGACATTTTGTGCTCGGTTTGGAGGTGAGTGGCTCGGCCGGTATGGACTCTGCCTTCTTCATCACAATTGCAATTCTTGCAATTTCCGATCGTGAACCAATACTCGAAACTTTCCGGCGTTGTACTCTCAATTTCTGGTCACGGTTTTCCGGCGTGAGCTGCGAAATTCCGGTGATGGCTGCTTTGCTTCGAACTCCGGCGACGAATTCCAGGCGAGAGTTCTGCAATTTCCGTTGTGCTTCTTCCATTAATTTCGGTACCGTGCTAAGCTCCGATTCCGGCGTGAATTCCGGCTTCGTTGCGAAGCCTGCTATTTCCGGCGAGCGTGCGTTCTTTCCGGCGATGGGGGGTTCTGCAATTCCGGCCAAAGTCTGCGTTCTTTCCGGTGGGCGATTTTGGCGTGAAGCTGGCTTCGACAATTCCAGGTGGTGGAGTGTTCTGTGTTTTCGAATTTCCGGCAATTTCCTTTCTCTCTCCACGAATATGGCTGGAAACGTGGGTTTCCAATTCAAAAAGCCAACATTGACCTTTTCTCTTTTGAAAAAGTGGGGCCCGCATGCTCCTTTATCTTTTCTTTCTCATTTTTTTAACCGGTTAGTCACGTGAAAGGCTGCTGCCTTCATGAAAATGCAAATGGGCCTTGGACTTTAATCTCTCACTTTGGGCCTTGATTTATAAAAGGGCCGAAAACCACTAAATTAAAATGAAGTCCAATTCGTATCTCATTTTGCTCTCGATCCAACTTTCTTCTCGATTCTTTTTCTCAACTCATTTCTCACTAAATTAAAAGTCTTGTCTTTGCTATTAAAAATATCCAATTTCCTGCAAAATAAACACAAATACCTTTCTCGACAGTTAAGCGCAATTAATCAAATTAATGTAAATAATTGCAAGAATTCAATTAAATTAGGCAAATAACATGCATGAATTTCGAGCAATTTTCACACTAATCAACTAACAATTTGGATATTGCTATTCTTATACATGGCTTATGAACATATCAACTATTAGGTTTGGGCTTTTTCCTCTGGCATGATGGATACAAATTGTGATTTATGTTTGGTAGATAGTGCCACCACACACACACAATCTTAAGAGATGGGAAGTATTTTCATAACTTGATAGAAAAAAAAAGGGAGTGCAACTACGATAGCCAATGATAATATTATAATAGTGGGCTCCGGAAGAGCCCCTATCATCCTCCCTATGGTTATCAAACTCATAATTGACAATGCTTTGTTGTTTCCACAATCGAAGCGTACCCTTCTCAGTTTTAAAGATATAAGAACAAATGACTATCACATTGAAACTGAAACTGAGAACAATAATGAATACCTTTTGATGACTATTTCTTGAGGTAGTCGTAAACAAGTTATTGAAAAACTTCCCTCCTTCTCTTCCGGATTGTACTATTCCTACATCCGGCCGTCTAATCTCCATTTAGCCATGAGTATGAAATTTCACGATCCGAACTCTTTTAAATTATGTCATCAGCAGTTAGGTCATCCAGGAAAAACAATGATACGTAGGATTCTATCTAATTCAATTGGTCAAAATATTTTGAATAATAGAATCCCTCTTGTCGATGAATTTATCTGCGATGCATGTTCAAAGGGTAAATTAATAGTATGCCCGTCGCGCACCAAGGTGGGACTTGAATCTCCAGTTTTCCTTGAACGGACTCAGGGAGATATTTGTGGACCGATTCACCCAGCATCAGGACCATTCCGATATTCCAGTAGATTTAATATACCAAATTCTAGAAGATTTGATGTAGACATTACTTATGGGCTTCATAACCTAAATAGGTTTTAGGTTTAGATTAGGGCTTTCTAGTATATATAGATCGTTGTACTCTGTATTGTATACACACATAAATATTAGTGAAAGCTCCTGGCTTGGTTCGCCCCCAGACGTAGTCGTTATCAGCGAACTGGGTAAACAAACCGATATTTCTATTTTACGCTTATAATTTACAACATAAATAATATTGAGATTTAGGAAAATCTTACGTTTTTTAATCAAAATTAACCAATCCTTCAATTATTTATGTGAGAGAAATGTATGGTGATGGTATTTCTATGATTGATTTTATGAAAAGACCCCATGAAAAATAGTAAATTTTAGATTTAAAATTGGCTTATTTGCAAATAAAATCACAAATTTTCCACAAATTGCAATATAAGCTAAACTTTTAAATTTTGGCAAAAAAAAAAAAAATCACCACTTTTATATTTGTTTGCAATTTAAGCTTCGGACAGTTTTGTCCTTGCCCCAAAGCTGATATGTACAAATATATATACAATTGTCATCTCAATATGCATCCACATCAATAATTATTTATAAAAATAATAAATAAAATCTAACTTGCAAATGAATATTATAAAACTATAAATAAATTTAAAATACATATAAATATAAAAATGTTTAGTCATATTTAAAAAATATTTAATTATATTTATAAAATTCAAGAGTTTATAATATATTTAAATAAAAAAAATTAAACCAATTTAAAATATCGTCAAACATAAATAAATTTTTTTAAAACTAAACACTTTCCTAATTAAAGAGTAAAATAACTCTCTTCTTCAATTACCAAATCCAAAATCCCACAAAAATCATTCTACAATTACCAAACCCAACCTTAAAATCACTGTTCATCCTCATTTCTTATCTTCACCATCCGACCGCCGCACCCCTCCAATGCTGACACAACATCATCAAACGTAGATTAAATTATTTTCTCTTGAACAATTATAATTTCAATCTATCCAGAAATCAAACAAATTTTTCTCCACATTATTTTTAAGATTGATACCTTCAATGTTTCACATCTCTGACCTTTACACCAGTATCTTAAACTCAAGATTTATAAGGAATGGGTGGGGAATGGAGATAGGCATGGAGAAGACTATTTGCAGAGTTGTCGGATATATAGTATGCTTGTGGATGAAGAATTGGAAGGGATTGAATTTATTTTCTTCAATTAATTATAGGATATTTTAATTGGAGTTGTAATATTTTGAATGTGTATTGTGGACTAGAGTTGGGACATTTTGATTTTTTTTAATTTGTAATTTGATTTTAAAATTATTCCAAATGTATTCAAAATATTCATTTTAAAAAATATTAATAAGAGGAGAAAACAACGTCTATTGGGAAGGGGAAGAAAATGAATGAAAAGAAAAAAATAAGAGAAGGGGGAGAAATTCCAAAAAAAATAAAAATGGCAAGGGTAAGAAGGTCCAAAAATAATTTACATGGCTAAACCTCTTTTATAAGTATTATCGATATAGATTATAGATATAGATATTTATGATAATCAAAGTGTTCTTCCTCTTCTAATAATGAGAGTAAGTTTATGAAATGGTTCATGATAAGCTTATCATGAAACTATTTAAAGTATCGAACATGTGATCAAGAGTATCGATAATCTCACTAGGAGCATCATTAATCTGGAATCAAGAAAATTTACAACAATTACAATATCACCGACCCAGATTGGTGAGATTATCGATACTCCTGATCAAATATTTGATACTATAATATAGTTTCATGATAAACTTGTCATGAACTATTTTGATATAATACTTTACCAAATGATGGTGGGCTCCCCGATGGACCTCAATATCTCCATTGGTAGATATTATCCGCTTTGAAATCAAGACTGAACAATTATATTTTTGGACTTCTCTAAAAGGTCTAATTCCAGCTAAAATACTTGTTTATCCTTACAAAGCTCATGATCTTCCAATATTATTTTGACGCCTTAACCCTACAAAGCTCCACAAGAAAAATATCGGAAGTTGGATAATCGAATCAAGAAATCATGTAAGTTATTTCATGAAATATATCCAAGAATTTGCATAATTCCTTCACTTTTAACTACTCTTCTTCACTTGGAACATGAGTAAACCTAGGCTCAATATTTAGATATCTTGAAAAGACAAACTTAAATTAGACCATGAGTCTTCCCTCAAATGACCCACTCTACCTAGGTCAACATCGCCTAGTTAATAGAGATCCTGTTGTTTAACCGGGCTCACATTTTTTCCATTTGGCATCGGGGAACTCCTCCACATCATTTCGTCTGGGGCCATGACTCTAATACCACTGTTAGGCCCTCGAGATGGACCTCAATCTCCGCATTGATATGATATTATCCGCTTTGGGCCAAGCCCCCATGAATTTATTTTGGATTTTTTTCCAAAAGGTCTCATACTAATTGAGATATTTGTCCATCCTTATACACCCCATGATCCTCCCATATTATTTTGATGTGAGATATTGTTTGAACCCCAACACATAACACAACATGATTTTTAAACTTTTGAAAATTGTAACATATAACTGTCCATAATTAAATACATGCTCTCTTCATCTCTTGTTAAGTTCAATATTTTGACAAATCGAGCTTCCCTTGTTAAGTTTAACATCTTTTTTTGGAAAGTTTCTTCAATAATCATAAACTCTATATAGAAAAACCTCTCCTTACCTACGTGGCATAGCTAGGAAGGCTCTTTCTAAAAAATCCCCCCTCCTCATTGAATCATTTATTGCAAATTGATCTCGACTGTTATTTTATTTCATTCTTATCATATAAATTAATCGCGTTTGTCCATTTTTCCTCATTGTTATCTATAAATTTGCACTCCAACCTCTCATCCTTTCATTCATTCGTCATTCTATTATTCAATTCGTCTCATTTTTTGCATTCGATGAGTACCGTGGATCCTCGAGTGTTCTTGATCTTTTGTCGTGCGTTTGGGATCGTTTGACTTCGTGGATAGTATTTGATTTTGCGGATGATTTTTAGATTATATCGAAGAATCGCCCTCTGTAATATTAATGTATAGGTTGTTCCGATTTTGTTCCTTTTTTTTCTTTTTTTGGTACATTTGTGCATTGATCGATTTATTCATGCATGAATGATTGTTGTATTTTCTTATGGAGACATTTGTTGTGCTTGATTCATGATTATAAAAAATTATTTTTATTAGTTGTGTATTAGATTTATCTTCTGATTACAATTTTGTATCGTGATATGCCTTATATGTATAGTTTATATCCTTTTAATTTTTTCCTCTTCCTTCGCTCAATTATGTAAAAAAAATCAAATTGTGTTGGTAGTTGGTTAATTTCCATGGATTGTTGGAATTGTAATTTTTTCATTCACTAATCAACGATCACAAATTCCGTCTACTTATTCACGAGAACTCAAGGTATTTTCCTTTCTAAAATTATTTCTATCATATATGTTGTTTAATTTGCACGTATCACGTAAACAAACATATATGAATTGCCATAGAAGTAACCGTGTTCTATGGAATGTTAATTAGAATGAGTTATTGGTGGGTTGTAAACGTGAGGTTCAATAGAAGATTTTTTGTCCAAATTTCTTTTCCCCATGATTAATTATACAATATTTCAACTAAATATTTAAATTTTTTAACAACTAATTATATTTTATAGTGTGTAGATCTCTTAAAATTTTGGTCAACAATCCTAGATTACAGTCATTCCTCCATCCATCATCAATTAATGTAAAATATATAAACGTATTTAATGTTTAGGATATTATAAATTATTAATTAAAAAATTATATTTATTGATGATTTATCATAATTTAATGATAGGAATGTAACGTATGTGATAATTATGGGAAATTAGACCAATTGATTAAGTTTTAAGTTAGGTGAGTTGTTATTGTATTAATTGACAATTTATTCTAATTTAATTGTGTGGAGGTAATGTTTGTGATTAATAGGGAAAAATGTATCAATTGGTTGAAATCTTTATTTTTCTAGGATATGAAATTTTGGTCACTTCCTTTTGTAAACTATTCTAATTCTAAATTGTTCTTTTTTTTTTTTCTAATTGTGCAAGCTTTGGATTAAATATATATTTTTTTATTGGCTGACTATAGTGTTTAATATGCACATCTTATCATTAGTCGAGTTGCCAATAAAAAAATATAGACCACTTTATTGTAATTCAGTCATCCATTTCAACTTAATGTAAAAATAAGGAACAAATACAATTTAAATTCTAATAGAGATGATGATAAATTAGTATCTTAATTCCTTATCTTTTGATAACTTGCCTTAATTTGATTGAAGATTAGTAATGTTTTTTATAAGTATAGATATTTCAAAATGTACATTGGGATTTATAGTGCCACATAATGAGATAATTAAATATTGTTCTTATTATATATGTAAATCATAATTAGTACACAAGTCATCATAATTCTCCTGTAATTCAGTTATGGTATATAAATTTGGTCAAGATTAATAAATAACAACTACTGTGATGTGTAGATTTGGTAAAAAAAAAAAAGAACACCATAATAAATTCATACACTCATACTCATACCATAGATATCCAACCATAATACATATTTTTGGCTATTCATGATAATTATAAGTATTATTCATGTATAATGGATATGTAATGCATGGAATGAAATGAACTAAATGTCTAGATAAAATTATGTTCACTGAAATTAGGGATACTTAAATATGAAAATTAAAGACAAATAGTTAAATGGCTAAATTATTCTGTGGTGTTCACCTAACTTAGTGATAATTAAATATTAGTGTTCAATTTTCCGATTTATTATATGTTTACTAATTATTCGCATGTCAATTGATAACAAATTTGACTAATGGATTGTCATTATCAATCTTATTTGCGTACTATATATTATATGAAGATGAATCATTATATAGTATTGCAAATTTAGTTATGAATATTTCAAATACCATATGTGGTGAGAATAATTAGTTTGAATCGTGTGCCTAAATATCCATAAATTTCGCATGTAATCTACATCCTTTGATTAAGAAACTTATTTTATCCTTTAATTTCACACTTAAATATTAAATACTCACGAAATTGGTTTAGATATATTTTTCTAAATATGTGAATGATATATTTGACTCTAACATTTAATGTATTTCAACTCATTATTAATTTTGACAACTTAACTCTTATTTCGCAAGTGATATATTTAGTTCAAATATTTAATGTATTTGAATTCACTCTTAATCTACACCATTGATTTTATTTTGTAAATGAAATTTTCCATAACAAATTTCGGCCATTTTTTATAAGCTAATGTATTTCCTTTAAAAAAAATAGTATATATACTCATTATTAGTACAACAATTAGTAACATTTTATCTTGCACTACAATGATTATATTTTTTTATTTTGGTTAAGTAATTTTTAAATTTCTACATTTCAGACAAAGGACCAAAAAAAAAAAAAGTATCCTTAAAAAAGGCGATAATGTCCTTAAAAATAATTTTTCCTTGCATATATGAGTTAATTTAATGATAAATTATAATGTATACTTTATTGTATACATTTCAATTCGTTGTTCAAACAATATTGATGATAGATTAGAAACATAATTAATTTCAATCTAACATTACATATTTTAATCATAAAATATTACTATTTAAAGTATATTTTAGAATTAAATTGTGTCATATATAAACCAATTTATAATTATTTTTAGATGCACTTTACTTTAACCAATTAATATTCTTTAAATAAACAATTAATACTCTTGGTTACAATTAACTAAATTGGTTATAAGAAAAAAATTGTTATCTTAAGACACGACATTATGACAATTTGTAGAATTAGGACATTATCTTTACGTACTTATAATTTGTACAAAATATCTTTACAAACTTGCAAAATTAGGATCCTTTCAAAATTTCAAAACAAGGACACTATCTTTTAATTTTGGACAATTTAGTCCAATTTTTTTTTTTTTTTTTATAAAATACGGCAAACTCGGCATATCATAATCAGACTTTATTTGACCCATATTTTATAAAATTTGACCTAAATTTCATCTAACCGGAAGATGTGATCATAATAAACAACTTCTACAATTATGTTCATAATTAACTTTAAGACAATTTTGACATATTAAAAAGTTTATTAAAAAAATGGTATTATAATGTCTAATAGATTAATTTATTATGATTTTGTTTCTAAAAGGAAACAACTACTATAGATCAAGTCAACTCTCTCAACTCTTCTCTGAAGCGCTTAATTCCTTATTTATTAATAAATTACTGTAATTTAATGATAGAAACATAATGTTTTTATTACTCTAGAAAATTAGATCAATGTTGAAAATCTTTATCGACTAAAATATGAAAGAGGTGTGAGTTCCATCTTATTAACAACGTGGACAACTATCATAAAATATAATCATTCATTCATCCCCTTATAATTAATAAAAAATAATAATTAACGTTTATATTTTTTATACTATATAAGTTAATAAGTTAACTCTTTTTTCTTGATAAATTGCTGTAATTTAATTCCAAAAAATTTGATCAACCGTTGAAAATCTTTGGATATTCAATAATGAAATTAGAGTTATAGATATTCAGTAATCAAATTAAAGTTTATTTTATTTTATTTGAAATTATCCTTATTCATCTGTAATCTATTTGGCTAGACAATTAAGTCAAAGTGTGAAAAAGTAATTATAATTATAATAAATATTGATCATGCTTGGTATTATATTATTCACAATCTACACAGATGTATAATATACTAAATACGGCTCAACTAATAAATTTAGAAAAAAGTAGTGAAGTTAGAGATAGAATGAGTGAGTGGGATATATTTTTTAATTTATTCTAAATAAACATTAAAAAAATTATAATATATTTCAATCAGATTAGTTGTCAATATTAATGTAATTGATTGTTTAAATTAGATAAATTGATTTTTAGATAGTAATCACATTATGCTTATTTATCGGGCCAATATATTGTGATTGATTAAGTCATAACTTCAACAACTAAATTAATCGTGATTATATATGTCAACTGATGTGTCTACGCTGAAGAAGAGATTTCTTAATTCCAAAAAGTCTGCCTCAAATTATATATGTTAAACCTCAAATATAATCACAACTAAATTCCAGCCCCCCATGACTCACTTATGTATATCGTTAAACATGAATAAAAATTAAATTGCAGATATCATATTTTGATTATAAATATTTAATTAAGTTATGAAATAAAAAGTTTTAAAATAAAATTCTATCTGTCAACTATGCTTCAACATCCTTTATTAATTTAATTTCTAAACTTATGAACGACAATTCTCTTGCCATGAATAGCACATTATGAAACATTTATTAAAGAATATTAGGATAATATATATGTAGTAAAAATTAAACAAAAAATAACACTAAATTCGAAGTAAAATGTGACTTAAAAATATCTCAGGTTAATATATGATTTATTAGGATAATTAACTTTAAGATAGTTTTCACATATTAAAAGTTCATTAAAAAAAATGAATGGTACTATAATGTCTAATAGATTAATCAATTATGGTTTTGATTCTAAAAGGAAACAACCACTAGAAATTCTTAAATATATTGGTTAGAAAGAAAAATTTGGTTTTGAAGGACTTTCTCCAAGCCCGCGAAATTCGCGGGACTACAACTAGTATATTATATTCATTACACATTTCTTTCGATCTTTTTACACACTCTCTCTAGCTTTTCATTGTTCTTACACTTTCAACATTTTCATTATAAAATATTATATTTCTTAAAACACATGTTATACCCCAAATGTTAAAATTAATAGGTAAATTGTTGTGGCGTTATCTCACAAATAAGTGCAACTTATGGGCAAGAGTGGTGTCTTCAATTTATGGGGTATTGGATGTTGGGAGGGGGTGTGTTTCGGGGGGGGGGGGGGGGGGGGCGTTCTTGGTCTAGTTGGTGGAGGGATGTGGTGATTAATGGGTCGGGCGAGAAAGAGAGGTGGTTTTGGGAAAAATTAGAGATGAAGTTAGGAGATGGTGAGTGTACAAGTTTTAAGAATGGAATATGGGACGGGGGTCGAGTCTTAGGAGTCAATTCCCTATATTATACAACCTTAGCCTGAGAAAGGAGGGGTCGATAATTTCCGTGGGAGGTTGGGTGGAAGGTAATTGGGTATGGTAATGGAGAAGAAAAATGTTTGTCAAAGAAAAAACTTTATTCGATCAATTTATTTCGCTGTTAGACAAATTTCCTCTTTCCTTTGAAGTTAACAACGGTTGGAGATGGACATCTACAAAGGGAGTATTTTTCAAGACAAGAGATACTTATGTAGTATCAATTGCTAGATCAAATTCGTGGGAAAATAACATGTCTAGAAGAAAGGAATTATAGATGATTTGGAACAAGATTACACCCCTCAAAACTTTGGCAATGACAAGGAGGCTCTTATGGGATAGACTCCCTACAAGGGTTAATATCCTGTGTAGGGAGTTTATCTCTTCAAGCAAGGAGACTTTATGCTCGATATGTGGCAATGAAAGGGAAACCGCAAATCATTTCTTCTTAGATCGCAAAGAGGTACAAGAAATATGGCTTGCATGCTATAATTGGCTTAGTATTCTTTTGGCTATGCATCACAATATACTGGAACATATCTTTCTTCATTCGGAAATTCTTGGAGGAAAAATGGGAGAAAATATAAAGCCTCCAACTTAAAAATTATGGGCCCCACTATAAAGTTGGAGGTGTTTATAGTCGGGCTCATAATTTTTAAAATATAAAGTAAATTTAATCCTCCCCCATACCCCACACCCCACGACCCCACCCCACCTCTTCTTCCCCAGAGCCCCAATTCCCACCCCCAATCTCGTCTCCTTCCCTAATATCATAGATCTCGCAGTCTCAATACCCCAATCGCAACCCCTCTTCTTTCCTAGCATCCCGCCCCAATCCATTACCCCAACCCCTTCCATTTCTCAACATTCCACCTTAATCCTCCGCTTCACCCCCTCTTCTTCCCCAACGTTCCAGTCCTATTTGTATTTTTTAATTGATCAACAAGAAGAAACATATTCATATTCATAAATTATAATTAACCTTTAAATTAAGTGAAGAGGTAATTTAAAGAAGAAGAAAACATGAAACTCAACCTAATTGGAATGAGGCGGTGAACCTATGTGACTTCATAAAGTGGCGGTGCCGCTTGGATTCTACATCCTGTGTGATGTGAAAACAACGACGACGGTGACATGAAATTCTTTCTCTTAGCAATTTGATTTTATTTAATTTTTTTAATTTTGTGCTATTTTAGTTTTACTTTAGGATATTTTAGACCTTTCATAATTATTTTTATATTTAAATATATGAAAATAAGTGTATCTCTTAAAATTGGATGGATATATAGGTGGGCTAAAAAAATATTTCATCATGTTGTTAATGATTGGTCTTATTTATTGTCATGGGCCAAAAAAGTATCCAAGACTAATAAAACACATATAACCTGTGAATGGAATCAGTAATATGATGCAATTAAAATGAATCAGTAAATTATGAAGGGAAATTATTATAGGAGGATCAATGATGAATTGAAATGGGTAATAATTACTATATTTAGGAGAAGTTAATATTAATCAATGTGTAATAATTATAATATTTATGAGGGAGTGATGTTATTGAATATCATTTATTTTCATTAACCACCATAATTGTTCTAGGGTAGTTCTAGTGTGCACTTGAGTGCATAATATACATTTGAATTTTGAAAAAAAAAATCTCAAATGGAAATCAGTAATACTCCAATAAGTAACCAGTAATATAATACCCCAATAAATAATCAGTAATACCTCATATGTAAAAAAAATACACAGTTCATCGTGTTAGTGCGTGTGTTTTGAAAAAAATCAAAATTGAAGACATAATTGAACTTAAAATTCAAGTGTGTGCTAGAATTTGTGATTGTTCTATAACCATTCACATTCCAATTGCCATTGAAATTTTTTCAACCAAATACCCCTTCAGATTTAAATATTAAATATTGTATGTAATTTGATATTTGATATTTCTTTTTAAAAAATTATATATTGTATCAAATTTGATATTTTAAAATATTTAGTACTTAAATCATGTGGGAATTAAATCTTCAATAACTGATACAAATATAATGACAATTTTAAATATTTTCTTATTTGATATGTAATACTTCATTTGTCTCTCCATAAGCTTCTCATCTTTTCTTTCTGAGGTTCCTTATAAGCTTCTCATATCATTTTTTGGATACTCACATACTCCACTTTTTTTATTTTTTTATTCTCATAGTTCACTTTATCATCTATATTCAATTACATTATCTTTTTTTTACTTTTTATTTAATCATATCATTTGTATCATACTTTATTTTATATTAATATATTTTAATTTTCGAGAAAAAATCAATGAGAAATTTATTGTAGAATAGAGGTGTCTAAAAATTTAGAGCGCAATATATAAAGCTAACACTGTCCATTCTTGTTGTCTTGCATATGTATTAAGAATTTATGTATATTAACCTCAAATGCATGACAAATTATTATATGAAATATTCTACGGATACAGGATCCGTAGAATAACCTATATTTGAGAAATTTACGGATCTTGGCCGGGTTGGGTCGGGTTTGGAACATCTTATTATACTATATTTTCAAATCTCTCCAAAATTATGTGTCAGCACCACCTTATTCTTAGGCCTATGTGACACCTCTCAAATCATTTCATTTCAAAATCCCCATTCTCCTTAAAAGTTATGTTAGTCATGTTTTAAATTATATTAAAACTTAATCTACACCATATATTTTACACTTTTAATCTCAACCATACACTTCACTTTGTATTTTCTATAAATGTTAAATCTTTCTTTAGTTTTTATTCTGATTCTCAACCCTAATCCTCATCTCTTCTCTTTATATTCTCATTTGTTGTCTACTACGTGAAGAAATATGATTTTATTTTTTGTTTATTTGTTTGGATTATTTCTATAATTTTTTGTATAGATCATATTTCTATTTTTTATTTTGCAGGTAAACTAATTTATTATGCACATGTAGATGATTAGGCGCACATTAAGAGAAAATTATATGTGCATCAATCTGAGTTGAAGATCATTCGAGTGTATCCAGAATTTTTCGTAAGTTTCTAAAGTATATTCATATTCATATCTTTACATTTGCATTTTATAAGAATTCACCATTAATAAAAAAAAATTCTCTTTCAATAAGAAGATTTTGCACTGCACGCCTACGATTTTGATCCAACTATTATTCTATTTTGAACAAGGTTTGCTTTATTGGTGAAATTTGATTAAATTTTATGTTTCTTCATTTTGTGTTGCAGGTAACCTAAAGGTGATGTAGAGGCCTTTTTTTTCATGGTTGAACGATTTCTCTTCTTAGATATTTTTTGAAGTTATTTTTACAAAATATTGATATATGTGAAATTTTTGTATGAGGGAACTGAAATATTTTGGAAAAGATAATGTCACCAAAATAGTGTATGATACCAATAATTTTTTGCCACCAAATATAATATCTTGCCTTCAATAATAGATTGTAATATAAAAGTTTATTTTTGGATAAAAATTATGCGTCCAAAATAGACTATTAAACTGCAAAATACAGATATTCTTTTCTGGACTAGGATTTTGATTTTTCTTTTATATTATTTTTAACATACAAATATTAAAGGAGTATTGTAATTTATAAATAAGTAAAAAATTGTTATATCTTATATAATTAATATATATATTTTTTTTGTAAAATATGTGGAGTAAATTTTTTATTGATAGAAAATTATAGTATTGACAAAAAAAGACATTAAATTTCTTTACTAACAATTTAAGTATTATAACTTTAAAAAAATATCTTACTCTAAAATATAAAAAATCTGAATACATTTTAATCAATGGTAAAACAAAATATTTATGTAAAATATGAAATATTATTTTAAATATTATATTAATGCAAGTAGATCTTTTTTCACGGTTGAACGATTTCACTTCTAAGATATTTTTGAAAGTTACTTTTACAAAATATTGGTAGATGTTAAATTCGTAGAAGGGAATTAAAATATTTAAAAAAGATATTGTCACCGAAATAATATATGATACCAAAAAATATTGTCACTATATATAATATATTGTCTTCAATAATAGATTATAATACATATATTTATTTTTGGATAAAATTATGCCGCCAAAATAGACTATTAAACTGTAAAGTACATATATTCTTTCATAGATTAGAATTTTGATTTTTCTTTTATATTATTTTAACATATAAATATTAAAATAGTATTGTAAATGATAAATAAGTAAAAAATTGTTACATTTATGTAAATAATATATATATATATATATATTAATGTTTTTTAGGGATAAAAGATTATAGTGTTGGTCAAAACGAAAAAAAAATTAAGTTTCTTTACTAACAACCTAAGTATTATAACTTCAAAAAACATCTTACTCTAAAATACAATAAATCTGAATATATTTTAATCAAAGGAAACATAATATTTATGTATAATATTGGATCGCGCTGTCGAGGCGCGCTAAATTAGAATAAATATATAACCCTGGTTTACTCTACTATTTTGTAGCAGTAGGGGTCTGATTAGGCGTGAAATTGTCATGATTCGTAGCTAGAAACGCCCTAGTTTTGGTCGATTTTATTGAGTTTTTAGAGCCAAATGAGTACTATTTCTATATGTTGGGATATGCTTTAGTTTTGATGATTTTCCAAAACAACATGTAATAGGTTTGAAAGCAGTCAGGATAGTATCCTTTAGATCAGGTCAGGCTAGGTTAGCTCTCAGTAGAATAGGTTGCTCAGTTGAGGGGGAACTCAGCGAGGGGGAACTTCTCAACACAGCCTGAAGATATCAAGATGACAGCCAGAAGAGCTGACTGAAGACATGCCATCAACCTGAACCAATGGAGAAGCCTGAAGGAAGTCCCACTGAGTGTAAGTCAGGCTGATCTAAGCCAAGTCTGGTGGACCACTCAGTAAAGAGCCTGATCAGGTGGATCAGTGCTGCACCAAGTAGGCCCTGAAGGAGTCAGGCTACTGTGGTCAGGGAAGTTTGTCATTCAGCCTTATGACAAACTTCTTGGAGTGATCTTCAAACAGTCCTTGAAGGACAACTACACTGAGGACGAGTCAGTCCAACTGAAGATCATCTTGTCAGTGAAGGAGAAAACTACCTAAAGTCAGTGGGTCTTAGTCAAACCCACTGAGTCAAAGATTCGTGAATCCAGGCCACGTGGACCAATCAGCACGAGGCAGCAACTCTGACACTGACAAAGGCCGCATTCCAAGAAAAGTGGTTGAAACCATTTAATGCTGGATTCAAATGTATTTCCTCTCCAACGGATACATTTGAATCCCCATTATAAATACAAGCTCATAGCTTGTTGTTAGAGAGTGTTGTGTTGTGTTGTTGTAAGAATTGTAAGAAAACAAACACCTACGAGCTGTGAGGGTGTGGGTAGTAGCATACGTGCATGGGAGTTATAAGGAGGGTTTACTCACATCTTAAACACTGACCATTAGGGTCTTCAAATATACACATATGAGTGTTCAGCTTGTAACTCTAGGCTTAAAGAGGTTTTCCCTATCTTAGCTATTGGCTAACACATTGTAAAGGGAAAACCTCATCTAGTTGGAGAAAACCCTAACCAAACTAAACCCTTTCAGAAGATTGTTAGGTTTGTAGTGAGGTGAGGAGGGCAGCCCAGGGAGTGGCATGAGTCCAGTTGTAAGTGCACCTTGGCACGTTAAAAACAAGAATCCAAAGGAGTGGATTTCCTGTTAAATCAGGCCGTGGATGTAAGAGCTTGAGTCTCTGAACCACGTTAAACCAAGTGTTATTATTTGGAATGTCTTTTCTTCTAAAGTATTACTAAAATCTGCTCACTGAGAGCATTGTTTAAAAAGGAACTTTAGTTAAGCATTTCAGTCAGGAAGATTCATCTTACTGACTGAATCAGGCTAGCACTCGAGAGTTCAGTCTCTCGAGTCACTTCCTTGTTGAGAGTCTGAGCTTTCAAGTCTCATCACTGACTTGATAGCTCCGACTCTCAGCAACGCAGTGACTTGAGTATTCAGTCACTGAACTCGGTCAGGGTGCAAGCTGTGATTTGATAACGCACTCGAGAGTTCAGCATCTCAAGCCACTCTCCTTGCTCAGAGCATGAGTCTCCAAGCTTTCTCACTGACTTGGTAACTCAGCCTCTGAGCAGAGCAGTGACTTGAGTATTTCTCACTCTTGCTGAACTCCCTGAGGAAAAAGGTTTTAAAAAAAAAAAAATTTTGCTCCTGAATTCCCATTTTGCCCTTCGAAAATGGGACCATCACTATACATTGATGAATTTGTCTCTTTGATACTCATAGGTGAATCGAGGATGAAAAACGGAGTTCGTAGGACTTTGAATCGACTCAAACGGATGCCCGGATGAGAAGATATCGAAGAAATACGATTGGTATTAGTACGTGAGAAGAAAAGTGTTAGTTGCAAGGAAGGAAGGCCATTCGAGCGCCATCACTCGAGCACCATCGCTCGAGCAACGTAGGTCGAGCGCTCTATACTTACAGAACGTTTTTGCCGCTCGAGGGGCACAGCTCGAGCGCCCCGCTCGAGCTCTTGAACCATTCGACCAAACCATTCGAGCTGTTTGTGTGATGAGAGTGAGAATTCACTAGGACTAGCATGGATGTGAAAGCCGTGAGATTTGAGCCTTATGAGATTTTGATGCATGAATGAATCTCTTCATTTGTGAGTGGATCGTCACCTTAGAGGATGCTAGAACTTGTGTGTGCTCTTGCTTCTTGATTGTGTCTAGTTTGATATGCCGAATGTGATCTTAGGCCATCTTTGATTTAATTGAGTCACTTAGCCAAAATTTTCCTTACTATTGATATTTATCCCTTGTTAGCCCCTTTGAGCCGAAAGCCTATTTTATTTGCTAGCACATATGAACACTATTCCAATTCCTAAGCCTTTTTGTCCCAAGTTGATTGGAGAATATGAAAGTGTGAATGTGAAGGGAGTGAATTGAGTTGAAGAAGGAAAAGGTTGTTTGTTGAGTGAATATAAGAAGAAGGTGTGATGAAGTTATGAGATGTGGGAAAAAGGAAAAAAATTGAGAATGAGCAAAAGAAAAAAAAATGAGCTCATGTGTTTGTGCGAAAAAAAAAATGAAGTGATTGAAAAAAAAATGAAAAGAGTGAGAAAGAAAAAAATTGAAGTGTTGAGAAAAGTGGAATTGAAAGAGTGTTGATTGAAAATGTTTGAAGTAGTCTGTTCCTAATCTCGAAGTACTAAAGTTTGAGTTTCTATTCTCCATTCACGTTAGTCACTTTACCCTATATTGTTATCCCACCTGTCCAAAGAGCCTACATTACAATCTTGAGAAAAGTCCTTTTTGATTCGGCATTGATTTCTAGAGTATGGTCGGAGTTAAGAGCACTTACAAGCCTATAGCCGCCACTTTGTGTGATTGATTGTATGAGTGAGTCCCTTGATCATTGATATACACTCGTGAGGGAGCGAAACACATCGTTGAGTGCACATCCATGCTTGATCTTGGTGTTTCTTGTTATTGTTGCATGAGTATGATAAAGGAAATTGAGTGAGTATACGGGTGATTGATTTTTGAAGCTCGAGTTCATTAGCTTGCATGATTGATTCTTTGACTCATCCCTAACAATTTCACTTGACTTATTATTTCATTGCTTGAGGACAAGCAATATGGTAAGTTTGGGGGGGTTGATTAGGCGTGAAATTGTCATGATTCGTAGCTAGAAACGCCCTAGTTTTGGTCGATTTTATTGAGTTTTTAGAGCTAAATGAGTACTATTTCTATACATTGATGAATTTATCTCTTTGATACTCATAGGTGAATCGAGGATGAAAAATGGAGTTCGTAGGACTTTGAATCGACTCAAACGGATGCCCGGATGAGAAGATATCGAAGAAATACTATTGGTATTAGTACGTGAGAAGAAAAGTGTTAGTTGCAAGGAAGGAAGGCCATTCGAGCGCCATCACTCGAGCACCATCGCTCGAGCAACGTAGGTCGAGCGCTCTGTACTTACAGAACGTTTTTGCCGCTCGAGGGGCACAGCTCGAGCGCCCCGCTCGAGCTCTTGAACCATTCGACCAAACAGGCTCGAGCGCCCCGCTCGACCATTAATTCATTCGACCAAAACAGCTCGAGCGCCCCGCTCGACCGGGACAGCTCGAGCGCTTCCGAGGCTTATTTTCCAAATTTCGTTTTTCGGCCCATGAGATCCCGTTTCGACCCGGTGCATATATATACTTCTTCCAAACACGTTTTGAAGGAGCCCCAAATTTTAGAAATCACTTTTAGACTTAGTTTTTAGAGAGAGGAAGAGGAGAAGAACGAGCAAGCTTTACTTACGTTTTGTTGAGGTTTTTCGTACGAATTCTTAGTTTCTTTTTATTAGCTTGGTTACTTTAAACGCTTTGGAACTTCGTTTTAGTTAATTAAATTTCAGTTCTTAGTATTTATTTTCTTTTAAAACCCTAGTTCATGTTTCTGATTTTCTTCGTTCAATTCATTACGTTTATGTTCGTTGTTCCTACTATTGCATTTATGTTAGTTAAAGCCATGTCCGGCTAAAACCCTTGTATGCTTGGGGTAGGATGAACTCGTAGAAGTAGGATGTGGGTACGTAATTAGGGTAATTCGTGACGTTAGTTTTAATTCTCTTGATGTATGAATTCTTATAATTAATCTTAACTTTACCTTTGAATTTCGTATGAAAATGTTAGAGAGAGGACGACCGCATCACTCAATAACAATTAGTAGTCTTAACGAGAAGGTTTAGAAAGGGTTAATTCATTTACCGGTTTAGCGAAGGAGGACGACCGCATCACCTTAGTTAAATTAGGGTCTCATTAATTAAGCACAATCTATTAACTTGTTAGTAGATTAGTGAAGTCGAGTGTTAGGGTAAAGTATTAGGGTTTAGAATCTTGAGCTTTCACCTTGCATTCTTAGACTTAGGTTATTTCTTGTGTGTCACAGTTATTCTGATTATGTACCTGCTCCGTTAGTATACGTGGGGATTCCTATCCTGAGCATCACCATCTCATATTTGAAAACAACCTTTAGATAACTAGTTTAGCTCTTTCTTTTGCCTTAGTAGAGTAATTTAGTTTAGTTTATTTTAATCTTTCCAAAAACCCAAAAACATTACACTCATATTAGCTACGACGCGTAAATCTTCAGGGATCTATTCGCATATACACTATCCCGTGGGTTCGATAATACTTGGTCATTATACGTACTTATACTACAGTGAACCCATCCGCTTGCGGGTATGCGACTAGTAGAGTTAGTGTAATTCGCTTCAAGTCAGGGTCGATCCACGGGGAATGTGGAAACCAAATTATATAGTACGAATAAATCAATAGAGACACTAAACAAATTAACACGGAGAGGGGGGAGGGTTGGATTGATTTTGTTGACTATTAAACTACTAAAAATTGAAATTAGAATTAAAATAAACAAATAAATTTCACACAACTAGAATTTAATTGACTAAACGATTCCAATTCACGGTTTAATCTCCACTTGGTTTTGACTATGCTACCCAAACGTATTATTCGCTCAACTTATTTCACAGATTAATGACCCTCGACAAACAACAAGCTCTGTTTATTGGTTTTATTCCTTAATAATATTCAATTGAAACAAGCTCTCCAACGAATCTTTCTAACCAAACAGTCTGATACGCTCTTAGATTTAATTTGGTAGAAGCATTAAGTCCTAGAATAAAGATCAAATAAATTCCCAAACACGCAAGCTCGGTTCGAAAGAATTCGATTTATATCACCCTAGCAAAATACTAGTTGCTACTTATTGGCAGTGACGGACGCAGGATTTTACGGCCGTGGGGTCCAACATATAAATAAATAATAAATATTAATTTCATAAAAAAGACAATAATAATTTTGTCAACGTCTATATATTACATAATAAGTGACAATATTCAAAACATGCATCTAATTGCATCTCAATACAACATTTTCCTTCTATTCTTCATATTTTGAAATCGTTGCATAATAGCTTCATTGCTAACAAATTGAAATACATCCTTTTCAATGTATGCTATTAAACAATCATTCAAAATTCCATCACTCATCCGATTGCAAAGTGAACTTTTGACAACCTTCATTGCTGAAAAAACTCTTTCCACGGTGGCAGTGGCAACTGGTAAGATCAGTGTTAACTTAATTAACAGATAAACCAATGGAAAAATATTATGCTTTCTTGTACTGACCATCTTCTGAGCAAGTCCACCAATTCCTTCTACTTCACTAAAATTTTCATCCATGCGCACATAAAAAATAAAGGTCTCAAGTTGACTTTCAAGTTCACAAAGAGAAACTGGAGAAAACTCACAAGGATAGAACTCGGCGAGACGAAGTAGCTTATTTTTGTCAAAGGCTACAAAGGAATCTCTAGGATCAAAACATATCATGCATAAAAGCAACTCAGTGTTCACTTCGTCAAAATGATGGTTTAGCTCTACAACTTGCATGTCAATCACAAAATAAAACAAATCAACTTGGTAATGGTAAAAATTAGTCATATTTTCTCCACGCCTTGATCTTCCTCGAGGTGTATATGGATCTTCCATGATCACTACACCTATCTCATGTTTGCTACAAAATTCTGAAATTTCATCTAACAAAGTCTCCCAACCATCGTCTCTCATTGCTTGTAAACGAGCTTTTGATACTTTTACAAGACTTTTTGCATTAACAATATCTTGGTCCTTCCTTTGTAGAAATTGTGATAGGTCATGTGTGATCCCCAAAAATTTTCGCATAAGATGTAACACAAAGATAAACTCAAATTGGTTCACAATCTCATGCAAGTCAAATGCTTCGGCCCTTTGAGAATCATCATAGCCATTATCCTCAACATATCCAAGAACATCAACAATAGAAGATAATAAACTAATCAAGTTTATAAGAGTACCATGGTGAGAGCTCCAACGAGTATCACTGATTAGGCGTGAAATTGTTATGTTTTGGTGCCCGATTTGCCCATGTTTTGAGTGTTTTTATGAGTGTTTGGAGTCAATTGAGTATCATTTTTATAAAATAATTAATTTGTCTTTTTGGTTTTCATAGATGGATAGAGAGCGAAAATAGGAGTTTGTAGGACTTTGAATCGGCCAAAACGGACTCCCGGTTGAGAAGATATGAAGATTTTACGAACAAGTGTACAACAGCCGAAAACCACTCGAGCGAGAGCACTCGAGCGCCAGCGCTCGACCGATTGCACCACTCGAGCTACATGCTCGAGCGCCCCTGCTCGAGCTACTTGAGCACTTTCCTTTTTTTTTCCTCCGAATTCATTTTTTGGCCCATGAGTTTCCGGTTCGCCCCGACGCTTATATATACTCATTCCAAACTCGTTTTGGAGGAGAACAACATACCAACACATATTTTTACATACTTTGAGCGAGGAGAAAGCTTGGGAAGGAGTTTTGAAGAATTTTATACGTTGTAATCGAGGTTTTAATTTACAAATTCTTAGTTTTAGTATTTCTTTTGAACGTATTAGATTAATTCTTTCTTTCTTTACTCTTTGAGATGATGAACCATAGTTTTTCAGATTTATATAGATTTCTTTAGAGACTTTAATTTGTTCTTTCGTTTATGTTCTTGATTTCTTTCGTTAATTTAATTATGCATATGATTATTGTTCTTGTGATTGCTTTTATTATTCATACCACCATGTTAGGCTATAACCCTTGCATGCTTAGGGTAGGATGAACTCGTAGAAGTAGGATGTGGGTTCATAATTAGGATAATTCGTGACGTTTAGTTTTAATTCTCTTAATTAATGAATTCTTAAAATTAATCTTAACTTTACCTTTGAATTTTGTACGAAAGTGTTAGGGAGAGGACGACCGTATCACTCTTTAACAACTAGTAGTCTTAACGAGAAGGTTTAGAAGGGGTTAATTAATCTACCGGTTTATCTAAGGAGGACGGCCGCATCACCTTAGTTAAATTAGGGTCTCTTTAATTAAGCACTATCTATTAACTTGTTCGTAGATTAGTAAAGTCGATTGTTAGGATAAAGTATTAGGGTTTTAAATCTTGAGCTTTCGTCTTGCAATCTTTTACTTAGGTTATTTCTTGCGCGTCACGATTATCTTGATTATGTACCTACCCCGTTAGTATACGTAGGGATTCCTATCCTGAGCATCACCATTTCTCATTTAAAAACAACCCTTCGATTCTTAGTTTAATTTTACTTTTTGCATTCCTAGGATAATTTTAGTCTTTTAATTAATCTTTCAAAAAATCCAAAAATATTACACTCATATTAACTACGACGCGTAGATCTTTAGGGATCTGTTCGCATACACTCCATCTCGTGGGTTCGATAATACTTGGTCATTATACTTGCTCATACTACAGTGAACCCGTACTCTTGCGGGGAATCTACTAGTAGAAGTTAGTTCGGTTCAAGTCAATGACGCCGTTGCCGGGGATGGCGTTGTATGCTTTTTGAATAGGACTTGTCGATAGCTTAGTAGTTAGTAGTGAGTGCTTTATTTTCTGTTTTATTTTTATTTTTATTCATTCGGCAGTTGCGTTTTGATTCTTTTGTTAGTGTTTCAGGTTTATGAAAACACGCTCACAAGGCAATACGAGCGAAGAGAGGTTACCGTTAGATCCTGAGACAATAGCAAGAAGAAACCGAGCCTTCTTAAGAAGGATGAACGCTGCCGGAGGGAAAGAACCAATGGACATTACTAATGAGTTAGACGATGTCGAGAATGAGTTCAATCAGGCATTGAACCGGGTTGACGGCACTGATGGCAATACCAGTAAGAACCAAGATCAATTAGGAGATAGCCAGAGCCTAAACCCGGGTACACAAAACGTAAACAATCCAACTCACAACCTTGTCCAAAACCCTCATAACAACCCTGCTTACCCATATCCTAACTTACCACAAAACAACTTACCTTATCCACCCTACCCATACCCACCTTATCCTTATCCACCATACCCGTATCCTCCACCTCCAGTTTACAATCAACCACCTATTTACCAACCACCACCCCAACAAGTACCCGTACCAGCTGCTAATCCTCAACACGTTCCTCAGAACGCAGATCAAAATATAGGTATTCGAGGGAGGTTTGCAGCGCAGCCACAACGGTACTATGATGGAGTGGCATTGCCTCCTGTTGAGGCAAATAACTTCTCGATTTCCCCGGGAATTTTAAAGCTGCTTACAGAGAACCAGTTCAAGGGGGTGATCGGGAAGGAGAATCCTCATACACATCTGAGGAGTTTTCTAATGATAGCCTCCACTTTCAATTACAATGGCATGTCTGAAGATGCCAAGAGGCTTAGGTTGTTCTCATTCTCATTGACGGGAATAGCTAAAGAGTGGTACGATAATGCGCTTCCACGGGAAGGTATTACCACTTGGGCCGAGCTCGAGCATCTGTTCCTCGAGCGATTCTACCCTCTATCCAGAATGATCAAAGCAAGGATTGAGATCTCTTTCTTCCGCCAGAAGCAAGGAGAAGACCTACGTCAAGCGTCGGAGAGATACTCAAACATGTTGATAGAGTGCCCGCAGCACGGGTACAATGAGGGAGATGTGATGGCATTTTTCTATAGTGGTGCCAACAAGGCTGGGCAAGACCATCTAGACGCCTGTGCTAGTGGACCAGTTCCTGAATCAAGGAATAGTGAGGTGTAGAGAGATCGTGGACAACATTGTCATGAATGCCGGGGCGTGGAATGTGGACGCAGATTTCCAGAGAGTTAATCAGGTTGAGGAAGGTGAAGGAACGAAAAGACTGTTGATGGCCATGATGGAAAAGATTAACAACCTTGAGTTGGGGAAGAATATGGTTGGAGGGAATGCAACAGAGAATGAGCAAGAGGACAAGCCCACAATTCAGCAAGAAGTAGCCAACTATATGGGAGGTCCTTATTACAATCAGAATGGGTATCCACAAGGTGGAAATTTTCAAGGAAGGTCTTCTTATGGCCAACCATTTGTACCTCCAGGTCCACAGCCGTCTCAAAATCAATGGAGGAACACACAAGGGTACCAAGGAGGCCAGCAGCTTCCTCAGAACCAATGGAGGAAGAACGAGAATTTTTCATATGCTAACCCGAAGGCGGGTATTACAGTTCCTCCAGGCGTGGATCCAGGTTCAAAACCTCCGGGTGGAGAAGGCAGTTCCTCAACTGAGGAGATGTTGAGAGCTATCCTTCAGAAGGTGGGGGAAGGAAGCAAGAGATTATCCTCTTTGGAGTACGATGTGAAGGAGTTGCATAAGAAAGGTGATCAGCGTGATCAAGAACTCCAAAAGAGAGATGTAGAGCTGAATCGAATTCAGCAA
Source organism: Ballota nigra (assembly GCA_947034835.1). Lineage (NCBI taxonomy): Eukaryota > Viridiplantae > Streptophyta > Magnoliopsida > Lamiales > Lamiaceae > Ballota > Ballota nigra. The sequence continues at coordinate 6,491,095 of OX344722.1, forward strand.
GAGAACAATAGGCGGTTCACCTCAATAGAGTTCCAGATAAGCCAAATTGCAAAATCATTGAATATGGAGCCGTGTAAGTATCCTTCCATGCCGGAGGGGAACCCGAAAGAGCATTGCAAGGCTATCCAGTGAAGAAGTGGAACCAACTATGAAGGTCCTCAGATGCCTGCTGATTTTGAGACGCCCCAAGATAGAGACGAGATTGAAGAGATGAGAGTTGAGAAGAAGGTTGAGGATGAATGCACTCAAGCGAGCAAAGAGCTTGAAGAAGAAGGCATTGAGAAGGTTGAGAGAATTCCTAAGTGGAAGAAGGCAAAGGAAGCAAGGGAGAAAGTAAAAGAGACCGAGAAAGATGAATGGGGGGTACCCAAATCTGTGATACCCATCCCATATCCACAACGCTTCATGAAAAAGAAGCTTGATGAGAAATTCACTAAATTCCTTGATGTGTTTAAACAATTGCATATTAATATCCCTTTTTATGATGCTTTGGAACATATGCCCAACTATGCAAAGTTTATAAAGGACTTGATCGCGAAAAGGCGGCGAGTGGATGAGCCGAAGTTGGTGCAGTTGAACCACGAGGTGAGTGCATTAGTGCACAAGGCGCTTTCTCCAAAGTTGAAGGATCCCGAGAGCTTCACCATTCTTTGTGATATCAGGAACGGGATCAAGAAGGGAGCGTTGTGTGACCTCGGAGCGAGCATTAATTTGATGTCGTTGTCGCTTTTCAAGAAGTTGGAAGTTGGTGAACTTCAACCGACGATGATGACGCTTCAACTTGCCGATCGGTCTATTACTCGACCTCAAGGTGTGGTTGAGACGTCCTCGTGAGAGTTGGAGATCACATTTTTCCAGCCGATTTTGTGGTCCTAGAGATGGAGGAAGATGAGCACGTGCCCCTGATCTTGGGAAGACCGTTCTTAGCTACGACGGGGATGGTGCTAGACGTGGCAAATGGAAAGATTACATTGAAGGTTGATGATCAAGAAGTGAAGATTTCCCTATATGAAGCCATGAAGCACCCGAAGGAGGATGAAAGTTTGTATTGCATGGATGCAATTGATCCTCGTGTTGAAAACACACCTCCTATCTCTAATCTTTCTCATGTTCATGAATTTTATAATCCTTCACTTGATGATTTAACCCATGAGCATTATGATCTGACTTATTTTGATAGGGATAAAGGGAAGAAGTTGAAGGAGGAAGAAGTGAAAAAGGTGGACGTGATTCAGTTGGAAGGGAAAGGAGGAGATAAGAAGAAAAAGTCCAAATTCAAGAAACTGTTTGGTAAGACCCCTCCAGATAAAGGTGAGAAGGAGTTGAGACCCATAACACTTGGGGATGAGAAGAAAGCAAAAGAGCTCATGATGGAGGGGCATCAAGGAAAGGAATTCAACCACCACTCTTATGAGAGTAGGTGAGGTATTTTTGAGTATGATGTCCCATAAGCTCCTTTGAGCTCGGTCCGGCATGAAGACCTTTAAAATAGCGCTGAATGGGAGGCAACCCATTTTTATTTGCTTTTGAGTGTTTTTAGTTATTTGAGTTTTATGTTATTAGGGTGTTGTTGAATCGTAAGTTTAACCTCGTACTTGAGAGTTTATTTTGTAGGCTTGTCTCGAGAGAATAGAGGAATCATGGAGATTGAAGGAACTCAAGCAAGGGAGTGTGCAACGTTGTTGAGAAAAACTAAATTGATTGGTTGAGGTAACCACAACCCCAAACTTAGACCTCTTCGCAAGGTCGAAGTTTGGGGGGTGGAGTTTTTTATGTTTCTTGTTACATTACACCGGAGCACTCCTTATCTTTGAGTGTGTTTGGTTATTTGGTGCCTTGAGATGCTCTTTGGGTTGATTTTGATCTGATTCGCTAATGCATCTTTCATGCCTATTAATCATCTTATGCTTGTTGATTGCTATCTTTGAGAATGATTTGATGAGAAGGGTGAATTGTGAGGTCAAGTTAGGAATTTTTTTGTGTGAGTGTTTGAGTCAGAGTGGATTTGAGAGAGAACTTGTATGCTTGTGAGTTTTCCTTTTGAGTGCTTGTGTGATGAGAGTGAGAATTCACTAGGACTAGCATGGATGTGAAAGCCGTGAGTTTTGAGCCTTTTGAGATTTTGATGCATGAAATGATCTCTTCGTTTGTGAGTGGATCGTCACCTTAGAGGATGCTAGAACTTGTGTGTGCTCTTGCTTCTTTATTGTGTCTAGTTTGATATGCCGAATGTGATCTTAGGCCATCTTTGTTTTGATTGAGTCACTTAGCCTAATTTTCCTTACCATGGATATTTGTCCCTTGTTAGCCCCTTTGAGCCTTAAGCCTAATTCATTTGCTAGCATATTTAAACACTATTCCAAGTTCCTAAGCCCTTTTGTCCCAATTTGAGTGGAGAATAGGAAAAGTGTGAATGTTGAAGGGATTGGGTTGAGTTGAGAAAATGAATTATGATGGTTGAGATGTGATAAAAGAAGGGTGTGATGAAGTTTTGAGTTGTGGGAAAGACAAAAAATTTGAGAATGAGCAAAAGAAAAATGAGCTCATGTGTGTTGTGAAATAAAAAAGAGAAAAAAAAAAAGGAGTTGAGTGATTGAAAAAGTGAAAAGAGTTGAAAAAAAATTGAGGTGTTGAGAGTAAAGGAATTGATGTGCATTATGTGAAGATGTTGAAGAAGTATGTTCCTTGTATCGAAGTACCAAAGTTTGAATTTCTATTCTCCATTCACTTGAGTCACTTACCCATATTGTTATCTGATGGAGATGAAGCCGCGCTGCTTTACTTGGAGAAGAGGGATCCGACCGTGGCTAACAAGAATAAGAAGCGGGCCTTTTAATTATTATTAGTGCTTTATTTACCTAAGTTTAGTTATTGGACCCAAAGTATTATGGGCTTGTTTTTAAGTTTTGAACCCAATTTCGGATAGTATTTATATTTCTTGCAGAACTCTATTGAGGATTTGAATGATTATGAATTAAATTAGGGTTTCCCTTATTGCCTATCTTGACGGTATTCTTTGAATCAACGTAAGATAGAAGGTGTGTTCGTCTAGATTGTACGCTACGCTGCATAATTTGGTATCACGATCCAGGCCACACTCCTACGATGCCGCCTCGCCGTGATGAAGCCTTATGCCTACGATTAGATGCACTCACAACCCAGTTGGCCAACGTTGTGCAGTTGCTTACCTAGCAAGCCAACGCTGACCGCGCCCAACCACCGCCTGAGCGTGCTCCGCGCCCGGCGCCTCAGCCGATCCATCGTCAGGAGGACGATATATCTATTGATGATGAGGAGACTATTGATAACCCGTTTGCTCCCCTTGCACCTAGGGTTGATCGTCGGGTAGAGGATTCTCGTTCGTGGGAGTCGAGTTTCAAGGTGGAGTTGCCCGAGTTCAGTGGCGGCCTTGAGCCTGAGGAATTTATCGATTGGTTCATCACGGTGGAAGAGCTGTTGGACTTTAAGGAAGTTCCCCATGAACGTCGCGTATCTCTCGTTGCCACACGCCTTCGTGGCCGTGCGGCGTCCTGGTGGCGCCAATTGAAACTTAACCGTTCTCGCCGCGGTAAGACTAAGATTTCCTCTTGGGAGAAATTCAAGAAGCACATGCACCAAGAGTTCCTTCCGTTCAACTATGCCCGTACTCTATACAATAAATTTCAAAACCTACGCCAAGGTACCCGTTCTGTTGATTCTTACACGGACGAATTTTATCAATTATTGTCCCGCACTGATACTCATGAATCTGAGGATCAACTTATTTCCCGCTATATTGGAGGCCTTCGTGTTCCGTTCCAAGATATCCTTAATCTGCTGGCACCTGTTTCCGTATCTGAAGCTCATCAACGGCCCGTCGCTTACGAGCGCCAATTGACGAGGCATACCTCGGGACCCTCTCAGTCCCCCTTATCCAGACCCCCTTCTGCCGATTCCAGACCGTTGGGCCGTGGCTCTGGCGCTAACCCCTTTCCTCGCCCCACAGGTTCGTCCTCAGCGCCGGCTCCCCAGCGCCCTGGCCCGTGTTTTTCCTATGGTGAACTTGGCCATCGTATGGTTAATTGCCCCAAACATGCTAGTGCTCGTGGTCTTCTCCTGGATGATAGCAATGATGGCCACTTTGATTCCCCTCCGGTCTACGATGATGATATAGCTTCGGATAGTATTCCTGAAGAATTATTAACCGGCGACACCGGCCCTTCGTTAGTCCTCCGCCGAGCCTGCTTAACTCCCAGACAACCTTCGGATTCCGTGCAACGTCATTGTCTGTTTGAATCTTCTTGCACCATTAACGGGAAGGTATGTCGTTTTATTGTTGATTCGGGATCATGCGAGAATGTCATCTCTTCGGATGTTATTGATAAATTATCACTTAAGCCTGTTTCTCATCCGCATTCGTATAGTTTATCTTGGTTACAGAAGGACAATACTTTTGTTGTTGAGAGTCGTGTTTTGGTGAATTTGTCTATTGCGGATAAATATCATGATTCCATCTGGTGTGATGTTGTACCGATGGATGTTTGCCATTTATTATTGGGTCGCCCATGGCAATTTGATAGAGGAGTTTTACATGATGGCCACAAAAATACTTACATCTTCCTTTATTCGGGTGTTAAGATCACCTTGCTGCCCAATGTGCCTTCGGCCCCTTCTTCTTTGCATGGGGGCAATGTAATGTTTTTGTCTTCCCGGGAATTTTTGCGTGAAATGTCTGTCGCTCCTGTTACTTGGGTGTTATTGGCTCATGATGTTTCTCCCACTTCGGTACCTTCGGATAGCGTTTTGCCTCTTTTAGATGAGTTCATAGATGTATTCCCCTCGGAATTACCAGCAGGCTTGCCGCCGTTACGAGATATCCAACACCAAATTGATTTGATTCCAGGCGCCCCGTTACCCAACAGGCCTCACTATAGGATGAGTCCGTCTGAGCATGAGGAGCTTCGTCGTCAAGTTGAGGAATTACTATCTAAGGGCCTTGTTCGCGAAAGCCTTAGTCCGTGTGCGGTTCCTGCTTTATTGATTCCCAAGAAGACCGGCGATTGGCGTATGTGTGTTGATAGTCGAGCTATCAATAAAATCACGATTCGATACATATTTCCCATCCCTCGCCTCGATGATCTTCTTGATCAATTGAGTGGGGCATCTATTTTTTCCAAGCTGGATCTCAAGAGTGGATACCACCAGATACGTATTCGCCCGGGTGATGAATGGAAGACCGCTTTCAAGACACGTGAAGGGCTCTTTGAATGGTTAGTAATGCCTTTCGGTCTTTCGAATGCGCCTAGCACTTTTATGCGCGTGATGAATCAGGCTCTTCGACCTCTTATTGGTTCTTGTGTGGTGGTTTACTTCGACGACATATTAATTTATAGCAAATCCCACGCGAAGCATTTGCAACATTTACGGGCTGTCCTATTAATTCTCAGGGAGGAGAAATTTTTTGCTGCTCCTTCCAAGTGCTCCTTCTTTCAGGCATCGGTTTTGTTCCTCGGTTACAAGATTTCGGGAGAGGGTATTAGTGTCGATGACCAAAAGGTTGCTGCCATCCGAGATTGGCCTATTCCGACTTCAGTTACGGCAGTGCGGAGCTTCCATGGCCTCGCGTCTTTCTACCGGCGTTTCATACCTCATTTCAGCACCATAATGGCACCCCTTACAGATTGCATGAACGCCAAAGGCTTTGCGTGGTCGTCGGCAGCGGAAGCTGCTTTCTCTACTATCAAACAACGGTTGACGCATGCTCCCCTTTTGGTTCTCCCTGATTTCGAGACACCTTTCGCTTTATATTCCGATGCTTCCAAGGTCGGTATTGGAGCCGTTCTTACTCAGGGTGGCAAGCCGGTCGCATATTTTAGTGAAAAGCTGTCCGGCCCCCGCTCTCGTTACAGCACATACGACATCGAGTTTTATGCAGTCGTTCGTTCTATTCGACATTGGAGGCACTACTTGTTTCAACGCGAGTTTGTTCTTTATACCGATCACGAGGCATTAAAGCACCTCCACAACCAAGATTCACTCTCGGTGCGCCATGCGAAGTGGGCTGCTTTCTTACAGCAATTTACCTTTGTCGTTCGTCACCATTCGGGCTCGCTTAATAAGGTTGCGGATGCTTTGAGTCGCCGGCAGTGTCTCCTTTCTGAAATGCGTGTCCACGTGCTTGGTTTCGATATTTTCCGGGACTTGTATCCGTCTGACCCTTATTTTGGTCGTGTGTTGGCAGCTTTGCATGATGGACAACATGGCGACTTTCGCCTTTTGGAAGGGTTTTTGTTCAAGGGCAATCAGCTTTGTGTTCCAGTGTGTAGCCTCCGTCACAAGCTTATCGAAGAGGTTCATGGTACTGGACATGTCGGGCGTGACTGCTCGATCGAATTGCTGCAGCGGCGCTTCTTTTGGCCCATGGCTCGCCGCGATGTGACGCGCTTCGTCGCTCGGTGCCGCACTTGCCAATTATCGAAGGGCACAGCTACTAATGCAGGCCTATATCGCCCTTTACCGGTTCCTTCGCGACCATGGGCAGCTGTGAGTATGGACTTCGTGTTGGGTTTACCCCGAACACAACGTGGTCATGATTCGATTTTCGTCGTCGTTGATCGGTTCTCGAAGATGGTTCATTTTATCCCTTGCAAATGCACTATGGATGCCGTGCATGTCGCCCAACTTTTCTTTCGAGAGGTATATCGTTTGCATGGGCTCCCTCTCTCGATTGTTTCCGACAGGGATTCTCGTTTTCTTAGCCATTTTTGGAGAACTTTGTGGCGTATGGGGAACATGTTGCGTTGTTTAGTTGGCGATAATTTGCGTACATGGGATTCTAAGTTGGCATCTGCGGAATTTGCTCATAATCTGGCCCTTAATCGTTCAACCGGGTTTTGTCCTTTTTTTGTGGTTTATGGAGTTCTGCCCCGCGCACCCGTCGACTTGGTCACATTGCCTTCTTCCAAACCTGATGATGCCCGAGCCGCTGATATGATCAAGGAGCTCCAGGTTATCCATGCTACGACCAAGACAAATCTGGAAACCGCGAATGCCCGCTACAAGGCCGCAACAGACGCGCATCGCCGTGCTGTCGAATTCGAAGTGGGCGACTTTGTTTGGGCCATACTGACTAAGGAGCATTTTCCGGCTCATGAATACAACAAGCTTTCATCACGTAAAATTGGCCCTGTTGAGATTATTGAAAAGATCAATCCTAATGCATACCGTCTTCGCCTTCCCAGCCATGTTCGAACAGCGGACGTATTTAATGTTAAGCATCTAGTACCTTATTGTGGTGATAACACTTCTGGAGATGAAGCCCGTTCCGATTCGAGGTCGAATCGTTTTGAAGATGACGAGAATGATGGAGATGAAGCCGCGCTGCTTTACTTGGAGAAGAGGGATCCGACCGTGGCTAACAAGAATAAGAAACGGGCCTTTTAATTATTATTAGTGCTTTATTTACGTAAGTTTAGTTATTGGACCCAAAGTATTATGGGCTTGTTTTTAAGTTTTGAACCCAATTTCGGATAGTATTTATATTTCTTGCAGAACTCTATTGAGGATTTGAATGATTATGAATTAAATTAGGGTTTCCCTTATTGCCTATCTTGACGGTATTCTTTGAATCAACGTAAGATAGAAGGTGTGTTCTTTGGACAGGTGTTATCCCACCTGTCCAAAGAGCCTACATTACAACCTTGAAAAAAGTTCTTTTTGATTCGGCATTGATTTCTAGAGTATGGTCGGAGTTGAGAGTGCTTACAAGCCTATGGCTGCCAATATGTGTGATTGATTGTTTGAGTGAGTCCCTTTATCATTAATATACATGATGGTCCCATTTTCGAAGGACAAAATGGGAATTCCGGAGCAATTTTTTTTTAAACTTTCCTCAGGGAGTTCAGCAAGAGTGAATAATACTCAAGTCACTGCATTGCTACGAGTCAGAGCACTCAAGTCAGTGCAACTGACTTGCAAGCTCAGTCTCGTAACAAGGCAGTGACTCGAGAGGTTTCACTTCAAGTCACCGCTCTGCTTAGAGGCTGAACTACCAAGTCAGTGAGACTTGGAGGCTCATGCTCTAAGCAGGTCGGTGACTCGAGATACTGAACTCTCGAGTGCGTTGCCTGAACTGGTCAGTGAGAGGAATCTCCCTGACCTGAATACTTAACTAAAGTTTTCCTTTTTAACAATGCTCTCAGTGAGCAGATTTTCACAACACTTTAGTAAATACTTTTAAAGATAAGTACGCTCAGTTTAACGTGGTTCAGAGACTCAAGCTCTTACATCCACGGGCCTGATTTAACAGGAAATCCACTAACTCTGGATTCTTGTTTTTAACGTGCCAAGGTGCACTTACAACTGGACTCACGCCACTCCCTGAGCTGCCCCCCCTTTCTCACTGACAACTTACTCCCAACAAACCTAACTTAGAGGGTTTTGGTTTCGGTTAAGTTTCTCCAACTAGGTGAGGTTTTCCTTTACAATGTGTTAGCCTAAAGCTAAGATTAGGAAAACCTCTCTAAGCTATGAGTTACAAGCTTGACACTTAATGAATATATGTGTTAACCCTAAAGGTCAGTGTCGTGGATGTGAGCAACACTTCCTTATAACTCCCTAACAACTCACACACTCTTATAGCTTGTAGGTGTAGATTTTTCTTTTCTTCATACTTTTAGACCGAAGCTATGAGCTAGTATTTATAGTGTGGATTCAAATGTAACCGTTGGAGGAAATTACATTTGAATCCATACAATTAATGGTTTCAACCACTTTTCTTGGAATGCGGCCTTTTGTCAGTGTCAGAGTTGCTGCCTCGTGCTGATTGGTCCACGTGGCCTGGATTCACGGATCTTTGACTCAGTGGGTTGACCAAGACCCACTGACTTTAGGTAGCTTCCTCCTTCACTGACTGATGATCTTCAGTTGGACTGAACGTCTTCAGTGTAGTTGTCCTTCGGAGACTGTTTGAAGATCACTCCAAGAAGTTTGTCATAAGGCTGAATGACAAACTTCCCTGACCACAATAGCCTGACTCCTTTAGGGCCTACTTGGTGCAGCACTGATCTTCCAGATCATGCTCTTCACTGAGTGGTCCACCTGACTTAGCTTAGATCAGCTCTGTTTACACTCAGTGGGACATCCTTCAGGCTTCTCTTCTGGTTCAGGTTTCTGACTTGGCTTCAGTCTGTTTTCCTTGATGTCATCTTGATTTCCTCAGGCTGTGATGCTGAGTTCCCCCTCGCTGAGTTCCCCCTCAACTGAGTTCTTCTCACTGACAGCCTATTCTACTGAAAGATTAACCTAGCCTGACCTGAAACAAAGGATACTATCCTGACTGCTTTCAAACCTATTACATGTTGTTTTGGAAAATCATCAAAACTAAATCATATCCCAACAATTTCCCCCTTTTTGATGATTCCAAAACTTCTAACCAAATGATTTTCTATTACAAGAATAATGTCAGAGTACAAGTAATAGATTGAGATATGCAGGAATTCCCATAGTTTTAAAACGTTTAAGATCTGTTCGGTAGACCATTTTTCTTAGCAAAACTGGATCAGTGGTCATGTGAACAACCCGCTCTGATACCAATTGATGGTCCTGTTTTCGAAGGGCAAAATGGGAATTCAGGAGCAATTTTTTTTTAACTTTCCCCAGGGAGTTCAGCAAGAGTGAGTAATACTCAAGTCACTGCATTGCTACGAGTCAGAGCACTCAAGTCAGTGCAACTGACTTGCAAGCTCAGTCTCGTAACAAGGCAGTGACTCGAGAGGTTTCACTTCAAGTCACCGCTCTGCTTAGAGGCTGAACTACCAAGTCAGTGAGACTTGGAGGCTCATGCTCTAAGCAAGTCGGTGACTCGAGATACTGAACTCTCGAGTGCGTTGCCTGAACTGGTCAGTGAGAGGAATCTCCCTGACCTGAATACTTAACTAAAGTTTTCCTTTTTAACAATGCTCTCAGTGAGCAGATTTTCACAACACTTTAGTAAATACTTTTAAAGATAAGTACGCCCAGTTTAACGTGGTTCAGAGACTCAAGCTCTTACATCCACGGGCCTGATTTAACAGGAAATCCACTAACTCTGGATTCTTATTTTTAACGTGCTAAGGTGCACTTACAACTGGACTCACGCCACTCCCTGGGCTGCCCCTCCTTTCTCACTGACAACTTACTCCCAACAAACCTAACTTAGAGGGTTTTGGTTTCGGTTAGGTTTCTCCAACTAGATGAGGTTTTCCTTTACAATGTGTTAGCCTAAAGCTAAGATTAGGAAAACCTCTCTAAGCTATAAGTTACAAGCTTGACACTTAATGAATATATGTGTTAACCCTAAAGGTCAGTGTCGTAGGTGTGAGCAACACTTCCTTATAACTCCCTAACAACTCAAACACTCTTATAGCTTGTAGGTGTAGATTTTTCTTTTCTTCACACTTTTAGACCGAAGCTATGAGCTAGTATTTATAGTGTGGATTCAAATGTAACCGTTGGAGGAAATTACATTTTGTTGGTCCCGAAACGAGCAAACAGGTGTATGGGGGTGGGGGAATACACCTGTGATTACAAATTAAAACTTCTTGTAAAACTTATCAGATTACTTAAGACAATAACTCGTCAGTGGACTTGAAGGTCTGCTGAGAGTTACTTAGAGAAAGCCTACTGAGATAATACCTCCACTGAAAGCTCAAGACTTTCAGTTGAACTACTATCTAATTGGCTTTCAGATGCGGATTAGTGAGCCCTTAGAAAACTCGTTTTACTTTGATAAACTTTGAGATTAACACACACTTAGGAAAGCAGAATGTAAGAACACAAGGTATAAAGTGGTTCAGAGATGAATCTCCTACGTCCACTGTCCTGATCAAACAGGAGAATTCCTTTCACTTGGAATTCCTTGTGTTATAGTGCCAAGGTGCACTGATCAACTAATCCTCTCTTAGGATGATTGATCACTAGGAAATTCCAGGTCCTAGTTCCCAAAACAAACCAGCTTTCAGACTGATACAACAATCATCTTACTAACACCACTTAACACTAGCTCTCAACCTAAACACTGAGTAGGGTTTTGAGTAGGGTTTTGGTTCCAACTATTTTGAGATAATCCTTACAAGTTTAGCTCAAGTCTTAGGATTGGATTATCTCTTTCTAAGATTTGGATATTACTTTTAAGCTTGGTTACAGAAGGTTTGTTAGGCTCTCTACAAATGTGAAACACTTGGGAAACAAAGGTAATTTCGAGTGCTTCTTAGTTGTTATGAATGTAGAGATAGCTTTGATCTTGTGAGTTTCCCGTGCTTGGAAATGTGCACGTCCTTCTGTATTTATAGGCTTCCTTGAAAATCTTCCCGTTGGATTTGAATCTTCTCAAGTAAGTCTTCTTGTATCTGATTGGCTCAAACGGCTCTATTTGAAGCTTTAAGTCTTGTCAAGAAATGGCTGAAAGACCATGCCTGTTCACCAACTTTCTGTAGATTGCTAGAGAAGGACTTTTGGTACTTGTCAGGCTGGGGCAGGTCGGCTGTCAGTAAGTACACTGACGTGTCATCTTCTCATTGGACCTTTAGTCTGCATGCCCAGATTCTTGTCTTGCTTTAAGGTGGAACTCCTCTGAGAGAACCTTCTTATTCCTTCATTTATTGCAAGCTTCACTGAAATTCATTTTGCCTTGTTCCAACCAGATTAACTAACAACTTTTAATATGTTTTAGCATTGTTAGTTACCATCAGTGGACCTTGGTCCTCTCCTGACAGTTTTAGTCTTAGTGAGAATGTACTTAGAAAACATTCAAGATTTAGACTTATTTCTCAGATCACTTAGTCTTCAGCGGACTTCACTTCAGCGGACTACATTTTCAGCGGACTTCATTCTTAAATACACTCATGTAATTACTAACTGTACTCCAGTTCTTAACACTTTGAATTGTTTAACTAAACATTAACTCTACTGAATAATTTACTTACAAAACAACTTAGGAGGAACATGTTGGCATCTAATCAAAACATAAGTCTTATACATTTTCCCAACACATTTGAATCCATACAATTAATGGTTTCAACCACTTTTCTTGGAATGCGGCCTTTGTCATTGTCAGAGTTGCTGCCTCGTGCTGATTGGTCCACGTGGCCTGGATTCACGGATCTTTGACTTAGTGGGTTGACCAAGACCCACTGACTTTAGGTAGCTTCCTCCTTCACTGACTGATGATCTTCAGTTGGACTGAACATCTTCAGTGTAGTTGTCCTTCGGAGACTGTTTGAAGATCACTCCAAGAAGTTTGTCATAAGGCTGAATGACAAACTTCCCTGACCACAGTAGCCTGACTCCTTCAGGGCCTACTTGGTGCAGCACTGATCTTCCAGATCATGCTCTTCACTGAGTGGTCCACCTGACTTAGCTTAGATCAGCCCTGTTTACACTCAGTGGGACATCCTTCAGGCTTCTCTTCTGGTTCAGGTTTCTGACTTGGCTTCAGTCTGTTTTCCTTGATCTCATCTTGATTTCCTCAGGCTGTGATGCTGAATTCCCCCTCACTGAGTTCCCCCTCAACTGAGTTCTTCTCACTGACAGCCTATTCTACTGAAAGATTAACCTAACCTGACCTGAAACAAAGGATACTATCCTGACTGCTTTCAAACCTATTACATGTTGTTTTGGAAAATCATCAAAACTAAATCATATCCCAACAATACACTTGTGAGGGAGTGAAACACATCGTTGAGTGCACATCCATATTTGATTTTGGTGATTCTCGCTGTCATTGCATGCGTATGATGAGGGAAGATTAGTGAGTATACTTGTGATTGATCTTTGAAGCTCGAGTTCATTTGCTTACATGATTTGATTCTTTGACTCATTCCTAACAATTTCACTTGACTTATTATTTCATTGCTTGAGGACAAGCAATATGGTAAGTTTGGGGGGGGGGGGGGTTGATTAGGCGTGAAATTGTTATGTTTTGGTGCCCAATTTGCCCATGTTTTGAGTATTTTTTATGAGTGTTTGGAGTCAATTGAGTATCATTTTTATAAAATTATTATTTTGTCTCTTTGGTTTTCATATATGGATAGAGTGTGAAAAGAGGAGTTCGTAGAACTTTAAATCGGCCAAAACGGACTCCCGGTTGAGAAGAGATGTTAATCCGGGCCGGGCTAATCCGTTTAACCCTAAAAAATGCAGGGTTAGGGCTATGGTTTAAGGGGCCCGTTTAAATCAGGGCTTTTTTGACCCGGCCCTATTAGCCCGCGGGCTAATAGGGCTAGCCCGCCGGTTAACCGGGCTAGCCCGCCAGCCCGGGTTATATATATATATATATATTTTTATTTATATTATATAATAAGTGTATTAATTATTTATTACAATTAAAGTATTAATATATATATATACTCACATTTTTTCAATTCATCATTTAGCCCTAACTTCAGTAAAAGATGATGTACGAGAAATTTAATCCATCCATTTTAGTGTTATTTTATATTTAGTTTATTTTTTAGGTTCTTCCATCCATGTACTAGTAGTACTTAGATACACAAGTGCCCAATTAGATGAACTTTTTAGTTAAGTTGCTGCTAATATTGTATATTCTTTTATTTCTTGGATATTAAATTTATTAGTATCATTCCGATTTTTTTTTTGGTATGATATGCATGGTAGTGAGCTGAATTATTACAAGTATGATTGGGTGAATTTTTTGTAATTATAATACTGCAATAAATCGAAATTAGTCGTGTTGATGTTTGAACTATTACGTGTTGGTGTTTTGTACTTTTTAAGTATTGATGTTTGAATTTTTATAATTACGTTGAATTGTTTTTATTTAATTTTAATTAATTTATGAACAATGTTTAAATTCATTAACATTTTATTGCCACTATTTTAAATTTTGTGTTGAATTTTCTTTTTTTTTTTGACATAACCCGTTTGTGGCCCGTTTAGCCCGAGGCCCGCTAGGGTTAGGGTTAGGTCTTAATTATTAAAGGTCCGTTAAGAGTGAACCGGATAAGGCCCTAACCCGTTTAGCCCGAAGCCCGTTAGGGCCGGCCCTATAGGGTTAGGGCTAGCCCGTTTAACATCTCCAGTACAGCAGCCGAAAACCACTCGAGCGAGAGCACTCGAGCGCCAGCGCTCGACCGATTGCACCACTCGAGCTACATGCTCGAGCGCCCCTACTCGAGCTGCTCGAGCACTTTCCTATTTTTTGCCTCTGAATTCATTTTTCGGCCCATGAGTTTCCGGTTCGCCCCGACGCTTATATATACTCATTCCAAACTCGTTTTGGAGGAGAACAACATACCAACACATATTTTTACATACTTTGAGCGAGGAGAAAGCTTGGGAAGGAGTTTTGAAGAATTTTATACGTTGTAATCGAGGTTTTAATTTACGAATTCTTAGTTTTAGTATTTCTTTTGAACGTATTAGATTAATTCTTTCTTTCTTTACTCTTTGAGACGATGAACCCTAGTTTTTCAGATTTATATAGATTTATTTAGAGACTTTAATTTGTTCTTTCGTTTATGTTCTTGATTTCTTTCGTTAATTTAATTATGCATATGATTATTGTTCTTGTGATTGTTTTTATTATTCATACCACCATGTTAGGCTAGAACCCTTGCATGCTTAGGGTAGGATGAACTCGTAGAAGTAGGATGTGGGTTCATAATTAGGATAATTCGTGACGTTTAGTTTTAATTCTCTTAATTAATGAATTCTTAAAATCAATCTTAACTTTACCTTTGAATTTTGTACGAAAGTGTTAGGGAGAGGACGACCATATCACTCTTTAACAACTAGTAGTCTTAACGAGAAGGTTTAGAAGGGGTTAATTAATATACCGGTTTATCTAAGGAGGACGGCCGCATCACCTTAGTTAAATTAGAGTCTCTTTAATTAAGCACTATCTATTAACTTGTTCGTAGATTGTGAAGTCGATTGTTAGGATAAAGTATTAGGGTTTTAAATCTTGAGCTTTCGTCTTGCAATCTTTTACTTAGATTATTTCTTGCGCGTCATGATTATCTTGATTATGTACCTGCTTTGTTAGTATACGTAGGGATTCCTGTCCTGAGCATCACCATCTCTCATTTAAAAACAACCCTTCGATTCTTAGTTTAATTTTGCTTTTTGCATTCCTAGGATAATTTTAGTCTTTTAATTAATCTTTCAAAAAATCCAAAAACATTACACTCATATTAACTACGACGCGTAGATCTTCAGGGATCTGTTCGCATACACTCCATCTCGTGGGTTCGATAATACTTGGTCATTATACTTGCTCATACTACAGTGAACCCGTACTCTTGCGGGGAATCTACTAGTAGAAGTTAGTTCGGTTCAAGTCAATCACCTAGTCGCTTCAGTGACATTTCTTGATTTAATCCACTTCCAGTCTTGATTTCACCATTTGCAATCCCTTCAATGATTTCTTTCATTTGGCCCTCTCGAAAGAAATCTCTGTGCTTACAAGAACCTCCAACAACATAACGTGCAACATTATTGAAAAAAGAACCAATTTCTTTATATTTTTTTAGCAACAACAACAATTGTCAATTGAAGTTGATGAGCAAAACAATGAACCTAGTAAGCACTTAAATTTTTCCTAAGTAGCAAACTTTTTAGCCCATGAAATTCACCTTTCATATTGCTTGCTCCATCATAACCTTGACCCCTCAAACTAGAAATACTCAAGCCATGAGTGGAGAACAACGATTCAATACCTTTCTCAAGTGAGGTTGCAGTCATGTCAGTAACATGCACAAGACCAAGGAAACACTCAATAATACATCCACTCTTATTCACATAACGTATCACCACTCCCATTTGCTCTTTGATTTATACATCTCGACACTCATCAACTAAAATAGAGAAAAAATTATTTCCAATATCCTTAATGATGAGATATGTTGTCTCAGTTGTAGCTGCACTTATGATTTCCTTTTGAAACCTAGGAGACGTAAGCTTGTAATTTTCAGGAGCATTGTGCAACACAACATTATCTATTTCTTCACTGCACGAAGCAATAACTTTCAAAAACTCAATGAAGTTTCCTTGATTCAATGATTCGTCTGACTCATCATCTCCTCGAAAGGCCAATCCTTACTTAATGAGATAACGCAAGACAATAACAGATGCATTCAACCTACAATGATAATCAATCTTTGATTGTTCCGATCGCGTGGAAATACATACTTCAATGTGTTGAACTTGATTCATCAAATCTTGACAAGCCATTCTACTTCTGTTATGATCACTATTATGATCTCCAACATGATATCTCAATCTTTCTTTCTTACGCCAATTATTAAATCCTTCAGAAACAAAAGCATCATGTGCTATTTCACTACGCCCCGCAGAAAAGACATAACAATATAAACAATATGCTACATCTTTTGTAATGCTATACTCCAACCAATCATTGAATTCGTCAAACCAAGATGGAACAAATTTACGCTTTCTATTTCCATCCACCTTTTGAGGAAAATTATGCTCACGTGGTTGACATGGACCTTTTAACAAGTATGACCTACGCACTTGTTCAGTTAAATTAGGCGGATAACTCATTATATTATATCGTAATCCTGGATCACTTGGTAGATTTTCCAAATCAATTCCAATACACTTTTCTTGAATCGGTGGTTGTTGAGGTTGAACAACATGTGCATTGATTGTAGATAATGTCTCCTCAATAGATGCTGCCTTCTCAATAGATGTTTTTTTAAGTATCGTTCCATCATCTACAAGAAATAAAACAAAATTAAATATCAAATTAAACTTAAAATTAAAACCAACTACTATACTCAAACAATTAATAATATAACAGTATATATAAAAAAATTACATTCATGTAAGTTAATATAATAAAACCCTAACAATTTCAAAAGAATTCATACCAAAAATTGTGAGTTTAATATGAATGTATTACCATAATGTTCTAAAAAAATTGGTGTTTTAATTCAATAACAACTTATTTATATAAAAATTACATAAATCCTAGACAATATTTCAATTTTAAAATAAGACATAAAATTAACTAAATGAAAAGAAAAATAATATATATGTATATAATATATATATATATATATATATATATATATATATTATCCTATTAACCGTTATTAGTTAATAACTAATAAATACTTGTGTTGCTGCGTGCAGAATGAATTGGGATGAGCAAAGAGAAAAGAACAGAAATAAAATTTGGTTGGGTGGGAAATGAAAGAGAGAAAGTGGGGAAGTGGGGACACACTAAGTGTATTTGGGAAGCCAAATAAAAAATGGTGGAGTAATACGGCGTGTAGTGTAAGCTTGTTAGTAATTTTTTTTTAATTTTAATTAAATAAATATAAAATGACTAAAATACCCCTGGTTTTTTTTCAATTTCTGGGTGGGGGCCACTGCCACCCTTGGACCCTTAACAGGCCAGTGCCTGTTTGTTGGCATAAAATAACAACAATTACGGATTACAACCTATGCACTAGCAAACATGCATGGATTAATTAACCTAGGTGATCAATCCAAATTAACTAAACACACAATTAAGCAACGACAATAGATGATATAAATAATCCACTTAATAAGTCTCACGAATAAAACGGGTTCAAATAACAATCATCAAAACACAAGTATCAAAATCCTCGGAATTGAAACAAAGGTTCTAGCCTTTCATAGGCATAATAAAAATAACAAAATCTAAATAAGAGAACAAACTAAAAAACTTCTTCACGGAGTCCTACTTGCTTCGGTAGTGGCTGCTGCTTCTAGTATCCCGATCGCTCACGTATATGCATGAAAAGGAACTATTATGGTGGTGGTGTATGGCTGCGTGATTGTTAGAGGTATGGAATAGGCGTGAATGTATATCCTAGGGCAGCTGTCTGCTTCGCCTTTAAATGTTTCTTCACGTAGTTGGGCTCTAGAGGGCTTGGGCCTTCTTTGTTCTTCCCGGCCACGCAACTCAGGTACTAATTTAGTTAACAAAATCTTCCACTTGGGTAAATATTTTATCTCCAAAATCTTTATTGATAGCTTTCCTTTCCACCAATTTCTTTCCAGCAACTCACGTAACCTTTTCCTTGATTGCACTAAAAAAATCTCTATCAATCTACAATTTAACAAGATAAATATAAATGTGGGTTTTATCAATTCAAAAATATAAAAGTGGCAAAATACACAATTTTAATATAATTGAGTGCAATAAACCGCACTCAATTCGACTAAAATTATGCATTAATTCACACTTATCATATTCCCCCACACTTAATTCTTTGCTTGTCCTCAAGCAATCAACAAACTCAAAACAAAGCAAGTCGATTCTTGTACACCAAAGAGCTCGAGATAATAGCACTACCAAAGGTAAACAAATGATCAAGATTCAAGTGCAACACAAAAAGAACATAGAACGTCTTACCAACTCCGTATAACTTCATCGAACTCTTATGCAAAAAAAATCCAAGGCCCTCACAATGGGTATCACACAATCACACTCAAGTGTATGTAAGGGGCATAAAAAACACTCATTGTCAAATCATAATGCGCTATCACCATATGCTTGCTCAAAAATCAAATCCCCACCACTAAAAAGAGTGAAACTCATGCACAAATCAAAAGGTATTTCATTTGGTTGTAACGTGGCTTGGGGTGAGGGTAGGATAAAGGAGAAATATGTGGCTCGTTAGTTGAGATTCATCACGAATTTAAGGGCAGTACAAGCCTAGAAACATCAATCACCTCTTTGTGGGCAGCTCGCCACTAGCTTCTTGAACCGCTCCCAATACTCGTAAAGAGTCTCCCCTACAGCTTCCTTTGCCCCACAAATTTCTTTGCGTATGCTCGCCACCCTAGAGGCTGAGAAGTACTTCGGCAGAAATAGCCGCTCCATTGCAGCCCAAGTAGTGACCGTTGCGGAAGGCAAATAGTACAACCATACCTTTGTTGAATCTTTCACGGAGAATGGGAAGACCTTCAGCTTAATCAGCTCCTCCGTCATATCCTTAGGTCTTATGTGTGGGCAGACGACATGAAACTCCTTCAAGCAATCGTGTGGGTCCTCACATGCACGACCATGAAAAATAGGCAACAAGTGAATTAAACCAGATTTGAGTTCAAAATCAATACCCTCAGTAGGGTAAACTATGCACAACGGCTGCTGTGAGAGCCGAGGGTTCGCCAATTGCTTCAAAGTTTTCTCGGTTGCCATATCTTCTCCCTCGGATTTAGATTCGCTGGAGTCACGCTCAGTAGGAAAAAGTAGCAACTCAAAAGCTTTCCTAGCTTCTTTAGCTTGGTTCCTCAAGACTCGATCTCTCCTTGTTATCTCGGGGTAGAACAAATGATCCTTGCTTCCCTTCGAACGAGTGATCATAAACTGAAAAAGAATCTTGAAAACAGCAGAAAAAACGTGAAGCTTAATAAAGAAAAGAGAAAGAAAAACGAACACAAAAATTACAAAAAATCTCGCTGGTATAGTGACACTGGGCTGTCCAGTGTCAGTATTGCAAAATTTTTAGCAATTGACACAAACACGAACAGGTATGACGAAAATTAACAAAACACAAACTGAGACACACAACGACTAAAAAATATAACAGAAACTAAAGCCTCTAAAATTCGCACGTACTGGACACAAAATTAATTTCACCGTTCCCCGGCAACGGCGCCAAAATTTAGATCGCGCTGTCGAAGTGCGCCAAATTAGAATAAATATATAACCCCGGTTTACTCTACTATTTTGTAGCAGTGGTAAATAGGGGTCGATCCACGGGGAATGTGGAAACCAAATTATGTAGTACGAATAAATTAATAGAGACACTAAACAAATAAGCGCGCAGGGGGGAGGGGGTTGAATTGATTTTGTTGACTATTAAACTACTAAAAATTGAAATTAGAATTAAAATAAACAAATAAATTTCACACAACTAGAATTTAATTGACTAAACAATTCCAATTCACGGTTCAATCTCCACTTGGTTTTGACTATACTATCCAAACGTATTATTCGCTCAACTTATTTCAAAGACTAATAACCCTCGACAAATATCAAACTCTGTTTATCGATTTTATTCCTTAATAATATTCAATTGAAACAAACCCTCCAACGAATCTTTCTAACCAAACAGTCTAGATACACTCTTAGATTTAATTTGGTAGAAGCATTAAGTCCTAGAATAAAGATCAAACAAATTCCCAAACACGCAAGCTCGGTTCGAAAGAATTCGATTTATATCACCCTAGCAAAATACTAGTTGCTACTTATTGGCATAAAATTGCAAGAATTACGGATTACAACCTATGCACTAGCAAACATGCATGGATTAATTAACCTAGGTGATCAATCCAAATTAACTAAACACACAATTAAGCAACGAAAATAGATGATATAAATAATCCACTTAATAAGTCTCACGAATAAAACGGGTTCAAATAACAATCATCAAAACACAAGTATCAAAATCCTCGGAATTGAAACAAAGGTTCTAGCCTTTCATAGGCATAATAAAAAAAAATCTAAATAAGAGAATAAACTCAAAAACTTCTTCACAGAATCCTACTTGCTTCGGTAATGGCTGCTGCTTCTAGTATCCCGATCGCTCACATATATGCTTGAAAAGGAACTATTATGGTGGTGGTGTATGGCTGCGTGAATGTTGGAGGTATGGAATAGGCATGAATGCATATCCTAGGGCAGCTGTCTGCTTCGCCTTTAAAGGTTTCTTCACGTAGTTGGGCTCTGGAGGGCTTGGGCCTTCTTTGTTCTTCCCGGCCACGCAACTCAGGTACTAATTTAGTTAACAAAATCTTCCACTTGGGTAAATATTTTATCTCCAAAATCTTTATTGATTAGCTTTCCTTTCCACCAATTTATTTCCAGCAACTCACGTAACCTTTTCCTTGATTGCACTAAAAAAATCCCTATCAATCCAAAAATTAACAAGATTAATATAAATGTGGGTTTTATCAATCCAAAAATATAAAAGTGGCAAAATACACAATTTTAATATAATTGAGTGCAATAAACCACACTCAATTCGACTAAAATTACGCATTAATTCACACTTATCAAATTCTCCCACACTTAATTCTTTGCTTGTCCTCAAGCAATCAACAAACTCAAAACAAAGCAAGTCAATTCTTGTACACCAAAGAGCTCGAGACAATAGCACTACCAAGGGTAAACAAATGATCAATATTCAAGTGCAACCCAAAAAGAACATTAAACGTCTTACCAACTCCGTATAACTTCATGGAATTCTAATGCACAAAAATCCAAGGCCCTCACAATGGGTATCACACAATCACACTCAAGTGTATGTAAGGGGCATAAAAAACAGTCATTGTCAAATCATAATGCGCTATCACCATATGCTTGCTAAAAAATCAAACCTCCACCATTAAAAAGAGTGAAACTCATGCACAAATCAAAAGGTCTTTCTTTTGGTTGTAACGTGCTTGGGGTGAGGGTAGAATAAAAGGAGAAATATGTGGCTCGTTAATTGAGATTCATCACGAATTTAAGTGCACTATAAGCCTAGAAACATCAATCACCTCCCTTTTTTTTCTGCAATCAACAATTCAACTCCCATATCATCAACTAGAGTAGAAGAACGAACTCATCAATAAATTATGACTCTCAAGACATCATTCATTCTTTTCTACTTTTCCTTACTTCACAAAACAACCATTTTTTTTTTCTATTTCCCAACTTTTTTTTAGCTGGGATATCTTTTTTTTTCCTTTTCAACACTAGGATCACAAAAATTCTCCTTCTTTCGCCACTTCCTACTTCATAAGACCATGACTCTTCACAAAACAAAGCATGCACATAAACCGTAATAAAATCTCAACCAAAGGGGTGCAAACGGATAAGTCCTAAAAAAATTGGATAGTGGCTAATAAATGTGCTTCATCAAAGGAAAGACTTAGGCTCAACTTGGTGGAACATATAAACCAAAGGGGTTAATTTATCACATCGATGCATGAGTTCACAAATGTAGTCTCAAAATGCATAAGAGAGCAAGTTCTAGAATAGACACACTACAATCGACCACTCAATCAAGAAAACCGAGCATATATGTATGATAAATTGCTCCTAGGCTCAAAAGCTCACAACATGGGTCCTTGGCATTAAAATCTCGTGCATTTTCGTCCAAATTCATTACACAAAATTAGCAACACGACCATCATTCAACAAGAGTCAACACAAAGAATCAATCACATAAGCCTCCCTAGGCATGCCATGATACTCAAACAATTAGTGCACAAGACTTGACCAACAAATAGACTCAAGGACTACATGCCAATTAAGACTAACGAAAAACAACAACTAAACACACAAACCCCCTCTACATCATGTCTTGCAAAATGATCAATTCACACCCCCACACTTAAATCCTTGCTTGTCCACAAGCAACAAAACAAGGGAAATAAAAATAAACAGGCAAGTGTGTGCAAGACATGGAAAGAGAACACCTGATTAGCGACGAGGCATGGGGCGTGAATTGCATCTTTCATGCTTCATGTACAAATACACACTGCAGTATGTGAACTCCTCCCAATTAAATTACCATCCCTCCATAACCATTACTATATAAGCTTCTGCAGCACCTAAAATTGCAGCCAAGGAAAAAAAAATATGTGAAAAAGACAACTAAAATAAAAGAAAAAAATTGAAAAATAACAAAATTAAAAACGGGTTGCCTCCCGTTCAATACTTTTATTTAACGTCGTTTAGCTTGACGGTACTCCCTCTTAGTTCATGGCGGGTCTTTCACGACCTCTAGCTCCACGTCCTCCTGTTGAAATCCTTCGTGATACGGTTCAAGGTGTTTCATAGCATCATAAATGTAAAAGTTAATGACCTTTCCATCAAATTCCATAGCGAGAGTTCCTTCGGATACATTTATCTTTGTTTGGGCGGTGTTCAAGAACGGCCTCCCTAACAAGATATGCATAGTAACTGAAGTACTCCCATTTATATCGAGCACATTAAAATCAGCAGGAAAGATAAGATCACCAACTTGCACCAAGACATCCTCAATTACCCCATCGGGGTTTGCACTACTACGATCAGGTAACATAATTTCTATATTAGTCTCTTTCAATGGCCCAATATTCAAAGCAGCAAAAATAGCACGAGGCATAACATTAATGGATGCTCCTAGATCTAGCAAAGCTTGAGCAATTCTAACATTCCCAATCCTACAAGGGATAGTAAACGTACCTGGGTCCTTAAGCTTTTCGGGAAGCCACTTTTGGAATAGTGCCGACACGTTCTCCACCATCACTACTTTCTCATTCTCCTTCAATTTGCGCTTGTTGGTGTAAAGTTCCTTAAGAAATTTAGCATATCTCGGGATTTGAGCTATTGTATCAAGTAGCGTAATATTAATCTCAACCTTTCGGAAAATGTCTAGAACCTGCTTCTCCTTGTCAACTTTTTCTGCTCGTTCAAACCTGGAAGGAAAAGGCAGAATATTAGTGTTAATGGGTTTGGGGATAGGAGCTCTAACCTTTTTATTACTCATTTCCGAATTCTGGTCCACACTGGACGACCCAGTGTCAGCTTGTTTTGAATTCTTCCCTTCTTTTTCAACAATTGGGGTCGACGAAACAGGCTTTTTAACTCCCTCCAACTGCTTTCCACTCCTTAACGTGATAGTGTTCATGTTCCTAGGGTTGAATTCAATTTGGGAGGGTAGTTTTCCACTAGATTGGGCCTCCAATTTGCCGACAGTGGTGGGAAGCTAACTCATTTGCATTTCCAGGTTCTTTATCGTAGAGATGGTGTTTTGCTGGAATTGTTGCATGGTTTGCTGCATGTTCTACTGGACTACAAGGATTGGGTAGTAAGCATCTTGATCAATTCCTCCGTGGATTTTCCCGAATTCTCCACGGGTGGGCTAACTTGAAATTGCCCTCTTTGCTATTGTGGTGACCAGTTGTTACCACTTGGTTGAGTACTCTGCCGGTTCCCATATCTAAGGTTAGGATGCTCTCTCCAACCTGGGTTGTACGTATTCGAGAAGGGGTCAAACTTTCGCCCTTGGAAGTTCCCAACAGCGTTAGCATGCTCCTCATTCTCGTTCGTAGCCTGGGTTGGAGTTCCACCTGTAGCAAGTTCTCTCACAAAAGCAGTTAGTTCAGTCAGTGTATCACAAATGACAGACTCACTTACCGTTTGTACCAAGTTCATTGGGGTATCACGATGGATGAACTGCTGAGTGTTAGCCGCCATGTTTGAAATTAGTTCCCTAGCTTGCGTTGGGGTCTTATCAGTGAGAGCCCCTCCACTCGCTGCATCAATCAGACTACGATCAGTGAGGGTCAACCCCTCATAGAAGTACTGGATCAGAAGCTGCTCGGTGATTTGATGTTGTGGGCAGCTCGCCACTAGCTTCTTGAACCGCTCCAAATACTCGTAAAGAGTCTTCCCTACAGCTTGCTTTGCCCCACAAATTTCTTTGCGTAGGCTCGCCACCCTAGAGGCTGGGAAGTACTTCTGCAGAAATAGCCGCTCCATTGCAGCTCAAGTAGTGACCGTTGTGGAAGGCAAATAGTACAACCATTCCTTTGTTGAATCCTTCACAATGAATGGGAAGGCCTTCAGCTTAATCAGCTCCTCCGTCATATCATTAGGCCTGCACGACCATGAAAAGCAGGCAACAAGTGAATTAAACCAGATTTGAGTTCAAAATCATTACCCTCAGTTGGGTAAACTATGCACAACGGCTGCTGTGAGAGCTGAGGGTTCACCAATTGCTTCTAAGTTTACTCGGCTGCCATATCTTCTCTCTCGGATTCGGATTCGCTGGAGTCACGCTTAGTAGGAAAAGGTAGCAACTCAAAAGCTCTCCTAGCTTCTTTAGCTTGGTTCTTCAAGACTCGATCTCTCCTTGTTATCTCGGGGTAGAATAAAAGATCCTTGCTTCCCTTCGAACGAGTGATCATAAACTGAAAAAGAATCTTGAGAAAAACAGAAAAAAAAAAGGTAAAGCTTAATAAAGAAAAGAGAAAGAAAAACGAACACAAAAATTATAAAAAATCTCGCTGGTACAGTGACACTGGGCTGTCCAGTGTCAGTATTGTTAAATTTTTAGCAATTGACACAAATACGAATGGGGGTGACGAAAATTAACAAAACACAAACTAAGACACACAACGACTAAAAAATATAATGGAAACTAAAGCCTCTAAAATTCACACGTACTGGACACAAAATTAATTTCACCGTTCCCCGGCAACGGCACCAAAATTTGGATCGCGCTGTCGAGGCTCACCAAATTAGAATAAATATATAACCCTGGTTTACTCTACTATTTTGTAAAAGTGGTAAATAGGCACTACAAAAAAATTACTTTTTAGTGGCAAATTTTTTTGTCACTATAACGTAAAGTTTCGTCATTAAAAAGTTATGGTGATAAAAAAATTTGTCACAAGCGTTGTCGTCAAAAGCCCGTCACGAAAGATATCTGGTGACGAGAAACAAATTTATCACAATAACTAGTGACGAAGCTTATTCGTGGCTATAGATAATATTATCGTGACGAATTAATCGTCACTACAATCCTATATTTTTATCACTCAAATTATTTTCCGTCACAACAACCTTAGATTTTTTTTGTTTCACGTGACAAAACTGATTTATCACCATAGATAATATTATCGTGATAAAATTATCGTCATTATAACCTTATATTTTCGTCAGTCAAATTATTTTTCATCACAACGTCCTTTTATTTTTTAGTTTTACATGACAAAACCTATTTGTCGTCATAGATAATATTTTCGTGACAAAATTATCATCACTATAACCATATATTTTTGTGACCCAAATTATTTTTGTCACAACATCCTTATATTTTTGTTATTTCACGTGACAAAACCTATTTGCCGCCAAAGATAATATTTTCATGATGAAATTATCATCACAATAACCCAATATTTTTGTCACCCAAATTATTTTTCGTCACTACGCCTTTTATTTGAATATATTTGTCACTTAAGAAAGAATAATTGTGACAAACATATTATTATAATACTAGTGCATTATTGTCACATAAGCATATTTTCGTCACAATATTTATTTGTTGGGTTGTTTGTTGTGACAATTAAGTTTGTCACTAAATATTTATAACTAAATTTCGTCACAACATTAACATATATTTATCATATAAGCTCTTGTTTGCCGCATATGCTTGTGGTAATTACATTTATCAGAACCTTCTTTTGACAACTTTGTCACCCTAAGCTATAATATTAGTTAAACAAAAAATATCAATTTTGTCACTACAAACTCATCATACTAAAATATATACAACTCACCAATATAGTTATAAAAATATTACATTAAAAACTAAACATTAATATGCTCATTAAAATAAGTAATTATAATCAACATAATGTAAAACATTCATTACCCAAAAATTATAAACTACTAAAGTACTAGACTTCATAAAAAAAAAATTGGAACTACAAAAGTATTTACATTACGCCAATAATTCGTATACTTCATGATATATCCCAAGCTCCAGACCTTAATTGAGAGAGGTCTTTATTCCATATGAATCATCTATAAATGCTTTCCCACTCTGCACAACAAAAAACATTAGCAAATTATTAATTTTTTATACAAATCAAAAAAATTTATTCCAAAGATTACACAACCAACAAAATATGAAATTTTATTTAATTGATGTCAAGTTATAAGATTCCGGATAACTTCTAATGCCTGCAAAATATTTAAAAATATATTAGCAATATAACAACTACAGTCAACTATTTTCAGAAAACCAGTTCAAGAGAATACACAACTAGTAATAGTTCAATTGAAGCTTCAGCTACTTGAATGATATTTTTACAAATTAGTTCCTGGAAACAGAAAAAAATTATGATAGCACACATTTAACAATTCCATAACCAAATATATATGAATTTTGCAAGAAAAATGTTTATACTAGTTTTAAGATCCAGTTTACTCATATAAATTGATAAAAAAAACCAAGAAATTGAGAGGAAATACAAGAAAACGCACCATTATTCAAATAAAGATTACCAATAATGGGTTTAGAAATTAAACCTGATCAAAATTGAAGTAATAAAAAAAGATTTGGATAGAGGCCAAAGACGTTTCTCGGGCAGAAAGTCGAAGAGTCCCGCAAACACCAAATCAGGAAAGACCAAATCAATTGTCTGCACCTTTGTAGTCGCAGAGACCAAATAAATTGCCTTGAGTTTTTTTTTTTTTTTTTTTGTGTTAGATCGATCATGAGAAAAAAATTTGGGAGGCAGAGTATGGGTTAAAAAGAAAGAAAAGATTTAGAGAAGTAATCGGCAAAAAAAAAAGTGCCCAAGAAGAGTAATTTCTTCTTTTTTAAAAGGAAAAGAAGCCGAAATCTTTTTGAAATTTGTTGGAGAAGACTAAATCAATAGTCTTATAATTCTTGGATTTGATTCTATATTTACGGCAGGCAGATTATTTCTTGGAGATTAAGTAGTGCCAAAAAATTGTATTTTTAGTTTTAGTTAAAATATTTTAATTTTACATTTAATTATAGTAAATTAATATTTTATCACATAGTATAATATTTTTTAGTATGGATAGAGTGAATTTGGTTCATACAGGAATAATTTGCAATAATTTTTAGTGTAAACAATTAATACTTTTTAGTTTACACAATTAATACTCTTCACATCCTTCAACTAATACCTTTCAGAGCTAATACCCTTCAGTGAAAATA
Source organism: Ballota nigra (assembly GCA_947034835.1). NCBI lineage: Eukaryota > Viridiplantae > Streptophyta > Magnoliopsida > Lamiales > Lamiaceae > Ballota > Ballota nigra. The sequence goes on from OX344722.1 coordinate 6,518,805, forward strand.
ACTAATACTCTTTAGTGAAAATAACCAATAAACTTCAAATGGTTCATGTATGAACAATTTTCACTTATAATTTGCCAATATTTTTTATTAGAGTATTAATTTATGATTATATATAGAGTAAAATTGGTTCATACATGAATCATCGAATGATATTGATTGTTATCACTAAACAGTATTGGGTGTTTTCAATGAAGGGTATTATTTGTTTTCACTTAAGAGTCTTATTTTGTTTTCACTGAACAACTAAGACTCTTCAGTGTAAACTAGTAATATTCATCAGTGGAAATAACTAATATTATTTAGTAAAATCAACTAATACCCTTCGATGATTTATGTATGAACCATTGTCACTCTATACTTTGTCTTAATAGACAAAGTATAGAGTGAAAATAGTTCATATATAAACCATTGAAGTGTATTAGTTATTTTCACTAAAGAGTATTAGTTGTTTTCATTGAATGTATCCGTTATTTTCTCTAAATAGTATTAGTTGTTTACTGAAAACAAACTAAGACTCTTTAGTGAAAATTAGTAATACTCTTCAGTGAAAACAACTAATACTCTTCAGTGAATACAAGTAATACTCTTCTATGATTTATGTATAAACCAAGTTCACTCTATATATACTCAATTTATGACATGTATAGAGTAAAAATGGTTCATACATGAACCATTGAAGGGTATTAGTTATTTTCACTGAAGAGCATTAGTTGTTTACTAAAAACAAACTAATACTCTTCAGTGAAAACAATTAATACTCTTCAGTGAAAAAAACTAATACCCTTCAATGGTTCATGTATGAATCAATTTCACTCTATACATACTCTTAATTTATACATGTATCAAAGATGAAGAATCTCTAGTTTCTGATAATCAATCAGAACACACAATCTACATAAGAACTTTCGTCTTTTGTGGAGCCTAAGAGCAATTTTTTTTTAAATCCGGACCGACAGGTTAGATCTGTTGAACTGGGAACTGGGCACAAAATTGTTGATCAAGTTCTTTTTTTATACTATATTATTTACGTAAAATATTGTCTCTAAATGGTATCTTTTTAATTATATATATTTAAATTAGTATAAAAAAATCACACTAGGACTGAAAATCAAGTCCAAACACAATATTGTATTTTTCAGTATCTTAACCGCAACATTTTAATTATATTTATGTACACATAATAATGCATATAATATTTTTTGTTGCCAAAGTGGTTGACTAGATTAACTATGTTTTCTATATTTCTGCATATCTCTATAAACTGTCACAATAGACTTCACTTTTATATGACCGAGTTTTTTACCGTCGTTTTAAATTGTAGTTGGAATGAAAAATATAATTTTCATCACTAGAAACATGTATTTCTTGTGACAATGTTATTATTCATCACAAGGGTGTTGTGGTGATCCATTGGATGCATCACAACTTGTGACAATTCACCAAGTCATCACAATAGTTTTTCTTTTTATTGTGACAATTTGTAGATCGTCACGAAATATCTCACTATTATGTGATGAAGTATACGATTGTCACGCTAATATTTCTTTTACGTGACGAAAATGACAGTCATCACCACAAATGTAAACTTTTTATGACAATTTGTGAATCGTCACAATAGATCTATTATTTATGTGATAAAAATAGGAGTCGTCACCACAAGTTGAGGCTTCTTGTGACAACTTATGAATCATCATAATAATTTTTTTTTGTGACGGCGATGGAAGTCGTCACCACAAATAAAGACTTCTTGTTACGTCCTGCAAATTGTCACAATAGATCTTATTTTTTCGGGATAGAAGACATGTCGTCACCACAAACAAGTGCTTCTTGTGACGAATTGTGAATTGTCACAATAAATCTTATTTTTACGCGATGAAGATAGAAGTCATCACTACAAATAGAGATTTTTTGTGACGACTTGAGAGTCGTCACATTCGATCTCATTTTTACGCTACAAAACTGGGAATTATCACCACAAACAGAGGTTTCTTATGACGACTTACAAATTGTCACAATATATTTTCTTTTTACGTGATGAAGATGGAAATTGTCACAAAAATTGAGACTTTTTGTGACTACTTGTGGTTCGTCATAAAAGATTTGTCACAATATAATGACTTTTGTTGTCACGTATCACCACTTGTGACAACTCGATAAATCGTCACAGTAGATTGCCCTTTTACGTGATGAGATATGCGATCGTCACCACAACATGTACATTAAGTGACAAATTTAAATATCGTCACAAAAAAATATATTTTGGTGACAACTTTTGTTTTCGCCACAAAAATTTTATCACCAAAAAATATTTTTTTTGTAGTGAGGGGTCGATCCACGTGGAACGTGGAAACCAAATTATTTAGTACGAATAAATTAATAGAGATACTAAACAAATAGGCACGGAGCGGGGGAGGGGGGGTTGGATTGATTTTGTTGACTATTAAGCTACTAAAAAATGAAATTCAAATTAAATAAACAAATAAATTTCACACAACTAGAATTTAATTGACTAAACGATTCCAATTTACGGTTCAATCTCCACTTAGTTTTGACTATGCTACCCAAACGTATTATTCACTCAACTTATTTCACATATTAATGACCCTCGACAAACAACCAACTCTATTTATCGGTTTTATTCCTTATTAATATTCAATTGAAACAAGCTCTCCAACGAAACTTTCTAACCAAACAGTCTAGATACGCTCTTAGATTTAATTTGGTAGAAGCATTAAGTCCTAGAATAAAGATCAAACAAATTCCCAAACATGCAAGCTCGGTTCGAAAGAATTCGATTTATATCACCCTAGCAAAATACTAGTTGCTAATTATTGGCATAAAATTGCAATAATTACGGATTACAACCTATGCACTAGCAACATGCATGAATTAATTAACCTAGGTGACCAATCCAAATTAATTAAACACACAATTAAGCAATGAAAATTGATGATATAAATAATCCGCTTAATAAGTCTCACGAATAAAACAGGTTCAAATAACAATAATCAAAACACAAGTATCAAAATCCCCAGAATTGGAACAAAGGTTCTAGCCTTTCATAGGCATAATAAAAATAACAAAATCTAAATAAGAGAACAAACTCAAAAAATCTTCTTCACGGAGTCCTACTTGCTTCGGTAGTGGTTGTTGCTTCTAGTATCCTGATTGCTCACGTATATGCATGAAAAAGAACTATTATGGTGGTGGTGTATGGCTGCGTGAATGTTGGAGGTATGGAATAGGCGTGAATGTATATCCTAGGGCAGCTGCCTGCTTCGCCTTTAAAGGTTTCTTCACGTAGTTGGGCTCTGGAGGGCTTGGGACTTCTTTGTTCTTCCCGGCCACACAACTCAGGTACTAATTTAGTTAACAAAATCTTCCACTTGAGTAAATATTTTATCTCCAAAATCTTTATTGATTAGCTTTCCTTTTCACCAATTTCTTTCCAGCAACTCACGTAACCTTTTCCTTGATTGCACTAAAAAAATCCCTATCAATCCAAAAAATTAACAAGATAAATATAAATGTGGGTTTTATCAATAAAAAAATATAAAAGTGGCAAAATACACAATTTCAATATAATTGAGTGCAATAAACCACACTCAATTCGACTAAAATTACGCATTAATTCACACTTTTCAAATATAGAATATTATTTTAAACATTAAATTAATGCAAGATTTTAAATATTAAATTAATGTAAGCATATATTTTTTTACGGTTGATTGATTTCTTTTCTTTGATATTTTTAGAATTTATTTTTACTAAATATTGATAGATGTGAAATTTGTAGCAAGAAATTGAAATATTTTTGAAAAGATATTGTCACCGAAATAACATATGATTCCAAAAAATATTGTCATCAAATATAATATCTTACCATCAATAATAGATTGTTACACAATTTTTATAAAATTCTACCTGCAAAATAGAATTTAAAACTGTAAAATATAGATATTGTTTTGTAGAGTAGGATTTCAATTTTTTTTAACAATTTTGATTTTTAACTCTCTTTTTTGTGCAAAATATCTGTAAATGTGAAATGTCCAGGAGGAAAATTGATTTAAAAAAAACTAAGATTGCCGCCTAAAGGTCAATTCTTATTGTTGAATTTTGTATTATAAATACCAACACATTAATCAATTGTTCCCTGTTGTATGACAAATAAACCACGCCGGACGTGGTGAAGCCAGTAAAAGGTTGACAAGGTCACTGTCAGAGTATTAAAAATGATGTGACAAAGGATCCGAGGTTTCACCCACTTATTCGCGGCTTCGGCAACTAGAAATGACTCAGGGAAGAGCCTTTGGTCGTCCAGTCATGACCTTGGCCTAGGGGGAACTTCGCGCCAGCGCATTAGTCACCGTCTCGATATGAAGAGGGGAGGACAAGGATCTGAACGGCCTCGGCAAGGTCGGCCCGGAGCTCTGTGATAGAGATCATCTCAAATAAAGACAAGTATGGAGCGAGGCAAAGTTTAAAGATAGAGAGTGATTGGCCTCGGCAACCTTCATGACGAGGGTGCCACGTGTTTGGTCTTATCTTAAGTAAAGCCAAATCTGGACGCCATCAAGCAATCATTCCATTCCAAGTACGAGGAATAGTGAATCAGCGCTAACTATAGAGAGACAGACCATACTTATGGCAGGAATCCCACGATCTCAGGAATAAGTACAAACCGCTTTCCACGTGGCCGGCTCCTATTGGGCTGAGTCCACCTACACGAGGGGCCTCATTCCCATTACTCAAAATTAGGGCCAGCCCGCGCATTTAATGTTGGGCTGCCCGAATAAAGCTAGGTCAGCCCAAGGGTATGCCCTTGGGCTATAAAACTTGCTCATTAACATTGAATACACACCTACCACTTCAGCCCAAGTCTACACAAAGACTTGACAAATTTTCTTGCATATATTGCTTTCAGTTATCATTTATTACATATTGCCTCACACATTAATCATCTACATCAACGAAAATTATTAAGTTAGTTACTCGACCCAAAAGACACATTAATCGTATTAGGATACATATTTCGAGTAACAACAATTGGCGTTAGAAAGAGGGTAGTCAACCCTTAAATCAAAATCATAATATTCGAAGAGCACTCACTGTTCCTCGTCTAAAAACCATCCATACCCAGATTTTCGAGATTCCCTAAAATCTTGAAGATGACCGAACAAAACGCTGGTGAGGGTACTTCAAACCCACCACCTTAAGCCGTGGCCACCGCATCCACCACCACGCCGATAAGGCAGACGCGGGATATCCCCGTCATCCCCGACGACATCTAGACCTCTGAGCAGGTGGAGACCATCATCGAACAGCTCCAGCGGAAGGCTCGGAAGATGAGGCAGGACCTCGGCATACAGGCCGCCCCTGTCCAAAAGAGAAAAAACCCTCCCATAGGCAAATTACCTCAGAAAAAGACCTGCGTGGTTCTAAGTGAAAGCCACAAAGGCACCCGCCGATCGGAGAGATCGGGAGGTTCGGATGCTCGGTCCGTTTTTAGCCGCCTAGGAGGTGAATCCTGGGCACAGTCCATCCCTGAATCCAAATCGGAGACCTTCGAGAGGTCTTTGAAATACCCAGCCTTAGGGTCGGTAATGCCTCATCCCCTTTTCATCAGGGGCAGGGGAGACGTCTCCTCCTCTACCGGGGGGGATAACGGCCACCGTCGGCATTGCTAGGGCGATGGGGATCTCGACCTGCTCCTTAGGCGGGTAGAGATTGGCAAGGCTTTCTTCGTCCCCTTCTTCTTCTTGCCGGCGAGGGCCTTCATCCGAGCTAGGGGATCCGATATCTCCATGATGAGCTTCGGTGGGCAGGCGGGATAGACAGAGTAGTCGCCTAAAAAATAAAATTAAAATAGTTAGTGAAATTAACTCATACGAAGTAAACATTGATAAAGACAACACTTACGAGTTGGTTGTTTGAGATAACGAGGGTAGAAAAATAGCTGAGACTCTAGTCTTTTCTTCTCGGCTAGCAGAGTCCGGTAATGTCGCTCTCGGGAGTCGACAAGATCAACCTTGGCAAGGACGAGGTGGAAGTCAAATGGAAGCTCTTCCATCTGAGGCACCAAATAACCTACAAACAAGCAAGATATTAGATCAGTACGAGATGAGCAAACAAGAATTTGTAAACTTACTATCTTGCTTGTTCCCAAATTTAGTGGGAATGTCCACTTCGACGTTGCCCTGGCCGGATTTCCACTGCCCCGACACCCAAAACTAGTTCTCTTCCTTGATGTGCACCTTGGTCGGCAGGTCGAAGATAAGCTTTTCATGGCAATGCTTGGCATGGACGACCCCATATTTCTTGGGCTCCTTCGCCAGACTATATAGATACTTCTTCTCTCCGGCCGTCGGCATGCGGTAGAGATGATAGAGGCCGAAGAGAGTGAAGGTGCCGATCAAGGCACGCCAGGAGTTGACGCTGAATAAGAGAGGGGCAAGCCCCCAAACATTAAGGATGTTGGTGATAGCCGGATGGAGCGGGAAATGGAGGCCATCATCTATTATATCGTAAGAAACTACCACCAATGGCCGGCGGAGGTTGGTCGGTCCTCTCATCTTTATCAGGGACGTAGAAGTGCACGTCTATGGGCACTTGGAAGGTCCTCCTCCAGTCCTTGAGATTTCACTCCGTGGCCGTACTTTGGACCCCATTCCAGTGGAACCTCATCTTGGTGGGGTCAAAAACTGGTATGCCTCGCACCTTGGACGTCTGTACTTGTGCGATGACATGTAGTAGTCATAGATGAAGTCCGGACCCTCTCCCGACCTTCTGTCTATGAACGCCGCCCACAGGCGATGGCCCAACTCGATCTCCCCGACCCTCTTTTCCAAAATGCCAACTCCTCCGCTTATTTAGCCGCGGCCTCAACCTCCTCCCTCTCAATTTGATCGTGGACCTCAAGATCTTGAAAGATACGACTCGCCTGGAATGTCATGACCAGAGGGCTCATTTGCTCTGCCATCACGAGCGGAGACATCGCCAGAGGTGGACGGACCACTACCCAAAGTATGCGACGGCGCTTCCGCCACCGTGGGCGTCCGCCCAAAAATTCCCTCCAGTCCATCTTAATCGGACAGAGAGAATGGATTCCTCCCTAAGAGTCCCCATTGCAGTCGCCGCTGAAGGTCGCCGACCCCATGGTCGGCACCGGAGGAAGAAACTCCTTGGTCCATTATCGTGTTCGAATTCGAGAATGAAGAAAGGAAAGGGATGAGATGAAAACTTACCAAGTGAAGACATTTGCTTGCACAAATGAAACCGCCGGAGAAATTGCGCCGCAAAAATATGCGTTTAGCAAAGGAAATTAAGAGCGGGAAGTAAGAATTTTGAAATGAAGACCCATTCCCCTTTTATAAAGAGAGGAATGGGTTAAAATGCAATTATCCAACCCAAAGCGTGGGGGTCGAAGCGGAAGAAAACAGAAGTCCAGGGACCTCTGGCGAAACACGTCCGGGACACACGCGCGAGTCCTGTCCGGACGCGACCATTCGTATGGAGCGCATCCCAACCCAATGTGTCGTTTCCCCATAAAGACATAATTATTGCCTAAAATTAGGGCGGCACGTCTGGGGCAGACGGAATGCCTCTTCCCAAGTAAATGTTCCATTATCCACGCCTGGCTGTCCCCATCTCATGACGAGGGCACATATCTACCAAACCAATCTGTCTCGATGCACGCGGATAGTTTTCGGCTCGTCCTAAAGATACAATTAGAACAAGTCGAGGGGAAAATATTGTGTGACGAATAAACCACGCCGAACGAGGCAAAACCAGTAAAAGGTTGACGAGGTCACAGTCAGAGTATTAGAAACGATGTGACAAAGGATTCGAGATTTCACCCACTTAATCGTGGCCTCGTCAACTAAAAATGACTCGGGGAAGAGCCTTTGGTCGTCCAGTCATGACCTCGGCCTAGTGGGAGCCTCGCGCCAGCACATCAGTCGCCGTCTTGGCATGAAGAGCTGATGACAAGGATCTGAACGGCCTCGGAAAGGTAGGCCCGGAGCTCTGTGACAGAGATCATCTCAAATAAAGACAAGTATGGAGCGAGGCAAAGTTTAAAGGTAGAGAGTGATCGGCCTCGGCAACCTTCATGACGAGGGTGCCACGTGGTTGGTCTTATCTTAAGTAAAGTCAAATCTGGATGCCATCAGGCAATCATTCCATTCCAAATACGAGGAACAGTGAATCGGCGTTAACTCCAGAGGGACAAACCATGCTTATGGCAGGAAATCCCACGATCTCAGGAATAAGTACAAGTCGCTTTCCACGTGGCCGACTCCTATTGGGCTGAGTCCACCTACACGAGGGACCTCCATCCATTACTCAAAACTAGGGCCAGCCCGAGCATTTAATGCTGGACTGCCCGAATAAAGCTAGGTCAACCCAAGGGTATGCCTTCGGGCTATAAATACTTGCTCATTAGCATTGAATATACACCTACCACTTCAAGCCCAAGTCTACACAAAGACTTGACAAATCTTCTTGCATTTATTGCTTTCAGTTATCATTTATTACATATTGCCTCACACATTAATCATCTAAATCAACGAAAAACATTAAGTTAGTTACACGACCCAAAAACCACATTAATCATATTAGGATACATATTTTGAGTAATAACATTCCCACACAAATATCTACACAATATTTCATTTTAATTATGACATCTTTTTTGTCAAATATTACCTTTAGATCTGAAATGTGTGATTCTATCTTCAGAGTTAAACTTTTGCGTTCGATTGTTGTTGTATCTTCATACCATGGGGAAAAACTGGCATAGTATACAATAATTGTAATTTTAAGTAATATTGTGTTATACTAATTTGAGATTGAATGTGTGAATTAGTTGTTTTCAAAAAAAAAAAAGAATGTGTGAATTAGTTAATATATTTCAAATTTTCTATTTATCCATGTTTATTATTTTTTATTATTTGTTGAATTATAATTACAATTTTAAAATTATATCGGAATTACAAGATATTTTAAAAAAAAAAAATATTTATAACTTGATATAATAATAACAAAATTTTTCCCAGCCCGCGAAATTTATGGGGGTGCATACTAGTTTTACCTAAAGTCTCGTGCAAATCAAATTTTAGGATTTTTGCTCCCAAACTGTGTTACAATAAGGGCAAATGCATGTTACTGAAAGACAAAATGTATGTTACTAATACACTAAATGTTGTTTTTTCACCAATTTTTATGTGTTTTTACTGAAATAAATATTTTTCCGTACAATATAAGAGCAAAATGTGTATTACTATTTATTCAAATATTGATTTTCACAAATATTTATTTATTTTTACAAAAATAATTATTTTTCATACAATAACACATGTAAGGTAGTGAAAAATGTATTACTATAATAACGTCTTACTCAGTGGGTAAAGATGTGTTTACACACATACATAAAAGCACCCTCTCAGGTTGTGTTACCATAAGGACAATCATATGTTACTGTAAAAGCAAATGTGTGTTACTATTAGAGCAAATATATATTAATGTTAGAGCAAATGTGTATTACTGGTGGAGGAAATGTGTGTTGATGTTAGAGTAAATATGTGTTACTGTAAATGTGTGTTAATGTTAGAGTAAATGTGTGTTACTACAAATATGTGTTACTATTGGGGAAAATGTGTGGTAATGTTAGAATAAATATGTGTTACTGCAATTGTGTGTTAATGTTAAGAGTAAATGTGTGTTACTATAAATATGTGTTAATATTGGAGCAAATGTGTGTTAATGTTAGAGGAAATGTGTGTTACTATTGGAACAAAATGTGTGTTAATATTTATTTATTTTAGATATATTTTATATATAAAATATTTTACAAGAGAGTGACATATAAACCATTCCGAGAACTTCACACGGCTGAATTTAGGGCTCCCACGTAGGGACTATCCTGTTTTTAATTATAGTATAGATAGATGAGCCTAAAATTTGTAGGGAGCCACAATTCATTCATGAACTAATAATAATAATAATCAACTTTAACATAATTTAATGTAGATTTGCACACAGATTTAAAGATACAGAGGTAAACGTACAGCCGTAGAGGTTACGGCAAATAATCAACCCACGACCCCTACCTCAAAATTAAAACTTTAAAATAAGACATTACATTTATGTAAATTTAGTTCATGTGAACTGTATTATATTTTTTTTATTAATTTTTACAAAAGATAAAGCAAATCTTTGTACTAACTCTAGGGTTTATCAGATATTATTCATGGAGTTAGGAACCAGGGGGTGGGGTCGTTTGCCCCTTTGGGAGTTAAATATTTTCCATTGTATGTGTGATATATATATATTTTTTAATATCTTGAATTTATATAGTTTTATTATTCTGTCCTCTTTGGATTAATTTTTTTTTTTTTTAAATTTCGTCCCTTTTGGAAAAAATCTTAAATCCGTCACAAACTTGGTTTATAAAATTTTTTATCCAAAAAACTGTAATTAATATTGTGAAATCTTATATTATCGTGAAGTCTTATACCTATATGTTCTTTTATTGAATGCGATAAATTTTTTTATGAAATTAAAACTTATACAACTTATGAAATCGGACTCCAAGATCGCAAAAATCTCAATGTTTTCCCTTAGTGGTTGTTTTACTGAGTTTATAAGAGCGTATAAGCTCAAAAAAGTGTGTTGTAAAAGAAGATGTTAAACAACTTCTAATATGTTAAAATAAACTCTTTACAACTTATCAACTCCAAAAAATACATTGAAACCTACACGTGCATAACGATTTTCCCACATAGGCTAAGGTTAAATAGAATGCCATATTTTGTTAATACACTTCACTCAAAAAATATTCAAAAAATCTTGACAATTTTTTGAAATTTTTTCAGAAAATCCAAAAAAAAAAAAAAAAGAAACTCTAGACATATGATTTTTTTTTTTTAAATTGTTATGCTTTTCAATTTATTTTGGGTGGAGTGTATTACTGTATATAATCTGGGACACTTTAAAATGATAGTTGAAAATCAATGGTACCATAAATTTTTTTTACTCAAGACCAACACATGATAACCGTTTTACATACAATCATTTACTTAAGTCTATTTTTGCCTTTTTTTTTTTTTTTTATGAAACAAAACCGGTGTCTTCCCGTTAAATACAGTCCCTTCTTTTATTAATATACTCTACTAAAAAATATTTGAAAAAGAAAATTCAAAAATGACAAAAAATATGTATTTTTTTTAATCCAAAAATTGTCAAACTTCTTGTAAAAATATTAACAATTTTTTTTTTTTTTTTTGGATGGATCGAGGTCTAATAATAACAAGAGTAAGTCTTGTATGAGACAATGATAATGAGAGTAATTTGAGCATTGACTCAATAACATTTTGGTAGGGGTAGATGTTAATTTGTGTGGTCACATTTTATTAGACGATCTCATACACGTTTTTGCCTAATAACAAATAGAACTGAAGGTAACGGTCTGGAATCGTTAACCCATACAACGATTTATATTTTGGCCCACAGTAAATTTTAGTTTTCCTTTTAAATTTAGAATTTTTTTTGGATGATTTTCCTATACTACAGAATTCAATGTTGAGTTTGTTATTGAATCGTGTGATTATACAAATAATTTTCTTAAAATGGATGAAAAAAGAGAAACCTAACATTGAATCACCATTGATATACTACACAATGGATCGGAACAAAAGATTGAAAATTGTCATAATAAAGTCGACTCAATGATTAAAAAAAAAAAACCCTTTAAAAAAGTAATAAAAAAAAAATCAAAACAAGACTCAATGTAATTTTAACTATTGAGGTTAATTCTTAATCCATGTCACAATTTTCAAAGTTTTATTAATTAGGTACTCATTTTTGTTTTCTTTTTCTTTTTAAATTTAGGTTACATTTTTTTTCCTCAATTAAATGTCTTACCACAAAATTCTCTTTTGAATTGAAGTCGTACAATTAGACGCGCGACAATACCGAACAATATAGTCTTTTACTGAATAGAAGTAATACTATTTTTATCACCGTTTATATTGTTGTGATGTTGTCTTGTAACTTGAATGGAGAAATATTGAATTGTGACAAAATTTAATTTGAAAATTTGAACTTAGATTTGTAATCTCTCTTAAATCGAGCCCTAAATATAAGAATTAATCTTAAGATTGAACATTGTTTTGAATTTCTTTTTCAAAATTAGAGTAATATTTTTCTATTACAAGAGAACGGAAATGATCACATGTCCACCATTGGGTATAATATTATATACCTACCGCGAATGTATTAATGACACATAAACATGGGTCTATTATTATCTATCATCAGAAGATGTGTACTGAATAAACTTCGTTGTGCCATATTCTGTAAACTATATGGAAAAGGTAAAACACACTAGATAAATCATTTGTAATGTTGTACTCACCCAAAAAGTATTAACAGAAGATTCGAACTCGTAACTTCTAGGTCCTTTATTCTCTAATGGAAAAGAAAAAAAATATAGAATGAAAATGGTTTATACATGAACTAATATAAAAAATTAGTTATTTTCACTGAAAAATATTAGTTGTTAATTAAAAACAAACTAACAATTTTCAACAAAAACAACTAATATTTTTTAATAAAAAAATAATACCTTTTAAATATTTATGTATAAACCAATTTCACTCCATGCATACTCCATGAAAATTTCATTCGATTAAGAAAGTGGAAAATTAGAGAAATAAAATATCACGAGCCACAAAGTTGCAATTGATGGAAATCAATATATGTGGACGTAACTGGTAAAAGGAAATTGGAAAAATAAATAAAAAAAGGTGTCTTCATCTCCAATACTATGATATGTCTACATAATTATGGAAATAACGAGTGTGTCTATGTCGTGAACTCAAAGCAAAGAGTCTAATAATTAAATCACGAGGTGCCCCTAATAAATGCTCTTTGCTTATCATCATCTCTTCTAATTATAGGGTTTTGTCTTTCTTTTTCATAGTCGCACTTAAATAGTTCAATTCGTAATTTATTATTAATTTCTATTAAAAAAATCCAACTATTTTTAGTAAATTGATGGAGATCTATGGTTATTTGCCAAAAAAAAAAAAAAATTGAAGATAAAACATACGCTTTTGAGTATGTAATTAGAATTGAAATTTTTTGTAAAAAGTAGATACTGATTGTTTGGTAATTTTTTTTATTTAAGTAAAATATATAGTGTTGAATTGAATTTGTATTCAACTTATAAGCTTTTGGATACTAGATGATTTATTAAAGTAAAAACCTTTTAATTGAAATCTCTCAAATATGTTTCTGCTTCACAAAAGTAGGACTTGTAAGCACTTGTAATAAGTTTATTAAAAATACAAACAATTCCACATCCTTCTAATTTTACCTCGTATTTAGAATCTTAGATAGCTTAGCTTAGGTTTGTAGTAGAATTCTCATAATTATATTACTTGTTAATTCATAATTTCATATTTTTGTTATATCAATTAGCGAATAAAAATTCAAATTGAAATGAGTCAATGAGTCTCAAGTAATTATCCATAGACCTTGATATATATATATATATATATATATATATATATATATATATATATATATATATATATATATATATATATATATATATATATATATATATATATCAAACAACTTTTTACAAATTGCTACAAAACAATTGAAAGATGCATAAAAAAAAGATGAACATAAGAACATATTTTTTTTCCTTATTCTATCTTGTAAATAGTGGTTTGGTATTATAGTATTTTGTGAATACCCTATATATATATATACTAGTGCTAAAAATTCGCGAACTGAAATAATATTGTAAGCGGGTAATAAAATATGATATGAAAATATACATTTTGTTATTTAAATTTATTTACAAACAAAGGAATATTGAATTGCATTGAATTTAAGTACCAAGGATGTAATTATGTATCAATATTATATAAATTATATAAAACAATAATATTTATTTTGACTAAAAAAATATTAATTACAAATTTCAAAAGAAATATTTGTACACAACTTTTGTTGTATATTTCGAGAAACTAATTTAATATATGTATTTGTAGCTTCATGTGAGACCTCAAACATTAGAACATACCTTAAAGTTCTTATTTTATATAAATCATATCACGAATCTCACGTTTTAAAAATAAAACAACCACACATAATAGAGGTAAATTATAAACTATGAGTTGTGAAACATTAATTTTGCATGATAACTATAAATATATGTTAAAATCATGATCTAAAATTTTACATGTCGTATGATTTGTATACCACTACGTATTCATAGGAATGAGTAAATCTTTCAAAAGTGTTCTCTGTCACAACTCTCCTTTACATAGATTCATTGTATTGTATGCACTGTGTTAATAAGAAATTAAGGAAAAAAATTATTAAAAAATCTTAGGGTATAAGAATTTCAATAACTATCTATAATAATTATGACATTTCGACAATAAAATATTGTCATACAATAGTGTATCATTACAATTAAAGCAAGTGGAGTCTGTCCTTAAAAGTGCTCACATTATCTTTTTTTCCTAAACTACTATTTTGTCAAAAGAATAAATAAAAAATATAATTACCAAATAACAACTTAAATTATGACAAATTGTTCCTACATGTGTCTTTTCTATAGAGTCTTATTCGAATGGAAATAGAAAATATTAGAATAAATATTCACTGTTATAACTTGAATTTCATCTAAATGAAAAAATATATACCTATAGAGATTTATCTTTCTTGTGTATGGAGAAGTCTCAATAATACTACATTATACATTTTATTGTAAACAATGTCAAACACAGTTCCTAAATTAAAATATTATATATGCTAGATTTTTTATCTACTAATTGCTCCAAATTGCTACAAATATTCACAGACGTAATTTTTTTTAAAACATTCAACACTGCCGCTTAAAAAAAGAAAGTCATATAGTAGGAATAGCAAGAACTTAATTTAATATATGTATTTGTAGCTTCATATAGTAGGAATAACAAGAACTTAATTTTTATTCTTTTATTTTTATTTTTTATATATATTCATTTCTTACAAAAACTTGGATATGATGTATCATGTGTCAGGAATTACGATCAATGTGATTTTAATATTGCACTTTCCATTCACAAGATATTTCAAAGAATTTTTCTATAAATATATATTTTATATACTGTATTTTAAATACGCTATTGGTGGTGATTTGCGTTAATTTTTTAACCATCCATTATCATATATTGTGTTATATTCGAGCTTGTAATGATACATGGTTGATTGTGGTTAAAGTTGTGTAGTATTCGTGTGCATGCATCAATATATTTTTAAAAAAGATTGACTAAAAAAGGAGAGAATGACATAAAAAATGCGTAAAAAAATCCGTTTATCTGCTCCTTTCCGTTTCATACCGGTCCGTTTGTAATCGAAAATCCGCTCCGATCCGTACCAAAAATAAAATATTCGTACCGTACTGTACCAAAATTTCGGTATGGATACGGACACTCGAATTTTAAAATAATCGAACTTTGGTACGTACACAGATATTTTCAAATATCCGTGTTGGTCCGTACCGTGAACAACCCTAATTTTACCATCGAAACTAACAAAAAATTCACAATTAATATATTTGCATATTTAGAATTATGTACTCCCCCATGCCTTTTAAGATTGCTAAAAAATACGGAAAAACTGTTTTACCCTCTAAAATTAACTACTAACAAACATCCCTTATTAACAACTCATATCATTCCATTTTGCAATATACTAGTATTAAATAATAAACTAAACACCTCTAAATAAAATAAAAATAATTAATATAATCTCAATTTTACCCCTTTTAATACTAATATACAAAATGTTCATTGGAATTTGCACTATTTCATATAAGCAATGAAAAAGAGATGCATGGAGTATTATTTAACTGTAAATTGAAGTATGCATATTCATTTAAAAGTATTAGTTAATTGTCATAAAGGTATTAGTTCAGAATGATATTAGGTCTTTTAATTAAAAATATTAACTTTATTGGTATTAATTTCTCTTAATAAATGTATTGATTATTTCCAGATAATGTATTAACAATTTGTTTGTCAAGAATAGTTAATGTTAAATATTAGTTACATCATATATTGCCACGAAAAATACGTTTAATTTCTTTAAAATATGCATTATTTAAATTCAATAATAATATACATAGCTATTAAATATACTAATATAGATTTCAAACAAAGTAAATGAGGTTTCTCTTTATAATTAGTTGACATTCAAGTACAATTATTAAGAATGAACAAAATACATTAATGACAAAATATAAAGTAAAAATAGTTCATACATGAACCATGAAAAATTGGTAGTTATTTTCACTAAAATGTCTGTTTTCCACTGAAAAATATTAATAATTTTCATCAAAGAATATTAGTTGTTTAGTGAAAACAAATTAATATTTTTCAATATAAACAACTCGTATCCTTCTGTGAAATCAACTAATATTTTTAAATAAAAATAATTAATATCCTTTAATAATTTATGTATGAACCAATTTCACCCAACAGTGGCATAGTCTATACATTATCTACATTAAATTACAATATTGTGAAAGACTTATATTCAAATAAATCGGCATGTAATATGAGTCAAATCAATCAATAATATTAATTAGTTGACTTTCTTGTATTAAATAATTTTTTTAATGTAATGATGAATATATTGATTAATCGAGAAGTATAGAAACAAAAAGGCAAACTTTATGCATAACCAATTTTCGCAAGATTTATAATTGTGTATTACCATAATTTTCAATGCATTTATTTTGTTTAAATGTAGAGATTCTTTTATTGTCAAGCAAAATTTAATTTAAAATTAAATTATAATAATATTCATCAAATTTTATTAAATAAAGTTGATTAAATGTTGAAATTTTCTTGATACATGACTCGTGTAGTTCAAACCAAATTATTTCAGATATTCCCAATTTTTTTATTATAAATATTTTCTTACAAATGTAATTTGACAATTTATTTAATTAACTATTCCTAAAAATTTATTTAATAACAAAATGCTATAATTTTTAAATTTTGCGAAATTTTGGTGATTCACAATTTTAAACAATTTTTTAAATCAATCAAAATTATTTATTACGTGATGTAAAATTAATTCACAAGATTGTTTTTTTCTTCATAATGTCAGTATTTTTGTAATTTACATAAAAAAATTATATGACTCATTATAATACTATTTTGACATTGTGAAAATAAATAAATATCATTAAAATAATTTTTCTATTTAAATGGATCATAAATGTGAAAGAAGATCTCGAATTTGTGATTTAAAAAGTACAAATAAAATAAAATATAGGAATAATAGAGATAAATAAGAATTAAGGATCTCATTCACATACTATATATATATATATATATATATATATATATATATATATATAGGTGATGTCTTTTTTTTGGGAATTAAAATTTTGATTTTGAATTTTGAAATTTAAAACCTATTATAGTTTGAATTTTTAAATTTAGTTTATAAAAATCTAATATTGTACCTCTATATATAATCTATAAAGCCTATGAATTACTTTTACTCCATCAAATACCCTTTCAACTCTCACTTTTATATTTTAAAATATTCAATAATTATCTAATTAATATAATAATATTACAATTCTTACATCATAAAATTAAAATCCTCTCTACTCAAAACATAACAAAAAAAATACAGATTTTAAAAGCCACTAAATTAAAAAAAAAAAAAAAACGATTTTTTTAAAGTCATATAAAATTTAAAATAAAGTATAGAGTGAAACTGGTTTATACATAAATCACTAAATGATATTAGTTATTTTCATTGAAAAATATTAGTTGTATTTAGGGGTGGAAATAGCTTAGACCACCAGACAGGAGCCTACGGCCTAGCCTATTAAGGGCCTAACCTATTTATTAAACGAGTCGAGTCAAGACTTATTAAAAATCCTTTTTGTTTAAGTATGTTAGACCCAGACTTTGTAAAAGACCTTAAAAGTTTAACAGATCGGTAACCTCAATAGGGAATGAGTATTTCAACAACAATTGAATGTCTTATTAAATGGAACTTTTACTTAAATATTTCATTTCCAAGAAGTGGAAGCCTGCCGAGGGACATAATAATTCATGAAAAAGCATCTCCTTTTTTCAAATACATGAATAAGCGCCACATATTTTACTCCAACAAAAGTATTTTCCCAACCACTTTTCCTCTGGAAAGAGATAATCATTCGAGTATATCCAAAGAATTGAAAACACATTTAATAATTCATTAGGCGGCAATCATCTTATCTATCTTTTTTCACATAAATAAATAATCACGCCATATTATATATCAATTTAAACTAATATTGTGCGACCCCCCAGCCTTATGACACCATTCAATCATATTAAAAAAAGAAATTTAAAAAGAAAATCCTTAAAATTTGTTCAAAATTATTAAAAAAAAGAAGTTATAATATAATATTACCAAATATTTTTCCAACTCATGAAGAACTGTTACATAATTGAAAATTTAAAAATCATTTCACTTATTTATTTGTATCAATAAATTATTTCGTGATTTTGCATTTTTAATGATAATTTAAAGAGTATGTATAGAGTGAAATTGGTTTATATATGAATCACTAAAGTGTATTAGTTGTTTTCATTGAATAGTATTAGTTGTTTTTACTGAAGAGTATTACTGGTTTACACTGAAGAGTCTTAGTTCATTTTCACTGAACAACTAAGATTCTTTAGTGTAAACCAGTAATATTGTTCAGTAAATACAACTAATACTCTTTAATGAAAATAACTAATACCCTTCAATAATTTATGTGTAACCAGTTTCACTCTATACTTTGTCTAATTTAAAATTACTTTTAGTGACTCGGAGAAATTATTTTTCTGACGCATTCCTTTGGAAAAAATGGTGCCAGCTTGCCTGCTACCAATTCAGATTGAGTCAAGAGAACATATCCCTTTTATTTCCAATATTAGTTGGATGAAATTCAATTATTCCAATAAAAAAAATGTCACGAGGTTTTACACCTTTAAAGTAAGTCACAAGAGGGGGAAAAAAGAAGAATTTTTGGCACCTAATTCTTTTCAAATTTTATTTTACTAAAATCTTGTATATTTATTTTGTTTTACTAGACCCCTTAATGCTATCAAGTAACATTCTCCTATATATGGGAGCCCCCCTCCTATAAGTTGAAACTTTTTAATCAAAACAAATTTTTAAAAGTAAAAACAATTAATGTTAATAAATTGAAACTTTTTAATTGAGTAGTTAATACATTTACAAAATATATATAAATGGCACGATGTAACTGATATATACCAAAATTTTGCCCAATATTATTTTACTAAGCCTTTGACATTTATATTATCTTTCATTAAGTCTTGTATTTCTACTATTTACTTTGAATATTTAACATTCTAATTTTATGAAGTCACCTTCTCTTTAGGCTTTGTGAAATCAAGTCTTCATCCAAATTAAATACACAGTAATTTCTATTATACACACATACATCTAAAACAATCACATCACTACTTTTTGCTCATCTACTCATTTTCTCCCACTTTTCTTACATTTACTCATTTTCTCTACTACTTTTTTAAAACTAAATAATTATTTTACTAATTAACAACAATAAAAGAATATATCATCATCACCCAAAAATATATAAAATTACATCTATCCATATTCCTACATTCCAAACTATAACACATATTTACTATTCACTTTATTTCTCCATCTGAATTTATCAAATCTCACTCAAGTCGATAGTGAACATGGCATAAGAAATTCAATTTCTTGAAAGTTAGGGCCAAAAGGTTTGGTTGGAGAAAATGGCGACGAGATAGGGATGAAGATGGAAAAAAGAGGACGGAATAATTTAATGAATAGTAAATCTGTGTACGGGTAGAAATGTAGAAGTAAATTTGGATGAAACTTTTACGTCAAAAAAAAATTTGATGTTGTAGTATTTTATTATTGTTTGTTAGTGTGATAATAATTGAATAAAAGAAAAATGAGAGAATCATAATAAAAATATTAAGAGAGAATGAATATGTAGGATAAAGTAATAGAAATAATATGTGGGTGAGAGAAATAGATATGCAGATAAAAATGAGATGTGCTCATCCAAAATCGGTTGTATGAGATGGATACTAACCTATCCCCATACGAAAGACACCATCTTTAACCAAACCCAAATATAAATATTTTAGTAGTTTATATCATAAAAAAAGAGTTTGAATTTATTAAAATTCATTTTAACTTTCTTTTATTGAACCACAAAAATCAGCACTAGTAATATACCATAAGTCACAAGATTTTTTACACTAAAATAAAACTCCTAATATTAAATTGCAAAATCTCTTGCATATATTCAGTAGCACAAACTTTAAATAATACCAAAATATTCCAATTAAATTAAAAAATATATTCCAAAAATTAAACCACCACTCTTTTATTTTCCAAATTCCAAAATTATATTCGCCGGAAACATTTCTTACAAAAAAAACAGAAGTCAGAACAAAGGCAAAGCTCGAAAACGCCATTTTTTAGCTTCAGCTTTACCCTTTTCCACGCCTCAAATCCGTTGCTATTTCAGGGCGAGCGCCATTATTAAATTAAAGCAAAAAAAAACACCCATTAATTCATTATTCCCATTTTAAAATTTGATCCCATTTAATCCCAAAATTTATCTCACGCACCCTTTAGCGCAAGTGTCAAGATCGCAGCATTTTTTTATTCCTTCTTCCGGAGAAGGACTCTACATAGTTGTACGCGCATAAAGAATTGAAGAAATCTTGGAAAAAACACTAGAAAATTCGAAGAAGAACAAGTGCGAGAAGAGAGCACACCAGCTGTTTGTATTAATGCCTTCGTTCTTAACGAGGAATTTCAGCGTACTCCAAACTCCACCGTAACTCTAGTCAAGTGTGCTTAAATCTGTCCTTACTATATATATATATTATATTTGTGCGTTGGGCATTGTATATAGTGTATATAAGACATGTACTACTTAGTTGAAGAAATCTGAGCTCTTTGCGGAGCCTTTTTGGTTTTTCCCCTCTTTCTTGGGAGTCACAATGGCCGAAGAAATCTGTCTTTTCACTAAGGTGAGTCTTTGGGTTCCTCTGTAATTGGTAGTGAAATTTCAGCTTCCCTGCTTTCTTTTTCATTTACTAATCTAGAATTAAATTAAAAGTTGGGTTTGAGTTCCTTTGATTTGATTTGTGGGGTTGTTACTGATGGGTTCTTTTGAACATAGTTTAAGTTTGGGGTCTAGGTTTTGTTTAGTATCTTCTTGAATGTTGGAAATCTGTTCGAAATTCAAATTTCTGAGGTGGGCTGAGATGAGTTATGAGGTGTTTTGACCTTTTCTTTTACGGATTCTTAGCAAGCTTGTTATTTTCTTTATTTGTCATGTCTATAATTACTGATAGTTCCTCAGAAAATTAAAGACTTGCTTAATGTTCTTCTGGTTTATTAGTATGATTTCTGTAATTTTATGTACTAATTTCTTTTTTAAATGGTTCATCTATAACTCTGATGCTTTTTTAGATTGTAATGTGATTTTTGAATTGAATAGTAGAATGAGTTGTATTTGGAGATGGTAGAAAGAGTTTATGAGTGCTTTGATTATCAAAAGTTGCAATTTTTAGTTAGTAATAGTATCATATAAAAATTCTCACATATTTCTACTCTGTGTATGACAGGATACCCTAATTATAAAAACTCCCAAGAAATCCCCAGCTTCACTAAGGATGTTAGTCCTGGTATTTGCAATGGCCTGTGGTGTGTATATCTGCTCAATCTGTTTAAACCAAACTAGCATTCATACAAGTAATAAATACCTAGACGTGCAAGTTAGTCAGAGGCTTTGTCACGATAACAGCATCGATAGATCTCAGACTCCATACCTGCACTACCCAAAGCCCACTTCATTTAACAGGCAAGTATTTAAATCAAGGCTATGAATCTCTTAAAGATTGGGAATTTGTTTACGGGCTGCCTGTAGATTATTTATGTAAATGTAGGGCGAATTGAGCTAATTCGTGCCAATTTGGCCTACATTTGCATAATACAAAATGTATTGCCCTTAATTTACTGGGATCAAAACCTGATTTTCAGTCCTCACATGCGATTTAAACACAAATCTGGGCTAATTCATGTCAATTTGGCCCACATTTACATGCCCATAAAATTATGTTCTTCTTCTGCAACCCCTAAAGTTACGGGCCTATAAAAACATTTTTTTCCCCTTGAAGAATTGGTAAGATGGATGTGCTCTTTTGTATGACAGGGCTGAATGTGCTTGTAATCCTGTGAGGCTTTTCGCTATTCTGTCTATGCAAAGATCTGGAAGTGGATGGTTTGAGACGCTGTTGAATAGCCACACAAATGTAAGCTCTAATGGGGAGATATTTTCTGTTAAAGAGAGGAGAAACAACGTCTCTTCAATCTTGTCGACTCTGGATAGAGTTTACAATTTGGACATGTTTACTAGTGCTTCCAAGAATCAGTGCACAGCTGCTGTAGGCTTCAAGTGGATGCTTAACCAGGTAATATATATTTAAATTTATAAATCTTTTTATTGCTCACCTTATAAATTTTAGACTTCTGTTGCATTCTTTAGCACTATAAAAGTCCCACCTTGGAAACTTCTTGTTTATGATGGAAAAGAGTATAAGATCAAGTTCATAATCTATTTGGAATATTTGAAGAATGCTGAAAAAGGGTTATTGTTGAATGCTAGATATTGTAAATCACACTCAAATATTACTTGCATAGCTGCCTCTAAACAAAATGTACTGATGAAACAGAAATGTGCTTTTTTCAGATAAAAGTTGCCAACTTTCAGGAGCATTTTATCCCCTGTTGTATGTGTAGAGACTAGAGAGATAGATTCAGTAGGATTAGGTACATTAATAAGAGAATCAAGAAGTATCTTGATTGAATAGCAGCGTTAAGCGTTCCATTTTGAAACTACTAGAAGGAATGGTTTTTCCTGTAAAGTTTCAAACCGAAGCCCAGATGCCATTGTTGAACTGACACTGCTTTTAGATCGAGGAATGTGATGAAGGGTTTCAAATGATTTTACAGGATTAGTTATGATGATTCTGGTGAATGAACTCATCCAAACAACTTTAATTTATTTGTCACTATAGATTTAAACCCATTATTGAAACAAGATTAACAATTTATTGCAAGAAATTGGATGTTGTATGGTGGGGCCTCTAGTTTTGTAATATTAAATATATACTCCATATTAGTTGAATAATATCCCCACTGTTTCTAATTATTAGTTTAATTTTATTCATTCACACAAACCAATTTTTCATTAATTAGATTATCAAAAGACTGTATCCTTATTTATCGCTACTTGATGAATTAATAAACTTATAATTACAAGATGGCGATGAGTATTTATTAGGGGTATTATTGGAATAAATGATACTCCCTCTGTCCAAAAGAAATGGTCTTGATTGTTTTATTTGTCCCTCCGCAAAAAATAGTCCTGTTTCCTAAAATGGAAATAATAAACTTTATCTACATTCTTCAACATACACACTTAATTTATTTTGTACTTGATTTGACACAATATTCTTACTTTTTACATATTATATCAACTTTTTTAATAAACGTGATAAAGTAGCAAACCCAATTTTTGTGTACGGAGGTATTAACTTTCTGTAGATATTGTAGCAAAGTGACAAATAATTAGAAACACCATTTTTGATAGAATCAGATATATAATTAGGAACAGTGCTAGTGTAGAATCAGGACTTCTTTCCACATAGCATAGTTCTTTAAAAATTAGAATCTGTCAGTTTTTCAAGTTTTCTGAGAATTGAAAAATATTCCACTTCCCATCAAATTCACAATCTTTTCTGCTGAAATAATAGTGTGACTGCTAATGCAGGGGCTGGTGGCGTACCATAAGGAAATCGCAGAGTATTTCAATGATAGGGGTGTTTCCGTAATATTTCTTTTCCGGAGAAATCTTCTGAGGCGGATGGTTTCAGTGCTTGCTAATTCTTATGATCGATATGCTAAACTCCTAAATGGGACACACAAGTCCCATGTGCACTCACACGAAGAGGTAACTCTTGCCCTGTTTTAACTCCAACCAAATATCCGTACATGCTTATGGCAAGGATCTGATCATTTGCCTTTTTTTATTGTAGGCTGAAACTCTTTCCAGATATAAACCAGTTATCAATGCGACAACATTGATAATGGATTTAAAGCTCATGGAGAAGTCAGTCTTGGAGGCGCTGGAGTTTTTCAGCAGCACAAGGCACATTATTCTATATTATGAAGATCTCGTAAAAGATCGAACTGTAAGTTCCTTCCCATCTTTCAAGAAAAATCTAGTGGTGGGGCTATTTGCATCCCCAAAACTACTCACTAAGCGTATTTCTTGGGTGTGTTTGCAAACACTATGAACTGTAGAAATACTTTTTTCCGAAAGTCTTTAAAAAAAATTACCCAGTTTTGTAGTCTGTAGAGTTCGCAAACACCTCCCTAGTCAACTTGGTCTTGTAGTAAAATGTGCCCCTCAAAGGATTTTATGCTCTTAAAAATGCGCCTATGCTTTTCAAAGGTCATATCCGTTTCTCTTGCAGCCTATGTTTTGTAAATCAGATGGAAAACGGGTTTAAAATGTGAGACAAATTTGGGAAGCATGAAAGGGCATGTTTAGCAATTAAATGAAAGTTGATGATATTTCACTTGTGGTGCAGAAACTGATGGATGTTCAAAGATTTCTGGGATTACCAGAAATGAAGTTGACCAGTCGACAGGTCAAGATTCACAGAGGATCATTGTCCGATCATATCGAGAACTGGGCTGATGTCGACAAGATTCTAAGAGGAACATCTTATGGGAGCTTCCTTCACACTGACTACACTACTTAGAGCTAGCCTTCTGTTATATTGTGATTAAGTGTGTTTGCAAACACAAGTAAAAGCTTCTGAAATCACTTATTTTTCAGAAGCTGCGGAAAGGAGCTTTTGAAAATATGTGATTTTTTCATATGGTTTGCAAACACCCATCAACTCTTATGGAAGCTGCCCATTTTTACCCCTGATGCAAAAATCTGTTCAGGTCATCAGCTTCTTTCCTTTCTACATCTCATGCCAGGCTACTTTTCTTTTTCCTAAATTTTTTAATTTTCAGAGTTTTTGTTCTTATTTTAGTCCTAAGGCATGCAGGATGTATAGGTCTGTAACTTATGTACAAACATTGTAAGTTCATGTGAAGGTAATGCAGCAAGCCCAAACAGGGCCTTGTCTGTGATTCTGGTAATGGAAATAGCTAACCAGTTGATTCACTTACGACTGCGTTCGATTTGTTGTTGTTGTTGAGTTATACGATTTAAGCGGATTGATTAAGACGAAAGGTTAAATGAAATTGGTTCACGGAAGTTTTATGGTGAACTCGGTGACACTGGTTAGCATTTGAAGTATTATGGTTAATACATAATATTGGGTATTTTAAAAAATGTAATATTCTGTATGTAAAAATGTGCTATTTTGAATGCTAAAATGTGTTATTTTGTATGCTAAAAAAGATTAATTTGAAAAGGAAAGTGCACGTGTTTTTGGTTCACATTACACCTGCCAAAGGTTTCGTTCCCTCTATAAAGCGTAGCTAAGGGATCGGAATGACAATAGAAATAGTAATTAACTGAATCCCCGAGTTTATAAATATTATATTATTAATTTTATATTAAATGTTTCAAAATTTTAATTCAGTTAGGATTATATTTATCCTCTTAATTAACTAAATAATTATTTTATTTTAATTTAAATTTGTGACTTTTAATTGATTTTTGTTTTAATTATTTATGATTATAATTTTAAGGAATAGATTAACTAAAAAAAAATAGATAATATATTTAGAGTGAACAATCATAATCGATCATTTTTTATATTATGGTGTAGGGACACAACCATTTAATAGGTGATTCCATTATAATTTATCTAAAATAAGACACAATTTATTAATCAATTGTAATTTTAAAAGAAATTAAAAAAAATTATTTTTTAATAGAAAAGAAGAAGTTATAAATCAAACTAAAACAAAAATAGAAGCTTAAGAAAAGTAGAGAGTGATTCAGAAATAGATTAAAATTAGAGAATATAAATAGTTGATATTATAAATTAAGTTAAATATAATACCATATATAACACAAATGCATGAAATCAAAATATTTCAAAATAGAGGCTTAGGGGGGGGGGGGGGGGGGGGGGGTTTCACAAATAGATATATAGATAATACGAGGAATGAAATGAATATGCTATTTAAAATTGTATTGTTTGATTGAATATGAGAATCATTGAAATATGAGGAATGAAATGAATATGTTCTTTAAAATTGTACCAGTTTTGTGTCTACCCGAAGTTATTAGTATCTTTATATTTTATAAAGAACAATTATATATTTTTGTTATTTTTTTTGTTGTTTGTTTGTCAATAATAGATTATGAATAAATTTTTAAATATTAGTTATCCTATTAAAAGGTAATTTTATCATAAAAATATATTTATATTTTACTAAAATATATATATTTATGAAATGAACTTAAATAATTATCGTGATCCTGGAGGTTTCACCATGAAAAAAAATAGTCACTTTTTACCCCTTGACAATTTTAAAAAACAGTGATTTTAAGAATAAGAAATTCTAATTCATTGGCATGTTAACCTGAGAACATGAATGTAGGGGGCGCTTGGTTAGCAATTCTTTGATGGTAATGAGAATGCAAAATTTATTTCCATCTATGCCTTTATAAGAAAAATAATATATTAGGGGAAAAAGTGTTCCAATGGTTACACAATTGCTAGTGTCATGCCCCAATTTTGGAATAGAAGTTGACAACAAATGGTTGTTGGTGAAGGAATGGAGGAGTGATTGAGGAGGAGGATTGTAGGAAGAGAATAGGGTAATCAAAATCAAGTAGTGATTACCTTATTTAGGAGGAGAAGTGATGATTTTATTCTCATGGACCATGCTAATTACACTAATTTTCAATCTCATTCCCATTACCATTGAAGAGTTGTTAATCAAGCGCCCCCTTAGTGTATTCTCCAACAATTACTGATAATCAAGAATATTTCCTAAAATCAACTAATATTATCCAAATAGTATGTGTTATAATTTATATAAAAAAATTGTACAATTTAAAAATATATAAATATATATTCATCTATAAAATATGAAATAATAAATTTACTCATCATTGAATTATATTAAATATAAAATGACAACTAATAAATTAAAAAAATGACTTTCACCATTTCAATTAAAACGATGTTCATAATAAAAGAAACCAAACAACATAATATAATTCCAAAGTTCTAAACATTTTTGAACACTTTTTGATAAGTGTTATGTTCAATACTATCATTATTATTCGAAACTGCAACATAAAGTTGATCATGGTTAAACACAGACTTTTTAAGAAATGCTCTACCATGAGAAAAATATTGCCCCTAACTTTTATTTATGGACATAACATATGAAACTATCCAAGGGAACTGTCTACATGTAAACTTGAATAGTAACCTAGGATCAGAAGGAGTCAGTGACAAACATAATCTTTATATATTGCGTGGAAGTAATTTCAATAACTATATTTTAAGTATAATAATTTATTATTTATGTTTTATATTTTACAAATGCAACAACTTCTTCACACAATGATTTAGCACAATATTTTTAACACAACTTTTTTTTTTTAAAACATACTTAGGTGTAACATGAAAAATATCCATTTTATTATAAAATATATAGTTATAAAGAATAACAAATTATTTAATAATTATTAACATCAAATTCAAATTAATTGTAAATATAATTTGTATAACTTAAAATTATTTACAATATAATATTGGATAACTACCAAAGGCAAAACGGATAAAAATGTGAGAATGAAACGAAGTCGAGACTGAATTGTGCTGACACTGTTGATCAGGTATGCATGAAGGAGGATTAGTTCAAGGCATTGTGTCCACTAATCCACCGGTGTACCAATAGTGTTTGACTTCGGAAAGTTCAAAGCCACAAGCTACTTATCCGAAAGCAATAAGGTCTCAAATGAGGCGAATGTGTGTCTGCATAATTATAGGTGACATTTACACTCATGTGGGGGATTGTTGAAATTTTGTTATAGGTGTCTTGGACTCTCATGTTGACCAAAATAATTGGAGGATTAAATATTAATTTATTATCATTTTACTCACGGGGTAGATGATCGTAGTATTTTTAATAGCTCAAAACTGAATTTCGGTGAGTGATAAATTAATACTCAAAGATGAGACTTCACACACTTTTGTTGAAACTTAGTAAAGTTTCTAAGTATTGAAGGTGAAAAATATTTTTGTCCCACATTGGAAAACTAGTAAAGAGTTTCCAAGTATATAAATGGGAAAAAAGTTCATGGTATCCAAATAGGCTCATGGGGACCCCAACCCATGAACCACCCATACGCGCGTCCGAGCCAGTGCCTAGGCCTTGGCTTGGTTCTTGGCAATTGGACTTTGTGGCCCACCTTACTTTTTGGAGACCCAAAAATTCGATTGGGACAGGTCGATCCAATTCGACTGGTTTGAATTTAGATCCGGTTTGATCCATATCTCTTGAACTTATCCAGAAAACTTAGAATCCCCAAAATCAGGGGATTGGAACCATGAAGTCTATCCGATAAGCCTTCTGATTTTGAATTTGAACTGGTCAATACTTATCCTTTTAAATTCGAACTATCCTATCTGAAGGTACAACAAATGTTGTCATTTCGTGCACCCCAATCAGAGGAAGTTACAAAAATCGGGCTATTAATCCCTCTGATATCTCCACCAACCCGGAGTGTATCCTGCACATATATATAGGAGTCATTCTGCATTTGAAAAATTCACACTCTTTTCTGCATACGAAAATACTCTGCATATTTTTCATCCACACGCCCTAAATTAAGTTTATCTCATAACTTCGTTTCATTTGTTGTTCCTTATATCGGTTGTGTTGTCAGTATAAAGAAGTGAACCGTTTTACCTTTGGAAGCATTACGCAAGTCCTGTGAGCACTAGCCAAAGCGTATTTTCTTTGCGGGAAAATGTTATATCCTTGACTCGTTTTCATTGCCTTTTCTTTTCCTTAATTTTGTACATTGGAGTATAATAATATTTTAGGTTCCAACAATTTTTTTTAAAACTTGTTAAAGTCACGTACCTCTTTGAGTCGTCGTAGCAGGCGGACGGATGCAATACCAAGTAACTTTGGACACTTAACTTTACAATTATAGAAAACTAAAATTTAGGGAATTGTTTTTTCCGTTCTTTATCTTACACCTATTATGCTTTTGGTCCTCTTGACTATTGCTTTTTGAAAAGGTTCCCTTAGATTAAAAATAATTTGTTTTTCGTCCTCCAACCTCCTACAGCAGGTCACCTTTCCGGTTTTTAATGACGTGGCACTCATTTTTCATTTTTTGATTATTATTTTGATAAAATATTCTATATGGAATAATCTTATTGGTTGGTGCTTATGTATCACCATTTACATGGAAATTTCATTAAAGAGAATTAAAAAAAACCGTTTTTCACAATTAATTTTTTATATTTCCCCAATTTAGGAGTTTAATTCGACAAAAAAGAAAAAAAAATCCTATCTATTCACACCTCCATACACGCCGCCACCGCCTGTGCCTACTCCTCCGCCTGAGCAGAGAAAGTAGAGGAATTGGAGCAAAAACTCCCAAATCACTTGAGATTATCATAGTGCTTGGACGGTGTTGTGCTGTGAGCGAGAAATGACGAGGGCGACGGTTCTTGATAGAAGTCGCTCAGACCAAGAGTGGCTGAGTCTTCAAGAAAACAGATTGGGGCTGAGTCTTTGAGGAAACAGAGAAGGTTGATGCATCGGCAAAACAGAGCAGGGCTTCGTCGGCGTAGCCGCAAAGGTCTCCGTTTGTGGAAGAAGCTCAGAATCCGTAACCGATTGAGAGTGGGTTTCTTCAATTGACGTCAATTTTGTCACAATATTTGAATATGAGAGAGTATTTAAGAAGATTTGTCCTCTGTTTTTTTCTTTTAAATTAAATTTGTTAATGTTATGCCAGTGTTGTAAAAGATGTTTAGGCAACATTCTGGATAACATTACTGAATTTGCCCTTTCTCCTAACACTAACACTTTTGTTCTATGTTGTGTTCGCAGGATGAAGACCTAGAATGTTCCAAGTCATGCGGCTGTGGTTATCAAGTGAGTAGATCAAATATATCATGGGTGGTTATTTCTTAATCATGGAGTTAGTGGAGGATGTGTTTCTAGGTCATTCCAAACTGATCTAGTAATTGTAACTTCCGGTGGATCCTACATCTATAAATACCAGAAGATAGACGAAGAAAAAACCAGGGGAAACAAGCCAGGAAGTAGTAACCAAGAGCTACGCTATCGAGTGTTCAAGTACATCTAGTGTAGAAGGGCAGTTACTATTATCTTTTGTGCTGGTCGAGCGCTGCAACACTCCTATCAGTATTGGGATCGAAAATAGACTAGATTAGGGTCTGAGTGTGATTAGTTTTATAGTCATCGTAGATCTGTTTAGGTGGTGTTTTACATCTTACCCTTACTTTGAGATCTTATGTTAGATCTTTATTTGTATCACTACATGGTTATAGTAAAGCTTTTCGCCATGAGGCATCATAGACTTTATTTAAGTCTATGAAAATTTTTGAATTCCGTTTGCAAGGTGTTTAAGTCTTTCGCTGCTTAGAACTACATAGATCTGTTCATAACTGTTCGTAACCGTCTTGTGTTATCGCGCATGTTGTCAACATTTCAGTTAACACGACTCTGAAAAACAACACACACACTCACGTTTGATTTCAGACCAATCTGATATCATACACTTGGATTTACAATTGGCACCAGAGCCAAAAACTTAGTCTTTTAAGTTTAGATCCTGTGTCTAGAGTGTATTTTTATTGCAATGGAATATCTCCTTACTCCTACACTTAAGCCTCATGTTTTAGATGCAACAAATTATGCGTATTGGAAGCCTAAAATGCGTATGTACATCAAGTCCATTGATGAACACGCATGGAGGAGTGTTTTGTCTGGTTGGACTCAACCGAGGACACCAGCTGATGAGGATAATGAGGCCCAGATCAAGAGAGAACTAGACTGGACTAATGAAGAAATTTTGGCTAGTTACAACTCGAAGGCCTTGAATGCTATTTTCACAGCAACTGATGTTCGAACTAATCTCAACTTGCATTTTTGCAAAGGATGCTTGGGAAAGATTACAAGAACATTGTGAAGGATCAGATAATGTTCGAAGGACCAAACTTCGAATGCTTGGGACGAAGTTTGATAACATGAAGATGAAAGAAGATGAAACAATCTCATCCTACAATGAAAGGATCAGTGAGATTGCAAATGAAGCTCATGCTCTTGGAGATCCTATCTCCAATACCAGGTTAGTACACAAAATTCTTAGAACTGTTCCTAAAAGATTTGATTCTAAGATATGTGCTATTGAGGAAGCTAAAGATACTGATATCATATCTCAAAATGAACTTGTAAGTATCCTAAAAACCTATGAAATGAATATAACACAAGCTGAAAATTCAAAAGATGATAAAAAGGTTGTTATGTTCAAAGGTAGTACTTCTTCCAATTCTAAAAAGACTTCTTATATTACTGAAATTGAATCTGATAATGATGATGATGTTGTCAATTTGTGTCTTGACAATCCAGACAACATTGCTATATTATCTAAGCAATTCAATACGTTTCTTAAGAAGAAAATGAACAATGATAAAGGTATTGCTCAACCTAAAGTTCAGATCAACAACTCACCTCAAGTTTTTGAAAGGAGAACAAGTTTCAATCAAACTAAACCTCAAAATAGGAATAGCAAATTTAGATATGATCCTGAATACAGAAAGAATGTGAAATATGATGCATGTTCTGGTTTTGGTCATTATGCTAATGAATGTGCTAATACTTTATTGAAAAAGAAGTATAGTTTGACTGCTACTTTGAGTGATAATTCTGGTGATGAAAATGATTCTGATAAAGAAGAAGAATGCTGATTGCCAATTTCGTTAAAGCACAAAATCGAACTACTCGCAAGTGTACGAGATCGTTGTTATAGTTAGGCAATTGACCAAGTAATAAAATTATCGAACCCTAGGGAAACAAGTGGTTAGCTAAGTAGAACCGTGTTGGCATGCATGAAATGAAAAGTACAAGCTCGGGTTTGACTATGCTACTAAACAATGAAATGAAAAAAACGAGCAAGAAATATAAATCTATCTAACTTCGTAGAACGAAGTGCAAGGGAAGATATGCTTCGGATGACGTCGATTATGCAATTATCGAAGCTAGCTTAACTTATGCCCTTCTTATATTTCATATCATGATTAGACTAGATCTAATTAATCTCATCTAATCAACAAACTCTCGTTTAGAAGGTTTCGATGCCCGATTTGGAGTGTTCTAGAATATCTAGCATCTCTCGATGTCTTAGACGTCTAACTATAGCACTTGATAATTCATTTCGCTCGATTAAACACATGTATGAACTAGCTCAACTCTCGCATGTTGCCAATCCTAACATAATGCATAATCTACTAGAAACAAATCACCAAAGCTCAAGTAATCCACAATCAAGGAATCTAATCATTCAAATCCTCATAATCAAGGCATAAATCAAACCAAAACCTCAATAATCACATTATCTAAATCATCCAAAGCATAGAAGACTTAGCTCATGGTTCTAGAAGAGATATCCATGACTAAGGAAGCTAAACAATCAATTAAGCTAATGGAAATCAAAATAAACTGCAATTGAAATGCAAATAGTAATGAAATGATATCACCTCTCATGATGGAATAGAATTTAATCTCTGCAACATCTTGAATTGAAAATTAATCTCTGCACCAGCTTCAATCCTTGCTTGAAAAGTAAATTGCTACAAATTGAAAGCTAAATCTACTCTAATCTATGGAAGAATTTGAAAGGAAATGAAAAAGAAAAGAAAAACTGAAAAAAATCTACTCTAGGGACTCTCTTGTGTTGGTAACTGCCGTATGATTATTCCTTCTATCTATTATTCCCCTCTAAATCTGATGCTTGGAAGTATTTATAGAGTTGGATGAGGAGATTAGGACGAAATTACCATTAAATCCCTAAGAAATGATGATTTTCGCACCTTTTAAGTAACTGCCGAGTCAACCCGGCCTTGACTCGGTCAAACTCAGTGAAAATAGGCATGAACTCGGTCAACTCAGCCCTGACTCGCCCATAACTCGGCCTGACCCAGTGACAACTCGGCTGGAACTCAGTTTAACACGCCTTCATACACTCAGCCTTTTAGTTAATACACCCACTTTCCAATTTTCAACACTCGGCCATATTTCCTCGACACTCGGCCGAGTGAAAATGCAATTTGGGCGAGTGATTCTTCCAGAAACTTTCACTCGACCTTTCCTCCCTCACTCGGCCGAGTCGACTTCCTCCTCGGTCGAGTGATTTGCTATTTGGGCGAGTGTTTCTTCCAGAAACTTTCACTCGGGCAATCCTCTCTTGCTCGGCCGAGTCTTTCTTCTTCCATGTCGAGTGACTTTGTTTCCGGCGTCTTCCATCAATACCGGCGAGCTTCTTCGATTTCTGGTCCGGCTTCGAAGCTTTCCTGCTGTACTTTCCGACGCTGAGCTTTGCTTCTTCGATGATGCACGACTCTGAAATCTTGGCGGCCTGAATGGTTTTTTTTTCGACGTCGAGAATTCCAGCATGAGGCGTGAGATTTCTTCCTACTCCAGCGGCTTCTTCTACTACGGCCGTGAATTCCGGTTTCTCAGCGGCAATCGTATTGCAATTCCGGCGAATAAAAATGGTGTGAGCTTCATTAAAAGCTTTTTCTCACTCAAGCTCTTTCTCTCTCTTCGAACTATAGAAGTGGGTTTCTTATTTAAAAAAAACAGCTTTGACCTTTCCTTTCTTGGAAAAGGTGGGACCCACATGGCAATTTTGTTTCTTTCTCTGCTAACTCTCAATTCTCATCACGTGAGCTGCATCCTTTCTTCTTCTGCATCTAATTCCAAGATTCCTATTTCATATTCAAATGGGCCAAAGTGAATTTCATCTAATGGGCCTTCCTTCCTTTCCTAAAACAATTGCAATTGGCCCGTGATCTTTGAATTAAAATTGGAGCCCAATTCTATTTTAATCTCTTACTCAACTCGTTTCTCCAATCGATCTCAGTAAGCACGTATTTGCTCCAAATATTCATCTATTTCCTACAAAATAAGCACAAAATACCTTTCTCGACAATTAAGCATAATGAGGTAATTTTAGTATGAAAAATGCATGAAATCCTATCCAATTAAGCTATTTAAGTACACGAATTTCAAGCAAAAATCACACTAATCACTCCCCCAAACTTAAACTGTTGCTCGTCCCCGAGCAACGAAAGAAAATAAAGAACAAGTGGGAGGATTGCGAAGAAATGAGTGTCAAAGAAGAAAATAATTAAAATGCAAAACTTGTTCTTTTCATGAAAATGAACTCAATTGTTAGTGCTTCACAAATCAATTTACAAATAGGAATTTACAAGAAGCAAGACAATCAAATCACCATGATCCTCACGCAAAGTGTATAGCTCATCACTCAAAAGTGTATGGACGTGTAAACACTCAAATGTCAATTCATAGACATGCACCACCATAAGCTTGACAATTGTCTAAGCATCTTGCCTCAAACTTGCATTTTGTACTAAATCAAAAAGGACTTTTCATTTGGTTGTAATGTTAGGCTCTTTGGTCAAGGTGGGGAATTTTTGGATAGAGTGACTAGTGAACTAATGAAGCGAGAACTAAAGACGCATAGACACATCTCAAAAATCTCAAGACAAAGTTGCAATTGGCCGATCACAACTCAAAAACTCATACTCCAACAATTTACTTGTTCTCTTTTTTTCAAGCACAATTCTTTTCACCACATCAAGCACTTTTGACTTTTAAGCTCTACCAAATTCTTGTACACAAGAGAGCTTCTTCATTTTTCACTTTTTTTCCAACTCAATCTTTTTTGTACAACTTCTCAACTCATCTTTTCACTTTTGCACAAACTCATCCACCAAATTCACATTGAAGCTCAATTCAACCTCACTACCCACATTCAAGCTCCACTAGTTCATAGGGACAAATAAGCTCAAAAAGAAGGATAATTCGGCTAACTTTGTAGGTTGCCAAGAAAATTAAGTCTATAAGCTCAAAGTGGCTAACTACGGAAAAATTTCATTTGGTATGAAAATTTGGCTTAGTGACTATTCAAAACAAAGATGGCCTAAAATCATTTTTAGCACCTTATGCAAGTAGAGACCTAGAGCAAGACTAGAGACAAGTTCTAGAGCACAATGACTACAAATGACCACTCAATCAATGAACAACCATTTTTGAAATTTGGTTTAGGCACAAAAGCTCACGGGTTCATTTTGATCATGGATCATATCACATCTCATTCTCATTCACCCCTATTAGTCAACCAACACGTTCAACACCAACAAATTCATTCAAATCCACAATTAGAACACGAATCACACCAAATTATTCACCTCATCAACAAGCATTTAAGAGCAACGACTTCCATAAAACTTTTTTCACACAAGGCCACCCAAAAATCTCAATCAATCAACCCATACACTCATGCAATCTCCAAGAGCGTCTTGGTGTAAAATGAAATGAAAATCTCAAAAAAATCTCCCCCCAAACTTCGACATTGCTAAGCAATTCGAAGTTTGGGTCCATGATACGACCACAAAATGTGAAACCAAGTGCTCTCTATCCCAATGAATTCACATGCAATCATCTACAAATAGTGCGCCGGTGCATTGTAATAAAATGTAAACACCCCCCCAAACTTAGACATTGCCAAGCAAGTCTAAGTTCGAGCCCGGGGTCCAATATACCTCACAACTTGCACCGATGTCACTTTCATTTCTAGCTCATCTTCTTCTAAGCTCTTCCTCATTTTGCACTTGAGCTCGAAATACCTCCAACAATCATCAAAGAGTACCCAATCCCCTACAAAATAAGAAAAAGCAAGAAAAGATCAAACACACACTAACATATGAAACTAACAACACATAAAAGCTGTAAAATAATGGGTTGCCTCCCATTTAGCGCTAGGTTTATTGTCCTATGCCGGACTTATTGCTGAAATTCAAGCTTCTCTATCGGAATGGCCAAGGATATCGATCCTCCTTGCCATTATATTTCAGCCTTTGAGCTTCATAATCAAGGATGCTCTTGTTGTGAGAGGACCATTCCCTTGCATCCTTCTTGCATCTTTTCAATAGTCTTTCCTCTTGTACCTTCACCATCATCTCTCTCCATATCTTCTCTTCTTTTCCAAAGATCCCAAAGCTTTTCATCACTTCCTTCTTATGGTCAAAGTTATAAAGAGGTAAGATAAAATCAATAGAAACAATATCATTAAAAGTACAAATTGAAGAGCTTAAAGGTTTAGAAATGCTCATTTCGGTCTTCAATTCGTCCTCCAATGCTTCTTGATTCATTTGTTCGTTGCCGCTCTTGTCCATCAAGGGACATTGCTCTTCATCTACCTTGACCATTGAATGCTCATCTTCACTTGTCTCATCACTTGGATCCTCTTCTTTTTCTTCTCTCTCATCATCCTCTTCTTGTTCATCCTTTTCCTCCTCTTCATTCACTTCCTTTTCTCTTTTCTCTTCTTCTACCATTTCATATATCCCCAACAAAAGAAGATCATAATCTACCCCTTCACATATTTCCTCTTCGGTTAGATTTTCCAATGCAATGACAAATTTCCTTTGTATATCTTTAGGTAAAGAAGACATGAATGGCTCATAGGCTTTTTTAGGATTGAATTGTGGTAAGGGAATTTGTGGTTTTTGAGGTTGAGAGGGATAAGGATACGGATATGGGAATGGATAAGGATGAAGATATTGTGGGAGAGGTGGTGGATATTCATATGGAGGATATTGCTCATGTGGGATAGGATATTGGTATTGTGGGGATTGTTGTGGTGGATATAGATATGGATCGGGATATGGATATGGGAAAGGATATTGTGGAGGATAAGTCATAGCATGTTGATTATAGCTTTGATTCCATGCGTATGGACTATATCCATCCATCTTGCACTTAAGCTCTTCTCAATACTCTCTTCGGTGGTTAAAATCGAAGTTCGAAACCTTCTTTGAAAGTGGAGTGCACACCTACAAGAGCAAGAAAGTATCAAATTTAACAAAAACAACTAAAAACAAGAAAAAGCACTCAACTAGAATCAAAACTTGCTAACAACACATTGCTTCCCCGGCAACGGCGCCAAAAACTTGATTGCCAATTTCGTTAAAGCACAAAATCGAACTACTCGCAAGTGTACGAGATCGTTGTTATAGTTAGGCAATTGACCAAGTAATAAAATTATCGAACCCTAGGGAAACAAGTGGTTAGCTAAGTAGAATCGTGTTGGCATGCATGAAATGAAAAGTACAAGCTCGGGTTTGACTATGCTACTAAACAATGAAATGAAAAAAACGAGCAAGAAATATAAATCTATCTAACTTCGTAGAACGAAGTGCAAGGGAAGATATGCTTCGGATGACGTCGATTATGCAATTATCGAAGCTAGCTTAACTTATGCCCTTCTTATATTTCATATCATGATTAGACTAGATCTAATTAATCTCATCTAATCAACAAACTCTCGTTTAGAAGGTTTCGATGCCCGATTTGGAGTGTTCTAGAATATCTAGCATCTCTCGATGTCTTAGACGTCTAACTATAGCACTTGATAATTCATTTCGCTCGATTAAACACATGTATGAACTAGCTCAACTCTCACATGTTGCCAATCCTAACATAATGCATAATCTACTAGAAACAAATCACCAAAGCTCAAGTAATCCACAATCAAGGAATCTAATCATTCAAATCCTCATAATCAAGGCATAAATCAAACCAAAACCTCAATAATCACATTATCTAAATCATCCAAAGCATAGAAGACTTAGCTCATGGTTCTAGAAGAGATATCCATGACTAAGGAAGCTAAACAATCAATTAAGCTAATGGAAATCAAAATAAACTGCAATTGAAATGCAAATAGTAATGAAATGATATCACCTCTCATGATGGAATAGAATTTAATCTCTGCAACATCTTGAATTGAAAATTAATCTCTGCACCAGCTTCAATCCTTGCTTGAAAAGTAAATTGCTACAAATTGAAAGCTAAATCTACTCTAATCTATGGAAGAATTTGAAAGGAAATGAAAAAGAAAAGAAAAACTGAAAAAAATCTACTCTAGGGACTCTCTTGTGTTGGTAACTGCCGTATGATTATTCCTTCTATCTATTATTCCCCTCTAAATCTGATGCTTGGAAGTATTTATAGAGTTGGATGAGGAGATTAGGACGAAATTACCATTAAATCCCTAAGAAATGATGATTTTCGCACCTTTTAAGTAACTGCCGAGTCAACCCGGCCTTGACTCGGTCAAACTCAGTGAAAATAGGCATGAACTCGGTCAACTCAGCCCTGACTCGCCCATAACTCGGCCTGACCCAGTGACAACTCGGCTGGAACTCAGTTTAACACGCCTTCATACACTCAGCCTTTTAGTTAATACACCCACTTTCCAATTTTCAACACTCGGCCATATTTCCTCGACACTCGGCCGAGTGAAAATGCAATTTGGGCGAGTGATTCTTCCAGAAACTTTCACTCGACCTTTCCTCCCTCACTCGGCCGAGTCGACTTCCTCCTCGGTCGAGTGATTTGCTATTTGGGCGAGTGTTTCTTCCAGAAACTTTCACTCGGGCAATCCTCTCTTGCTCGGCCGAGTCTTTCTTCTTCCATGTCGAGTGACTTTGTTTCCGGCGTCTTCCATCAATACCGGCGAGCTTCTTCGATTTCTGGTCCGGCTTCGAAGCTTTCCTGCTGTACTTTCCGACGCTGAGCTTTGCTTCTTCGATGATGCACGACTCTGAAATCTTGGCGGCCTGAATGGTTTTTTTTTCGACGTCGAGAATTCCAGCATGAGGCGTGAGATTTCTTCCTACTCCAGCGGCTTCTTCTACTACGGCCGTGAATTCCGGTTTCTCAGCGGCAATCGTATTGCAATTCCGGCGAATAAAAATGGTGTGAGCTTCATTAAAAGCTTTTTCTCACTCAAGCTCTTTCTCTCTCTTCGAACTATAGAAGTGGGTTTCTTATTTAAAAAAAACAGCTTTGACCTTTCCTTTCTTGGAAAAGGTGGGACCCACATGGCAATTTTGTTTCTTTCTCTGCTAACTCTCAATTCTCATCACGTGAGCTGCATCCTTTCTTCTTCTGCATCTAATTCCAAGATTCCTATTTCATATTCAAATGGGCCAAAGTGAATTTCATCTAATGGGCCTTCCTTCCTTTCCTAAAACAATTGCAATTGGCCCGTGATCTTTGAATTAAAATTGGAGCCCAATTCTATTTTAATCTCTTACTCAACTCGTTTCTCCAATCGATCTCAGTAAGCACGTATTTGCTCCAAATATTCATCTATTTCCTACAAAATAAGCACAAAATACCTTTCTCGACAATTAAGCATAATGAGGTAATTTTAGTATGAAAAATGCATGAAATCCTATCCAATTAAGCTATTTAAGTACACGAATTTCAAGCAAAAATCACACTAATCAAATGCGCTTTTTCTGCTAGGATAGAGTATGATGATACTTTTGATGATCATCTGGATGATTATTACTCTAATGTTGACGAAAATGACATGTCATTTCAGACAACACTGGGTGAAAATGGTCCAGATGTGAATTGTTTTAATGGTTTACTTGATGAGACAGGTAATACATATGTAATTCACAAGGATTGTGAATCTAGAAGAAAGAAGCTGAGTAAGGAACTTGAATCCAAAAATCAGATTCTAGAGTCATTAACTTTAGAAAATTCTGATCTAAGGAATTCTCTTACAAATCTGGAAGTGATCTTGACTAGAAAGGACTTGGAACTGTGTAAACTTAAGGAGGATCTGAAAAGATCAACTTTGAGTTTCAAGAAATTCTCACAAGGGAAAATTAAGTTAGATGATGTTATGACTTTTGGACAGACAAACAAAGCTGGTCTTGGCTTTGTTGGTAACACTTCTGAACCTTCTCATTCTGATAAGCATGTTAGGAAGAATGATAAAGTCTATATATGTCATTACTGTTCTGAAATAGGTCATATTAAGCCATATTGTGCAAAGTTGAAAAATGATAAAGGCATGTTACCCAATGTGTTACACCATTCTGAGAGACATACTGATAAATCTTGGACTTATAAAACTAAAATCTCATGTAATGTTGTGTATACTTCTCTGAAAGCATGTGTACCAGGTTTATGGTATTTTGATTCAGGTTGCTCAAGACATATGACTGGACAAATATAACATTTAGCTGATTATGAGTCATATGATGGTGGTAATGTAACTTATGGTGGTGGTTCTAAAGGAAAAGTCATAGGAAAAAGAACTCTTAATGTGAATGATTTTCCAAAGTTATCAAATGTGTTACATGTTGATGGTCTTCTTGCAAACTTGATTAGTATTAGTCAGTTATGTGATGATAACTTGCATGTTAAATTTGACAAGAATGCATGTAATATTTTTAACCAAAACAATGAATGTTTGATGACTGGAAACAGATCTGCTGATAATTGCTACTTGATTGGTTCAAACAATGTTTGTAATAGCATGAAAACTGATGAAATCTTATGGCATAGAAAATTAGGACATGCTAATTACATAAACATTCAGAAACTGATTAAATATGATGATGTAGTTAGTTTGCCTAAATTACAGTTTAATGATGTGAAAATCTGTGGACCATACCAAAAAGGTAAGCAATCAAGAGTGCCGCACAAAGTGTTATCTCCATGCACCATAACAAGATGTTTAGAACTGTTACATATGGATTTAATGGGTCCTATGGAAAAAGAAAGTATAGTGGTACGAGATACTCTTTAGTTGTTGTAGATGATTTTTCTAGATTTACATGGGTTGAATTCTTGAAAGAAAAATCAGATGCCTTTTCTGCATTCAAAATTCTTTACAAAAGATTTAAAACTGTTTATAATTTGAAAGTAAGTAGGATAAGATCAGATCATGGTAGAGAATTTGAGAATAGCTCATTCACTGAATTTTGTTAAAACAAAGGTATTTTTCAAGAGTTTTCCTCTCCCAAAACTCCACAACAAAATGGCATTGCTGAAAGAAAGAATAGAACTCTTCAAGAGATGGCTAGAGTCATGTTAATTTCTAAAAATCTTTCAAAAAGATTCTGGGTAGAAGCCTTGAATACTGCATGTCATGTTGCAAATAGAGTGTTCATTAGATCTAAAAATTCTAAAACACCATATGAAATCCTGAACAACAAAAAACCTAACTTAAAGCACTTTCATGTTTATGGGTGTGTTTGCTACATACTTAATGATATAGCTCAATTGCACAAATTTGACTCTAAGAGTGACAAAGGATTTTTCTTAGGTTACTCTAGGAATAGCAAAGCTTACAGAATATACAATCTGGTGACTGATACTGTTCAAGAATCCTATATGTGGTATTTAATGATACTTCTAGTATTGCAGGTATAAATTATGAGGATGATGTTGCCGATATCATTGAAATTTCAAAAGTTTCTGACCTGAAAAAGGATGTTGCCCAAAATGAGACGTCATCTGGGACAACACTGCTTGAAAAATCTGAAAAGATTGTAAAGTCAGAAAATGTTTTAGAAACATGAAGAACACCTTCTTCCAGGATTCTAAAGAGTCATCCAATGAATCAGATAATTGGAGAACAATACACTGGAGTGCAAACCAGAAGGAGATTTGAAACTGACCCAAAGGATGTGGTAAGGTCTATTTGCGTGTCCTCTATATGCAATCAGGTAAATTTTAAATATTACCATTCATTAATTGAGCCTAAAAATGTAGCTGAAGCTCTTAAAGATGTTAATTGGATAAATGCAATGCATGAAGAGCTAAACCAGTTTGAAAGAAATGAAGTTTGGAGTCTAGTTCCTTGACCTAGTCATACTAATGTCATAGGAACAAAATAAATTTTCAAAAATAAGACTGATGAAGCTGGTAATATAATTAGAAACTAGCTCAAGGTTATACTCAAATAGAAGGAATAGACTTTGATGAAACTTTTACTCCTGTAGCAAGAATTGAGTCTATTAGACTGTTATTAGCCATTGCATGCTTTGTTGATATTAAGCTACACCAAATGGATGTTAAAACTGCTTTCTTAAATGGAATACTTAAAGATGAAGCTTATGTAGAACAACAAAAAGGCTTCGAAATACCTGAATATCCTGATCATGTTTATAAATTGAATAAGGCATTGTATGGTCTCAAACAAGCACCTAGAACTTGGTATGGGAGACTAACTGATTTCCTGATTCAATTTGGTTTTGTTAGAGGAGAAGCTGATAGGACTTTGTTTATTAAACATTCAAATGATTATTTCTTAATTGTTCAAATTTATGTGGATGATATTGTATTTGGTTCAACAAGTGAACATATGCTGAATAAATTTGTGCATGAGATGACTTCAACATTTGAAATGTCTATGGTTGGTGATCTAAATTACTTTCTTGGATTGCAAATTAAACAAAGTAAAGATGGTATATTTTTCTCACAAAGTAAGTTTGCTAAGAGTCTGGTTAAAAGATTTGGATTAGAAAATGCTAAAATTATGAAAACACCAATGAGTTCTACACAAAAACTGAGTAAAGACAGTGATGGGCAGAATGTTGACCCAACATTGTACAGATCAATGATAGGAAGTTTGTTATATCTTACTTCTAGTAGACCTAACATCATGTTTAATGTTTGTTTATGTGCAAGATACCAGACAAATCCTAAAGAGTCTCATTTAAATTCTGTAAAAAGAATTATAAAATATGTGGCTGGAACTAGTAAAATGGGTATTATGTACTCAAAAGATACTAACTGTGCTTTAGTTGGCTATAGTGATGTTGATTGGGCAGGAGATGCAGATGATAGTGTTGGAGTTATACGTGAAAGTATGCTTTTACTTTGTATAACTCGTGTATCAAACACTCTTTTTATGAGAATAATTCTTTTATCACATTTGCTTTAGTTATGATTGAATGTTGAATTTCTATTGCAAACCGTTCAATATAAAGTACATGTTACATTGTAGTTAATGTGGTGATACCCGATCACGGAAGACAACATTAACAGTTTACTTGTAACTAAACGTACATTTTCACGACCTAGGTGGAATTGAACAAACCGCCGTGAAAGGTCGATGTGTAAGGCTCAGATTGGTCTGTCTTGACTAAGAGATTGCACTAGCACATTTAGTATGTGTTGAAGAGGACCTACAGCGAGGATAAATTCTTCTGTTCTGAAAGGTGAAGAATTAGACCTCAGTGGTTGTTGATTTCTTAATCTCCGTCACTTAAATAGGACCGTGTGTGCTTAATGGTTACTGCTTTGATTCATGTTGGGTGAGAATCATTGTGACTTCGAACTTTGTGTCTTGGGCAGTAATATTAATCATACGGCGGTTGCTAAGATTTAATACGGAGAAACGCGTGCGAGTACGGCTCGTGTGATTAGTCCCCTTGGTGGGCTCAGAAGTTTTATTGTACCAAATCTTGCAAGTGAAGAATTAGTTTATTCGGTACGAATAATAATGTTGAGCTGTCTTTACTCCAAGGTGAAATATATTAATTAATTTAGAGCTATTCAGAAGCTCAATTAATTAATGGACTTGATAATCTTAAACACGGGAAATAATAACCGGGAGCCCATATTATCGTAATATGGATTAAGATGGATAGTGCAATATTAATTTATTAGTGGTAATAATTAATATTAA
This sequence comes from Ballota nigra, assembly GCA_947034835.1. Lineage (NCBI taxonomy): Eukaryota > Viridiplantae > Streptophyta > Magnoliopsida > Lamiales > Lamiaceae > Ballota > Ballota nigra. Next base: position 6,562,768 of record OX344722.1, read on the forward strand.
TGGATTGAATTATATTGGGGCTCAATATTGAAATTCAGAAGTCCATTAGGAGGTCCAATCTTAATTCTTCTTAAGGCCCCTCAAGTAGCCCATTAAGTAGCCCAATAATGATAAGGTGATTAAAATAAAAAGATAATATCATGCTGATTTTTCTTTGTATTTTTTGAAAATAAGGGATTAAGAGGAGAAAAGATTTTGTTGATTTTTTTGAAAAGATATTATGGAGGATAAGTATTCTAGGAATACAAGATTATCTCATATATTCAAGAAGATCCAAATCTTGGATTCTCCACTTATGTATTTTCGAAAATTCTCCCCTATAATTAGGAGTGTGAGATTTTTGTGGAATATTTTATTTTGGAGAAAAGAATATATGAGATATATTCAAGATTTCTTAGAGTCTAAGAATAGATTTTTTCCAAGCCCATAAACCACATTATTTTCGGCCACACTATATTATAAATAGAGGATGATTATTTCATCCCCAAGTACGTAATTCCATGTGTTGGAAAAATCAAGAAGCATAGATATTTTTCTTTTTCCTTAGTTTATTAAATTACTTGAAAACATCTCCCACCGGTGATCAAGTGAGGTGAAAAGGGAAATACTTGAGAAGGTTTTGGGTTGATAGAGCGAGATCGTAATTGTCCCGTATATCCAAAGACCAATTCTACAAGAGGTACGTTAATCGCATATTTACTTGTTTATTCCGCCATAGTTGATATGTGAATTAATTCAACATGCATGATGAAAATTCGTTGTTGGAATTATTATTTAAATTAATTAGGATTAATTCATGCTAGTAATAATTCTATTTAAATTCGTATTTAAATTTCATCCCGAATAGATTCTGGGCACCCCTATTTTCCCAACAACTGGTATCAGAGCCACGGTTTCGGGCTCTGATATTTAAATTGGAATTTAAATTGTTAAACATTAAATTGAAATTGGATAGTAGAATTGCTAGATCTTTTTTGCAGGTATCCAATTGTCATGGTTTTAATGTTGTTAATTTCATGCGTGTGAATTAATTGTTTTTAATTCGATTCGTTCGAATTCGTTTTTCTCGTGAGAAAATCCACGAGTAGATTAGTTGTTTTTATTTTGATTCGATCATTGTAATAGACTAGTCTAGATCTAGTATTTATTTTTTTTGTAAAATAAATTGTAACCGGATCGTGACGAAGAACGAAGAATTTAAAACGGCGTACCCAGACGACGCATACAAGCGTGGCGCGTGTATGGACGTAAAATCATGCAAGGGGTGAAGAAAACGAGGACTAACGGCGAAAAACGGCGCACGAGGTGCACGGCGCACGCCCGCGCGCGACGGGAGGCCGGCGCCGCGTGCACGCGCGCGCGCGCGCCTCGGGGTGCTCCGTGCGGCGCCTCAGCGTGCCTCCGTGCAGCGCCTCGGGTGCGCCTCTGGGCTGCGCCTCGACGCGCCTCCTGCAACGCTTCGACGCTTCTGGCCGAGAGGCGCGCGGGCCCACTTCGTGGGCCGACGCGCTCCGTATCTCGGGCCGTGAAATTTTTCGGTTCGTGTTTTTTTTCGTGTGACTTTAAACGTCGTCCCGAACCCCAAATGATACTGTTTTTGATGAAGTGTTGCTGTTTGAGTGGGAGCGTGTCGAGACAAACGTCGGAAAGCAACAAGGACGATTTTTCGCATCAAGATGTGAAGAAATTAAACCGTGACAATTGGATTTGAGTGCTCCAATGTGTTTAATTTTGTTTTGATGGATGTTTTATTTTGTGCACTTATTATTATTTGTTAATATGTGTTTGCATGAATTTAATTGTCCAAGAAAAACCTTACTTTCGAAAATTACTAAGTACGTTTAATTTAATCGCAATTTTATTCCGGATAATAAAATTGGATTAATTTGGCCTCTATAATTTATTTATTTGTGAAGTTCTTTTGGAATACATTTCCCCCTCGGATCGGCCAAAAGAACGGATTTCACATGAATAAATTCCGAAAGGATGATTGTGGATTATTACTAGTGGCGGTATTGACCCTCACCACGAGTGGCTTGCTCAAAGCGAAATAATAATCCTGTATTTAATTATGGTTATTACTTAAGCATAGGAAATTGATATTAACTTACTCCCCTCGGAGTCCCTATCAATTTCTATGTGGTCAAAGTGGGAGCCAACTATTAATTTTGAATTAAGGATTTGTAACTTTTAAGTTTGTGATCCGCTTGAATGTATTTAAATGTATAGACCACCCCTCGTGGCGCATTTAAATTATTTTGAGATGTTGGCTGATGCATGATTATATTGTTTTAAGGTTTCAATATAATTGATGTGATCGAATTATGTGATAATTTTGTATTTTTTCAAGATATTGATATGAATGTATGTTTTATTCTCAGTTCATCATGTCGCAACCTTTTAATCCACTGTTTAGTATACTTAAAGATAACAAACTTGTTGGTGAGAACTATGTTGATTGGAAACGTAACCTTGATATTGTCCTAACCGCTCAACACCACAAGTGGGTACTTACTACTCCTAAGCCCCAAGAGCCTGCCGAAGATGCCACGAAGGCGGTCAAGAAAGAGCATAATAGTTGGTTTGACTCCGATGAGATGGCTAGGTGTACTATTCTGGCTTCAATGTCAGATGTGTTGCAACACCAACACCAACACCAACACATGGAGACCGCTTCTGAGATAATGCACAATCTTGAAGTGATGTTTCAACATCAGAACCGTACGGCTAGGCAAATCACCATGCGAAAGATGCTTTCGTTGAAAATGGTGGAAGGTACGCCCGTAAGGGATCACGTAATCGAGATGATGGGTTATCTCAACAAGTTGGAAGTACTTGGTGCGGAATTTGACCTCCCTACTAAGGTCGATTTCGTTCTCCATTCTCTGCCAAAGAGCTTTGAGCAGTTTCAGTTGAACTATCAAATGAATGACCGGGCAAATAGTTTGCCCGAGCTCTTGCAAGCCTTGATATCGGCGGAGACTCTAATGGATCACCAAACCGTTGCTATGGTGGCAAATGGTCCGTCATCCTCTTCGGGTCCCAAGGGAGGGAAGAAGAGGAAGAAGACGAAAGGCCAGACCCAAGAAAATCCAACCGTTGCGAAACCCAAGGCAAAGGGAGAAGGAGGTGGAAAGAAAGCTACTAAGGGTAAGTGCTTCAATTGTGGTGAGAAGGGACATTGGAGGGCGACCTGTTCTGAGCCTAAGAAGGCGGGAAAGAAAGGTAAGTCTCATGCTTTAGTCGTTGAAACATATGTTACGGCGTATGCTGCCCACGTTTGGGTAGTGGATACCAGGGCAACTGATCATATTTGTTTCACTCTTCAGGGGTTCCAGCTAACCCGGCGACTTAGCAAGAATGAGATCACAATCACTTTGGGGGATGCTACGAGAGTGACAGCCTAAGCAGTGGGAGTCGTGCACCTATCTTTTGAAGATAGAGTTTTAATTTTAAGAGATATTTTATACGTTCCGAACTTTAGGAAGAATTTAATTTCGGTTCCTAAGTTGTTTTTTGATGGATATTCAGTTACTTTTAATAAAGTTGTTACTGTTTCTTTTAAGAATGATGTTATCTGTCATGGAACGTTGGTAAACAATCTCTATACGATTAAGTGTGCACACCACTCAAATAATGAATCTAATAACACGTCGATCATTTCGAGCAATAAAAGAAAGCGTTCTTCGGAGGTGAACGAAACACTTCTGTGGCATCTTAGACTAGGTCATATTAATCTAAAGCGGATAGAGAGATTGGTGAAAGACGGATCCTTGGAATCGCTCCAAGTCGAGCCGTTTCCAACTTGTGAATCCTGTTTAGAGGGTAAGATGACCAAGAGGGCATTTGGAGCCAAGGGGAATAGAGCCACGGAAGTGTTAGAACTCGTTCATACCGATGTGTGTGGTCCAATGACGATCAAAGCAAGAATGGGGTATGAGTATTTCGTCACCTTCATTGACGATTACTCAAGATATGGGTACATTTACCTTATCCGGCATCAGTCTGAAACTTTTGATAAGTTCAAAGAGTTTAAGGCCGAAGCCGAGATACATAGGGAAAAGAGTATCAAGTTTCTACGATCAGATCGTGGAGGCGAATACCTCAGCGATGAATTCTTGAACTACCTATCGGACGAAGGGATCGTATCCCAGTTGACCGCACCGGGAACCCCTCAACAGAACGGTGTGGCGGAACGAAGGAACCAGACTCTTTTAGAGATGGTCAGATCCATGATGAGTTATTCGGATTTACCCAAGTCGTTTTGGGGTAACGCCTTGGAAACGACGGCTTATATTCTAAACTTGGTGCCATCCAAATTGGTTCCTAAAACCCCAATGGAATTGTGGACCGGGCGTAAGCCCAGTCTAAGATATTTGCAGATTTGGGGTTGTCCGGCATACGTGCTAGACAAGGAAGTCGGTAAGTTGGATCCACGTTCGGAATTAAGGCTGTTTATAGGATACCCTGCGGGAACGAAAGGGTGTATGTTCTATAGTCCCAAGGATCAAAAGACCGTGATTAGTACACACTTTAAATTCTTGGAGGAAGACTATATGAACAATCGGAAACCTAAAAGTGAAATTACCTTAGAAGAATTGAGAGGTCAAACCTCGATAACAAGTATACAAGATGATGTACCACACATCACATCTTCACAACCGGAACCCCGTCGTAGTGGGAGGGTTCCTAGGTAACCCGAGAGATTCATGGGGATAGGAGAATCTTCGGATTTGGTTCCCGGTGTTGAATCAGACCCATGGACGTACGACGAGGCAATCCAAGACAAAGACACGGAGTCGTGGCAAACGGCAATGGAAGCCGAGATGGGTTCGATGGATCATAATTAAGTGTGGGAGTTGGTCGAGCCACCCAGTGGGGTAGAACCCATTGGATGCAAGTGGGTGTACAAGAGAAAAAGAGGACCGGACGGAAGGGTTGAAACCTTCAAAGCGAGGCTTGTGGCCAAAGGGTATACTCAGAAAGAAGGGATCGATTATGAGGAAATCTTTTCGCCTGTAGCTATGCTTAAGTCCATCCGTATTCTCTTGTCGATCGCTGCGCACCTAGATTACGAGATCTGGCAAATGGATGTCAAGACGGCTTTCCTTAACGGAAGTCTTGACGGGATAGATATCTATATGCAACAGCCCAAAAGTTTCATTGAAAAAGGCTAAGAGAATCTCGTATGCAAGCTCAAGAGATCCATTTATGGACTTAAGCAAGCATCGCGTACTTGGAACCAGTGTTTTGATCAAGTGATTAAGTCTTATGGGTTTGATCAAAACGAGTTCGAAAGTTGTGTGTATAAGAAGCGTGACGGAACTGCAGTGGTATTCTTAGTATTATACGTAGACGATATTCTGCTCATTGGAAACAATGTAAAAGTATTGTCAGACGTAAAGGTATGGCTGTCAAAACAATTTGATATGAAGGACTTAGGGGAAGCCGATCACATCCTTGGGATCAAGATCACTCGCGATTGCAAGAAGAGGATGTTGGGCTTATCGCAAGCTTCATACATTGACACTGTTTTGAAGCGTTTCAACATGCAAGATTCCAAGAAAGGTTTTGTACCTTTTAGACACGGAATCCATCTATCGAAAGAAATGAGCCCTAAGACGCAAGCGGAGATAGATGACATGAAAGGTGTTTCGTACGCTTCGGCCGTAGGAAGCCTTATGTATGCAATGCTGTGTACGAGACCGGATATATGCTTTGCCGTGGGCATGGTGGCAAGATATCAAAGTAATCCCGGAAAAGACCATTGGACTGCCGTAAAGTGCATCTTGAGGTATCTGAAAAGAACTCGTGAGCGGATGCTGATTTACCAGTCGGACATTCTAGTTCCCGTAGGATACAAGGACTCGGATTTCCAATCAGACATAGACTCAAGAAAGTCAACCTCGGGTAGTGTGTTTTGCATGGGAGGAGGAGCCATTTCATGGAGAAGCGTTAAGCAGAAATGCATCGCCGATTCGACCATGGAAGCCGAGTATGTAGCTGCTTGTGAAGCAGCGAAAGAGGCAGTTTGGCTCAAAAACTTCTTAGTGGACTTGGACGTTGTTCCAAATTTGCCCGACAAGATAACTGTCTTTTGTGACAATGCCGGAGCAGTTGCAAATTCAAAGAAATAGAGAGCCCACAAGGCCAGCAAACACATAGAAAGAAAATACCATCTTATACGAGAAATCGTTAAGAGAGGAGATATAGAGGTGGCAAAGATAGCGTCGGGTGACAACCTAGCGGATCCATTCACAAAGGGTCTGCCTCAGACTACATTCGAGAGACATGTGGATGGAATGGGAGTCAAGACTATTGCCAATCTGCTTTAAGTATAAGTGGGAGGAATTATTAGGTTAGTGTAGGTTGACATAAGATGTCACGTAGAGCTACTACACTAAGACATGCGTGATGTATACTAAAAGCAGACTTTAAGTATAAGTGGGAGATTGTTGGAGTTATACGTGAAAGTATGCTTTTACTTTGTATAACTCGTGTATCAAACACTCGTTTTATGAGAATAATTCTTTTATCACATTTGCTTTAGTTATGATTGAATGTTGAATTTCTATTGCAAACCGTTCAATATAAAGTACATGTTACATTGTAGTTAATGTGGTGATACCCGATCACGGAAGACAACATTAACAGTTTACTTGTAACTAAACGTACATTTTCACGACCTAGGTAGAATTGAACAAACTGCCGTGAAAGGTCGATGTGTAAGGCTCAGATTGGTCTATCTTGACTAAGAGATTGCACTAGCACATTTGTGTTGAAGAGGACCTACAGCGAGGATAAATTCTTCTGTTCTGAAAGGTGAAGAATTAAACCTCAGTGGTTGTTGATTTCTTAATCTCCGTCACTTAAATAGGACCGTGTGTGCTTAATGGTTACTGCTCTGATTCATGTTGGGTGAGAATCATTGTGACTTCGAACTTTGTGTCTTGGGCAGTAATATTAATCATACGACGGTTGCTAAGATTTAATACGGAGAAACGCGTGCGAGTACGGCTCGTGTGATTAGTCCTCTTGGTGGGCTCAGAAGTTTTATTGTACCAAATCTTGCAAGTGAAGAATTAGTTTCTTCGGTACGAATAATAATGTTGAGCTGTCTTTACTCCAAGGTGAAATATATTAATTAATTTAGAGCTATTCAAAAGCTCAATTAATTAATGGACTTGATAATCTTAAATGCGGGAAATAATAACCGGGAGCCCATATTATCGTAAAATGGATTAAGATAGATAGTGCAATATTAATTTATTAGTGGTAATAATTGATATTAATGGATTGAATTATATTGGGGCTCAATATTGAAATTCAGAAGTCCATTAGGAGGTCAAATCTTAATTCTTCTTAAGGCTCCTAAAGTATCCCATTAAGTAGCCCAATAATGATAAGGTGATTAAAATAAAAAGATAATATCATGCTGATTTTTCTTTGTATTTTTCGAAAATAAGGGATTAAGAGGAGAAAAGATGTTGTTGATTTTCTTGAAAAGATATTATGGAGGATAAGTATTCTAGGAATACAAGATTATCTCATATATTCAAGAAGATCCAAATCTTGGATTCTCCACTTATGTATTTTCGAAAATTCTCCCCTATAATTAGGAGTGTGAGATTTTTGTGGAATATTTTATTTTGGAGAAAATAATATATGAGATATATTCAAGATTTTTTAGAGTCTAAGAAAAGATTTTTTCCAAGCCCATAAACCACATTATTTTCGGCCACTCTATATTATAAATAGGGGATGATTATTTCATCCCCAAGTACGTAATTCCATGTGTTGGAAAAATCAAGAAGCATAGATATTTTTCTTTTTCCTTAGTTTATTAAATTACTTGAAAGCATCTCCCACCGGTGATCAAGTGAGGTGAAAAGGGAAATACTTGAGAAGATTTTGGGTCGATAGAGCGAGATCGTAATTGTCCCGTATATCCAAAGGCCAATTCTACAAGAGGTACGTTAATCGCATATTTACTTGTTTATTCCGCCATAGTTGATATGTGAATTAATTCAACATGCATGATGAAAATTCGTTGTTGGAATTATTATTTGAATTAATTAGGATTAATTCATGCTAGTAATAATTGTATTTAAATTCGTATTTAAATTTCATCCCGAATAGATTCCGGGCACCCCTATTTTCCCAACAGATAGGAAGCGCACCAGTGGTGGATGTTTCTTCATGGGGACAATATGATCTCATGGCTTAGCAAGAAGCAGAATTGTGTTTCACAATCAACTGCTGAATCAGAATATGTTGCTGCAGGAAGTTGTTGTACACAACTTCTATGGTTAAGAAAAATGTTTTATGATTATGGCATTGATAGTGATGTTCTGACTGTTTATTGTGATAATACTAGTGCCATAAATTTCATATTAGTATAAAACACCATTTCATAAGAGACCTTGTAGAGAAAGAAGTTGTGAAATTGGAGTATGTTTCTGCTGAAAAACAATTAGCTGATATATTTACTAAAGCCCTTGATTATGAGAGGTTTTCTTCCCTTAGGAAATCTCTTGGTTTATGTAATATCTGAATCTGTTTTAACAGGATGTTGTGCAAAATATTGACAACATTTTAAACAACATCAGTAAGAGTCATGTTTTTATTTCTAAAGTGTCAAACCTATTTTGTCTATTAAGTGAATCTCTTGTAGAAAGTTTTCTGTTTGAACCTTGAAAATTATTTTCTGGACACACATCTCTTGAATGTTTTGTAATTGAAAAATCACAATAGATGCTTAATCACTGAGTAACTATGGACACGGAGCTCGCTCCTACGATGATCTCTTTTCAAAAGGTAATTAATTCAATATGGTCATAATCCACTGAGTAGTTATGGGGCACAGAGCTGACAACTACGATGTACTCTTTAAAAAAGGTGGATCAAGATGATCAAGTGATTTTGTGCTTGAAAAATTGAAATTTATAAGTATGTTGAGGTGTGTGCCAGCCATCATTTTGGTTATCACAGTGTAGGTTCAAATGTTCAAAACTTTCTCATGCATATTTGCTTAAGATTCGAAAAATGGTAGATTCTAGAATATTAATGTGATAATTACATTGTTATTTCTTGATTTATGATTAATTACAGTATTTATGATTAAGGTAGTTATTTTTTATTATTTAATTATTTAGTTAATTATCCCACTCTCTCCACAACTTACCCACGTTCCTCTCTCACTCAACATAAACCAATGAGGACTCTCTCTCCACAACCCACGATTTCCACTTCATCTTGATGTGCTTCAATTAACTGCTTTTTGCTCTATAAATATTGAATTGAATTGTGTGTTTATCATACAAAGAGCTGAAATTAATTGAGTGATTAAACACAGAGTTAATTGGAAGGTATTTTCGGTTCGAATATTATTGCATATATATTTATTTCGGTTTCGTTCTTGCTTATGTGATTGGAATTTGATGTTATTTTAATTGGGTGCATTATATTCCTGCAGGTATAATGTCTAACACTCAAACCTTTTCGAATTCACAAAGCTCAAGCAAACCAAAATCTTCAAACACATCCACAACCTCCGAAAATCCTCTCAACCTACTTGCTTTAATGGCTACTGGAAACGAAACTCTCAATGTTGACCAAAGTGTTGTGTCATCAACGCCAACACAACAGCTCATTCCTCTCTCCATCGTTCTCCCTGAATCCACAACCACGGAGGAGATCGAGCGAATTATATGCGATATTGGTAGCACACCTGTGCCTCCCACAATCATGATTGAGTCTGTACCAGTTGACTTATCTAAGTATATGCCAGAATCAAATGGTGAGCCTTCAAACCCTTCATCTCAATCACAAACCCTTACTGAAAATCCTATTTCTGAAACCATTGTTCCTGAAATTCCTTCAGAAAGCCCTAAACCTACTGAAATTCCAACTCCCATGGCAACATATGAACCCACACCTGTTGTTGAACCTGTAGTTGAACCTAACCCTACTTAAAACTCACCAAAACCTGTTGAAACCTCTAATGTTGCTGGAAGTGTTGACCCAACACTGTTACCAGATGAAGACTTTCTTTTACATGTTGAACTGGATTCAGATGCAACTGTTCTTGACATCATTCAAACCTATGAAAATATGGTTCGATGCTCTTCAAGGCAGAGAATCACTATTGATGGTAGGGATGTTAACTTGAACCATTTTGCTTACATAAAGGAGAAAGCTGAGAAAGAGAGTGTTGATATGAGAAAAGCTGAAGAGGAGAAAGCTAACAAAGGGAAAGAAACTGTTGAACCTTCTAACCCTGAGGAAGGTGAAACTGATTTTGACCTTGGTGAAGAGTCATCTGACTCTGATGGAGGATTGGCCAAGAAACTGCAGAACCTAGCTGCCAAAGGAAAGAAGAAGAATAATGATACAACACCTTTTAAAAGGTATGGTGGCAAAAAGAGGATGTCATTTAGGACTATGGGAAAGAAGGTGGACTATTCTGAGTCCAGGAGGAAGAAGCCAAGGGATGATGGAACAAACTCAAAACCTGTTCATGTGTCTGAATCCGAGAAGGAGGAAAGTGAACCTGAAGGAGAAGCTGCTCAAGATGTGGAAACTGAAGCTGAAGCTGATACTGTCATGGAGAAAATGTCATCTGAAGAAGATGTTGATATGGAGATCCCACTCAAAGATTTCTTTGCAACAGAACTGAAGGAAGGACAAAGCACAAACATGATCCTTCTACTGCCAGAAGAGAAATCAGAAGCAAAAGAAGAAGTGATCCTACTCAATTTTGCCTCACTTGAGACAACATCAAAATCTGAAGAAGAAGCTGTTGAACCTGAAGAGGTATACTCTGACTCTGAGACTGATGATGAGACATATTATGACATGACTAGTTCTAGGTACACTACTATTAGAACTAGAGTGATTGTAAGTGAAAGAGTCATTAGAGTACTTGAGTTTGAAGCCATGAATCTGATTCCATTCCTTACCGAGAGACATCTTATGCATGCACTACAGTTTGCTACACCATACTATGTTGATTGGGTGTATGATTACCAAAAGTATAACTTATTACCCTAACTTTCATAAGAGTCTTGGTAGAGTGAATTCTGAGAATTATGAGAATGTAAGATTTAGAGGTAATAGGATTATGATTAATCCTAGGTTAATCAACCGCATTCTAAGAACAAGGAACATGGAGGAAATATCAATTACTGATTTGAATTTGGTGATATCTGTGATTACTGGTGGAAAAGTCAGAATCTGGGCAAAGAGAATTTTGACTTCTAGATTGACAAGTTTACACTCTGCACTGCATAGATTGGTAATCCACAATCGACTGCCTACAACCAATTCAAAATATTTGACTGAAGAACAAGCTATCCTTCTGTATAGGATAGGTGAGCTGAATTCATTTGATTTAGGTCAGACTATATTTAACAACATGCTGAGGCATGCTGGAGAAATTAGTGGAAGAGTTTTACTGCCGTATCCTTGTTTGATACACCAATTTCTACAAGATAAGGAGTTTGAAAGAGCTGATGATGAAGTAATAAGTAGCTATGCACCTGCTCTTGGAATCAACCATCAGTTGTTGATTGGCAACAATAGGGTGATTGATTTACCCCTTCCAGGACCAAGAGTTGATGAACCAATGCCTGAAGCTGAACCAGAACAACAGTCTACTCAAGACAGAGGAAGTGTTGACCCAAATGTTATCAACATACCTGACAGCATCAATGTTGATGGGTCATCTATTTCTTCTGTTACCATATATGCTCCATATATCTCTAATCAAATTGTAGATTTAGACAATACTATTGAAGACTTGAAGAGAACTCTTTCCAGGATGGAACAACAAAGAAATTTTTGGAGATTCTTGCTTTCTACTCCAACATGAGGATTAGCTGATGAAAATGCTCCACAAAGACCTGAAGATGTTGCTGGACCATCTGGACATGGAGGTTCTAATCAAGGAGAAGATGTTGGTGGTCAGAGGAGATGTTGCTGATGCTATACCAAGGAATGCAGATGGTGACCTTTGAAGGTTGTCAGTTTAGAGCTTGAAAATAGGGGGAGATTCAAGTATGGGGGAGTCTGTGCAGATTTATTGAAGATGCAGTTGTTGATATCCTACAACCCAATCCTTTCCCATCTTGGTTTATATTTTCCTTTATTGTAATAGCTCTTGAATGTTTGAAGCTAGCTAAGCCTCTGTTAGCTTTCTAGCTCTGTTAGATTTGTAGCTAGGATTAGCTTTGATAGCTCTATCTAGCTCTGTTAGTTTTTCTATTATTTAGAATCATTAGTTTAAATTCTCACCATTGCTCTGAACAATAGTTGTTTGAGCATAGTTTATTGTTTGTGCCTGTTTCTCATACAAAAGGCTCTGAACAATAATTATGTTTTGTTGTTGCTGTCTTATCTTAAGAACAACTTGTTTGTTTTTGGATTATTGTTTGGGCTAAACATGATTTATGCTTAGTTAAATCCTGATCTTTTGGCATTTTTGACATTCATTTGTCATTGTCTATTACACACATATTACTGAGATTTTCATCAGGTATATTGTAGTAGAAAGACCAAATTGGGGGAGATTGTTAATATTATGCCAGTGTTGTCAAAAATATTTAGGCAACATTCTGGATAGCATTACTGAATTTACCCTTTCTCCTAACACTAACACTTTTGTTCTATGTTGTGTTTGATGTTGTGTTCGCTGGATGAAGACCTAGAATGTTCTAGGTCATGCGGCTGCGGTTATCAAGTGAGTAGATCAAATACATCATGGACGGTTATTCTTAATCATGGAGTTAGTGGAGGATGTGTTTCTAGGTCATTCCAAACTGATCTAGTAATTGTAACTTCCGGTGGATCCTACATCTATAAATACCAGAAGATAGACGAAGGAAAAACCAGGGGAAACAAGCCAGAAAGTAGTAACCAAGAGCTACGCTATCGAGTGTTCAAGTACATCTTGTGTAGAAGGGTCGTTACTATTATCTTTTATGCTGGTCGAGCGCTGCAACTCTCCTATCAGTATTGGGATCGAAAATAGACTAGATTAGGGTCTGAGTGTGATCAGTTTTCTAGTCATCGTAAATCTGTTTAGGCGGTGTGTTTACATCTTACCCTCACTTTGAGATCTTATGTTAGATCTTTGTTTGTATCACTACATGGTTATAGTGAAGCTTTTCGCCATGAGGCATCATTGACTTTATTTAAGTCTATGAAAATTTTTGAATTCCGTTTGCAAGGTGTTTAAGTCTTTCGCTGCTTAGAACTACATAGATCTATTCATAACTGTTCATAACCGTCTTGTGTTGTCCCGCATGTTGTCAACATTTCAGTTAACACGACTCTGAAAAACACCACACACACTCACGTTTGATTTCAGACCAATCTGATATCATACACATGGATTTACAAAATGGTCTGGTTTTTTTGTTCATATTACGGGATTTAACACTCCTTCAAAATTTTGTATTGATTTTCAATTTTTGTATTGATTTGAGGTTTGATGATAATAGGGATTTGAGAATTACTTCAGATTCTTATTCTCCGGAGACTGAAGATTTAATAGGGATTTGATTATTTTAAATTGTTCTGCTGCATTTCTTATTGAAGATGCACAGGGTAGGAAACTATAAAAAAAGGGTTAAACAATTGGTTAGTTTCATATATGGTTTCGAATTAAGTTAAAAAAATTGTTTATAATTATTTTCTAATTATAGAAAAGATCGATTAGTTGCTGTTAATTATTAAATTGCAGGTGAGAAAATTCGAGAAGGTGAGAAAATTTGAGAATTCCTTCAAATTCTTATTCACCGGATATTGAAGATTTGATAGGGATTTTATGAATTTAATAATATTGTTATGCAAATTAAAAGTAAAAAGAAAAAGGAGATCATTTTTTTTTCTATTAATTTTAGAGTTTTTCCACATAAATGGTACTCCTTCCGTCCCCTCTTAAATTTTAGAGGTTGGGTGGCACAGATTTTAAGAAAAACTGCTTTATTGACTTTTTCAACCAATGGATGAAGAATATTTTGAATTAAAGTAGGTATTGTGAGTGTGTTTTATTTTCATATTTGGGGTGTGAAATTTATTGTGGGACGTCCCAAATAGGAAAGTGTTAAATTTAAGAGGGGACGGAGGGAGTAATATGTAAGCACCAACCAATCAAGATTATTCCAAATGGGATATTTCATCACAATAAAAATAAAACAAAATGAGTGCACGTCATTAAAAAACCGGAAAGTGACCTATTGTAGGAGGTTGGAGGACGAAAAATAAATTTTTCACTAAGTTAAGGGACCCTTTTCAAAAAGCAATAGTCAAGAGGACCAAAAGCATAATAGGTGTAAGATAAAGAACGAAAAAACCATTTTCCCTAAATTTTTTATTTTCATTATGCAAGTCTACAAGAACATGGACCCGCTCTAATACCAACTGTTAAGCCTCAATTTTTTCATAAATATAACTTTGTGATTTAAAGAGTATTTAATTAGATTTAGTAGAATTTTATTGAAATATTTTTGCTATTAAAATATAAATTTTAGGGCATGAACACGAAATTTTAGAAATCTTGTGGAAAATTTGTAAATAAAATTCAATTTTACTAAACTAAACTAAATTTCAAATACAATTGTGTTAAAACACCTCACTATAATTTTTTTAATAAATAAAGACAATCATCAATGTCAACTTTTAAATTAAACACTGAAAAAAACAATTTCTCTAATTCTCGGCTTTGCATCATCCCTCATACCACGTCGACTCTTCATTTGAAAAGGGAAAAAAGAAGGGGTGAGCTAAACCACGGCTCAGTGGGGACATGCTAATCAAAATTAAATGCAATAAGCAATATCCATTAATTAATCACGTTAACATGTAATTCGTAAACATCACCTCGTTTATTAAGGTCAGAAGACACATCTTCACTTCGTTTATAAAGGTCAGAAGACCTATTTTCACCTTGTTTATAAAGGTCGGAAGACCTATCTTTCATATATATTTCACATGAACGTTTATGAAATCACAAATCACATTTAATTGTGACAAATTTAAAAGATCAAAATCCCCACCTGGAATAATCTTGTAATTGTAGATGAATGAAATGAAATTTCTTTAATCCTTATCCCCTAAAGCTTTATATAAACAAATGGGCCTTATTATCAATTATAACAATCACATTAATAGTAATAATAATTAATAATAATAATGATAGTAATATTAATTTATGGAATCACATTAATAATAATAATAATAATTAATAATAATAATAGTAATGATAGTAATATTAATTTATTACAATCTGTTGGTCCCGGTATAAGATTGAGAGATACGTGTATGGGGGGGGGGGGGGGGAATACACGTATACAAATTTTTCCAACTTTCAAACTGACTGAGTCCCCTTAACTCAGAGTGGTGTAGAACTCAGGGTTGATAACACACCTACTAACTGCACTGAGTGCTGGTCAGTTGGTAAACTTATCAACTTGAGTTCAGTGCGGCAATGCGTGAGCCCTGAAAGTTTATAGTCTTGTTAATGTTTGCTTTCTGAAAATTTGATTACTCTATTCTGAATTAGTGATTAGTTGGGCAGTGTTCAAGTTACTGATCAGGCTGATTGATTCAAGCCTGATAAAACTGATGCAATGAATGACTTAATGAATAAACAATAAGAACAATATCAAAGCAATAAAGAGCACAAGGAGTTTAACGTGGTTCAAAGACTCAAGCTCCTACGTGCACGGTCCTGATTGAACAGGATAATCCACTAAGGATTAGCTTGTTTTTAACGTGCCAAGGTGCACCCAGATCAGCTAACTTACTGACCCTTACAAACTCCTTCCTAACTCACTAACTAACTTCAACCAACAAACCTGACTAGAGGGCTTTGGTTTCAGTTTGATTTCCAACTAAGGCTTGTGATTATCCTTACAAGACTAAGCTATGCTAAAGAGGGATAATCACTCTAAGCTTATGATATTACAATGAACGCTCAGTGGAATACAGAATAACTCTCTTTGCTAAGAAATACTTGGGAAATTTGAGGGTTTCGAGTGCTTCTTTCTAACGCTGAGTACTTTGAATGCTTTAGAGTTTGAGTAATTTCTGGCTTGGAAATTTCCTGTAACCTTAAATGGGTTCAAGGCCTTCTGTATTTATAGATGAATTTGAAAAACTATCCGTTAGAAGAGATAGCCTTCTAGTCATCTACGTAGGGTTTGTTCAACGGACATATCTCCCATGCAGCAGCCGTCCTTGCATGGATTAGGTAATTGCATTTAATGCTCCATTTAATGCTTGCCCATTGAGAAGTGCAGTCTGAACTCAGTCATCATGTCAGGTCCGTACGTGCGTGTCCTTCCTGGATTGGTCCACGTCATCAGGTTGGTGAGAATGCCAGAACTCATTCCTATGCTTCAGGCTTGTCTTATTAAGTTCTTTTTGTCTCAAGCACAACGGTCTTGTCCTGACACTGACATTCCTTTAGCATTGCTTGGCCCTACTCCAAGTCTTTTCCCATTACTCAGTGTCACCCTGTTCCCTTCAGGACTGAGTTAGTAATGACCTCAGGGTCATACTCTTCATCACTGACACTTACTCAGCCAGTTTAGGAAGACTGCCGTAAGTTCAGGATGGTGCTCTGTGTCTTCAGGCTTCAGTCTTGATTGTCATCAATGAGTACTCCTCTCATTGAGTTCCTGTGAATTGTAAAATAACTAAGTACTAATCTAACCAAGACTAGCCTGACCGCTAAGGCAAGTTATCTTTTCAGGGGCTTTGGGATCTAATCAAAACTGACACTGTCCCAATAATTACCCACTTTTTGATGATGCCAAAACACTGAAAAGATCCTAAAAAACACTTAGAGAAAAATAGAAGTCCTATCTATAAGATAAATCAGTGTTAGAGCAATTTTTGATTAAATACCAGATTTTACTAACAGCCAAAAAGACAATGAGTTTTTGTCTGTGGGCAAAGTAATAGATTTCATTGATAATATGAGAATTGAGTACAACGACTTAATCTATTACAAGAGGTTGTGAACACCTAAACTAATCTCATTTCAGGCTCAAGTCCATAACCAGCATAGACTCTGGCCTTCAGCTCATCTACCCTCTTAGGTTGGTTCACAAATCCTTCAGCCTTAGCAATCTTCAACACTTCAGTCATAATCGCCTTCGTATCATGCTTGTTTGTTCCAGGGATTAGAGGTGGTGGTCGAGCAATGAACTCAGGAGCCTTCACTTGGACATTGGCTGCGTCAGCTTCCTCCAAGATCTTCTGAATGAGTTCATGATGGTTGTCCATCATGTAGTCAGTGAAGTGGGCATTGATGTCTTCAGTGTCGCCTCATTTCTTCACTACGTACCAAAGTCTGACGAACTCATCCCTTGCATCAACAAAAAACTCTTTTAAAGTCTCTGAGATGAACTCATCGACAAGAGCTTCCCTCAGTGTTACCTCCGACTTCCTGACTTGAAGAATTGTTGATTTCCTGGCTGTTGGCCTCTTTCTGTACTTCCTTGGCTCAGGCTTCGCCTTCTTCCTCCTCAGCATGCTCATGATCCCATCATCCAACTCCCTTTGTTGAAGTTCAGTCAGCTCTGAAAGCTTTTCAACTTTCTTCTCAAGGATGCGCATCTTTTCTTTCTCAGCAATCTCCGCTCTGCGCTGAGCCTCACTCTTTTCTTGGGTCAGACCCCAAGCCTCTTCGCACAAGGACGCCACTTCATTGGTGTTTAGGCTAATTGGATTCTTCCTTGTGCTCAAGGGTGAGAACTCTGAGCTTCCTTCAGGGATGGATGGTAAGGCCAGAACAGAAGGGTCCTTAGCCTTTGCCGCAGCTTCCAGCCTGGCTGATTTTTGGGAAGGAGACCTCATCGTCACTTCATTCAGTGGTCCTTCATATCCTCCGGGAGCGGATCTTTTCCTCGTCTTTTCAACCTTTTTGGAATCATCTCTTGGGGAAGGAATAACTTTAGATGCAACATTCTGAGTTGCATCTTCCTTTGAGTTGATGACAAAGACAGTGAGGGATTGAACTTCTAGTAAGTGCTCCTTCAACAGGTTGTTGGAAAAATAGGGGTGCCCGGAATCTATTCGGGAGGAAAATTAAATACGAATTTAAATTCAATTATTACTAGCATGAATTAATCCTAATTAATTCAAATAATAATTCCAACAATAATTTTATCGTCATGCTTGTTGAATTAAATCACATAAAATCTATGGCGGAAAACTAAGAGATTATGTGACTACGTACCTCTTGTAGATATGGCCTTTGATAAAAACGAGACTATCAAGATCGTGCTATAAACCAAAAGACCTTCTCAAGTATGTCCCTTTCGCCTTGCCTGTTCACCGGTGGGAAGTGCTCACAAGCTATTAGAATAACAAGGAAGAACGAAAAAAAATATTGTTGCTGATTTTGTTTTCAACACTGTTAAACTGTAAACTGGAGATGAAATAATCATCTCCTATGTATAGGACTAGGAATTTCGAAATTGCATATGGAATAGGGGAGATAAAATCTTTTTCTTGATCTCCAAGAAATCTTGAATATATCTCATATATTCTTTTCTCCATAATAAAATATTCCATAAAAATCTCACCTCCCTAATATATGAGATTTTTGAAATTCATGGGAGAAATAAACTAGATTTGGATCTTCTTGAATTTATGAGATAATCTTGTATTCCAAGAATACATATCTTCCATAATATCTTTCCAAGAAAATCAACAAATCTTTTCTCTACCATATTTATAAATTTCGAAAATTATAAGCAAAAAATCAGCAATAATAATTTTCTTTTATTTTAATCACCTTATTATTATCAGGTTACTTATTGGGCTACTTGAGGGGCCTTTAGGAGAATTAAGATTGGACCTCCAATGGACTTCTGAATTTCAATATTGAGCCCCAATATAATTCAACCCATTAATATTAATTAGTACCACTAATAAATTAATATTGCACTATCCATCTTAATCCATATTATGATAATATGGGCTCCCGATTATTATTTCCCGCGTTTAAGATTATCTAGTTCATTAATTAATTGAGCTTCTGAATAGCTCTAAATTAATTAACATCTTTCACATTGGAGTAAAGACAGCTCAACATTATTATCTGTACCGAAGAAACTAATTCTTCACTTGCAAGATTTGGTATGATAAAACTTCTGAGCCCACCAAGGGACAAATCACATGAGCCGTACTCGTACGCGTTTATCCGTATTAAATCTTAACAACCGTCATATGATTAATATTACTGCCCAAAGCACAAGGTTTGAAGTCACGATGATTCGCACCCAACATGAATCAAAGCAGTAACCATTAAGCACACACGGTCCTATTTAAGTGACAGAGATTAAGAAATCAATAACCACTGAGGTCTAATTCTTCACATATCAGAACAGAAGAATTTATTCTCGTTGTAGGTCCTCTTCAACACATACTAAATGTGCCAGTGCAATCTCTTGGTCAAGACAGGCCAATCTGAGATATACACATCGAACTTTCACGGAGGATTGTTCAATTCCACCTGGGTCGTGAATTTTTACGTTTAGTTACAAGAAAACCGTTAATGTGATCTTCCGTGATCTGGTATCACCACATTAACTACAATGTAACACATACTACTTATAATGAACTGGTTGCAATAAATATTCAACATTCAATCATATTTAAAGCAAATGTGATAAAAGATTTATTCTCATAAACAAGTTTTCAATACATGAGTTATACAAAGTAAAAGCATACTTTCACGTATAACTCAAACAATCTCCCACTTATACTTAAAGTCTGCTTTTTAGTATACATCATGCATGTCTAGTGTAGTAACTCTACGTGACATCTCATGTCAACCTACACTAACCTAATAATTCCTCCCACTTATAATTAAAGTAGATTGACAATAGTCTTGACACCCATTCCATCCACATGTCTCTCGAATGTACTCTAAGGCAGACCTTTTGTGAATGGATGTACTAGGTTGTCCTCCGACGTTTATCTTTGCCACCTCTTTATCTCCCCTCTTAATGATTTCTCGTATAAGATGGTATTTCCTTTCTATGTGTTTGCTGGTCTTGCGAACTTTCACTTCCCTTGAATTTGCAACTGCTCCGGTATTATCACAAAGACAGCGATTGTGCTGGGCAAATTCGGAACAACGTCCAAGTCTACTAAGAAGTTCTTGAGCCAAACTGCTTCTTTCTCTGCCTCCCAAGCAGCTACTTATTCGGCTTCCATGGTCGAATCTGCGATGCATTTCTGTAAATCGTTTCTCCATGTCATGGCTTCTTCTCCCATGCAAAACACACTACCCGAGGTAGTTATTCTGGAGTTTATGTCTGATTGGAAATTTGAGTCCGTGTATCCCATGGGAATTAGACCGTCTGACTGTTAAATCAGCATTCCATTCCAAGTTCTTTTCAGAAACTACAGAAAGCATTTAATTGCAATCTAATGTGCTTTCCCGGGGTTACTTTGATATCTTGCCACCATGCCCACGGTAAAGCAAATATCCGGTCTCGTACACAATATTGCATACATAAAGCTTCCTACGTTCAAAACGTACGGAACACCTTTCATGTCATCTATCTCCACTTGCGTCTTATGGCATATTTTTATGGATAGATGGATTCCGTGCCTAAAAGGTACAAAACCTTTCTTGGAATCTTACATGTTGTATCGCTTCAAAACAGTGCCTTTGTATGAAACTTGCGATAAGCCCCACATCCTTCTCTTGCGATCTCGAGTGACCTTGATCTCAAGGATGTGACCGGCTTTTCCTAAGTCCTTCATATCAAACTGATTTGATAGCCATACCCTTACGTCTGACAACACCTTTACAACATCTCCGATGATCAGAATGTCGTCTACGTATAGTACTAAGAATACCACTGCAGTTTCGTCACACTTTTTATACACACAACTTTCGAACTCGTTTTGATCAAAACCCATAAAACTTAATAACTTGATCAAAACATTGGTTCCAAGTACGAGATGCTTGCTTAAGTCCAAAGATGGACCGCTTGAGCTTTCATATAAGATGCTCTTGGCCTTTCGCAATAAAACCTTTGGGTTATCGCATATAGATATCTAACCCGTCAAGACTTCTGTTGCTGTTTGCCATGACCCTGTATCTTTGTCTTGGATTGCCTCGTCGTATGTCCATGGGTTTGATTCATCTCCGAGAATCAAATATGAAGATTCTCCTATTCCCATGAATCTCTCGGGTTGTCTAACAAACCTCCCACTCCGACGGGGTTCCGGTTGTGAAGGTGTGACGATTGGTATATCATCTTGTACACTTGGTATAGGAGTTTGCCCTCTTAATTCGCCTAAGATAATCTCACTTCTGGGCTTTCTATTGTACCTATAGTCTTTTTCCAAGAATTTAAAGTGTGTATAAAACACGGTCTTTTGATCCTTGGGACTATAGGACATACACCCCTTCGTTCCCATGAGATATCCTATAAACAACCTTAATTCCGAACGTGGATCCAATCTACCGTCTTCCTTGTCTAGCACATATGCCGGACACCCCTAGATACTCATGTATCTCAAACTAGGCTTACGCCCGGTCCACAATTCTAATGGGGTTTTAGGAACCGATTTGGATGGCACCAAGTTTAGAATATAAGTCGTTGTTTCCAAGGCACTACCCCAAAACGACTTGGGTAAATCTGAATAAATCATCATGAATCTGACCATTTCTAAAAGATTCTGGTTCATTTTCTCCACTACACCGTTCTATTGAGGGGTTCTCGGTGCAGTCAACTGGGATACAATCCCTTCGTCCGATAGGTAGTTCAAGAATTCATCGCTGAGGAATACGCCTCCACGATCAGATTGTAGAAACTTGATACTTCGTTCCCTATGCATCATAAGGTCGATGTATCCATATCTCGAGTAATCATCAACGAAAGTGACAAAATTACTCATACCCCTTCTAGCTATGATCGTCATTGTACCACACATATCGGTATGAACGAGTTCTAACACTTTTGTGGCTCTATTCCCCTTGGCTCCAAATGCCCTCTTGGTCATTTTACCCTCTAAACAGGATTCACAAGTTGGAAATGACTCGACTTTGAATGATTCCAAGGATCTGTCTTTCACCAATCTTTCTATACGCTTTAGATTAATATGACCTAGTCTTAGATGCTATAAAGTATTTCGCTCATTTTCGAAGAACGCTTTCTTTTATAACTCGAAATGATCGACGTGTTATTAGATTCATTATTTGAGTGGTGTGCCCAATTAATGGTATAAAGATCATCCAGCAATGTTCCGGAACAGATAAACTCATTGTTTCAAGAAATAATAACATCCTTGTTAAAAGAAACTGAGTATCTATTCAAAACAGTTTAGAAACTGAAGGTTGAGTTCTTTCTAAACTAGGAACACGAAGAACGTCCCTCAAGACCATAACTCTATCTTCAAAAGACAGGCGCACTTCTTCCACTGCATCAACTGCCACTCTTGTAGCTTTGCCCGGTGTGATGAGGATCTCACTTCCGCTAAGTCGTTGGGTTAACTTGAACCCATGCAAAATGAAACAAATGTGATCAACGACTCTCGTATCCACTATCCACGAATGGACAACATACGCCGCTTCACAAGTTTCAACGACTAGGGCGTGTGAATTACCTAACTTTCCTAGCCTCTCAGGATTGGAACAGGCAGACCTCCAATGTCCTCTCTTACCGCAGTTAAAACACTTCCCCTTAGATGCTAGCCTTGGCTTTGCCTTTTGCAACAAATAGATTTGCTTGGGTCCGGCCTTTGGTTCTATTCCTCTTCTTCCCTCCCTTGGGACCAGAAGAGGTAGGCGGACCATTAACTACCATAGCAGTGGACTGGTGCTCCATTATCGCCTCTACCGAAACCAAAGCTTGCAAGAGCTCAGGCAAATGACTTGTCCGTTCATTCATTTGACAGATCAGATAAAACTGCTCAAAGCCTTTTGGTAGAGTATGGAGTATGAAATCGACTTGAGAAGGGACATCAAAATCCGCACCAAGTACTTCTAACTTGTTAAGGTATGCTATAATCTCGAGAACATGCTCCCTCACGGGCGTTCCTTCCTCCATTTCCAACTTGACCGAGTCATGTTTGGTGAACTGATTAGTCATGAGTTTCTGATGTGAAAACATCTCTTCAAGGCTTTCCATAATTTCAACAGCGGATACAATGTCTTCATGAACGCGCCTCAAATCCTCAGACAGAGATGTCAAGATGATGCACTTCATGTGTTCACTGTCACGCTTCCAATCATAAACTGTCTTTTCCCATTGCTTGACTTATCATTAGACTTGCCGGATTTATTAACGTGAATAACCCAACCGTGTTTTGTACAATAAGGACAAAATTTAAATTACATTTCCAATCGACATAATTCTTCTCCAAAAGTTTGTTAACTTAAAGTATATTTAAACAGTGAATTAAAAGGTTACGACATGATGAAATGAGAATAAAATATATGTTCATATTAATATCTAGAAAAATATGAAATTATCACATAATTCGATCACATCAATTATATTGAAACCTTAAAACAATATAATCATGCATCAGCCAACATCTCGAAACAATTTAAATGTGCCACGAGGGGTGGTCTATACATTTAAACACATTCAAGCGGATCACAAACTTGAAAGTTACAAATCCTTAATTCAAAATTAATAGTTGGCTCCCACTTTGACCACATAAAAATTGACAGGGACTCCGAGGGGAGTAAGTTAATATCAATTTCTTATGCCTAAGTAATAACCATAATTCAATACATGATTATTATTTCGCTTTGAGCAAGCCACTCGTGGTGAGGGTCAATATTGCCACTAGTAATAATCCACAATCATCCTTTCAGAATTTATTCATGTGAAATCCGTCCTTTTGGCCGATCCGAGGGGGAAATGTATTCCAAAAAGACTTCACAAATAAATAAATTATGGAGGCCAAATTAATCCAATTTTAATATCCAGAATAAAATTGCGATTAAAAAAGCACACTTAGTAATTTTCGAAAGTAGGGTTTTCTTGGACAATTAAAATCATGTAAACACATATTAACAAATAATAATAAGTGCACGAAATAAAACATCCATCAAAACAAAATTAAACACATTGGAGCACTCAAATCCAATTGTCACTGTTTAATTTTCTTCACGTCTTGGTGCGAGAAATTGTCCTTGTTACTTTTCATCTTTCGTCTCGACACGCTCCCACTCGAACAACAACACTTCATCAAAAACAACTTCGTTTGGGGTTCGGGACGACGTTTGGAATCACACAAAAAAAAGAACGAGAAAAAAAATTCACGGCCCGAGATTCGGCGCGCGTCGGCCCACAGAGGTGGGCTGCGTGCCTCTCGGCCACAGCAGCTGGGGCACCGAGCGCCGAGAGGCAGTGCCTCGCGCGCGTGCCCATTTGCCGTGTCGGGCACCCGTCGTGCACGGCGCTGTGCGCCTCGCGTACGTCGTGCTTCGGGTTTCGCCGTTCATCCTCGTTTTCCACCCCGTGCATAATTCCACGTCCATGCACGTGCCACACATGCATGCATTGTCCAGGTACATCGTCTTTAATTCTTCGTTTCCGTCTTCGTCTTGATCCGGTTACAATTTATTTACAAAAAATAAATAAAACCTAGATCTAGACTAGTCTATTACAATGATCAAATCAAAATAAAACCAACTAATCTACTCGTGGATTTTCTCACGAGAAAAACGAATTCGAACGAATCGAATTAAAAATAAATAATTCACACGCATGATAAAAAAATATTAAAACCATGACAATTGGATACCTGCAAAAAAGATCTAGCAATTCTACTATCCAATTTCAATTTAATGTCAAACAATTTAAATTCCAATTTAAAGACCAGAGCCCGAAAACCGTGGCTCTGATACCAGTTGTTGGGAAAATAAGGGTGCCCGGAATCTATTCGGGATGATAATTAAATACGAATTTAAATTTAATTATTACTAGCATGAATTAATCCTAATTAATTCAAATAATAATTCCAACAATAATTTTATCGTTATGCATGTTGAATTAATTCACATAAAATCTATGGCGGAAAACTAAGAGATTATGTGACTACGTACCTCTTGTAGATATGACCTTTGATAACAACGGGACTATCACGATCGTGCTATCAACCAAAAGACCTCTCAAGTATGTCCCTTTCGCCTTGCTTGTTCACCGGTGGGAAGTGCTCACAAGCAATTAGAATATCAAGGAAGAAAAAAAAAATATTGTTGCTGATTTTTTTTTCAACACTGTGAAACTGTAAACTGGAGATGGAATAATCATCTCTTATATATAGGACTAGGAATTTCAAAATTTGCATATGGAATAGGGGAGAGAAAATCTTTTTCTTAGCCTCCAAGAAATCTTGAATATATCTCATATATTCTTTTCTCCATAATAAAATATTCCATAAAAATCTCACCTCCCTAATATATGAGATTTTTAAAATTCATGGGAGAAATAAACTAGATTTGGATCTTCTTGAATTTATGAGATAATCTTGTATTCCAAGAATACATATCTTCCATAATATCTTTCCAAGAAAATCAACAAATCTTTTCTCTACCATATCTATAAATTTCGAAAATTATAAGCAAAAAATCAGCAATAATAATTTTCTTTTATTTTAATCACTTTATTATTATCGGGCTACTTATTGGGCTACTTGAGGGGTCTTTAGGAGAATTAAGATTGGACCTCCAATGGGCTTCTGAATTTCAATATTGAGCCCCAATATAATTCAACCCATTAATATTAATTAACACCACTAATAAATTAATATTGCACTATCCATCTTAATCCATATTACGATAATATGGCCTCCCGGTTATTATTTCCCACGTTTAAGATTATCTAGTCCATTAATTAATTGAGCTTCTGAATAGCTCTAAATTAATTAACATCTTTCACCTTGGATTAATTAACATCTTTCAACCCAGTGAGAGGACTTGAAGACTCATGCTCTTAGCAACACAGTGACTTGAGAGATTACACTTCAAGTCACTGCTCTACTTAGAGGCTGAGCTACCAAGTCAGTGTGAAGGCTTGGAGGCTCATGATCTAAGCAAAGCAGTGACTCGAGATACTGAGCTCTCGAGTGCGTTGTCTGAACTGGTCAGTGAGAGGATTCTCCCTTACCTGAATATTTAACCAAAGTTTCCTTTTTAACAATGCTCTCAGTGAGCAGATTTTCACAACACTTTAGTAAATACTTTTAAAGATAAGTACGCTCAGTTTAACGTGGTTCAGAGACTCAAGCTCACTAACTGGGATTCTTGTTTTTAAAGTGCCAAGGTGCACTAACAACTGGACTCACGCCACTCCCTGGGCTGCCTATCCTCACTTCACTACAAGCCTAACATTCTTCTGAAAGGGTTTAGTTTGGTTTGGTTTTCTCCAACTAGGTGAGGTTTTCCTTTACAATGAGTTAGCCTAAAGCTAAGATTAGGAAAACCTCTCCAAGCTATGAGTTACAAGCTGAACACTCATTTGTGTATGAACTCTAAAGTTCAGTGTACAAGATGTGAATCGTGCCTCCTTATAACTTCCAATATAATGCACTAAACACTCACACCTTCACAGCTCGTAGGTGTTGATTTTTCTTTCTTCACACACACTTGAATACACAGCTATGAGCTTGTATTTATAGTGTGGATTCAAATGTAACCGTTGGATAAAATTACATTTGAATCCATACAATTAATAGTTTCAACCACTTTTCTTGGAATGCGGCCTTGTCAGTGTCAGAGTTGCTGCCTTGTGCTGATTGGTCCACGTGGGCAGGATCCAACGGATCTTTGACTCAGTGGGTTGACCAAGACCCACTGACTTTAGGTAGCTTCCTCCTTCACTGACTGATGATCTTCAGTGGACTGAACGTCTTCAATGTAGTTGTCCTTCAGAGACTGTTTGAAGATCACTTCCAAGAAGTTTGTCATAAGGCTGAATGACAAACTTCCCTGACCACAGCAGCCAGACTCCTTCAGGGCCTACTTGGTGCAGCACTGATCCTCTTGATCATGCTCTTCACTGAGTGGTCCACCTGACTCAGCTTAGAGCAGCCAAGTTTACACTCAGTGGAACATCCTTCAGGCTTCTCTCCTAGTTTAGGTCACAAGCATGGCTTCAGTCAGTTCTTCTGAGTGTCATCTTGATATCCTCAGGCTGTGTTGCTGAGTTCCCCCTCGCTGAGTTCCCCCTCAACTGAGTTATTCTCAACTGACAGCCTATTCTACTGAGAAATAACCTAGCCTGACCAGAAACAAAAGATACTATCCTGACTGCTTTCAAACCTATTACAAGTGGAATAATGTCAGAACACAAATAATTTCCCCCTTCTAGCAAGTCTACAGAAACATAAACCCGCTCTGATACCACACTATCACACCCTACTTTTCAAAGTACAAGATAAAATACCATAATTTGTAAATACTTCCTTGGGCGTGAAAACTTTTTTTTTTAGATTAAATTTCTTTAAACCTTTGAACGGAAACGTTATCACTTTTAGCTTGGAAAAACACCTACAAAAAAGAAAACTTAATTTACACTAAGAAGAAAATAAAATAAAATATATTGTCCTTGAATCAGAAAACTTCATTTTTACCAAAATGTCACTTTGACCCTAAAAAAAAAAAAATAATTTGGCAAACACAACAATACACTTGCACACAACCCAAATGGTAATACACCTACCCGAAAGATACTTTTAACCTTTAATACCAAATCCTAATTAAACTAATACCTTGCAAGACGATTTTATAAAAGAATTTCATTAGTAACTTAACATGAATATTGTTAATAACTCAACTTTTCTCATTCACACTTGTATATGTTCTTAAACGCTTAAATCACAAAAATAAAAAGAAAAAAACACTAAACATTCACAAACACACCTTTAATCAAATAAAAAAAATGGAAATAACACTTTTTATAATACCAAATAATATTTTTCAAGTGAAACATACAATACATAGTCCGATTTATATATTTTTGTGAGAATAAACATTTTGACAACAAAATACTCTATTAAGTCTACAAATAATGCTTTTACCCACAAGTAGCAATTTTCATAGAAAACCATACTTATTTTTTATTTTCAAGAGAAGCCACAAAACCATTAATGAATTTTATTTCAGAAATACTAATTTAGTCCCAAAGAATAAATACACAAAATATTATACATATACAAGATTTTCCAACAAATCCAAAAACACATACTTGACCGAACAATTAATCCCATTAACAAATTATTCCTAAATATACCAACTTTATCATACTAATACTTCTCTAACTAATAAATAACACTTTACCAAATAACAATTAATATTATATTTTTTTTCCCTGCATGAGGAGTTTTACTTATACTAATACTATCACAATACCCATGTAATACTATTGAAGAAATATGATATTTCAAACCGTCCAAATACATGAAATATTCCAAAACCAAGTTCAAAAGTCCTTTCAATGTTTAACACGTTTTCAAATCCAAAACAATACATGTTGGAATTAATTTCGAAAATCATCTTTTAAATTAAAAATACCAATTTTATTTCAAAAATAACCTCAATCTTTCTTTGTCTCGTTCAAGACCACACCACTTATCTCCTCGGCCTCCTCCTTCATTCTTCAACCTGAAAAAAAATGTAAGTGAAAAGGGTGAGTACGAAATAATTTCATACACAGTGAGGAATTTATTTAAACTTCAAACAACGTCACGTAACAGGGTATCTTTCAATCAACTTTTCTATAGCCACAAGGGCTATCAATATAATCACATCTCTCACGAACCAACTTCAGGGCTCGGAGTTCACATTCATACGATACATGAACACAGTATACATGCATGTCTAAAGAATAAACATAATCCCCCACCTTTATATCTTACAATCTTGTTGTTCGAAAATGAACGGATATGATATGCACACTCGCACTAAACCTTCACTTTTGTTTATCCTCAACACGTCATCATCACCATGAAGGTATGTACAAGTCTCATCTTTCATGAAAAAAAAAAATATATCACCTCTTAGAACACCATTCTAATAAAAAGATGATTATCAAACCTAAAATCTTACCAACCTGAGATTCGCTCAAGACTATGAATTCATTACGAACTTAGGACGAAACACCAAGCGAATGCACGCCCCTTTCTCATCAACTCACAACCAAAACTCACACACTCACAACCAAAACTCACACACTCAAGGCCACTTTGAAAATTTTTGAACACAAGCACACTTTCTCTCTTGAATTTGATGAATTTTTTCCACTCTCTTTTCTTTCTTCTTCTGTTCACGGCCTCTCTCTACTTTTGCAGAAAAATTGGACGGCCAACATGGAAATTTTGACTAGCTTAACTCCCTTTTACTACCCAATAACTTCAGCCATCAATTCCCCCCTTTGTAACCTCCAAAACGCTCCAAAATTCAAGCTTAATACCTTTTTTTTTACACAAAACCGGCCAGCATTACTCTATAGTTAAATGTCATCCAAAATAATACCTATTAACCTTAACAATTCCCTACAAAGAAGCCCACAAAAACAGCCATTCGCAAAAAGTAACATAAGGGTCCTTAATTTAACTTCAACTTGTAACTCCTTCCTTTTCTTCCACTTTCAACCTAATTAAGTCCTTAATTCAAAATACATGTAGCCTCCCTCCTACTAGCATAAGTCACGACAATGTAGGAAAATGAGGAAAAAAAACCGCCTCTCTTCAATTCTTGTTACATTTATCCTTTAAATCAAATAATTAATAGACCGAAAATGTCATCACAATTATATCCTCTTAAAATAAAATATAACTCTCTACACATACTAAGAATTCGGCCATTACCCCATAACCCAAAATAAACAAATACTGAACTATAACCAAAGTAATACTTCCACATGCTTAACATATACTTAAATAATTTTCTGGGTATTACATCCTACACCCCTTAAAATAAATTTTGTCCTCAAAATTTAAGAAACAAAACGTACCTTACACAGAAATCCGGGAAACCTTTCTCTTAGTTCATCTTCTCGCTCCCAACTAGCTTCATCATGACCATGCCTACTCCATCGAACTTTGACGAGTAACACGTCCCTATTCCTGAGCCGATGAACTTTTGTATCTAGAACTTCGACCGACACTTCTTCGTAAGTCAGACCTTCGTCGATCTCCAACTCTGAATAATCCACTACGTGACTAGGATCATGTACATACTTCCTCAACATAGACACGTGGAATACGTTATGCATATCTGACAAACTTGGCGGTAAAGCCAATCTATACGCCAAATCACCAATTCGCTCCAAAAAGTGGGCAGACTTAGTCAATCTATCCACAATTACCCATATAGCCTGATTTCCTTTCGCTGACCTAGGTAAACCGACCACAAAGTCCATTGTGACGTGCTCCCATTTCCACTGCGGAATTTCTAATGGCTTCAACAGCCCTGAAGGTCGTTGATGTTCAGCTTTAACTTGCTGGCACGTTAAACACTTTCCCACATGCGCACCTATATCCCCTTTCATGTTTTTCCACCAGAACTGAACTCTCAAGTCCCGATACATCTTGGTTCCACCCGGATGTACCGTGTAAAGCGAACTATGAGCTTCCTCTAATATTTCCTTCTTTAACTCACTCCCATCCGGCACGCACAACCTTCCATTAAACAGAAGTGCTCCATCATCTGCTACCTCGAATCTACACCTAACTCCATCAATTACACGTTTCCGCATCTTCTCTAAAAACATATCTCCTTTCTGCGCCTCGATAATTCTACTTCTCAATGTAGGTTAAACCTTTATCGCCAAGACCGCTGCATCCAAGTCTTTTGTTGGCTCCACTATCTCCAACCTCATCTTCTCAAATTCTCTTACCAGGTCATTCTGTGTCGTCAGCAAACAACTCAATTCGCCTCTTCCTTTGTGACTTAAAGCATCTACTACCACATTCGCTTTTCCCAGATGGTAGTTGATAGTACAATCGTAGTCTTTCACTAACTCTAACCATCTTCTTTGCCTCATGTTCAATTCCTTTTGTGTGAATATATACTTCAAACTTTTGTGATCCGTATATATTTCACACTTAGTCCCATACAGGTAATGTCTCCAGATCTTCAAAGCGTGCACAACTGCTGCCAATTCTAAATCATGAGTAGGATAGTTTAACTCATGTGTCTTCAACTGCCTCGACGCATAAGCTACAACTCTTCCATGCTGTATTAGTACACAACCCAGTCCTTGCTTAGATGCATCACTGTAAACCACAAATCCTTCCGAAACTTCAGGAATAACCAATACTGGCGTAGACACTAGCCTCTTCTTCAGCTCCTGGAAGCTATCCTCACACTCCCGAGACCATACAAACTTCACACCTTTCCGAGTCAAACGGTTCATCGGGGATGCCAATCTTGCGAACCCCTCGATGAACCTCCGATAGTACCCCGCTAGACCCAGAAAACTACGAATTTCCGCAACATTTGTCAGCGTCTTCCACTCGCTCACAACTTCAACTTTAGCTGGATCCACTTCCACACCTTGTGCCTTAATCACGTGCCCCAGAAATGCTACTCTGTCTAACCAGAACTAGTACTTCTTAAACTTTGCATACAACTTCTCTTTACGCAACACTTCCAACACTGTTCTTAGATGTTCCTCATGTTCCACTTCACTTTTAGAATAGATTAGGATGTCATCTATGAAGACGATGACAAACTGATCTAAGTAGGGGTGGAAAGCTCGGTTCATTAATTCCATAAATACTGCGGCGCATTACTTAGTCCAAATGACATCACTACAAATTCGTAGTGTCCATATCTCGTTCAGAACGCGGTCTTAGGCCTATCTTCCTCCCTTACTTTCAGCTGATGATACCCCGACATTAAATCAATCTTGAAGAATACTCCCGACCCTTTCAGCTGGTCGAATAAATCTTCAATTCTCGGTAACGGATACTTGTTCTTAACCGTGAGCCGGTTCAACTCCCGGTAGTCAATGCACATTCTCATAGATCCGTCTTTCTTCTTTACAAACAACACTGGTGCACCCCAAGGTGACACACTTGGCTGGATGTACTTCTTGTCCAACAACTCTTGCAATTGGACCTTCAATTCTTCCAACTCTTTTGGCGCCATTCGATAAGGTGCTTTCGAAACTGGAGGGGCTCCGGGCACCAAATCAATGGTAAACTCTACTTGTCGATCAGGGGGTATGCCAGACAGCTCTTCTGGAAATACTTCAGGGTATTCACGTACCACACGAACATCTTCCAACTTCAGTTTTTGATCACCCGTCACGTGTACCAGAAAACCTTGACACCCCTCCTTCCTTAGCATCCTCACCACTTTCATAGCTGTAACTATCAGGTTTCCCCTCCTCAACCTTGTCCCGAGGTAAACTAGTTCTTCACCTGTCGGAAGTCTCAACACGACTTCGCTCTTTCCACAATCAATGGTAGCTTGATACCTTTCTAACCAATCCATGCCAAAAATTATATCAAATAACTCCATCTCTATCACATGCATATAACCCGTTAGGGTTCGTTCACATATCTTGAACTCTAAATTTTCCACTACCTTATCAGTTTCAAAAGTCTTACCGGAAGGTAGACTAACTTCCAAGGATTTCGTGGTGTCAGTTACCCGACAACCAACTTTGCTACAACACTTAGAGGACACAAATGAATGTGTTGCCCCGGTGTCAAACAGTGCAACTACAGGTACTCCATTAACTGAAAGCATACCTGTCAAAGAATCTGGCTATTTTCCACTTCCACTTGCCCCCGTTGATCTACTGGCCCCTGATGATCCTTCAAGAGCGAACACACGTGCCTGAGTCTTAGGTACTGCCTCCTGAATCCTGAGTGGTGGGGGTGGTGGATTCCTGGGTGAAGGTGATGGTAGGGTAGGACACTGCAATGCTATATGCCCTGGCTGCTTGCACCAAAAACATTTCCCCCTCAGACACTCTCCCACATGATATCTTCTACAATCCACACACCATCATCCAGTCTGCTGTCCCGGTCTTGCTATCACGGTACCCTGATTCTATACAGGATCCCGATTCTGTGCACCCTGACCCGGACCAGCTCCAAATCTTCTATTTTTGTTGGGTCCTCCAAAACGGCTAGGACCCGACCAAGACCTCTTGCCTCCCACATTCACACGAACATTTGCTCCAACATCACTCCCCTGACTTGCAGCAATCCTCTCAGCTCGAGTGAAAGCCTCTATATATGACAGGTCACCCTGTCCAGATAATATTCCCGGATGTCTGGCCTTAAACCTCGAATGAATCTCAGTACTCTCTTCGATTCAGTGTCAACAAGGTGTTGGGCATACCTTGCTAATTAGCTGAACCTAAGCTCGTATTCAGCCACTGTGGAAATTTCTTGCTTCAGCTCAAGGAACTCCGTCTCCTTACTATCCCTATAGGACTGGGGATAGTATCTTTCCATCACGATCTCCTTGAATCGATCCCAAGTTAACCCTTCTCTTTCCCTCTTGGACCGAATCCTCCAATAGTTTTCCCACCAATGGTCAGCATCTTCGACCAACTGGAAGGATATGCAAGCAATCCTTTGAGCATCCATACATTGGATTAAACCGAAAATTCTTTCCAAGGATCGGAACCATCTTTCCACCTTGTCCGGTACATCCCTTCCATTGAAAGTGGAAGGTTTGAACCTCCGAAACTGCTCAACTACTTGTACAGTGCTAACTACCTCAGGATGGGCTACCGCTACTTCTTGTGCTAGTGGTGCGTCTACTTGCACCTCAGGCCCTTCTGGCTCAACCATCTCAGCTGGTTCATCCGGCCCTACCGGATTAACGGGCTCACCTGGCACCCCAGGCTCAACAGGTGCCTCAAGTACATTTGGTGCAGCAGGTGCTTCAGGAGCAGCTGGTGCATTAACAACATTCACTTGACCTCTTCTATTCCGTACACGTAAACTTCTTCTAGGAGGCATCTAAAACAGAAGGGTACCCTAAGGTAAGCCCAAAAAAATTCAGTTTAACTTAATAGCAATGCTTCTAAAGTCCCCAAACTTTAAGTTCATCTTAACTCTAGAGTCTACCATTTATGCTTTATTTCATTCACATTCTTATTTCATAATTCATGCCTCAAGTTTCATACTAATGTGCATACCATATCATTCCTTGTAAAAAAAAAAATCTATTTACTCATACGTATCAAAACCATTTTTTTTTGCTCATATACTTCAATCATAATTTCATTCGCGCATCATTTTATGAATAAATAAATGCACTTTTCATTACTTTGCATGCATGAAATTTTAACTTTACGTAAAACATTATATGAGCAAAATTTTCAAAAACATAGTATGAGCATAAAATTCATATGCATAACATCATATGAACCAAAACATTTACTTGTATCATGTAATAACTCTAAACATTCAAAACTTTTGCAAACCTGGAGGAACCGTTGCAGGAGATAGGTGGTGGACTTTCTTCAAACTTTCTTTACAAACTTATATTTTCCATACTTTCAAAACAAATTTTCCACAACTTTCATACTTTTAAAATATTTTAGCAAGTCTATAGAAACATAAACCCGCTCTGATACCACACTGTCACACCCTACTTTTCAAAGTACAAGATAAAATACCATAATTTGTAAATACTTCCTTGGGCGTGAAAACTTTTTTTTTTAGATTAAATTTCTTTAAACCTTTGAACGGAAATATTATCACTTTTAGCTTGGAAAAACACCTACAAAAAAGAAACCTTAATTTACACTAAGAAGAAAATAAAATAAAATATATTGTCCTTGAATCTAGAAAACTTCATTTTTACCAAAATGTCACTTTGACCCTAAAAAAAAAAACAAAATAATTTGGAAAACACAACAATACACTTGCACACAACCCAAATGGTAATACACCTACCCGAAAGATACTTTTAACCTTTAATACCAAATCCTAATTAAACTAATACCTTGCAAGACAATTTTATAAAAGAATTTCATTAGTAACTTAACATGAATATTGTTAATAACTCAACTTTTCTCATTCACACTTGTATATGTTCTTAAACGCTTAAATCACAAAAAAAAAAAAAAAATACACTAAACATTCACAAACACACCTTTAATCAAAAAAAAAAAAAAATGGAAATAACACTTTTTATAATACCAAATAATATTTTTCAAGTGAAACATACAATACATAGTCCGATTTATATATTTTTGTGAGAATAACCATTTTGACAACAAAATATTCTATTAAGTCTACAAATAATGCTTTTACCCACAAGTAGCAATTTTCATAGAAAACCATACTTATTTTTTATTTTCATGAGAAGCCACAAAACCATTAATGAATTTTATTTCAGAAATACTAATTTAGTCCCAAAGAATAAATACACAAAATATTGTACATATACAAGATTTTCCAACAAATCCAAAAACACATACTTGACCGAACAATTAATCCCATTAACAAACTATTCCTAAATATACCAACTTTATCATACTAATACTTCTCTAACTAATAAATAACACTTTACCAAATAACAATTAATATTATATTTTTTTTCCCTGCATGAGGAGTTTTACTTATACTAATACTATCACAATACCCATGTAATACTATTGAAGAAATACAATATTTCAAACCGTCCAAATACATGAAATATTCCAAAACCAAGTTCAAAAGTCCTGTCAATGTTTAACACGTTTTCAAATCCAAAACAATATATGTTGGAATTAATTTCGAAAATCATCTTTTAAATTAAAAATACCACTTTTATTTCAAAAATAACCTCAATCTTTCTTTGTCTCGTTCAAGACCACACCACTTATCTCCTCGGCCTCCTCCTTCATTCTTCAACCTGAAAAAAAAAGTAAGTGGAAAGGGTGAGTACGAAATAATTTCACACACAGTGAGGAGTTTATTTAAACTTCAAACAACGTCACGTAACGGGGTATCTTTCAATCAACTTTTCTATAACCACAAGGGCTATCAATATAATCACATCTCTCACGAACCAACTTCAGGGCTCGGAGTTCACATTCATACGATACATGCACACAGTATACATGCATGTCTAAAGAATAAACATAATCCCCCACATTTATATCTTACAATCTTGTTGTTCAAAAATGAACGGATATGATATGCACACTCGCACTAAACCTTCACTTTTGTTTATCCTCAACACGTCATCATCACCATGAAGGTATGTACAAGTCTCACCTTTCATGAAAAAAAAAATATATCACCTCTTAGAACACCATTCTAATAAAAAGATGATTACCAAACCTAAAATCTTACCAACCTTCGATTCGCTCAAGACTATGAATTCATTACGAACTTAGGACGAAACACCAAGCAAATGCACGCCCCTTTCTCATCAACTCACAGCCAAAACTCACACACTCATGGCCACTTTTGATTTTTTTTAACACAAGCACATTTTCTCTCTTGTTTTTGATGAATTTTTTCCACTCTCTTTTCTTTCTTCTTTTGCTCACGGCCTCTCTCTACTTTTGCAGAAAAATTGGACGGCCAACATGGAAATTTTGACTAGCTTAACTCCTTTTTACTACCCAATAACTTCAGCCATCAATTCCCTCCTTTGTAACCTCCAAAACGCTCCAAAATTCAAGCTTAATACCTTTTTTTTTACACAAAACCGGCCAGCATTACTCTATAGTTAAATGTCATCCAAAATAATACCTATTAACCTTAACAATTCCCTACAAAGAAGCCCACAAAAACAGCCATTCGCAAAAAGTAACATAAGGGTCCTTAATTTAACTTCAACTTGTAACTTCTTCCTTTTCTTCCACTTTCAACCTAATTAAGTCCTTAATTCGAAATACATGCAGCCTCCCTCCTACTAGCATAAGTCACGGCAATGTAGGAAAATGAGGAAAAAAATCACCCTCTTCAATTCTTGTTACATTTATCCTTTAAATTAAATAATTAATAGATCGAAACCGTCATCACAATTATATCCTCTTAAAATAAAATATAACTCCTCTACACATACTAAGAATTCGGCCATTACCCCATAACCCAAAATAAACAAATACTGAACTATAACCCAAGTAATACTTCCACATGCTTAACATATACTTAAATAATTTTCTGGGTATTACAGGATTGGACTCAGGTTGCAGCATTTCTGCAGTGTTGATCATCTCCCTGACTTGCTCTAAGTCAGAGGCTCATGG
This sequence comes from Ballota nigra, assembly GCA_947034835.1. Taxonomy (NCBI): domain Eukaryota; kingdom Viridiplantae; phylum Streptophyta; class Magnoliopsida; order Lamiales; family Lamiaceae; genus Ballota; species Ballota nigra. The sequence continues at coordinate 6,599,985 of OX344722.1, forward strand.
AGAGCTTGACTCCTCCCGTACTGAACTGATCTCTCTTAGCTTCTTAGCCGGAGATCTCTTAGGCCCCTTTCGCAGCCTCTTCAAAGGCCTATCCACCAGTTCCTCTCCTCCTGATCTGACATCATCGTCAGTCTCCTCAGCCTCTGAAACGGCCTTCTTGGAGACTTTCTCAGTCCCTTTCCTTACACCCTTAGCAGTGGCCTGACTCTTCAACACCACTTTCAACTTGTCTTTCGTCTCCTCTCTCTCTTTCTCCGCCTCCTCAGTAGCTATCTCCTCCTTAGTCTCCTTCCCCTTCTCCAGGAGACTCTCCATCTTCTCCAGCAGGACAGGCACCACCTTCTTGCCCTTAGAGGCTGGTTTCTTCTTCTGATCCTTAGGGTGGCCATTGGGGTCAGGGATGCCAATGATGGCATAGGTGTCAGCCGCGGTGGAGAACATCACCTTCTTGGAGGAAAGATCATCCTCCCAGTCAAAAGTGCAACCCTGACATGCGTGAGCTATCAGGATCGACATTCTTGTGCCGAACGGAAGGATGACTCCTACTGAGATGTGTTTTCTGTCCTCATCCTTCTTCAGCCTGACTCAGTTGACCAAGGAAGAACTGCTCCCAATTGGCCTCAATGCCATCCACCAAACCCCCATTATCCTCAGCTTTGGCAGGCTCAGCTGCTCGTGAGACCCAGTTGTGCCCATGATCATTTTAGAGACGATGTCCACCATGGCACGGTACTCAGGCTTGAGTATTTCTTTGTGTTGCCTCACCCTGAACTCCGGCGACCCAGATTTTATCCAATCTTTAAGGAGCTCACCCTCCTTATTTTCTTTGTAGGTTCTGGGATTGATTCCAGTGCATGGAAGTCCATACACCTCCTTCACGACCTTCCTTAGATCAATATTCCAAGTTTCGACATTGTACAACTCCTCACCATCTTGGTCCTTTTCCCCAGTAGGCACCAAGACTGTTACTCTAGTGAATAATCCACCCTTGCGAGTGAATAGATTCAAGTACGCCTCCACCACTGCCTTCGGAAGAACATGGGTGGGTTTCTTCGTGACAAAGTTCTCCATCTTGGCCTTCGCAATCCATTTGAAAACTGGAAGAATTTCAGTAACATATTGACTGGGTCCGTCCATAGACAGGATGTGCTCCATGTTTACCAACTTACTCTTGACAACATCCTCTAAATTGTCCGTAGACCAAGTGGTGTCAATGAATGCCATTTAGAGAATTAGGGTTTTGAGAAATTTGCAAGGTGAGAATTTGAATGAGAGAAATTTCAGGGTGCTTAGTGCGTTTGTGTTTGCGTAAATTTCTTAAATGCCATTCTTGATTGATATGAAATGAACAGTTACTCAGATGTGGGGTTGAGATTAATCCTGAATTTGAATTTTTTTTAAAATGAAGGGCCAAGATTAATCTCAAGTACAATCATTTACCCAAGTCAGTCATATTCCGTAAGAAACAAACACGTATATGAAAAAGTAACTGCATGTATTAAATGCTCCAACACTCATGGGCTTAAATATGAAAAGGCGCATTTTAATGAAAACGGTCAGCATTTAATAAAGATTTTCAGGACGAAGGACTCAGTGAGACGCTTCAAATTCACAAGAGTCAGGATTGAACCCATACCTGTCAGGAAGACATTGTAGCACCCCGATACCTCGCTGAGTCGAGTCTGGCCTGAGTTCCCCCTAAACCTTACACTGACTGCTCTCCCGGATCTAAGAGACCTAACTCCACTGACAGTTCCATAAACCTTGCTTCAGCCAAAGACTTAGTTAAGATGTCAGCTCTCTGCCTGTCAGTGTGAATTTTCTCCATCCTAATGTCCTTCTGTACATGATCTCAAATGAAGTGATACCTAATATCCACATGCCTGTACCTTGTGTGAAGCACTGGGTTCTGAGTGATTGCTATAACACTAGTGTTGTCACAATAGATTGGAACCTCATTAGAAAATACTTGGTAGTCCCTCAATTGTTGCTTCAACCATAAAATCTGAGCACAACAACTACCTGCAGCCATATACTCAGCCTCAGTTGTGGAGGTCGCCACTGAATTATATTTCATACTAAACCACGAGATCAACTTACTCCCCAAAAACTGACATGTCCCAGAGGTGGATTTCCCATCAATCCTGCAACCTCCATAATCTGCATCTGAATAACCAGTCAGTTCTAAGTTGTCATCTGAAGGATACCATAGTCCCATATTGACTGTCCTTTTCAAATACTTGAGTATCCTCTTAGCAGCCTCCAAATGACTTATCTTGGGGTTAGACTGATACCTAGCACACACACCAACTGCAAAAGTAATGTCAGGCCTATTTGCAGTCAGATACAATAATGATCCAATCAGCCCTCGGTACTCAGTCTGGTTCACTGAAGCTCCTTCAGTGTCAGGATCTATCTTCCAATTGGTGTTCATTGGGATCCTGGCTAGATTGCTATTCTAAACTCCAAACTTCTGAATCAAGTCTCTTGTATACTTGGCCTGATTAATGAAAATCCCTTGATCAGTATGCTTGACTTGCAATCCTAAAAAGAAGTTCATCTCTCCCATCATTGACACCTCAAATTTTCCAGTCATCAACTTAGAGAATTTCTCACAGAGCAGATGATTTGGTGATCCAAATATTATGTCATCCACATAAATCTGGATCAAGAGAATGTCATCACCTTCAGTGATCCTGAACAAAGTCCTATCCACATTTCCCTTCCTGAACCCGTGGTTAGTTAGGAATTGAGAGAGGGTATCATACCAAGCTCTAGGAGCTTACTTAAGCCCATAGAGTGCTTTCTTCAAATGGTATACTCTATCTCCAACCTCAAACCCGGGAGGTTGTTCAATATATACCTCTTTATTGGGTACACCATTCAAGAACGCACTCTTGACGTCCATTTGATACACCTTAAACTTCTTGTATGTTGCATATGCAAGGAACAACCTGATAGCTTCCAACCTAGCCACTGGAGAAAAGGTCTCATCATAGTCTATCCCTTTAGACTGACAATACCCCTTTGCAACCAGTCTGACCTTGTTCCTTACTACAACACCATTCTCATCCTTCTTGTTCTTGAAGACCCACTTGGTACCAATAACACCTTGATGCCTAGGTCTATCTACCAGTTGCCAAACCTGATTCCTTGGGAACTGATTCAACTCCTCTTGTATAGCTATAATCCAATTCGAGTCAGTGAGAGCTTATTCAATGTTCTGAGGCTCTTGCTAAGAGAGAAAGTAACAGAACACTGCGCTCTCACCATGGAATCGTCTGGTCTTGACTCCCTCAGTTGGATCACCAATGACCCAGTCAATGGGATGACTTTCTAACCATGTTCTCTTGCCTAGAGTTATTCCTGAAGTACCTGCAATGTTAGTGTCTACAAGTTCATAGAATTCAGGATATTGAACAGAAGGGGATACTCCTGGTCTATACCAAAGGGATTTACCAACTCAATGTCAGGGACATTGATTCCCCTTTGATGAGGTGACTCAGGAACCGTCTCAGCTGCGACTACATCTTCATAGACGGTGCTTACCTCAGGTTGAGCCTATTCCTCAGTCTGAGGCTCAACTGTCCCTGATGCGCTGGGCTTAGGAGTAGCTCTTGAGTCATCTTCCTGATCGTCATCATCATCCCATCTTGGAATTGGCACAGTTTTGACCTTTGGACCAGATTAATTCTTTAAGCTCAGCCTTGTCACTCTCCTTGTGACCTCCTCAGTGTCAGGATCCAACACTCTTATCCTAGACTCAGTGACAGATTCATCAAACACAACATGTGGTGATTCCTCCACAACAAGGGTCCTACAGTTGTAAACCCTGAATGCTTTACTGACTTCAGAATATCCTAAGAATATTCCTTCATCAGATTTGCTATCAAAGGCTTTCAACTGGGTCTTCCCGTTGTTGAGGATGAAGCACTTGCAACAAAAAATATGGAAATAAGAGATACGAGGCTTCCTCTTGTTCCATGTCTCGTATGGGGTCTATGCATGTTGTTTGTTCAGCATGGATCTGTTCTGAGTATAGCATGCAGTGTTGATTGCCTCAGCCCAAAACTTCTTGGGTAATCCTGACCCAGCCAACATGGTCCTGACAGCTTTCTTCAGTGTCCTGTTCCTCCTCTCAGCGACACCGTTTTGTTGTGGGGTTCTAGCTGCAGAAGTCTCATGAGCAATACCAAGTTCATTACAGAAATAAAAAATATATAAATTTATAAAATCAGTGCCTTTGTCAGATCTGATCTTAGTAATGGACTGATTCTTCTCATTGCCGAGTCTCCTGAATAACTCTGGAAGCTTTACATGTGTTTCCTTTTTATTCAACAAGAAAATAACCCAAGTATATCTAGAATAATCATTTATAACCACAAGGGTGTATTTCCTACCATTCATACCATGCAGAAGATGAAGAACTCTGTCAGTGGAGAAGGAAGCTTTCTCTTTGAATGATGCTCTGACCTGCTTCCCTTCCTGACAAGCATTGCACACATGATCCTTGGTAAAAACTTCATTAGGTAGACCTTCAAAAAGTGTCTGTCTAGAAAGTTTGTTAAGAATCTTGAAGTTCGGATGGCTTAATCTTTTGTGCCATAACCAACTGATCTCTAAGGAGCTTTTAGCAACAAAACAAGTATTAGAAATAGTGCTGCTCCAATCAGCGAGATAAACGTTACCTTTCCTAATACCTGATAGAAGCATTTGTGTTGATTTGTCCTTGACTGAACATATATTTGATGAGAACTCAATACTGAAACCTTTGTCACAAAACTTGCTTACTGACAACATGTTGTGCTTCAGTCCTTCCACAAAGGACACATTCTCCACTCTGACCGTACCTATTACCAAGACACCAAAATCTTTAGTAAAACCTTTTGAGTTATCACCAAAGGCTACCTGTGGACCATCTTTAGCTTGAAACTCTTGGTAAGACTCTTCATTCCAGTCATATGCCTTGAGCAGCCACTGTCTAGGTACTAAACAACTTTGATTGAATCTCCCCTCCTCTTGTTGTGATCCACATCCGCCTGCAAACAATTCAGGCTTTAGGTACCCATTGGGTGTTGAGTCCTATCGTGTCAGATGTACCCTTCGGGATCCAGACTTGCTTCACTACCCTGATTGCCTCAGAGTGGTAAATATGGATCCCTGAAACATCAACATACACTACTTTCTTCTTTTAGCCTGAGAAGAAGATGGTGTATGAGTGCTAGACTTAGGCTTCACAGGGGCTGAGTGGGTGCCTTTTGGGCTGGCTTCCTGTTTTTCCTAGTCCTTGGTGCAACAGGTCTTTGGGCTTGCTCTTGATAAGGGCCCTATTTTCTGTTCCCCCTAGGCAAGTGAGGGAAAGGAAAACAGTTAAAGGCCTCAGGATGCCAAAACCATGGGGGAGTCATCATACTTGGCCTTTCCTGCTGGTATTGCCATGCATGATGATACCCTTGTTGACCAGTCTGATGACTCTTGGCCTGAGTCTTCCTCTGTTTCGCTGAGGTTTTCTCTGGCCTGAGCTCTCAGGGGCCTCCTTTGGTTGCTTGGTCTTTCCCTTGGGTTTTGGCTTAGCAACCTTGGGGGCAACCCTGACCGTGTCAACAGTTTCTTTGCCCTTATCAGTCTGGCGAGCCTGGAATACAACCTTCTTTGTATTCTGGCCTGCCTGAACAAAAAACCCTCTCAGTGTTGCTCCCTGAAGCAACATGAGATTGACCCTGTGAGGATTTCTTAGGAACATATCCATGTCCCTTTTTCTCATTCCCAAGCATCTGACTGCTATTTAATTCCTCTCTAGCCACTGAGGATTTATTCATTGCTGCAACCTTCTTCTTGAGAGAGTCCTCACTCTTTTTCAGGATTTCATGCCTGGTAAAGAGGTCATCAAACTTACTCTTGAGTACCTTCAGCTCTTCCTTTCTGACCAGCTCTTCATCAGCCAATTCTTTCAGAATCTTCTCTCTTGGAAGACGCTCAGCATTGATCATGTCAATTTCCTGAGTTAGTCTTACAATCTGAGCTGACTCTTTTAGATTTGACTGAGTGAGTTGATCATTCAGGTTTTGAACCCCAGTACTCAGTTTCTGGTTCTCCTTTACCAAAAAGACATTAGTTTCCTGAAGCCTGGAGAAATCAACCATCAATTGATCCAAACAGATCTGAAGGTTCATCTCTCTACCTGACTCTGAGCTTAGCTCAGGATTTTGACCAGTGTGTGAACCACAAACAGAGTTAGACGTTACCTCAGGCTCTTTCTGTTGGAGTTATACGTGAAAGTATGCTTTACTTTGTATAACTCGTGTATCAAACACTCGTTTTATGAGAATAATTCTTTTATCACATTTGCTTTAGTTATGATTGAATGTTGAATTTCTATTGCAAACCGTTCAATATAAAGTGCATGTTACATTGTAGTTAATGTGGTGATCCCCGATCACGGAATACAACATTAACAGTTTACTTGTAACTAAACGTACATTTTCACGACCTAGGTGGAATTGAACAATCCGCCGTGAAAGGTCGATGTGTAAGGCTCAGATTGGTCTGTCTTGACTAAGAGATTGCACTAGCACATTTAGTATGTGTTGAAGAGGACCTACATCGAGGATAAATTCTTCTGTTCTGAAAGGTGAAGAATTAGACCTCAGTAGTTGTTGATTTCTTAATCTCCGTCACTTAAATAGGACCGTGTGTGCTTAATGGTTACTGCTTTGATTCATGTTGGGTGAGAATCATTGTGACTTCAAATTTTGTATCTTGGGCAGTAATATTAATCATACGACGGTTGCTAAGATTTAATACGGAGAAACGCGTGCGAGTACGGCTCGTGTGATTAGTCCCCTTGGTGGGCTCATAAGTTTTATCGTACCAAATCTTGCAAGTGAAGAATCAATTTCTTCGGTACGGATAATAATGTTGAGCTGTCTTTACTCCAAGGTGAAATATATTAATTAATTTAGAGCTGTTCAGAAGCTTGATTAATTAATGGACTTGATAATTTTAAACGCGGGAAATAATAACCGGGAGCCCATATTATCGTAATATGGATTAAGATGGATAGTGCAATATTAATTTATTAGTGGTAATAATTAATATTAATGGGCTGAATTATATTGGGGCTCAATATTGAAATTCAGAAGTCCATTAGGAGGTCCAATCTTAATTCTCCTTAAAGGCCCCTCAAGTAGCCCATTAAGTAGCCCAATAATGATAAGGTGATTAAAATAAAAAGATAATATCATGCTGATTTTTCATTGTAATTTTCGAAATTTGGCCTAATTAGGAGAGAAAAGATTTTGTTGATTTTCTTGAAAAGATATTATGGAAGATAAGTATTCTTGGAATGCAAGATTATCTCATATATTCAAGAAGATCCAAATCTTGGGATCTACTCCTAAGATTTTCGAAAATTACTAGAAAATAAAGAGAGTGAGATTTTTGTGGAATATTTTATTATGGAGAAAAGAATATATGGGATATATTCAAGATTTCTTAGAGTCTAAGAAATGATTTTCTCAAGGCCCAAATACCCCACAAAAATTCGGTCACCCCCTCTATAAATAGGGGATGATTATTTCATCCCCAAGTACATAATTCCATGTGTTGGAAAAATCAAGAGCATAGATATTTTTCTTTTTCCTTAGTTTATTAAATTACTTGAAAGCATCTCCCACCGGTGATCAAGTGAGGTGAAAGGGAAATACTTGAGAAGGTTTTTGGGTCGATAGAGCGAGATCGTAATTATCCCGTTTATCCAAAGGCCAATTCTACAAGAGGTACGTTAATCACATATTTACTTGTTTTTTCCGCCATAGTTAATATGTGAATTAATTCAACATGCATGATGAAAATTCGTTGTTGGAATTATTATTTGAATTAATTAGGATTAATTCATGCTAGTAATAATTGTATTTAAATTCGTATTTAAATTTCATCCCGAATAGATTCTGGGCACCCCTATTTTCCCAACACTTCCCTTGCCATAAGACACACGTCATCGTACTCATCATCAGAAAAGAGTTCAGGCGACCTCTCCTCAGGACCATCCGAGTCTGTAGCTTCCTTAGCGAGCATGGCTCTCCGGTCAACGTACCTCTGGTCTCTCTTGGCCCTCCTGTCTTCTCTTTCCCTTGCACTCAGCTCTGGACAGTCATACTGGTAGTGCCCATTCTTGTTACAGTTGTAACATGCAGCTTGCTCATCTCCTATTTCCTTTCTTGGCTCAGGGTTCCTTCTTAAGTCAGGTTCCCTTGGTCTAGATGAGCTTTCGGTCTTGCCTGAGTGCCTGTCATCACGAGTACGCCTCTGTTCATCTTTTCGATCGGGCTTTGGATCTGAATATCTTCTTTTATCGCCACGACCTCTTTTCTGGTCAGTGTTCCTTCTTTTCTCATATCTCCGTGAGCTTTGGTAGGTTCCTTCAGGTTTCCTATCACGAGTATCCTGATAATATTTCTTATAACGACCAAACCTGGAATTAAGCTTTTCAAAGCGTCTGGCCATCAGGCTGTACTCCTCAGCAAGCTCTTCCTTGCTCATCTCCATCAGTGACTTTGAGGAAGACTCGACAGGTTCTGACTTGGCTTTGAACGCCACGCTTTTCTCAGGAGCTTTCTCTTTCTCCTCTTCTTCTTGCTGAACATTCTTCTTTCTCTTGTTGAGATCATATTCCAGTGCTTTAAGCTCTGAAAAAAGTAAAGCAGAAGTTATGTTACTCATATCCTGAGTGTTCTTTAACATAATTACACTGTTATCCCATCTCTCAGGAAGAGCATTCAGGATCTTAGAAGCAACATCTCTCTTTGGAACATCCTTATCCAACATCACCAACTCATTCATCAACTTGATGAATCTTGACTCCATCTGATCTATCGTCTCATCAGGCAGCATCTCGAATGCTTTGAACTTCTGAATGACAATATTTCTCTTGTTCTTCTTTATCTTTTTTGACCCTTCGCACATCCTGGTCAGCTCATCCCAGACCTCCTTAGCCGTCTTTAAGTTCATCAGCCTTGCTGACTCCTCGAAAGGCACCGTATGAAAAATGATGTTTCTGGCCACATTATCCAGTCCCACCATTTTGATCTCATCATTAGCCATATCCTTCTTCTCCTTAGGAACCTGTACGCCAATGTCAAGATGCTCATACCCCAGTCCTCTGACATTAGGGATGGTGATCTTGATGGGTCCTTTCTTGATGACACACGACATCTGGTCATGGATGGTATCTAGATGTGCCTCAAGTTTGAACTTCCAGTAGAAAAAGTTAGAAACAGAGAATTCAGGCAATGAAGCTTCAAGTCTCCTCGAAATCATGATGATGCAAGTTTTATGAAAAGCAAACTCAGATCTGTTCAGTGACCACCAACAGTTTCACCTCTGAAACTATTAGTATTCAAAGTCAGTGGTCTTTTGAACCACTACTCTGATACCACTTGTTGGTCCAAGTACAAGACTGAGAGATACATGTATGGGGGGATACACGTATACAAATTTTTCCAACTTTCAAACTGACTGAGTCCTCTTAACTCAGAGTGGTGTAGAACTCAGGGTTGATAACACACCTACTAACTGCACTGAGTGCTGGTCAGTTGGTAAACTTATCAACTTGAGTTCAGTGCGGAAATGCGTGGGCCCTGAAAGTTTATAGTCTTATTAATGTTTTCTTTCTGAAAACTTGATTACTCTATTCTGAAGTAGTGATTAGTAGGGCAGTGTTCAAGTTACTGATCAGGCTGATTGATTTAAGCCTGATAAAACTGATGCAATGAATGACTTAATGAATAAACAATAAGAACAATATCAAAGCAATAAAGAGCACAAGGAGTTTAACGTGGTTCAGAGACTCAAGCTCCTACGCCCACAGTCCTGATTGAACAGGATAATCCACTAAGGATTAACTTGTTTTTAACGTGCCAAGGTGCACCCAGATCAACTAACTTACTGACCCTTACAAACTCATTCCTAACTCACTAAATAACTTCAACCAACAAACCTGACTAGAGGGTTTTGGTTACAGTTTGATTTCCAACTAAGGCTTGTGATTATCCTTACAAGACTAAGCTATGCTAAGGATGGATAATCACTCTAAGCTTATGATATTACAATGAACGCTCAGTGGAATACAGAATATCTCTCTTTGCTAAGAAACACTTGGAAAATTTGAGGTTTTCGAGTGCTTCTTTCTAACACTGAGTACTTTGTATGCTTGAGAGTTTGAGTAATTTCTGGCTTGGAAATTTCCCGTAACCTTGAATGGGTTCAAGGCCTTCTGTATTTATAGATGAATTTGAAAAACTATCCGTTGGAAGAGATAGCCTTCTAGTCATCTACGTAGGGTTTGTTCAACGGACACATCTCCCATGCAGCAACCGTCCTTGCATGGATTAGGTATTTACATTTAATATCCATTTAATGCTTGCCCATTGAGAAGTGCAGTCTGAACTTAGTCTCATGTCAGGTCCGTACGTGCGTGTCTTTCCTGGATTGGTCCACGTCATCAGGTTGGTGAGAATATCAGAACTCATTCCTATGCTTCAGACTTGTCTTATTAAGTTCTTTTTGTCTCAAGCACAACGGTCTTGTCCTAACGCTGACATTCCTTTTTCATTGCTTGGCTCTACTCAGTGTCATCCTGTTCCCTTCAGGACTGAGTTAGTAATGACCTCAGGGTCATACTCTTCATCACTGACACTTACTCAGCCAGCTTAGGAAGACTGCCGTAAGTTCAGGATGGTGCTCCGTGTCTTTAGGCTTCAGTTTTGATTGTCATCAATGAGTACTCCTCTCATTGAGTTCCTGTGAATTGTAAAATAACTAAGTACTAATCTAACCAAGACTAGCCTGACCGCTAAGGCAAGTCATCTTTTCAGGGGCTTTGGAATCTAATTAAAACTGACATTGTCTCAACATAATCAAATTAATAATAATTATAATAATAATTAATAATAATAATGATAGTAACAGAGTTAAATAAATCCTGAAAATAAATTAAATACTATATATCTAAAATTTTAATAGGACTCGATATTTAAAAAAAATACAAAATAAAATTAATAATTAACTTGAAGATTTGGGTTGTTACACCTTCCCTTTATGGTGAATGTGTTTTGCGCTTCTTTGATGCATGGCTGCTTGTTGGAATAACATGAGATCCTGTCTGAATAATAACTCATGATCGTATACTTTTGGTAATTAGTATCAGTGTCTGCATCAATTATATCCTCAGCTTTTAGATTCCATAAACCAATTGCATTTTTGTGATTCTGTATAAAAGAAGTACACCATAAACAATTTTAGAAAAAGTATAACATAAACAAGTTTTGGTCACAAGATTTAATAAAAGTTAATAATTAATTAAAAAAGTAGATAAAATAAGCGTATTGTAGAGAGTATTATGAGACCCATTTATTTGATTGTGAGTGGTGTTGATTTTCAAAAAAGAAATGAATAAAAATTTGATGGACAATCCAAAAAAGAAAGTGAATATAAATTTGATGGAGGGAGGGAGTACTAAATACTCCCTCCGTCCCCAAGTAAACTTCCCATTTGACTTTTTTGTCTTTTAATGTAAGACTCAATTTATAGTATTTAAATGGATAAAATATTTTTTTAAAAATTACATATTTTTCAATTTAAGTTAATGAAACAAAATGAATATGTTTTTCTATATAACTATTAGTGGAACACAAATTGTTATATGAAATATTCTACGGATCCTAGATCCGTAGAATAATCTATATTTATAAACGGATCCTCATACCAATTCACTTGCTTCCCCTACCGCGATGAATGCCGCACTTCCCCTCCCCCCATTTCTGCGTGAATACTATCTTATACCCCATTCCCCAATTCCCTGCTACCCACCCCCCTCCCCCTCCCTCTCCCTCAACCATTCCTCAATACCCCTGCTAATCCCCGCCCCAATTCCCCCCAGATCCCTTGGTAATCCCCGCCCCACCTTCCCCAGTTCACGCGGCCCCCAATTCCCCAATCCCTCCCCCCCCAACCCCCAATTTTACAGTTAGCAGTTTAGTCGATGGCTCAGTTTTAGAGCTCCTAGATAATTCCAAAATTTCAACAGCCCTGCAATTTCTCCCCCAACTGAAATAAAATTATTGGAATTAAAATTAACTATTATATTGAATTTTGGAATAATGAAAAACTAACTGATTGTCCAATTGAATGTGGAGGGTCAGAATTTTATTTTTTTAATATGTGTTACTGTTTGAGAAAATGTGTGTTACTAAAAATACATGTTACTATTGGAGCAAATGTGTTACAAAAAATATGTGTTACTATTGGAGCCAAAATATGTTACTATTGGAGAAAATGTGTGTTACTAAAAATAAATGTTTCAATTGGAGCAAATGAGTGTTACGATTGGACCACATGTGTGTTACTATTGGAGCAAATGTGTGTTACTATTGGAGAAAATGTGTGTTACTAAAAATATATCTTACTATTGGAGCAAATGTGTTACTAAAAACATGTGTTACTATTGGAGCAAATGTGTGTTACTATTGAAGAAAATATGTGTTACTAAAAAAATATGTTACTATTGGAGAAACCGTGTGTTACTATTGGAACAAATGTGTATTACTATTGGAGCAAATATGTGTTACAATTGGAGCAAATGTGTGTTACTGTTAGAGGAAATATGTGATACTATTGAAGCAAATGTGTTACTGAAAACATGTGTTACTATTGGAGCAAATGTGTGTTACTAAAAATATATGTTACTATTGGAGAAAATGTGTGTTACTATTGGAACAAATGTGTGTTACTATTGGAGCAAATATGTGTTACAATTGGAGCAAATGTGTGTTACTATTAGAGAAAATATGTGTTACTATTGAAGCAAAGTGTGTTAGTGTTATAGTAAATGTGTATTATTGCAAATTGGTGTTAAAGTTAGAGTAAATGTATGTTACTAAAAGTATGTGTTACTATTGAAGTAAATGTGTGTTACTGTTAGAGGAAATATGTGTTACTATCGAAACAAAGTGTGTTAGTGTTAGAGTAAATGTGTGTTACTGCAAATGTGTGTTAATATTAGAGTAAATGTATGTTACTAAAAATATGTGTTACTGTTGGAGCAAATGTGTGTTACCGTTAGAGGAAATATGTGTTACTATTGAAGCAAAGTGTTTTCACTGAAGAATATTAATTGTTTTTACTGAAGAGTATTACTGGTTTACACTAAAGAGTCATAATTTATTTTCACCGAACAACTAAGACTCTTTAGTGTAAATCAATAATACTCTTCAATAAAAACAACTAATTACTTTTCAGTGAAAACAACTGATACCTTCACGGATTTATGTATAAACTAGTTTCACTCCATACTTTGTCTATCTCAAAAATTAGATTATAGTTCTCGTAGCCATTTGATCTTAGAGTTTATATGAGGATCAATTTGCTTATCAAAATTAGGTATCTTGGTTAGCATCATCTTGTGCATTCAATCACGTAACTATTTTTAAATCCACCATCCACTTGTCTTTCTATACAAGAATTTTAATTAAATATCAATTTTTTTCCAATAAAATTTTGGCTTTAGAGTAGTAGAGCTTTAACCATTTGAGTTGTACCACTTTATCAATGGGAAAAATATTGTGTTTTTTATTTTTTTTGTCAGTAAAGAGAAATTTTGTAGAAAATAAGTGGGTGAACGGGGTACAAGCTGTATCCAAACGTTCAAGAGTTTACAGTTTAAATCAACATCCTAGCACCATTCTAGGATTATACAACCAATCCTTAAAAGAAAAATTAGAACACCCCTGCTCTTTCACATAGAGCCAGCTCCAAATTCTAGCTTTAATTTCTGAAACGATTTTAAGAATCACGCACTTCTCATTCCTAAAGATTATGGCATTCCTCCATTTCCACAGAACCCAGACAACACCTAACTAAACACAAACAACTAATTGTTTACCTCTTTTCCTTGGGAGGACATGACAAAGAGCCATAAGATTGGGGACCGTTTGTGGATGAAGTGTCGTTGGGAAACCAAGCCATCCAAAGATCTCCATCCACACTGCATTCGATTTTGCACATTCAAAGAAGAGGTGTTTGCTGATCCCTTCATGGGAGTCACAGAAAACACATAGCAGATTGTCGCTTGGTTGCAAGATATTGCGTCTTCTCAAATTCATTCTTGTTGGCAGTCTATCATGTAGCAACTTCCAAGCATGTGCAGCCACTTTTAATGGCACGAGCTTACTCCAAATGATCTTGAAGGCTTTTACCTTGTCTCCAACCGGTTGCTGCTCACTCCTACTTGTCATGATGAAATCGTAAGCTTCCTTTGTTGAATATGACCCATTCGATGCGTGTTTCCACCTCCAAGAATCAACATATCCCTCCTTTGGTTGGTACCTGTCAATTGTAGTCAAAAGAGTATTAAACGAATTATACTCTCGTTCAAATAAAGGCCTCCTCCATCTCCACTTCCATCTCCAAACATTCCCCCCCACCCCCCCATTAGCCCCACCTTCCCTTCTTTATCTAAACTATTAAAGAGCCTAGGAAATTTATCCCTAAGAGGAGTTTCCCCGCACCAAGCATCACTCCAAAAAGAAGTATTAATCTCATCCCCTAAATCTCTCCCCAATCCCCTATGAAACCACTCTCCTTCTACCGCATACGTACCCTTAACAATATCCCTCCACCATCCTGTAATTCTTCTACTCGATCCCCTAAGAACTCCTCTAACTTCCTACCCCCAAACTCCCCGTACCTAGACTCTAGTACCTTTACCTACAATATGCTTTTATCATTCAAAAATCTCCATCTCCACTTCCCCAACAGAGATAAATTAAACACCTCCAAATCCCTAACCCCTAACCACCACCCCCCCCAGAAATTTATGCTTGCATATTTCACTCCATTTGACCCATGGAGTTTTTTTCGAGCACTCCCCACCCCCCATAAAAATTTCTTTGTATACATACAATATCTCTCAAGGTTTTCTTTGGGATTTTGTAGAAGGATAAGTAGTAGATTGGTAGTGATGAGAGCACCGAGTTCAAAAGAGTGATTTTGCCCCCAAATGAGAGTTTTGTATCTTCCCATCGCTTGAGTCTATTTCTGTTTATTTGAACCACATACCACCACCCCGTCGCCTCTCCTTGATGTATGCCCACTCTAATGCCAAGATACACAAAATGCAGCTTCTCTATCTTGCAATTTAGAACATTGCCATTTCAGATAAAGTTGGCTCCTCCACATTTACTCCGATTAGGCTGCACTTGTCGAAGTTAACTTTGAGGCCAGAGATCAGTTGCATGATTCTCAGAACTCGTTCCATGACTCGAGTATTCTTGACTGTTGCTTTCCCCATAATAATGGTGTCATCCGCAAACTGTAGATGTGACACACTGACCTTGCTATTTCCAATCTTAGCTGCCTCGAATGACCCACGATTGGTGGCTTTTGACATTAGTATGCTGACTCCTTCTGCTGCAATGAGGAAAAGAAAGGGGGAAAGAGGATCCCCTTGTCTTAAACCCCGCTCTAATTTGAACTCGCCCGACGGACTTCCATTCACGAGCACTGAAGTTGATGCCGTCCTCACACACTCCATGATCTAGCTCCTCTACTTGGGGTGAAAATTAAACCTTTCCATCATCATGTCGATATACCTCCAATCAACTGAATCATACGCCTTGGCAAAGTCAATTTTGAAGAAAATTCGCCCCATTCTTCTCTTTCTAGCCTCATCAATTGCTTCATTCAAAACCACAACACTGTCTAGTATTTGTCTTCCTCCTATAAAAGCAATCTGATTCACAAAAATGATCGACTCGAGAACACAACTTAATATTTTGTGTAGTACATGATCCAATAATGTATTATTCTCCACTACATAACTAAAAATTGTACATATATATTAAAATTACATACATTCAATATATAACATTTGTACATACAATTAAAAATTGTGTATCATAGTTGTACACATACTTTTTTTTTTAAAAGATTGTACATATACTTATTGAATGAATGTACAATGTTGTGGAGAGTAATTACTCGATATTAAATATTATATTCTAGTTTTTTCATTTACTTACCTTTTGTGATAGTTTGCATTAATGAAAATTCAAGTATATAAAAGGCAAAATTATCACATAACAGATATACTTATGGCTAATGGCTAATTTACGACTCTCTTAATTCCTGCAAAATATTTTTAAGCAACGAAATACAAATTAAATGGGTTAGAGGGAGAACAAATTATGATAATATCGTAATATATCGAAGGTGTAGAAGTAAAAAATCGCTAGTTGAACGTCTATCGCCTAGGCCACCTAGTCGGAGACTAGTCGGTAGGAATTTTTTTAAATTTTATGCTCTCTATATCTCACTAATATGGTCAAAATCATTTGATAACCTTTCACATGGTATAATTTTTTTTTTTAGTATTTATGACGTGTATAAATCAATAATTCAACATGTGAGTGTGCGTGGTGTTTTTCAGATTCGTGTTAACTGAAATGTTGACAACATACGCGACAACACAAGACAGTTACAAACAGTTATGAACAAATCTAAGTAGTTCTAAACAGTGGAAGACTTAAACACCTTGTAAACGGAATTCAAAATTTTTCATAAACTTAAATAAAGTCTACTATGCCACATGGCGAAAAGCTTCACTATAACCATGTAGTGATACAAACAAAGATCTAACATAAGATCTCAAAGTGAGGGTAAGGTGTAAACACACCGCCTAAACAGATCTATGTTGACTAGAAAACTGATCACACTCAAACCCTAATCTAGTCTATTTTCGATCCCAATACTGATAGGAGCATTGCAGCGCTCGACCAGCACAAAAGATAATAGTAACTACCCTTGTACACTAGATGTACTTGAACACTCGATAGTGTAGCTCTCATTTACTATTTTCCGGCTTGTTTCCCCTGGTTTTTCCTTTGTCTATCTTCTAGTATTTATAGATGTAGGATCCACCGGAAGTTACAATTACTAGATCAGTTTGGAATGACCTAGAAAAACATCCTCCACTAACTCCATGATTAAGAAATAACCGCCCATGATGTATTTGATCTACTCACTTGATAACCACAGCCGCATGACCTGGAACATTCTAGGTCTTCGTCCTGCGAACACAATATCAAATACAACATAGAACAAAAGTGTTAGTGTTGGGAGAAAGGGCAAATTCAGTAATGTTATCCAGAATGTTGCCTAAACATTTTTTACAACACTGGCATAACATTAACAATCTCCCCCAATTTGGCCTTTCTACTACAACACACCTGATGAAAATCTTAGTAATATGTGCGCAATAGACAATGACAAATGAATATCCAAAATGGATATCAGTTTGCCAAAAATGCCAAAAGATCAGGATTAACTTAGTACAAATCATGCTTAGCCCAAACATAATCCAAAAACAAGCAAGTTGTTCTTAAGATAAGACAGCAACAACAAAACATAATTATTGTCCAGAGCCTTTTGTATGAGAAACATGCACAAGCAATAAACTATGCTCAAATAACTATTGTTTAGAGCAATGGTGAGAACAAAATATAAAACAAGATGGGAAAGGGTTGAGCTGTAGAATATTAACAATTGCATCTTCAATAAATCTGCACAGACTCCCCCATACTTGAATCTCCCCCTATTTTCAAGCTCTAAATTGACAACCGTCAAAGGTCACCATCATCATTCCTTTGTCCAGCATCAGCAACAACATTGACTTCAACATCTTCACCAGCATCTTCTCCTTGATTAGAACCTCCATGTCCAGATGGTCCAGCAACATCTTCAGGTCTTTGTGGAGCATTTTCATTAGCTACTCCCCCTGTTGGAGTAGAAAGAAAGAATCTCCAAAAATTTCTTTGTTGTTCCATCCTGGAAAGAGTTCTCTTCAAGTCTACAATAGTCTTGTCTAAATTTGTAATTTGATTAGAGATATATGGAGCAGATATGGTAACAGAAGAAACAGATGGCCCATCAACATTGATGTTGTCAGGTATGTTGATAACATTGGGGTCAACACTCCTTCTGTTTTGAGTAGACTATTGTTCTGGTTCAGCTTCAGGCATTAGTTCATCAACTCTTGGTCCTGGAAGGGGTAAACCAATCACCCTGTTGTTGCCAATCAACAACTGATGGTTGATTCCAAGAGCAGGTGCATAGCTACTGATTACTTCATCATCAGCTCTTTCAAACTTTTTATCTTGCAGCAATTGGTGAATCAAACAAGGATACGGCAGTAGTCCTCTTCCACTAATTTCTCTAGCGTACCTTAATATGTTATTAAATATAGTCTGACCTAAATCAAACTCATTCAACTCACCTATCCTATACAAAAGGATAGCTTATTCTTCAGTCAAACATGTTGAATTGGTTGTAGGGAGCTAATTGTGGATCACCAATCTATGCAGTGCAGAGTATAAACTTGTCAATCTAGAAGTTAAAATTCTCTTTGCCCAGATTCTGACTTTACCACCAGTAATCACAGAAATCACCAAATTCAAATCAGTGATAGACATTTTCTCCATGTTCCTTGTTCTTAGAATGCGTTTGATTACCCTAGGATTAACCATCATATTACCTCTAAATCTTACATTTCCATAGTTTTCAGAATTCACTCTACCAAGACTCCTATGCAAGTTAGCATAAAATTCATACACCCAATCAACATAGTATGGTGTAGCAAACTGTAGTGCATGCATAAGATGTCTCTCAGTAAGGAATGAAATCAGATTCATGGCTTCAAACTCAGGTACCCTAATGACTCTTTCACTAACAATCACTCTAGTTCTAATAGTAGTGTACCTAGAACTAGTTATGTCATTATACGTTTCATCCTCAGTCTCAGAGTCAGAGTATACCTCTTTAGGTTCAACAACTTCTTCTTCAGATTCTGATGTTGTCTCAGGTGAGGCAACATTTTTCGCAACATGAGTATGATCACTTCTCTTTTGCTTCTGATTTCTCTTCTGACAGTAGAAGGATCATGTTTGTGCTTTGTCCTTCCTTCAGTCCTATTAGCAAAGAAATCACTGAGTGGGATCTCCATGTCAACATCTTCTTCAGATGACATTTCCTTCATCACATTATCAGCTTCAACTTCAACTTCCACATCTTGAGCAGCTTCTTCTTCAGGTTCACTTTCCTCATTCTCAGATTCAGACACATGAACAGGCTTTGAGCTTGTTCCATCATCCCTTGGCTTCTTCCTCCTGGACTCAGAATAGTCCACCTTCTTTCCCATAGTCCTAAATGACATCCTCCTTTTGCCACCGTACCTTTTAGAAGGTGTTGGATCATTCTTCTTCTTCTTTCCTTTGGCTGCAAGGTTCTATAATCTCTTGGCCAATCCACCATCAGAGTTAGATGACTCTTCACCAAGATCAGAATAAGTTTTACCTTCCCCAGGGTTAGAAGGTTCAACAGGTTCCTTTCCTTTTCCAGCTTTTCTCATATCAACTCTCTCTTTCTCAGCTTTCTCCTTTATGTAAGCAAACTGGTTCAAGTTAACATCCCTACCACCAATAGTGATTCTCTGCCTTGAAGAGCATCGAACCATATTTTCATAGGTTTGAATGATGTCCAGAACAGTTGCATTTGCATCCAGTTCAACATGCAAAAGAAAGTCTTCTTCTGGTAACAGTGTTGGGTCAACACTTCCAGCAACATTAGAGGTTTCAACAGGTTTTGGTGAATTTTTAGTGGGGTTAGGTTCAACTATAGGTTCAACAATAGGTGTAGGTTCATCTGTTGCCATAGGAGTTGGAATTTCAATAGGTTTAGGTTTTTCAGAAGGAATTTCTGGAACAGGGGTTTTAGAAATAGGATTTTCAGTAAGGGTTTGTGATTGAGATGGAAGGTTTGAAGGCTTACCACTTGATTCTGGCATGTACTTAGATAAGTCAACTAGTACAGACCCAATCGTGATTGTAGATGGCACAGGTGCTCTACCAACATCGCGTACGATTTGCTCGATCACCTCCGTGGTTGTGGATTCAGGGAGAACGATGGCGAGTGGAATGGGCTATTGTGTTAGCGTAGATGACACAACACTTTGGTCGACATTGAGAGATTTATTTCCAGTAGCCATTGAAACAAGTAGGTTGAGAGGATTTTCGGAGGTTTTGGATGTGTTTGGAGAGTTTGGTTTGCTTGAACTTTTTGAATTCGAAAAGGTTTGAGTGTTAGACATTATACCTGCAAGAATATAATGCACACAATTAAAATATCATTAAATTCCAATCACATAAGCAAGACCGAAACCGAAACGAACACATATGCAATAATATTCGAACCGAAAATACCTTCTAATTAACTTTGTGCTTAATCACTCAATTAATTTCAGCTCTTCATATGTTAAACACACAAATCAATTCGATATTTATAGAGTAATAAGCAGTTAATTGAAGCACATCAAGTAGAAGTGAAAATCGTGGGTTATGGAGAGAGATCCGACAGTTATGTTGAGTGAGAGAGGAACGTGGGTAAGTTGTGAAGTATATGGGATAATTAACCGAATGATTAAATTAATAAGTATCTACCTTAATTATATAAAATGTAATTAATCTTAAATCAAGAAATAACAGTATAATGATCACATTAATATTCTAGAATCTACAATTTTTCGAATCTTAATCAAATATGTATGAGAAAATTTCTAACATTCGAACCAACACAGTGATAACAAAAATGATGGCACACACACACCTCAACACACTTATAAAATTCAACTTTTCAAGCACAAAATCACTTGATCCACCTTTTTGAAAGAGTACATCGTAGTTGTCAGCTCCGTGCCCCATAACTACTCAGTGGATTATGACCATATTGAATTAATTACTTTTTGAACAGAGATCATCATAGTAGCGAGCTCCGCGTCCCATAGTTACTCAGTAATTAACCCAATATCGATGCATATTTAATCACCTTCTGAAAAGAGATCATCGTAGTAGCAAGCTCTGTGTCCCATAGTTACTCAGTGATTAAGCATCTATCACATGAATTTTCAATCTTTAAAACATTCAAGAGATGTGTGTCCAGAAAATAATTTTCAAGTTTCAAATGAAAAAAATTTCTACAAGAAATTCACTTAATAGACAAAATAGGTTTGACACTTAGAAATATAAACATGACTCATACTGATGTTGTTTAAAATGTTGTCAATATTTTGCACAACATCCTGTTAAAACAGATTCAGATATTACATAAACCAAGAGATTTCTTAAGGGAAGAAAACCTCTCATAATCAAGGGCTTTAGTAAATATATCAACTAATTGTCTTTCAGTAGAAACATACTCTAATTTCACAACTTCTTTTTGTACAAGGTCTCTTATGAAATGGTGTCTTATACTTATATGCTTAGTTAATGAGTGTTGCACAGGGTTTTTAGAGATATTTATGGCAATAGTATTATCACAATAAACAAGCAGAACATCACTATCAATGCCATAATCATAAAACATTTTTCTTAACCATAGAAGTTGTGTACAACAACTTCCTGTAGCAACATATTCTGATTCAGCAGTTGATTGTGAAACACAGTTCTGCTTCTTGCTATGCCATGAGATCAGATTGTTCCCCATGAAGAAACATCCACCACTGGTGCTCTTCCTATCATATGCATCTCCTGCCCAATCAGCATCACTATAGCCAACTAAAGCACAGTTAGTATCTTTTGAGTATATTATACACATTTCACTAGTTCCAGCCATTTATTTTATAATTCTTTTTACAAAATTTAAATGAGACTCTTTAGGACTTGTCTGGTATCTTGCACATAAACAAACACTAAACATGATGTCATGTCTACCAGAAGTAAGATATAACAAACTTCCTATCATTGATCTGTACAATGTTGGGTCAACATTCTGCCCATCACTGTCTTTACTCAGTTTTTGTGTAGAACCCATTGGTGTTTTCATGATTTTAGCATTTTCTAATCCAAATCTTTTAACCGGACTCTTAGCATACTTACTTTGGGAGAAAAATATACCATCTTTACTTTGCTTAATTCGCAATCCAAGAAAATAATTCAGATCACCAACCATAGACATTTCAAATGTTGAAGTCATCTCATGCACAAATTTATTCAGCATATGTTCACTTGTTGGACCAAATACAATATCATCCATATAAATTTGAGCAATTAAGAGATAATCATTTTAATGTTTAATAAACAAAGTCCTATCAGCTTCTCCTTTAACAAAACCAAATTGAATCAGAAAATCAGTTAGTCTCCCATACCAAGCTCTAGGGGCTTGTTTGAGACCATAAAAAGCCCTATTCAATTTATAAACATGATCAGAATATTCAGGTATTTCAAAGTCTTTTGGTTGTTCTACATAAGCTTCATCCTTAAGAATTCCTTTTAAGAAAGCAGTTTTAACATCCATTTGCTGTAGCTTAATGTCAACAAAGCATGCAATGGCTAATAACAGTCTAATAGACTCAATTCTTGCTACAGGAGCAAAAGTTTTATCAAAGTATATTCCTTCTATTTGAGTACAACCTTGAGCTACTAGCCTAGCTTTGTTTCTAATTATATTACCAGCTTCATCAGTCTTATTTTTGAAAATCCATTTTGTTCCTATGACATTAGTATGACTAGGTCTAGGAACTAGACTCCAAACTTCATTTCTTTCAAACTGGTTTAGCTCTTCATGCATTGCATTTATCCAATTCACATCTTTAAGAGCTTCAGCTACATTTTTAGGCTCAATTAATGAATGATAACATTCAAAATTTACCTGATTGAATATATAGGACATGCAAATAGACCTTACCACATCCTTGGGGTTTTCAAATCTCCTTCTGGTTTGCACTCCAGTGTACTGTTCACCAATTATCTAATTCATTGGATGACTCTTTAGAATCCTGGAAGAAGGTGTTCTTCCTATTTCTAATACATTTTCTTACTTGATAATCTTTTTAGATATTTCAGGCAGTGTTGTCCCAGATGACGTCTCATTTTGGGCAACATCCCTTTTCAGTTCAGAAACTTTTGGAGTTTCAATGAGATCAACAACATCATCCTCATAATTTGTACCTGCAATACTAGAAGTATCATCAAATACCACATTATTGGATTCTTGAACAGTATCAAACCTTAGATTGTATATTCTGTAAGCTGTGCTATTCCTAGAGTAACCTAAGAAAAATACTCTGTCACTCTTAGAGGCAAATTTGTGCAATTGATCTCTATCATTAAGTATGTAGCAAACACACCCAAAAACATGAAAGTACTTTAAGTTAGGTTTTCTGTTGTTCAGGATTTCATATGGTGTTTTAGAAGTTCCAGATCTAATAAACACTCTATTTGCAACATGACATGCAGTATTCAAGGCTTCTGCCCTGAATCTTTTTGAAAGATTTTTTGAAATTAACATGACTCTAACCATCTCTTGAAGAGTTCTATTCTTTCTTTCAGCAATGTCATTTTGTTGAGGAGTTTTGGGAGAGAAAAACTCTTGAAAAATACCTTTATTTTCACAAATTTCAGTGAATAAGCTATTCTCAAATTCTCTACCATGATCTGATCTTATCCTGCTTACTTCAAGTTATAAACAGTCTTAAACCTTTGGTAAACAATTTAGAATGCAGAAAAGACATCTGATTTTTTCAAGAATTCAACCCATGTAAATCTAGAAAAATCTTCTACAACAACTAAAGAGTATCTCTTACCACCTATACTTTCTATTTCCATAGGACCCATTAAATCCATATGTAACAGTTCTAAACATCTTGTTATGGTGCATGAAGATAACACTTTGTGTGGCACTCTTGATTGCTTAACTTTTTGGCATGGTTCACAGATTTTCACATCATTAAACTGTAATTTAGGCAAACCAACTACAGCATCATGTTTAATCAATTTTTGAACGTTTATGTAATTAGCATGTCCTACTTTTTTATGCCATATGATTTCATCAGTTTTCATGCTATTACAAATATTTTTTGAACCAATCAAGTAGCAATTATCAATAGATCTGTTTTCAGTCATCAAACATTCATTGTTTGGGTTAAAAACATTACATGCATTCTTGTCAAATTTAACATGCAAGTTATCATCACATAACTGACTAATACTAATCAAGTTTGCAAGACGACCATCAACATGTAACACATTTGATAACTTTGGAAAACCACTCACATTAAGAGTTCTTTTTCCTATGATTTTTCCTACATTACCACTATCATATGACTCATAATCAGTTAAATGTTCAATTTGTCCAGTCATATGTCTTGAGCAACCTGAATCAAAATACCATAAACCTAGTACACATGCTTTCAGAGAAGTATACACAACATTACATGAGATTTTAGTTTTAGAAGTCCAAGATTTATCAGTATGTCTCTCAGAATGTTGTAACACTTTGGGTAACATGCCTTTATTATTTTTCAACTTTGCACAATATGGCTTAATATGACCTATTTCAGAACAGTAATGACATATATAGACTTTATCATTTTTCCTAACATGCTTTTCAGAAATATCAGAATTAACATTATCATGTTTTGCTTTAACAAATTTCACATGCTTATCAGAATGAGAAGGTTCAGAAGTGTCACCAACAAAGCTAAGACCAGCTTTGTTTGTCTGTCCAAAAGTCATAACATCATCCAACTTCATTTTCCCTTGTGAGAATTTTTTGAAACTCAAAGTTGATTTTTTCAAATTCTCCTTAAGTTTACACAGTTCCAAGTTCTTTCTAGTCAAGATCACTTCCAGCTTTGTAAGAGAATTCCTTAAATCAGAATATTCTAAAGTCAATAACTCTAGAATCTGATTTTTGGATTCAAGTTCCTTACTCAGCTTCTGTCTTCTAGATTCACAATCCTTGTGAACTTCAACTGTATTACCTGTCTCATCAAGTAAACCATTAAAACAATTCACATCTGGACCATTTTCACCCAGTGTTGTCTGAAATGACATGTCATTTTCATCAACATTAGAGCAATAATCATCCAGATGATCATCAAGAGTATCATCATACTCTATCCTAACAGAAAAAACACATTCTTCTTCTTTATCAGAATTATTTTCATCACCAGAATTATCACTCAAAGTTGCAGTCAAACTATACTTCTTTTTCAATAAAGTATTAGCACATTCATTAGCATAATGACCAAAACCAGAACATGCATCACATTTCACATTCTTTCTGTATTCAGGATCATATCTAAATTTGTTATTTCTATTCTGAGGTTTAGTTTGATTGAAACTTGTTCTCCTTTCAGAAACTTGAGGTGAGTTATTGATCTGAACTTTAGGTTGAGCAATACCTTTAGCATTGTTCATTTTCTTCTTAAGAACCTTATTGAATTGCTTAGATAATAGAGCAATGTTGTCTGGATTATCAAGACACAAACTGACAACATCATTATCATCATCAGATTCAATTTCAGTAATATAAGAAGTCTTTTCAGAATTGGAAGAAGTACTACCTTTGAACATAACAACCTTTTTATCATCTTTTTAATTATCAACTTGTGTTATATTCATTTCATAGGTTTTTAGGATACTTACAAGTTCATGGTATCAGTATCTTTAGCTTCCTCAATAGAACATATCTTAGAATCAAATCTTTTAGGAATAGTTCTAAGAATTTTGTGTACTAACCTGGTATTGGAGATATGATCTCCAAGAGCATGAGCTTCATTTGCAACCTCACTGATCCTTTCATTGTAGGATGAGATTGTTATATTTTCTTTCATCCTCATGTTCTCAAACTTCGTCCCAAGCATTCGAAGTTTGGTCCTTCGAACACTATCTGATCCTTCACAATGTTCCTGTAATCTTTCCCAAGCATCCTTTGCAGAAATGCAGGTTGAGATTAGTTTGAACATGAAAACATCAGTTGCTGTGAAAATAGCATTCAAGGCCTTCGAGTTTTAACTAGCCAATTGAATTTCTTCATTTGTCCAGTCCAGTTCTCTCTTCATCTGGGCCTCATTGTCCTCATCAGCTGGTGTCCTCGGTTGAGTCCAACCAGACAAAACACTCCTCCATGCGCGTTCATCAATAGACTTGATGTACATACGCATTTTAGGCTTTCAATACGCATAATTTGTTCCATCTAAAACAGGAGGCTTAAGTGTAGGAGTAAGGAGATATTCCATTGCAATAAAAATACACACAAGACAACAGGATCTAAACTTACAATACTAAGTTTTTGGCTTTGGTGCCAATTGTGAGTGTGCGTGGTGTTTTTCAGAGTCGTGTTAACTGAAATATTGACAATATGCGCGACAACACAAGACGGTTACAGACAGTTATGAACAGATATACGTAGTTCTAAGCAGCAGAAGACTTAAACACCTTGCAAACGGAATTAAAAAAATTTCATAAACTTAAATAAAGTCTATGATGCCTCATGGCGAAAAGCTTCACTATAACCGTGTAGTGATACAAACAAAGATCTAACATAAGATCTCAAAGTGAGGGTAAGGTGTAAACACACCGCCTAAACAGATCTACGATGACTAGAAAACTGATCACACTCAGACCCTAATCTAGTCTATTTTCGATCCCTACTGATAGGAGCGTTGCAGCGTTTGTCCAGCACAAAAGATAATGGTAACGACCCTTCTACACTAGATGTACTTGAACACTCGATAGCGTAGCTCTTGGTTACTACTTCCTGGCTTGTTTCCCCTGGTTTTTCCTTCGTCTATCTTTTGGTATTTATAGATGTAGGATCCACCGGAAGTTACAATTACTAGATCAGTTTGGAATGACCTAGAAACACATCCTCCACTAACTCCATGATTAAGAAATAACCACCCATGATGTATTTGATCTACTCACTTGATAACCGCAGCCGCATGACCTGGAACATTCTAGGTCTTCATCCTGCGAACACAACATCAAACAAAATATAGAACAAAAGTGTTAGTGTTAAGAGAAATGACAAATTCAATAATGTTATCCAGAATGTTGCCTAAACATTTTTGACAACATTGGCATAACATTAACACAACAGATAATAATCAATACATATATAAGCTACAAATTGATAAAAATTAAATAACAAACAAGAATACATAATAATTTACATCAAATTAAGTGAAATTTTCTAAACGACATCGTTTTAAGGCGGCAAAAAATAAAACAATGGACGTCTAGCATGTCTAGGTGGATTATACTAAAATCAATTGGGTCGGCTGATGACTGGTGTCTAGGTGGCCGCCTAAATAAATTTTTGCATTACTGATATATACACATCATTTTAATAAAATAAACATGATATAATTGCGAATAAGAAATGAAAATGAAGAGAGAGATAGATGCAAGAGCATAATATAATGAAATATCATAAAAAGTCAATATTCCGTACGAGAGCTACAAACCAAGAACTGAGATCTTGACGAAAATGACACTATTTTTATTTTTGGGGAAGATGACATAATTTATTCAGTTCTTCGTTTTCAACGAGTCGCCGTAAAGGTTAAGTTAGTTTCACAATTTCAAGAGCATTTATTAAATCTATATAAAAACTTCAAATTTGAAATCATCAGATCCGAAGTTTTTTTAATTAATTATTTAAAATAATAAAACGGATCATATTATTCCACGAAAGAAGTTGTAGTAGGTACTTTGAAATTGCAATTATCTTTTCAAGGGATAAGTATAAATATATTGATGACCTCCTAATATTTCTTTTTTAGCTTAATTACGATTTTTCGTTTACATTTAATTCATACACAAATGTTTTTGTTAACTCGTCAATAATGAGCTATCTTGCACAAATGCTAGTGCGGGCCGAGACGAAATGAATTCGAGGATATGAATTTTCAAAATATTTTGAGTGCGAATAGTCAATAATACGTCTGCTTATTTATATTTTATTATATATAATATTTAAAAAAAGTATTTTTTTAAAATCTTGTAAATCAAATGTATATAATTCACATTTTCTCTAATTTTTTAAAGAATATTCAATAATTTAATATAATTAAGTAACCAAATATCAATTCCGGTTCCATTAGCTCAATAAATACGTCATAACAGTGAATTCAATTTAAACCGAGTGTCACATTATCAAATTAAATTATATTATATAATAAAATTCAATTGAAAAAAATATATTTAATGCTTAATAAGTAAGATCCGCGATAAAAATTCGAGTATCCGTTAGTTGGATTTACCACGTGAGAGCAGGATTCACCTTTGCGGATTTAAAAATCACACCACTTTTAAAGAGCGAGTCTGAATCAAATATTATATTATAATTTTTTTTTTTTAAGAATCCACGCAGGTAATAACTTAAACCTCGAATTGACAATCCGATTTGGAACATGTACATATAATGAGTTTGACCTGTTACGTGATCTGCCACACTAGAAAAATACCGGACCCAAAACTAATTAACCAGCAAAGTTTATTTTTAAATTAGTTTTAAAATATAAAACATCTAAATTTCAATATTAAATAATTCAAATTAATTATTTAATTTTTTAATATTCATTTAATACTTAAAAATAACATATTATAACAATTTTACGCGCACATATTTATAATAAGAATATAAATACATATTTATATATAAAAATTTGATTTTTTTTATACAAACAAACACATATTTTACACTTATAATTTTAAAAATGAACAATTATGTTAAGTATGACTGATGAAATAAACGATTAATACTGCAGTTACTTCTACCTTTGAGAAGTGATTAATTAGGCTTGATACATCGATGAAGGGATATAACTTAAGTGATTAAAATTTCACTATCTATAATCCAAAGGTCATGAATTTGAATCGCACTTTACCAATGAGAAAAAAATTAGACTTTATACATCTTGCTTTTAGACCATGTCTTTTTTTATTCTTTTAAAATAGTTAAAAGATACTTGAGAATACCCATTTCAATTTTGAGTAGCTTCAATGTAACTTGAAAAAAAAAAAGTACCCAAGAAATAATTAATAATACCCTAAGAAGTACCCCCTCCATCCTAGAGAAATTTGCACACTTTCTTATTTGAACATCGCACACCAATTTGCGCACTACATTGTTGATAGGCGAACAACTTATGGTGCTGAACGAACAACTTTAAGTCATTGATCCCCGGATTATGTTTAAAGCTAATTAAGGCTAGAATGACGAACAAGTATGACATAAGGGTGATGTTCAAATCAATAAGAGATGTGCTATTCCAGATCACGAATTGCATGGCGGGCAACTCTTAAGCGAACAACTATTCCATGAATATTCGAAGACAAGACCAAGATTGAAGAACATACAGGAATATTAAGGGCGAACAACTCTCAATCCACCATTCCAAAACGGCGAACAACTTGGAACAAAGAATTTAAGATGGGAGTCAACAAGTTAAGCCAGGACGAACAACTCCAAGGACGAGATAGACACTAAAGAAGACTTTGTAACTATGTTAAGACTTAGATAAGGTCAAACAAGTCAAATTAGACACATGTCAAACATGTAAGCCTATAAGTCCAAGAGTTAGTCCACCACCTACTTGGTGGTTTGTATAAATAACTTGATTTACATTTATGAAAATAAGTTCAAATACACAATAAAATCTTCTTACACACGCTTGTACACCACAAAACTCACACATACGAAATAAATACGTAATCAATATACGTATTTACCAATTTCTACCTCCGATTTAACGTATTTACTATTTACGGCAGTAATCACCCACACAAAATTATTTGGTGATCCAATCAACAGTTAAAAACAGTCACTAATCCGCACGATTAGAATCAATTACCAACATACATAAAAATAAAATATTAATTTGTGTGCACACTCATAAAAATATACACACATTTATCCATATGACATTACTTTACCAATTTTCTTAGGTGGGTGTATTGGTTTAGGATTTCGCAGGATTTTAAAAGATTTTTTTATTTTTTGAAAAAAAGTCAGCTGGTATTCAATCAGAATTTTATGTCACTTAAAAACAATCAACTGGTACTCATTTTGGATTTTTAAAATTTTTTTAAGAGTCCATTCAAATTTATTGGTATTCATTCGAGACTTTTTACTATTTAAAAATAATCCATTGATATTAAAAAATATAAAGATTTTTAAGGAATGTTGTGTAGATGGATTTTGAAGGACTTTTTAGTAGTATTTATAAATACCAACAATTCCATCCAAACTCATAATATTTTAGAGGACTTTTTTTTTTATCAGTTAAATAAAATTTCATTTCAACCAACAATTCTGGGTATAAGAAATACCCCACAATCACTCCATACAATCTAAAAAATTATCACCAGTTCTATTCATCTATCTTCTAGTACACATTGCATTCTCTCAACCTACACTCCATAGTTCCCCAAGTTGAAATTAACAGTTGAAGCACCCAGCCATCCCCAAGTCCTACTTTTTAGTTCCATCATTATAGCCTCTTCATCCGACTTTTGAAGTGACGGTTGAAGTGTTTCCTCCGGTAATGTCTTTTCACCTTTGTATCTTCACTTTTGAATGTGATTTCGTTGCCAAATTATTGGCTTGACTTGATTTTTCATACTTGTAAATTGTTTTGATGCATTATTTTTCTATGTTTTGTTTGGATTTGTAAAAATAATTTATGTGTATTTACCTCAACAAGACACCATTAATGGAAAATTTGACAAATTGTTTAAAATGCTGACCAAACAATTGTTATATCAATACTTCATATTAAAAAGTAGTTAAAGTTATAATTAACATCAATAACCGAATCAAGTTGAAGCACAATGACAGATAATATCTGCACAGAACCATTAGATAGACTAATTGTGGTGCACGAATTAGGATGCAACCTCTTTAACAATAGGACATAAGCATATATATATATATGCTACTCAGACATTTAGTTATATCTGTGTGATTTTTAATCTGTGAATTAGTGGTTTGAGTAGTTGGAATAAAATTTTACACACAATTTATCCCTCAATTTTTTTTTTATTGAGAATAAGAAGTTTAATATAGCATCAATTACATATTAACACACAAATATATATGCACACACACACACATATATATATATATCATAAAATATATATATCGTGGACTATAACATTTCAAATTTATGAAACTTTGATCCTAAAAAAATTATAAAACTTTTAAGATATAAATAATATATTTGTGTGAGTCTATTATTCAAACTAGGGTTGTTCACGGTACAGACCAAAATGGATATTTAAAAATATCCGTGCATGTACCGAAATTTCGGTACGGTACAAATAGTTTATTTTTGGGTACATATCAACGGTCCAGATTGGATTGGTACGGAACGGAGCGGAGAAACAAATTTTTTACCCCCTTTTTTCTCATTCTTTTTTTTTAATCAATTAAAAAAAGTTGATGCATGCACACTCACACGAATACTACACAATTTCAAATACAACATATATCATTCCAAAATCAAATATAATACATTATATGATAATAAATGGTTAAAAAATAAACTCAAATCACCACCAATAGAGTATTTAAAATACAATATATAAATATATATTAACAAAATCATTTTGAAATATCTTGTGAATAGAAAGTGCAATACTAAAATCACATTGATCGTAATTCTTAGCACATGGTACACTAAATTCAAGTTTTTGGCAAGAAATGAATATATATGAACAATGAAATTAAAAGAATAAAAGTTTAAATTCAAATCATTTTGATATACACCTAAACATAAGTTAATGTCTTAAGAACTCATTAAGATAATAATAGATTATAGTGTTTGTATTTTGAAAATGAGGAGAAATTATGTTATCGTGTAGTTGTACTTGAATTCAATAACAATATAATAATATTTGATAAATAAAAAATAAATACATATTTAATTCGGTTATTCGTTTCGATTCGGTACGGTACGGTTCCATACGGTCACATGGTTTTTCGGTACGCTTAATCTGGTAATATCCAGTTCCATACCAAAAAAATATTTGGTTCGATTTCTATACGGTTAAAGTAAAAAAATCCATAATTTTTTCGGTTCGATTCTTTTTCGATGCATATTTCGATACGAATTCGGTAATTTCTAAACTCCGTGAACAACCCTAATTCAAACCCATAACTTTGATCCTATTATTCAAACCCAAGAGCAAGAGCACCATGACACTAATGCTTGGAAGAGTAGTATAATTATGAATATGTGGATGGATGCTATTTAGGAGGATATGATATTATAGAGAATTTTTCTTTTTTTGTCTATGACTATTTTTAAATTCGAATGTATGAAAAATTTTTTGAACTCTTTGTATGTCACAATCCATGAAATTCTGCAAAATCCTACATAATCCATTAAAATCCTGATTTAAAAAGTCTTACAGAATCCTATAAAATTTTAAAAGTCATAAAAATCCTGCAAAATCTTTTAAATATGCATGATTTTTTTCAGCTAAAAAAATAATTTAAAATCCTAATCCAATTCACCCCCTTAATCTACGTGTAATCCCAGGGGTGCAAATTCCCTAAGACGGAGGGAGTAATTAGTAATACCCCAATTACAAAAAAAAAAATACAATCGGTATATTAGTGTGTGTTTTGAAAAAATCAAAATTGAGCTTAAATTCAAATATATGATATGCTATATTAGAATTTGTGAACAATTTTTACAAAAAGTAAAACAAAATCATTAATGTTTTTTTTTTTCCAAACACCCATTTCTTTTGAGTAGGGACAATTTTTAATTAGATATTCGGGGCTTTTAATTTTTTTTCCTTAGTTTCAGAGTTCCTTTAATTTGTTTATGAAATAGTAATGATTGCTTTCATTTCCAGCAAGTTTAGGTTGAACTTTCATTAAAAACTCATTGTAGACTGTAGTAAGACTTTAAGATACGCACATGAGTTTTTATTTTTTTAAATTAATTATAATGAAGTCTAAATCTTAAAGACAATTTTATCGTGACTTGTTCTAATAATTATCTACGTATGATCCACTTCTTTAATTTGAGATATATAGATATGTAGTCCTTATTTCCATAATTATTTTCAAATATTTTTTGTTTTTATTTTAATATATCTTCCTCTGATTTTGGGTTCTACCTTTTCATTTGGATCACTATACATAAAAACAAAAAAAAAATTGTAAACTCAAATTCATGTGATTTTTTTCAAGCATCACTGTTGTAATTTTTAAATAATAACACTTTATTTGTTCAATAATAGCATTTTATATGAACTACACTGACATTTCATATGCATAACATTGACACTATCAAAGGGAGTGCAAGTGAACCCGGACTTAATTTTTCCCCGCCTAACTTATTTTAATATTTTGCAATTATTTTTGTACACCTTTAAACGGCCATTTATCTTTGGTGTGTTGAATGCGTCCAATAAAAAAAAATTACAAAAATAATTAAACAACTAAAATAACAATTTGAGGGCAATTAAATTTAAAAATGTAGTCAAATAGTTGGTCGTAGTATTACTTTTCATAACTTCTATTACACACAAACACACACACATAACTCTAGGTTTTGTTATATTACTAAACAACATTTTGAAATTTAAACATCCACCGTTTGAGATGAGCTTTGAGGTACTTGCATGATCCCTTATTCATCATCATGCAATTAATATATTTAGTTTCTGAACTATATTTTAGCTAGCCTAACACATTTTTTCTTCTATGCATTATATTACAGGAAGCCCTAATTATTACAAAGAATTCTCCCACACGTTCTTTGAGGATCCTAGTCTTGTTCTTTGGAGTGATGTATGGTGTCTACATTTGCTCCCTTTGTTTGAATCAAACAAATCATCTTCTTAAACCTACAAACTCCCAAATTGTTGAAGTAATTAGAAATATTCCAAAGTCCACCTCATATAACAGGCAATATACATATTAATTAATTCTTGTATTTTTTTTTAACAATTAAAAAAAAAAATTATATATAGTTGATGATTATTTATAAAGTTGTTGTCTATGGTGGATGCAGGTCCGGATCCGGGTGTAAACCGACCCGTTTTTTCGCGATAGTTTCGATGCAAAGGTCCGGGAGCAGATGGCTAGAGACAATGTTGAACAATCATAGTAATGTGGGTTCAAATGGAGAGATATTCTATAGTGAAGATAGAAGAAGTAATGTTTCCATAATCTTGACAACTCTTGATAGGGTTTATAATATGGAGTGGATGGCCAAAAATCAGTGTTGTTCTGCAGTTGGCTTCAAATGGATGCTTAATCAGGTTGGTTATAATTAATTAAGAGATTTTTAATCTTGTTATATTGGTTATATATATATATATATATATATATCATATTAATCATACCATTTAATTGAGGAATATATCAAACAAAGCATGAGCTTGAGCTTGTGACTAACTTTTAAAAAAATCTTGTATTCTCGTACTAGCGGAGTTAAGAATATTTTTGATCCCGTACTTTTCAATTGTTTTTAAAATGTTACCTAGTCGCATAATTTTGTACCTTGCCCATTTTACGTTCAAAATTTTCATAACGATACTCCCTCCGTCCCACCATTATTTGCACACTTTCCTTATTCGTCCGTCCCAAAATTATTTGCACACTCCAAAAAAGGAAACATTGATTTACGTGCACACTCACAATAATATACACATATTTACCCATATGCCACTACTTTACTAAAAAAATTGATTTTTCTTAAAATGTGTGCCGTCCCACCTATGCAATTAATGGTGGGACTGAGGTAGTATCAATTTTGGCTCATTATTCTTGTTCCATAATTTCCACCTTCTTTCAAATCGTTCCAAGGCGTGTGGCAAGATGAGTCTTGGCGAAAATTGGACATAATTTGAGTAACTGTAAAGCTACATGACATTTAAAATGTTTCTTTTGTTAATTATTTGAAAACGATTTGTGAAAAAAAGAAGAAGAAGGAAGTGAACAAAAATGTTTTATAATCCGAGTTAGCAACTACAACTATATAAAATTTTAAATACGAACACAATTACACTATATAGTGGTAAATGAGAGGCAAATCAGAGCTTGCCCATTTTGTCACCAGTTTAGATTTTGAGGAAATTTGGATGGAGGATATCCCTCAAAATTGTAATGGACCTTATCTAAATGAATGATGCAAGACGAGAGTATGCTATTCATTAATACAAATTTACTTTTATGTTAAAAAAGGGTGGTAAATGATCAATATTTCTTATGACCCATTTTCGAGAATAAATTCCCAAATGAATTCTTACTCTGATAGATATAATTTTCGTGAATTTCAAAATATGAGAAAGCGAACATATTTCCCTAAATTCAAAACCTCGAACTTTCATATATATATATATATATAGAGGTTTATTTTGGCTTCTGACACTTGATTAGTGTTGAGATTTTGGCATCCCTAATACTCCCTACCCCCTTCTTTTAAAATTTAAAATTTTATTTTTTGATTTTTTTTTAATAAAATACCATATTCATCACACATTCTTTCTATTTTTTTACACATTTTCTCTGCCTTTTTACCTTTTTAACACTTTTTATCAATAATTTTACAATAAATATTATACTTTTTAAAATCCGTATTAAATTCAATGGGGGATGGAGGGAGTATAATGTAACATATCTATCTATTAATAAAAGAGGGAGTTCCGATATTTGACCAGTCACTTGGCCAGTTTCCTCTCGGTACCAGGTAAGTGCCTAACCATCTTTTTTTTTTTTCTTTTCTTTTTTTAATTTCATTCTCTCCCCTTTGAATTTCTCATCGGCGCTATCGCCACCGTCAACCAAAACGATGACCTGCCTTTCTAGATTACATGAATACAACATAATACTGCCATATTCGTAACTTTTCCTCATATAATTTTGTTTTCTGAATTGTTACTACTATTCTGTTATTAAAGTCTAATATTCAATATTCGGGTGACCTCAACAATTGAGGTACACCTAACTAGTAGTATTATAATGGAGTAGAGAAAATGTATTTATGATAATCTGGTCATGAATTGTGGCTTTTATCAAAGAAACATTTAGCTTTCGAAAAAAAAAAAATCAAAGAAAATTATAATTAATTAGTGGTACGTTATTTAAAATGCAGGGATTGATGGAGCACCCTAATGAAATTGGGGAATATTTCAATAATAAAGGCGTTTCTGTAATATTTATGTTTCGGAAAAATGTGGTTCGAAGAATGGTTTCGTTGCTTGCTAATATGTACGATACTGATGCTAAGCTTGTCAATGGGACACATAAGGCCCACGTCCAATCGCACCAAGAGGTAATTTTTATTTTTATTTTTATTTTTTATGAAAGTAATAATATTCATTTAGTAGTACTATTATTCTTATAAACTAATATTTATAACACTCTATATTGTAATATTAGTTTATAAGTGCAATGATATCACTAAATGAATGCTATGATATCATTCAATGAAAGTAATGATATAAATTTCATATTACGAATAAATTTTACTTTCATTGACTTTTTTAATGTCATATGCATGTTTACATTGCCTAACATTAGTCATCTATTAAAAGACATACTCCCTCCATCCAAAAATTTGCACACGTAATTGTGCACATAAATTAAGAAGAAAAAAAAATTACTTTTTCAGTAAAGTAGTAATATTTGAATAAATATATGTATATTTTTGTGAGCCTGAATAAAAATCAATATTTAGTTTTTGAAATGTGCAAATTAGTGTGAGATGTTCAAATAAGACAAATATGCAAATTTTGATGGGACGGAGAAAATATTGCTTAGCATTCCTCACTGGGAGAACTAATTATTTTTTTAAATAAAAGTAAATAATTATTGAAATGCTCTTATAATATTTAAAAAAAAAAATCTTTTGTCATTTTATATTTATTTTTATCATTATTAGTAGGGTGAAACACTCTAATGTTAAAGTAAATTATTTAACAAAATGTTGTACGTTGAAACTGTTGTAAATATATTATAATTATGAACATTACTTGAAGGACAAGATACTTAATGGGTTAATATATCTCATGGGCTTTTAGGGTTTACATCTCTATACTAGTATAAATGTATCATTGATTATTGTATTGTATAAACAATAGAGAATACACAAAATATAGTGAAATCCTTCTGCCTTGGTATGCCCTTAGACGTAATCATTCTTGACGAATTGGGTAAATAAATTTGTATGTCCGCGTTCTTTATTTTACGCTAGATACCTATCTATAGAAACAAAGCTACTTTATTGATTAAAAAATTGAGGCAACATGAGGCCATTAGGATTAATAAATGACTGAGGTTATATATAATCATATCCTTTGTTAATACACTCTACTCAAGATATGTTTGGAAAAATAATATTAAAAAAACTTAATAATTTTCGTCACTTTTTTCCGAAAATTTTAAATAAAAACACTGAACATATGCATTTTCGTAAAAAAATTCCGAAAATTATTATGTTTTTAGAAAAAAAAATCAAACATTTTTTGGCTTGAGCTTATTTATTAAACATTGGACTGTATATAACTTGGCCTTAATAAATTGTGACCTGCTTATTCTAGCCCAACAAAAAGAAGGCCCAACTAGGATGTCTTTTTTAGGGTTGAAGTACAATTGCTATCTCTAGTTAATGTACATAAATTTTCAACGTCTATTATAAATGATAAAAATTATGCTAAACAAATGATGAAAAATTAAATAAAATACTACCACCCATCTGTAGTGCAATCACTCTCACACTAAAAAAAAAAAAATTACCCACACTCATAAAAGTCAATAAATTATTAGAGTATTATTATTTTATTCAATCTCACACTGACATATATATATATTTTTTAAAATGTGTCATTTACTAATGCGAAAGAAATTTTGGGACGAAGGGAGTAATTTTTAAAATCTGATATATATATATTTATTTGACTCTTTGATGTTATTGTAGGCTGCTATTCTTTCTAGATACAAACCAGAATTGAATACAACAACATTGATGATGGAGCTAAAGCTGATGGAGAAGTGGATGCATCAGGCCTTGCACTACTTCAACAATACTACCCACATCATTCTCTATTATGAACATCTCCTCAAAAATCGAACTGTATGCTTTCATCTTCCTATCTCTCTCTTGGAAAAAAAAAAGTTTTATTTTTGACAAAGTATAGATTCATACCTGAATCATTAAAGAGTATTAGTTGTTTTCATTAAAGAATATTTGTTGTTTTCACTGAAGAGTATTAGTTGTATGGTGAAAACAAATTAAGATTTTTCAATTAAAACAACTAATATTCTTCGGTGAAAACAACTAATACTTTTTAGTGAAAACAACTAATATCCTTCAATAGTTCACGTACAAACAATTCACTCTCTATATACTCTTTATTTTTTAGGTCTCTAATTATAGGGATGATAATAAGAGAGTCTTTTAGATTGATGGGTAGAAATCAATTTTTTTTTTTTTTTTATAGCAAATGTATGCCTGTAAAAATTTATTTTCGTAAATTTAGGCCCAAACATCTAACCCTGTTATTGTGGAAAAAATGACCTGCATTTGCCCAACAAAAAAGTTATTGATACACATTTAAAAAAGAAAAAGAAAAAACACAATGGACTTTTTTTTTGGAGGGAATCCCCTACTTTACAACTATACACGGTGCCATTGAATCACCCACACACCCGTATGGATGCGTATGATCCAATGACACTCCTTCTACACAACACGCTGTTGTATAGGAGGGGTTTGCATCCACTTTATTTGCAAAATCACTTTTCTTATATTATCACCCTTATATAGGTATGTAGAAAATATTATTCAATTTTCTATTGCTCATTAGGAAAATTAAATAAATGAGTTGATTTTACATCTTAAATTTTTAGATGAGATAAAATTCTTTCATAGTAATAGAGGGTTTACGGCCATACGTCATGAGTTCGATTCCCGCTATCCAGTCATTGGGCCTCCTCTACAAAGAGGGAATATTAAAAATTATGTCTACGAGTGAGTGAGAGTATTAGAAAAATTAAATAAATGAATTGATAAGTTCGGAATCTTAAATGAAATGAAATTCTTTCCTGGTTCATTAGTGATTCATTATTAGTTTGTATTGCAGAAAATGATGGATGTCCAAGATTTCCTAGGGCTTCCAAGGAAGGAGTTATATAGTAAGAATGTGAAGATACATAAAGGATCATTGTCGGAACACATTAAGAATTGGGAAGATGTGCACAACATTCTAAGAGGAACCTCGTACGAGTCCTTCCTCCATACAGACTAATTTACCAATTGGAGTAATTACTACTTTTAATTGCGTTCAATAACTTAATAATGTATATGCATGTGATGATCAATATTAATTGCAAAGTTGGTCTTCACTAATCTTTTTTTTTAATTAGTTTCATAACAAAATTTCATGCCAATATCTCCATGTTCTCATCGACTTTTATGGGAGATAAAGTTGATATCCTAACTCCTATCGACCCTTTTAAGGACGAACAAAATTGCTCTGCCTTCATAAATAAGGGATATTTTAGCATTAATTTTTTGTGCAAAATCAATCTAGTTTTTATTTATTTCCGATTTCTCTCAATTTTTTTACCTTTCTTCTAATTTTAGAAAATATATATTGTAAATTTCTAATTTACATTTGTTAATTTTACAAAAGAAGCTGTTTTACATATATTTTACAACTAGTGCGTACTCCCGTGAAATTCATGGACTGTAATTTTTTTTATTATTATTATTATCTCAAATTATAAATATTAATTTTTTTTAAAACATTTTGTAATTTCGGTATAATATTAAAATTGTAATTATAATTCAACAAACAATAAAAAATATTAAACATGAATAAATAGAACATTTGGAAAATATTAACTAATTCAAACATTCAATCTCAAATTAGAATAACACAATATTACTTAAAATTACATTTGTTATTGTTGGTGATCAAATTTAATCGTGAGGATTAGTGGCTATTTAATTCGGTTTAAGACCACCAATCAATAACGTGTGATTGATTACCACCGTAAATGGTAAATCGTGGGTTTGGGTTATGAAATTGTAAATACGAGAATCGAAATCGTACTTAGTTCGTGTATGTGCACGTTTAGGTGTGTTTGTGTGTGTTTTAAAGTATTTTGTGAATTTGAACTTATATTTCTTAGCTAGAGAACATGTATTTATAGAGACTAACAAGCAGGAGGTGTCCAAGACTCTTGGACTTCCTAGCTTGCATGCTAGACAAGTGTCATTTGACCTTGTTTGACCTTATCTAAGCTGAATCTTAGTTACAAAGTCTTTTTTGGTCTTATCTCGGACTCATTGTTGTTCGTCCAGGCCGGCTATATTTATCCAGAAGGATCTTTCAGTAAAAGTTGTTCGCCTTTTGAGGATATGACTTCAAAGTTGTTCGCCTATATTTCTTGTTGAGATGAGCTTTGGAATCTTGGTTCCTTGTTCGTCTACATACACCACTTAGGCTGGTAGATACACCACCTTTTATCAATGTTGCTCGTCATCAGTGATTTACGGAATGTTCATGTCTGGTCTCGGGTCTTAAAACCTGCTCGCCGGTACGTTGTTCGTCGAAATAGTTGTTCGTCAATTTATACACCTTCTAAATTGATTTATGCACCCCAATCTTGATTTTCTTTGTTAAGTGCTTCATCTTTGTTCACACCACAATGATTGATGTTCGCCTATCAACAGTTATATAGTTGCATGCCCAGTTTTCCTCAATGGTATGAAAATGCAATAACAATCGAACATAAAAGTTTAACTCTAAAGATAGTAAAATATTGTATTTAAAGACATGATTTTTGGGAAATAATATGTTATTTCAGTGACAATATCTTTTGGGTAGTAAAATTTTGTTAAAAATAAATGTTACTCCCTCCGTCCCACTATTCTCTTTCCATACCTATTTAGGAAATCAACTAATAATATTATATTCATCTACTTTATTCACATCCACTCATTTTAACCACATTACACTTTATTATCTTCTCTCTTCATCACATCACATGTACTATATCTATATTTTAATATCTACCTTAAATGTTGTGCCCAAAAGTAGGGGGAAGAGAATAGCGAGACGGAGGGAGTACAATCTATTGTCCATGGTATGATATGGAATTGGATTACAAGATTCTTTGGAAATCTTGCCATATTTTACGTGTTGGAGTTATACATGAAAGTATGCTTTTACTTTGTATAACTCGTGTATCAAACACTTGTTTATGATAATAATTCTTTTATCACATTTGCATTAGTTATGATTAAATGTTGAATATCTATTGCAAACCGTTCAATATATGGTACATGTTACATTGTAGTTAATGTGGTGATACCCGATCACGGAAGACAACATTAACAGTTTCCTTGTAACTAAACGTACATTTTCACGACCTAGGTGGAATTGAACAATCCACCGTGAAAGGTCGATGTGTAAGTCTCAGATTGGTCTGTCTTAACTAAGAGATTGCACTAGCACATTTAGTATGTGTTGAAGAGGACCTACAGCGAGGATAAATTCTTCTGTTCTGAAATGTGAAGAATTAGACCTCAGTGGTTATTGATTTCTTAATCCCCGTCACTTAAATAGGACCGTGTATGCTTAATGGTTACTGCTTTGATTCATGTTGGGTGAGAATCATTGTGACTTCGAACCTTGTGCTTTGGGCAGTAATATTAATCATACGACGGTTGCTAAGATTTAATACGGAGAAACGCGTGCGAGTACGGCTCGTGTGATTAGTCCCCTTGGTGGGCTCAGAAGTTTTATCGTACTAAATCTTGCAAGTGGAGAATTAGTTTCTTCGGTACGGATAATAATGTTGAGCTGTCTTTACTCCAAGATGAAATATATTAATTAATTTAGAGCTATTCAGAAGCTTGATTAATTAATGGACTTGATAATCTTAAACGCGGGAAATAATAACCGGGAGCCCATATTATCGTAATATGGATTAAGATGGATAGTGCAATATTAATTTATTAGTGGTAATAATTAATATTAATAGATTGAATTATATTGGGGCTCAATATTGAAATTCAGAAGTCCATTAGGAGGTCCAATCTTAATTCTCCTTAAAGGCCCCTCAAGTAGCCCATTAAGTAGTCCAATAATAATAAGGTGATTAAAATAAAAAGATAATATTGTGCTGATTTTTACACTTAATTTTTGAAAAAAGCAATATTAGAAGAGAAATTTTTTTGTTGATTTTCTTGGAAAGATATTATGGAAGATATGTATTCTTGGAATACAAGAATATCTCATATATTCAAGAAGATCCAAATCTTGGGATTTCTACTTATTATTTTCGAAAACTTTAATCTTATAAGGTGAGTGAGATTTTTGTGGAATATTTTATTATGGAGAAAGAATATATGAGATATATTCAAGATTTCTTAGAGACTAAGAAAAGATTTTCTCCAGGCCCATAAAATCTCTACAATTTTCGGCCACTACATCTATAAATAGGGGATGATTATTTCATCCCCAAGTACATAATTCCATGTGTTGGAAAAATCAAGAGGATAAATATTTTTCTTTTTCCTTAGTTATTTAATTACTTGAAAGCATCTCCCACCGGTGATCAAGTAAGGCGAAAGGGAAATACTTGAGAAGGCTTTTGGGTTGATAAAGCGAGATCGTGATCGTCCCGTTTATTCAAAGGCCAAGTCTACAAGAGGTACGTAAGTCACATAAATTCTTGTTTATTCCGCCTAGATTTTATGTGAATTAATTCAACATGCATGATGACAAATTAGTTGTTGGAATTATTATTTGAATTAATTAGGATTAATTCATGCTAGTAATAATTGTATTTAAATTCGTATTTAAATTTCATCCCGAATAGTTCCCGGGCACCCATATTTTCCCAACAACTGGTATCAGAGCCACGGTTTCGGGCTCTGATCTTTAAATTGGAATTTAAATTGTTAAACATTAAATTGAAATTGGATAGTAGAATTGCTAGATCTTTTTTGCAGGTATCCAATTGTCATGGTTTTAATGTTGTTATTTTTAATGCGTGTGAATTAATTGTTTTTAATTCGATTCGTTCGAATTCGTTTTTCTTGTGAGAAAATCCACGAGTAGATTAGTTGTTTTTATTTTGATTCGATCATTGTAATAGACTAGTCTAGATCTAGTATTTATTTTTTTGTAAAATAAATTGTAACCGGATCGTGAGAGAGAACGAAAAATTAAAGACGGCGTACCCGGACGACGCATGCGTGCGTAGCGCATGCATGGACGTAAAATCGTGCATGGGGTGAAGAAAACGAGAACGAACGACGAAACCCGGTGCACAGGGTGCAAGGCGCACGACCCGCGCGCGACGGGTGGCCGGCGCCGCGAAAGCGCACGCGCGCGCCTCGGGGCGCGGCCTGCAGCGCCTCGGTGCCTCGCGTGCGGCGCTTCGGTGCTCGACACGCAGCGCCTCGGCTGCTTGGCCGAGAGGCGCGCAGGCCCACTCCGTGGGCCGACGCCCGCCGTATCTCGGGCCGTGGAATTTTTTTTTATTCCGTTTTTTTTGTGTGATTTTAAACGTCGTTCCGAACCCCAAATGATGCTGTTTTTAATGAAGTGTTGCTATTATAGTGGGAGCGTGTCGAGACGAACGACGGAAAGCAACAAGGACGATATTTCGCATCAAGACGTGAAGAAATTAAACCGTGACAATTGGATTTGAGTGCTCCAATGTGTTTAATTTTGTTTTGATGGATGTTTTATTTCGTGCACTTATTGTTATTTATTAATATGTGTTTGCATGAATTTTATTGTCCAAGAAAAACCTTACTTTCGAAAATTACTAAGTATGTTTTTATAATCGCAATCTTATTCCGGATATTAAAATTGGATTATTTTGGCCTCCATAATTTATTTATTTGTGAAGTTCTTTTGGAATACATTCACCCTCGGATCGGCCAAAAGAACGGATTTCACATGAATAAATTCCGAAAGGATGATTGTGGATTATTACTAGTGGCGGTATTGACCCTCACCACGAGTGGCTTGCTCAAAGCGAAATAATAATCCTGTATTTAATTATGGTTATTACTTAGGCATAAGAAATTGATATTAACTTACTCCTCTCAGAGTCCTTGTCAATTTTTATGCGGTCAAAGTGGGAACCAACTATTAATTTTGAATTAAGGATTTGTAACTTTTAAGTTTGTGATCCGCTTGAATGTATTTAAATGTATAGACCACCCCTCGTGGCGCATTTAAATTGTTTCGAGATGTTGGCTGATGCATGATTATATTGTTTTAAGGTTTCAATATAATTGATGTGATCGAATTATGTGATAATTTCGTATTTTTCTAGATATTGATATGAATGTATGTTTTATTCTCTATTCATCATGTCGCAACCTTTTAATTCACTGTTTAATATACTTAAAGTTAATAAACTTTTTGGAGTAATTTATATCGATTGGAAATGTTTATTAAAATTTGTCCTCACTGCAGGAAAACACAATTGGATTATTTACGTTAATATACCCGGCAAGCCTAATGATAAGTCAAGCAATGGGAAAATG
The DNA here is from genome assembly GCA_947034835.1 of Ballota nigra. Classification (NCBI taxonomy): domain Eukaryota; kingdom Viridiplantae; phylum Streptophyta; class Magnoliopsida; order Lamiales; family Lamiaceae; genus Ballota; species Ballota nigra. The sequence continues at coordinate 6,644,422 of OX344722.1, forward strand.
CAGTTTATGATTGGAAGCGTGACAATGAACACATGAAATGCATCATCTTGACATCTATGTCTGAGGATTTGAGGCGGGTTCATGAAGATGTTGTATCCGCTGTTGAGATCATGGAACACCTTGAAGAGATATTTTCACATCAGAATCCCATGACTAATCAGTTCACTAAACATGACTCGGTCAAGTTGGAAATGGTGGAGGGAACGCCCGTGAGGGAGCACGTTCTCGAGATTATAGCATACCTTAACAAGTTGGAAGTACCTTGTGCGTATTTTGATATCCCTTCTCAGGTTGATACCATTCTCTACCGAGAAGCTTTGAGTAGTTTCATCTGAACTGTCAGATGAATGAACGGACAAGTTGATTGCCCGAGCTCTTGCAAGCTTTAGTTTCAGTGGAGGTAATAATGGAGCATCAGTCTAGTGCTATGGTGGCTAATGGTCCGTCTACCTCTTTTGGTCCCAAGGGAAGGGAAGAAGAGGAAGAGAACCAAAGGCCGGATCCGAGCAAATCCAACTGTTGCGAAAGGTAAATGCAAAGGCTAGCATCGAAGGGGAAGTGTTTTAGTTGTGGTGAGAGAGGACAATGGAGGTCTGCCTGTTCCAAGCCTAAGAGACTAGGAAAGTTAGGTAATTCACACACCCTAGTCGTCGAAACTTGTGAAGTGGCGTATGCTGTCTATTCGTGGATAGTTGATACGAGAGCTACTGATCACATTTGTTTCATGGGTTCGAGCTAACCGACGACTTAATGGAAGTGAGATCCCCATCACATCGGGCAATGCTACGAGAGTGGCAATTGAAGCAGTGGGAGAAGTGTGCCTATCTTTTGAAGATAAAGTTATGGTCTTGAGAGACGTTCTTCAAGTTCCTAGTTTAGAAAGAACTCAACCTTCAGTTTCTAAACTGTTTTGAATAGATGCTCAGTTTCTTTTAATAAGGATGTTATTATTTCTTGACACGATGAGTTTATCTGTTCCGGAACTTCAATGGATGATCTTTATACCATTATTTGGGCACACCACTCACAAAATTGAATCTAATAACACGTCGATCATTTCGAGTAATAAAAGAAAGCGTTCTTCGGAGATGAACGAAACACTTCTATGGCATCTTAGACAGGTCATATTAATCTAAAGCGGATAGAGAGATTGGTGAAAGACGGATCCTTGGAATCATTCCAAGTCGAGCCGTTTCCAACTTGTGAATCCTGTTTAGAGGGTAAAATGACCAAGAGGGCATTTGGAGCCAAGGGGAATAGAGCCACGGCAGTGTTAGAACTCGTTCATACCGATGTGTGTGGTCCAAAGACGATCAAAGCGAGAATGGGGTATGAGTATTTTGTCACCTTCGTTGACGATTACTCGAGATATGGGTACATTTACCTTATGAGGCATAAGTCTGAAACTTTTGATAAGTTCAAGGAGTTTAAGGCCGAAGCCGAGAAACATGGGGAAGGGAAAAGAGTATCAAGTTTCTACGATCAGATCGTGGAGGCGAATACCTCAGCGATGAATTCTTGAACTACTTATCGGACGAAGGGATCGTATCCCAGTTAACCGCACCGGGAACCCCTCAACAGAATGGTGTGGCGGAACGAAGAAACCGGACTCTTTTAGAGATGGTCAGATCCATGATGAGTTATTCGGATTTACCCAAGTCGTTTTGGGGTAATGCCTTGGAAACGGCGACTTACATTCTAAACTTGGTGCCATCCAAATTGGTTCCTAAAACCCCAATGGAATTGTGGACCAGGCGCAAGCCCAGTCTAAGACATTTGTGGATTTGGGGTTGTCCGGCATACGTGCTAGACAAGGAAGCCGGTAAGTTGGATCCACGTTCGGAATTAAGGTTGTTTATAGGATACCCTGTGGGAACGAAAGGGTGTATGTTCCATAGTCCCAATGATCAAAAGACCGTGATTAGTTCGCACTTTAAATTCTTGGAGGAAGACTATATGAACAAAAGAAATCCCAAAAGTGAGATTACCTTAGACGAGGTAAGAGGGCTAACTCCTATACCAAGTATACAAGATGATGTACCACACGTCACACCTTCACAACCGGAACCCCGTCGTAGTGGGAGGATTGCTAGGCAACCCGAGAGATTCATGGGGATAGGAGAATCTTCGGATTTGGTTCCCGGTGATGAATCGGACCCATGGACATACGACGAGGCAATCCAAGACAAAGACGCGGAGTCGTGGCAAACGGCAATAGAAACCGAGATGGGTTCGATGGATCATAATCAAGTGTGGGAGTTGGTCGAACCACCCAATGGGGTAGAACCCATTGGATGCAAGTGGGTGTACAAGAGGAAAAGAGAACCGGACGGAAGGGTAGAGACCTTCAAAGCAAGGCTTGTGGCCAAAGGGTATACTAAAAAAAAAGGGATCGATTATGAGGAAACCTTTTCGCCTGTAGCTATGCTTAAGTCCATCCGTATTCTCTTGTCGATCGCTGCGCACCGAGATTACGAGATCTGGCAAATGGATGTCAAGACGGCTTTCCTTAACGGAAGTCTTGACGGGATAGATATCTATATGCAACAGCCCAAAGGTTTTATTGAAAAAGGTCAAGAGCACCTCGTATGCAAGCTTAAGAGATCCATTTATGGACTTAAGCAAGCATCGCGTACTTGGAACCAATGTTTTGATCAAGTTATTAAGTCTTATGGGTTTGTGATTAAAACAAGTTCGAAAGTTGTGTGTATAAAAGGTGTGACGGAACTGCGATGGTATTCTTAGTATTATACGTAGACGATATTCTGCTCATTGGAAACAATGTAAAGGTATTGTCAGACGTAAGGGTATGGCTGTCAAATCAGTTTGATATGAAGGACTTAGGGAAAGCCGGTCACATCCTTGGGATCAAGATCACTCGAGATCGCAAGAGGAGGATGTTGGGTTATACGCAAGTTTCATACAAAGCCACTATTTTGAAGCATTTCAGTGTGCAAGATTCCAAGAAAGGTTTTGTACCTTTTAGGCACGGAATCCATCTATCCAAAGAAATATGCCCTAAGACGCAAGTGGAGATAGATGACATGAAAGATGTTCCGTACGTTTCGGACGTAGGAAGTCTTATGTATGCAACGTTGTGTACGAGACCGGATATCTGCTTTGTCGTGGACATGATGGCAAGATATCAAAGTAACCCCGGGAAAGCACATTAGATTGCAATTAAATGCGTTCTTTAGTTTCTGAAAAGAACTTGGTATGGAATGCTGATTTAACAGTCAGACAATCTAAATCCTATGGGATACACGGACTCGAATTTCCAATCAGACATAGACTCCAAAATATCTACCTCGGGTAGTGTGTTTTGCATGGGAGAAGGAGCCATGACATGGAGAAGCGATTTGCAGAAATGCATCGCAGATTCGACCATGGAAGCCGAATAAGTAGTTGCTTGGGAAGCAACGAAAGAAGCGGTTTGGCTCAAGTACTTCTTAGTGGACTTGGACGTTGTTCCGAATTTGCCCGACAAGATAAACTGTCTTCTGTGACAATGTCGGAGCAGTTGCAAATTCAAGGGAACCGAGAGCCCACAAGGCCAGCAAATACATAGAAAGAAAATACCATCTTATACGAGAAATCGTTAAGAGAGGAGATAAAGAGGTGGCAAAGATAAATGTCGGAGGACAACCTAGTACATCCATTCACAAAGGGTCTGCCTCAGAGTACATTCGAGAGACATGTGGATGGAATGGGAGTCAAGACTATTGCCAATCTGCTTTAAGTATAAGTGGGAGGAATTATTAGGTTAGTGTAGGTTGACATGAGATGTCACGTAGAGCTACTACACTAAGACATGCATGATGTATACTAAAAAGTAGACTTTAAGTATAAGTGGGAGATTGTTGGAGTTATACGTGAAAGTATGCTTTTACTTTGTATAACTCGTGTATCAAACACTTGTTTATGAGAATAATTCTTTTATCACATTTGCTTTAGTTATGATTGAATGTTGAATATCTATTGCAAACCGTTCAATATATGGTACATGTTACATTGTAGTTAATGTGGTGATACCCGATCACGGAAGACAACATTAACAGTTTCCTTGTAACTAAACGTACATTTTCACGACCTAGGTGGAATTGAACAATCCACCGTGAAAGGTCGATGTGTAAGTCTCAGATTGGTCTGTCTTGACTAAGAGATTGCACTAGCACATTTAGTATGTGTTGAAGAGGACCTACAGCGAGGATAAATTCTTCTGTTCTGAAATGTGAAGAATTAGACCTCAGTGGTTATTAATTTCTTAATCTCCGTCACTTAAATAGGATCGTGTGTGCTTAATGGTTAATGCTTTGATTCATGTTGGGTGAGAATCATTGTGACTTCGAACCTTGTGCTTTGGGCAGTAATATTAATCATACGACGGTTGCTAAGATTTAATACGGAGAAACGCGTGCGAGTACGGCTCGTGTGATTAGTCCCCTTGGTGGGCTCAGAAGTTTTATCGTACCAAATCTTGCAAGTGAAGAATTAGTTTCTTCGGTACGGATAATAATGTTGAGTTGTCTTTACTCCAATATGAAATATATTAATTAATCTAGAGCTATTCAGAAGGTTCATTAATTAATGGACTTGATAATCTTAAACGCGGGAAATAATAACCGGGAGCCCATATTATCGTAATATGGATTAAGATGGATAGTGCAATATTAATTTATTAGTGGTAATAATTAATATTAATGGATTGAATTATATTGGGGCTCAATATTGAAATTCAGAAGTCCATTAGGAGGTCCAATCTTAATTCTCCTTAAAGGCCCCTCAAGTAGCCCATTAAGTAGCCAAATAATGATAAGGTGATTAAAATAAAAAGAAAATAATTATGCTGATTTTTCCATGTTAATTTTCGAAAATTGCATATTAAGAAGAAAAAAGATTTTGTTGATTTTCTTGGAAAGATATTATGGAAGAAATGTATTCTTGGAATACAAGAATATCTCATATATTCAAGAAGATCCAAATCTTGGGATTTCTACTTATTATTTTCGAAAACTTTAATCTTATAAGGTGAGTGAGATTTTTGTGGAATATTTTATTATGGAGAAAGAATATATGAGATATATTCAAGATTTCTTAGAGACTAAGAAAAGATTTTCTCCAGGCCCATAAAATCTGTAATACCCCGTCCCGTTCTGTACCCTTTTTCTTAATTAGAAGCCTTATTTTATTTTCTTGTCTTGTTTTTCTTTTAATTTTATTATTTTGTGTGTTATTTGTGTATTTTAAATATATATACCCTTTTTATAAATTCCTAAATTCGAAGAAAGAAATCGAATTCTTTCAAACGAATGAAGGACTACGAGAAATTAATTATTCAAATTAAATTAAGGATTTCAATCCGTTTAATTTATTGAGAAAAATCAAAATACAATAAAATATTAATTGAGTTTTAAAACTGTATTATTTTCTGAATCGGGATTACACTCGTGAACCAAACGATCCCTGAACCGTATCATTTGGGAACGAAAATATCAAATTTTGGATAAGAATTAGGAATAGATAAGGCTTGGAAAAAGAATGAGTATAAAAGAAGATTTTTCTCTCTCTCCTCATTTGTTTTCTTTCACGCACTTCAGTTTTTCTCCCTCCTCCTTCGGCCTCATTCCTCCGCCTCCTTCTTCCTCCACCGCGGAACGCCGCCGTGCCCAGCCCCAACCGCGCCGCTCCTCTCTTCCCACTCCCAGACGCAGGCCGCGCTCCACCTTGCCGTCACGCTGTCACGCCGTCGCGCCTCTTTCCTCCTCCGCGCGATCGACGAGCGCCGCCACTCCCGTGCCGTCGTAGCCCGCGAAGCCACCTTGTCTCTCTCTCTGCTCGAAGCCCAGCGCCGCCGAAGCCCAGCGCCACCGCCTCCCCTGTCCTCCGTCGAAGCCGAAGCCAGCCCGCCGTCGCCGCCTCTTCTTCTCCCCTTCAGTAAGATGAAATCCCTTCTCTTTTCTTCAAATTTCATCCCGTTTAATTCGATTTCAATTACCAAATTATTTCAATTTCTAACCGAGACCTCATTTCGTTTGATTTTCTGTTAAATTTTGACGCCGTTGAACCGGTTGCTGTTGCCAAATTTCTGGAAATTTCGATCGACGCCGTTAGGCTGTTCGATTCGTTTTTCTGAATTCCCGAACGACGCCGTTAGGCTGCCCAATTTTCGTGAGCAAATTCCGAGTTTCAAAACGACGCCGTTAGGCTGCCCGTTTAACATCTCGAACCGAAGCTCGTAAGGTTTCTACCTTCGTTTCCTTCTTTCGTAAATTTTGGAATTTTTGGTTGTTCGAATTCCATGGAACAAAGAAGCAGAAAAGAAAGGAGAAAAAAACTTACTGTTAAGCTTAGTTTAATGTTTTAGTATCAGTAGACTTATTTAGTATTATTGAATTGTCCTCTTGTATCACTCTTTAGAAGTAAGTTTTGGATATTGTTTTCCCTGTTTTTATTTCCTTCACAAACTTAAGTTGGACTGTTAGAATTAGATAAGTTAGTATATTTGATTTTTAGTTGACCGGTGGATATGTATTATTGTTTTAGATGTATGGTATTAATGACTTAGTGGACTAGTATTATTCTTGTGAATGTTTAGTGTCATTGTTTTAGTATTATGATGATATTAGCAAAATCCTTTAGTATCCTTGTTTTGATGATCTTCAAGAATAAAACACTTTTTGTTTTGAATCCATAGACAAAGGGAAACTCGTCTTCACCTCGTACCCCTGTTAGAATTTTAGAAACGCAAAATAAAGTCTTTTAATATAATCCGTTGTTTTAGAAGTATTACAAACCAACTTTAGGAGTATCACTAATATTAGAAAAAGAAGAAAAATCTTTTCTTTAATTTTTATTAATTTTTCTAAGTAATAATCTTATTTTTTCTAAGTAATTCCAAGTTTAATAATTATATTTTTTCCTTAAAGGGCCTTTATTAAGGACACCAATGAATTCAGTAAATACACCCCCCTGTTACACCAATGAATTCAGTAAATACACCCCCCTGTTACACCAATGAATTCAGTAAATACACCCCCCTGTTACACCAATGAATTCAGTAAATACACCCCCACTAATACACCTCCTCTTAAAAAGGGGTGTACTTATCAATTAGAAATCAACCTTTGAAAACTTTAGTTTTCAATAGTTTTCTGAAGACAACAATCTACTCAATCCTCGAGTTTCACACTCTTAAGCTTTTCAAATTCAAAAGTCAATCTTTTAATCGGAATACTCCTTATTAGGATTCTGTACTTTTCGGAACACGCACGAAGGACTCGACTGTCTGCCTACACAATATTCCCGGAACTCAGAACAATCAGGTGGGTGATGATCTGTTGATTGATCTGCTAATAATAACGTCGTGCCGGTATTTTCTGAACTCGACTAAATCAAATCAAAAATATCTAATCCAACATAAATGTAACACCTATCTATATAACTGTTTGGATTTATGTGATAATGCTATATATGTTATTTAATGCCTGTTGTTTTGTGAATCAATCGCCATTGCATGAGTAAACATCTTATGTGAGCATAAATCAGTTCTGTTGTTAATCGAGTATTTTTCTCTGTGAAGTTTGTTGTGTCAGTTTTATGGAAAGTCAGTAAGTACGGAATTGTGATGTGGGTATTTATTTCCAACCTCCGGGGAGCTGTCAGGGACGCCCTCGGAATAAAGGTTGTTGATTTAGATTAGATTCCGACCTCCGGGGGAGCTGTTGTTGAACGCCCTCGAAATCAAGGTTGTTGATTATTTTCCGGTCTCCGGGGACGCTGTCGTTGGACGCCCTCGGAATCAAGACTGTTGATGGTTGGAGTTGAAAAGAGTAACTTTGTTGGAAGTGAAATGGTTGTACGTTTATGGTTTGACAGTTGTGATAATATGTGATATGACTTTGGGCTTTGCCCTAATGTGAATCAACTTGTGCTAATTCAATTATATTATGCGAAATATGCTTAAATGCCGTTTAAATTTTATAACCTCATATATGTCAACTGATTAAATAAAATAAACACTTTATTAATGAGTATAACTTAATGTAATTCGGATCTACCAATCCCATGATGTTGCAATCACCCATAAGTGAGAATTCAATTCTCACGCCCCTTTTTCCTAACCCCTTGCAGATTACAGATACGGGGAGCAAGGACAGTGACACAGAAGACACAAAGTCTCCCATTTGCTTAAAATATTATTACTAATACAATGATGCCTATTATTTCTATTTTCCCAAATAAATGTTATCGCTACTGCCATGCAAGACGATACTCTTACCGTGTGTTTTAATTACCCAAACTTAGTGTGTATTATCCTGAAGATACAGAACCCTCTATCCATCATTATATATATACAAATACACTTACGTTAAAATATTCTTCCCACTCATCCGCTGCATGAAACTTCTCTCTCAATTCAGTTATATTCCCTTCAAAAAATTTATAGTTCGGACTTTTGATCACAATAATACTTCGAATCCGGTATATTTAATATATTCTGGGTTCGGGGCGTTACAAAATCTCTACAATTTTCGACCACTACATCTATAAATAGGGGATGATTATTTCATCCCCAAGTACATAATTCCATGTGTTGGAAAAATCAAGAGCATAGATATTTTTCTTTTTCCTTAGTTATTTAATTACTTGAAAGCATCTCCCACCGGTGATCAAGTAAGACGAAAGGGAAATACTTGAGAAGACTTTTGGGTTGATAAAGCGAGATCGTGATCGTCCCGTTTATTTAAAGGCCAAGTCTACAAGAGGTACGTATGTCATATAAATTCTTGTTTATTCCGCCTAGATTTTATGTGAATTAATTCAACATGCATGATGACAAATTAGTTGTTGGAATTATTATTTGAATTAATTAGGATTAATTCATGCTAGTAATAATTGTATTTAAATTCGTATTTAAATTTCATCCCGAATAGTTCCCGGGCACCCATATTTTCCCAACATTACGTGACAATATCGCTTGCAAAATAATTCTATATCCTCCTAGAAAATTAGCATATATAAATATTTTGCAAAAAAATATTCCAAATATCTAAGTAAGAAAATCGTTGAACTGTAGAAAAAATATCTGCTTGCATTAATTTAATGTTTAAAAGAAAATTTCATATTATATGTTAAAATTTTGTTTCTAATGATTAAAATATATTCAAATTCATTGTATGTTAGAGTAAGATACTTTGAAAAGTAATACTACCTCCGTCCCAATTTAGATTACCCATTTCTAAATGACACGATTTTTAAGAAAAGAGTTGTTTATTAATACTTTTGAGTATAAAGTAGTTTTTAAGGAATTGGTTATTAATATTTTTTAGTATAAAGTAGTATTTTGAAGGTTGAGTTTGAAAAAGTAGTGTTGCTTTTTGCCATTTTAAGAAATGAGTAAACAAAAAAAAAAATCTTCATTTTTGGTGCTTTTGGGTAAACAAAATTGGGACGGAGGGGGTAGTACTTAAACTGTTAGTTAAGAAACTTAATGCCCTTTTTTTGAATCCGAATTACTCCCATACATTTAACATATACAAATATTTTGTCATATATATATATATATATATATATATATATATTAATAAATTATAAAAAATTCAAAATTCTAAAAAAATAAATCAAAATCCTAGTGCATAAAATGAATTCGAAATCTCACCTAAACATTAAACATATACATATATTTGGAGAATTTTTTATAAGATTAAATTAATAATTTATTTTTTAAATCCTAGTATAGAAAAACGTATCTATATTTTAGAGTTTCAAAGTCTATTTGGGTAGTAAAAAATTTTCCAAAAATAATAAAATTAATGGTAGAATCTATTATTCATGGTAAAATATTGTATTGGATGACAAAATCTTTTGGGAATTTAGATGACAATATCTTTTGCAAAATATTTTAATTATATACTACAAAATCCACATCTATTAATATTTGGAAAAAATAAATTCAAAAAATTCCTAAGAAAGAAAATCATTCAATTTTGAATTATAAATATGCTTGCATTAATGTAATGTTTAGTAAAAAAACTTAGTGTCATTTTTCTTTAATTCACAAAAAACACACATGACGAGGTTTAGAGTTCAACCGAGTTCACTGAGGTAATTGCAAAATCGAACATAAGGAAAGAAATAGGCCAAACAAATAAACGTAGAGAAATAGTCCTACGAAGAGAATCTGAAACAATAAACCTGTAATTGAAGTGGATCGAAGATGTGGTGTAAACTCATTGGACTTCGGATCTCTGAGGCCAAAGTCTTCATCTTCTTCGGCGTCGAATCCTTCGAAGTGAGGGTGGGCGGCAGTGGGAGAAGCGGTGGCGGTATAATAGGGGAAATGGGGGCTGTAATAAGGGCGGTGATGATGGTGGCTGCGAAGATGGCGGTAGGCACGGTCGCAAGAAGTCGCTTAGCAATTCCTTTCTCCGACGGGCAATGATCAGATCCGACCGCTATGGATTCATAACAAATGGCGGCAAGACAATATTCCCTCGATGAACAGAAAGAGGATGGCGACAGTGAGGCGCTGTGAAGGGCGGCGAGAAGAGGAGAGGCGCTCACAGCGGCGGGGGAATGGAGCAGCGTCGGCAGAGGAATGGACGTGTGTGAGAGAGAAAAAATAATGAATATGATTCATAATTATATCAATCCTAAATAAATAAATATACGTTTTAGATTTAATGAGATGAATGGATGGTCGAGATAAAAATTAAATCAACTTTTAATGAGAGCGCAGTATATCAAAATGGAGAGATTTTAGACATGCACATCAGCCTAAGAATAAGGCGGTGTTGACACATTATCTTGAAAAGGTTTGGAAATATATAGTATAATAAGATTTTTTGGATCTAGACTTTTTGGGCCCTCTTTCAATCTTAGTCCAGTTAAGGATAGTGTGTTGTTACTGAACACTTATTATGTTTTTAGGCCCATGATATATACAGTCTTATGTTTTGTTAATATAGTTCACTCAAAAGATGTTTGGAAAAAAAATTGAAAAAACGTAATAATTTTTGAATTTGTTTTCGAAAATTCATATATTTAGTGTGTTATTTTGGTATTTTCGGAAAAAAATTCATAAAATTATTCGGATTTTTTTCCAGATTTTTTTTTGGGTGGAGTGTATTAACAAAAGATAGCAATGTATTTAACGTGAGCCATGTTTTTATTTAAGTTTTAAATATATTTTTATAGTTTTGGGCCCTGAAATTTTGGTTATTTTCTTCGGGCAAAAATACAGAATCCCTCGTATGTTTCTCTGTTTTATGTATGTCTAATGTACACATTTTGTCTTCCAAATAATAATATACATTACGTCGTATTTTAATAAAAAACAAGGCCCGTTAATTTGGGGTTTTAAAGTAAAAGCCCTATCCTTTGGGACGAAGAAAGTTTAATATATTTCAAGAAAATCTTGCGTTCAAAATAAATTTATTGATGAAGTGATTGCAGTTATATAATACTCCCTCCGTCCCTCGATTATATTCACACTTGTATTATCCATTAATTCTGAAACTATTTGTACACTCCAAAAAAGTAAATATTAATTTGTGCGCACACTCATAAAAATATACATATATTTATCCATAGACTAATTTACTTTACTAAAAAAATTCATTTTTCTTAATATGTATGCCTTTGCAAGTGTACGATTAACTTTGAGACAGAGAGAGTTTTTTTTTTTTTTTTAATTTTTTTTTAACAGAAAATTAAATGGTTTTCATTTCTTAGTTGATACTTGGCAATAACCTTACATCATTTAGGATAAAAGGATTACATATATCAGGAACTTCCTCTATCCATATTTTTTCAAAATTCGAACAATCTCCTATATGGGCTAGAGTATGGGCCACCTTGTTTGCATCTCTCTTGGTAAACAAGAACTCGGTGCCCTGAACATGGCCAGCCATACTCCGTATGTCATCAGCGATCATCATTACAAAAATATCATTTGATCTTTCCTCATGAAGAACTTTCACCAGACTCTCCGAGTCGATTTCAATCGGTTTAACTCTCAAACCTGCTTCAAAGCCCGATTTTAGACGAAAACGTAAAGCAAGGGCCTCTGCCAGCGTGCTAGTACCCTTGTCGTTACATCATTTTGAGCCAGCCATCATGACCATCCCTTGCGAGTCCCGGACTACAAAATCAAACCCAAAAGTACCATCACTAAATATAGCTACATCAGTGTTGCCATTGTGTGACAACAGGAGACATGTTTTTGGTCCTCCCACGGAGGGGCGATTCACGCTAGTTTTCCGATTGCAAACAAAAAGCTCTTTGTACAATATCCATCGGAGTACAATTGGTGTTTTTTACCCCGATATTTTAAAAAACCGTACCATTTCGATTTTTCCACAGGTTCCATGCAATGAATATAAATAGGCAGATCTCATCCTTAGGCAATTTTTCAAGAAGTTCCCCGCACAGTTGTCAAAATGAGAGCCTAATGAAGGTTTCCACCTCGAATCTGATCGGGCTTAAAACCCATGAGTGTCTTGCAAAAGGGCAGCCTATAAGAATATGGTTCAAAGTTTCCCCGGTTTCCCCACATTGACTGCAGAGGATCAGTACATGCACTCGCGCCAGGAGGGACCACAAGGGTCGATAAGGTCAGTCACCAATCCAATTCCTTCGGGCCTATTTTCAATCATATCCAGAACTTTTGGTTTATCCACTCCAATCCATCTTTCTAAGAAGCAGGAGATGTGCTCGCCAGACCCAACTCGCCAAGCAAGACTATTCTCCATTAACTTTCTCAAATTAATTATGCTTCGCCAAAGGAAACTTGGCCGGAACCCAACTATTGTTGTTCTAATCGGTCCTCTAGGAAAGTATCGGGCTTTTAGAAGTTGTGCCACAATAGAATGTGGTTGGTTAAGCAATCTCCAATATTGTTTAGCCACAAGTGCCATATTAAAGTAGTAGATCTCTCGAAAACCTAATCCTCCATTTTCCTTTGACCTCGAAACCTTTGCCTAACTAGCCCAGTGAGTCTTTCGTTCTCCCGTCTTCGTTCCCCAAAAGAATGCAACAATTGCCTTTTCTATTTCCTCACATATGGATTGAGGAAGAAGAAAACAACTAATCGTGTATGTCGGAATGGCTTGGATGATAGCTTTGATCAAGATTTCACGGCCGACCTTTGTAAGTGGCGATTCTTTCCATCTCTTTATACAGTTAAAAATACGGTCGAGAGTAATTTGGAAGACTTGACGCTTTGATCGGCCAAAGTGGGTTAGCAAACCAAGATACTTAGAGTACTGCTCCACAGTTTTTGCTCCCAGCTGAATACCCATATCCTCCCGAAGCTCCTCCGATACATTTCCGCTCACAAAAAGGTCAGATTTTTCCATGTTAATACGCTTCCCAGAAGACAAGTATCACTTAAAGAATTATAGACTTGAGAGTACTTCAGTGAATAATGTATTTTTTTTTTAAGTTTGAAATGAATAAAATATAAAATCAACCAATTTTTTATTTATTGTGATTGTTTGTATAATAAAAAGTATTACTCTAAGAAATAGAATTTACGTGAAACTAGTTCACCAGTGATAATTGTTCTTCTCTTTCTACGCAAAACAATCATATCGTTCCTGTAATTGCAAATATCGAATTTATTAAATATAATAAACACAAAAAAGATTACAACTTTATTTATTCGGATTCAATCGAAAAACTTTATTGCGGGTTGACTAACTCTAGATTTGCTCATCTGATTCTTCTCGTTGGTGTTGACCTTGACTTGGATGATCTTCTGGAGAAGTCCTCGTCTTGGTCTTCATCTGATTAGATTTGAATTTATGACGTTAATCCAAGGGCAAAACACCTTATTTTGGATTAAACGTTAATTTGAAAATTTGGGGGATGAACGCCTTTGAAGGCGGGATGAACGCCTCTGAATTTGATGAAGAACGTCCTTTGAATCTTCAAGCGTATGCAAAAAATGTTCTTGAAGATCCTTCAAATCTTCAAAGAGAAATGTCGGATCGGAGGGGTGCTGGACCTTGGTCTCGGATCGGAGGCTGTTTGTGGTTGACTTGCGCGAAGGACGCCTTGAAGCCGTGAAGAACGCCTTTGGCTCTTCAAGGAGAAACGCCGGATCGGAGGAGTGCTGCACCTTGGTCTCGGATCGGAGGCTATTTGTGGAGGACTTGCGAGAAGAACGCCTTAAAGCCACGAAGAGAGCCTTTGGATCTTCAAGGAAAAACGCCGGATCAGAGGGGTGATCTCTGATAAGAGGCTATTTCTGATCGCTTTCCATGAAGAACGCATCGAATCTGATGAAGAACCCTTTGAACCTTCAAGGACTCTTGAACTTCTGAATTCCTTGTGTTTCTATCTGTGTGTGTAAAATGAATGAATGAAGGCCTCTATTTATAGGGTGGGGAGATGAAAACTTTCCTCCTTCATGGTGCGACGTGGCACTTTCTGATTAGCCGATGCCGAATTGATGTGCTTTTATTGGCCAACTACCAGATTTAGCTGATTTGATTTGATTTTCATTAATTCTTCTCCTTTTTCAAGCAAGATATGATTTGATGTTTCTTGGGCACTAAGTCAACTATATTAATTACTGCAGACTCGTATTTTTTAGCAAACTTGTACCGTGTATATTAAATATCAATTAATTTAATTATTTAATTTGAGAATTAATTTATTTAAATCCTCGAAATAAATAATAAATTTGTTTTGATATTAATATTTATTTGTACACGTGTCATCATTTAATTGGGTGCAAAATTAATTTGCTTACAGTTCCCATTGATGCATGAGAGATTAATAAAGAATGGAATTAGGGTTGTAAATGAATTGAATCGAGTCGAATACCACTGTGTTTAAATTCGTATTTGTGAAATTATTTCGAATATCGAATTCGAATAGGATATTTTTCGAATAATAAATGTGATTTATATTTGATTTGAAACTCATATAAAATTATTAGAAAATATAGGAATACTTGAGTCGAATATTCGAATCGATTTTTTTCTCAAGCATGTTCCTAACAAATAATATTCAAGAGAAGGTATTATGTGAACAATATTCACAATGAAACTTGTTTGAAGGGTATTAGTAAATTAAACTAAAAGTAATAGTGAATTGCACTAAAGTTATCAGCTCTAAAGGGTATTTAGTTATTTTTATTAAAAGTATTAGTTAGGAATAATAGTTTTTATAGGCCTGTATCTTTAGGGTGGTTGGAAAAGAAGGACAATATGTTTTCGGTCTTGGAGAAGTAGGACAATAATTTTAAAAAGTGGTAAATGTAGGACAATTGAGCCCGAATTAGGTCTGATTGTCCTACATTTACCACTTTCTAAATATATTGTCCTCCTTCTCCAAGCTCGAATACATATTGCCCTCCTTTTCAAACCACTCTAAAAATACGGGCCTAAAAAAATATTTTTCCCCTCAATCTACTATGAGACTAATTTTGATTCATCTGATGAGATTAATTTTGATGAGACTAATTTTGATTTGAGGGCGAACTAATGCTTTTCAGAGGGAGAGAACGATGACGATGAGATTGCTATGCATAAATGGAAAAGCCAAAAGTATGATCGAGTTAATAGTTTTATCTAATGTTTTAGGTTTAAATTAAATGTGAACTTAGTTATTTATTTTAATATTGAACATTTATTTATGTAAGTTTTAAAGGTCATTCATTGTAAGTTATTATATTTAAATATGGTTTTCCCTAATGTAAATGATAGTTTTCAAATTAAGAAAAGATATTGATCATGGGTTCATTCTCCCTTCAAGTGCAATTTTGTATCCGTGTGAATCTATAGACTGTGTTCGTGTTAATTGCTCTTATTATTTATCACTTGCCTGCGTCACATTTAGTTGTTGTATTTTTTATTTATTTTTAATAATTTCCACTTTATAAGTCACAATCTTTTGGGGTTAGAAAAGAAAAAATTAACCAGAAATGAATTTTACGAAAAATTTGGTCATTTCATTGAAACTTCTTCAGAAAAAGTATCATTTGAAGATGTAATAGATTTAAATTTCAAACTCTTTACATCAATAAAAAGTAAAAGTGTCAAATTTACAAGGAAAATATGCACAAGTGTCACTATCAAGTTTTTTATTTTAAAAAATGTCACCCAACATTTTTTGCGACCCCCTGCGCAGCCCTTGTGTGACCCTTTTCGATGGCATTTTAAAATAAAATAAAATTGGGTGATATTTTTTTAAAATAAAAACTTGAAGTAACATTATTCTACATTTTCTCAATTTACAACTATATATTCACATACTAAAATATATCATGCAAATCTTAAGTAACAAAAAATAGATAAATTTGATTCATGGAGAAAAATACTTTTTAGGCCCGTAATCTTTAGGGTGGTTGTAAAAGGAGGACAATATATTTTCGGGCTTGGAGAAGGAGGGCAATAAGTTTAGAAAGTGGTAAATGTAGGACAATCGAACCAAATTCGGGCTCAATTGTCCTACATTTACCATTTTTTAAAATTATTGTCCTCCTTCTCCAAGCCCGAAAATATATTGTCCTCCTTTTCCAACAACCTCAATGATACGGGCCTAAGAAAATATTTTTTCCGTATTAGTTGAAGTGGTATTAGTTATTCTCACTAAAGACATTAGTTGTTTCAACATAAAGTATTAGTATTTTTATCGATAAAATTGTGACTCGAACCCATGACCTTTGTATCATAGGTAGTGGGATTTTTATACCACTTTATCAGATATTAATAATTTGTTTTTCACGGTAATGGTTACCGTGAGTATTATTCACATAATACTTTGTCAATATTCAAATATTAATTTCAAAATTGCCATTGTTTGAATTCACAAACAAGCTATAAACTTAAAAATTTGCATAACATAATCAAGTAAGTAAATGAAAAAAAAATTAACTATCAAATTTATGGAAAAACACTTTAATAATTAAATTAAGAGTGTTGACCTACAATTCTTTTTTAATTTGTTAAGCTTTTTAATAATTAAATTACATTAAATATTTTTTTAATTAAATATTTACTTAAGAATTGTATAAAAGCCCACTTGTTGGATGAAGTTATAAAGGTTAATATCCTTAAAATAATTATAATGGACTTAAATTTATAAAATAATTATTTATTATTACTATTATTATATAATTATGTAATTATATATTTAACAGAATATCTAATCGAATATTTACGAATATTGAATCGAATATCATAGTTTTTGTATTTGTATTTGATAACTAATTGAATCACAAAAATTATTTGTACTCGAATTCAAATTATAAAATTTCAAAAACGAATATCGAATTTCGAATACAAATACCAAATCGAACCAAAATTGTTTGATTCGTTTACAACCCTAAATGAAATGAAAACTAAATTCTCAACTCCCCTAACTTGTGGACCAAATTCTCAACTCTAATGAACATTATAATATGAATTAATTTTTTTTATGTGATTTGAACTCAAAATGTGAGCATGAGGCGTGAGTAGGGGTAGGGAAAAGTACCGAAATACCGTGCATATCGTACCGAAAAAATATAAAAAATTCCAGAATTTCGGTATACCGGAAATTTCGGTACGGTATGACACTACAAAAAAAACACTGTTCTGCGATGGAATTTGCGACGGAAAATCCGTCGCAAACAGTGTTTTGCGACGGATTCTGCGACGGTCACGTATCCGTTCCTAAAACAGACGTAGCTAATTTTTGCGACGGATTTTGCACTCCGTCGCAAATTAACAACGGACAAATCCGTCTCAAATTTGGCGGGTCAGACCCGGCCGGGTCGCACAGAATTTGCGACGGACAGTAGTCCGTCGCAAATCTTTCGGGTTAGACCCGTTCGGGTCAACAACATTTACGACGGCAACATTCCGTCGCAAATGTTTATATATATTTTTTTATTTTTTTCTGTTATAATTTGCGGCGGGCTGTTTTCCGTCGCAAAATTCTATATTTCCGATGGAGTTCGGCCGTCGCAAATTACCGAGCCTATACAAAAAAAAAGTGGCTCGCGTGGTTCGAGCCCGGGCACCCGGGACGGGCGGGGCGGGCGCGGACCACTGGGCCACCCGGCCCATTCCTTATTATATGCGGCCCACTTTCTATATTAGTCTTATTAGGCCTTGAACAACTAATCCATTTTTGCGTCCAAGGGTAATCGAACACGGGACCTCTTGTGTAAGAGGAGGGGGCGCGCGCCACTAGGGCACAAGCTACTTTCGTTCATTTTTATGCAATTAATTGTATATGTATTCAAATTAAGTCATTTTTTTATAATTCACCAAATTAATTTCTTTTCGTATCTAAGTTGTTTATTAAAATATTTTGCCCAACTATTTTTTTATTTTGTAAAATTATTTATTTCGACAATGCATAATTTTATAATTCGTTCATTTGTACGCAATTAATTGTATATGTATCCAAATTGACTCTTTTTTTTTCTATAATTCACCAAATTAATTCATTTTTGTTTCTCACTTGTTTTTATAAATGTTGTGGCCATTTAATTTTTATTAGTTTGGTAAAATTATTTATTTCGACTCCCGCTTAAAATTATAATTCGTTCATTTGTACGCAATTAACTGTATATGCATCCAAATTGACTCATTTTTTTTTCTATAATTCACCAAATTAATTCATTTTTGTTTCTCACTTGTTTTTATAAATGTTGTGGCCATTTAATTTTTATTAGTTTGGTAAAATTATTTATTTCGACTCCCGCTTAAAATTATAATTTGTTCATTTGTACGCAATTAGTTGTATATGTATCCAAATTGACTCATTTTTTTTCTATAATTCACCAAATTAATTCATTTTTGTTTCTCACTTGTTTTTATAAATGTTGTGGCCATTTAATTTTTATTAGTTTGGTAAAATTATTTATTTCGACTCCCGCTTAAAATTATAATTCGTTCATTTGTACGCACTTAATTGTATATGTATCCAAATTGACTCATTTTTTTTCTATAATTCACCAAATTAATTCATTTTTGTTTCTCACTTGTTTTTATAAATGTTATGGCCATTTAATTTTTATTAGTTTGGTAAAATTATTTATTTTGACTACGGCTTAAAATTATAATTCGTTCATTTGTACGCAATTTATTGTATATGTATCCAAATTGACTCATTTTTTTTCTATAATTCACCAAATTAATTCATTTTTGTTTCTCGCTTGTTTTTATAAATGTTGTGGCCATTTAATTTTTATTAGTTTGGTAAAATTATTTATTTCGACTCCCGCTTAAAATTATAATTCGTTCATTTGTACGCACTTAATTTTATATGTATCCAAATTGACTCATTTTTTTTCTATAATTCACCAAATTAATTCATTTTTGTTTCTCACTTGTTTTTATAAATGTTATGGCCATTTAATATTTATTAGTTTGGTAAAATTATTTATTTTGACTCCCGCTTAAAATTATAATCCGTTCATTTGTACGCAATTAATTGTATATGTATCCAAATTGACTCGTTTTTTTTTCCCATAATTCACAAAATTAATTCATTTTCGTTTCTCACTTCTTTTTATAAATGTTGTGTCCATTTAATTTTTATTATTTCTGTAAAATTATTTATTTCGACTCCCGCTTAAAATTATAATTCGTTCATGCAATTAATTGTATATGTATCCAAATTGACTCTTTTTTTTTTTCATAATTCACCAAATTAATTCATTTTCGTTTCTCACTTGTTTTTATAAATATTGGGGCCATTTAATTTTTATTATTTCTGCAAAATTATTTATTTCGACTCCCGATTAAAATTATAATTCGTTCATTTGTATGCAATTAATTGTATATGTATCCAAATTGATTCATTTTTTTTCCATAATTCACCAAATTAATTTATTTTCGTTTCTAACTTGTTATATATACAATAATTTAGTAATTCTAATTGTCGTCTTCTTCCTCGTCATCCTCATCATCATCTTCATCCTCCTCCTCTTTATCCTCCTCCTCCTCCTCTTCGTCGTCCTCCTCCTCCTCC